>OY856409.1:1049672233-1051117358 GCA_963693085.1 Alisma plantago-aquatica | reverse complement strand
TCATATGAATAGAAGGGATGATAACTATATTGTATTGATATGTAACCCTAATGAGGTGTATCTTGTTATACCTAGCTTTAGTATAACTAAGTGATGGTAATTGGGTATGAATAGTCCTTGAATGACTAATACAATTATGGAGTACTCTATTACTATTGTTGAAACCCTAGTATGCTATAACCCAATGGTTACACCTTAAATTATGTATGGGTTCATACTTGAGAATAGTATGGAATGTGATGGTAATGCTTCACCTTATGCATCCATGATCCAATGGGGATGCCATGAGTAGTAATGTACAATTGTTGTTGAATCTAGTCTTTTAACTTGAGACTATTTTGCTATTTGAGTAGCACAATAGTAAAATTCAAAAGAACATGGTGAACTCTCTTTCGTGATTTAGAGGTAATACATAACAATAGTACATATTTAGCAATATGAATTGAGATAGTTGGATCGGATTATCGATGTTGAGGTAACACCGCAAGAGTATGAAAAAATTGAAATGGTTGTTTCTCTCTCTATCCTATGATTGATTGTAACATAGAGAATTTGTTTGTTATCATTGAGAACTATTTCAAACATGTTGTGATTTAGTAAAGGAATAAAGGACTTAATGTTGAAAACTGCATTCAAGTATGAAATACAAGAATGTAATGACATCTAAGATTTCAGAAGCTTAAAATAAACTTTGAATATACTTTGTTTGCGTATTTATGTTTCGGGGATGAAACTTTTTAAGGAGGTGAGAATTGTAATGACAACATTTGTGCTTAATTGGTAAACTAGGGTTTACCTGAATGATTACATGCTTGATTAGGTTGAACATTGTTTAGAATTGATTTATGATAGTAGATCAATTGTGATGTTTCAAACCAAAGAAGAAACTCTAACTATGATTTTAGTTTGAAGAATTAGGGTTTGAGAAATGTAAACCCTAATTGGCAAAAATTAGGGTTTTGATAGTACATGAATATGGAATTTGATCAGGATAGCAGTAAGGTAAATGATTTTTCATATTTTCTACAATTTTTTTATTTACTTGAATTTTTGATATGATATGGATAACTCAGTATTTCATATTTTAGAAAAATTTCAGAATATTTTAGTGTTCTTTGAATGTGGTTCTCAGTCAAACTATACTTTGACCAAAATGCTAATAGAGTGCTTTTCAGCAGTGTAGTATTTTATTTTTAGTTATTTATTGTTATCTCCAAATGATCTAAAATTTTAACTGGAGATTTTTAACTCAATAATAAATAACTTGTAAAATTTTCATAATTTTTGGTTGCGTGTAGACCTTATTAGTAGACGAATTACAGTAAGTGATATTTCTACAAAATTCTGGATAGCAGTGCACTATTCGATTTTTATTTATTTAATGGAAGCTTGTAATGATCTCAAATTTTAACTGAAAATTTGTAGCTCCATTATCATAATTTTTGGAGAAGGTTTGATATCTAAAATACACAAATTCACAGAAACCTTTTTATGATAGAAAAATCTACTGAAATGAGAAAAAGTTTAGTGAGGGGTCAATGCGCAATTAACCCAAGCAGCTCAATTGCTCTATATGGTCAACCTAACACACAAGGAGCTCTCATAATTCATGATTCAATCTAGAGCAATGAAATCCTAGAGAGAGAGAGAGTTAGGGTTTGAGAAGAGAAATTGATGGAGATGCTGACCTAGGGTTTTGCGGTTCGAGGAATGATGAAATCATGGTTTCTGAGTTGAAAGGAAGAAGAATTGGGTGAATTACTAGGGATTTGATATGAGATCGAGATTTTTAGGGATGAGCTACGTTTTTAAGGTTTTTTCACACCTTTGGGTGAGTGGGAACTTTCTTTAAACAGTATATTTCACGAAAATTGGTTAAATCAACCATAATCTTTAATTGCTTAGCATGCGACTACAAACCCTGAATTGTCTATTTATTCTAAGTTGTTGCAAAATGATATGTAATGGATTATTCCTTAGTTTGAATTAATTTCATATGATAAAATCATATTAGAAGTGTATACAATACATCCTAATGATAATTCACTAAGTATTCACAGAGGTTATAAGAGTAAATTGAAATATAGGGAATTTGTCTATGACTAAAATTTGTTGTATAAGTAAATAGAGAAAATTACTTATCTAGATCCTCTTGGTTATGAATGATTGCTTATATAAATTCATAGTACATATATGTCAGATACTATCTTGCATTTTATTTAAGGTGAATAGTGTTTGTTTGATATCTCAGTAAAGAGGGTGAAACTCTAGATGCGGGGAAAGTTGGATATTTGTGAATAGATATCGTGAAACGCATTTGAACAGATTTTCTTGACATGATTGATTTTATTTATTCAATTTTATTATTGATGCATGTTATCTCAGTGAATGGCATGGAAACTCAAATTCAGCTCAGTTCCAAGGTTTCATACATATGTTGATTTTATATGATTTGTTGATAGTAGCCTTTATTCAGTGAATGTTTATGTCGTATGAAATCCTTATGAGAGCCATGTGATAAGTGAATGAGGTAAATGAAACCCTAAGGATAGGGTGTTCAATGAATAAAGTATTTTGATATCAATGTTCTCAATATGAGATGTGGTGATGCACAACTCAAGATTTGGGTTGAGGTGCACGTTTTCCAAGAAAGTACAAATAATTTACAGGTGAAAATCACGATTACTCATAAGTCAAGTAATTAACTCTTATCAGTGTATTAAGGAGTTCAATTGCATGATTCTAGTGTATAAAATATCAAGTGGACATGCATTTTATTATTTAAGAATTTTAGTCTGCATGTACGTATAAAATGTAGATTTCTCAATATATTACAATGTTTTGAGTATATGCTCTGCCAAGTTTAGAATGATATACATGTTGTGTTATAAACTTCAAATAAATATACACGGTACCATAGAGATATCAGAGTCAAGTATAAGTAAGAGAAAGGTACAATGTAGAAAGAGCTTTCCAAGAATAATAAAATAATAGACATAGGTGCCCTGAACACTGTAGATTCCCTATGGTTATCTACACTGTAGGGAGGAAATGAGCCACCCTGGAAGCGACCAGTATACAGAGATCGGATTGCACCCACAAAGCGTGAGGGGAGACGAAGCCCTTGAGGAAGTCTCCTAAGAGAAGATAGCTTATCCAACATGAACCAGAGATCCCGGTGGTAACCCAGAGGTACCCATAGAGTGTACCAAGATGAGGCCCACAGAGCATCTCAGACCCTCTGCCTATGTACTCATCCTAGAAGGAGAGGTCATGTTAAAGGCCATCTATTTAGCTGCCTTAGTCAGACGTGACGGTTTGAGTCATGCAGACCCAAATTCAGTTCTAGGCTTAGCTTCCCAGGTTTTAAACTAAGTCTTGTATGATGAGATCATAGTTTGCTATGAGTCTTCATATGTAGAGTACACTGCATATGATCAGGTCATAAGCTAAAATATGTTCATATAGGTTTAAGGAGTTTCTTATAAGTAAAAAAAAGGCTAAGAAAGATTCGAGGATAATTTTCCAGCAATTATTCTTTGTATGTTTCTGAATTATTAGTTCTCTTTATGATCAATCAAGCATTTCATATATTGATTCACACTTATAGATATTTAGAGTATCCTTCCATATTTATGATTGTCAATTATTAGACTCTCTAAAGCTTTCTGTTGTTATAATTGATATCAGTTTCTCAAAAGTATATCTATAATTAAATCAATGCTTTAGACTATTTCTTTGAAGTACTCATTCACTGAGCAAGTAGGCTCACCCCTCTACTCACAATTTTTAGGGATATCACATGGACTTGAAGAAGGTCATTGCATCAGAGTAGATCTAGCACAAGAGTTAAGTCTGAGTATAGTTAAGTTCAGTCAGTCCTTGTCACTCTAGGTCCTTGTAAAGAAATAAGAGAGAGTTGTAAATGATGATGTATAATATTATTCCTCTTTTAGCAATATGTGCGAATCAGGAAGTCTTATGTGCTTAAAAGTATGAGGAACATAATGAATGTTCATACATGCATTTTTACTGTTGAAATCAAATTAGAGAAATCAATGTTTAGTTTCCCTTGTAAAGTTGGTTTATGTGGTTCAATGTGAGAAAATAAAGAGTTTTGAAAGAGAAGAAAAAGTTGAGGGTGATCTTTGTATTACGTTAAATCCTCAATTTATGTCCTAATCTCATGATTAGTGGAAATTGTGAGATCGGGGTGTAACAGGAAGGCGTAGGCACAGTGGAAGGTAGTGTCGTCTGGGGCCGAGGAGGAGGATATGATCCTCTGATTGCTCGACAAAGCTTTCCCAAGAAGACGGCGGCGGGCTTGCCAATCTGCCCAAAGGTGCCACCAGCACCAAAGCCATGAGGCCGGTAGTGCCAAGGGATCACAGACGTATCCTATGGTAGCCCTAGAAGCTAACCAGGAGCACCTTGTCTCTGCCTTTTGCTCACTGGAGCATCCCGTAGCGGCAACACCCCCACAATGCATAGCAAGCGGATGAGGAATCATGAGAACTGGGAGAAGCATCGGGCTAATAGATCCTTTGATCCACGGATCCAACTTAGGATTGGAATTGAGCAGAATTAGGGATGAAAGGAGGTGCACCCTCCTTAGGGCCACATGGCGAGTTTTGATTGGCCAATAGAGGTAAATATCTCAGAAAAGTCTAGATCTTCCAAAATTCGTAGTAAGTAGTGTTGGTATGTATGCCCTGAGAGCCAATCATGGGATGATTGGTGGGATACATTAAGATTGGTTTGATAAACATCAAAGGCAAGCTTCCAATTCATTCTGGTTCAGTCATATGAGATAGTGATAGAACAGATTGAATGTCTAGAGAATGACAATACTCAATGACGTATGCTTTCAGGTTGAGGACCTGAACGATGAGATCATACGGATGCTAAGAGTTTGTACATTCTTGTTATGTCCCTAGTCAGATGTCATTGTCGAAGGTAGATAGACAGCAATGATACACAAGACTAGATTGTGGTGTTGGTTGATGACAGAATCTCATTAGTCATGATATAGAGATATCAAACCAAACACATAGGTACTTGTTAGAGAACAAGGTACTAGACAGACCCACCGTGAGTTTGACACATGGAACCATGAGATGGTAGTCATAGTCAGTACTCACAGTGATGGTGGTGAGTGTGATTCTTAGACCTGAAATCACTGCACTCAACACATGTCGTTGGGCACACTTTGACATCATCAAACGCAGTCCTGAAACATGGGTTGTTATAAAGGTGATGATTGGGTGGCTTTGACACATGGGGCTTTTGAGGGGTGAGTGATAGATATGGGATTTGTCCTTCTTGAGGGAGTTTGATATCCATGGCCACTTGATGAGTAGGATTGAGATAGGCGTGCGCACGCATGTGTGAATCAGTATGTGATATTGATGTCATACATATCTCCTTCAATCTGCTCTGAGATCAAGAAAGTGAATGAACGTTGACAGGATGACTGTTCCATGCCTTGAGTTCATTCGGGATATCAGTGACAAAAGGAATTATACATTCACTGTAACACCATTCACGGATTGTAGGATGAAAGTTGTTCTCCAACTTTCTACTTTCACTTGGGTAGCAATGATGTGTGACTAGGCACCGCTCTTTGCTTGTGAAGTCATAAGTGTTA
This sequence comes from Alisma plantago-aquatica, assembly GCA_963693085.1. Lineage (NCBI taxonomy): Eukaryota > Viridiplantae > Streptophyta > Magnoliopsida > Alismatales > Alismataceae > Alisma > Alisma plantago-aquatica. Next base: position 1,051,111,711 of record OY856409.1, on the reverse strand, counting down.
TGGACTTTCACTGCCAACGTGAAATGGACCTACAGGGTCACACACATAGGATTTAACCTGGAAGAGGAGTTTTGTCCACAAAGCAATGTTTAGATTGATTACTAAAGGAGTTTAGTAGTTCAATTAAACACTCAATCAGTCGATAGCTCAATATCATATGGTTCAAGGTGTTGGATGCATTGATTGGAGTATCAGATTGATTGAAATCGCAATTGACTGATTTTGCCCAACCTGTGCTCCCAACCGATCGGCTCATGTGATGAACCGGTCGGCTGAGGTGCTGAACCGGTCGGATGGAGTGTCCAGGCCGATCGGCTCATGCCGAGGTTGAAATGACCGGTTCAAGGGTTGAACCGATCGGCTCAACTGGTGCAACCGACCAGTTGGGAAAGTCATGTCGGCAAGAATTTTCCTTTGGTGTCAAATTGCCCAATTCGATTGGGAATAACATTGGTATTCGATACCAATTGAGAACGAAACAAGGAAAGTCTTTTTGAGCCGGATTAGGACCATGAACCGATCGGTTCAGGGCACCAACCGATCGGTTGGAGTGCCCCAAACGATCGGCTCAGGTCCAACCGATCGGCTCAATGGCTGAACCGATCAGTTCAGTTTTGAACCGATCATTTCAAGTTGCGAACCGGTTGCTTTTTGTGGAAAATTCTCGAACCCTTCTACTCCTGCTTTAGTCCCGTATTGCCGGGCACAGAGAACCCTGTCCCATGACCCGCCTATATATATAGGGGTACTGGGGGCTTCTCAAAGTACAACTAAATGCAAGCCGGTTGCTTTGTGAAGTTGTCGTTCTCTCTGGTTTTGGTAACCGTGAGAGATCCCGAGCAAGTGCTTCCCGCAAAAGGGAGGTGCAGCAAGGGAAGGACAACTGCAGTTGCAACTGGTAGCAGGAGAGTGTGTTGGCGACTAGTACGTCAACAGGAGGGTGCGACTCCTTCCACTTCCTTGTGGGACAAGGAGAGTGGAGTTCCAGGTGGTCCGTGTGGACTACTACAGAGGCGGGAGGACACTGCCGCTTAGGAGGACAACTGTCATCCGACAGTTCGGTAGGAGGAGGAGTCGTCAGTCCCGGTGCGACCAGGAGCTGCACAGACACCGTCCAAGACCGGAGTTGAAGACCGCGCATTGCGCGGGGTATTGTCGCCAAGCAAGCCTCGGGACAAGGTATGATTCCACAAACCATCCTTTCCTATTATATAGACGTTGACACATTTCCTTGGTATGGGTTGGGGGAGAAATTTTTTTGTTTCCGCTGCCTTCTCTGTCTCCCCTAAAACCCTACAGTGGTATCAGAGCCACGTCAACTGTTCTATATTTTAGTAATATCGATATGATCGATTTTGGTTTGTCGCCTTTATTTATTGCATGCGATGCGAATAATATCGGCTTTATGCATGTCCAATCTTAAATCCACAAATCCCTAATTACATATATGATATGTATTATTAATGCACTTGATACGCGTCGCCCTTAAGAGAGTTTTGTGGTGGATGTGTGTAGCGTGATTATGGCCTATAAACCCCTATCTGTGTGTGGTTGTTTGTGGTTGCTTGCATCTCGGTCTGCGCACCGATCTTCCCTCTCTTATTTCCCGATGTAACTCGAAATAATTCGAGATTCTTTCCTACCTTTGCTCCCCCCGAATGTAACTCAGGGTTTCTCCTTTTAAAGCAATGTAAATAGAATAAGTTTTATTTCCTGTTATGTCGAAGACCGGCGGACATCAAGACGACAGCTGAAACGATCGGTTCAAGGCGTGAACCGATCGGTTGACGTTCCAGACGGTCGGTTCAAGAAGTGAACCGATCGGTAGATGACCGGTTCGAGGAGCGAGACGAGCGGGTGGCAGACATGACGAGATGCACGACGACCAGGCAAACCGATCGGTTGGAGGAGCCAACCGATCGGCTCGTGGCACCCAGACGACCGGCTGGAGAGTACAGATCATTCATGTGATGAGTTGATCAACTCGGATGGCAAGGCACAGATGTTCATCTTGTACAGGTTGCATGTGATGTAGACCTAGATGACTGTGATTCCTCTTGGCTCGAGGAATCACATTAGGATGGCCATAATCATCGCTTTTTATCATTTGTGCATGTTTTCTGTGGGATATAGCATGTATATGATACGTACTATGTATTGTGGTGATTAGATATGTATATGTATATAAAAACCAAATCCCTCATTAAAATATTAAGTCTTACATGCCTTCCATTAGAGACACACATGGCAAACTTGATCGACCAAGCGTAGGTTACGCCAAAGCGTGGTGCGCCGTCTATCTTGTGGAAGTGTGAAGGGTAGACATGTAGGTTCTACCAAAGCAGGGTGCATGTTTACCGTGTCGGCTTTTGGGTTAGACTTAACTGGTGATTCTTAGAGCGTCTAGGCCCAGAGGCAAGGAATGTTCATGGCAAGGTGTTGTGCATGTTCATTCAACAAGAGTTGCATATGATGCAATTGGCAAGAGTTGCCTACCTGAGAGATCTAAGTTGTGGGCGATCAGCCAAAGCTGACTCATGATTTAGAGGATTTCAGGATCTTGCCCACTAGAAGGTTGTACGCTGCAATCTTCCGAATTGATGGTGAGGGCTATCAATTTGAAGTAAAATAGTGGGAGCGATAATTAATTAAAGGCCTAATTATATCGTCAACCTTTCAAATCAATCAAACAAGTCAAAAAGAGTTTTGGACTAAAATTGCATATATTTCCTTTTTGTTAAAATAAATGGTTAATCAACAAATCACTTTATTTGCGATCGGTCTTTGAGATCAACAAATTAAAATGGGAATAATTCCACGACTGGTTAGGATGATGAGAAGTGTTCTCAATCAAAGAGCGGAAGCTCTAAGTCCTAGTCATACCAGAACCAGATGAACTCGATCCCACCACATCAATGGCTGAAAGTATGCTTATGGAAGCATACCGAGGATGACATTGATGAGGAGTGCTTGATGTTGTGTTCTCTGAACTATGAGTTGCAGAGACAACATGAGACATATGATGTCTCCAAGATACTGTCCTAGTATGTCATGACAGAAGGAGATCCAGTAAGGTATTCACACACTCAATGTGATTGGGTATGTGGAAAACCTGACTAAGAAGGATTCCCTCTGAGCCAAGAGTTGGCTATTGGTATGATACTGCAAGTTTTGCAAAATCATACAATTCATGATAAGCTACAACATGAACAACTTTCACAAGCGTTGACAGAGTTGTTGGACATGTTGAGGATAGTAGAGGCAAAGATGAAGAAAGACAAACCATAATCTTTGATGTGATCAAAGAAAAGGTAAGTCTTAAGGGCAAGGGCAAGGGCAAAGCTAAGAAGTGTTCTGATGCTAGCCAGCAATCCAAGCCGTCTTCAACCCCAAGGCACATGGGGAAAGGGTGTATGAGGGAACTGCCCTCTATATCTGGAAGAACAAAAGAAGATGAAGGAGGGGATGGAGATCTCCACCTAAGGTATCATGAAATGAACCGCTTCTTTATCTGAGGTATATGATACCAAGATATGGATATGTCATACATGATATGCAATATCCACAAAGAAGTGATGGCCTTTGTGAAAGGACCAAGAAAGAAGTACCCATCATTGGAGCAAGTGTTGCTGCCATAGATAGGAGTATCTTTCAGTTTATTTCAGCCTAAAGGGCACGAAATAGAGTTGAGAACTGCTATTTCATATATTTCCAATAGATGGAAACACTTTATTATTGCATATTGTATGACAATGATGGCAATTAATAAAGTTGATGTTTTGATCTTAAAGATATGATCTTTGTGGCAATGCCTTGTTTATCTTGTGATACATGGTATACATAAGATAAAATGATACCTAAAGTTATTGATAACTCAAACAATCAAATTAGCATCAATCATGATAAATTCATTTCTAGTTTCCATATGATGGATAAATCTAGACTCTTTTGGTTAGAGAACCAGTAAGAGACATGAATCTCTTGTTCATGATTAATCAATCTTCACTAATGGTAGTGGGAGAATGATTGTCCTATTAGGTATGATACATGTGATGTATTTACATACCTATTGGAGCGAATGCTAATACTTCAAATGGTGTTTAGAGAAATACCAGTATGAATATCTTGAAGTGTTCAAGATTATCATAAATGAAGTACAAATTTGGTAAAGTATTAATTCTTGATGAGATCAATGAATAAAATACTTGGACCAAATGTTTGAGATCCTTATGAGTGATTATGATAGTGTATCATAGTGAACTCATGATTAAGGCATGGTGATGTCTGAATCAAGAAGGAATCATACTCTAAGGAGTTAGAGAATGATTATCAAATAACTGAGTTCTTCTTAATTAAAGAATACCCCACACTAATAAAGGAAATTAAGAATCACAAGGGTTGTGAATTCTTATATTCTTGACAGATACACCTCAATTATCTATGTGATGAGTTGTTCATATGATGAGTCAACTATCTAGATGAATATGAGGAATCAGATTTTGAGTTATGGTATAGAACCATTACATCCTTAATGACTTCCATGTGAGCCATAAGGTATGACCTTGATGGTAGCACTCATTGGATCGTATCCATAAGTGCAAATAAGTCTTAAGTGTTAAGACACATGGATAACATTTTTTACAAGGATGATGCTCGTTGATTGCAACTTAATGACTAAGACATTTGGCATATGGATACTAAAACCGCATTCCTATGAGGGATAAAACCAGGATGTGTACGTGACACAACCTATAAGGTTTATGAATCCACTAATGCAAATGAAGTCTATAAGTTACAATGGACTAATCAATGTGATTGATTGAGTATAAGCAACTCAAAATTGGATCTTTACTTTGATGATATAGTCAAAGGGTTTGACTGATATGTCAAAGATAAAGAAGGGATCTGTGATTTAGTGGGAGCGTGTTCACATTCCACATCTTGATGTGAAATGGAAATGTTCTAGAATGGAAATCCAAAAGTGGAAATTATCTTTAAGGAAGATAGAGATGTTTCCTATATGATAGGAATAGAGATCTAAAGAGATATTTCTCGACAAATCTCTTGACCTGGAAAAGAGAGAGCATACATTGGCAATCTGTACTGAAGGGTTCAGTATGCACAGATTTAGTGGGAGAAAACTTGTCCATGTTATATGGATATTAGTATCCCAAGGCCAAGTGTCCAATTCTTATGAAGAATGGGAACACTAAGAATAGATATGGATCTATCATGTATGTAATCATCCCATTGTCTTGCATGTATGACATGGCAAGAATAAAATGCATTCATCATCTTGTATGTGGGACATAACAATATGATGTGCTCATCCTGATAACTCGTATGTGGGACATGACGAGTGGATGTCTGTCTACTTCCAGTAAGGGTTACTGGAATACCATGAGAACTTGATAAGTACTTGGGAAGTACTAGTTCCATGAAGATAAGGAAGAGTTTGATGTAAAGAGTTACATTGATGCGAACTTCCGAATGGACAGAAAATTAATCGCAAAAAATATACATAGGATGTATAAAAGTGAGAGTTTGTTGATAATTGGAAATGTTCCAATAAAACCATTTAAAAGGGGAAATGCTGAGTATCTATATGTTAGAGAATAGCAGTAGATACTATATGGATCTGGAAGTTCATGAGATGAACTTATAGATATTCCGCTCATTGATGACAAGTCTGGAATCCTTGATCATGCAATGTGGCTAAAGGTTAGCAAGGAATACTAGATCGCATATTACGGCAACTCCATCTCATACGTGTGACGTACATCGAAGAGATGTGAGACATGCAATTTGTACAGTCTTTGGCAAGGTGTTGCCATTACTCACTTTGTTGGCACTAGAGCACAGTGACATGTGGGACATGTTTGAAAATCACTATGAATATGATTCAAGGGTGATTGGCTCGCAGTGCAAGTGGGAGTCTGTTGGTATGTATGCCCTGAGAGCCAATCATGGGATGATTGGTGGGATACATTAAGATTGGTTTGATAAACATCAAAGGCAAGCTTCCAATTCATTCTGGTTCAGTCATATGAGATAGTGATAGAACAGATTGAATGTCTAGAGAATGACAATACTCAATGACGTATGCTTTCAGGTTGAGGACCTGAACGATGAGATCATACGGATGCTAAGAGTTTGTACATTCTTGTTATGTCCCTAGTCGGATGTCATTGTGGAAGGTAGATAGACAGCAATGATACACAAGACTAGATTGTGGTGTTGGTTGATGACAGAATCTCATTAGTCATGATATAGAGATATCAAACCAAACACATAGGTACTTGTTAGAGAACAAGGTACCGGACAGACCCATCGTGAGTTTGACACATGGAACCATGAGATGGTAGTCACAGTCAGTACTCACAGTGATGGTGGTGAGTGTGATTCTTAGACCTGAAATCACTGCACTCAACACATGTCGTTGGGCACACTTTGACATCATCAAACGCAGTCCTGAAACATGGGTTGTTATAAAGGTGATGATTGGGTGGCTTTGACACATGGGGCTTTTGAGGGGTGAGTGATAGATATGGGATTTGTCCTTCTTGAGGGAGTTTGATATCCATGGCCACTTGATGAGTAGGATTGAGATAGGCGTGTGCACGCATGTGTGAATCAGTATGTGATATTGATGTCATACATATCTCCTTCAATCTGCTCTAAGATCAAGAAAGTGAATGAACGTTGACAGGATGACTGTTCCATGCCTTGAGTTCATTCGGGATATCAGTGACAAAAGGAATTATACATTCACTGTAACACCATTCACGGATTGTAGGATGAAAGTTGTTCTCCAACTTTCTACTTTCACTTGGGTAGCAATGATGTGTGACTAGGCACCGCTCTTTGCTTGTGAAGTCATAAGTGTTATGGACTTTCACTGCCAACGTGAAATGGACCTGCAGGGTCACACACATAGGATTTAACCTGGAAGAGGAGTTTTGTCCACAAAGCAATGTTTAGATTGATTACTAAAGGAGTTTAGTAGTTCAATTAAACACTCAATCAGTCGATAGCTCAATATCATATGGTTCAAGGTGTTGGACGCATTGATTGGAGTATCGGATTGATTGAAATCTCAATTGACTGATTTTGCCCAACCTGTGCTCCCAACCGATCGGCTCATGTGATGAACCGGTCGGCTGAGGTGCTGAACTGGTCGGATGGAGTGTCCAGGCCGATCGGCTCATGCCCAGGTTGAAACGACCGGTTCAAGGGTTGAACCGATCGGCTCAACTGGTGCAACCGACCAGTTGGGAAAGTCATGTCGGCAAGAATTTTCCTTTGGTTTCAAATTGCCCAATTCGATTGGGAATAACATTGGTATTCGATACCAATTGAGAACGAAACAAGGAAAGTATTTTTGAGCCGGATTAGGACCATGAACCGATCGGTTCAGGGCACCAACCGATCGGTTGGAGTGCCCCAAACGATCGGCTCAGGTCCAACCGATTGGCTCAATGGCCAAACTGATCGGTTCAGTTTTGAACCGATCATTTCAAGTTGCGAACCGGTTGCTTTTTGTGGAAAATTCTCGAACCCTTCTCTTCCTGCTTTAGTCCCGTATTGCCGGGCACAGAGAACCCTGTCCCATGACCTGCCTATATATAGGGGTACTGGGGGCTTCTCAAAGTACAACTAAATGCAAGCCGGTTGCTTTGTGAAGTTGTCGTTCTCTCTGGTTTTGGTAACCGTGAGAGATCCCGAGCAAGTCTTCCCGCAAAAGGGAGGTGCAGCAAGGGAAGGACAACTGCAGTTGCAACTAGTAGCAGGAGAGTGTGTTGGCGACTAGTACGTCAACAGGAGGGTGCGACTCCTTCCACTTCCTTGTGGGACAAGGAGAGTGGAGTTCCAGGTGGTCCGTGTGGACTACTACAGAGGCGGGAGGACACTGCCGCTTAGGAGGACAACTGTCATCTGACAGTCCGGTAGGAGGAGGAGTCGTCAGTCCCGGTGCGACCAGGAGCTGCACAGACACCGTCCAAGACCGGAGTTGAAGACCGCGCATTGCGCGAGGTATTGTCACCGAGCAAGCCTCGGTACAAGGTATGATTCCACAAACCATCCTTTCCTATTATATAGACGTTGACGCGTTTCCTCGGTATGGGTTGGGGGAGAAATGTTTTTGTTTCCGCTGCCTTCTCTGTCTCCCCTAAAACCCTACAAGTAGTACATTTATTAGAAAAATATAAGTAAGGTACCATTTTTCTCAAAAAAATGTGTTCAACATAGTAGAATGATAATATCAGGCTTTTGATGAACTAATAACAGTGATAGTATGTAAGTGGTGAAATGCTCATATGGTGGATAATAAATATCAAACGATGGCCTAAAATTATGATAAAATGTCTGTAGATCCATATTCATGTTTATAGTCTATCTAATGATAGTAATTATGATGTTGATGTACGAAACCATGTAATTTTCTCCATATGGCCAATTAGGGCTTTAAACCCTAAATAAAATGCAATAAATATACATGTGCTTAATACATGATGAAATTCACAGAACACCCTCATATTAGTAACTAGAAGATATGTATAAAGAATGATACAAAACCTGATATTTAGATTATGTATCCTACTCTAGAATATGAGATCAGTAAGCTAATTTCCAAGTCAGGAACATAACAACAAGATGATAAGACAAGTAATAAAGTACATATCCTAATGAGATAGGGTAAACCTTAAAATGGACATAACTAGGGTTGAGATGATGAGAACCTGATGGTGATATATGATCTTGTCTTAATCAGGTTTGACAAGGGTATAGATGATATCATGAATGTGGTATAGATTGTTATATGTCTCTTGATCAAGGTACGACATTACCTCTTACTTGGCTTATTATACATTATGCTTGTGTTATATGTAGTAAAATACTTGGCATATGGTATTGGATGAAATGATTGTTCTTGTATGATATCTTGCTTGATTTTCCATACTTTGTCTATGAACACATGAAACATAAGATATATGATCCATCATATGATAGCACTAAACTCTTTGGTAGTACAATGCATTGAAGTGATCTCAAACTCTTTGGTAGTAGATCACATGTGTTAGATCTCAAACTCTTTGGTAGTAGATCACATGTAAAATGATATCAAACTCTTTTGTAGTAGATCATAAGGCCTAAAAACATCAAAGCCCTTGGGGGCAAATGTATGAGATATATGATGGAAATGTGCTTAAAATATATGTGTTCTCTTTCTTGTTAATGAATATCTTTTTGCCAGTATATGCTTTTCCTTATATTTGTTTAATGTTGCCAAGTATTAGTTTTATCTTATTGCCAAGATATGATGAGAGGTATATAAAAGACACATAGGCGTACTCAATATAATATTCTTGAATATTGTGTTGATGTGTACCACATGTAATCTTTTATTTAGGTTGTGGACACATCTGATCTTGAAGAACCATGATAGTTCAGAGTTGTATGATGAGCTGATGTATAGGTAGACATGTTGTCTTAAGATCCTGTTGTTTAGTGGTAGTACATGTATACGTATAAGTTTGTTGTTCAATATGTAATATCAAATGTTGTAGCAATTCATTATGTAATTATATGTTGAATGGTGAACATGTGTTGTATGGTTTTATTATTGTTCATGTGCATGTACTACTAATTGTTTCCTTCTGACTCCCTTGATTTTCTCTTTCTTAGCCTAGTGTGTGATGTTTAAATTGGGATTCTCACTGAGGTGAGGGTTTCAATTTAGACGTCACACCTAATATTAAGATTTAGAAAATTTGGGGATGTCACAAGTACCTACCACTAAGTTCTATAAGGAAAAAAATCAAATGAAATATATATAATGAGAGTTAGATAAGCACTTCTCTGAGTTATTTCAATGAGTGGATAACATCAAGGTAAGGGATTAAAGAAAGCTAAGAGTATCATAGAACAATGTGTTTTGAGGACTCTCTTTACTACAAGCTCCTCACTACATGAAAGTTGGAGAAAATTGATTCTTAATTGACAAAATAGGGATATTGTCTTGCAAATCTTTCACTGAGATGTGTTTATTTTAAAACAAATGAAGTATTGGATTATCTTTCTCTCGTCCTCCTTGAAGGATTTTTGGATCTTTGAGAATAGTCAAGAAGAGTTTCATACAATACTAATAAAATGTGTATTGAATAATAAATATAAGCAAGCCAACAAATCAAGAAAAAATGCTTATTGCATGAGTTATGTAACTTATATTAAAATATCAATGACATCCTTTAATAAGCATGCAATTTAATTGTATCACTTGTCCACAAATACATGATTTCTTACATAATATTCCTTTTTGTATATATAGTGTTGTCCCACGTCAAAGCCACACACATGATATGTAACCAAATGCACATTAGCACCACACATGAGATATCAAATAAAAAATTATGAACAATAAACTTCCTAAAATTCAAGACAACACATAAGAGTCTCGGTCAACATTATCAGAACCCAACTAGTTTTTTTTATATTTAGCATGGGCATAATTGAAATCTTACTTATGCACACAAACTGCAACCAATACAAACAGGTGTTATTTTAGCGGTATCAAGTTAGAACTAAGTTCTTATATTAAAGTGTACAAAAAATAATCTTTCTAAATGGTACACCATCAAAATTGGAAACTTATTTAACAATGAAAATTATATGGAGGAAACATATTGATCATTATGAACTTGTCTTATATATTAAAAAAGGAAAATCCAAAAATCAATAGTCTTTAAATTGAGGGGTTATTACTCAAAAAAGAAGTGAAGGCTTAGGTAACAAAGAAGTGAATAGTGTATAGGTTCTTCTTTGGTTCATGAACCTAGTAGTTCATGTAGGACTTCTATTCTACCTATTCCATACCAACAAACAGATTCTAGGGAATGAAGCCTTATATTACCAATATTGAACAATTTTTTAATTGCTCACTCCTTTAAGGAGAATTCTACTAAAAAATAAGTGTGTTTCCTTGTGCATGATAATGTATTTCATCATATATATTAGATGGTTAGTGAAAAATTTAGTACTTGAAGTGATTCCTTTTGAAATGAAACTTTTCAGTTCTAATGGATTAGGAGAAAAATACTACACACATACTAACATTGATACAAAATCCCTTAAATAAGCCAAATTCTTTCAATATATGATTCCATTGCCACCAACCAAAAGTATCAAATGAGCCAAATTCTCTCAATATATTCTTCTATTGCACATAACAGAAACTATTTTTTGAACATTAAGGAAGCCTCACTTATAGTGTGGTTGTATGGATGCAGCACATTCATACATATGTATAAATTTATAATTAATATTGTTTCTTTTGTTAATGATCTAACAAACTACTCCTACAAAACAACATTTGTAGGCATCCTCAATGTTGTTCTACCCCAGCCTCTTTATTCTATTATAAACAATGTATAGTTGGGTGATATAGTGCAAGCCTACTGGACCTTATAATTGTATATATTTATACTACATATATTTCAAAAATAATGTAGGGTATGAAGTTCCTACTGATAACCTCCCATTTTGTGATGTTATCATACTATTTTTTCTTATCTTCCCATGCTTTTTCTTAGATAAATTAGATAGAATACTTAACTTTCTGCTTTACTATGAATATACCAATAAAATGATATTTTCCCCTTTCTTCTTATAGAAAAACACACAAAATATTGCAAAAGAACTCAAACGGTCTCCAAACCGTTAAAGACCCAAACGGTCCCTAGACTGTGAGGACCCAAATGGTCCCAAGACCGTATGAAGGCCAACCAGTCCCAAGACCATATGAAGCCAAATGGTCCCAAGACTGTATGAAGGTCGACCGGTCCCGAGACCGAATGAAAGCTAAACGGTCCCAAGACTGTATGAAGCCAAACGGTCCCAAGACCGTATGAAGGCCAAACGGTCCCAAGACCGAATGAAGCCAAACAGTCCCAAAACTGTGAGGACTCAAATAGTCTCCAAACCAAGAGAGTCCAAACAGTCTCCAAACCCTGAGGATCCAAATAACCCAAAATCGTTCAAGATGTCCTCGAGGCCTATAAATAGGACCGAAGGGGTCCTCATTAGGGGGATCCTAAGACGCCCAAAGGCTTCCTCAACTATTCCAGAGATGTTTCTTCCTTCATGCTTTGTCCCAAGGCTGCCGGTCTAAGATCCACACTCCAGCCATAAGTCTACTTTCTCTCTCATCAACATAGAAGGTGGGAAGTGAAGGATTTGTCACCAAAGCAACCACACAGTGTGAAGATAGTTGTTCTCTACTCCAAGGGGTCAACCTTCCTCCCTCCTACATGGAGATGATGCTTTCCTTATCTTCTCTTGTCTCCTTCTTTGTTCTTGCCATGAGTGAGTAGTTCCATACACTAGGGTGCGGGGAGTAGCCCCACAACCCATGTTTTCATTTCATACATTGTAATTCATGAGTTTACAATAGAGAAATACTATCTTTTCAGTTCAACATCAATCATTTAATAAATACTAGTTGCTTGATCACCAACTTGTGTTACCTATTATCTGCTAGTGCAAATTGTCTACATTTGTGCTTTTAGATTCGATTATTGATTGTATGTTGGTTCTTGATGTATGTAGTCACCATATATCTATTTTGGTATCTAGGAGCATTTTTCAAGAAGTGGATTAAACTCACCTCCATCATTGTACTTTCCTACTATGAAATGGAATCAGTTGACATAGGGAAGTACAACTTTGATAGGTCGAGGAACACACTTTGTGAAGGGAGTGATGCAAAGTAAGTGACCATTCATTCGGGGATGGTTGGCATTGCAAATACTCCCATGTTTCTTGTAGTTGGTTATTCGAAAGAAAGCTAAGTCTACAAAGATATTAACTGATTAGACCCTTTTTGCAAACCATGTTATTATGATGTATGTTATGATCCATGTGTAGTGGTGGTGAAACTCAGTCACATCCTAGTGGTTTCAAAATATTGTTTACAACCATAATTTTACTTCCCTACCATTTGTTTTACATTTGCATTTTAGTTTAAGCATCAACCCAACTCTTTGATCTAAATATCAACTCTTAAGTAGATAAATAGAATAATAACGTTTTCCATCTTGTTAACCTTAACAATACTGTTGTCTCATGGATTCGACCCTCAACTGTACTATGATAAGACTTCCGCATACCTTAGCGTACGTGGGTGCAGATCTTATACCACATGCAAGGTTAAACTTAGAGACTTACTATCTCTAGGATTTTTAGTGGTACACGCAACTCCACATGAGTGGAGGCTCCATAAAAAATTGGCGTCATTACCGGGGAAAATTGAACATTTAAATTCATTTGTCAACTTGCTAGTTGATTAGGATTTTACATTTTACCTTGATAACTACTTCATATCATTTTGGCTCCATCATTTTTCCATACCATCTAAAGTGTGATTTTTCTTCTACTCAGGTAGGAAACGTGTATGCAAAATTGTGGATTCTCCCCTGAACCAGAGTACGACTCTGAGGTAGAATGAAACTTCCATAGACACATCAGACTCAACCACCAACAAGCTAGACAGATGGTTGAAGAACAACGCCAAGCCGCCCTGGTGCTAGAAAGAGTCAACGCAGTGATAGCATCTCAGAGAACACAACTCATCGCTGATACACATGCTCAAGTCCAAGCTGAAGTTCGAGTTGAAGAGCAAGTTCACATCTAAGCTGAAAATGAGGCAACCACAATAGCTGCTCAGTTACTAATCAGAAACAAGCAGCTTCGAGATTATGTTATTCCTAAAAAATTTGAGGACAATCACCCAGTCTAGCCACCGCTCATTAACGCTCCCAACTTCGAAATTTGAACACAATGGATCCTAATCATGCAAGGCATCTCGTTCTCTAGAAACACAAGAGATGATTGCATGGACCATATGAAGCGATTCAAGGCACTTTGCCGATTGGTGCCACAAACCGGAGCTACGCTCGATTCAATCATGCTCTAACTTTTCAACTTCACTTTGGTAGGAAAGGCACTGAGTTGGTATAACTCTTTAGATGGACAGCCAATCACCACCTGGGCTCCTTTGGAAGAAAAATTTCTGGAGAAGTTCTTTCCTCCCTCATTGACCTACCAAATTAGGGGATAGATCAACCAGTTCGACCAACTTCCTAGAGAATCACTAGCAAAATCATGGGAAAGATTTAAGGAACTTTTGAGAAAATGCCCACATCACGGAATCTCATAAAACCAACTCATAGAAACATTCTATAGAGGGATAAGTGATGAAATAAAGAAGTTCTTGGATTCCTTTTTTGGAGGAAACTTCATGAGAAAGAATTATGAAGATGCTTGGAAGATCGTTACGCTCGGAGTCGAGAACCAATCTAATTGGGGAAGGTCATCTATAGGAGGAGTACTAAAAGTTTGCAAAGCTGAAGAATCTATACAAATGAAAGCCATCGTTGAAGCTCTGAAAACCATAGCTCATAAGAAGCAAGTCCTTAAAACATCATTTGGAGAATATGACATGAATAAGAACTCTCAAGTTCAACAAGTCGAAGCAGCTACTGAGACTTGTAAAGCTTGTCATGCATCTGACCACCCCACATTATCATGTGGTCTTTTATACGATGTAATGATGAATCTACAGACACCTCAATCACAATATGAACCAATTATTGAACATACCGAGGATCAGTTGCCAAAGCAAGTTAATTCTATACACACCATTCCAGGTCAAGCATATTATAATCCGGATCAACTGAGAAATCGCCCTGGGTTTCAGTATGGGAATCATGTGGGAACTACCAACCCGCAACACCAAGAACAAGGTGGGTCTTCTAATAGACCACCACCAGGATTCCAAGGCAACTACAACATCAACCAAGGAAACTATAGAGGAGGATTTCAAATATTTGCTTACCTAAGAAATTCTTCTACATATTATCAGTACAGTCACCCTCTGCTACACCCACAATGGAAACAACCATTAATTCAACAACTGTAGTCGCAAGCACCTCAACAACCGCAACCTCAAGGATAGCAACAGATTGCATAGTACCAACAAAAGAATGCTCCACCTCCATCAACAGATGAGATATCTCTGATAAGGCAAATGTTTCAATCTCAACAGACCATGCTTACCAACCAGCAAGCTCAACAAAAAGTTGTAGATACCCAACTAGCACAAATTGCAGCTCAGTTGAAACCACCGATAGGTACTTTTGCTGGCCAACCGAAAATAAATCTGAGACATGATCAACACAGAACAGAACAACTGAATGCAGTTACCACAAGGTTTGGTCATGTTCTTACTGAAGCTACCAAAGACACTCAAGAAGAAGAAGGTACAACTGAAATTATCCCAACTGTAAGCACAAATCAAGAGGCTAAAAAGGAGAAAGAAAAAGAACTAGTTCCCAAGGAACCAGAGGTCCCACCATACAAGCCTAGGATACCCTATCCAAGAAAATCGAGGGAGACTAAATTGGATTGTAGATTTCAAAAGTTTAAGGAAGCAATGAAGAAGCTATATGTTGATATCCTGTTCCTTGATGCTCTCTCTTAAATTCCATCTTGGTCTAAATATCTAAAGACTTTTCTATCAAAGAAATACATGACCAAAGAACATGAGACCGTAAAATTAGCTCAAACTACTTTTGTCATCATTCACAACAAAATGCCGAAAAAACAAAAGGATCCTGGCTCCTTCGGCATCCAATGTTCTATAGGAAATACCTCTTGCAAGAAAGGACAAGCTGATTTGGGGGCCAACATATCTATCATGGCTTTTCTATGTGTAAATGATTGGGCTTTACTAATTTGCTACCCACAACAATGACAATCCAGTTGGCTAATAGTACTATTACTGCACCTTTGGGCATTATTGAAGATATCCCAGTGAGAGTAGGAAGAGACTCATATGTCCCTTGTCACTTTGTTATCATGGACATAAAACAAGATCTAAGATATCCAATAATATTCGGCAGACCTTTTCTTGAGACAGCTAGAGCACTAATTGATGTCGAAGTTGGCACAATTACCTTAAGGATGGGGAAAGTAACTGTTCAATTTAGAGTCTTTGACAGCCTTAAAAGTCCTAGCATCCATGAAGAAGTTTTTCTTCTTGAGGCAATAGATAAAATGTACCAACTAAAGCAAGCAACTCCTGAACCATCTGATGCTCTGGAAGACATCTTAACGAATCCAAAAGCCGGATTTTCAACCAACGAACTGGTTCAACAATGTCTACAATACCTAGAATATGCTGAAGAAGTTCCAGAAGCTACTATTGAGGAGTTGAAATATGTCATCACTCTGGAGACCACTGAAGTGCTCAAGGCACCTGAGATGAAAGTCCTACCAGCCAGAATCAAACACGTCTTTCTAGATGAAGAAAAACTATGTCCGGTCATTATTAGTTCCACTTTGGTAGATGACCAGGAAGAAAGACTCCTTTTTGAGTTAAGTAAGCACAAGAAAGTTGTTGGATATAAGATGACCGACCTAACCGGGATAAATCCAGCTTTATGCATGCATAGATTACCTATAGTGGAAGAATTTAAACCATCACAGGAGCACCGGAGGAAGCTAAACCCGAATCTCAAAGACGTAGTTCGCCTTAAGGTTCTAAAACTGCTAAAAGCTGGTATTATCTACCCAATTTCTGACCCTCAATGGGTAATTCTGGTTCAAGTGGTCCCTAAAAAGGGGTGAACCACTGTTGTTTTGAATGATAAAAATGAATTGGTGCCCACCCGGACTGTTACCGGGTGGAGGATGTGCATCAACTATAGAAAATTAAATAAGGCAACAAGGAAAGATCACTTCCCCTTACCTTTTCTTGACGAAGTTCTTGAATGTTTAGCTCACCAGAAATTCTTTTGTTATCTGGATGGCTACTCAAGGTTTTATCAAATTCTGATACACCCTGAAGATCAACAAAAGACAACTTTTACCTACCCTTTGAGAACCTATGCCTTCAGAATAATGCCCTTTGGGCTATGTAATGCACCTGCTACATTCAAGAAAAGACAACTTTTACATGTCCTCTATATTTGTAGGTTTAATTGAATCTATCATGGAGGTATCCATGGATGACTTCTCAGTCTATGGAGACTCTTTCGATAACTGTCTACTTAATCTCAATAAATTGCTGCAAAGATGCGAGGAAACAAATCTAATCCTTAATTGGGAAAAATGTCACTTTATGGTGACAGAAGGTGTTGTCCTTTGGGCATCAGGTGAGTGAATGAGGGATTGAAGTAGACAAAGCAAAAATAGACGTCATTTCAAAGTTGTCACCACCAAAAGACATTAGAGGAGTACGAACCTTCTTGGGCCATGTCGGAGTTTACCGAAGATTCATCAAAGATTTTTCAAAAATAGCTAAACCTATGACTCACCTGTTAACCAAGGATGCAGACTTCAATTTTGATCAAAAATGTTTACACAACTTCATGACCCTAAAGAACGCTTTAGTCTCTACGCATATACTAAGAGCCCCTAATTGGTCACAACCCTTTGAGATAATGTGTGACGCTAGTGACTATGCTATCGGAGCAGTACTAGGGCAGAGAATAGAAAAGAAGCCTTACGTGATATATTACACGTCAAAAATGCTTGATGAGGCCCAAAAGAACTATACAACTACAGAAAAAGAATTTTTGGAAGTCATCTATGCTTTTGATAAATTCAGTTCTTATTTGATCAGATCAAAGGTTACAGTTTACACAGATCATTCAGCAATAAAATATCTGATTCAGAAACAAAATGCCAAACCTAAACTTATTCGCTGGGTGTTGATGATTCAAGAGTTTGCCTTGGTAAGAAAGGACAAAAGTGGTGTGGAAAATGTTGTCATCGATCACCAGAGTCTCATTGAGGTTCAAGATGAAGACAATATACCTATCCGTGACTCTCTACTCGTCGACCAACTCATGAAGGTCACCACTGGATTTCCCTGGTATGCCGACATAGTAAACTATCTAGCTACGGGAATTGTCCATCCTTCTACTTCCTATCATGACAAGAAGAAATTTTTTCATGATGTCAAGCAATATACTGGGATGAACCATACCTCTTCCGCTTATGCACAGATGGATTATTTCTCTGTTTCCTTCCTGAAGAAGAAATCAACCCAGTCTTAGAACACTGTCATTCTGGTCCTACTAGGGGGCACATGAGTTCAAAAAGACTGCTCTTAAAGTCTTACAGTTGGGTTTCTTCTGGCCGACAATAGCAAAAGATGCAAATGAATTTGTACAATCATGCAGTAAATGTAGCTCTCTGGAGGGATATCCAAGCGAAACAAAATGCCACTAACTCTATGGTAGGAAATTGAACTCTTCGATTTATGGGGAGTGGACTATATGGGTCCATTTCCCTCATCATATGGATTCTCCTATATATTGGTCGCTGTGGATTACGTATCCAAATGGGTAGAAGCTATGCCTACTATATCCTGTGACTCTAAGCTAGTTAGTAAGATGTTCAAGGATATTATTTTCCCTAGGTTCGGAGTTCCTAGATAAGTCATATCTGATGGAGGGTCACATTTCTTGGAACGTAGTTTTGAAGCACTTCTGCAAAAATACGGAGTAAAACACAAGATCGCCACGCCTTATCATCCACAGACAAGCGGTCAAGTTGAAGTCTCAAACAAACAACTGAAATCTATTTTAGAGAAAACTATCAACAGAAACCGTAAAGACTGGTCCACCAAGCTCCCTGATGCTCTTTGGGCATATCGTACTGCTTACAAGAAACCAATAGGAACAACTCTATTTCGTTTGGTATATGGAAAGTCATGCCATCTTCCAGTCAAACTAGAACATAAGTCTTGGTGGGCTATTAAATTGTTGAATTTTGATTTTAAAAGTATTGGCAAATACAGACAACTTCAATTACAAGAACTTGAAGAACTAAGAATGTCCGCTTACTAGAACATAAGGATTTACAAAGAGCAAACTAAGATGTGGCATGATGGACACCTTAAAAGAAAAGATATCATTGTCGGAGACAAGGTCCTTCTTTTTAACTCCAGACTCAAAATGTTTCCAGAAAAATTTCACACAAAGTGGTCTGGGTCATTCACCATCAAGCACATCTACCCAATTGGAGTTGTCATCACCCTTGACAACAATGGAGGAGAAAGGATTATTAATGGACATAGACTGAAGAAATATTATACTCCAGCCGATAAAACTCCAAGACAAACCATTGAGATTCATGATCCCACTGCATCAATCTGACCACGCCAGAATTTTGTTGAGCCAACGACGAAAAACCAAAGTGCAACTTGGGAGGCAACCCAAGAACTGAGTATCACCTTTCTATTTTACTTTGTTTAGTCTTGATAATTTTCTAGTCTCTATTTGATTATTTCTTAGACCTATCTTCTTTGTTCAGAAAATATAAAAATTTACATAAGCAACCAAAACAAATATAAAAATATAAAAATCAATAACCAAAATAGTCTTATCCTAACAATTTCGAAACTGTTTGGTCCTCACGGTCTTGAAACCGTTTGGACTCAAACAGTCTCAAAACCATTTGGACCCAAACAGTCTCGAAACCATTTGATCCTCATGGACTCGAAACCGTTTGGACTCAAACGGTCTTGAAACTGTTTAGTCCTTACAGTCTTGAAACCATTTGGACCCAAATGGTCTTGAAACCGTTTGGACCCAAACGGTCCCAAGACTGTTTGCTTAAGGAGAATTTGTACAGTCGGCCCTCCTTTTTCTATAAATACTACTTGACCATCTCCCTTTTAATTCCTTCAACTCTCGAACTTTCTCTCGCGCGAACCCTGTTCCATTCTTTCTTTACTCCCGCGCGACCAAAGCTCAACCACCACTCCATTCTCACTTCTAATGCCGCTACCGCCACTCCGTTCTCACTTCCGTTCTCTCTTCCGACGCCGCTACCTCCGTTCCCGTTCACGCTTGCGACAACTACCCGTCATTCTCTCAGCCACACTCATCGCAGCAAGGAAGATGGTACTCACGACCATCACCATCGCTACAGCACGTCTTCCCTTCTTTTTATCATCGCTGCTATCACCATTACTGCCACCGATATCACCGTTGTTGTTGCCATCGTTGCTAGCATCATTTTCACTACCGTTAATCTACTCGTTGCCGCCACCGCTTCACCTTCCTCACAGTTTCGCCTTCCTAGCGGTTTCGACTCAAACGTTCTTGAAAACTGTTTGGACCCAAATGTTCATTAAACTGTTTGGACCCAAATGGTTGTGAAACCATTTGCACCCAAACGATTGTGAAACCATTTGGACCCGTTTGGACCCAAACGGTTGTGAAACCGTTTGAACCGAAATAGTCTTGAAAATCACAGTTTCACCCTTAACAGTTTCATTCTTAATAGTTTTTGTTTCAAAACTGTGAAGCTTACACAATGCTGCAATCCTTTCAACATTTATACCATAATTCCATTTTTACTAAAATTTCAATCTTTTCTAACATATATGATTTCTTGTTCAATTTTCAGAATGACATGACCTACGAAAGAAGTTTTTGACACCCACCTCTGGACTAGGGAGCAGTTGATGGAGCACAGGAATAAGCTCCAGTGCATCCTTGACCTGTGTGAAAAAATAGGCAAAGCTCCAGTTGACTTGCCCAAGGTCATCCATGGCCTTAAGTGAGTCAACAAATGTTCAGCCAAAGATCTGGTTGAAGAAATTGAAGATCTTTCCTCAACCGATGAAGGTTCGTACTACGCCCCAAATTTTGAGGAAGAATCCCCACCTAAAAAGTCAAAGGGCAAAAGGAAAGCTCAGGAGGCCACTGAAGAATGACCTACAAAAAGACAGGCACAAAAGCAAGTCTGACCCTCAACTGTAAGAGAACAAATACTGGAAAGACATGCCACTCCTGATGCCACCACCTTGGCAATAGCAGCACCAGCTAATCTCTATATTCAACAACTGCAAGATAGCAACAAAATCATGTGACCAACCAAGTACGTTTGCTCCAACATACTAAAGAAAATGGAGATCTATGACAGAGTACTTTCCCTACTCAACAACGTGAATCATTCCAAACTCTACTTCGTCGCAGAGAATTCCTATGTTGAACCTACACTAGAATTCTTCACCTACCTCACCAAAGATCTCATGGACGCAAAAGACAAATCCTAGGATGGAGGTGACCGCAAGCTTGTTACCTCACTTTTCGGGAAGAAGGTCATTTTCACCGAGAACCTGCTGAATGAAATCTTCATCGACAACCAAGATTAGCTAAAGAAGGCTAAGGAGGAAGGTCTGGTCCACCCCCAGTTCAACAGGCATACCTTCTGGAAGTCTTTGATAGGAATCCCCAGTTATGAACCAAAGACTTGGAAAGCCTCCAACATTCATTCCGGCCTGGTGCGAACTCTACACAAAATAATAACAGGCGCTCTATTCCCTAGGAAAGAGAGCGGGAATGTTATCATTTCAGACCTCTTCACACTGTGGTCCATCCTAAAGGGGTATCCGGTCAACATAGGATGACATTTGATACATAAACACCCATCTTATATCCTCGGAAAGGAAATCTGCATGGGTGGCCATGTAACATCAATTTTGAAATATCTCAAGTTGGACAGACCACTTCCAAGATGTACTATGATAAAGGGCGACATCCTAACAAATGAGCAGATTCTAAAGAATACATATATCATAAAGGAGAAGGATGCCGAACTTCATTATATCTTCTGCCCGACTGTCAAAGCATCCAGGACACTGCTACCGCTTACAGATCTGGATGATTGTGATAAAGACAAGCTTCCCTTCACTGAAGAGGAGCTTGCTAACCTTCTCACCTCAGTAAAAGAAAAGGAGAAACAAGTAAAAGTAGGGCAGCTAGAGCATAGCGTCACTGCCCCAATGACAAGGGCAAAGAAAATACCAGTAACACGACCATCCAAACTACCTGCACAAAAACAACAATAGTCGGGGACGCCCACATCAAAGATTAACCCAGAGGCAGAACACCTTCACAGTGCAGAAAACATCGTTAATCCAACTCCAGAACCCTTCATCTTGGATCTGGATGTTGGGTTCACATCTACAACCACTCCCACCACACTCCCACCTTCCACCATTCATCCATCTACCACTCTTCCACCTTTTTCCACAATCATATCCACCACAATCTCTTTCCCCACAACCACAACTTCACCCACATCCCCTATCTCAGTCCCTTTCCCCACGGGCGACCCAATTTTCACCACAAAGCCCGATCTCACCTTCACATCCACCACCTTCCCCCCGACATTCTCAGTCCCACCACCCATATCCGGGATGTCGCCACCTCACTCATCTGCCACCACCCCGACACTGCTGCTGACTCCTTCTACAGTCGCCATGCAATTCACATGTGCACCAATGGTGTCTCGCTCACACGGCACCACCACCCTTCCAACCAGACCCCAGTCACCACACCCTTTCACCACTGGGGTCCCTTTTTCACAAGTCGGTGAGGAATTAAAATGACAATTTGACACTATTCGAAACCTCCTCACCGACCCTTCTAACATCTTACAATCAATTTGTTCTTGTGTACATGGACTTGCTACATAGGTATCCAAGCTTGATGAGCAGACTCACACCTTACCAGGCCTCCTCACAAGCATTCAACAACAGCAGGAAATAGCAGCCCTGCAAGTCAACCATGTTGACGACCGCTTACAAAACCTGCTAGCGTTGATACTTGGGGTGAACAACCAGCAAGAAGCATTATCACAGCAAGTCAACAGGGTCTCCGAGAAAACTCAACCTCTGACTGAGACCCTTCGCGAGCTTCAGTAGCAACAAACTGCACTGAGAACGTGCTTGGATGCCATTGATAACAACCTCACACAACTCATCTGCCGCCAAGAGGAGCACTCAAATGATGAACTCAATATTCTACGAACACAAGTAACTGATCTATCATCATGTCTCCTCTCTGCTAAAGTAAGATATACAGATCTCAAAGAAAGCCATTACACACTACTCGAAACCCATGAGCATGTGCAAGTGGCACTTGATGAATTACAAGCTATCTATCAGCAATGTAAGAAAGCATCACATAAGAAGACAAAAGGCAAGGCGGCGGATGACGATGTTGATGACAATGAAGACAATGATGAGGATTCTAACTCCTCGGCTGACTCCAATGCATATCGCTCCTCCTCAGATGGCCAACTCGATGACCCAGGCAATGCTGGGGAGGGCACCAGCCGAGGGGCAGATACTACAAAGAGAGGTGAGGGTGGAGACCACTAGGAGGGTGGAAGAAAAGATCACAATGGCCCCGATAATAATGATAATGTCACAATGTCATATGGGGATCAATTCTTTAACTTTTCAGCTATGGGCTCTCTGGGGGACTCTGCCAAAGATGCAACTTTTGTTGAGTTTCAAAAATGCATCATGGAAACCAGCATTAGCCCATTCACAACAGCCATTCATCAACACCTTGCCCTAGAGCAAGCTGCACTCCTCCCCCTAGAGCAGGAAGATTCTGAAGACAGAGTGAGTCTCGACACCGGCGATAGACTCGACTCTGACTCCGACAAGGATGAAGATCTGCCACAATATTTGGATGACAACGAGCAGACTTCATTTCCTCCACCACAAGACCTTCCCCCGCCGCCACTTCTACCTCACAAGATGCATGACTTGGACATGGCGACCATCTCTACATTAGATGTTCAGGACATCTTCATCTTAAATACTATTGTAGATGATGCCAAGGATGGGGGGGTCATACTCTATAACAACACAAAGACAAAGCGCAAGCTGACACACAGAGATTTTCGTGTCCTTCTACGACCTCAGTCAGCGGTGAAGACAACTAACTTCTGTATACTGCTTGACAACGCAATAGAGAAATTTATCAGCCCAACGAAAAAGTAGCCCATTTTCAATGCTTCACTTGCTCTAGCATTATGCCTATTGAATAAAGACTTATAAGCAAAATCCATTGAGCGGCTGCAAATGGGTCTCGCAAGATAGGCACGCTACATCATAGTGCCTTTCAAAGTTTCCGTCCACTAGCTCCTAATACTTGTTGACACCGAGGCCCGTGATGCCAAGGTGTATAATTTTTGCACCAATGAGCTCAAGGCGGGACAAATAAATTTTGCTGGTTCCGAAGCCGGAGAAGTGCGATGCATTCCTTTCCAGTTTCTCAAAGTCATATGGGCTGCCTGCCCATATATTGCACATGGATGGAACCAGCCTTGGTTCCAAATCATTAACCCAATAGTTCAAACACTCGAAGGTTCAGGGGACTACACTCTCTACACAATCTGATTCATTGAAGCACTTAATAGACATACCCCCTTTATCGAGCTAGCCACAGAAGATATGCATTCTCTAATGGGACTTTATGCCATGGAGCTCATCCGTGACAGATGATTCTTCACTAACCTAACAATGGCACATGATGACGTACCTTGTTATCTATTCTTTACTATCCAACATCCAGAAAAGTAACCTTTTCGACAAGTACTAAATGAATTGGAACAACAACAACAAAAAACCGTCAAGGTCCCAGAAAAACGACAATGGGACCCTTACACCTTTGATATGGTTGAAGATAAGGGGGATACAGATCTATTAACAGGAGCTACCCTTAACAAATCATCCAAAGATATGGTGCCTCTATCTTCTATACAACCAACATTCTCAAACTTTGACCTTGCTGCATGCAAGAGTCTTTCAGACAATGAACTCAAACTCATCATGTCTCGGCTATATGCAGAGAATGATGAGCTTATTTTCCTTGAAGGGAATATCCTCGTAATGACAGATGCACTCCATGAAACTGTACAAATAAAGGGTTCACTATCTGTGAGCGTGATGGCTGCCTACCAATTTCTTCTTGCGCGGGACTTGCCTATGGTTTACATGGTGTCAACATACCTAAAGGATGATTTACTTGGGTCAAAGAACTTCGGAACCACTGAAGGCCTTATCTCATATATTCAACATACAACTCTAAAGTTCATCCTATTTCCATTCCTTCACTCTGAGCATTGGATGTTGCTGGCAACAAACTTACACAATGGAACTACAATCATCTACAATTGTTTTGATAGCCAGTTCGATCCAAACCACAGAGAGTATGTTGTTACAGAAAAGATGCCCACAGAGGAAGTGGAAGGATTGTGTTGAATGACTACATGATCTCCTTGGAAAACACACAAAGGCATACAACAAAGATCATTTCAAGAGCCCAACCATCTGCCACTAATGTCCCCAACAAATCATAGAATCCAACGACTATGGATTCCACGTCCTTTACTGGATGTATACCCTCACTGTGCTTGGGAAACACATTGAGGACATGAAGGACGTGGATTATCATGCTTTATGGGGAAAGTTCGCAGCAAATCTTCTCCATTCCTATGGAGCAAACAAGGGTTTAACAGAACCTTGACACCCTTGCCCATGTACTTCTCAACCTATCACCTTGACACTCTGAGGACAGAGTGAGTGATAAGTTGGGGGGAGGGGAGTACACTGGGTAAGGGTCGAGGTATCATATTCAAACCTTCTTTTTCTACCTTTTCATTTACCTTCATTCTTTCGCACAAATCTTTCCTTTTGACATTTAGATTTTCTGATAATCTCTTTCATAGAATAGCTTTTGCACATAAGACAACTTTCGCTTTGGTAAGAGGACACCCCTAGCTAAGTTAGAGACAAAGTAGTTCTCATAAGAACCTACATAGTAGCATTTAGGCATGTAATGACGAATTAATAAATCACTTCCATACTCAATTTTCATGCTTTTGTTTCAATTTTACATCAGACTCTCCACAGGCTAATATCATGGACGAAACAAGCCAAATGCTCTCAAGGATGGGAGGGAACCAGGCAAAATCCAAATCAAGGAACCTTGCAAGTGGACCACCAAGTACAAAACTAAAACAAGTGCATGTTTGGAAACTTTATGGAACCATTTTCTTCTTTTCAAAAAGAGGCTTGGCAGCCCAAATAAAATCCCTAAATACCCAATTCCTAAGCCAGTGAGCATATGAATAAAAGCCAGAGTGTTGAATAAAAACTTCAGAGTTGTGCCATGCATAAGGACCTATATGAAGAGCCAATAAAGGACTTGCCCGGACGGTACATTCAGCTTCCCTCACAAAGGCTGATGTGTCGCGCCCGGTAGTGAGATCCTAAGGTCTCCACATATATGAAAAATCTGACAAAGGTCTTGCCCAGGCGGTACATTCAGTTGCCATTGCAAAGGCAGATGTATCACGCCCAGTAGTTAGACCCTAAAAGTTTAGATAAACCCTCCCCCCTTCGAAGGGAGAGTTACATAGTAGCTTTCAGCCAACCCCCGTACCTATCTTAGCTTCCAGTAGGATTTATAAAAGAAGTATAACACTGCTTAGAGTCAAAGACATGCATAGAATGCGATCAAGGAAAGGGTGGTCCCAAAGTGAGTTACACGATACAGAAGAAACCTAGGATCCACGCAACTCCTGATACCTGAAAGCGTTGGTGCGAGCAAAAGCCCCGATAAGACTTTGGGAGATATCTAGTTTAGAACTGAAGCAAGATTATGGAAATCTTCACTAAATAAAATCATCTCGCCACTATGTGCCTTAGCTCTCTATCCAGCTCGAGGACAAGCTAGACTCTAAGTTAGGGGGGATAACCTCCCATTTTGTGATGTTATCTTACTAGTTTTTCTTAGCTTCCCATGCTTTTTCTTAGGTAAATTAGATAGAATACTTAACTTTCCACTTTACTATGAATATATCAATAAACTTATATTTTTCCCTTTCTTCTAACAGAAAAAACACACACAAAAATTGCAAAAGAACTCAAACGGTCTCCAAACCGTTAAAGACCCAAACAGTCCTAAGATAGTGAGGGCCCAAATGGTCCCAAGACCGTATGAAGGCCAACCGGTCCCAAGACCGTATGAAGCCAAATGGTCCCAAGACCGTATGAAGGTCGACCGGTCCCAAGACCGAATGAAAGCCAAATGGTCCCAAGACCGTATGAAGCCAAACAGTCCCAAGACCGTATGAACCCAAACGGTCCCAAGACCATATGAAGGCCAAACAGACCCAAGATTGAATGAAGCCAAATGGTCCAAAAACTGTGAGGACTCAAACGGTCTCCAAACCAAGAGAGTCCAAATGGTCTCCAAACCGTGAATATCCAAATAACCCAAAATCATTTAAGATCTCCTTGAGGCCTATAAATAGGACCAAAGGGGTCCTCATTAGGGGGATCCTTAGATGCCCAAAGTCTGCCTCAACTATTCCAGAGATGTCTCTTCCTTCATCCTTCACCCCAAGGCTGCCGGTCTAAGATTCACACTCCAGCCATAAGTCTACTTTCTCTCTCATCGACATAAAAGGTGGGAAGTGAAGGATTCGTCACCAAAGAAACCACGTCGTGTGAAGATAGTTGTTCTCTACTCCAAGGGGTCAACCTTCCTCCCTCCTACGAGGAGATGATGCTTTCCTTCTCTTCTCCTGTCTCCTTCTTTGTTCTTGCCATGAGTGAGTAGTTCCATACACTAGGGTATGGGGAGTAGCCCCACTACCCATGTTTTCATTTCATACATTGTAAATCATGAGTTTGCAATAGAGAAATACTATCTTTTCAATTCAACATCAATCATTTAATGAATACTAGTTTCTTGATCACCAACTTGTGTTAGGTATTATCTACTAGTGTGAATTGTCTATATTTGTGCTTTTAGATTCGATTATCAATTGTATGTTGGTTCTTGATGTATGTAGTCACCATATATCTATTTCGGTATCTAGGAGCATTTTTCAAGAAGTGGAGTAAACTCAACTCCATCGTTGTACTTTCCTACTATGAAATGGAATTAGTTGATGTAGGGAAGTACAACTTTGACAAGTCGAGGAACACACTTTGTGAAGGGAGTGATGCAAAGTAAGTGACCATTCGTTCGAGGATAGCTGGCATTGCAAATACTCCCACATTTCTTGTAGTTGGTTATTTGAAAGAAAGCTAAGTCTACAAAGATACTAACTGATTAGACCCTTTTTGCAAACCATGTTATTATGATGTATGTTATGATCCATGTGTAGTGGTGGCAAAACTCAATCACATCCTAGTGGTTTCCAAATATTGTTTACAACCATAATTTTATTTCCCTGCCATTTGTTTTACATTTGCATTTAGTTTAAGCATCAACCCAACTCTTCGATCTAAGTATCAACTCTTAAGTAGATAAATAGAATTATAATGTTTTCCATCTTGTTAATCTTTAACAAGACCATTGTCTCGTGGATTCGACCCTCAACTGTACTACGATAAGACTTCTACGTACCTTAGTGTATGTGGGTGGAGATCTTATTATAGCACACGCAAGGTTAAACTTAGAGACTTACTATCTCTAGGATTTTTAGTTTTGCACGCAACTCCACACGAGTGGAGGATCCATCACCTACTATCCTTCTAGAAATATCACTAGAACGTTGACTCTAATGAGATTATTTTTTCCAATAAAAGAAGCATGTCGCATGGCCCATCTTTCACTGGATTTTTTCACATGATAAAGACAATTAGTATTATACCTAGATGTAAAAGTGTAGTATGTTAAAGTGAAGATCATATATCTTATGAGTAGTTCTTGTATTTGTAAGAAAGTAGCCATTAATGAAGGGAATTCTATATTTTTGACATAGTTTGATAAAAAACATAAATAATTATTTACATTTTTAAGATCCCATTTATGAGGAAAAATCTTTCACAAACTCTTCCATTGTTTTCATTCCCCTCATTGAACCTTTTAATAGAAACGTATATTTTTTACGATGGTTTTCATTTCTTTTTTAATGGAACTAGATGCTTCAAACATTTTTGTCCTTGTATAGAAATGATATATGCTCAATCACCAGTGTTAATTGCAAAGATTATAAATGGTCATCTTTGATCAGCGTGCCATTTTCTCAAAACATCTTAGTTGTATGACCATCAACATGTGTAGAGAATAATTTGGTCTTTAAATGTTGTCTTAGTATATGCATCCCTCTATTTTAAATAGTGAACCGTTCATTTAAATATACATATCTATTATTTATTTATATTTTTATATGCCTTAGGTATATCAAGTTTCTCCTCTTTGACTTGAGATATAATGGAAATTCACTCTTCCAATAAACACAACAAAATATATCACTAAAAAACAAAAATCACCCTAGTTAATTGATGTAAAACATGAAGTCTCACAATTTTCTTCCAAGATTTTATTCACAAAAGGGGGTTAATATGGCATTTGATATTGGAATGGATGATTTTTTTTTTAAAAAGAACATATGTATATTTTCTTACTACATTCCCTTCTCATATGTGGATGTTTCATGTGAAGGACTATATGTTACATTTAAATTAGAAAGGATTACAACCCCAAAAGAGAAATGCCTAAGGAGGAGGAAGAGAGAGGATAAACATGAAGGGACATTATGTCTATGTTTGAAAAGGGTTATAAAAATATACAAATAATATAAGCGGTAGTCAAAGGTCACATGGTTATGTGACCAATCACAGAAGAAATTAGTAGGGCAGATAGGGTACCCAAAATGAACTTGGAAAAATGATAGGGACTTATAAGTCCATTCTATGATAAATGACCAATATTCATGTTTAAATATATAAAATTTGATGTCATCATGTATGAAAAACCCAACTTAATGAAGGTATCATCATTACATAATGTTAACATTATTCTCCTTAGGATGTTCATAGGGATATTATTAGAAACCTAGTGTGGATTCATGTCATTAATCTAGCTTTTTTGTTGATTAATGATTTGACTGTTGTCTAGACAAGAGGCAAAATATATATATGGGTTTTGAGAGTAATAAGGTTGTTCAAACACATAGGCATTAGGTACTTATACTATTTTAGATGGATTATTGTCCAAACTAATCAAAAACTCATTCCTTGGTGTATGTCTTCATGAAGTAATGCATTTGTTTTTATTAAATGTTACAAAGATACTCAGAATTTAAGGATGGATGATGATCTATGAATAAGGATTTGTCACAATGCTAGTTAATTTGGTAATGAGTGACAAAAATGTTGAAGCAGTAGGATGACATGAAACTTCGTGCAAAGAAGTTTTTTCCTCTAAGAAAAAGGATATTCAAAGAAAATGTTATGGATGAATTCTAAAGATTGCCTACAAATCATATAGGGGAAGGGCCAAAGAAAAACCCTTCCTGAAATCTTAGGAAAAATTAATTTCTTCTTTTTCCCTATGAGATATTAATATGTTTTGATAGTATAGGGTATTACAATACTTAGAAAGGATCTGGTTAATGGATTTTTGGCTTTCATTCAAATAGAATTGGACTTTGCATATAAAGAAGGAGAGACCGCATCACCAAAATGTTGATGCGTTTTGTTGAAATTAAAGAAAGAGGTACATATGAGATTGTTATGATCCTAAGTTAAGCTTTTTGAATAAAATCATGTAATTCCTTGGTGAAGATATGTTTGGGAGTATCTATTTAACTTTGAAATCATCAACCCGTGTGCATTGCGAAGGTCTAATGTTTA
The DNA here is from genome assembly GCA_963693085.1 of Alisma plantago-aquatica. NCBI lineage: Eukaryota > Viridiplantae > Streptophyta > Magnoliopsida > Alismatales > Alismataceae > Alisma > Alisma plantago-aquatica. The sequence continues at coordinate 1,051,081,176 of OY856409.1, read as the reverse complement.
AGTAAACCATCAACCCATGTGTTATTCCCACCATAAAAGCATGACTTGAACTAACTTTTTTAGTCTCTCCAACATTTTTACATTCTCTCCCTTGGTTTTTATAGTGGTGTCTAGTGCATTCAGTTTGAGTTGCTTTTCACAAGCTACTTTTCCATATATTTAGTGTACAATTACTCATTTTGATATTATTTATGCATTGTTTATCATTATTAGTCTGTGAAACATATTGCATCAATTAATAAGTATTTTTACCTAATTATATTGATTTATCAACTTTTATTCAGACTTATATTTTTCACTTGTTTCAAGTAATTTGAACATCAACATGACGACTCAGTGTTATCAATACAAAAGCGGAAGTACTGACATGACACGAGACTCTAATAGGAAAATCCATAAATCTCACTGTTAGTGACACACCAATCAGTTGTATCGACTTCAATACCCAGATCAAGTTAGAACTCACAAAAAGCAACTCGGTGTTGTTGACACACTTGTTGGTAGTCTCAACGGTTCAAGGGTTTTGAATCATCTATAAAATCGATGCCACTGACATCCAGTTGGTGGTACTAACTCTGCACGATCAATGTAGATTAAAGATAATGACAGATTTAATATTTGTTACTTAACAACATTAGAACCCCACTTATAACCCAAGCGGAGTTCTATAAAAGTGGATTATCACGTTCTATCTCATTATAATAGAGCACGGAGCTAAGACAGGAGGAGATGAAGGAGACACTTACATATCGAACACTCCAGACACTTCCAGGAGGTAGATTCACAGCCATAACATGGTGGATCAAGGTGCTTATCAGATGGGATTGTCTGCACTGGCTTCTCTGAGGGTTATCATGATTTTTCAAATGTTTAGCTTATTTCCTCCATCTTTCTCTCTGTATTTGATGATACAAATCATGTGGGGCTAATCCTTGACAATGACACCAAAAACTTGACAGGTCTAAACTTAGATAGGTCGAAGTATGAAAAAAGTCGATACCACAAATAGCCAAGTCGGTACCACTGATATTTTTTTAGAAAAAACACAGAACTACATGAAAATATTGTTGATACAACTGACACACAACTCGGTGTCATGGACTCATATAGCTCAAATAAGGATAAAGTACATCATATCTCGATAACACTAGCACCCATGTCAATGACACTAATACATAAGGACATACATTAGCAGAACTTGATCTACATATGTCTCTGGGAATGTTTCATCTACCACCACCATCCTTCTGAGAATAGGGTACCGTTGTTCCAACTCTTTATTTGAATTCATACTATGAGGACATAGTCAAGTTCAAACTTAGAAGGGTGTTGGAATGACTGTATATGTTGTATTTTCTATCTTGTTTTAGTTTTTTTTTCTTATTTGCAAGTGTAGAATCCACAATCTATCTAGTGTAGTTATGGAGCTTAGTTATCATGATTTATTCCATCATCAAAATAAATTTTTGTTCTCATTTGGAATGCAAAATTATAAAATTAAATTGTTCACATATTTTTAAGATTATTTTGCAAAGTCTAAGGAAATACAAACTAGAGGAAGTGTATAGGTTAGTCAACTTGAGGACACTTAATATGAATGAAAATCTTAATTTATCCAAGACTTGTATAAGACAATGAGATTTAGTCCCAAACCAACTAAACAAGTAATGTGACCTTAAATGGGACTCTTAGAAAGAAACCCTAAGGTTATGATGTACACAGGTCGACATGATAGGGACATATCATAGCTAAGATTGGCATTGTCTCTTAATCATGTGATTCCACCCACCTTTTATGACACTTCATCCACCACCTTAAGATGATCAAGTAACCTGAATTATCTCCACTTGACTACATTGCATAGCATAATACGTAGCATGATAAATAGTTTCTTTAGAGTGTATAAGTTAGAAAAAGAAATATATATATATATATATAAATATATATATATATATATATATATATATGCACCTATGAAGTAGTTGCATAACAAATTTCATGTAGATTGCATTTGTTTTGCATCATTCCTTACATCATGTATCTATATAGCTTTCTTCAAATATAAAGTGAAAGGATACACATCTACATCCCTCCCAATGAAGAAAAAAAGAAAAATATCCTATATATTGAAAGAAGAAAATTACCAAACATAAATCATAAATCATGCTAAAATAAGAGGGATGAAAAAAAAAGAGAAATCAAATAAAGAGGGAGAAAGGATGCCTTGAATTCATACTAAATTTTCCTTCAAGTAGAAGTGAAAATAGTTACACGTGTGTGTTCTTTTACCCTCACTCATTAATCAGATGGGAGTTTCAGTGCATTCGTCATTCCACCATAATATTAGGCATTATGATTCATGCATTTTTTTCATTTTGGTCATTTTGTAGGTTTATCATATATTTTTTTTGCATAAACAATTTGTATGTGACTTGTGATTCTTATTCATAGCTACTTATTTCATTACACCCATTTCTCTTTATGGTAGGACACATAGATGAATGATCCCCTCATTCATTTTTATCTGAGAAACTTCTTCCAACATAGTTTGTTAGGTAGACAAGAGTAATATAGATAGGGAATCACATGGTGCATCAAGTTATGCCCTATTGAATATGATGTAAACTTCTCTATTAATAGTGTTTCATTGATCTAAAGATCGACATCTTTAATGCATATTTTGGTACTTCATGGGAGTTATTTGTTCAATTATTGGTAAGGGTCGGTTCAAGACCATCATGTTTGGGATAAATGAGAAATGTAGTTCATGTCATTTGTCCTCTTGTTGGCTTATTTCAAACAAATCAAAAGGTAGTGCTGCTAAAGGAAGAGCAACACTAAAGCTTAGAGACCATCATGTTTGGGATAAATGAGAAATGTAGTTCATGTCATTTGTCCTCTTGTTGGCTTATTTCAAACAAATCAAAAGGTAGTGCTTCTAAAGGAAGAGCAACACTAAAGCTTAGAGGATTTTGATGCACTGAGGTTTTGTTGCTTTCCACTGGCTGCTTTTCCATGTATTTAGTGCATGATTGCTTGTTTTGATTTTATTTATGGATATTTTATCATTATTATCTTGTGAAACACTATTGCATCAATTAATAAGTGCTTTTGACAAATTATGTTAATTTATCAACATTTACTTGGACTTATATTATTTTTTCCTTATTTCAAGTAAGTTGATCATATACATGACAACTCGGTGCTATAGGCAAAAAAGTCAATGGTACTGACATGTCATGACATTCCAATAGGAAAGTCCAAAAATCTCGATGTTGAGTTTCCAATAGGAAAGTCCAAAAATCTCAACACCACTGACAACCAGTCAGTGGTATAGACTTTAGTATCCATATCAAGTTAGAACTTACAGAAATCAACTCGATGTTATCGACACACTTTTGGGACAGTTCAAGGGTTTTGAGTTAGCTGACAACTTAGTGCCACCAACATGCAGTCAGTGGTACTGACTCTCCGTAATGAATGCATATCAAGGATAATGATAGATCGAATGGTTGTAGCTTAACGATGACAAGAGCCCCAATTAGGACCTAAGGGGAGTTTGGCCAAATAGGATTATCACATTCTATCTCATTGCAACAAAGCATGAAGCTGAGATAGGAGATGAAGGAGACTGTCACATATTGAATGCTCTGGGAACTTCATTGGTTGTTCTAATGTTTAGCTAACTTTCGCCCTCGTCCTCTCTCTCCTCGATGATTGAAATCATGCAGGGCTAGTCCCCTTTTTCCGTAGGACCTTGGAGTAGCCTTATTTTGGTTATATTTGACTTCGATGATCTAATGTATGTATGTATACATACACACACAAATATATATATATATATATATATAATTTGATTTTATACATAAATTTATGTTGGCTTAATGACTTACTTGTGCTTGATCACCACAATCAATTTCTTAGACCATTAATTGTTTTGGTAGATAGATTAAGGGTAGGAAAAGTCATAAATCTACACAGCCAATACCATGCCTCGGGAGACGACCTACAACTATGATGGGAATAACTTAGAGATATTGTTAATGCACCTATTTAATTCTTGAATTGCTATAGAATTGGATTTTGTCCTGGTATAGGTAGTTTATTACATTGTGGGAGTGGGTAATACTTGCTACAGGTCCATAGTCTAGTGTTAAAGGTAAATGATTATTAATGAAATTGAGTTAAATGCAATGCATTTCATGGGGAAATTGTAATCCTAAGGAATTAATTAATTCTTGATCACATTTCACTTAATTTATATTTCAATTCTTATCCTAAGTTATAAACAAACAACAAATCACTTTTTCCCTAGGCCTAGCTGATTAGGTTATAGTTAGTAGTAGTTTCTAGAGTATATTTTCCTGAGTTCAACATTCAGGCCTCATAGGCTTGTACAGTTGTACTAAACGACATGTACACTTGTGTCTTGCATGCATAGTTTAGTTGTGTTAGTGTCCTAGAATGAAAGGTAGGTTTTCCTAATGGCCACAACCAAAACAATTTCAAATGTTGCAACCCAAACCAATTCACTATGTCCAAAGCATACCTAGCCTAAATCTAGTTGAAGCTAGGTTCATCGTCTTTACTTGGTCTACATAGAGAATAGGGTCTTGTGGGTTGTGTAGAGTTTTATGATTTGGCCAAGATATCAAGCTAGTTATTGTTTGTGAGCTAGCTTCATGCTACTCTATATTTCCCTTTCTTACACATTCCTTCTTGGGTCCTTAATTAGTATCTAATATATTTAGCGACAATAAAGGGGTTGTAAGTATTGTGTTTCTACATGTTTTGTTTCTTCCTTTGATCCTGCATTGGTATATTTTGTCTATTGGCCTCATGTCGTTGTTTCATTTCTTATGTAGTGGGCTTTTCCCCCCATGTGTATATTCCCTTGGATACTTGTTTTCTCAAGTCCCATATATAGGTTATACTCTTGTCCTCCTAATATATCAAAGGATTCTCATGTCAGACAGTCACTTGGGCCTTTCTAGGCTAGTGCTCTTTAAAACTCTTATTTCACCATTCATTGTGTGAACAAGAAACATAGGGTGATGCAATGTAGAGTGTAGAGAGGAGCAATGTGCCCTCTCCCTTTTATTAATAAGAAACCCGAAGGAATAACATAGAGGTTTATCAATATATAGAAATTACAAAATATAATAAAGTTGGTTATAAATAAGATATATTAACCACCCCCTCAAGATGGAGTGTACACATCATGTATGCCCAGCTTGTTGTAAAAGTTCTGAAATGATGTTGAACTCAATGGCTCTGTGAGAACATATGCAAGTTGTTCTTTAGACTTGACATGCAGAGTCACAACAATACCATTCTTGATCTGATCACTGATAAAGTGGCAGTCAACCTCTATGTGCTTAGTGTGTTCAAGGAAGTATGGGTTCTTGGAAATATAGATTGCAACTTGATTGTCACATCTGAGCTCTATGGGAGACAACACAGGAATATTTAATTCAAAAGGCACATATTGAACCCACCGCAACTCACAACAGGCATGAGCCATTGCTCGATACTCATCTTCTGTGCTACATCTTACCACAACATTCTACTTTTTTCTTTTCTAGGTGATAAGGTGATTTCCTAGAAATTTGCAATATCCAGAAGTAGACCTATTGTCATTCAGATTACCAACCCAATTTGCGTCTGCATAATCAGTGAGAATAAGAATAGACATAGGAGTCTTGGGTCTGTAATGGGTGATCCCATTACCAGGTGCACCTTTCAGATATCTCAGAATATGAAAACCTACTATCCAATGTGATTATTATGGTGAGATCATATACTAACTCACCACTCCTATAGTACAGGAAATGTCAGGGTGAGTAACTATTAGATATATCAGTTTACCAACAATTTTCCTATTATATTCTAGATCTAGATAATTAGTATCATCAGTTGTCTCCTTCACATGATTGTCCATAGGAGTAGACACCAGCTTGGACTCACTCATACCTGTTTCTTGTAGTAATCCCACATGTATTTCCTCTTAGACAAATTAGTACCTGCATGATATCTAAGAACTTCAATGCCCAGAAAATACCTCAGTTTGCCCAGATCCTTTGTATGAAAATGCCCTTGCAATCCTTCTTTCACACGTGATATGCCTATAGAATCACTGTCGGTGATAACTATATCATCAACATATGCAGTAATAATAATAGATCCAACAGGAGAGCTAGAATAGAATAAGGAGTGATCAATCATAGAATGAGAAAATCACATCTTTAGTACAACATCACTGAACTTATCAAACCAAGATCTAGGAGATTGTTTCAACCCACATATGGCTTTCTTCAATCTACACACCTTCTCACACTTCCCCTGAGTAACATAACCAGGAGGTTGCTCCATGTACACCTCTTCATGTATATCACCAAAAAGAATGGCATTCTTGACATCAAGCTGAAATAGAGGTCAGTTAAAAGTAGTAACCAGAGAGATAAGAATCTGCACTAAATTCAAATGAGCCACAGGTGAAAAGGTCTCAAAGAAATCAATCCCATATGTTTGTGTGTAACCTTTTGCTGCTAGTCTAGCATTCAACCTCTCAACTAAACCATCTGGATTATGTTTCACTGTGAATATCCATATGCAGCCCACAACATTTTTATCTAGAGGTAAGTCAATAAGTTCCCATGTGTTGTTTTGTACAAGAGAAGACATTTCCATATGCATTACCTATTTCTAGCCAATATCCTTCATAGAATCAAGATAATTTCTTGGAATGACCATAGAATCTATCCCAAGAGTGAATCAATGTGCCTGCATAGATAATTTTGAAAAGAAAAAAAAAACACTTGCAAAAGGACATCAAACAATACATGAACGAGTAATTTGCATACTACAATGGGAACATCAAGGTCAAATGATATTTCAGGAGTCTCTCGAGTAGAGGGATATGGGAAAGGCTCAGAGACTGGAGTCTCTACCTCCTCTGCATCATGTCTACCTTGTTTGCTGGAAACATGTGAGTGTTGTTGAATTAATGTTCCATCTGTTGGATGCTCTTCCTAAACTACATTATAGTCAGAAATGATAGGTATCACTCTCTCACTCAGATGTGGTGGTCGCACTCTCTCACTAATGCCTGATGGTGGCACTCCTTCACTCTCACACAATTGCTCCCACTTATTGGGAACACTAGAGAAACATAAAGTGGATTCATGAAAAGTTACATCCCTAGACACAAGCATACAACAGAGACTAGGACAATAACACTTGTACCCTTTGCTAGAGTTGGAGTACCCAAGAAAAAGAGTCCTAATCGACCTAGGGGATAATTTAAAAGCCTTAGGATCAAAATTGTGGATAAAGGAAGTACAACCAAACACTCTAAGGGGAACAAGAATGGGATGATCCTTGGGATGTAAGATAGACAATGGAGTACGTCCTTGAAGCATAGAAGAGGTATGCCTGTTAACAAGAAAATAGGCAGTAAGTAAAGCATCAGACCAGAATCTCTTAGGAACATTGGATTGAAACATAATTGTCCTGACAATATCAAGAAGGTGATGATTTTTCCTCTTAGCTACCCCATTTTGTGGAGGGGTGTGAGGATAGGATGTATGATGTATCATCCCACTAGAGCTACAAAAATCATCCATAGCACTTTGAACGTATTCTAAGGCATTATCATATTGAAGAATTTTAATATTGCAATGAAATTAGACTTTTATTTTTGGATGAAAATGCTTGACAATGGATAACATCAACTCTCAAATCTTCAACAAATAAATCCATGTCATGTTAGAAAAATCATCCATGAAGGATATACAATTGCAAAAACCATTATAACTATTGCCTTTTATAGGACCCCAAACATCACTGTGGACTAACTCAAAGGGACAAGAAGCCTATTTAATGACACGACTAGGATAAGACATGCTATGATGTTTCCCTAATTGAAAGGACTAACACTCTAATGATGACACTTGGGATAACTCAGGTTTTAACTTTCTCAAGCTTTCCAACAAAAGATGTCTAAATATGTAGTGCCATAGTAAGGGAGAACCACTCAAAAGGATAGGAACATGAGCAAATACTTGGCGAGGTAGATTTTCACCATGGAAGAGGTAGAGATCACATTTCCTAGCCCCCCCACCAATCGTCCTCATAATCTTGAGATCTTGTAATACAAAACTAGAAGGTCTAAATGTCACATTACATTTCATAGTATCAATCAATTTTGTAATAGAAAGAAGATTAAATGAAAATGCAGACACATAATATACAAATTTAAGAACAATTCTAGGAGTCAGAGAAATAGATCCACTGACTAACACACTCCTCACTAAACAATATACTATTGTCACATAGTGGTGAGGAATATGTAAGTCAATGGTGAGGAATATGTAAGTCAATGGATGAAGAAGTATCCTCATACCAATCATATGTTATGACACTCCTGATTCAACAACCCATAAAGAAGTTTAACCAGAAGCTAGTAAAGAAATAGCTTGATTACTGATAGTAGATGCCAAGTTTGTTGAAGAAGAAGATGATCCCAAACTCAAATGTTGGGTAGCCAGAATAAATCTATCATATCCCTCCTTAGCGAGTATGATGGCAAATGATCTAGACCTCAAAGAAGGAGGCTCAGAAGACTCAGTAGTGCCAACATAGTTTGTTGCCCTCACAGGTGGTGCAATAGGTTTGTCATGCATCTTCCAACATTTCTCAATGGTGTGTCCAAGTTTGTCACCAAAAAAGTGCACTTAAGACGTGTTCCACATCCTCGGCCCGTACCTATATGACCTCCTCTAACTGTAGTGGCTACAGAAGCATGAGAATCTCTATGAGACAGGACAGTTGTAGGATCAACATGTTCAAATTTTGACTATAAATCCTTGAGTAATCTTCTTCCAAGTTGGGAAGTTTGTCAGAAGCTAGGATAACACTACGGGTTGAACTTCATGAAGAACTCAGGACGGATAAGAATTGTTCTATAATGAAGTCATATTTGTCTTCGACTTGTTATGTGATAGTCATCGGATGATAGAAGCTTAATTCTTGGGCAATATCTTGGATCACTCCAAAATATTCTTCCAAAGTCTTATGTCCCTATCTTTCTACAAATAGATGGTCATATATCATAAACCGATGAAAAGCATTCTTTTCTTGTGAGTAATGTTTCTTTACTACATCAAATATCTCTTTGGAAGTAGTGTAAAACATGAACATAGAAGCTATTTTGGGTCCCATACTCCCTTACAGCCATATCTTCACCAAACTATAATGATACTTCCATTCAGCATAGCCATTATCAGTAGAAGCAGGAGGATCAGAATCAACATCTTTTGCCTTATCTCAGGATTCCAACATTGTATGGACAACATTCATCCACAAAAGATAATTCTTTCCATTCAATGTGATAGAAGGGATAGGTAGCATCTCATTGTATACGGTAGATGCCTTGTTTTCATCCATGGTATAAATGGAAAATAGAATGATAGGATGATACACATCAAGAGAGAAACTAAGTGACAGAAAGATACGGTCACATTGTGGAAGGGATTGATAGAAAGATAAACGTTTCACAAATATAGATGAGATGATATGGTTCTTAAACATCAACAACCTCCAAGTGAGTATTTCCTAATCACACATGGAGGTGATGTGATTAGGAATTCTCTAAATAGAGGTGGGTTGCTTGATTTGTACTTTCAGAAAGTCATAGAGAGGTTGAAGGATTCTGCACCTTTTGGTCAAGAATCAACTATGTTTGTCCCCTCACTCGGTGAAAACCATCCCGGAAGAAAGCTATCTTATGGCTTCTTGGTCGGAGGTGATGAGCCTCCAATGGTGGTGCATTTTCGACGACGTAGCACCTGCCCGATGGCCTGTTTCTATTGGCAGACGCACTTTCTGCTACTTCCGGTGGCTGCTACTTCTTGGCCACAGCAGATGTTATCTTACGCGGCAGTGGCTTACCATGATGATTAGGGTTAGGGTCGGCTACGCTTCCCTTGGATCTTGGTGCTATGATACCATGTGAACAACAAAGATAGGGTGTTGCAATATAGTGTGTAGAGAGGAGAAAGGTTCCCTCTCCCTTTTATTAATAAGAGAACCTAGAGAAATTACATTGAGGTCCAATAATATATTGAAATTATAAAATATAATAAAGCTAAATATAAATAAGATATATTAAGATAGGGTATAATCTGATTTGTTCCTCTTCTTGAGTATTTCCTCTTTGAATTCTTTTAGTCAATTTATGTAAGTTGATCTCATCCTTAAACATCATCACCCTTAATCCTTTTGGGACTAATATTATTATGTGTTTAGATCTTGTTGGTGTGAGCTAGGCCCAACTGTGATCTAATCATGCACCACGACCACCTTAGACTGCTCCCTAATGGATATTGACCCTCTTCGGGTGAGATGCATGTTGCCTTGGACAAATAAGGGAAAATTTTATTTGTACATTATATATAAGTGAGGTCTCGTTTGATGTTGGGTGAGTGAGATTTTCTTATCAAGATGTTTTTATGTATTTATACTTTTTGTGCATCATGTTAATGCTACTTGACATTATCCTCAAGTCCTAAAGGGGATCTTTTTGCTTATGTGGGTATGTTTTTCTCTCTTCACATGCATGAGTGTGTTTCACATAGTTAATGGGAAAGAGTTCATGTGAGTACTAACCGTATGACTTACCATAAAACAAATCTCAGATAAAAACCATCTTATTTTTTCACACATGAAAACTTGATTGTGAAGTAGATAGCTATAGCATCCTCATTTTTGGGTACTTTAATATAATTTCTTAAGTACATATTATTCATGTTAATATTTATAAACGGGTCACTGTTCTTAATTTTGATTATACTAACATACTAGGAATTTTCCTACTAAGCGATAACATGTGAATATAATGACACACTTATTTTGGAGATCTAAGTATATCTAGACAATTATTTATTTTACATTTCAGTTTTATCTTGTGTTAATCATATTAAATATTTTAGTAATGTGATTGGAAAATGGACTTCACTAGAATATTATAAACACTAAGATCAACAGGTGGTCAAAATTGGATATTATTTGAAGGACATTTGATTAGGTAAAAAAAATTGAAATATAATAGAAAATGAATGGATTTTTTCATATTTTCAAATATTTGTCCTTTGAATCGGGTTTTTGTGGGGCCATTGGATATGGGCACCAGGGTAGAAGTCTAATCAGAGTCGTCTGCACATCCCCTCCTTTTTTTAACCTCCTCCCCCTTTGAAATAGGAAACCTACAATCAATTGATTGTGATTATCGCGTAGTGTGCTCAACCATGTTGGAAATGGATTTCTTCTCTAGCTTCAGGATACAATGTTTCGTATTGTAAGCCATGACTCGAACACTAGAATGGATGTGTTAAGAAATGTCTCTTCCATCATTACTTCCATCTCATAGACTATGTTTCATACCATCCCCTATCCTCTCCGTTGCTCTCTTGAGAAATGTCAGAGCACCAACACCTGCCCCTCCCCAGAACCCTCCTTAGCCATCAATTTCCCAAGATCTTCTCCAACCATATCCACCCTACACCCCCTTAAACATTCAACCTTCCACCATCATTATCTACTCCTGAACTGCCTTTGACCAATATTGTCCGATCTCACCATCTGCAAGGACTCATGAGTTTAGGGTGAATCTTTATTTTGGTCGTGAGTCAGTGAGATATCAAGGCAATGACACCACTATCGTGTTGCTGAGGAGGGAGTTAGGAGAGGAGTTGCAGTGGTCACCCATCCTCAAAAAGGATTCAAAGCTCTTTGTCTTTCTTCCAGGAAGTTATTTATGCCCTCAATTTGATTCTAGGGAAGGTTATATATCTTTGCCCAATTTTGAGTTTTAGTAGTGTTTTCCGGCAATCTCTGGATTTGGGTCATTGCCATGAACACTATGTTGTCTTTCTAGCTTCTTTGTAATCTCATGAAATTAGTAGCATTATTGGTTTGCCAAGGAATCATGTTTGGTGTGGAGTTTGGAATCAGTCCTAGAAGCAGCAGCTTTCGATGACCACAACAGGCTTCTCTGGCCACTGTTGGAGATGAGCCAGTACTCTTTCAACTTACCATGATCTCAAGAAGAGATATATGTGTTTTGTTTTGTGTGTTCTGCTTTGTAGATAGATGACAAATTGATCAAAGTTAATTTTGTGTGTTGTGCATGAATAATGATCAAGGCTTTTATTTTACATTGTTGCCCTATCATGCAAGTAAGATAGATCATTCGTCTTAAGGGGCATGTCGCTCAATAAAGCCTTACATGCACCAATTTTTAAGTTTGACCTGCTATTCTTTTATCTCATTTTTATTGGTCCAAAAGCTCTAAAAAATAGAAGATTCACAATAAATAATTGATACATAAAAAAAACCCAATTTTAACCAGAGCTTGAGAAAAATATTCTGATCCTAATGAAACTCTAATATAACCCGAGTCTATAAATAGATTTTTGAAAAAGTACATACTAGATACATCTTTATGATTTAGAATAATGAAATAATATTAAATAGTCATTCATTCAGATTTATAATTTGATGATATGATCTAATAGATAAACCAAAAGTCCCAATCACCGAGATTGAAGATAACTAACTACAAATAATGATGTTAAGATATTATAATAATATATTATGTAAAATCCTAAATATATATGACTTATGTAATAAGAATATAGAGATAGTGTGTATATTTTTATATAAAAACAATTTGGATGAGAGGTATATATGGACCCTTTCATTTACATAAAGATCTCAAACATGAATCATATTATCATTATGGCTATATATAAGTTTTAGTGTACGTAGACCCTAAATCAATGATTATGGGTAGGGTTAATGAAGGAGAAAAGAGGTGAATGTCATCAATACCCTAACCCTAACCACGTAATTTATTTAATCCCTGGGGTAAGATAATACACCCTAGTAATCATAAGAATAGTAGCTCATGTGTATAATCCTATAATTCCCTCAAGAGTCAAGTTACATGCACCAAGAAACCCTAATCAAGAACCCTAACGACCCTAGAAGACTGGCCGTTAAGAAAAGGCATGAAAACTGATAAACCCTTTGGTTTTACAGGAGAAGGTTAAAAGAAGGTCTTGAACCAATATCTTCAGATAAGACATGGCTTAACATAGGTAAGTGGGTATGTCCTTGAATTCATAGTATATATGTTAGAGTGATAGTCGAACTATCATGTTCTGAATAATATATATGTGGTCTAATGTTCATATGTAGAACATAACAATATAGTACAATAGAATTATTGCCTCTAATAGATCATGTCTAGAATTTATAAATTATTAGTTTTAAGTTGTTGTTCATGCATAAATGCTAGAAATTAGTATGTGAATCACAAGAACTAACAATATATGATTAGAATTTATTCCAATATGTCAATTCCTTGTTGTCATTTGTAAATTTTAATTCTTTTAGAATATCAGAATCAGATACAGAATCTAGAATTTAGATTTTCACAGTTATTTACAATTAGAGACTTAGAATTCATACTAGAATTATTAGAAACCAGAATAGAAATATCAAAAGTTATCCCTAGTTTTTGAGATTTTATTTATTAGTCTAGAGCTAATATTTTTATATAACATCAACATAAAATTTAGAATATAGAATGCCAAAAAAAGGTTTGGCTTCTACTTGTGCAATATTGAAAACTAGGGTGTTATAATATTATATCAGAGAAATAATATAGATGACCATCAGACAAATTTTCACATTCTTAGTATAGATTGGCCATTAGAAGCCAAGTGAATCTATATTATAGATTTGGAAAGATATTTAGTAATTCTAGTTATAGAAAAAGTGAGTGAAAGATAGTAGAATCTAGGTCAGAGCTTTAGTCAGGAAATAGAATTTTGGATAAGGATTAGGGTTATGTGTCTAGATTGTTTTGGACTTTTATGTTAACTCTAGAATTGTATATAGAATTATCTCTCTTTTTCCCATGTGTTTGTGATATGGACAGATGCTTATGGAGATTTGTGGAAATCTTATGTGGATACATTATCATGCTCATATTGTCCTTTTGTGTTCATGTGGTGTGGGACATATGTACGAGGGAGGAGCTAAGATAAACATGATTAAATAAATCACTTCTAGATATGTGATTGGTCGGCGTGTATCCAAAGGCAATAAGTAAAATAAGAGTTGAAATTAAAAGTTTGAGACATGTAGTCACCTAAACCTAATTTCATACTAGTTAGAATCCTAGAATAAATGTAAAGTGTTAGGAGCATTGGAGAATTAGTATGCTAGCCATGTGGTGATGAAGTCCACTTCAAGACCAGAACAAATAGAGAGAAAAGTGTCATGTAAGAGTATTTGTCATGGACATAGAATAGGTAGACGAGGACCAAATAATAGAAGGTATGACCAAACACTAGTAGTATTTGGACGTATTATGACATGCATAGATAGACCTTTTGATTACAAAATTATGAACTTTGGGTTCATCGTGCATCACTAACAAAGAATAGGTAAAACTCTAAGGTATATAGAATATGAAAATTCTGAGGATGAAATTTATTAAAGGTGGGTAGAAATGTAACATCCTCATTTTTGGATACTTTAATATAATTTCTTAACTACATAATATTCATGTTCATCTAACTATACCTAGATAATTATTTATTTACAGTTAAGTTGTATCTTGTGTTAATCATATTAATTATTTTAGTCATGTGATTGGAAAACAAACTTCACTAGAATATTCTAGACACTAAGATCAACAAGTGATCCAAATTGGAGACTATTTGAAGGACATTTGATTAGGTAAATAAATTTTGAAATATAATATCAAAGGAATGGATTTTCCTTCGAATCGGGTTTTTGTTGAGCTGTTGAATTCCATCGAAGCAATATAATCAGAGTTGTCTGCACATCATGTCCTCTCTTCAACCTCCACCCCCTTTGAAATAGGAAACTCACAATTAGTAGATTGTCATTATCTCACAGTGTGCTCAACTGTGCCGGAAATGTATTTCTTCTCTATCTTCATGATACACTTTCACATGTTTTACGCCATGACTCAAACTCTAGAATGGAATCATCAATAAATGTCTCTTACTATACTGCTTCCTTCACACAACCCATGTTGTAGACCATCCCCTATCCTCTCCTTTTCTCTCTTGAGAATTATGATAGCATCGCTGCCTTCCCCTGAACCAACCTCCATCATCTATTGCCCAGGATCTTCTCCAACTATCTCCACCCTACACCACCTTCAACCCATGATCTTCCACTATCATTCTTCACTCCTGAACTGCATTTGGCCAATTCCTCTCGTCTGTACCATCTACAAGGACTCACAAGTTTGGAGTGAGTCTATGTTTTTGTTGGGGTTCAATGAGAAGTCAGGTCGTCAATGCCACCATTGAGTTGTTGAGGCGGGAGTCAAGAGACAAGTTGCAGTTGCTACCCAACCTCAGAAAGGGCCTAGAGCTCTCTATCTTATTTTCAAGAAGCTCCTTGAACCCTCAATTTAATCCTAGGGAACATAATTTTTATTTTCCCAATTTTGAGTTACAATAGTGTTTTCTGGAAATCTATGTCTTTTGGTCATCTCCATGCCCACCGCACTGTCTTTTTGGCTTCTTCGTGACCACTTTAAGTTAGTGGCATTATTGGTTTGTTGAGAAATGATGTTTTCTGTGGAGTTTGGAGTCAGGACCTAGAAGTAGTGGCTTCCGGTGACCACAACAGGCTTCTTCCACCACTCCTAGAGAAGAGCCAGTTCTCTTTTGACTCATCATGATCTCGATAAAAGATCTATCTATTTAGTTTTGTGTGTTCTACTTTGTAGATAGATGGAGAATAGATCAAGTTTATTCCTCATTTTATGCAAGAAGAATGATCAAGGATTTCATTTTATATCATTGCCATGTCACACAAGTAAGATAGATAATTCATCCTTACGGGCATATTAGCCAATAGAGGTCTTTGCGCGCCAGTTTTTGAGTTTGACCAAATATTATTTTATATTGTGTATGATTGGTCTAGAAGCCCTAAAAATAGAAAATTCATAGTAAATAATCAATACATCAGAAAACACCAAATTTTAAGTAGATATTGAGAAAAATACTCATATCCTAATAAAATCATAATATAATATTAATGACTATCCTAAAAATAGATACTAAAAAAAGTACATACTAGTTGCAACGTGAATTAATGTTAAATCATCATGCATTAGGATTTATAAGATTATGATATGATCTAATAGATAAACTAGAAGTCCCAATCACCTAGGATACAGATAAGTAACTAATAATAATCATGTTAAGATATTATAAAGTTATATTATACACAATCCTAAATACAGATGACTTGTGTAATAAGAACATACAAATAATGTGTATATATGTGTATCAAAACAATTTAGATGAGAGATATATATGGAACCTTTATTTACGTAACAAACTCAAACATGAATCCCAATATTATTATGTCTATATATAAGTTTTAGTGTTAGCAGGCCCTAAATCAATGATTATGGATAGGGTTAATGAAGGAAAAAATAGGTGAATGTCAGAAATACCTTAACCCTAACTACATAATTCATCTATTGTATGGGGTAAGATAATACACCCTAGTACTCACTAGAAAAATAGCTCATGTGCATGATCCTATAATTCCCTTAAGAGTAAACTACATGCACCTAGAAACCCTAATCAAGAACCCTAACGACCTTAGAAGATAGGACTTTAAGAGAAGGAATGAAAACTAATAAACCATTTGGTTTTTCAGGAGAATATTAGAAGAAGGAGTTGAAGCAATATCTTTAGATAAGACCTGGATTAACAAAGGTAAGTGGGTCATGTCCTTGAATTCATTTTATATATGTTGGACTGATAGTCTAATTATCATGTTCAGAATAATTCATTAGACATGTGGTCTAATGTTCATATGTAGATCATTATGATCTAGTACAATAGAAATACTTGCTTAGATAGATTGTGCCTAGAATGTATAAATTATTATTTTTAAGTTATTATTCATGCATAAATGCTAGAAATCAGTATGTGAACCATTACAACTCAGAATATATGATTAGAATTTATTCCAGTATGTTGAATCCTTGTTATCATTTGTAAATTTTAATTCCTTTAGAATATCAAAATCTAGAATTCAGATTTTCACAGTTATTTACCAATAGAGACTTAGAATTCATAATAAAATTATTATAGACTAGAATAGAAATATCAAAATTTATGCCTAGCTTTTCAGATTTTATTTATTAGTTTAGAGCGCATATTTTTATACAATGTTGAAATAGAATTTAGAATATAGAATGCCAAAATAGAAACACATACTTAAAAATCCATTTCAGTTACTTGAGATACAAAATTAGAACAGAAATAGACCAAAAGTAGAATCAGAATCAAAAATAGAAAGAGAACATAAAAGAATAAAAAATGACACTAGAATATAACTTTAAATTATATAATAAGTTATCACATAATTAGTAGTATTGTGTTACACACAAACAAGGTATTTATGCCACAGAAGGTGCCTTGCACCATTTAAGGAACTTGGTGCCGTATAATAGAAGACACATTGGTGTCACCAGAAGGCTTTCATGCCACTGAAGGTGCATTGCATCATAGAAGGAACATAGTTCCATAGAAGATGAATTATTGTATAATAGTGGACATAAAAAGATAAAATATGTAAGTAAAAGATGTTAACTCTAGTTGTATATTTCTAGGGTTTTTAGAATTTAGTTATTTTGTTCCAGTTATTAGTATTTAATACCACTTACTCTAACCTAGGCTTCCTTTTTTTGCATGGTTGGGGATGAGATGTCCATAGGTTTCAAGCTTTAGAAAGAACATCCAAGTCAGAGTTCACAAGTGAAGAGTTAGGAGGATTTCTTGGTGGGGCACCATCTACACAATCATAGATTTGAGATGAGATTTGTATAACATAGTATCATAGTATTAAGTTTCTTTTGTATATAATGATGTAATAGAGTTCCTTTGCTAAGAAAATAATGAGAATTCCATTCATACACAATCTATAATGGTTTTTTTGTCTATTGTTACTGTTACTCATATCATGTTGTGACACCACGGGAAGTAAGAAAAAACATATGGCTTCTGCTCACGTGATATGAAAAACCGATGTGTTATGATAGTAATCCCAAATAAAAAAATTGTTTTTGAATGAAACACATATAAAAACTCCAAATCAAAAGATACCATTAGCAACTATATATACTTGGATGTCACATTAGCCATTATTAAAATATATCTTGTGAATTTGAAGCTAAGACTAACACAAAGCATATCAAACTCAACAAAGCCATTAGAAAACTCAAATTTACACTAAGGATGATCCAAGAACAACATGATATCATACATTAATCACAAAGTTTTGTTGTAAAAGTGATAAAGCCATCAAGATAATTGACAACTAGGTAAAATACATAATATTGATATACAATAAAGTACCACACTATATGCAACCTGTTTTGTTGATTTTTAGGCTCATTTATCTGTATAGTTGAGTGGTTAGAGCCTTTGCCTACATGAGATGTGTTGGTGTAACCTCACAGTTTGTTATTTGCCCACCTGAGGAGTGTGGGGTGAATGAAATGAACTCCTGAATTAACCAAAAAAAACATTATATGCAATATAAACTTGTTCCCACTTTATTTTACTAAAACCAGAAAAAGCATAATACATGACATCATACAAACTAACCACCCAATGTTCAATGAAAGTAAAAGTATATGAACACTCTAGACTAATATGTGATATACTTCATTAAATCTTTTCATCTTTTCCTTTCTACTACTTCCATTAGACCTAGAAAATATGGAACAAACACAAGAGACTCGTGAAAAGGCCCAAATTGAGGATATCTCCCTAGCATGGATAACATGTGTTAGTAGCATATTATGCAAATTAAAGTAATGTGTAAGGAAAATAATGCTATGTTTTATACCATGTGAAAGATTGATAACTTAGTAAGGTATTAGGTATTTAAGCACATTATACAATGGCATCTCATTTTACTATGATAAAAAATCCACCAGATCAACCACTCATGTCGGTAAGCATGCTATTACTTATAGTTCTTAGAAGATGACTTATAGATTTCATGTAGGAATGACTTTATATCCATCTCAGTTGGACTCGTGTCGTGGTTACTTTGAAGTGTACAATACAAATTACTATATAATGACTTTGAATTTCTTTAAATCATCTTAAATATTATTAGGAGTATCCAATCTCAATAATATCTCAAACTCCTCGTTTGGTATGAGTTTAGTATTAAGGTTTCATTAACTTATGACCTATATAAACTTTTGGTCAATCCTGGGTACACATGTCATGACAAATCACATCACATTAGTAAAATAGCTACATAACAACATAACTTTAATAGCATTTCCATCAAATAGTCAAGACTGTCAAATAACAAATGAAGCTAAAATGTTGGCAACACTAATAGGGAGTGTGATTTTAGTGTGTCAGGGGGATCATACCTTAGATATATAATTAGTAACCCATGCATATTCAACAATATTTGGGTCTTATTACATACTCACAGTCATTGGGTCACAATAAGAGTAACTATTTCCCTTACATTACTTCTGAACATTGGGCAAGTTCTATGATGCACTGGAATACATTACATAATTAGGGTTTCACTTATTAATTCAGCAAGTTACTCATTTTAAATGACTTTTTTTACAAATAGATTTATTAGTTTACTCTATCTCAATTAGGTATTTTTGGATCATCACTATTATGTAGAGAAAATATAAGGAACTGAACAATAATATATGAGAAAACCATATGAACATTCAATAGAAAAAGTCATTTATTATAAACATGTAACCTCGTGTATTAACAAATTGCATACAATTCACTATCAATATTTGAGTTACCTTTCACTATCATAATGCTCACTTGGGGTTTCTCTATTGAAGTCTTATTATCTAGACCATGTGTGCTTCATTCCCCAGATACAAAAAGGTTGGCCTTAATATGGAATCAACATTAATCAATCCATCTTTTATATTTATTACTCAGGTACAATCACACATGATAGTACCATTTTATCATATTTTAAAAGTTTCATCAATTATCACTTAAATCATGACACAAGATATTATAAGGATTATTATTTTTATTACTAGTCTAGGAGGATTCTTTTAGAGGAGAATATCTCTCTAAACCACTTAGAATCATTAATACTTAAAGAAGATAGCAATAATTTATCCAATTTTTTGAATAGTTCTCGTTGATCATGTGATGTATGATAGATTATGGACATTTAAGTTTTAAAATGATATAAAAATGTTTAAATTTATAAATCCCATACACTTATTAAATTTTTCAATTTGTCATATCTTTGTTATAGATCAAGGATTCTAATTGAACCTCACCAATAATACCTTGCTAATGACCTATGGAATCAACCTCTACAAATTCTTGTCACAATTCACTCATATTCTTGTCACAATTCACTTATAACCAAGTTTTATTCTACAATATTATTGTGTCATTATCCCTAATATATTCCACTTAAGTCCAAAAAAAATAAAAGAGGATAAGAGGAATAATATATTTTTTCTTTAGGATGCCTAATTTTATCGTTTAAGAGCCAAACCATTTATTGACATCCAACACATACATCAATGATGAATCCATTAATATGCCTTGTTTTTACTTCCTAATTAACAATTTGATCATACAATCTAAACTAAAATCCATCGTTTTATTGATATTTAAACACTTTTCTAAAAAAGCATACATTTATCATCTGATACAATGTGAATGCATTATAGAGCATCAATTAAGAATTTAAACTTTTTAGGTAATAGAATAACATGTAAATTTAGTAACTACAATGGACAATAGTCCATCTTTTAATCAATCACATAGTTTTGTCAATAGGAGTGAAATTTGGTTAGAAATTGACAAAATATAAGCATGCATTAAGTAATTCTTTCAAAATTTTATTTTAGATTTAATACCTTTCAGGACATACTTAGGAACATTAAATATGCATTTAGGACACAATATTTAATATATCCAAGGAATCCAATTGTTTCACCAGCAATAACTTTGAGTTATTAGAAAGAAAAATGATTAGATCTTCCAGTTCACTTGGAGGAAAACTCATCATTTTCATATATCTAAGGATGGATTAATCAACATTCCTAAGAATAAGGTTCTATCAATAGAGAATGCAAAACCCTTACTCTAAATCTCTACTAAATAGCTACCAACATCCAACCTTGCATGCACCAAACCCAACCAACACAAAGAAGGAGAAAATTAGAGATTTTTAATTAAGGAACCTAGTTCCAATTATAGGTTTTTATGAACTTCATACAAGAGGTTTGACTGTAGACAATTAATACAAACAACGAGAAGAGAAGAAGAATATTACTTTGGTTCAAGGTCTGCCAGGATCGAAAGGTGATTTTAAGATAGGACCTTCATCTAACTCAAGAACAACACCTTGAGCTCCAAATTGATCTAATAGAGGTTAAAGGGTTGACTAAAGTCCATTTATGTTTGATTTCATATTTAAAATTAAAAACAAATGAAAACATAGTATTCCAACCAATTAACACCATGCGTCAACCTCCCACTGGTAGTTTCCACCACACACATCTAATGTTAACGTCACTGTAGTTATATTGACCGAGAACTAGATTGTATTGTCCTCACTCAGCCCACTCAACCTTTCTAGCTGTGCAAAATGACATGTTGAACCGCTTCGATCTGCTTGGTGTTTGCATTGATCTAGATGGTCCCCCATCAACCCACCCACATTAGCCAATGTGAACCACTGTGAATACAATTCAAATCAAAATATTTATCACTCATATAAATTGCTCCAAGGGCCAATACTATTTCATCAATATTTCCCATTCATAGATGTGAACTAATAACCCACACTCATTTTTATGTCCACAACATATAATATCTCATTGAACCAAAATTAACTAAGGGGTCAATTGTAGCATAAAAATCTAGTGTGTGAATTGTTACATAATATTATTTTATTATTTAAATTAATCAAGATAAATCACATTAGAAGAATGATTAAACATGATTAAAGGTTAAGTAAAGAACCAATCTCCTCTCCTCAATTATTGTTATTTTTTTCACATGTCTATCAGGATTGTATTCACCATTAGAGTCATAATAATATCCCATATAGGTAAGGCACTTAGATGGATGTTTGTTTTGTATACTTATTGTTTCTTTTGATCCCACATGGTTTGTGCATCCTCGGGCCTTTGTGATGAGAAAAGATCCACCCCAGTATTGACCTCTCTTTTGATCTAATAGATATTGTGAATGTTCCCTTAGGATCATGATTATCTGTACCGGAACAAAGTGGTCGGTTCAATCACTTGAACCAAGAATCGGTTCCTCTACTGGTACCTTCCTCTCCAGAGCCAAAAAAGACTTTAGAATATAGTAAAACAAATGAACCGACCAATTAAACTGAAAAACCAGTCCGATTTCAGACCAACCATCATGTTCTTTTCTTGTATACCACTTTGGTCACTTTGGCAGCCATGTGATTGCTGATAAAATAGGGGGATAGAGAGAAAAAGTCCTAATACATGCTGCATACATCAAGATACACTACCCCTCCCCATGCTCCTCCTTGAACCCTATGCTCCTTTTTCTATTGCATCTCAGGGTGACAACACCCCTTGAAGACTGGTCCACCATGCCTAGAATCCCCACTTCTACAAACCACATTGAAGCACACTATGGTTGCATCTCTACTGCTGGAAGATCTGAGCAATGTCTTCTCCATCAATAACTCCAAACTAGGTGCAAGTTCTGGCTCCAACTAGTGTAGATAATTGTTCCTCCTCTTCTTCTTCATTTCGTTGTTCTCTTATTTTTCTTCCTCATCTTCTTTTTATTCGTCTTCTTCTTCTGCTTCTTGTTGTCCACATCGACTTATACTTCAGTTCTACTCTTCATTTGTTCCTCCTCCACAATTTATATGGCATCTTCCTCTTCCTCTTCTTCTCCTCCACTTTTTCCACCTCATTATATTATGTTCCCTTTCTTCTAGCTCCTTACTCCTTTTATTCTATGCCTCTTCTTCATTCTCCATGTATGGATCCTCTCTATTCATATACAAAATCCCATGTTAGTTGCTCCTTTTCTCCTTATTTTTGGTTTATTTGTTTTGATTAGTTGTCTAAGTCTTTTTGTATCACCTTGGAATTGTCATACTCACAACTACTTTCCACATTTATCTTGTGGATGGCATGTAGCTTTTAGCTAACAGACATGGTGTTACTGAGTGGATCATGTAAATTTAATTCTACTCTTGGATCTCTACAACTTTAGTTAGGTAACACTCTCACTAACCTATTAATTAATAATATTCATTGTTGTTTATGTATCACCTTTATATTAGTTAGCGTCCTTAATTCCTAGTTTCTCATAGTTGACTATTACATAATTGTGGTCTTTATATAGGACAAGTATTTGGTGATGTATTAGTAAAAAGTTCTGATATATCTTGATATTGGTTTGTGGAATGTGTTTGAGAGTGGACTTTCACACCTATATATTGAGTTAGTACTTGATATTTGTGTGTGGATTTGCATCTGGACTGTGGGATTTTGATTAGTAACTTCTAAATGTAGTCAGTTATTGATTAGTGCAAAAATTTTCTCTAATCCATGTTTGACATATGTATCTCTCATGATTTTCACATATTTAAGATTTATTTTATAATTTATGAGATCATGTTGACATCATCATTGAACAAATTTGACGAGTGCTTAAAAAACTGAATCAAGTTCTAGAGGCTTCATCAGTTCAGTAACTAGTTTGGTTTTGACAACCTTGCTTCATGACCCATACCTAAGATCATGTGGTAGTCTTTATTGCGTTTCTTGGGCCTTACATTATATTGTACGTCTTTGGTAGGATTCTTATGGCTCACTAAATATTTGTATATTTTAGTGAGCATTAGGACTTAGTGATGTTTCTATCATGCACTAATAATTACCTAATTTTTAGTAAATTAGAAAGAGGTCAACATTATGTGTGAGATAATGAGTAGTATATGATTATAATTATGTTTCTCCATAGGTCTTTGTAGATTATGTAACTAGATTTTCTGATACTTTTATAGTCTGGCAATATACTTATGTTATTTATTTGTGGATATTGAATACCATTCATATCAAGAATTACACATTGTATATTACAAAATATGTCATGATTACTACCACCAATATGAAAACTCCACTTTTGTATATGGTTGAGAGGATTCTACAAGGTAGAGGAATGCATAATGTACCAATACATGAATAGATAGAACCGTTAACAAATTTCAATATGACAACTATAGAAGGTGGATACTAACAATTCCCAAATTGTAGCACACATATTTCAAGGATTGGTAAACCAAGATGTGTAAGAGAGAGCGACTGGAGATAGGGGAGAACAAGCTACTTTAAGTGGAAGAAGGACAGTTAAAGATGAAAATGTGGTTGGTGAGGTCAAGGTCTTTATTATAGATATGATATTGTATAAGGGTTGAATATTTATAATTGAATTTAATGCCAGAGAGATTTTGAGATATGTATAGGGTTCTTTTAATATTTTGACATTTGATACAATGGGACAGAAGATATAAAGGTATGATGTAATAAGTGATTATAGAAATAGTTGTAAGGTTCTAGGATAGATTATACAAGTAGTTGTAAGGACATGGTACATTACAAACATCGATGATGTTGTAATGGTAAGGGAATTCCAACAACTTAATGAGGAAATGATAGGCAATGATGGAAATATAGGGGAAGAGTGGTTTGCCTCCTTATGAGGGTAGACTGATAAGGAGATTGAGAATTTACATAATACAATCTAGGATATTCTTTTTGTTGGTATGTATGCCCAGAGAGATAATCATATGATGATTGTAATGGCATAACATGTGAATGATTTGATTAATAATAAAGGGAAGCTTCCAATTTATTCTATTTCATTCATTTATGTGATAATGAATAACATAATAAATGTAAAGAGAATGATATTACTCAATGGTGTATGTCTTCAAGTACATGACTTGGAAGAAATGAGATCATACGGATGTTAAAAGTACATATTCACATTTTGATTATGTCCCTGATTGGTTGCTATTGTCGAAGGTTGATAGACAATAATAATACATAAGATCGGAGTGTGAGTTGGTTGATGATAGAATCTCATTAGTCATGATATGGCAACATCAAACCAAGAACACATATACATGTTAGGGAATAGTGTATCAGACAGACCCACCATGAGACTGACACATGGAAGCCATCACCATGGAAGTCATAGTCAGCTCTTACAGTGATGGTGGTGGTTGTGGTTCTTAGACCTGAAATCACTACACTCATCACATGTCGTTGGGTAGGCTTTAACATCATCAAATTCAATCCTGAAGCATGGGTTGTTATAACGGTGATGATTGGGTGACTTTGACACATGGGGACTGACTGTGAGTGATAGATATGGGATTTGTCCCTTCTACTTGAGTATGATATCCAAGGCCTCTTGACAAGCAAGACTGAGAAAAAATATGGCCAAACGCATGTGAGTCAATATATGATATTGAGCTTACATATATCTCACACAGTTTTCTCTATTTTAAGGAACAATATTGAATAATAATGAGGATGATTGACCCATGCCTCTAGTTCAATCTGGATATTGATGACAAAGGAACTATAAAAACATTGTAACACCATACACAGATTGTAGGTTGAAGTGCTCCCAAACTTTCCATTCACTAGGGTAGAACTGGTGTGCGACTAGGCACCATTCTTTACTTGTCATGTCATAAGTTGTTATGGACATTCACTGCCAATGTGATATGGTACATATAGGGTCACACACATAGGAACTCATCTAGATGAGGAGTTCAAATCTTGAATGAAAATTGAATTAAGTACTAAA
This sequence comes from Alisma plantago-aquatica, assembly GCA_963693085.1. Taxonomy (NCBI): domain Eukaryota; kingdom Viridiplantae; phylum Streptophyta; class Magnoliopsida; order Alismatales; family Alismataceae; genus Alisma; species Alisma plantago-aquatica. The sequence continues at coordinate 1,051,055,179 of OY856409.1, read as the reverse complement.
GTGTTTAGGAATTTCATTCACAAAACAAACAGCCTGACAACACTACCAAACGGATGTCTCAAGGGTTGACATAGGCATCTAGAGAGTGCCAAACGATCGTATCGAGTGTTGAGATGGGCGTCTGGAGAGTCACGGTTGATTTGAGTTGAGATTGGCTAAGAAGAGAACTGACCCAACCGAATGGCTTGACTTGAGTCACCAGACGATTGTCTGGGTGACCGAGACAACCATCTTGCATGGGAGAGATGGTCGAGTTCAGTTGAGGCACAGTTATAGACATTTTCCTATTTGTTTTGCTTGTACAATACTTGTTGTGTAAGGAAATCAATGTCCAACATTGATGGGAATTGAATTGCCAATTTCGTGTAAAATTGGAAAGTGGGAAATGACTCTCTCACTCAGTGAGACAATAGTCTCGCATCTCAGACGATCGTCTTGCTAGGCCAGACGATTGTCTCATATGTTGCACATTGAGAAACTTCTAGAATTGTTGTGAAAATTTGAGATATTCCAATCCTTTCCACTCCCATACTAATTGGAAACCTTGACCATGGCCTTTACTATAAATAGAGGGGTATTGGGGGCTTCCCAGAGCACAATGCTTATAATTGAGAATCAGTTGTTCTAACAATTGTTAATCTCTCTAGTTTTGGTAACCAGGAGAGCTCGAGCAAGTCCTACCTGACTAAGGAGGCTAGATACGGGAGAGAAATAATCGAGGATCATTGTTGTGGGAGAGCGAGTTGGTAACTAGTACACCAACGGAAGGGACAACTCCTTCATGTCCATTATTGCAGGGCGACATGAGCTCTAGTTGGTCTGTGTAGACTATTCTAGAGGTAGGAGTCCTTAAGCTGCTTCTAGGAGGGAAACATCAACTCATAGTATGTGGTGAGATCTGATGAGCCACTGCAGTAGTTATCTGAGTCTGATGTCCATGGAGGAATAGTTAGACGATGTTGGCTAAATTGGACATTATTATAATCACTTTATTTTGATGATGACAAACATTTCATTCTTGTGGATATAACGTGCTACTTGAGTGTTGTAGGAACTAAGTGGATGACACAACTTGGAAGATCTATATCCTCAAAATATGTTAATTTCATGATTGTAATCAAATGTAAAAACTTGTACAAGTATATAATGTACAAGTACTTAGACATCATGTAAATCAAGCGTTAGATCTTCCCTAGCTAATAACAACACTTAGATAGGTCATCCCCTATAATAGTGTCACAACTGCACACTCATACACACACTTAATACTTAGTTTAAAACATTGAAACAGAGTCATTCTCGGTCGACAAACTTCTCGACCGAGACACTCTCGGTCGACAAACTCTTCGACCGAGAATGACCCAGGTAGCCATTAGACACTACAAACAGGGTAGTTGGGAGTTGGACTAGAACATTATACACCTTGCTCCAGACTGTCCCTCGGTCGACAAAAACTTCGACCGACAGGATTCTCAGTCAACAATTTCTCGATCGAAAAGAGTTATGTCTGCACTTTTCAGAATTAATTAACTAGTCATTGCTAAAGCAATTAGTGGATACCTAACAGCTAGTTAAGCACTAAGAACCCCCTAGAAAGTGTCTAGAATGTCCTTAATCATTCATAGGCCATTCCTATAAATAGGACATTCCTTAGGACACCCAAAACACACTTGTGCAACACTTGATCATAATACTTTCAATTGGCTATTCATTCTTATGAGCAATTGAGCAACTCCAACATTGGCTATTCATTTCCATTGCTCCAAATTCATGTCCAATAGGCTAGCATCTCCTACCCATTGCACCAACACTTCCATATACATTGGTTAGGAGATCAAAATGCTTGATATAGGAAATCAATCCTTGTGCTACAACGGTATTGTAATTTCTATTTTTCCTTCTTGTTCCTTTATATCTTTTGTACTCTCCTTGCTACTCCTAGGGTTCGAGGCTGCGGATTGGAGAGGGTTTGACTTCTCAGGTGGAGAAGGGTCTTCTCGGTGGAGAAGGTGGACTTTGGACTACTTTAAGAAGGTTGTCTCAACGGGAAGCTACTTCAAGAGGAAGGCTACTTCAAAGGGGAGCTTGAGATTACTTCAAGGAAGGCTGCTTCGAGGTTGGTGAGACTACTTCTTGGTGAAGGATGTACAAAGGGTTTAGTGAAAGTATTTGTAATTTTATGTAACATCCTTGCGAGGTAATAAAATTTAAGTACTTTCAAAATTCTAGTTGGGTAAGCAACCGGGTAGTGGATTGACTGCCTTAGTATTTGCTAAGGTTGGAACCACTCTAAATCCTTGTCCCCTTGTCCAATCTTTTTATGGTTGCTTGCTTTGGTTAAATTATTATTAAAATATCATAAAACCCTATTCACCCCCTTGTAGTGGTTTTTTATTTGGTATTAGAGCAGGCTTCAAGGAACTTTAACAAAGTCTTGAAGAATGGGTGACGGGGTACTCAACAACCTCAACTTCGAAGGGACACCTGTGGCTAGCCCTCCACCTTTATTTGATGGCACTAACTACGCCTACTGGAAGAGGAGGATGCAATTATATTTCCAAGGAATTAGCTGGGATCTATGGAGGATGGTGTCAAATCCATATGACTTTCCTCAAACAGAGTATGTAACTTGGGATGCTAATACGGTAAGATCAGCCCAAATGAATGCAAAAGCTGTAAGTATACTCTATTGTTCAATTTCCGTTGGTGAATTCAATAGAATATCAAATTGTGAAACGGCATATGAAATATGGCATAGACACTCCATAACTTATGAAGGAACTATTCAAGATAAGAACTCTAAAATTGGAATGCTTAAGCAAAAATTTGAACAGTTTTGTATGAATCAAAATTAGTCTATTAGTGAAATGTATGCAAAATTTTCTTCTATTGTGAATGGTTTAAATGCTTTAGGTAAAGTAATCAGCAAAGAAGATCAAGTATCAAAAATCCTTAGGTCTCTTCCTCCCAAATACAAGCCCAAAGTGACTGCTATTGAAGAAGCAAATGATCTCACCCGGCTAAGGATGGAACAACTTATTGGCAACCTAGAAGCACATGAGGCAACTTTAGAAGAGGAAGAAAGACGAGAACGTGAACTTCAACTAGGGAGAAAGAAGGACATTGCATTCAAAGCATCAACCGAGACTAGTCATGACACAAGTGAAGATGATAGTGAAGAATAAGAAGAAGAGGTAAGTCTTTTTGATCTGCCAAAAGAAGATCTAATTGCTAGTCTTCAAGATACACATGATAAATATATTGAGTGCAAGAAGAAATTTAAGAGATCAAATAAAGTAAATGATGAGTTACATGCTAAACTTCTTTCTCTCACATCTGAAAATGAAGATCTCAAAAAGGCTATTGAAGAACATGATATTAAGATGAAATCTATAGAAGCAAATTGCAATCTTCTTTCCCTAGAAAAGATAAACTTACAAACTTAAGTAAATGATCTTCAAAAACAACATGTTTTGTGCACACATCTAGATTATGATATTATTGTGAAAGAAAGAGATTCTTTATTATCTAATCTAGATCAGGCAAAGTTAGATATCAAGAAGAGAATGGATGAGATTGTTAAGTTGCAACAAGAAGTTAGTAGCTTGAGTAACAATGATATTCTTGATAAAATCTTAAATGATTCTTATCGTCAAATTGGAAGGAGAGGACTAGGTTATAAGCCTAAAAGAAAATCTTATAAAAAATGTAGAAGGACACAAGTGCTAGAGAATTAATCCATGTATGTACCCAAGAACAACTCAACTCCTAGAAAGAAAAATGAGATTGACTCTATTAGTTGTCATTATTGCTTGCGTCTTGGACATTACTCTTTTTTATTCCCATACAAGAAAAGGAATGATGATCTATTTTGGGTTCCTAAAACTTAGAAGTTTGAATTTGACTAGTTGAGATTTGACCTAAAATGTTACTTTGATATACAAATGTTATATCTCAACAAAATTGAGCTTTAACTTTCATATTCTTGTATCTTGTTTGGAAATAAATTCTGAAAAATAGTATAGAAACATTCTTAGTCGAGAAATTGTTCGACTGAGAACACTGTCGGTCGAGAATTAGTCAACCGAGCAGGTTACTATTTTAAAGTTTGCAACAAATCTGATAAAACCTGTACAAACAACAGCATTCTCGATCGAGAAAAACGTCCTTCGACTGAATCAAGTTCTGCTGAACATGTTTTTCATTAATCTAGTTTGCTATCAATTTGTTATTAATGATTGATTTAATAAGCAAATCAAGAATGAATCTTGGAGAAATTTCTTTAAACATAATTTGCAAAGATCATTGTTATAATCTCCTACATTTTTTGACTTAAAAGTGAAAATATGAACCATGATTGGTTTAATCAAGGAAAAATAATGTTTTATCACAATCCACATGGCTTATCCTAAGTATTCCTTGGTCTATCTATAAAGGAACCATGTGTATTGAAACTTAGTTTAAATTATCATAATCATTGTATTTCATGAAACTATATGCTTCTATCTTGATCATTATATTGTGTAGGGCTGGCAAAACCTGACCCGACCCGCTCGACCTGACCCGAACCGACTAAAGCGGGTTCGGGTCTTGATTTTTTCGACCCGACCCAAAATGACCCAAACCCGAAAAACCCAAAATTATTTGTGGGTCGGGTCCGGGTTTGCAATTCTCGACCCGCAAAACCTGCTCGACCCGAAATTATATCTTCGTATGTGCATATATTTTTTCATGTTCTAGCCATATAAATTTTTAACACATACAAACATAAAATTGTGATAGTTTATATAAGTTTTTGCTTGCAAAACAATAATTGATAAGCAAATTCTGCAGCAATTTCGGGTCTAGCGGGTTTGAATTTTTAGGTTTTTCGGTTTTCTATTTTTGGGTTTTTTGGGTTTGCATTTTCGGGTTTTTCGGGTTTGCATATTATATAATATTTTCAGGTCCATCGGGTTCATCGGGTCAGACCCGCAAATATGAATTTCAGGTTCAGGTCAAGAAGGTATGACCCATAATTATTTTTGGGTCGAGTTCAGGTCGAGTATATTTGATCTGACCCGAATTGACCCGAAATAGGACCCGCTCATCCCGGACACGATTGCCAGCCCTAATATTGTGGATATGCTTCTACTGTTCCATCATACTTATTATGCCATGATCATTGTGTTTCATTGGTTTGGCATTAATAATCTTTGATCTATATATACAAACCATGAATGGATATTGTTTTTTATCATTGTAATTCAGCTCATATGAAGATGCCATTTTGCATAAAAAAGTAAAAATCCATGGCACAAATGCATTTTAAATTGAAAATTTGCATAAATTGCCTCTTGGTTGAAATTAAGTTTGACCAAGGGGCTCTATGGTCGAAGTCAAGGTCGACCTAAAATAAGCTTGACAGAATGCTTATTTGTACATCATTTTACTGCAATCAATCTTAGTATATTGAAAACAAAAAAATTAGTGCATAACTCTCATAAAAGATTAATCTAATATCTATTGTGACCTTAGAATCCTTAATTTATCCTGACTATAAGATTAAGGGGGAAATCACAAAAAATATTTTGATTATAAGATTAAGAATCTTACAAAACTTTGTAAACATCAATTGAAGCTTGTTATGACCTTAGTATACTTCAAAGTAAATTTGGTAATGAAAACAAAGAAATATACAATATTCATGAATATGACATATATCTTGTTCCTAATGAAATTCTCTAAACAAATTAGGGCTAAACATCATGTGTATTTGATTAGAGACACATTCTACTATAAGCTTAAATGGATCTCATATCATTTTTAGGGCTTAACATCCCGTGTAAAATGGATGAGAAATCAAAATACATATGCCATGGATCTAAAAGGATCTCATATCATTTCAAGGCTTAACATCCTTTGCAAATGATTCATAAACAAATTGTGGCTAAATTCGACAATAAATGGTCCCTGTTTTTAAAAATGAATATCTTAGGGGGAGCATAACATAAAATTAAGGGGGAGAAATAAATACAAAATGATTTTCTTAGATATCTTTTTGAAATGACAAAGGGGGAGAAATAATATAAAACCAAAAACATAAAGTAAAATCAGTTTCATAAATCTTGGGCCAGCACACACTTGCAAACAATAGAATGGCTACAAAAGGTAAACTTCAGGTATGAAACTCATATGATTTATATTTCCTTATTTTATATTTAGGAAATGTTTGTCATCTTCAAAAAGGGGGAGATTGTTGGCTAAATTGGACATTATGATAATCCCTTTATTTTGATGATGACAAACATTTCATTCTTGTGGATCTAACGTGCTACTTGAGTGTTGCAGGAACTAAGTGGACGACACAACTTGGAAGATCTATATGCTCAAAATATGTTAATTTCATGATTGTAATCAAATGTAAAAACTTGTACAAGTATATAATGTACAAGTACTTAAACATCATGTAAATCAAGCGTTAGATATTCCCTAGATAATCACAACACTTAGATAGGTCATCCCCTATAATAGTGTCACAACTGCACACTCATACACACACTTAATACTTAGTTTACAAACATTGAAACAGAGTCATTCTCGGTCGACAAACTTCTCGACCGAGGCAATCTCGGTCGACAAACTCTTCGACCAAGAATGACCCAGGTAGCCATTAGACACTACAGACAAGGTAGTTGGGAGTTGGACTAGAACATTATACACCTTTCTCCAGACTGTACCTCGGTCGACAAAAACTTCGACCGACAGGATTCTCGGTCGACAATTTCTCGACCAAAAAGAGTTATGTCAGCACTTTTCAGAATTAATTAACTAGTTGTTGCTAAAGCAATTAGTGGATACATAACGACTAGTTAAGCACTAAGAACCCCCTAGAAAGTGTCTAGAACATCCTTAAGCATTCATAGGCCATTCCTATAAATATGACATGCCTTAGTACACCCAAAACACACTTGTGCAACACTTGAGCATAATACTTGCAATTGGCTATTCATTCTTATGAGCAATTGAGCAACTCCAACATTGGCTATTCATTTCCATTGCTCCAAATTCGTGTCCTATAGGCTAGAATCTCCTACCCACTGCACCAACACTTCCATATACATTGGTTAGGAGATCAAAATGCTTGATATAGGAAATCAATCCTTGTGCTATAATGGTATTGTAATTTCTATTTTTCCTTCTTGTTCCTTTATATCTTTTGTACTCTCCTTGCTACTCCTAGGGTTGGAGGCTGTAGATTGGAGAGGGTTTGACATCTCAGGTGGAGAAGGTGGACATTGGACTACTTCAAGAAGGATGTCTCAACGGGAAGCTACTTTAAGAGGAAGGCTACTTCAAGGGAGAGCTTGAGGTTACTTCAAGGAAGGCTGCTTCGAGGTTGATGAGACTACTTCTAGGTGAAGGCTGTACGAAGGGTTTAGTGAAAGTATTTGTAATTTTATGTAACATCCTTACGAGGTAATAAAATTTAAGTACTTTCAAAATCCCAGTTGGGTAAGCAACCAGGTAGTGGATTGACTGCCTTAGTATTTGCTAAGGTTGGAACCACTCTAAATCCTTATACCCTTGTCCAATCTTTTTGTGGTTGCTTGCTTTGGTTATTATTAAACTATCATAAAACCCTGTTCAGCCCCCTCCCTCTACTGGTTTTTTAGATGAGTCCCAGTGCATCCAAGAGTTGCACAACCACCTTCCAATACAGAGTGTATATCTAAATCGATGAGGATTTTTGCTGGGCTTGCTCCAAGGCCAGGTATAACTTTGTAAAACTATCATTCTCATTGTATAGTTATTGTCACGATTGTTGGTTAATGGAAAATATGTCTGTAAAATTTTCTTTCCACTGCCTATCTGATGTCGTATTTCCCTACAATGGTATCAGAGTCACATCAATTAATTACGTTTTAGGATAATTGATATGATCAGATTTTAGTTTTATCATGTTTATTTATTGCATGTGACGTGGATATTTAAATTAGTTGATGTGCAAGTCAGTCTTATCACCACATAATAACCCAAACATATATATATGATATATATGCAATTAAATGTCACCAATCAGTTTTGGTGGTGGATGTGAAAAATGATTATGGCAAAAACCCCAGATCTGTGTGTGTATGGTCATGGCTATTTATTCATGTTGTTAATTGGTTTTCGTACCGAGCCTCTCTCTCCTTTCCAAATGTAAATTAATACTCTTCTTCCTATTTCCCCTCGAATGAAACTCGAGGTTTTCCCCATATATAATGTGATAAGAAATAGGATAGTTTTGATTTATGTTTCAATGTGAGATGATGATCTATCTACACAAAGATGAAATGAGCAGTTCATGAGACAACCTGATCGACTGAAAGACTGAGGAGGCCAGATGATAGGAGGATGAACTTATCAACTAGTGGCCCAACCGATCAGTTGTAGGTATATAGATGGTACTTGGACTTGAGAACCACAAGACTGCTTCAAATGAGCCCAACTAAGAGACCAGGAGGCGAGCTGACTGGTTTAAGAGTTGAACCGATCAACATGGATTGGTTCGAGCACAAATCTTCACCAACAACATGTTTCATATGAGGTGGACTAAAGGTGGTTGTAATTCCTTGTGTCTCCAATGAATTATATTAGTATGGCTATAACCATTGCTTGTGTATTTTATTTATTGTATGTTCTCATTTATGGTTATAACATGTATATGATACGTAATGTATATGCAGTGATTGGATAAATTATATGTATATATATATACAAACTTCCTCAAAAAAATATTAAGTCTTAGATGCTTTACAAAAATGGCACACACAAGAAGCTTGATCAACCAAGCGTAAGTGATACCGAAGTATGGTATGCCATCTATCTCGTGGAAGGGTGATGATAATGATGTAGGTGTTGCCAAAGTGGGATACATTGTTATCGTGTCAGTTTTTGGGTCAGGCTTAACTAGTAATTCTTAGATTTCCTAAGCCCAAAAGCATGTAGATGATTATGGCAAGGAGTTGCACATATCATCTATCCAAGAGTTGTATATGATGTAATTGGCATGATGGCCTACCTAAATAATCAAGTTGTGGGTGATCAGCCAAACCTGACTCATGATTTGATGAAATGTGGATCTTGGCCCACTAGAATATTGTACGCTACAATATTCTAGATTGATATTGAGGGATATCCATTTGAATAAAATAGTGGGACTAATAGTTAATTAAATACCTAAATAATATCATCAAAATCATCAAGTCGAACTAAATCAAAAATGTTTTGAAAAAGTTGAAATATTTCTTTGTAGAATGAAATCTCAAACACAAATACATTCAAATCACAATCATTTCTCATGAAGGACAAAATGGGATAAAGTTCCACAATTGGTTAAGAACTTTGAGAAATGTTCTCATCAATGAGCGAAAGCTCTATGTCCTTGATAGACCAATGCCAGAGCAATTCACTCCAAATGCGCCTAAGGATAAATTGATACTTATAGAAAGCATGTTGATGATGCCATAGACATTTAAATATCGAATGTTCTATTGTATGAACTATGAGTTGCATGAACAACATGAAAACATGTACATTCTTGAGATGGTAACACATCATAAGAATCATGTAAAGAAAAGAAGGTATAATGTCTCCAAAGCGCTAATTGAGTCCAAACTGACAAAGGGAGGTCCAGTAGAACCCCATGTGCTCAATATAATTAGACATGTGGAATGAGTGAGATCTCTCTTAGGTCAAGAGTTAACCATGAATATGATTATGTAAGCATTACAAGAATCATATAGTTAGCTTACCAAATTCTTGGCATGTTGATGGCAAAACAAGGAAGAAGAAGGAAAAATCTATGATGATGATCAACAGAAGTGAGTCCTACGGTAAAGACAAGGCTAAGAAGTGTTTTGAGGCTAAGTGAAAGTCCAAGTCTTATGCACTCAGTATATGGAGAAGGGTAAGTGTAAAAGGAATATGTCCTTTTCACTTAAAGGATAAAGAAAGGAAAGTGCCACCATTGTCGCATGTTTCTACATTGAAAAAAAAACATCCTCTTTATTGAGGATCTCAAAAAGATGGAGATAGAGATCTCTACTTTAGGACCTCAAAAGAAGTAAGATAGAACTGTGCGGAGCAAGGGTTGTTGCCTTTACAGTTGGAAATTGTCATTCATGGGCACATAATAGAATTAGTGAATTGCTATTATGGAATTGCTATTGATGAAAACATTACATGTTTTGTATGACAAGAACATTATGTTTCATTTTAAAATATATGATCTTTTATGGAAATGCCCTATGTCTCACAAACTATACTTGATAGTTGTAAAGACAAATGTGTATGACACATATACTGAATGACTTGATGACTCAAACAAACTGAATACCTTACACTATCATCTAGAGTGCATAAACAAGAAATGCATTTCTAAAATCCATATGATAGTTATCTAGACTCTTTTGGTTATTGAACAAATAATGACATGCATGTCTTATTTATTGTGCAATATGACAAAAGAATCTTCATTAGATGTACTGGGAGATCGACTATTCCATTAGGACTAGTACATACTGATGTACGTAGACCTTTTAGAATGAATGCTAAAGGTAGTTACAAGTGCCTCATTATATTTATCGATGCGATCGATAGATTTTGAAATTTGTATTTAATACAAGTATGAATCTCTTGAAGTGTTCAAGAAGATTATGAATGAAGGATGTAACTCACTTTGTAAAGTATGATGCATTGATGTGATCAATGTTAAAATATTTTAACCAAGAATTTAAGGACTTTCTGGAGAGACAGTGATAGTGTATCACAATGAACTCTGCCTGAAACATACTGATGTGTCAGAAAGAAAGTATCACACCCTATTAAAACATGGTGAGATTAATAAACAAATGATCTTACAATTTCCTTTGGGTACATGCTTTACATTAAAACAATGTATCATCTAAAATGGTTCAAAAGACACCATATAAGATATCGCATGGGAAGTGTCTCAATATGTCTTTTATAATGATTAGGATTGAAAGCTTTATAAGAAAATAGTTTCTTAAAAAGCTTTATCCATAAATCACATGAATGCTATCTTGTTGAGTACTACTTATATTCCAACCCGAAAATAAAGTGTTTACTGCTAGGATGGTAAAATTCTAAAATGGAAATGAGCTCCATAGGATTTAGTGGGAGTAATAGTAGAACTCAAATTGTTTGAGACAAATAAGAAAATATAGAACCTAAAAGGGTAAAATAGGAATAAGGAGAATCACAAGTTGTGAAACCGCAAGTTCCTTATGTAAACACAGAACTCGTAGTTTTAGTAGAACACACCTTGAATTTGAAAGATTATGATACCTTATAACTCAAAAGATGGAAACTGGATCATAGAGATGAGTCAACAACCTACCTAGAAACTATTGAGGGACCAAAATTTGAGAAATGGCTTCAAGACATAGGATCAAAGATGGACTCCGCGTACACCAACAAGGTATGACCTTGTTGGATCCACTTGAAGGGGAAAAACCCATAAGGTGCATTTGGGTTCAGTAAGAATTCCAACATGGAAAGGTAAATTGGTTGCAAAGAGTTTCAAACTAGTTCAAAGTGTTGAACATGATGTAGTCTTTTTACCAGTTACCCTGGTTAAATCCATTTGGATCATGCTTGTTGTTACATCTTAGTATGACTGTGAGATTTGGCATATGGATGTTAAAACCACATTCCTTAATTGGAATAATTAAGAGGATTCATACGTGACTCAGCCTAATGGTTTTTTTTATTAATTCAAGAATGCAAATAAAGTTTATAAGATAAAAAGGTAAATTTGTGGATTTAATCAAGCATCTCAGAGATGGAATCTTCTATTTAACAAGATAGTCAAAGGGTTTGACTTGAGTTAGAATGAAGATGGAATATCTGATTATAAAAGATTTAGTGGGAGCATATTAATATTCCACATAATGATGGAGAATGATGTCCTTATCCTGCATATGTTAAAACATATCAAGGAAAGTATCGTCAACATGAAGGGTTTAGACCAAGCATCCTATGAGATAGGGATCGAGGTCTATAGAGATAGATCTGGAAAACTTCTTGGCCTAAGTAAGAGCACATTCATTGGTAATATGTTGAAGGGTCCAGCATGCAAGAATTAATGAGAGAAAATGTGTCCATGATCCATGGACTTAGTCTCTTAGGAGCCTAGTGTCCCAATTCTTATGAAGAGTAGGAACACATGGGTAAGAAGTCATATGCATTCACAATTAGATCTGTCTTGAACACAATGTTATGTATTTATCTTGTTATCTCATATGTGTTGGACATGACGAGAAGATATCCATTAATACACATGTAATGGACATGACAAAAGGATATCTAGTCATCTCATATGTATTTGATAGGATGAGAAGACATATATATACTTACCTATCAATCTTGTATGTATTGGACATGACAAGAAGGTATATGTTAGATGCTAGTGAGATTCACTAGATTACCATAAAGAACATCCTTAGGTTCTTATTAAACACTTAAAGGATTCGTTCCTTGGTTATGGTAATAAGGAAGATTTGGGTGTAAAGAGTTACATTGATGCAAGCTTCCAAACTGACAAAATGATCACAATCTATGTTTGACATTCAAAAAAACTGTAAGCTAGAAAGGGTTCTGAGCTAATGACAGTTGTTCGAATCTACAAAAGAAGCTGAGTATCTCTATTTTATAAGAACAACAGAGGTTACTGTATGGATAAAGAAATTGATATGGGTGAATTTGTGTGAGGTTCCAACCATTGATGACACAATAGAAATGATGATGACAACAATGGAGCTACTAGTAAGGTTGAGAATCTCAGATAGCATGCTATAGCACTTGTATCTCATACAAATAGTCATGTAGCAAAAAGATGAGAAAAGTTGCAAAATATCAACTAAAAGCAAACGTTGCTAAACCTACTATAAAAGCACTTATGCAGAAAAAAAACATGATGGACATGTTAGGTCACTCAAAATAATTTTTGTGGGTGATTGGCTCTAAGTGCGAGTGGGAGTCTGTTGGTATCTATTCCTAGAGAGCCAATCATATGATGATTGTAATAGCATAACATGTAAATGATTTGATTAATAATAAAAAGAAAGATTCCAATTTATTATGTTTCATTTAGTTCTGTGATAATGAACAACATAATAAATTTCTAGAGAATGATATTACCCAATGGTGTATATCTTCAAGTACATGACTTGGAAGAAATGAGATCATACATATGTTAATAGTACATATACACATTTTGATTATGTCCCTGATCGGTTGTTGTTGTCAAAGATTGATAGACAATAATAACACATAAGATCATAGTGTGATTTGGTTGACGACAAAATCTCATTAGTCAAAATATGACAATATCAAACCAAGAACACAGATACATGTTAGGGAATAGTGTATCAGATAGACCCACCATGAGACTAACGCATGGAATCCATCATCATGGAAGTCATAGTCAGCTCTTACAGTGATGGTGGTGGTTATGGTTCTTAGACCTAAAATCACTACACTCATCACATGTCATTGGGTAGGCTTTGACATCATCAAATGCAATCCTGAAACATGGGTTGTTATAATGATGATGATTGAATGACTTTGACACATGGGGACTAACTGTGAGTGATAGATATGGGATTTGTCCCTCCTATAGGAGTATGATATCCAAGGCCTCTTGACAAGTGAGACTGAGAAAAGTATGGCCAGACACATGTGAGTCAATATATGATATTGAGCTTACATATATCTCAGGTAGTTAGTTCTGGTTCAAGGAACAAGATTGAATAATAATGAGGATGACTTCTCCATGCCTCTAGTTTAGTCTGTAAATCAGTGATAAAGGAACTATACAAACATTGTAACACCATACACAGATAGTAGGTTGAAGTTGCTCCCCAACTTTCCATTCCCTTGGGTAGCACTGATGTGCAGCTTGGCACCACTCTTTTCTTGTGATGTCATAAGTTCTTATGGACATTCACTGTCAAATTAATATGGGACCTATAGGGTCACACACATAGGAAATCATCTAGATGAGGAGTTCAGATCTTGAGTGACAATTGAATTAAGTACTAAAGTGTTTAGGTATTTGATTCAAACAACAAATAGCCTGATAGAACTACCAAATGGCCATCTCAAGGGTTTAAACGGGCATGTGGAGAGTGTCAAATGACCGCATCAAGTGTTGAGATGGGCATCTAGAGAGTCACGATTGATTTGAGTTGAAATTGGCTAAGAAGTGAATCTACCCAACCAGCTGGCTCAACTCGAGTCACCAGACGACTATCTGGGTGACCATGATGACCATCTCACATGGGAGAGATGGTCAAGTTCAGTCGAGGGAAGGTTCTAGACATTTCCCTATTTGTTTCACTTGTGCATTACTTGTTGTGCAAGCAAATCAATGTCCAACATTGATGGGAATTGAATTTCCAATTTCGTATAAAATTGGAAAGTGTGAAACCACTGTCTTGCTCAGTGAGATGATAGTCTCGTGTTCCAGACGACCGTCTTGCTGGATGAGATGATTGTCTCGGTTGTCACAGGCTGCAAAACTTCCAAAATTGTTGTGAACATTCGAGATCTTCCGATCCTTTCTAGTCCCGCACAAACTGGGAACCCTGACCCTGGCTCTACTATAAATAGATGGATTCTAGGGGCTTCCCAGAGCACAACACAAATTAAGAATTAGTTGCTCTGACAATTGTTGTTCTCTCTGGTTGTGGTAACCAAGAGAGCACGAGCAACTCCTACCCGACTAGGGAGGGATAGCTACAGGAGAGAAACAACTGAGGATCATTGATGTGGAAGAGCAGGTTGATGACTAGTACACCAACATGAGGGACAACATCTTCTTTTCCATTCTTGTAGGATGACAAGAGTTCTAGTTGGTCCGTGTGGAATACTCTAGAGCAAGGAGTCATTTGGTTGCTCCTAGGAGGGCAACATCAACGCACAGTCTGTGGCAAGATCTGAGAAGCCACTATAGCAGTTGTCTGAGTCTATTGTCCATAGAGGAGCAGTCAGACGATTTCAAGTATATTCAAGAGATGTACAACCACCGTCCAAGATAGAGTCTGCATCTACATCAACGGAGATTGTCGCTGGACTTAATCTAGTACCATGTACATCTTCATAAAACCATTATTCTCACAACATAGTTATTGACACGATCTGTTGGTTAATGGGAAATATGTCCGTAAAAAATTTATTCCCACTACCTATGTGATGTCATATTTCTCTACACTTTTAACTAATAAACTTAAGATTATGAAGAATATGTGTTATGAAGTGACACTTATCGTTGGAAAACATCTTTGGATAGCATGATATCTTGAAAAAAAGTATGTATGATTGCATGAGCACACATAAATTCATCTTATTTATTGATCCCTTTTATAAAGTGGTTATTTAGGGAATATAAAACTTTACTATTTTCATCTTGGTATAGAGATAATGACATTACATATGTATCTAGCATAATGGACATGTTACTTCTCATCTATGAGGCATTATTGAATTTTGGAAAGAGGTTTATATCAATTTATTTATTTTAGAAAGAAGGTGTTTCTATTTTTCTTTTCCATAGAGTTAGAAGATGGTATGAGACAATGGGTTTAAGGTTTCATAAGTAGTCTTGATATAGAATGATTTAAAGACCACTTAGATTTTAAAATTTATATTTTTAGGTCTCCAAATGGATTTGTGGAATTCCAATTTAGAGAAGAGAAAGGTCAATTTGCAAGGTTCTGATATCATTCTGAGGAAAATGTGTCACAGTAATAAGTGTACGAAGCATGAATGGTTACACATATTTGTATTAAATATCTATTATCTATCTTTATAGTATTGGGTCAAACTTTGATAAGAAATTTATATATAATTCGCTATTTCTATTTGGTATTTTTTTATTGCATTTCTTGTGATTTCTTATTGAATTCATTTCTCCTTCTTTAAGACAAGATACATTCTATTTTTTGTAGGATAATTTTCTAATAAGTATAATGGATGCATACTCGTAAGGGTGTCTATATTATTACTACCTTTGAGTGGAAGGGTAAGTTGCTAACAAGATGGCTTTTGTTTAATACGATAGGATTTGTTGAGAGATATTGTATCAATGAAGAAGGAAAAGAATGTTGGGAAAGAATCATCTATTCAAAGGGAAGACCAAAAAGTTTCCAATATGCCACATCAATGTGGTTTTCTCTTACCTATCAAACAAATATTTATTTCAAGTGGATCTTTGTTTAAGTGTTGAGTTTATGTTGTCATTGAGATATGAAATACAATCTAATGATTGCACCATCTTTCCTACATGAATAGAGGGGTGTAGGAGAAAATATGCCCTTCTATTGAGTTAATTTAGAGAAGATCCCTATCATTTTTCAACTAACCATAAATGTGTCCAAATATATTGTTTCCAAACTATGTTCAACACAGGTGATTGAGATAAAATATAGTTTGATTGAATTGTATGTTTATGTTCAATCCCTAATATCCTTACATATGTATATTTAATTATTTAAGATCGTGTATATATTATCTACAAAAGAAAACTTAATATTCTAGGTGATATAATGCATACCATATTTGCTTCCATGAAGTGATTGAGGACCTTTTTCCTATTATACAGCTCTATGTTGTTAATGCTGAAAAGAAATCTAAGATTGCAAATTTCATTGTTAGGAGGTGGAGGCTATTTTTATTGGTTATTCGTATTCCCTTCAAAATATGGATGTCAGAGTCATTGCCTCTAGTTTAATCGTAACTAACTTCTTGCTCTAGTTTTCTTAGACAATTAGTATTTCAAGATTCTAATTGATAGTGTGTTGTTCATGCAAAACTTTTGTGTAGGGGAGCATTGATCCATCTTTAAGAGTTTTTCAATGGGTCTCAAGCATGAAGGTTATATAGAAATTTATATGATTATACAAAATCCAATTAATGTTATCAAACAAAAACAGTTGGGCTAGGGAATGGATATTTATATGTACTTAATAATCATATGAAATATTCAATGCAAAAAGCCACATATATTTGAAATTATCACATGAAGTGTGAGGAACGGCCACAATTTTTCTTTCTTTTCTCTTATAATTGTGAGATGATGGTCTTGAAGAACATTTTTAATACTATTAAATACTTTTATCGTATATGTTTGTTGGTGGTTTGTTCGATATGTAGTGAAGGGGTGGGAAATACATGGCACGAAGGATCCCTTGTGGATCAAAATTTGAGACATTAGTCCCACCAATGGGAAAACTTACATATAAAAATGGAAAAAATATGTTTGACTTGGAAACAAGGAGTGCACAAATCTACTATAAATATCTGGTCTTTCTTTATCCACACATAATTATAATTTAGTTGAATATATGGGAGCTATAGAGTTATCTTTAATTATTTTGGGTGGTTTGAAGTACATGGAGGGTGGGGTTGTTGATACAAAAGAAGATAGGTTTTTGGTTGTTACTAGATTTTACTTTTAGTGGGAAGATGTCACTGTCAATTGATAAATAATGTATCTTGCAAGGAACCAGTAGCACCAATAATCTCATTTGGTTGTTCAATTAGTCATCCAGCCGAGAAGGCATCTATCCTCTGAAAAGTGTGCATGGATGAAAGATGGGGAGGAACTAAAACATGTTTACAAGATAAAAGCAAGTTATGTATTGGATCAACCAAAAATCTTGGTGACCAGTTGAAGAAGGTTGTTTCACAAAAGTAGATTAAAACATCTTAGCTAAACAATATCATCACCTAGTTTTCAATTTTTAGCAGTATATATGGATGCTCTAATTTTTTAAAGGCCTTCAAGTATATATGGTCATATTTTGTAGAATTTTGGCTAAATTTTAGTGAACATGTAGTTAAATAATTTGTACCATATGATGATTGGTATAATTAATTATTATTCCCTACTATGTGTATATAATATTTTCCTTACAGGAGAGATGAGATGGTTAATTAAGAAATTAGAGTTCATATAGGTAATTTTGGGTTGAAGGAGCCTTAGATTTTAAAGGAAATCATGTTAGAGGAATTTAAGGAGAGAGGTTTGAGTCTCATATAAGGTATGTATATGAGCATTTTGGGGACACTTATGGGGTGGAAATTAATTTGGATCGGGGTGTTTAAAATGATTTATCTAGAATTAGAAGAATTTGTTAATTGGACTAGAAGCTACAAGGTTTTTTTACGTGTGGGATGCTACAAGTGAATATTGTTTCTTTGTTAATTAGATAGGCACACATAGGACGAGGTGGTACAAAACTTGGGCAGAGGTGCAGGATGAAGAATAGGTCAACCGTCATAATGGCAAGGTATTTCAAGGATGTTTCACGAGAATCATACTCTAAGTCAGGGTAGTTGATTAATTACTAGAAAATATTTTGAAATCACTTGTAGAGGATGTTAATGGTACATGTAAGGAAGAGTGATATTCTTATAAAAATAATATCATATTTTTAAAAATGTGTAGGTTTCTAGAGGAGAGAGGTAAGGTTCACCAAAAGTTTGTGAACATACAACAAAGTTCAAAGATGGAAGTTAGACAAGAATTTTTGCTAATGTTGTTGTGAGATAAATTAAATTCATGAGATATGGAAGTATAAAAATTCATATAATGGTGAATGGTATTTAAGTGATATGTGAAAGAGTCATTCTAAAAGTACATAGGGGCATCATTTCTAAGTTATACTTGTTATATTTAAAGAAATTGAAACATCAGAATGACCATTGTTTCTAATTGGCATGTTGGAAAAAAATGTGGCTTGATCACGATTTAAATTTTATCTAATATCCTCAAAGATTCTCCTTTTGAAAGATGTTCAAGTTGAAGTGAAATATTGTAACCAATGAATTATTGATTTTTAAGGCAAGATTAGAGGAACAATTTATGTTGATGATGACATTTTAGTCAACGTAAAGATAAAAAGAAACACAATTACTTAGATTTAGCATAAAATAATATTTTTAATATTTATTAATAAATATATATAAGCACAGGTGTGTTATTCTACTTTAGGGTTAAAAACATTTTTTGGTCAGAAAGGGTTAAAAACATTATTCCAACGGTTAACTCATTTTACTTGTTATGAAACCTAGTCTCAGGATAAATATTTCCTAAAATTGGAGTCATGCGAGAGAGCATGGTTTAAAAAAACCAAATATGATCTTTAGATTGGAAAGATATCCAACTAAAATTAAGAAAGTCTCACCAAGAATTTCATTCTTCTGTTAGACATATATCATCATGACTAAGGAGTATTATATTCACAACCATTCTGTTCACATAAGATTGTTCACACAATGTACATGATGTAGCATCAAAGGTCAGATAAGATGTATTATACAATATTTCTTCCATATACACTCCATTTAGTACATGTATAAGCATGTATATTGTTCAGGAAATCATTACATGAATCACCCTACTAGCACATGAGCATACAACAGATCTAAAAAATTACAAACTCACACCTAGGTAATTATCCTTTTACTACTTCGATGGGACTAGATACTCCTTTATGAGGCATCCCTCTAGGAGTTGTGAACACCCTAATATGTTTGATCAACGAGAATGAGACAAAAGCCCAAAAAATGATGAAACTCCATTGATGAGAAAAAAGTACACCATTTTATATATTGTACTTGACCAGGTATATAACATAACAATATCATTCCATGGAAGATAAGTGAATATTGCAAACAAAATTAATAAATAATATAAATAAGACTATACAATTCAGCTCTACCCATCTATTCACATTAGATTTGTAATCATTTTTCATATAAACTTTAAGTTTTAACATCAAAATTACAAATATTGGATAATATCTACTTGACTCATCATATAAGACCATCAAATTACCACTATCAGCAATATATTGTCATCCCTATTTCATTGAGGGTATCTAGAATTGTACGAGCTCAACATCATGCACCTACATGAATCTAAGGTCTAAACATAGTTACTCAGGGATTGGAAGATCATCATGTAAATAAAAATATCAATGAGGATTACATATAGTGAGCTCCAAGCCTGTAAAAGTTAGAAGACTTAGTGTATGTGGTTTAACATCTCATTCTCTTAAATTCATCACATCATCATGCATGACTACTATATAGCATGAAATTATGGACCCATACTCACACATGTACAAGTGATTTGAGGATATTGAGGGGACTCCACCTAATGAGATCGTCAATCTCCCATTTATATTCTACATTATATGACTCTAGAAAACTTCTAACAACCTATGGAATTTTATTAGTAAAAAAATGATTCACTTACCCTAAATTTATGTCACTAGGGAAGTCATGTGGCGCTCAGTGCATACTATACTACATGAAAGTGTTAGTCTTTGGTATTATACCGAATACCTCATATTTCAATATGAAAAATATTTTCCATGGTGTCCTAAAAAAATTAAGCAATTAAAGAACAAGAAGGACACAACCTATAATCTATATAATAACAATAATAAAAAGTTTTCCAAACTTCCTCATAGTCTGAAATTTCTCAAATCATTTAGTTATATAATATACTTGACTCAAGATCCCATAGTTTGGTTGAGAATTTCACAATTTACTAATAAGGGAAAAGTAATTGGAAAGTTTCTTTAAAATTTATCTTCATTCAATCTTAATTTTTTCAAACATGCAAACATCTAAAAGTGGCCCAATAACTAATAGTGAGAAAATAATTTGGAAAGTTTCTAAAATGAAAACTTTGTAATTCATGAAACTTTAGGTGTAAAACGATAACTAATTGTTGTTTCATGAATATTGTAAGAAGATACTTCATGAAAATACAAAATTATAGATTCCCTTTTTCAGGACAGTAAGTCCACATAATTTTCTTTTTCTATCTCAATTAGCATCCATATTCATTAATCCAATTAAATTCAATAGAATTTCACAACATATCTCTAAAATAGAAATTAAATCACTTACATACGTGCTTGTGCTTGACATCTTTAGAATGTGAATGTCCAACTATATCTCCTACCCTTCTCATGTAGCACCCTAATTTCCATACAACATTCAAGAAAAAACATTAATTCTTTCACATAATATCATAGGTGATTACAATAATAGGGTACAAATTGTGATAGACTAAGTGAGTATTTTTTTTGGCATTTTTTTAACACCAAAGGCAACATGCATATGTTTTGAAATAAAAACTATTTACATGTATGCATGATCTTAAGTTACCCTATTTTGAAAGTAAGAGATGCCCCACCAAAAATATCCTCCTAAAGTCATGGTTGAAGTCTCAATATTATCATGTTGTATCTCCATCCATCTTGGTGTATAATCCATGACCATGCACAAATACAATATCAATTAGCATAAGTGATTTGAGAAATTTGATGATCTATTTACCATCATAGGAAAAGCATATAATTTTCTAAAAACATTTGCAATAAATGCAAAAGAATGTAAAATCATGAAATAATACCTTGAAACTCACTTCAACACTAATCTTTTAATAAGCATTATTTGTTTATTCCCTTTTACATAATCTTCCACTCTTACACAAAATGTCTTTTTCGTGACACTTGAATCTCAATGATTTGCGCACCAGTATCTACATCAGTAAAATATGAGTCGAGTTGCACTCTAGTGTAGTGCCTAGAAAATTAACATATTTGAGTCAATCTGTATTTTGGTGCATTGGTCTCCTCCTTATAGTACAATATGCACGAACTTCATTTTTGATTTCTTAGTGTGTTTCTTTCTTTGGGAATAGCATTGAACCTGAGTGATATAACATATGTTAAGTATATCAAAGATTTTCTTAAACACATGCTTTATGGGTCAATCCGAATGGCTATAGAACTATTAAATATTTAGATGACTTAATGTAGTAATTAGAAATGCTAATAATATACATGGTTTATTATAATGCCATATAGTAGGACTCAAAGAAATATGGTTGCAATGCTTAACGTATCAACTCACACTGGCCACTTACCTTAGAGGGAGAGAAACCCTAATATACCTTCATGTCAAGTTAATACCTAGACTTCCTGAAAACTAATTTAATACACAAATATCAAAATAATACCATAACCTTAATTTAGTATAATAAATTTATATATATTACTATACATGCTACGATCTCCTTATGTATGATTAGGATCAACATACTTAAAAAACAATGCACATAATCATAATTTGTCAAAAACAAATTTCATCTTCAAAGATTTACATCACTAAATATAATCTCAATTAATTGATAACCTTAATTAACATCTTAACATGTAAAAAACTATATCCTAACTCTTGACAAAATAAAGAAGAAAATCATACAAGAATCTTATAAATAGTTATTATATTATTCTTGAAAATGTATCAAATCATAAAAAAAACCCAATTCTAAATATTAAATCCCATCATTATCTACAACACTTACAGATTCAGTCGCAATAACATAAGTTGATCCCAAGATCTTTGAGTTTTGTTCATCTAGAAATGCCAACGTAGTTCTAACTTAAATAAATGAACCAATTTGATTATGGATTTACCTATAACTAAATCTACCATAAAACAAGATGTAAGTGCCTAAAAGTCTAACCCAAGATTATAGTCATAAAATAAACCTTTCCACAAAATTTGACATGAAAATATAAATATCTGGCTATTTTTGTTATATATAGTCAAATGACAGTATATCAATACTTCAAAATGAATAATAATCATATCATCAAAATATATCCAAATTGGATGATCAATTTAGCTCAAAATTTCACCAAACATAGAATCATTAACCCAAAATAGTCTAATAAGGATAACTAATTTCACAAAAGCATATTTTATGATTACTAGACCTCAAAACCAATGAAATTACATTAAAAACCCCTCATCCTCATAATTTTTGCTCGTATATGAAATACCATCAAAATTTGTTGGAAACATATTATGAATTTATAAATCAACAATAAACTTAATAGAACCATCATTGAATCATAAATTGGTCAAATTCATTTGACCTCTAAGTTTGATAAACACTCATATTTCCAAAAATTGGGTTGAAGTGTTATTAATTCGGTGTTATAAGTACCAATCATTTACAACTAAGGTTTTAATAACACCATGTTATGTACTTATATAGCTTCTAAATATTGACCTATGAAATCTCCAAAGTATATTTCTTCCATAAATACACAACTAAGACCTCAAGAACAAGAACACAAGTTTCTTCCACAAATTATGGAGCATTTTAGCTGGAAGGGTTTGAGGAGATAAAATTGTGATTAGATAATGCAAACTTGTTAACTAACCATGGATTGGTCTCTATAATGGCAAGGAAGAAGATTTATAACATGAGTTCACCAAATTCTTTCAAAATATTTCAAAAACTCTTCTTTAGGGATTTGAGCCTCTCAATTGTACAACAATGATGAACAAGGTTTAGGATCTATAAATGGCCTTATATTGAGGTTAGAAGTGGTTTAACTACAAATAAAGCTATTCACATTTTTTTTCTCAAATGTTTTAGTCTTCTGACTAAACTAGTCTACACACTAGTGTATGAAGTCAGTGGTGACGAGGATAGTGGTGGTTCTATACAGCCTGATTAGCGGTCATCTTTTACGCTCATAGAAGGAAGTTTGATGGTTTGAATGAATAATTCGGAATGATAGGGGGCATAAATAGTGATGTAAGTATTTGTGGGAATGATTTACAATGGAGTTAAATTAGTCAGCATATTAAAATGCACATTGGTCTATAAAAGGTGGTGGACTTCGCCAAAATTCTCTTGATCACCTCTAGAGACCACCAAGGGTTCCTCTAAAGACCTAAGGGTAATTTTACCTTATATTAGGTCTAGATCACAAAAATCATCCTATATAATTATGAATAATTAAGATATGGTGCTTTTAATATTTTCCATTGTATTTACATGTAAAAAGTCCCAAATACATGTCGAACAAAAATGTACTTGAATTCAAGGTTCCACTTCATGAGAAACTAGTTGAACATGTTTAAGGCATATTATGCATGTGTAAGAGAGTTAGTGTTTGAAAGTTAGCATCATGAGTGTCATGTATACTTAAGAAACAAAACAAAAATTGATGCTAAATCAAAAAATGGGTTTCACAAATCACCCTCTTTATAGAATTATCCCCTCAAAATCCTAAGAAAAAGATCATTACATACGAGTAATCTCCTCCTCGAAATTCCAATGGCCTCATCAACTTCACGGTGATGCCAGAAAAATTTCATTAGTGGTGTCTTTTTCTCCCTCAACTTATGTACGCTTGTTAAAGTCTTAATTGGTCCCTATAATGTGTAATATCACCTGAAAAATGGAGTTATGGTTGTCAAATGGTGTTTTTTCTATTGATGGTACTTAGTTAGCATGTATACATCAACACTATGCAATTTGTATAACTCTGTAGTAATTTGGTAATGTATGCCACATTTAGACACATTCTGTCAGCAAGTAAGGTCATGTATACATGGGATCAAGGTTACCATTCTCTCTAAACATCACCCTTAATGTATAAGGCTTGTATATAGAATAAGTACCTAGATTACAACTTGAGCGATCTTCTATGATTATCAACACAAGATTGATATGTATCATGTGCTTCTTACAACAATTGTCTGCTATAATATTTCTTATATGTTGTGTGTGTATTACCCCAAAGTTGTATCTCATGGGTTAAATACTAGCATATTGGTGGGAAAAGCCTCCTTCCATACAAGGATCCATATGGTGCCATCAATATACTTCTTATTAGTGATATTAAAAGACTATATTAGACTCAAATGATAATAACAACTACCTAGAAACTATATGACGCACTATATCAAAATTTTCTTGACCGTTTGTATAGTTTTCCTAAGTTGACCATCTCTCTAATAACTATAGAATGTACTCCAATTTAACTATGTACCCAAATATTCATGTAAAAGGTACCAAAATCTATAGAGGACAATGATTCTCTATCTAATACTACATATAACATAACACTATGTAGGAAAATATCTTATACAAATAGGCCCAAGGCAACTTGTCATCTTAGTATGTGTTTTGAAAAACATGAATTATGTTGACTTAGTTAGTTGGTCAACAACTACTCGAATGGAATTGGATCATTTTTTGTCTTAGGCAACTATGAAATCCATAGTTATGGAGTCCTATTTCCATTGTATTATCAACCATTGTTGTAATGACTCTACATGTTGCTTTGGCTTGCTAACACATTGGGCATGTGGCTACATGCTCTATTACATTGAGGAATGTGATACATATTTTTACATCTAGGCTTCACCACATATATCGAGAAATGTGCTTCCACTCGTACAACACTCTTCAAATTATCTTTTTGAGGAACACATTATATGTTCTTGAAGTATACTATATTCAAATTTTTAATAAAGGACTATTTCCTCTTTCCATGTTAAATATTTGAGTATGAGTTCTCCATTTTCAGATCTGATATGGTCTCTATGTTCCAATAATCCGTTGTGTAAATTTGATTTAACCTTAGTTTGTACTAGAAAACATCCTATTAGGGGTACTTACATATGAACATTCATATGTTTAAGAGACAATAACTTGCCTCTATTGAGACATTCCAAGGAGTGAAACTGGTATTTTTCTATTGAAGATTACAAAGATACACTTCATAGTAAGCACATATACTACAAAAATGCCTTTATGGGATGGAAATGAATGGTTAAATCATAGTCCTTAATTAACTCTAATTATGACCATTGTCTCATATTCAGCTCCTTATATTATATGAGGTACTTCAAACTCTTATGCTTTGTAGTTATTAAACTTCCCTTAATTCATGTATTTCTCTAGACTTTCCTTAATAATATCGTTCTTGATAATTTTGGTTCGTGAGATTATTAGACTTATATATTGGTGAATATAAATTCAGGATAAAAATCCTCATTAGAAAGGGTCCCCTCATCTTGATGAAATTTCCCATTTATGAGTGTGGACATATTTGTATCTCCATGTTATAAAATGGTTATGCTTCTGCAATTACTTTAAGGGAAATGGATGTTAAATCATATTCACTAGGTGTATTTACTTTTGATGGCTTGGATGTTGACGTGTATATCCATCATACATTCGTATAGTGATATGATGATTAGTTTGGTCTAAGTACCTAGGTTTGAGCCTATTGTATGAATAATTTTGGAAGGGATGATTTTTCAAGAAAAGAGTGATTATATGATCACAAACCAATAAGTTACCAATAATTAGTATCCGACATGGTTAGGAACGGGAATCCTAGCTTGAATCCACCAAGATATACTCAAAGTCACTTATTCTCTTTTAATTCAAGCATCTCACCTTTATAACATGATAAAGAGAGTTTATATAGGTAAATGAATTATAAAGGAGTTAGATGTGTTGATCGTTGCATATCAGTCCATTTTGCATATTTGTATGCAAACTAGGTGTTTTGTTGGCCCAAAGAATGTTATAAATTTGTGGAAATTGGATGATGCACTGGGTAGATTGTGATGTTTTAGAAAGTGTTAACAACTATTCTAGACTGTATATGAGGAGATAATGGAATGAGAGGGTGTGTCTATTATTTAATACAAAGGTTATACTGGGGTATCCCCTATTAAGGTTAGTAAGATATCAAACATCTCTGCCTTTATTCAACAATATTTCATCACATATCCCTTCATAGATTAATGTGTGCAAAACTATCTCAATTGATATCCCTCCACATGTTAGTGTGTATTTATAGCGAGGAATTCATTCATCCTAACTTTCAGTGAAAGAAAAGCTTGGAGGTTGTGTTATGTTATATATTGGTATGGATATGGAAGGAAAATGGTAATTTGTGCATTTTAGTTCAATATAATATGAGAAATTTTATTATCCAGAGATATGAGACCTTCAGTAGGGATTAGAAAGTCCATAACTCATGCTATAGATAATGCATATAGGAAAAAAACATATAATAAAATCTATTGAACACCAAAATTGAGGAACTGAGTTATTAGTAGTAGTGAATATATCATTATAAAAATTTGTTAAGTTAATTTAAAAAAGGAAATATATTAGGGATTGTTTGTTAATTTAGTCTATGGATCACTCTAATGATTTGAAACCACTTGAAGTGCCTAAAGTTGGTTTATGTGCAGAATAGCAAAGAAAAATGGGCTAAGAGTATGATTGTGTTCATCACATTCCGTATAAACTTGATAAGACTTACTAGTGATAAAAAGAAGGATAGGTAGAGGAGGAAAACTTATATAGATAGTAGAGGGAGGTTATTTTTTAATGAAATGGTAATTCGTAAGGGAGATGAGTGTCATTGATAGGGTCATTTAGATTAGCATTATATTTGATAGATTGACCCACATATGTCACCTCACTTGAGGAACTTAATGGATAATTGTATCATAAATAATAGGTTAATACAATTAAATGAGCAAGGAACTAAAGACATATTGTGGGTTTGAGAAATGTATACTCTAAAATCAACATATTAAAGGTTCAAGCACACATTTTTTGATAAGTAGAAAAAAATAACTCCACATGTTAGAAATCAAACTTACATGAAATAAGGATATAATAATGGAACTATCATACATATAATTAACAAGCTTGTAATTACTTATGAGATAATCATTTGATTATATCATTACAATACACTTTGAAAATGTATTCTTCAAATAAAAATGATTAAGTTATTTCTTTAGAAAAACACTTATGTACAACATTTAGTGGAACAAGGAAAAAACACACGTACAACTTTGGCTAAAAGGAAGTAAATCATAGCATTTACACAATAAAATATTTTACAAAAATCAAGGACTTGGAGTAGACGTGAACCACTACAAAAATAAATACTCTGACAACCTATGTTGGAAAACAACATTAGAGATGGTTATTTTCCTTAACGTCTAGATTAACCTAAAAGTTTTATATGAAGAAGATCTCCAGTGAGTGGGGATCTCTACTCTATGTATACATTCTGTCTACAAGAATTAAGTTTTCCATACATAAATGTTAAACTTGGAAAATAAGCTAAAGAGAATAAGCATGGAAAATTATAAAAGATAGTATTTAAAAGGTATGGCATCATTGAAGGATAATCACTATACAAATGTATATAAGAAAGTAAAAAAAGTTATGACACTTTTCCTTTAAATCTTGGTTTTCCATTATATAAATCATTTGAACATAGTTTTTGAGTTATTCTAGTTTCTTATTCTTCTTATTGTTTTTAGCTAGTACTTTTCCTAAACCTACCTGGAACTTACCATGAATGTGAAAGTGATTCCAAAGAATTTAACTCAACATATAAGTCTCCAGGTACAACCCAATACCCTTAAGACTACTAATCTCGACTTGTGGTCTACAACAGAGATTTCCATGTCTAGACTTGGAACCTAAATAATAGAAGATGCTCAAAAAAATGCGCACATTTTCCTTAGTGGAGGTGTTTTCTTTGCCAACACATTATAACTCAATGATCAAAAAGGGTTAGTGAATTATGTGATCCAAATTAAGGAGGATCATCTTATTCTATCAATAAAATTATTGACTAAAAATTTTGTACTAATGGGCCTTTTCTGGTTATTGTTTGTTATATTGGTGTCATTGGGAAGCACTAGTCTCTCAAGTTTATTTTGGATATCCCCAACATATCTTAGATATAGTTCCATGCTGGAATAAATCACCTCAACCCTTATAGTGTTATCTAGATTCCTTATTATAAACCATTCCAGTCATTAAGCACATATCATCCATCATAGTGTGTACCTTTGTGATATAGTCTACAGTGATCGTGACTTTACCATTTTTTGTTTCAGCTTTACTCATAATCTAGTTATCATAAAAAAATTAATTAATAATGTACTTATATGAGAAATGAATGTATATAAATAACATCTCACTTTCAAATCAACTATCTCACACCAGTTTCACATGTTTATTCTTATCATGCCTTATTGTCATTTGCTTTATCACTCATGATTTTCATATTCTCGTCTCTCACCATAATCTTTATTAAGATTCAAATTTTTTGAGTATGGGCATAATGGGATTTCTACCCATTAAATTTAACTTAACAAAACCTTATATGCATTTAAATGACTCATGATAAATAGATATTTTCAAAATAATAATATTTTCATAATTATAAAACATGATGATGACATTTTAAAATGTTGGTTTCAAGATGTATAGAAGAAATCCCTTACGTCACATTGTTATCATGTCAATTCAAGGATAACATTCTCATTAGGGTTTCACATAAGTTCAAAAAATATATGAACCATATAAGATAGCTTTCATTTATTCCTCATTACTATCATTCACATGATAAATTACATTGCATACATATAGTTCAATTTTACACAAGTACACACCATTCAATATTCTTGAATTTAAATCAAGATTAAAAAATACAATTAATTGTTTAGCTTGAACGACAACACTGAACAATAATGAAACTAGAAATGGAAAAATATTAGTTTCACATATATGGATTACATGAAGAAATTCAACATTTTACTTATTTTTATATTCATGTATAATGTGAAGTCCCCCACTAGTTATTATCATCTCCTACTAGTTATTATCATAAATAAACTCCACACGCAAAGCACATATAATCATCAAGATAGCAAGCTGGTTAAAATTCCAACACCCTTTCACTCCCTTGGTTGGATTGAAAAGAGGGAAAAGAAGGATATTCCACCACAAGTTCAATAGCTTGGAACCATGGTGGAGGAAGTATGTGTTTAGAAACACATATATGAAACCAGAAAGGTAAGACAAAGAATTTTGATCCAAGTTATAGATTTAGGTTTGGTATAGGTATAGTAGACCTTAATTAGGGCTTATATATATTCTATCATCTCAAAACACTATGATATTCCCTCTCCTACACATTTCGATGCACTTGTTTGTATGAGTTAGGAGGTCATGATAGTTGCAATTCACCACAAGAATTGTTGTTATTACAATATAAATTGCATTTTGACTTCTTTTTTTCAGACAGCCATCAAAGGTCGTATGACTTCTCAAAGGTCATTCAATACTTTAGTCTCCTAACAGAGATAGATTGGTTACCAGACATAGATTGGTTACCAACAACTACCTCTAGTTTCCAACATCCAGTCTACAAAGGTTTATTTGTCTTATGAAAGGTCAAACATCTTTTGTGAGCTCTTCCCCAAAGAATAGTTGCCAATGATCAAACCCCACCAATTCTTAATGGTTTCAATGACTAAAGCAGAGGTCATTGAACCATTCCACGATGATTCTACCTCTGTTTGGTATTGAACATGATGATTTGGACTTCTCATCATGGGCTGCCATCGATCCAAATCTACCCTAGCACTAGAAGTTTTGTCCAACGTCCTTGAAGATCAATCAAATTTGTAGTCTTTCCAAGTAGAATATGATTAGATGTAATTTCAAGAACTCACATTAATTTTTCTCCAAATACAAGTATAGCTAACATGTAACCATGATACTACATACTTTTCTGATTTCCTTTCATCTCTAATCACTATTAAAATTCATTTCTTCATTCATTCCTCAAATTATGGTTCACTCATCACATGTTTGATTCAAACATAAACTTCTTCCCAATATGTAAATTACACTTCAATTAAAGTTTTGAATTATCTTTCTAAAATTTGGAACACAATTATATTTGAAACTAGAGATTCACAAACAAAACTAACAACTTGTTCAATAATTCATAAAATATGTCTTATTGTGCATCTCTTAAGAACCATAAATCATGTGATTATAATAAAAGCAAGGACTTGTTTCACGGGCTGGTCCTAAAATTATGAGACAACCCATAATGACTTGTTTCACCAGATGGAAAAAAAAATCTATAGAGTTTCATATGTTTATGAAGTCATAACTTATATTTAAGAGTGAAGACTGGAACTGTTACAACCCCACTTTTTGGGTTCATATGGTTTGAGATGCAATTTCTCCAATAATTTGTATTATTATGAAATTGTATGATTTATGTGTAATGACTGGATTTATTTGATAATATTCCCTTTAAATATATGATTTCGTGGACCCTATTAAGTTAGTGAGTCCAAGATGATAAAAAGAGAAAGAAAATTGAAGAAAATCAAATAATGCATAAATAAGAAAAGAAATTGAGAAAATAATGAAAGTGAGAAGTATGTGGAAATATGTGTGATTGAATAATCATGGATGAGAATTACAATCCACAAGGTTTCTATTGGTAAAAGGAATCCAAATCAAGAAAATAAAAGAATAGGAGAGAGAAAATATGCATAAAATATGTCTTAATAAGTGATAACTTGCTTATGAAGAAAAGTCTCTCATACTTTTGAACTTGAGTCCCAAACTTGGTACACAAGTATATTAAGTCATCAAGGACTTTCCTTTAAAATTTGGTATTAATTGGACATGTGGTTTGAGAGATATGATTTTTGTAAGAATCCCTAAAGTGGAGGGATTTCCACTAAATGCCACATATATTAAAATTACGTGAATAACCTGCGTCGTTGGATCCTAGATCCAACGATGGCTGCTCATTATCGAGTTGGAGAAGAACTGGGAACATAAGGAGTTTTGTTCGGTTTGGATTCTCTCGTAGCCTAGTTTGTGTACGGATTTGGAAATAGCCTTAATGGCTTCGAGAGCGAATTCCGCATATAATCGACCTAAGTTTGCGGCAGTTTGGGAAACCCAAGAAGCTTTTCCAAAATCCATTGTAGGATCTTGTGGGGGGCTCCACCTATAAAAGGAGTGTCGTTGACCCCAAACACAGACACAAATGCCTCCAAGAGGCCCTATTACTCTCTGCGATCACAGCCCTGCGAACAATTTCACCTTGAATCATGAACTTTGCCCCTGTCTTGGGCTAGCAACCTCACCAGAAACCACCTTGTCGTCCCAGCGGTCCCATGCACCACTGGAGGAATTGAGGGGATAGGGACCTTCGTTGGATCTAGGAGTAGGTCTTCATGCTATTGCCTTGGAGATTGGGGAACGGAGGAACATAGTCAACAGTCTGGTTGACCGTAGCAGAACTCTGCTCACAGAAGGCAGGCCTCGTGAGGAATAAGATGAGTAAGGAGGAAATTACCTCCTTGCCCACGTGACCCTCAAGTCAGAGGCATAGGGGCAAAGGTGTACTATCACCCTGGTTCGAAACCTCACTCAAATAGAGCAAGTGTTATAACCCCAGTTTTGGGTTCTTTTGGTGAGAAATGTGATTTCTCATATTAAAGATATTTGAACAAATAAAGATATAATTTGTTTCGAATAAATGGATTTCATTTACAATAGCCTTGATGATTGTGTTGTGGGCTTTATTGGTTATTGGGCCCCATAACAAGGAAATTCAATTAATAAATGAATAATTGAGTTTTTGAGAAAAGAGAGATGTGGAAACCTATAGAAGGCAAAAGAATGTAATCCCAAGGTGGATTTCGTGCCTCTTGGGTTCCTTGGGTCCCAAGGAGTCCAAAGCTACAAATAAAATACAATAAGAAAATAAAAGATCAATTAAGTATTTCTTTATTAAGAAAGAAATTGAAAACAAGGATAAGATGTGGAAAGAAGTATAATTGAGATATCCTTGATGGAATTTCTTATCCCAAGGATTCCTAATGTTAAAAGGAATACCAATGAGGAAAATAAAAGAGAAATATAGAGAAATCCTCAAAAAGAGATATTTTAATAAGAAATAAACAAGATAATGTGAAATAGTGGATATAGATGCATCCAGAAGGACAATGATTATTCCTTAAAAAGGAATTTCGAAATATTATAATTTCTTAGGGTCCAAGGAGCCCCAATAAAGGAAAAGAAAGAGAAAATACCAATAAATCAAAATAAGATGATAATGTGATGCATAATGAATGAATTTCATGGTATTATTAAAAGGGAGATATTTTCTACTAAAAGAAAATATAATTTTGTGCCAATAAATCAAAGGCAAGTACAAAGAAGATAAAGGAGGAAATTTTCGAAATCCTAATATTAAAAGAAAAAGGAATATCAAAAAGATAAAGAAGAGAGAGAAGGTTTCTTCTCATGGAAGGAATTGGTTTCATATTTGGAAAAGGACTCTTTGAGTCATAAATAAGCCAACCTAGGGCTTCGTTTCCCACCCCTATATAAAGGGTAGGCCCTCTGGTTCGAGTCCAGAGAATCCCACATTTCTTTTTCTTCTTTTTCTTTCTCGTTTCTGTCCCTAAACCCTAACAAAGAGTGTAGATCTATCACGGGAGCAAATGAGAGGCAGCGAAAGTCATCATGATGAAGGTTTGAAGATCCCACGTCAAACTGAGGGAGGACAACCATCATTCTCTAAGCTCTCGACCTCATGCGATCGCCTACAGCCTCCTGCATGACTAGCCAGCTACTGCAGGGTTGGTGTGCTCAGACCAGCCACTGAGGCCACAGGCTGGGTGGCGCTCCAAGTGCGGCAGAGGGTGGCGGAGGTAGGGTACCAATCGGAGGTGCCCTCGGACCTTGGAAGGTGAGAAGAAACCTCCCGCAAATCAACCTGGTCGGAGGGCAGCGCAGGGTTTCGGAGTTTGAAGGAGAACGGATGGTTTTGGATGATTATGCCCCTCATGGGCGTGAAGAAGCAGTCCACAACTCGGGGGTATATGAGAAATTTCGTTATATCTGAAGTCGGGCCGCTTTGCATGGACATTGATGACGTGGCACTCAGGGATTGGCCAAGTAAGTGAATTAATGCAAAAATCATATCTCTTTATCCGTAACTCTGATGGTAACAAAAAATATATGTATTTTTCTCAGAAAATAAGAGGAATCCATTAAAAATAAATTCAGGAACTAATTCCTCTTGAAATTCAAAAAGTAATGGAAGTTATCAACGTTAATGCTTTAATGATTAACAAACCCTATTTTGAAATGATTAATGTGTTTAGTTTGGTTTAATGGATGATTAAAGTTGATATTAGCCTTTTAATCATGAAAAGATACATTATGTTAAAAAAGGATGAACTTTGCACATAATTAGTTAATTTAGAGTTTCTTGTGCATAAATATGCTATAATGGGCCTTGAAACCCTAATATTGGTAAATGTGACTATTAATGGTTTTAATTATTCAAAATCGTGAATAAAGCTAAGATATAATGACTCTAAGCTATTTCAAGCATTAAAGTTCCTAATTTGTGGCTAAATGCCCTTAATGTAGTAATTACGGTTTTCTAATGAATAAAAGGTAGAATTAATGACAAATAGAGTTCATATGTGAATTAGACCATAATGAACTATGAATTGATGATGAATGTGCACAATGATCTTGTCATGGATTAAAAGGATAAAAATAGTAGATTTAATGTAAAAGAAGCTTAATGAAATTAATTGATGGTTAATGGTGCCTTTAAATCTTAAAATAGGGTTATATGTTGTTAAGATAACCTTAATATTGAAGAATAGATAAGATAATAAGGGTTTATGAGTAATGGTATAAAATTAGGGTTTAAAATAGTAAAAGGTGAAGGGAAATCCTAATTGAAATGGAAACCCTAAAACTGAACTAGAAACCCTAGGAAGCGGGCTAGGTTTAATAGATCTTGATGACCTGAGTAATAAAAGGAAATTGTATGGTTATTTCAGGATCTTGTATGTGTGCTTGCTTGGATTTCTTACTTGCATGGATTATTCTGTCTCAAATCATCCTGACAGGTATGTGGTTACGCTTATGAATAATTGCTCTAGTTTCACGGTAATTCCCGAGCATTTTATCGGTTGCTTGGAAATAACTGTTGGATGCCTATTTATTTCTTGCAACTATAAAGTGACTCTGATTATCACTATAAATGTGCATACATGACTAGCTCAGATTCTGGTCCACCTCTATGGTTTTACAAAGGCTAAAAAGGGGTAACCTAGAGCAAGGTCTAGGTTATCGTGAGTTAGAAATTGGGCTACCCACGTTTAGTTCCATGAGACTCTTTAGCATGCCATGAGTTAAGGAGTGGGCTACCTACGAGTAGTTCAATGTGACTTAACCCTAGAAACTGGTTCACCCATTAGGTGGGATCATGAGGTTTTAAATGGGGATCTACCATAATGAAGGTAGCATCTAGGTCCACTGCAGGGATAGCATAGAGGCTATGGTATGCAGGGATTGAGCAGTTATGCAGAAAATGTAAAGTTATTTGTTCAAATCATAATTGACTGATTACATTGTTATCATAGTTGCATGATTACTGTTTCCCCCACATACCAGCTTTATGCTGACCGAAGTTCTGTTTGTCAACATTTTAGGTACAAGCCAAAAGGACAAACAGTAAATCATCATATTGTGAAATACATGAATTAAAATACAAGGAGGATTAGTTAGAGTAGAATTCATATGTGGATAGAAGTTCAGATATCCAAGTTTTCAAAAGGTATGCAAAGTTTTTATTTTTACCATATTTCAATATAGTTGGTAGAATATAATAATTGTTATTGATTATTTGTCGAACCTTTGATCCTGTTAATTGGGATAATGGCTCTGACCTTCTGGTCTCCCTTAATTGGCGGTTATCGGGAGGCGGGGTTGTTACATTTCTTATCAGAACCTAGGTTCCTCATTTAATATTTAATAATTATTAATTTCTACAAACTCTGTAGAACCCAAGGGAGTTATTAGAGGATTCTCCGAAAGATATAGGTGTCTAGAAAAGGATCATGCCCAGGGGCTGGCAAGATTTTCCTCTGCACCGCTAGTCAGAATACAAGGATTCCCAGATCCATGTGACTGCTTGGCCGAGGTCTCAGGATTTGACTCGAAATAAGATACCTTTAGGACTCTTTCATATTGTTCATCCCTTCTCAACTCAAATGTTATTAAGGATTAGGGTTTTCTCTCTTTTCCTCACCCTCTTGAGGTATGGGTAAGGTTGATAATGTTTAAGGAATCCTCCACCAATTTAATGAAAAGCATGTAAATAAGATGTCATGGACATAAGCTTAATAAGACTAGGCACAAATTAAAGAATAGATACATGCTTAGGTAATATGACATAAGTTGTCATGCCCTCAGGGGAGACCTGAGGCTAGCCCTTCTTGTCAGGAGGATAAGTGTAGAGAGTTAGTCTAGGAGGTAGAGATCTCCATTACAAGTATAGAACTGGTACTTTCTCTGAGAGTGATGTTAACCATAAACCCAAGTGAAGGTCAGAGAGAGAGATGGCATGATGAGTTAGATGTCATGGTAGACCAGAAATTTAGATAGACATGCCTTGGACACCATATGAGCCATGAGAGGTTGGATGACCAGGTACCTTTGGCGACCCAAACCTGGGAAGGGTCGTGCATGATAGACTGAAGGATAGCTCCTTCATCGATGAGGTCAGAGAAGAACCTATGGAAACCCATGATCTTATATGAGCATAGCATAGTAGGCACCCAGGATATGTTAGTAGTACAAGCTGTAGGTGGAAACCCTGGCCAGGAGAGTATTATGGGTAGCTTATGAGATAAGCATAAAGTTAATCCTGAGTGAACATAAGTTGAACCTAGGCTTCATAATGTAGAGGTATGATTGTGAGCTTGATCCATATTCATGGAGAGAGGACCTTTAGTATAAGGCTGGTTGAGGAGTTAGCTCTAGAGAGAGAGAGCAGGACCTAAGCAAGAAGGTTGGAATCCAAGACTCCTAGATATGAGGAAAGGTAGGGAGTTGAGGATGATGTGACCTAAGTGGATGATAGTGGTCACCACATACTTGATCCCTAGAGGCCGATGATATCTTGGTTGCCATGAGAAAGAGGATGAGACTGTTGGTACCTCTGTACCTATGGTATAGATGAGAAGATGAGTTCCTTAAACCATGAAGAGGTTTAGTAGTAGGTTGTAAGGCCTTGTACCTTGTTGTTTTTCCTTGAGGAAGACTCAACCCTAAGGTGTTGCTCGAATAAAAGGATCATGGGAGTACATGGCACACCTGGGACATGTTGGATTCATGGTTAAGAGATTGAGCATGCAGTTGGATACCTAAAGGTGAACCTAAGGTTCCTAGGCCAAAGAGGGGAAGTAGCGTACCTGATGCTCATGATGAGATTCGAGTTTCTATAGATTCGAGTGTGGTACTCCTCATGTATTGAGGAAAGAGAAACCCCTTAAGTTAAGGTATGATGAACCCCTCATAGCTAAGTTGATAACATGGGAAAGTATGATCTTGATCCAATGTTGAGGATGAGAACAAGTGTGACCTAACATGGTTTAGTAGGTGGTCTTCTTGTATCTTGGTAGCTACTGGGTTGAGCATGCTCATGTGGATGTAAACCCTAGACCTAAGGGCATTTGTGACCTTGTTGTCATGAGGTAGTTCCTCCCATCCTGGGAGAGAGACCCTCTTGTAGGGTGTATACCAGCCTTGTTGGTTTTAAGGTAACCTAAAGAGGTCTCATAGGATCTTGAGAAGCTAAGTGAAAAGTACATGGTATGAGAAAGAACCTGTAGACCCATAGATAACCATCTCTATATGCATATGGATGTGTTACCATGGAGGTAACCGATATGGGGCATGACCAAGGTACGCAGATTGCCAAGACCCTATGAAAGGATGGGATTCAACCCACGAATGTAGAGAGAGAGATGATGAAGGCTTGGGTAAGGTTCTAAGCTAGACATGTACTGTAATAGAATCCTAATTCTATCCTAGGGTCAGGTAGGGATAAGACCGATGGAAGTAGGAGTTGCCTAATTCCCTAGTTGCACATGACCATAGGGTCGGGAGGTAACAATCTATCTTTGTCTGAGGGCCATGGGTTAGGAGATTGATCACCTTCATGAACTCATGGGACCCAAAGGGCTGATGAGCAGGGCACTCTCTGGATGCATAAGGGAAGAGGGATGACCCCAAAAGTGTCGGTGCCCTATAGACCTAGAGGAGATGACTAAGGATTGTGTGGTGACCCAAGTAAGATCGAGATCAGTTTTCCATGGAAGTAACCTTGGGATCAAGATGATTGTGATGTAGAGACATATGTGGCACGTTTCAATTTAGATTTAAAGGTGTATTGGAGAGGTGGGATGTACCATCTCTACTCTTGGAACAGGAAGAACTCTGTACTTGGACAGCAGCCAAATGCTTATTTCATCTTGTTATGGGAGTGAGAGATAGAACAGTATGCATGCCATACACCAAGGATAAAAGTTAATGTGGGTTGGAACGTTGCTATGAGATATGAAGACAAAGATGATAACATGCCCTTATGGAGTGAATGATACATGGATGGTTTACGTCCTATGAGGATGTTTTATCATGAGATATGAGTCATACAAGGTTGAGTTTGAAAAACCAAGAGGATAAGCTTAGAATTTTCTTGATGAAGATAGACCTAGAGCTGAGATGAGATAATAAGTGGAATACACAGAGGTGTAAGTCTTCAACATTACCTAACACCTAAAGATGAAAAGTGGTAATGGACGCTCTGGATGAGATGCAGCTGCCTAGTTTAAATGGAGGCTAGAAGAGGTTGCTAGGTTAACCTTCAGTTGGAAAAGAGATAAGTTTGGCTAACACTCAAATGTAACAATAATGGTTGATCAAGTTAATGGATGTTTGGTTAGCTAGCTTAGTCCCTGATGCAATGAAAGGATGGTAGTAGAATCTCAGATGCACTTCTCTAAAAAGGAAGGTGATGAAACCCTGATTAGAGTGGTTTAGGGTTTCTGAGGAATCGATCTTAAGGAATCATGACAATACAGGAGATCATGATTTAAGATTACCATATACCATGGTACTATCAAGATAATAAGTGACAATAGTACTTTGGATGCTTAAGATGAAGTTTCATGAGGTAAGTTTCCATGCAAGCTAGGAGGTGAAGGATGAACACCAGTAACCCAGTGTATCGACATAGAGGATAAAAGAGTCCCTGAGAAGGAATGGGAGTTCATCACTATGGATGTTGTGATAAGTCTCCCCTAGACCAAGGAAGTTCAAGAATGCAATATGGGTTATGGTAGATTGCCTTACCTAGATGACATGTTAAATAAGGAGTACTGTCAAGGGACAGATATGGTTGAACTACATATGAGAGAGATGGTTCAATTACACCATGATACTAGTTCAAAAGTTCTTAAGTATAACCTAAAGATACACTTCCATAAGGTGGGAGTAGGTACATGAAGAACTCGATGTCAGTACCTTATCAACCTAACTAATGGTTAGTATGATCCATACTAGAGGGTCTGATGAGAGCATGCGTGCTCGTTTAGGGTGATACATAGAGACAGTTCTTGTCCTTTGTAAAATGTGATGATAACCACCATAGTCAGTATCGGGTTGTAAAGAAGCTCTGCAAGGGAGGTTGCGTCGGTCACCATTTCATTAAGATGATGTTGGTGAAGGGACCTCGCGAAGGTTAAGAAAGAACCACAGTGTGTGCAGATGAAGTCACTTTGATCAGGTAATGGTTGAAAGGAGCCCAGAGACAACATGAGTTGTAAGCTGATGCAAAGTAGACTGACATGCAATTCACTGTGGGGGAATGAGTGACATGAAAATGTGACCCCTCTAAGTTATAGCTAAGAGAGCCCAGTCCCCGATGCATAGGTTCTTTTGACATGGTTTGGTGGAGAAGGTTAAGTTTGACCTTACCCCTGAGGATGAAGTAATGTGTGATGAGTTTCAAGTGTCCAAATTAGAGCACTATGTGAGGTACCCAGACCATGTGCGGAGCAATGAACCTAGTGAACCCCAAGGGAGGCTGTAATGACCTAAGTCACCTATGGGGTTTATAGATGCCAAGGTGAAATAACTTAGAGAAAGGAATATGTGAGGATAAAGGTTCTTTGGAAGAGACATGGATTGGGAAAAGCTACATAGGGGCCAATGATGGACATGTAAAAGTCTTATCCTGAATTGTTTGTTTGCTTGATGGAATTTTGAAGGCAAAATTCCTATAAGAGGGGAAGGATGTTATAACCCCAGTTTTGGGTTCTTTTGGTGAGAAATGTGATTTCTCATATTAAAGATATTTGAAAAAATAAAGATATAATTTGTTTCGAATAAATGGATTTCATTTACAATAGCCTTGATGATTGTGTTGTGGGCTTTATTGGCTATTGGGCCCAATAATAAGGAAATTCAACTAATAAATGAATAATTGAGTTTTTGAGAAAAGAGAGATGTGGAAACCTATAGAAGGCAAAAGAATGTAATCCCAAGGTGGATTTCGTGCCTCTTGGGTTCCTTGGGTCCCAAGGAGTCCAAAGTTGCAAATAAAATACAATAAGAAAAGAAAAGATCAATTAAGTATTTCTTTATTAAGAAAGAAATTGAAAGCAAGGATAAGATGTGGAAAATAAGTGGAAAGAAGTATAATTGAGTTATCCTTGATGAAATTTCGTATCCCAAGAATTCCTAATGTTAAAAGGAATACCAATGAGGAAAATAAAAGATAAATAAAGAGAAATCCTCAAAAAGAGATATTTTAATAAGAAATAAACAAGATAATGTGAAATAGTGGATATAGATGCATCCAGAAGGACAATGAGTATTCATTAAAAAGGAATTTCGAAATATTATAATTTCTTGGGGTCCAAGGAGCCCCAATAAAGGAAAAGAAGGAGAAAATATCAATAAAGCAAAATAAGATGATAATGTGATGCATAATGAATGAATTTCATGGTATTATTAAAAGGGAGATATTTTCTACTAAAAGAAAATATAATTTTGTGCCAATAAATCAAAAGGCAAGTATGAAGAAGATAAAGGAGGAAATTTTCAAAATCCTAATATTTAAAGAAAAAGGAATATCAAAAAGATAAAGAAGAGAGAGAAGGTTTCTTATCATGGAAGGAATTGGTTTCATATTTCGAAAAGGACTCTTTGAGTAATGAATAAGACAACCTAGGGCTTCGTTTCCCACCCCTATATAAATGGTAGGCCCTCTGGTTTGAGTCCAGAGAATCCAACATTTATTTTTCTTCTTCTTCTTTCTCGTTTCCATCCCTAAACCCTAGCGAACGGTGTAGATCTATCAAGGAGCAAACGAGAGGCAGCGGAAGTCATCATGATGAAGGTTCGAAGGTCCCACGTCAAACTGAGGGAGGACGGACATCGTTCTCTAAGCTCTTGACCTCATGTGATCGCCTGCAGCTGCCTGCATGACTAGCCAGCTACCACAGGGTTGGTGTGCTCGGACCAACCACCGAGGCCGCAGGCTGGGCGGTGCTCCAGGCACAGCGGAGGGTGGCAGAGGTAGGGCACCAATCAGAGGTGCCCTCGGACCTTGGAAGGTGAGAAGACACCCCCCGCAAATCAACCTAGTCGGCGGGCAGCACAGGGTTTCAGAGGTTGAAGGAGAACGGATGGTTTTGGACGATTATGCCCCTCATGGGTGTGAAGAAGCGTTCAACGGCCCATGGGTATAAGGGACATTTCATTATAACTGAATTTGGGCTGCTTTGCATGGGCATTGATGACGTGGCACTCAGGGATCGGCTAAGTAAGTGAATTAATGAAAAATTCATATCTCTTTATCCGTAACTCTGATGGTAACTAATAATATATGTATTTTGCTTATAAAAATGAGAGGAATCCATTAAAAATATATTCAGGAACTAATTCCTTTTGAAATTCGAAAAGTAATGGAAGTTATCAACATTAATGCTTTAATGATTAAGAAACCCTATTTTGAAATGATTAATGTATTTAGTTGGGTTTAATGGATGATTAAAGTTTATATTAGACTGTTAATCATGAAAAGATACATTATGTTAAAAAAGGATGAACTTTGCACATAATTAGTTAATTTAGAGTTTCCTGTGCATAAAAATGCTTTATTGGGCCTTGAAACCCTAATATTGGTAAATGTGACTATTAATGGTTTTAATAATTTGAAATCGTGAATAAAGCTAAGATATAATGACTCTAAGATATTTTCAAGAATTAGAGTTCCTAATTTTTGGATAAATGCCCTTAATGTAGTAATTAGGGTTTTCTAATGAATAAAAGGTAGAATTAATGACAAATAGAGTTCATATGTGAATTAGACCATAATGAACTATGAATTGATGATGAATGTGCACAATGATCTTGTCATGGATTAAAAGGATAAAATAGTAGCTTTAATGTAAAAGAAGCTTAATGAAATTAATTGATGGTTAATGGTGCCTTTAAATCTGAAAATAGGGTTATATGTTGTTAAGATAACCTTAATATTGAAGAATAGATAAGATAATAAGGGCTTATGAGTAATGGTATAAAATTAGGGTTTAAAATATTAAAAGGTAAAGGGAAACCCTAATTGCAATGGAAACCCTAAAAGTGAACTAGAAACCCTAGGAAGCGAACTAGGTTTAATAGATCTTGATGACATGAGTAATAAAAGGAAATTGTATGGTTATTTCAGGATCTTGTATGTGTGCTTGCTTGGATTTCTTACTTGCATGGATTATTCTGTCTCAAATCATCCTGACAGGTATGTGGTTACGCTTATGAATAATCGCTCTAGTTTCACGGTGATTCCCGAACATTTTATCAGTTGCTTGGAAATAATTGTTGGATGCCTATATATTTCATGTGACTATAAAGTGACTATGATTATCACAATAAATGTGCATACATGACTGGCTCATATCCTGGTCCACCTCTGTGGCTTTGCAAAGGCTAAAAAGGGGTAACCTAGAGCAAGGTCTAGGTTATCATGAGTTAGAAATCGGGCTACCCAGGTGTAGTGCCATGAAACGCTTTAGCATGCCATGAGTTAAGGAGTGGGCTACCTACGGGCAGTGCCATGTGACTCAACCCTAGAAACTGGTTCACCCGTTAGGTGGGATCATGAGGGCTTTATGGGGATCTACCATAAGGAAGGTAG
Source organism: Alisma plantago-aquatica (assembly GCA_963693085.1). Classification (NCBI taxonomy): domain Eukaryota; kingdom Viridiplantae; phylum Streptophyta; class Magnoliopsida; order Alismatales; family Alismataceae; genus Alisma; species Alisma plantago-aquatica. The sequence continues at coordinate 1,051,012,340 of OY856409.1, read as the reverse complement.
CATCCAGGTCTACTACAGGGACAACACAGAGGCTAGGGTATGTAGGGATTGAGTAGTTATGCGGAAAATGTAAAGTTGTTTGTTTAAATCATAATTGATTGATTACATTGTTATCATAGTTGCATGATTATTGTTTCCCCCACATACCAGCTTTATGCTGACCGACATTTTGTTTTTCGGTGTTTTAGGTACAATCCAAAAGGACAAATAGTAAATCGTCATATTGTGAAATACATGAATTAAAATACAAGGAGGATTAGTTAGAGTAGAATTCATATTTGGATACAAGTTCAGAGATCCAAGTTTTCAAAAGGTATCTATAGTTTTTATTTTTACCATTTTTTAGTATAGTTGGTAGAATATAATAATTGATATTGATTATTTGTGGAACCTTTGATCATGTTAATTGGGATAATGGCTCTGACCTTCTGGTCTCCCTTAATTGGGGGTTACCGAGAGGCGGGGTTGTTACATTTGGTATCAGAGCCTAGGTTCGTCATTTAATCTTTAATAATTATTAAATTCTACAAACCCCATAGAAACCAAGGGAGTTATTAGAGGATTCTTCGAAAGCCATAGGTGTCTAGAAAAGGATCATGACCGGGGGCTGGCAAGATTTTCCTCCACACCGCTAGTCGGAATACGAGGACTCCCGAATCTGTGTGACTGCCTGGCCGAAGTCTCAGGATTTGACTCGAAATAAGATACCTTTAGGACTCTCTCATCTTGTTCATCTCTTCTCAACTCAAATGCTATTAAGGATTATAAGGATTAGGGTTTTCTCTCTTTTCCTCACCCTCTTTAGGTATGGGTAAGGTTGATAAGGTTTAAGGAATCCTCCACCAATTTAATGAAAAGCATGTAAATAAGATGTCATGGACATAAGCTTAATAATACTAAGTGCAAATTAAAGAATAGATACATGCTTAGGTCATATGACATAAGTTGTCATGCCCTTATGGGAGACCTGATGCTAGACCTTCTTGACAGGAGGATAAGTGTAGAGAGTTAGTCTTGGAGGTAGAGATCTCCATTACAAGTAGAGACCTGGTACTTTCTCATAGAGTGATGTTAACCCTAACCCCAAGTGAAGGTTAGAGAGAGATATGGCATGATGAGTTAGATGTCATGGTAGACCAGACGTTTGGATAGACATGCCTTGGACACCATATGAGCCATGAGATGTTGGATGACCAATTACCTTTGGCAACCCAAACCTGGGAAGGGCCGTGCATGATAGAGTGAAGGATAGCTCCTTCATCGATGAGGTCAAAGAAGAACCTATGGAAACCCCATGAGCTTATATGAGCATAGCATAGTAGGCACCCAGGATACGTTAGTAGTGCAAGTTGTAGGTGGAAACCCTGTCCAGGAGAGTATGATGGGTACCTTATGAGATAAGCATAAAGTTAATTCCTGAGCGAACATAAGTTGAACCTAGTCTTCATCATGTAGAGGTATGCTTGTGAGCTTGATCCATATTCATGGAGAGAGGACCTTTAGTATAAGGCTGGTTGAGGAGTTAGCTCTAGAGAGAGAGAGCGGGACCCAAGAAAGAAGGTAGGAATCCTAGACTCTGAGATATGAGGCAAGGTAGGGAGTTGAGGATGATGCGACCTAAGTGGATGATAGTGGTCACTACATGCTTGATCCCTAGAGGCTGATGATATTTTGGTTTCCATGAGAAAGAGGATGAGACTACTGGTACCTCTATACCTATGGTATAGATGAGAAGATGAGTTCCTTAAACTATGAAGAGGTTTAGTAGCAGGTTGTAAGGCCTTGTACCTTGGTTTTTGTCCTTGAGGAAGACTCAACCCTAAGGTGCTGCTCGAATAAAAGGATCATCGGAGTACATGACATACCTGGGAAATGTTGGATTCGTGGTTAAGAGATTGAGCATGCTATTAGATACCCAAAGGTGAACCTAAGGTTCCTAGGCCTAAGAGGGGAAGTAGTGTACCTGATGCTCATGATGAGATTTGAGTTTCTATAGATTCGAGTGTGGTACTCCTCATGTTTAGAGGAAAGAGAAACCCCTTAAGTTAAGGTATGATGAACCCCTCACAGCTAACTTGATGACATGGGAAAGTATGATCTTGATCCAATGTTGAGGATGAGAGCAAGTGTGACCTAACATGGTTTAGTAGGTGGTATGCTTGTATCTTGGTAGCTGCTGGGTTGAGCATGCTCATGTGGATGTAAACCCTAGACCTAAGGGCGTTTGTGACCTTGTTGTCATGAGGTAGTTCCTCCCATCCTGGGAAAGAGACCCTCTTGTAGGGTGTATACCAGTCTTGGTGGTTTTAAGGTAACCTAAAGAGGTCTCATAGGATCTTGAGAAGCTAAGTGAAAAGTACATGGTATGAGAATTTATTAATTATTTTTTAGAATTTATTAATTATCATGTTTCAAGCTTAGTTGTGGTAGAATTTATTAATTATTTTTTATTTTTTTGCAAAACCATTGATCCTATTTTGGGATAGAAGCTCTGACTTCTTGGTCTTACTTAATTGGGGGTTATCGAGAAGTCGGGTCGTTACATTTGGTATTAGAGCAATGGTTTTTCATTTAATCTCTGATAATTATTAAATTTTACAAACTCTTTAGAACCCAAGGGAGTTATTAGAGGATTTTCCAATGATGGAGGTGTCTATAAAAGGATCATGGTCTGGGGGCTGGCAAGATTTAGTGGTGACCATGTGTGGTTGTTTGACCCTGGTGCCTTGGTGACCCGACCTCGGGTGGTCATGCCTGTTGAGGGTGAGGGATTGATTCCTCCTTGAGAAGGTTAGTGGTGACCATATAAGAACCCTAACGAGCATATATAAGCAGAAAAGAGGCATGCACCTACATAATATGTGAGTAACAACAAGGCTGGAAGTAGGTTTTAGACCTAAGCCAGAAGGGTTATGCCTGATGGGTTATGAGGTAGGCATGCAGAGCTTAGGATGATCTTAGCCAAACATAAGTTTTGATAGTAAGTTGCACCCAGGTGGGGATAGATGTGTATCCTTAAGAGCTTGACCCATCTTCAGAGAGAGAACCTCTACTGGTAGGACCTATTATAGGGTTAGCTCTAGAAAGAGAGAGTGAGACCCGATGAAGAAGGTTGGAGACCTTGACTCTGAGACATGAGGAATCATGAGAAGTTGGGTATGATATGTGTGACATCCTTCTATCAAACAGATAATAAAATGCCATGTGAAAATGTGTGGAATCATCATAAACATCGTATTACCAAAAACATTGGTTAATTAAAACTGATTGCGAAAAGTAGGTAAGAAAGGAATTATTACAACTAGATCCACATCCTGCAAGGAAACATGTTATATAAATATACATCAACTTGTTACATGTCCACAGTTCATAGGATCCAGCTGTCTCATATCCATAATGGATGCGTGACCTATTTATATACATAACAGACCTAGCCAAGTCAATAATAGGATAAGAAAGCCATATCAACTATACATAGTGAAACCTCATCAAAACACCTTGAAGGACATGAGAGTACATGGACGACTCAAGGACTCTACTATAAAACACCCAAAATAGCAATATATCCATCTCTTGCCTTCTACTGTTCTTCTTGCTGCTCATCTACATCACCGCGATCCCCACCACATCTACCTAAAAAGGTTTTAAACCAACGGGGTGAGACATAACCCCCTCCGAAACTATAAATCCTCAAAGGAGAGCTATAACAGATAAAGTAGGTAACTGATATAAGTAGATCATATAATCAGCATACTGAGCAGAACTAACTTTATAACATCTTATATGGAACACGATTGATAAGACAAGTCTAATAAGAACTTATCATAACATCTGAGGAACATGTAATTAGTTGCAAGATAAAACTAGGGCAACTATTCAAACAAGGCCTCAACCAATGTTCTGTGTTTGCCCTAAGCAAAGATACTATACGGCTGGATTACGATTCATAATTCCCTGAGAAAGTGAGTCGTACCGCTCAAATCCAACCTTCAGCTGTGATACCCAAAGTCGGTGCCATACAAGGTCCATGGAAGAGCCAGACTCCATGACCTCAACCTCCTTGTGGTCAGTGCATGATAATCTAAAGCAGGACCACAGTATCATGCTTAAGTGACCTCAGTCACAGGGTCAGCTCCTACAGGCTACCCTTTCCTCTAGCCCACCTCAGTACAGGTCTCGACGATAGCATACTTTGAGCCACGGGCCTATTCACCGTGCTCCTGAACCATGAACACATTCATGCTCTATCACACCGAGCCATGGGACTAGTCACCATTCTCTTATACACATCTAAGTCCACAACCGTAATTGCACTCTAATCCTCCTATTTTCGGCTAGGATAAACCCCACATTTTCAACAATATGCGCTCCGGGTTAACCCGCAACAGAACCCATTTCACCATCACCAGCTCCTGATGATGATGGATCTATGGCCAGAGAAAACTACATGAAAGGTTCATATGTACTTAATTAGTGTATTTGAAGTGGATTACAAGATTCAACCAAGTTATGTAACATGCAACTATAACAAGAATGACTAAACATAAAACTCATTATCTTGTGTTACATTGTTACTAAGGCCTTCAGTGCCATCAACATCATCTTGATCCATCACAAGGATCCAACCTCACATGTTACCACTTGGCCTCTTACCAATCATCTAGATCCATCACAAGGATCAACATCACTAGGACTCAATCCCATCATCAAGGTATTCCATACCATTCCATGGGTAACACCCATCACATAGTACTGGATTCATCATAACCCCCGATGTTCCACATCATGTTACTATCATGCCATTACCATGGCTTCATCATACAACTGTTACCTGCATGGTTATCATAAGCATAGAGGTACAACTATACTCATACAAGGAACATCTTAAACTTATTGCATATATCAAGTGAGATATAATTATGCTATTGGATGAGCATATCTAAGCATGACATTCCATTAAGCATTAGGGTTACCAACCGAACACAAAGTACAATCCCCATTATAGATATTTTGGATAACGGATAACCCTCACCAAAGGTATCACAGCCCATAACGTTCCTCACTACAGGTGTATCAACCCTCACCAAAAGTGTAACATTCAACATTGTCTTGGTTATCACTGCATAAAGGGGCTGACATGGATATCATCTATCACCATGTATCGGGTTAACATCTACCTTGGAATAACGTCCAGCTGTGTTCAACCGATAATGAGCACATACAAGGAACACCACATAACGGGCTCACAGCTAACTGATCCCAACAGGTCAATAACGGGCAGCACACTAGGAACCACCTATGTCACCCAAACAGCACACCCCTATTACCCATGAAGCATCATGTCGGGAAACACACCATAACGCCTAAGAGGATCACCTCACAAGGGGAAAAACAACCACGGGATACAACCCTATCATCCAACAAGGTTGTCAAAACATAAGCACCCATATCGGGCAAGGCATCATCCAGGAGGATGTCGTGCAGGGCACCAACATGCCATGATGCTTAACACAGACCTCCTAATGCCCAAGGGGTACCAGCCTCTAACTAACTCCACTCTTATGGACTGTATCGGGTGAATGATTAACAAGGCGCTCATCTAGTGTATCGTCTCAACCCCAACCCTAGGGGAGAAGAGGGATATCGACACACATCTAAGGGTATCGTGCAAGGCACACCAAATCCATATCTCCCAAAGGTTCTAGGGTACCGGGCAACACTCTCAAGGATCAAAATGGTCAACAGACCTCAAGGTACTATCTTCCATATTGGGTAAACACCATATCGCCCAAGAGCATATCGTCCAACAACACATCTTGGGTAAGGACCCATATCGGTCAAAGAGGTCAATGCCCATCTAACATATCATCCAAGCTCAACCCTAGACAAGGAATATCAGGCAGCAAGATATCAGGTTACACCACCTATCGGGTTGGTCAGCTTCAACCTCAAGGCAACCACCAAAAACCCTAAAATATCAAGAGTGTTGGCTCACCTCTCAACATCTAAGTGAGAGGGCTCTTGTACAACCTCTATCACATATCGGGCAGTAAGGTGGTGTTGGTATGTATGCCCTGAGAGACAATCATGGGATGATTGGTGGGATACATTAAGATTGATTTGATAAACATCAAAGGCAAGCTTCCAATTCTTTCTGGTTCAGTCATATGAGATAGTGATAGAACAGATTGAATGTCTAGAGAATGACAGTATTCAATGATGTATGCTTTCAGGTTCAGGACCTGAACGATGAGATCATACGAATGCTAAGAGTTTGTACATTCTTGTTATGTCCCTAGTCGGATGTCATTGTAGAAGGTAGATAGACAGCAATGACACACAAGACTAGATTGTGGTGTTGGTTGATGACAGAATCTCATTAGTCATGATATAGAGATATCAAACCAAACACATAGGTACTTGTTAGAGAACAAGTGTACTGGTCAGACCCACCGTGAGTTTGACACATGGAACCATGACATGGTAGTCATAGTCAGTACTCACAGTGATGGTGGTGAATGTGATTCTTTGACCTGAAATCACTACACTCAACACGTCATTGGGCACACTTTGACATCATCAAATGCAGTCCTGAAACATGGGTTGTTATAAAGGTGATGATTGGGTGGCTTTGACACATGGGGCTTTTGAGGGGTGAGTGGTAGATATGGGATTTGTCCCTCCTGAGGGAGTATGATATCCATGGCCACTTGATGAGTAGGATTGAGAAAGGCGTGCACGCATGTGTGAATCAGTATGTGATATTGATGTCATACATATCTCTTCCAATCTACTCTGAGATCAAGAAAGTGAATGAATGTTGACAGGATGATTGTTCCATGCTTCGAGTTCATTCGGGATATCAGTGACAAAGGAATTATACATTCACTGTAACACCATTCACGGATTGTAGGATTGAAAGTTGTTCACCAACTTTCTATTTCACTTGGGTAGCACTGATGTGTGACTAGGCACCGCACTTTGCTTGTGAAGTCATAAGTGTTATGGACTTTCACTGCCAATGTGAAATGGACCTGCAGGGTCACACACATAGGATTTAACCTGGAAGAGGAGTTTTGTCCACAAACAATGTTTAGATTGATTGCTAAAGGAGTTTAGTAGTTCAATCTAAACACTCAATCAATTGATAGCTCAGTATCATAATGTTCAAGGTGTTGGATACATTGATTAGAGTATCAGATTGATTGAAATTGCAATTGACTGTTTCTGCACAATTTGCATTCCCAACCGATCGGCTCATGTGATGAACCGATCGGCTGAGCTTGGTGAACCGATCAGCTCAGGTGGTGAGTCGATCGGCTCATGGACAGGGTGAAACGATTGCTTCAAGTGTTGAAACGATCAGTTCGAATGATGCAACCGAGCAAGTTGGGAAAGTAGGATTGGTGAGAAATTTCTTTTCGTTTCACTTGCCCAATTTGATTGGAATAAGGATTGGTATTTGATACCAATTAGAAACAAAAGAAGGAAAGTCAATCGGGAACTGACCAAGACCACGGACCGACCAGTTCAGAAGTGAACCGACCATTTCATGGGTCCCAAATGATCGGTTGAGGTGTCAACCGATCGGCTCAGGTCCCCAACCGACCGTTTCAGAAATGAAATGATCAGTTCAGGTTGCGCAGTTGGTTGTTTTTGTGGAATATCCTGAACCCTTCTACTCCTGCTTTAGTCCTGCATTTCCCGGGATAGAGAACCCTGTCCCATGACCCTCCTATATATATAGGGGTATTGGGGGCTTCTCAAAGTACAACTCAGTGAAAACTAGTTGCTCTGTAAAGTTGTCGTTCTCTCTAGTTTTGGTAATCGAGAGAGAGCCCAAGCAAGTGCTACCCGATAAGGGAGGCACGGCAAGGGAAAGACAACTGTAGAAAGCGACTGGTGGCAGGAGAGTGTTTCAGTGACTAGTACGCTGACAAGAGGGTGTGACTCCTTCCAATTCCTTGTGGGACAAGGAGATTGGAGTTCTAGGTGGTCCGTGTGGACTACTTTAGAGGCGGGAGATTTCTGCCGCTCGGAGGACAACTGTAAATCCCGACAGTCCCGGTGAGACCAGGAGTCTTCAGTCCCGGTGCGACCAGGAGTTGCACAGACACCGTCTAATACTGGAGGTGAAGACCACGCAAGCCCTGAGGTATTGTCTCAGAGCAAGCTTCGGGACAAGGTATGATTCCACAAACCATCCTTTCCTATTGTATAGATGTTGACGCATTTCCTTGTTCTGGGTTTGGGGAGGAAAAGTTTTGTTTCCACTACCTTCTCTGCCTCCCCTAAAAACCCAACAGTGGTATCAGAGCCACGTCAACTGCTCTATACTTTAGGATTATCGATATGATCGATTTTGGTTTGTCGCCTTTATTTATTGCATACGATGCGAATAAAATTGGCTTTATGCATGTCCAATCCTAAATCCACAAATCCCAATATACATATATGATATGTAATATGAATTCACTCGATATGCGTCACCCTTAAACGAGTTTTGTGGTGGATGTATAGTGTGGTTATGGCCAATGAACCCTATCTGTGTATGGTTGTATGTGCTTGCTTGCATCTCGGTCTGCGCACCGATCTTCCTTCTCCTATTCCTGATGTAACTCAAAATAATTCGAGATTTCTTTCCTACATTTGCTCCCCTTGAATGTAACTCGAGGTTTCTCCTTTTACAATGTAAAATAGGATAGAATTTTATTTCCTGTTATGTCAAAGAACGGAGGACATCCTGACGACAGCTGAGATGATCGGTTCAAGGAGTGAACCGATCGGTTGACGATCGAGATGATCGATTCAAGGAGTGAGCCGATCGGTTGATGACTGGTTCGAGGAGTGAGACGAGCGGGTGGCGGACATGATGAGATGCATGACGACCAAGCGAACCGATCGGTTGGAGGAGCCAACCGATCGGCTGGTGGCACCCTGCCGACCGGCCTGATGGCGAGCCGATCAATCATGTGATGAGTTGATCAAACCCAGAATGGCAAAGCACAGAGTTCATCTTATACATGTTGCATGTGATGTAGACCTAGATGACCGTGATTCCTCTTGGCTTGAGGAATCACATTAGGATGGCCATAATCATCGCTTTTATCATTTTGCATGTTTTCTGTGGGATATAGCATGTATATGATGCGTACTATGTATTGTGGTGATTGGATATGTATATGTATATAAAACCAAATCCCTCATTAAATAGTAAGTTTTAGATGCCTTCTGAATGCGACACACATGAAAAGCTTGATCGACCAAGTATGGGAACACCCAAGCATGGTGCACCGTCTATGTCGTGGAAGCGTGAAAGATGGATATGTGGGTCTGCCCAAACAGGGTGCATATTCATCATGTAGGCTTTGGGTCAGACTTAACAAGGTGACCTAGACAGGAACTAGCACCTTGAGGCATGGAGATGATCATGGCAAGGAGTTGCATATGACATCTTATCAAGAGTTGCATATGATGCAATTGGCAAGAGTTTCCTACCTGAGAGATCTAAGTTGTGGGTGACAGCCTAAACTGGTCCATGACTTAGAGGATTTCAGGATCTTGCCCACTAGAAGGTTGTGCGTTGCAATCTTCCTAATTGATGGTGAGGGCTATAAATTTGAAGTAAAATAGTGGGAGCGATAATTAATGAAAGGCCTAATTATATCGTCATCTTTTCAAATCAATCAAATAAGTCAAAAATGAGTTCTTGGACTAAAATTGCATATTTCCTTTTGTAGTACAAATGGCAACAAACAACAATCACTTTTCTTTGCGATCGGTCCTTGAAAAGGACAAGCTAAATGGGACAAACTTCCATGACTAGTATAGGACATTGAGAATTGTTCTCACTCAAGAGCGAAAGCTATATGCTCTGAATACTCCAATTCCAGAGGAACCTGCTCCTAATGCACCAAAGGCAGAAAGGGATGCTTACAAGAAGCATTTTGATGATGACATTGATGCAAAGTGCTTGATGTTGTGCTCTATGAACCATGAGTTGTAGAGACAACATGAGAACATGGGTGTCATTGAGATGATTCAGCATCTCAGGAACATGTATGAAGATCAAGCACAGCAAGAGAGATATAATGTCTCAAGGGCATTGCTCAAGTGTGTCATGACAGAAGGAGATCCAATTGGTCCTCACACACTCAAGATGATTGGGTATGTGGAGAACCTGACAAGAGTGGGATTTCCATTGAACCAAGAGTTGGCTACTGACGTGATACTGCAATCATTGCCATAATCCTACAGTCAGTTTGTGATGAACTACAACATGAACAACTTTGATAGGCCACTGTCAGAGTTGTTGGGCATGTTGAGGACAGCCGAGATACAGATGAAGAAGGACACGCCTAATTCTGTGATGGTGATCACGAGCAAGAAAGGAAAGTCCAAGCGCAAGGGCAAGGGCAAAGCTAAGAAAGGTTCTAATGCTAGCCAGGAGCCCAAGTCATCTTCAGGTCTCAAGGTCAAGGGAGGTGTGACCAAGAAAGGCAATTGCCACCATTGTCAAAAGCCAGGACATTGGAAAAGGAATTGTCCTCTTTATCTGGAAGAACAAAAGAAGAAGGAGGCGATAGACGTCTCTACTTAAAGGTGTCATGAAAGTAAACTTGTAACACTTTTGAGGTATATGATACTAAGATGTAAAGTGTAAATCACTCAATAAATGGGGCAAGTGTTGCCGCCATAGATAGGAGTACTTTCATTTATTTTTAGTGTAAAAGGCATGTAATACAGTTATGAACTGCTATTTCATATTTGCCAATAGATAGAAACACTTTATTTTTTCATATTGTATGACAATGATGGCAATCAATAAAGAGATGTTTCAATTTCTAAAGATATGATCTTTGTGGCAATGCCTTGTTTATCTTGTGGTATTTGATATGCATAAGATAAAATGATACCTAAAAGTTATAGATAACTCAAACAATCAAATTAGCATCAATCATGAGAAATTCATTTCTAGTTTCCATGTGATGGATAAATCTAGACTCTTTTGGTTAGAGAACCAGTAAGAGACATGAATAGCTTGAACATGATTAATCAATCTTCACTAAAGGTAGTGGGAGAATGACTATCCTATTAGGTAAGATACATGTGATGTATTTACATACCTATTGAAACAAATGCTAAATACTTCAAATGGTGTTTAGAGAAATACCAATATGAATATCTTGAAGTGTTCAAGATTATCATAGATGAAGTACAAATTTGGTAAAGTGTTAATTCTTGATGAGATCAATGAATGAAATACTTGGACCAAATGTTTGAGATCCTTATGAGTGATTATGATATTGTATCATAGTGAAACTCATGATTAAGGCATGGTGATGTCTCAATCAAGAAGGAATCATACTCTAAGGAGTTACAGAATGATTATCAAATAACTGAATTCTTCTTAATAAAAGAATACCCCACACTAATAAAGGACATTAAGAATCACAAGGAGTTGTAAATTCTTATATCCTTTACGGATACACCTCGTTTATCTATGTGATGAGTTGTTCATGTGATGAGTCAACTATCTAGATGAATATTAGGAACATAATTTTGAGTTATGGTTTATGACCATTACATCCTAAATGACATCCATGTGAACCATAAGGTATGACCTTGATGGTAGCACCCATTGGATGAAATCCATAAGTGCAAATGAATCTTAAGTGTTAAGACACATGGATAACATTTTGAGAAGGATGATGCTTATTGATTGCAACTTAATGACTAAGACATTTGGCATATGGATACTAAAACCGCATTCCTATGAGGAATAGAACAAGGATGTGTACATGACACAACCTATAAGGTTTAGGAATCCACTAATGCAAATGAAGTCTATAAGTTACAATGGACTAATCAATGTGATTGATTGAGTACAAGCAACTCAGAATTGGATCTTTACTTTGATGATATAGTCAAAGGGTTTGACTGATATGTCAAGGATAAAGAAGGGATCTGTGATTTAGTGGGAGCGTGTTCACATTCCACATGTTGATGTGAAATGAAAAATGTTCTAGAATGGAAATCCAAAAGTGGAAATTATCTTTAAGGAAGATAGAGATGTTTCCTATGTGATAGGAATAGAGATCTATAGAGATAGTTCTCGAAAACCTCTTGACCTGAAAAGAGAAAGCATACATTGGCAATCTGTACTGAAGGGTTCAGTATGCACAAATTTAGTGGGAGAAAACTTGTCCATGTTACATGGAGTTAGTATCCCAAGGCCAAGTGTCCAATTCTTATGAAGAATGGGAACACTAAGAATAGATATGGATCTATCATGTATGTAATCATCCCATTATCTTGCATGTATCAACATGGCAAGAACAAAATGCATTCATCATCTTGTATGTAGGACATGGCAATATGATGTGCTCATCCTGATAACTCGTATGTGGGACATGACGAGTGGATGTATGTCTACTTCCAGTATGGGTTACTAGAATACCATGAGAACTTGATAAGTACTTGAGAATTACTAGTTCTATGGAGATAAGGAAGAGTTCAATGTAAAGAGTTATATTGATGCGAACTTCCGAAAGGATAGAAAATTAATCGTAAAATATATATAGGATATATAAAAGTGAAAGTGTGTTGATAATTGGAAGTGTTCCAATAAAACCATTTAAAAGGAAATGCCAAGTATCTATGCATTAGAGAATAGCAATGGATACTATATGGATCTGGAAGTTCATGAGATGAACTTATAGATATTCCGCTCATTGATGACAAGTATGGAATCCTTGATCATGCAATGTGGCTAAAGGTTAGAAAAGGAATACTAGATCGCATATTACAGCAACTCCATCTCATACGTATGACGTACAGCAAAGAGATGAGAGACATGCAATTTAAACTGACTTTGGCAAGGTGTTGCCATTACTCACTATGATCGCACTAGAGCACAGTAACATGTGGGACATGTTTGAAGATCACTATGAATATGATTCAAGGGTGATTGGCTCGCAGTGCAAGTGGGAGTCTGTTGGTATGTATGCCTTGAGAGCCAATCATGGGATGATTGGTGGGATACATTAAGATTGATTTGATAAACATCAAAGGCAAGCTTCCAATTCTTTCTGGTTCGGTCATATGAGATAGTGATAGAATAGATTGAATATCTAGAGAATGACAGTACGCAATGACATATGCTTTCAGGTTAAGGACCTGAACAATGAGATCATACAGATGCTAAGAGTTTGTACATTCTTGTTATGTCCCTAGTCAGATGTCATTGTGGAAGGTAGATAGACAGCAATGACACACAAGACTAGATTGTGGTGTTGGTTGATGACAGAATCTCATTAGTCATGATATAGAGATATCAAACCAAACACATAGGTACTTGTTAGAGAACAAGTGTACCGGACAGACCCACCGTGAGTTTGACACATGGAACCATGACATGGTAGTCACAGTCAGTACGCACAGTGATGGTGGTGAGTGTGATTCTTTGACCTGAAATCACTACACTCAACACATGTCATTGGGCACACTTTGACATCATCAAACGCAGTCCTGAAACATGGGTTGTTATAAAGGTGATGATTGGGTGGCTTTGACACATGGGGCTTTTGAGGGGTGAGTGATAGATATCGGATTTGTCCCTCCTGAGGGAGTATGATATCCATGGCCACTTGATGAGTAGGATTGAGAACGGCGTGCACACATGTGTGAATCAGTATGTGATATTGATGTCATACATATCTCTTCCAATCTACTCTGAGATCAAAAAAGTGAATGAATGTTGACAGGATGATTGTTCCATGCCTCGAGTTCATTCGGGATATCAGTGACAAAGGAATTATACATTCACTGTAACACCATTCACGGATTGTAGGATTAAAAGTTGTTCTCCAACTTTCTATTTCACTTGGGTAGCACTGATGTGTGACTAGGCACTGCTCTTTGCTTGTGAAGTCATAAGTGTTATGGACTTTCACTACCAATGTGAAATGGACCTGTAGGGTCACACACATAGGATTTAACCTGAAAGAGGAGTTTTGTCCACAAACAATGTTTAGATTTATTGCTAAAGGAGTTTAGTAGTTCAATCTAAACACTCAATCAATTGATAGCTCAGTATCATAATATTCAAGGTGTTGGACACATTGATTAGAGTATTAGATTGATTAAAACTGCAATTGACTGTTTTTGCACAATCTGCATTCCCAACTGATCAGCTCATGTGATGAACCGATCAGTTGAGCTTGGTGAACCGATCGGCTCAGGTGGTGAGTCGATCGTTTCATGGACAGGGTGAAATGATTGTTTCAAGTGTTGAAACGATCGGTTCGACTGATGCAACCGAGCAAGTTGGGAAAGTAGGATTGGTGAGAAATTTCTTTTCGTTTCACTTGCCCATTTTGATTGGAATAAGGATTAGTATTTGATACCAATTAGAAACAAAAGAAGGAAAGTCAATCAGGAACTGACCAGGACCACGAACCGACTGGTTCAGAAGTGAACCGACCATTTCATGGGTCCCAACCGATCGGTTGAGGTGTCAACCAATCGGCTCAGGTCCCCAACCGACCATTTCAGAAATGAAACGATCAGTTCAGGTTGCGCAGTTGGTAGTTTTTGTGGAAAATTTTGAACCCTTCTACTCCTTCTTTAGTCCCGCATTGCCCGGGATAGAGAACCCTGTCTCATGACCCTCATATATATAGGGGTATTGGGGGTCTCTCAAAGTACAACTCAGTGAAAACTAGTTGGTCTACAAAGTTGTCGTTCTCTCTAGTTTTGGTAATCGAGAGAGAGCCCGAGCAAGTGCTACCCGATAAGGGAGGCACAACAAGGGAAAGACAACTGCAGAAAGCGACTGGTGGCAGGAGAGTGTGTCAGTGACTAGTACGCTGACAGGAGGGTGCGACTCCTTCCAATTCCTTTTGGGACAAGGAGATTGGAGTTCCAGGTGTTCTATGTGGACTACTTTAGAGGTGAGAGATTTTTGCCGCTCGGAGGACATCTGTCAATCCCGACAGTCCTGGTGAGACCAGGAGTCTTCAGTCCCGGTGCGACCAGGAGCTGCACAGACACCGTCCAAGACAGGAGGTGAAGACCGTGCAATCCGTGAGGTATTGTCACCGAGCAAGCCTCGGGACAAGGTATGATTCCATAAACCATCCTTTCCTATTGTATAGACGTTGACGTGTTTCCTTGTTCTGGGTTTGGGGAGGAAAATTTTTGTTTCCGCTGCCTTCTCTGCCTCCCCTAAAAACCAACAGGTGGATCATCCCATATCGGCCAATCCACCAACCTCAACTAGGTCAACACCAACCAAAGGCTCACCTCTCAAGTCCATGGTAAGAGAGGGGTATTGTCCACACAACTAGAGTATAGACTCACCTCTCAACGACAAAGGAAGAGAGAGGTTTTGCCTACACTACTAGAGCTCAAGCTCACTTCTCAAAACCAAAGGGAGAGAAAGGGATTTTGCCCCCAAGAACACACCACATGCACCATTGAATTAAGGAACCCTTGGATCACCTCTCAACAACCAAGAGAGAGGGGTTTTACCCAAGGAACCCTAATCCAAGGTTCGGCCAACAAGGTCCAAGAACACATCAACACAACATATGTAACATACCAAATTCTAAAACTTTATATTTTGATCCTCTTTTCCATATTTCCCTTTCATTTCTATCCTTATTGGCCTTACTATTTAATTAGTGGAATTTATAGTGGTTTAGTGAACATTTATTCACTAATTGTACCGATATAAGGGTATATGCACAAATACCTCAATGAAAGCTTAATTACCATAATAAAGTGTTCTAAACCTTAATCTAACTTTTTATATGATTTTAAAACATAAAATGAGCCTAAGTTTCAAATTTGGTTTGATTTGGATGTTGTTTGTGCAAGTTATGCAATTTTAGGTACATTCTGGACTTTTATGCAATTTACCCAATTGGGAGGTTTTCTTTGCAAATTATCAACTGAATATTAATCCTTAGATATTCCCTTACCATTAACGAGATTTTAAACCATTGGAGAACCTAGTTTCACCTTGGTTTGATGGTATTTCTTATTAAGGGCATTATAGGGATTACCCTCTTTATAAAGATGTTTATCCTTAAATGCTATCAACCAATGAGGTTATTTCTTTCTTGAAAAACGGTGGGAATGGCCTAGAAGGATCTATGGGCTCTTAGGACTGACTTTTGATATGCATGAAGCCTCTATGAGCTATCCTCTTGCATTGACATCAATCCCTAGGCTAAAGACACATGGAAAGTCCCTTAAGACATCTCATGCTTCACCTCTTTCTATATATAGCCATGTATATCCCTTCCCAGCTCACAATTCGAAAACTCTTGATCTCCTTTTCTTTCCTCTATCTTAGATAATTGTTCCTTCTGTATTTGGCCATGAAGTTTCTGTCCCAAGGTAATAGAGGGAGCCTACCTTGGTGAACAAGGCTCCTAGGACTTCCAAATTGCTCTATTAGGGTTTCTAAAGCTCCTCCTTGGTGAATTTGACCAAAACTAGTAAGTTCCCCCCTTCCTTCCCTATTTTCATACTGTTAGTATTCCTTACACACTATTACAGGTTGTAACCATGGAATTCCATGGTGAAACCCTACCTAGAACCCTAAAACACCTCATCTCTATACTCTTTTGCTAGGGTTTATCACATCTAAGTTGAGAATGTGATCATTGTCCAAGAAAGGAGCTAGGCTTGGAGCAACCAGACCTTCTAAGCTCGGATCCTTGCTGTTTGTACCTTCTTATCTTCTCTAGAGGTGAGTTTCATAACCCACTTCTCATATATTGCTTGCTACATGCTTAAAATTCATGCATCTATGTTTAAAATCGATGATTTCCATCTCTATTTACCATGTTCATCTAGGGTTTTGGTTTCTTACCAGTTTACCTTCTCTAGAAGAACTATTTTGGATAACTATTAATCTAAAACCATGATATTAGGTCGAATGGTGGTTTCCCTCCCTCTCTCTCTCTCTCTTTGCTTATCTCGTTTGGTTTGATGATGTGGCGGTTTCTAATTGGCCAAATTTCAATAATTCATAACTTTTGATTCCTTTATCCAAAAACTAAAGTAAAATAAGTCCTAAACTTAGAAAAACAATTTATTTTCAATAATAATATTTCCAAGTATTATTTTTGAGTTTTGTCGATGGTGGTTTTCTAGAAAATGATTTAATCACTTAAAAATCACCAAAAATACACTCTAATCATCATAACTCCAAAATATGCAAAATTATATGTTTTCTTAATCAGAAGAACCTAACTAAGTCTATGGTGATGTTTTCATAGTCTAAATTGAGGTTTTGCTATAAAAAGTAAAAATATGGGTTTTCTCTACCTTAATGCATATATATTATTCTAGTACATGTATACGAATTGAAAATAGGAAAAATTGATCATGGACCCAATCAAGTGATGAAAGTGGGTAATATGAACCATAATGAAAGGTATGTTCTATGTATGTGCTGTATATGTGAAATCCCTATTTATGTATGTGCATTTACACCTTAAGTTGGGAATAATTGTACATTAACCTATTTTTCTATAATGAGGCTTTATTAAACCCTATTTCATATACTCTTGAATCTTTTGCTATACTTGCCTCATAAATCAATTTTAGAACATTATTCTTGGGTCTTGGAACCCCACCACCAAGTTGTAATTATATGATGATTTATCTTGCCAGTTTACTATTTCTTGAGCATGATGGTTGATTTGGCTATTTAACTATAGTAGTGTTACTTATGTACAACCACCCACAGAGGGTATGTAAATAATCGCCCTGGGGAACGTCTTATTCTCCCCCTGGGGAATGTGTTATTCCTCCCCTATAAAATTTGATAGGTGACTAGGAATGTATGAATTCTCCCCTCACCTATAGTTTGAGGTTCGGTAGGTGCCTCAACCCTACTTAGTTAATGTAGTCCAATTAATATCATGCATGCTACTTCTTATATGTTTTGTAATGGTAAGAATCTATTTTGTTATGTGCCTCATTCTCTTGGCCCTCTCATCTTATAATGATTCAATATATTTATATTCATATGATTTCCTTTTCTCTTGTAGTTATTCATTATTTGATGCATACCTTGTTTTCCTATCCCTTTTGCTGGGTGCTTTCCCAACCACCCAGGTGATGAGCAAGGTGATGAACAAGACAAGGAGTATATAGCTTTTGGCTAGGAGTCAGTTGATGTATATGTTGCTTGGAGACAAGATTGTAGTAGTCTAGACTTCCCTCTATCTAGATCTTGATTGTGTGTCTTGATGTAAACCCTAATTGGATAATTTGATGTATTTTGTTAACCTTTTATGAAATTGAATATAGTTAGTTATTTTTTATTCTGCTTCTTTCTAATGGTCTTTTGTATACCAATGTTTAATAAGTTTGGAAAATTTATGCCCATTCCATCATACCTCTGAGAGTGTTTGGAATGGATGTCAATTCTTCAAATTTTTAGTAAAGGGGTGATCACACTCCCTTACAGCATGGTATCAGAGCCCATGGTAGTCGGAATCTGACTATTTTAGTTTTGACTCCCTAATTAGAATATCTGCCTTACATAGTTCCTTTAGGTGACATGGTTTCCCTATAGTTGATCTATGAATGATGAAAGGTTGATTTAGGACCTTATACTTCCACATTAGTATCATGATGAATAAAATCATAAAATACTCATAACTAAAATATGCATAACTTAATGTTTTTTAGGTTTGGCTTTAGGAAACTATTAGGTCATGAAGTTGAAGCAAAGGTGTCTAGAAAGGATCAGGTTCTGGGGGCTGGCAATATTTTCCTCCACGCCACTTGCTTGGTTTACGAGGACTCCAGATCCATATGATACCGGCCTGGCCTAAGCTGAAATGGATTGTCTGAAATAGTTTGCTTTTAGGCAATAGTGACCTTAGACATCTATGTTGTATATCTTTGGGAACACTAAGTTTTAGGTTTATGGTGACTTGTTTTAGGATGGATACCAAGACTAGTTTCCTAATGACCCATAGGATCACATGTTTGGATAGTTATCCCTAGAACCTAGACTTTGAAGTTTGGGGTTAAGTGAGCTATCAGAGTGTGCAGTGGAAGTGTGATGGATCTTGTACATGGTTAAGTTAGACTCATCCTTTAACCCTAGTGTAGTTTGGCTTGATAGGTTGAACCCTTTAACAGGTGGAGTATAGTTAGTTTGATGATGTTGGGTGGTTAGATTTTGAGGATGAAATCCTCTTTAGGGGGATGGAGCCCAATGACATCTCGAAATCTATCTACACTATATTTAGAAACCCTAACCCCATACTTATGAGGTTGTTGTTCTTGAAGCCTTAGTGGGGTCCAAACAATTTATAGTTATAGCCTAACGTGATTGTTTATATATTAATGAACATATAATGATCATATGAGGAATAATGTATATGTTCAAACCCTAATGAATACCTAATGCACATAATATGAGTAACTCACATATTAATCCTAATGGATATGCATGGTGTTGCCCATGTCATAAACCAATAAACCCTAATGAAATGACAAGTAAGATAATTGTAACCTAATCTTAGACTTAATACATGTTAAGTAAAATTTAGTGATCACATTAACCTGAACCCTAAGTTGTAATCATATAACCTTAACATATACATCCTTATTTCCTTTCATGATACATTAATGACATTAGGTTTCATAATCAGTTAACATACTTTGATACACATAAATGATATATATAATCATATAATCACATATTAATCAAGTCATCAACATGAAATGCATAGTATGTTACCTTGTTATCTAATACACACGATTAGTAACTTAATGTGAATCAAATTGTAATATATCCCACCTTGATCACTAAAATACATATAATGACTTCAATATGGATAAGTAGTAATTGATTCACATAAATGTGCATAATCAATCATAAGAACTGAATAAATATGAAAGAAATGATTAATGATGACATTAATGTGAATAAGAAAGTTAATGTGACAATGTTAAATATAGATATAAGTGATTAATGTGACATTATTTGTATTACTTGTAACAAGTTGGATAAAATTTCTTAATTCAAGCAAAACAATTTATTATAATTCAATATGTTGATATTAGAAACTAAATCGAATTATTAAGGATAATAATCAAGTATATTGATAATTGAGTAAAATCTAATTGCATTAAAACTCATAATGAGGTAAATAAGAAATATATATGGTTTCAAGCATAATAATGAAATATAACTCTTTTGGAAACAAATTAAATATGACATGACACAATTATAAGAATAATAATGATAATGTGATATCATAATAAATATAATCTTAATGAGCCAAAAATGTAAATAATGTTAAATATCCTAAAAAGAATATCTAAATAATGGAACCTAGGTGATCCTTGAGAACCTGATCTATGTCAAGATTCTTATGGAGTATATGTTGATGAATTGTTTGGTGGAAGTTAAGGTTGGAGAAATAACTTGATGTTTTGTGATGAGATGTTTCACACTCACCCTTTCCTTCTTACTTGTGATTTTGGGAACGAAATCCTCTTTAAGGGGTGGAGTGTTGTAACATACTGAATTCTAAAATTTTATATTTTGACCCTCTTGCCCATCTTTTCCTTTAATTTATATCCTTATTGGCCTTTCTATTTAATTAGTGGAATTTATAGTGGCTTAGTGAACATTTATTCACTAATTGTACCAATGTAAGGGTTTATGCACAAATACCTCAATGAAATATTAATTACCATAATAAAGTGATCTAAACCTTAATCTAACTTTTTTATATGATTTTAAAATATAAAATGAGCCTAAGTTTCAAATTTGGTTTGATTTGGATGTTGTTTGTGCAAGTTATGCAATTTTAGGTACATTCTGGACTTTTATGCAATTTACCCAATTGGGAGGTTTTCTTTGCAAATTATCAACTGAATTTTAATCCTTATATATTCCCTTACCATTAAAGAGATTTTAAACCATTGGAGAACCTAGTTTTCACCTTGGTTTGATGGTATTTCTTTCTAAGGGCATTATAGGGATTACACTCTTTATAAAGATGCTTATCCTTAAAAGCTATCAACCAATGAAGTTATTTCTTTCTTGAAAAATGGTGGGGATGGCCTATAAGGATATATGGGATCTTAGGACCGAATTTTGATATGCATGAAGCCTCTATGAGTTGTCCTCTTGCATGGCCATCAATCCCTAGGCTAAAGACACATGGAAAGTCCCTTAAGACACCTCATGCTTCACCTCTTTCTATATATAGCCATGTATATTGTGACAAAGTGGTTTTTCTGGCTTAATTCCGAGGATGGAATTTCTTTTAAGGTGTGTAGGATGTCATGGAGTGGACTTTTAGAATCCTAAATGTCCAATGATATAAATGAAATCATATGGTTGAGTTATATTGAGAATTCCAAGCTTTTGACAAAGTAGGTGTGTTGATGTGAGGTTGGGATAATGATTAAGACATCTCTTTTAATGCCTTCTTGAGGAATTTAATAGAATTATCAAATAGTTTAGTTTTGTCACCAAATTTGAATAGAAGGTAGCTCGAGAGGTAGGGAAGCTATGGTTAAAATTTGGTGGCATTTGGAGGTTCCTAGAGGAAGTTATTGAGGTTTGATTTTGGGGAAATAATGTGCATGGTTGAGGATTTATGGACCTAAGTTAGGCTTAATATGATATGTCACACGTCCTTGGTTTAGGTATGGGATGCATGGCAAGATCCAAGCCCTACATATCAAATCTAGTGGAAGTGCTCTTGGGTTTGGGTGAGCCACAGATGAACTCAAGTGGAGGACTAACTCAGACCATAGGATTGGCAATCAAGGGCAGTTGTGTTGTCTTGTACCTTGCGGTTATGTCTTTGACCCCGAGTAGCAACCACGATGTCGAGGTACTCGCTGATCATGGGTATGAATGGGGACTCCAACCAGGAATTTAGCTTCAACATGAGGAGAGGAGTCGGGCGACCCCTTATTTGGACTTGACAGAACTCAGACGAGGGAGTTCCACCTTCCCCGTCTCTATTGCCTCTCCATCACAACCTACAGGTAGGAAGTAAAGGTAGGAGAGTAGGTTGTCAGAGAAGGAAGAATTGGAGCTAGAGGGGTGTCTGGAAGAGGAAAATAAGGGTAAAATGAAGCTCGTGGTTAGAGGAGTTGAATGTCGATCTCACAACAAGCTTCGGCGGAAGTGAGGTAGCTGACGAACCCAGATTCTCTAACAGCAAAGATGGAGCTCGTCGGAGTGTGTGAAGCACCTCTTTCTGAGGACGCAGACTACCTATGACTTCCTCAAGGTCATGCGGTGCTTATGCAAGTGTTGGTTTAGAGCTCCTACAACAAGAGGTATTTTACCTCTTTTCTCCGCCGCGTTGGAGGCTAGCGATGGCGAATATGGTCTGGCATACATACAAAGGTGAATCTAAAGAGTTGAGTAGTCTTGCAGGACTGGAAGGTGATGCTGAGGCTAATGGACACAGAAGGAGTCGATGAAGGAGGACTCAGTGGTCCTGATCGCTCGCCGGAGACAAGCCCACGACGGTGGCTCTATCCCAGATTCACGTAACAGAGTCGTGTGTCGGGTGAGATCGTGAAAGAAAGGGGTTGAACCGGGTTCAGGACCCAGAGATGACCAACCCAAACCATAGAATTGCCCTGGCTCAACGTGGGCAAAGGAGGAGTGAGCCGCGCCCAATATGGCCACGTGTCAGCAGCCAATTGGCCTAAAAAGGTAATTTCTTCAAAATGTTCAGATCTTGTATAATTCATACAAAATAGCCCGCTTATCAGAAAAATAGGTATAATATACTAAAATTCTCAAAAAAATGCATAGAACAAGATGGAACCATAATATCAGGCTTTTGATGAACTAATATCAGTGATATCATGTAACACATGTAATTCTTAGTTCTTGAGTAATATATATATATATATATATATAAAATAATGGAATAAAATTATGGAAAAATATCAATAAATTATAATTATGTTTATAATGCGTATGATGTCATATATGGTCATGTTGATGCATGAAAGCATATAATTTGATTAATAGGGCTAATTAGGGCTCATAACACTAAAGATAATGCAATTAATGCATACATGCTCAATAAATGATGAAATTTACAGAGTAAGCTCATATCAGTATCTGGAACCTCAGAATTAAATATGAGATCAGTATGATACACATAATCTATGTTATACAATGATGTTTTCTCTTAATGTGATATAAACCCTAATTTGAGTAATGCATGTAACCTAGGGTTAATGTGTGACATAATGTTAATATGTTCAGATGATGAACTTTAATAATGAGATGTAATTTAGAAAATGACATCAGTCAGATAATCATAAGATAAGAATACATGTAATGATACACATATCCTAATGAACTAAGAGAAACTCTAATGAACACGATTAGGGTTAAGATGAGATGTAAGATGATGAGAGCCTGATGATAATACATGGTCTTGTCTTAATCAGGGTTTCACCAAAGATATAGTTGACATGAGGAATATGATGATTAGGTTTGTCTTTCTTGATCAAGGTACGCCATTACCTCTTGCTTGGCTTATTATACATTATGCTTGTGGTATATGGGAGTAAAGACTTGGCATATGGTATTGATTGAAATGATTGTCTTGTATGATATGTTGCTTGAATTTCCATATTTATGGCTATGAACACCTGCAAACATAATATAGATGTTCCATCATAAGATAGCTCATAAACCACTTGGTGGTAGAGCGCATGCATAATGATCACAAACCACTTGGTGGTAGATCATATGATGTTTGTACAATGATCACAAACCACTTGGTGGTAGATCATAAGGCCTAAAGATGTCAAAGCCACTTGGTGGCAGACGCACGAGATATATGATGGAAATGTTCTTAAAATATATGTGTTCTCTCTTTTGTTAATGAATATTGTTTTGCCAGTATATGCATTTCCTTATATTTGTTTTATACTACCAAGTATTAGTTTTATCTTATTGCCAAGATATGATGAGAGGTATATAAAAAGACACGTAGGCGTACTCAGTACAATATTCTTGAAATATTGTGCTGACTTGTACCACATGTAATCTTTTGTTTAGGTTGTGGTTATTCTCTTGAAGATCCAAGATAGTGAGAGTTGCGTGGCGAGCCGATACAAGTGGACCTGTTGTCTTAAGATCCTATAGTTTAGTGGTAGTACATGTATATGTCGAAGTTTGCTGTTCAATATGTAATATCAAATGTTGTAATAATTCATGTTGTAATTATATGTTGAATGGTGAACATGTGTGTATGGTTTTATTATTGTTCATGTACATGTGATACTGATTATTTCCTTCTGACTCCCTTGATTTTCTTCTTCTTAGCCTAGTGTGGGGTATTTAAATTGGGATTCTCGCTAAGGTGAGAGTTTCAATTTGGATGTCACACATCAGATTAAGTATAAGAAAATATGGGGACGTCATATATACCCCTTCCCAACTCACAATTTGAAAACTCCTGCTCTCTTTTTCTTTCCTCTAGCTTATATAATAGTTCCTTATGTATTTGGCCATGAAGTTGTTGTCCCAAGGTAATAGAGGGAGCTTACCTTGGTGAAGAAGGCTCCTAGGGCTTCCAAATTGCTCTATTAGGGTTTCTAAAGCTCCTCCTTGGTGAATTCCACCAAAACTAGTAAGTTGCCTCCCTTCCTTCCCTATTTTCATACTTTTAGTATTCCTTACACCCTATTACAGGTCGTAACCATGGAATTCCATGGTGAAACACCACCTAGAACCCTAAAACACCTCATCTCTATGCTCTTTTGCTAGGGTTTATTACCTCTAAGTTGAGAAGGTGATCTTTGTCCAAGAAAGGAGCTAGGCTTGGAGCAACCAGACCTTCTAAGCTCAGATCCTTGCTGTTTGGACCTTCTTATCTTCCCTAGAGGCGAGTTTCATAACCCACTTCTCATATATTGCTTTCTACATGCTTAAAATTCATGCATATATGTTTAAAATCGATGATTTCCATCTCTATTTACCATGTTCATCTAGGGTTTTGGTTTCTTACCAGTTTACCTTCTCTAGAAGATCTAGTTTGGATAACTACTAACCTAAAACCATGATATTAGGTCGAATGGTGTTTTCCCTCCCTCTCTCTCTCTTTGCTTATCTCGTTTGGTTTGATGATGTGTCAGTTTCTAATTGGCCGAATTTCAATAATTCATAACTTTTGATTCCTTTGTCCAAAAACTAAAGTAAAATACGTCCTAAACTCAGAAAACCATTTTATTTTCAATAATAATATTTCCAAGTATTGTTTTTGAGTTTTTTTGATGGTGGTTTTCTAGAAAATGATTTAATCACTTAAAAATCACCAAAAATACAATCTAATCATCATAACTCCAAAATATGCAAAATTATATGTTTTCTTAATCAAAAGAACCTAACTAAGTGTATGGTGATGTTTTCATATTCTAAATTGAGGTTTTTCTATAAAAAAAGTAAAAATATGGGTTTTCTCTACCTTAATGCATATATATTATTCTAGTACATGTATACGAATTGAAAATAGGAAAAATTGATCATGGACTCAATCAAGTGATGAAAGTGGGTAATATGAATCATAATGAAAGGTATGTGCTATGTATGTGCTATATATGTACAATCCCTATTTATGTATGTGCATTTACACCTTAAGTTGGGAATAATTGTGCCTTAACCTATTTTTCTATAATGAGGCTTTATTAAACCCTATTTCATATACTCTTGAATCTTTTGCTATACTTGCCTCATAAATTAGTTTCAAAACATTATTCTTGGGTCTTGGAACCCCACCACCAAGTTGTAATTATATGATGATTTATCTTGCCAGTTTACTATTTCTTGAGCATGATGGTTTATTTGGCTATTTAACTATAGTAGTGGTACTTATGTACAACCACCCACAGAGGGTATGTAAATAATCGCCATGGGGAACGTCTTATTCTCCCCCGGGGAAATGTGTTATTCCTCCCCTATAAAATTTGATAGGTGACTGGGAATGTATGAATTCTTCCCTCACCTATAGGTTGAGGTTTGGTAGGCGCCTCAACCCTACTTAGTTAATGTAGTCCAATTAATATCATGCATGCAACTTCTTTTTTTTGGTCGGTCAAAAAGTGTGTTACTATTAAAACCAAAAACTTTGGGCACTAAGTACCCCATTACAATGACAAGAGCTGAAGCTCAAATAAGGGTCAAAATCCCCACGCAGGGGGACGCACAAGCAAACTGGGTGAAAACAAATCTAAGAGAACCAAACAAAGTAGACAAGCTAGGTCCAGACAGACCAACCAAGACTACAACAAACCACTATTACATGCATTCAATGTACCCACAAATAGTAATAGCAATTTGACATAGAGCCTAGTAGGCCAGCCTGTAGCTAGACATGAAATTTATGGCCATCTCAGCGATCCAACTCCAAGCAAGAACTAGCACACATGACAACAAAGGTTAGGAAGGAAAAGCTAGCTCCACATCACTCCTTCATGCAAAGCACAGCACCAACTGTCTGATGAAAGTACCCACAAATTGTGGTACTAAGCCACGATTAGGGAGATCCATCGAGCTACCATCCCGCCACAACACCTAGTAGAACACCCGCAAGGTTCTTGACCAAACATCTTATCTGTTTACACAACGACAACCAAACACAGCCCCAAAGGCTTCTGCTGCACACAGAGCAAATGGGCAACAGAGAAATATACCTGAATGCAATGAAGCATTTCAACGAACACCTAACAGGTGTTCCCTACCAGCATAAGCAAAGCCAGATCAACTTGGGGATACCCCTACCGTGGCAGTAGAGACTGCCAGCGTATCGCACCGTGACAGGGACGGCGCAGGAGAAAACCCACTCTCCCCGTCGATGAGCCACCCAGCGTCACAGACAAAGAGGAATAGGCTACCCTCGAGCGGCAAGAACCAACCTAGGCCACCTGCGAGCCACCGAACCTGAGGGCACCGCTGGTGCAGAAGACACACGCCTGAGTGGATGCCGCGCATCGGTAGCCAGAGCCCCGAGCAAGGGGATGCTGCCATGTCAATGCCACCGAGACGCCATTGGAAAGAGCACAGCTCAACGCCTCATCACGAACCTATCGGAGAAGGGGAACCAGGTCACCCAGCCAGCTAGGCGAGTGGACACACCCACCGCCAAGATCCGTGCGGATCCATTTGAGTCTGATCCTAGGGCCTCTTCTCCCTAGAGCTAGGAGCCCTCAGCCACTGGAAGAGAGGCAGTTACAGAGGCGACGCAGGGACTCCAAGCTTCGTCGACGAAGCTGGAGCGGCATCACGAGAGCCCAGAGCCAGAAAGGGATGGTTCCTATCCACCCATCACGCCTGAATGGAGTGGATTCGACGTTTTCGATACACCAAACCCCCACTCTAGGTCAACCTCGCAGCGCAACGCCTCCGGCTCAACCAAACCAGTCGGGAAAAGCTCCTATGACTCGACCATGGCGCCGGCTCCTAGCTCCATTGTAGACCACTACCGCCATCAGGATCTAGCCTACCGAGGTGAACGCCAGGGGGAGGAAGGCTCCGAGGAGGCACCCCCTCCCCCCAGCGGTGGCCGCCAGGGACAAACTAGAGAGAGGGTGGAGCAGAGAAACCTAGAGTGAGAGAGGGCCCAATAGTGCATGTTTTGTAATGGTAAGAATCTATTTTGTTGTGTGCCTCATTCTCTTGGCCCTCTCATCTTATAATGATTCAATATATTTATGTTAATATGATTTCCTTTTCTCTTGTACGTATTCATTATTTGATGCATACCTTGTTTTCCTCTCCCTTTTATTGGGTGGTTTCCCAACCACCCAGGTGATGAGCAAGGTGATGAACAAGACAAGGAGTATATAGCTTTAGGCTTGGACTCAATTGATGGATATGTTGCTTGGAGACAAGATTGTAGTAGTCTAGACTTCCCTCTATCTAGATCCTGATTGTGTGTCTTGATATAAACCCTAATGGGAGAATTTGATGTATTTTGTAAACCTTTTATGAAATTGAATACAATCAGTTATTTTTTATTTTGCTACTTTCTAATGGTCTTTTGTATACCAATGTTTAATAAGTTTGGAAAATTTATGCCCATTCCATCATACCTCTGAGAGTGTTTGTAATGGATGTCAATTCTTCAAATTTTTAGTAAAGAGGTGATCACACTCCCTTACAACATAACCATGTCATCATATCTCACAAGGTCAAGGGTGCATACAAGAGAAAGGATATTACTAACAAGATAAGCATGGCCGATCAAGATAGCACATAAACAAGAAACATATAAAGGAGGTAATATAGCTAGGGTTAGGAGTTATGTAACCCGCCTCAAGCAAGCTCTAAAGCTGCGAGCACTAAGATTCAATCTCCAAGCTCCAAGGCACCACCTTCGGCCAACACTAGGAGAGAAGAGAACTCCATAACCACCATGGCCGAAAAGAAAGGAAGAAGAAGAAGAAGATGCTAAGGAAAGGGAGAGATACTCACCACAAGAGAAGAAAGAGCAAGGCACACTCTAGGGTTTCGGCCACCACTAGAGGAAGAAGAGGACTCCACCAAGGATATCAGCCACCAAGCTCTACCAAGTGTATCGGCCACCAAGGCTCCACCAGGGGGGTGTATCGGCCACCAAGGAAGAAGGAAAGCAACTAAGGAGCTAAAGGGATCCCAAACTAGCAAGGAACGGGGTATATATTCAAGGGGGTTAAGTGGGCGTCCACTAGAGGATTGCTCCACATGTGCTCGACCAAACCATCACTTGTCCAAGTTGTGCCACCTTTCTAGCAAAGATCATCGTGTGTCCCCAATGGTGACAAAAACGAAGCTAGGTCAATAGGGGTGTGTATCGCCCAACATGGTGCCATGGCTGATACACCACTTGGTCGATACAACCCTGGTTGATACACTCATGCCCGGTACACTCTTAGCCGATACACCAACCAAACAAGGCCCAGAGAAGCCCAACAACAAGCCCAAGCTTCACAAGCTTAAATGATGCCCAAAAACAACTCAACTAAGGTGCCCAACTCATCCTCTCAACCCTAGAGGATGCAATGAGAGAGAAAAACATCTCTCAAGGTGGCAAACTTGCACACAACTCTAAAACTTGGGTGAATTGCAAGTTGCACCTCAACCTCCCAACAAAGCACAAACAAGACCCTAATCACATCTCAGGTGATTAGCAAACATCTAAACACAATGTTTAGGCAAAGCAAACAGGGTAAGCCCAAAATGGAGGTCAAGGTCCTTATAATATGGCTTTGAATGGACGACCCTAAATAGATAGATGTGGTTGCCTCATGCATGATCGTGGAGGCTTGTCATACCTTGAATGCCTTTATAGGAACCAAACCCTAGAAAAGAGAAAGAGGCTTCATGAACAGACGTATAGATGATATGAGTGCCTACTTTCGAGGTGTAGGAAAAAGAGTCCCATAGACCTAGAAGGAGGCACAATAACTAGTTATGAGGCCTCGCACCTAGTTGGTTGTCCTTGTGTAGGGCTGTAAGGGTTGTACACATCAAAGAGTGTTAGGGAGTACATGCCCTGGTATAGGTTCAGTTCATGTTGGAACAGTTGATCATGCAGTTAGACAGCTATGCATAAGAGGTGAACCTGGGGTTCCTAGACCAAAGAGGGGAAGTAGTAGTACCTAGTGCACATGATGCTCATGAGGCTGATTGAGTTCATAGTATTTGAGTATGGCACCTCCTTCCCATGTATTAGAGAAAAAGGAAACCCCGCTTGAACTGAGATTTATGAACCACCCCTCACACATGTTGGTGACATGTGCATGTATGAGATTGACCAACCTTGAGGAATGCTAGATACATATGACATACCAAGGAACTAGCATGGTTTAGTAGGTTGTCTTCTTGCTAGATACATGCATAAGTATCATGTTAGGACCTAAGCATGCACATGATGATGTAAACCTTGGAAGTAAGGACGTTTGTGGCCTCTGCTACTATCAAGAGATTGTTTCTTTCCCATCCTGGGAAGGGACCCTTCATGTTAGGGTTAGCACCAACTTTTGATTAGGTTTTAGGTAATGTGAAGAGGTCACTTATAAGAGCTTGATGAGCTAAGTGTAAGAGAACATAGTATGAGAATGAATCTATAGACCCATGTGTGACCATCTCTAAGGGGCATGAGGATATGTTGCCATAGAGGTTACTTGTATGGGGCCAGACTGAGTTAGGTAGGTTTCCATTATTCCTATGGGGGATAACCATAGATGCCCAGAAAGAGGATGGAGTTTTGGGTGAGGATTCAAGAATGAGATGTTCTATGATGGAATCCTAAGTCAACACTAACGTCAAGGTGAAATAAGATCGATGGGAGTAGGAGTTTTCTATTCCCTAGATGCACAAGACCATAGGGTCGGGAGGTAACAACTACCTTTTCCCAAGGACCATGGGTTATGAGGTTGGCCACCTTCATGAGTTCATGGGGCCTAAGGGGTAAATGTGAGAGGCACTCCTTAGATGCATAAGGGTCAGATCACCCCAAAAGTACTGTCACCCTAGAAACCTTGAGGTAATGACTAAGGATTGTATGTAAGAGTGATGTTTAGACCTAAAAGTAATGGTAACAGTCTTCCCATGGGTGTAGAGCCATAATGGAGATGTAAAGAGTGGGACCCGATAGTGGGCCCACTCAATGGTATAAACACAAGCCCTGGAATAATTAAGCAGCGGAAAATATAACTATTTACAAAGTTACAAAATATGCCCATGTACAAAACTTTCTCACTCTAAGGTGGTACATAAATTCAAAATGTTACATCCATATACACACAAGCCCATCTGCAGAGGGTAACAAGGCTATCTCAAGCTATCCTTATGTTCACCAATGACCTCCCAATCATGTTACGTCTCGGCTCTACAAAGCACCTAAATCTGGGTGGAGGGAACACCCAGAAAAATAGGAAACAAAAGAGTGTAGTCAGCAAAAGCTGAGTATGTACATTAGAAAATTAACCGGGACATTATTTATTTCAAAAGTAAAGTAAGGTGTTCCTGTCAAAGAGGGGATCGTTAAACCTAGGTAAGTTTCAATGAGAAGTAACAAGAGAATGAATTTTCAAAAGAATGAGGCATTATAAATAAACAAGTGAAATAACACATCTTGCCATTAACCATTCACAATATCACAACAATCATAATAATTTCACATGTAGATATATTTGACTAAAGTAACTATAATAGGGCCAAGACACCACTGAGTCATTGACTTAAGTAAAAATGGGTGGAAGTAGCGCACCCTAGGCGGAAGTAGCACGCCACTATATATAAAAAGGTGGAAGTAGCACACCCCGGGCAGAAGTAGTGCGCCCTAATGGTTACGCATAAGCGTCTACGATAGTTAAACTAGTCGAATTATCTAACATGCATAAATAGAGTGGCAAGATGTACCTTTCACAAGCATGTGGCATGATTTAACCACAATAGAAGATGGGGTCATTAACCCAATTCAATATGATAATAATTTCAAAAGAATAACAAATCCAACTGAAAGTATATGAACTGTCCAACAAATGGAATAAGAGCAAGTATTTCAAAAGATGCCTCATTATGGGAAAATTTAGTCACATAAATGCTCAGTTATAAATAGGGAGGAGTACATACCTCATCTTCATAGCTAAAGGTCCTACTCAGTGGATATGCTTCGTCCCCAAAATTGAGTGTTCATCCTAGGAATGATTATGGATGTTAGTTAAACCAAGGTGAACATGTGTGTATACAATCTTATCTTAGCTATATGTATTGTTCCTATCCCGATTTGGCCACCGAAAGACATATTAGGGATCTTTTATTGTTAACTGGACACATGATCATTTAGTTATATATTTGAGTTCAAAGATAATTCTTCAGTCACATGAGTCTACATAGTTCTAGATTATATTAGGTGTTGGTAAAAGTATGTATTCTTCCCAATTAGGTCTTAATGTTCTCTCCACAATTATATGATTCAATGTCCTCCCTAGCATCAATTCAATAGGCTTATTAGTGTTTATACCTATTATTTATCTAAATACGGTCAAGTATGTACATATACATGACTATCTAGGGTTTTAGATTTCCAATATGGGTTGTATGATTGAACATCACCTCATGAAATACCATATCCCTAACCAAATTCTATCAATGAAACAAAATATGGTTAAGTCGAGGTTTCTTTGATCCAACAAACTAGCGTATTATTTATTATAGAAATTGAAAAGAAAGATTGACTAGTATTTCTGAATATACTACTATATATATGGATAGGATTAGTATTACAATTTCATTCTTTATAATAGGTCATGCTCCATGTATTGAATATATCATATTGTTATAGTCTTTGGTCTACTATGTTTGAGTGGTTTATTCATTCTATATTATGATGCTTAATCGTCATTATCAGGACTTAATTTTATAAAATGTGGTACATTGTATTGACCTGTAGGAGGAGATGGAATCACCATTGACCTTTGATGACCAATCTACATGTGAATTCCTAGATGGGGATTCCACTCCTACAGGCGAGGGTGCCAAGGGAGAGGCCACCAGAACCGAACGGCCATGGAGTTTTAGAGATTTGACTCCCTACCATCGGGCCTTTGTTGTCCCCCTTCAGATTTAGCCGCAGTCTCAAGTGGCAGCACAGCGGAGGAGAAGATGGGAGTCAGGTCGGTGATGCTTAGATGGGACTGTCGCTTCTGATCACCAAAAGGCACTCTGTGGCCTTTGCATAGTGTGAGTGCTTCCCTTGCTAACACTGCCATTGGCATAGGGAGAGGAGCACGACGATAAGCAGAATCCATGTTGGCAACAGGGAAGGTCTGAGTAACCGGAAGGAAGGTTCATAAAGACCCTGCGATGAACGCAATAGGGAGTTTGTCATATGGCAGGTCTTCAGATGATCATTGGAGATTGAAGCCATGTTCAAAGGCCCTAGCGGTGATGGTAGCAGACACATCGAAGCTCTGTTGGTGGATGTGAAGGGGTGAGGATGCAGCGACGAGATTCCATGAAGGCGCCACAGATGGAAGAAGGCAGGGCGGTTAGGTTTAAGGAATTTCGACGAAGGATAAGAGAAGGGGAAGTAGGGTGGCGGCAGTGTGATGATTGCGAGAGGGCGGCATTGAGGCTGCCGAACAATCATCTGTGAAACGGTGATCTGCAGATGACAGTCATATGGGGGATCGGCGGTGGTTGGAGTCTGCTTCATGTCTGCTAGCCATCGTGGTTTTACAGGTCCTTGTTGCAGTTCTGTTTTCCATAATGCTCCTAGGTCCATCGACTGGGGATTGCTCTGCAGATCTCGGTGATGATCTTAGAGAAGAAGGCAAGCTTTTGAGGTTCTTTGGCACCCGCCGGACCTGAGGCAGTCTATTGGTCACACCGCGGTGAAGCAGAGTGACCCCTGCCGCCGCCAGTGCTGGTGGCAGGAGAAGGGGTCACGACCTGAACGGGTTGCTTATGAAATCGAGCGTCGAGGTCTAAGGGTCAGGAACAAAGTCAGGGTCGAGGGAACAAGCTGACAGCGGTGTCAGGAAAAGTCGAGGGTGGCAAGTGATGGTTGCAGGCATCACGATGGTTGTGGTTGGGCGCTACTTGGAGAGGTCTAGACTGGTTATTGTGGTCAGGGAGAGGGTGAATATATAGATGGCAGCTAGGGTTAGAAATGGGTTGTGGAAGGAAGAGGAAGGGAAGAGAAGATGACGAGACGTAGAGAAAGGGGGAAAGAGTGGCCGCCGGCTACAGGTTGACAGTCTGCGAGGTAGGAAACGGAAGAGAAGAGGGAGGAAGAAAAAGGGGCGCCGGTTACCTGCCTCTCGCAGTCCGTAGAAAAACGCAAGATGCGTCGTGAAGAGGTGAAGGAGAAGTAACGCTTTGCGTTACATATTTCTAGAATCAATTTATTTGATTAATTAAAGTGAAGTGATACATTGAATATATTTAATCTAGACCAATTAAATGTGTAGTAAAAAAAGTCATATTGACCTGAAATTTGATAGGTTGGCTAAAGAGATATGAGGAATCCAATTTCAACGTTAATTTCATCTTTTAGTAACATTTGCTACTTAAATTTAATTACTTCTAAGCTAGGTACTCCATTGCAAAATGTAATTCCTTTATTAATTAATTTGATGTATTATTTCATATTTATCAAATTTATTTTATCAATTAGACTAATGGCGCTTTTGGATCAATAAATTAGGGTCAACTCTACTTAATCAGTGAATTTATATAATTTATTTTGAATTTATTACTCAAATTATTAATTTAGTCATTAATATTATATGATGAGTTTATTTGTCATTATATTTTCTTAGATCCACTTACTCATGTTTATTTAATTTAAGGGAAAATGATTTATTACTCATATAATTTAGGGTGGACTTAAGACAAGGAAAATTAAGCTACATACTCATATTCGAGTATGTTACAATACTCTACCCCTTAAAGAGGATTTCGTCCCCGAAATCCACCCAGCCATAACCTAAAGAAACATTATGACTAATATTAACCAAATTACTCCCCTTTTTATTTACTAACTAATTTCCTACCCAAGTACGCTCTATATACTCTCATATATTTGTGCCTATTCGACCTAAAATTTATCTTACGTTGATGAGCATTTTTTTTCTAGATTATCTAATTAATGTCGAAGGTATCTATCTTTCAAGATTTAATTATCATATCTGGGGGTACTTATATTTATGTGACATTAATTGTGGAACTTTCCCATGGGTCACTTAGTCTATTCACTATTAATTTCAACCCAATTCTTGAGTCAAAATACCCTCCTAGGCCAGACCGCACCCTTTAAAAAGCCCTATATAAACAAACAGAGAGTCGAGAGGAGTAGCGACTAGATCATAACTATTATATTTGTTCTTCTTCCTCTTAAATCCTACATCACACTTATACCTAGGTTCGCAAGGTTGAACAAGCACTTCTAAGTTGTTTTTTTTTTGCTACTACAAC
Source organism: Alisma plantago-aquatica (assembly GCA_963693085.1). NCBI lineage: Eukaryota > Viridiplantae > Streptophyta > Magnoliopsida > Alismatales > Alismataceae > Alisma > Alisma plantago-aquatica. The sequence continues at coordinate 1,050,977,332 of OY856409.1, read as the reverse complement.
TTCCTTCTTGTGGTGACTTGGTTCAAAAATCATCGATGGAATCTGAAAAAGTTTTTTTTATATATATGTATAATTAAAATTTAATAAAGAAAATAAGTTTGACGATAAAAACCTTGCAATGGGAATCCAAAATGGCGCCAAAATCAATCTGAGAACCAAGTCAACCACTATCTACCACGCACCACATATACTATTACTCTATCATCACCTCATCTTCATAAAAGAGGCTTATCTATACATATTATAGAGGAATACAACAATCATATCCACATTCTAGGTTAGGAGGAGATGCAAGTTTCTTCCAACATGCAATTCGTTTCGAGTAGGTCCTACTAGGAAAACCTCTATTATTCAACCCTCAGTTAGTCATGTCTCACATCCTGAAACATCAAATATCTGTAAGATTGTGTAACCATAATAAGGAGAGATTAATGTCTCTACTTCCCAAGTTGGTTCACATCCATGGTGTCATTACAAGCCCAGATGAGCTATATAGTCAACTACTTAAACTAACAACACAATGGCAATGAGAGAGTGGTCAACGCTTTAAGGATCAACCCTAGAGGTACCTACCGCACATAATCATGGTGTCGGTGTACATCCAAAGTCTCAAGAAAGAGAGGATCCACTATAGCTTCTAAATAAGAGCGGGCCTCCAAATGTCCTCTAGGAAAAATGACATGACACACAATTTTATTATGTAAGCCAACCACGTGATCGATCCTTTATAGAATAAGGGAGATAAGCCTAATTCCTATCATGGGTATGTGAGGGATGAAATCCCAAGTACCCTTATTGGAAACCTACATCTTCCTTCAACAATTCCTCATTTATAAGATATCACAAGTTCAACTAAGATAGTAACCAACCCTTGGATGGAGAGTCACAAGCCAACTATGTTGCATTAACTCCATGTTATAGGCAAAACAAGCCTAACCTTAAGGATCTAGTTCATATCATCACATGCTATCAAGAACATCTCAAGATCTAAAACTTGTGTTAATATTCTAAGAATGTATCCATGCATGCTCAGCCCACCAATGGATGTATCATAGACATGCAAGAAAACAACAAAAGTAAAAGGTTTAATGTCTTGTACTAAGGTTACACACAATTATGTGAGTTCAAGTCAACCTACTCTCTACATTAGATAATTTGTCTTCCTCTAAGGCGGGATGTAGAGGCTACTTCCTATGAGAGTTAACCTTTATGTATAGAAAGCTATACCGACAAGAAGAGGGTAGGATTGATAAGTATTTACCCAAAACTAGGTCATCCACATACTTTGTTTGGGATACATATATACCACTAATTTAGATACGGATTGAAACTCTATTTGGTAAACACGTTTCGAGTTTAGGTATGACAACAACCTCTAAAAGGTCACCTACCAATCAAGCAATAATCCAGGATAACTTGAAATAGTCTAGTTACCGACTGCTTAGGCTCTGATACCATTCTGTAAAGAGTGGGACCCGATAGTGGGCCCACTCAATGGTATAAACACAAGCCATGGACTAATTAAGCAGCGGAAAATATAACTATTTACAAAGTTACAAAATATGCCCATGTACAAAACTTTCTCACTCTAAGGTGGTACATAAATTGAAAATGTTACATCCATATACACACAAGCCCATCTGCAGAGGGTAACAAGGCTGTCTCAAGCTATCCTTATGTTCACCAATGACCTCCCAATCATCTTACGTCTCGGCCCTACAAAGCACCTAAATCTGGTTGGAGGGAACACCCAGAAAAATAGGAAACAAAAGAGTGTAGTCAGCAAAAGCTGAGTATGTACATTAGAAAATTAACCGGGACATTATTTATTTCAAAAGTAAAGTAAGGTGTTCCTGTCAAAGAGGGGATCGTTAAATCTAGGTAAGTTTCAATGAGAAGTAACAAGAGAATGAATTTTCAAAAGAATGAGGCATTATAAATAAACAAGTGAAATAACACATCTTGCCATTAACCATTCACAATATCACAACAATCATAATAATTTCACATGTAGATATATTTGACTAAAGTAACTATAATAGGGCCAAGACACCACTGAGTCATTGACCTAAGTAAAAATGGGTGGAAGTAGCGCACCCTAGGCGGAAGTAGCACGCCTCTGTATATAAAAAGGTGGAAGTAGCACACCCCGGGAAGAAGTAGCGCGCCCTAATGGTTACGCATAAGCGTCTACGATAGTTAAACTAGTCGAATTATCTAACATGCATAAATAGAGTGGCAAGATGTACCTTTCACAAGCATGTGGCATGATTTAACCACAATAGAAGATGGGGTCATTAACCCAATTCAATATGATAATAATTTTAAAAGAATAACAAATCCAACTGAAAGTATATGAACTGTCCAACAAAGGAATAAGAGCAAGTATTTCAAAAGATGCCTCATTATGGGAAAATTTAGTCACATAAATACTCAGTTATAAATAGGGAGGAGTACATACCTCATCTTCATAGCTAAAGGTCCTACTCAGTGGATATGCTTGGTCCCCAAAATTGAGTGTTCATCCTAGGAACGATTATGGATGTTAGTTAAACCAAGGTGAACATGTGTGTATACATTCTTATCTTAGCTATATGTATTGTTCCTATCCCGATTTGGCCACCGAAAGACATATTAGGGATCTTTTATTGTTAACTGGACACATGATCATTTAGTTATATATTTGAGTTCAAAGATAATTCTTCAGTCACATGAGTCTACATAGTTCTAGATTATATTAGGTGTTGGTAAAAGTATGTATTCTTCCCAATTAGGTCTTAATGTTCTATCCACAATTATATGATTCAATGTCCTCCCTAGCATCAATTCAATAGGCTTATTAGTGTTTATACCTATTATTTATCTATATACGGTCAAGTATGTACATATACATGACTATCTAGGGTTTTAGATTTCCAATATGGGTTGTATGATTGAACATCACCTCATGAAATACCATATCCCTAACCAAATTCTATCAATGAAACAAAATATGGTTAAGTCAAGGTTTCTTTGATCCAACAAACTAGCGTATTATTTATTATAGAAATTGAAAAGAAAGATTGACTAGTATTTCTGAATATACTACTATGTATATGGATAGGATTAGTATTACAATTTCGTTCTTTATAATAGGTAATGCTCCATGTATTGAATATATCATATTGTTATAGTTTTTGGTCTACTATGTTTGAGTGGTTTATTCATTCTATATTATGATGCTTAATCGTCATTATCAGGACTTAATTTTCTAAAATGCGGTACATTGTACTGACCTGTAGGAGGAGATGGAATCACCATTGACCTTTGATGACCAATCTACATGTGAATTCCTAGATGGGGATTCGACTCCTACAGGCGAGGGTGCCAAGGGAGAGGCCACCAGAATCGAACGGCCATGGAGTTTCAGAGATTTGACTCCCTGTCGTCGGGCCTTTGTTGTCCCCCTTCAGATTTAGCCGTAGTCTCAAGTGGCAGCACAGCGGAGGAGAAGATGGGAGTCAGACCGGTGATGCTTAGATGGGACTGTCGCTTCTGATCACCAAAAGGCACTCCGTGGCCTTTGCATAGTGTGAGTGCGTCCCTTGCTGACACTGCCATTGGCGTAGGGAGAGGAGCACGACGATAAGCAGAATCCATGTTGGCAACAGGGAAGGTTTGAGTAACTGGAAGGAAGGTTCATAAAGACCTTGCGATGCATGCAAGAGGGAGTTTGTCATATGGCAGGTCTTCAGATGATCACTGGAGATCGAAGCCATGTTCAAAGGCCCTAGCGGTGATGGTAGCAGACCCATCGAAGCTCTGTTGGTGGTTGTGAAGGGGTGAGGACGCAGAGATGAGATTCCATGAAGGCGCCACAGATGGAAGAAGGCATGGCGGTTAGGTTTAAGGAATTTCAACGAAGGATAAGAGAAGGGGAAGTAGGGTGGCGGTAGTGTGATGATTGCGAGAGGGCGGCATTGAGGCTGCCGAACAATCATCTGTGAAACGGTGATCTGCAGATGACAGTCATATGGGGGATCGGCGGTGGTTGGAGTCTGCTTCAAGTCTGCTAGCCATCGTGGTTTTACAGGTGCTTGTTGCAGTTCTGTTTTCCATAATGCTCCTAGGTCCGTCGACTGGGGATTGCTCTATAGATCTCGGTGATGATCTTAGAGAAGAAGGCAAGCTTTTGAGGTTCTTTGGCACCCGCCGGACCTGAGGCAGTCTCTTGGTGACACCGCGGTGAAGCAGGGTGACCCCTGCCGCCGCCAGTGCTGGTGGCAGGAGAAGGGGTCACGACCTGAAGGGGTTGCTTACGAAATCGAGCGTCGAGGTCTGAGGGTCAGGAACAAAGTCAGGGTCGAGGGAACAAGCTGACAGCGGTGTCAGGCAAAGTCGAGGGTGGCAAGTGATGGTTGCAGGCATCACGATGGTTGTGGTTGGGCGCTACTTGGAGAGGCCTAGACTGGTTACTTTGGTCAGGGAGAGGGTGAATATATAGATGGCAGCTAGGGTTAGAAATGGGTTGTGGAAGGAAGAGGAAGGGAAGAGAAGATGACGAGACGCAGAGAAAGGGGGAAAGAGCGGCAGCCGGCTACAGGTTGACAGTCTGAGAGGTAGGAAATAGAAGAGAAGAGGGAGGAAGAAAAAGGGGCGTCGGTTACCTGCCTCTCGCAGTCTGCAGAAAAACGCAGGATGTGTCGTGAAGAGGTGAAGGAGAAGTAACGCTTTGCGTTACATATTTCTAGAATCAATTAAATTGATTAATTAAAGTGAAGTGATACATTTAATATATTTAATCTAGACCAATTAAATGTGTAGTAAAAAAAAGTCATATTGACCTGAAATTTGATAGGTTGGCTAAAGAGATATGAGGAATCCAATTTCAACGTTAATTTCATCTTTTAGTAACATTCGCTACTTAAATTTAATTACTTCTAAGCTAGGTACTCCATTGCAAAATGTAATTCCTTTATTAATTAATTTGATGTATTATTTCATATTTATCAAATTTATTTTATCAATTAGACTAATGGCACTTTTGGATCAATAAATTAGGGTCAACTCTACTTAATCAGTGAATTTATATAATTTATTTTGAATTTATTACTCAAATTATTAATTTAGTCATTAATATTATATGATGAGTTTATTTGTCATTATATTTTCTTAGATCCACTTACTCATGTTTATTTAATTTAAGGGAAAATGATTTATTACTCATATAATTTAGGGTGGACTTAAGACAAGGAAAATTAAGCTACATACTCATATTCGAGTATGTTACAGGAGATGTTCATGGTGAGGAGTCATGTGAAGTATGTTTCAACTTAGATTGGAAAGAGTGATGGAGATGTGTGATGCACCATCTCTACTCTTGGAATGGGATGAACTTTGTATTTGGACTGCATCCAAACACTTATTTCATCTTGTTATGGGTGTGAGAGACAGGATAAAATGTGTGCCATATGCTAAAGGTAGAGGTGATATGAGTTGAAACCCTTCTATGATGTTTGAGGATTGCAGGAAGTACCACATGCTTTTGGAAATATATTGGATAGATGGTATGCAAGAACTGATGATCTAAGGTAATCATCATATGAGGACATACTTATCAAGAGTAGTTTGGATCCTAAGAGTTGTATCTTGGTTTGGTAATCGAGATGATGAGCTTGAAGTTTTCTTGACTCATTTAGACCTAAACTCGATATGAGGATGATGAGTGGAGTATATGAGGTTTATGTCTTCACTATCACCTAGCACATAAGGAAGCTTATGTGGTAACAAGGTGCTCTTAGCTGAATACAGATCAGGTGTATAGCTGTCTAGTAAAGTCAGCAGAGAGGCTGGAAGAGGTTGCTAGGTGAACCCTACAATCGTTATAAGACTAGACCTATATGGGTAACATCTAAATATAACCAGACCCGTTGTTCAAGTTGGTGGTTACTCAGTTAGCCAGCCTAGAGCTTGAGGAGATAGAATGATGGCTGTTAGAACCTCAAATACCCCTCTCAGGAAAAAGGAAGGTAGTAAAACCCACTACTAGAGTATTTTAGGGTTTCTGAGGAGTCAACCTTGGGAAATCATGACATGCAGAAGTTCATACATCGTACACCGGGGTACTACCAAGATGGTTAAGGGTTGCAATGGTACCCGGAAGAAGAATATAGAGTTGCATGTGGCTAGTTGCCATACATGCTCAAGGATGAAGGCCGAAAACCAGTAACCCAGTGAGTTTCTATGGATAATGAAGAGTTCCCGAGAGGAAATGGGAGCAAACCACCATGGACATTGTGGTAGGGTCTCCCCTAGACCAAGAGAGGTCATGATGTAATATGGGTTATGGTAGGTCACCTTACCAAGTCAACACATTCCAGTATGACAAGATCTGGTTGAACCATATATTTGAGGGAGAGATGGTTCGATTACATAATGATCCGAGTTCAATATCTTGAGCATGACCTCAAGTTCACTTCCATGTGGTGGAAGTAGGTACATGAAGAATTTGATGCTAGATTGAAGTTTAGTACAACTTATCACCCCCTGACTGATGGACAGTCGAGAGAGTATGATCCAGACTTTAGAGGGTCTGATGAGAGCATGTGAGCTTGTTTAGGGTGATACATGGGAGCAGTTCCTACCCCTAGAAGAGTTTGTTTGTGATGATAACCACAATATCCAGTGTCGCGATGCATGAAGCTCTATAAGGGAGGTTGTGTCAGTCACCGCTTCACTTGGATGATGTCGGTGAGAGGACCTTGTGAAGGTCAGTGAGACCATAGTGTATGTAGATGAAGACTCTTTGATCAAGTAATGGCTGAGAAAGCCCAAGATTGATAGGAATTGTGAGGTGATGCGAAGTAGACTGACATGTAGTTCATTGTGGGTGAATATGTGTTATGAAAACCTGACCCCTCTGAGCTATGGTTTAGAAAGTTGAGTCCCCAATACATGGGTCCATTTGACATGGATAGGTGGAGTTGCTTATGTTTAGCCTTACTCCTCATGATAATATGATGTATGATGTGTTCCATGTGTTTGATCTAGAGCACTATGTGAGGTATGTGAGCCATGTGTTGAGCATTGAACCTATTGAACTCCAAGGGAGGCTAACTTACCATGAGTCACCTATGAGGGTATGAGATACCAAGATGAGAGAGAGCTCAGGAGTAAAGAACTTTGTAAGCACCATGGAGAGGATGAAGCCACATGGGAGCCAATGGTGGACATAGGAAAGTCTTATCCTGAATTGTTTGTATGTTTATTGTAATTTTGAGGGCAAAATTCCTATAAGAGGGAAAGGATGTTACAACCCCAATTTTTGGGTTCATATGGTTTGAGATGCAATTTCTCCAATAATTTGTATGATTATGAAATTGTATGATTTATGTGTAATGAGTGGATTTATTTGATAATATTTCCTTGAAATATATGATTTCATGGACTCTATTAAGTTAGTGAGTCCAAGATGATAAAAAGAGAAAGAAAATTGAAGGAAATCAAATAATGCATAAATAAGAAAAGAAATTGAGAAAATAATGAAAGTACGAGAAGTATGTGGAAAGATGTTGATTGAATCATCATGGATGAGAATTCAAATCCACAAGGTTTCTATTGGTAAAAGGAATCCAAATAAGGAAAATAAAAGAATATGAGAGAGAAAACATGCATCAAAATATGCCTTAATAAGTGATAACTTGTTTATGAAGAAAAGTCTCTTATACTTTCGAATTTGAATCCCAAACTTGATACACAAGTAGATGAAGTCATAAAGGAGTTTCCTTTAAAATTTGGTATTAATTTGACATGTGGTTTGGGAGATATGATTTTTGTAAGAATCTCTAAAGTGGAGGGATTTCTGCCAAATGCCACTTATATTAAAATTACGTGAATAACCTACGTCGTTGGATCCTAGATCCAATAATGGCTGCTCATCGTTGAGTTGGAGAAGAACTGGGAAAAAAAGGAGTTTTGTTCGATTTGGATTCTCTCGCAGCCTAGTTCATGTGCAGATTTGGAAATAGCCTCAATGGCTTCGGGAGTGAATTATGCATCTGATAGACCTAAGTTTGTGGCAGTTTGGGAAGCCCTAGAAGCTTCGCCCAAATCCACTGTAGGATCTCATGGGGGACCCCACCTATAAAAGGAGGGTCGTTGACCCCCAACAGAGATGCAAACGCCTCCAAGAGTCCCTATTTCTCTTTGCGATCACAACCCTGTGAACAATTTCACCTTGAATGATGATCTTCGCCCCTATCATGGGCTAGCAACCTCTTCGGAAACCACCTTGTCATCCCAGCGGTCCCATGAACCCCCAGCAGAATTTAGGGGATAGGGACCTTCGTCGGATCTAGGTGGAGGTCTTCATGCTATCACCTTTGGGATTGGGGGACAGAGATGCAGAGTCAACGGTCTGGTTGACCATAGTAGAACTCTACTCGTGGAAGGAAGGCATCGTGAGGAAGAAGATGAGTAAGGAGGAAATTACTTCCTTGCCCCCTGGCACGCGTGACCCTCAAGTCAGAGGTGAAAGGGAAAAGGTGTACTATCAACATGGTTCGATACCCCACTCACATAGAGTGAGTTTCCACTTGGAAGAATTATATTCATTGAGACCTGACCCGCGTGGAAAAGGAAAAGGGCAACAAATGTTGACGTGGCTCCTTTCTATTGGTCCAAAGGTAAATTCTTTAGAATAATCGTAGTTAATTATAACAATATCCGATGGAAACAAATTATATATGAAAGTTTATCAGAAAAATGTGTAGAATCCAATAAAAATGGAATTGAGGCATGATATCATTTGTAGTTTTGAAAGTGTATAAAGTTATCACTATTATTGTATGGAATTATGGTAAAACCCTAATTTGATATAGAAATCGGATTTTATGTCTTTTTTGGGTTATTTTGAGTAATATTAACCTATTGAGAATAAAAGTAAGAGTTAAATCTGAAAAAGAGGATATTATGCTTGTTTTAGGGTTTTGTACACATAATTATGCATTAATGGGCTTAAAAACCCTAATTTTGGAAAATATGGGTTTCAATGGTTTTGATCTGAAAATGTAAACCTACAACAGAGATGTAATGATCTTGAACTTGGTTTGGGATTAAAGGACCCTTAATGAGGATAGTTGGAATAATTAGGGTTTTTGTAAATAAGAAACCTATTTTAGGGTTTGTTGACCTAAAAAGGATAAAGATTGAGAATTAGATCTAAGAAACCCTAATGAACCCTAATTAAAATTAGAAACCTTAGAAAGGTATCCCAAGTCAATAAAGAGTTGTTTGGGATGTGATGGTAACAATTAGGTGTTATACATGTTTTCAGGATCAAGGGTTGCTTGATTGGACATCTAGTTGGATTTAGATATCTTGTTTATGTTTGAGGCTTCAAATCAGGTATGTGGTTACTCTTATGGTTAAATCACTCTAGTTTCACCTGATTTCTGAGGTTTTATCGGTTGCTTGGAAATAATTGCTTGGTTAACTTTTATTTCATGCAACTATAAAGTGACTATGACTATCACCATAGGTATATGTGCATGACTAGCTCAGATCGTAGTCCTCCTATGTAGCTTTGATGATGATGAGATGGATGACCTAGTACATGGCCTATCCTTGGTGTAGGATCATCAGGTTATCAGGAGTCGATGTGTTGGTCTACCCTTGAGTAGGACCATATGACTACACAACCCTATGTAATTATCTACCTATAAGGTAGGATCATGGGGTTAGTTGAGATCTACCATATGAGAGAGGTAGTATCCATATCCACTGTAGGGATAGCATAGAGGCAACGATATGTAAGGATTGAGTAGTTATGTTTAAAGCGTAAAGTTTGTTTTGTTAAATTATAATTTGCTTGAAATATGTTGTTACAATTAAATGCAAGATTGTTGGTTCCTGCACATACCCGTATAATTCATTATACTGACCGACTTTTGTTTGTCGGAATTTTAGGAATATTTGTAATTGTACAAACATTAATGTGGCATTCGTGAAGAATAAAGTTAATCTATTAAAGAAGTATTTAGTTAGATAGAAGTCTACAATGGGTAGAAGTTGTAGAATCCTATATTTTTAAGGTATGTGAAAAGAAATTTTTATCATGTTTCAAGCTTAGTTATGGTAGAATTTATTAATTATTTTTTATTATTTGCAAAACCATTGATCCTATTTTGGGATAGGAGCTCTGACTTCTTGGTCTTCCTTAATTGGGGGTCACCGAGAAGCGAGGTCATTACAAGAACCATTATTATAATATATTTCTATACTATATATTTGATTGGGAACCTTAGTAAGGATTGAGTTGATGTTAAACTTACTCCCATTAAACTTGAAAACTAGGGGAAATAATCTATGGTCTCTCTTCAACTCTTCTTTCTCTAATTTTTTATCCCTAGTGATAGGGGACAACGAAATCCAATACTATACATAGGGGAAGTATTTAATAGCTTATTTCCTCAAGTTTTCATACTACATTTCGTGTTTGTTCACTCTATTATTCTCATTCTATTGGAGACACCTCTTTACTACCATACCTCTTTGTTATGCCAAAATCTAGTGGTTTTGGTCACTAACTTGGGAAAGCATCACCCTTTCAGTGAAGATGTAGCCTTGGTTCATGTTTTCCAACTAACCAACTCTCTTTCTTCCTCTACTACACTTTCCACAATATCTATCCTTACAGCATGTTGTGTTTCCCTACATTCCATGCTTTAACTTTTCTCCCCAACCTTAATATCTACTAAATCACAATTGATCTCTTACTCGTCATCTACTTTGAGGTTCTAGTGTTAGTAGTGTGCAATTATGTGGGTTCTTAGACATTGAATATTTTTGTAGTTATCTCACAGTTGGGAGTAGTGTGTTCTGTTAGGGAATGGTGTGTATGGTTGTCCCCCTATGATTCTTTCTTTTATCAATATGCTACTACATTGGCCTCTAGGTAGTATAGCATTGGGTGGTTGTCCTTCCACTTAGTGGTTTCCATGTTGTATAAGGAGATGTTTGTGTAGCAGTAAATCCCTTATTATTCTACCTCGTTCTACATATTTATGTGTGCATTGGGTGGTTTTCCTTACACTTAGTGGTTTAAGTGTCGTAGAAGGACATGTTTGAGTGGAAGTAAAGCCCTTATTCTTCTCCCTCATTCCACATATTTATGTGTGAATCTCTAGGATTGACAACCCTTGCTCAATTGCCCCATCTTTCTAGTTCAATGATTGGTATGACCTTTTTGGGGTTGTTTTAGGTATACCATGATCTACCAATTCCCACATACATAAGGTGAAGCTTATCGTATGGTTCTGATGGTGGCAATTTGTCATTTATGTAGGTTGGTGGCTTCTTGATGCCTTCTCCTTGCTTGTTGGTGTCATTTGGTGAGCTTTTACTGTCGGGACCCACTCTTTTGATCAGTATAATTACCTACCATTAGAGATCATACCAAAACCTAAACCCAGATTATGAAATAAAACAATCAATTCTCGACAAAGGCAATTAAACAATATACAAAAAGATAGATATTTTTTTCCTTTTTCTTTCTTCACAAACTCATAAATCAATGTCACATCAAGGACATCACATTCATATATCACAAATCACATTCAACTCCATCAAATCCAAAATCAAATCTTGTTCTCATATGTGGTTTAGTTTACATCATATACATGTACATTGATGAACAAACTTAATCTTCAACCCATCCCAGGAAAGAGAGAGTAAAGGGACATTCTAATCTATCTAGATTATACTATTTATATCTTCTTTATCATGACCTCTCCATTGGATAGCATTATAGCAAAAAACATTTGAAACAACCTCATGAGACTCATATAGAGTCTCAGTGAGTGGATACCTCCCACTCAGGCTAGGTACATGCATCAACATCCAATTAAGTATAATAAACTCAACAGAAACATGCATATATTGAAAAGTCTAGAAGATAGTTCTATCATGAGTCAAATCTAGATTATAATGGTAATCTAATCCAACAGATACATTAATCACTTAAACAAATTTTAACTTTGAAATAACTTTTTAGAGCATGTCTATGAACAAATAAACATATACTTCTTAGTTCAAATGAAGAACCCTGCTGCATGAGAAATAAGTCAAGTTCTAAGCATTTTGAATCAATACATAATAATAACATTAACTTTATGACACTCCACCAGTCAGACCAGGAACACATCCTACAGTCCTGAAGTTGAAGTACACATAATACATATCTACCAAATAATACTATCGAATAGCAAGCAATCCAACTCATATTCAGAATGGATATAAATCCCAACATTTATAACTTGTTAGCATGATAGATCATAATATGAAATAGCAAATTTCCATAGGAACATGATTACTTTCCACAACATGAAGCTTAATCAACAATGACAAATCATCAACTAGCAGTACAAGGAATGTAATAATCATTCAAATCATGTTCTACACAGATTATCATCTTTTATTCATTTTCCCAAAAACTACTTGGCTTGTACCTCACCAAGTAGAAGTCGCCGCGCCTAATTCTCATGTCAATGACTCACCGTCACTATATTAGGGTTTAGCATACCATCCTAAGATATTAACAACAGACCCTGGTGACCTTGGGTTGCCTAAAGAGGCTCACGTCCTCATCTCGGGTACACGAGATAGGAACCAGCAAAATAGTATATCACATATCACAGTATTTCACATATTTTTCATTTCACATTTCACATATTTCATTTCATCAGAATCTATTCCATCTGGACATAGACTTTCACAGTAAGGATTTAGGGCCAGAGCCACTCCAGATGACTCACTCCTAAATCATGATAGTCTAACTTTTAAGGTCTCGATCCACACTTTGGAAATCCTTCTCATAATTCATCGATTAATATAAGAAGATATGTTTTGTTTCCCTAATGTGGTCCTCAGGGGAAACTTACAGTGTTCACGTCCTCATCTCGGGTACACGAGATAGGAACCAGCAAAATAGTATAAATTACATATCACAGTATTTCACATATTTTTCATTTCACATTTCACATTTCACATATTTCATTTCATCAGAATCTATTCCATCTGGACATAGACTTTCACAGTAAGGATTTAGGGCCAGATCCACTCCAGATGACTCACTCCTAAATCATGATGGTCTAACTTTTAAGGTCTCGATCCACACTTTGGAAATCCTTCTCATAATTCATCGATTACTATAAGAAGATCTGTTTTGTTTCCCCAATGTGGTCCTCAGGGGAAACTCACAGTGTTTATGTAACTCCCGGACCCACTGCCCAAGGCTCTAGTAGAGTTTTAGGAATGACGATTGGCCCCACAGACCACCGCTAGCCATAACTACATGCTTTAATCTCACTCACGCGCAAGCCAGGATGAACTTCCTGACTGGTCACCCATCCTAGTACTACTCCAAGTTAAGCATGCTTAACTATGGAGTTCTTTAGTGATGGGCTCCCGGAAAAGGAGGTGCACCTTGGTGATATGGGTAGTCCAATCATTCCTTTTAAGATCATCTTATACAAGGCCTCAAATCCTAGGATGTTACAATCTCCCCCACTTAGAATCTTGACGTCCCCATCAAGTCTCAACTATATGCCTCATAATCTGACCCCATTTCAGTGCAGACCCGCAATGGCCCATAGACATCCAACTCTGGATCACTGAATGCCAGCGCAAGGGTGGATACGTCAACCATGGACAGCCCTTTCCAACATGCCTGGACCGCACGACTCAAGAATGGTATGCCACATGCCCATGTGGGCCCCACCTACTAGAGGGGTTATGGCTCTGATACCATATGTAATGCATGGACCCACTGCCCAAGGCTCTAGTAGAGTTTCAGGAATGACGCCTGGCCCCACAGACCACCACTAGTTGTTACTGCATGCTTTAATCTCACTCACGTGCAAGCTAGGATCAACTTCCCGACTGTTCACCCATCCTAGTACTACTCCAAGTTGAGCACGCTTAACTATGGAGTTCTTTAGTGATGGGCTCCCAGAAAAGGAGGTTCACCTTGGTGATATGGGTAGTCCAATCATTCCTTTTTAGGTCATCTTATCCAAGGCCTCAAAACCTAGGATGTTACATTTTAGGGCACTTAACTAGATGTTCCATCATTTCACTTATTATTAATCTTTTTTTTTCATCTTAAAAGAATTCAAAACATCATATATCATATCTATGTATTCTCTCGTAACTAGAAAAACATGAAACAAATTAAGTTTATCAATAAGGACAATGATCAAAGAAAGAAGCACAATAAATATGTATATTGCAACACATATTATTATTTCTATCTTCTGCTTCATCTCATAGCTATCATAAAAAGTGGGCTTTCATAGCGAGACATAATCTTATTGTCCATCATTTACCCCATTAGGGTTTTATCATCATCAGTGGGCTTTCAGCCCTAGACATAATCTCATTATGCAACATTTACCCTTATCAGGGTTTCTCAATGTAAGGAGTGCATATTAAATTCACTTTAACCACAAATCTTATCAGTTCATTATATATCACAGTTCTGAACAAATATTAGCAAAGGTAGTAGAACTAGAAAAAATAAAAGCATATAGATATCATGTATCATTCATCATAATTAGAATATATTTATCATACAACATATGCTTGTTCCATCCAATCTCAATAGATGCCAATAAATTTCATGCATATACATGCATAACAGACTTAGTTCTCTTCTTATTTTATTTCACATTCTTCATATGGGGTTACTAATCAACACATGTTTATTATTATTTGAATTCCATCAAAACAATTCATTCTCATAGTACAAGTATTCTATCAAACAATCACAATACAAGAACACATTCTTGTAAATCAATTCAAATGCTTGAACCTCATCTTTGAATTGAATTAAACTACAATTTTGTACATTCCTTAATCCCTCATTTGATATTGTTATTCATTAGCACCATCTAACTCAAAATTTTAGGGTTAAAGATTGTTTCTTAAATTCATCTACTAATTCTCGTCTTTTCCCTTCAATTTCATATGCATTAATCTCAACTTATTTCATGTCATGTTCATTAAATTACTGGAACCAATCATTTTTAACTCACTTGATATAAAATACTTCTCTTTTCATTAATATCCATCTAAGTCTAGTTTTAGTATGTTTCAATCAATTTCTCTTAAGCCACATGTATTTAAAATAAAGGATTAAAGACTTCATCATAATAACTTCATTAGTTTCAATTTTAACTTGCCATCACCATCAATACATTTTTTTCTTCATATCATTTCTTATATTTAGATAAGTGTACCATGTCATTGACTTCTAATGTCATTCCCATAATAAAAATTATCATTCTTTATTATACTAAAATAAATGCATTAGACTTAGATTATATTAGTAAGACTCAACATATTCAATTGAAGTATTAATACTTTCAACTTCAACATTTGATCATGTTTACAACATCATATACAAGTTTAGCTTTATCACTCATAATCATCTTAATAATAAACTTTTAGATTTTTCAAGAAGTCATTCCTTAGTTCAACATATCATAAGAATCAGATCATTCAGTAATCCAATCATGAATCAAGGGTTTATTAGGGTTATTCACAAACATGGAAACCCTAGTTTCCATTTTCACACATTTCATTCATCAATCATAAGTATACATTGATTAATTGACTCATTTGATTCACTTCCTCAACACAAATCCTAATCAGGATCTGTGGTCATTCAATCCCATTAACACTCAACAATACACTTGTATAATGCAATCTAATAAAATTCAAATATGATTTTATACATGTCAATTCAATTCCAAGCATATCGACCATTGGGATGAATTTTAGGCAAATTTCACATGAACTAGCATAGTCATCTACCCATAAGAATACCCATGGATCCTCAATCAATATATCAGGAACTAATCAAGTTCCAATCAATGACAAATAATCAAAATCAATAGAATTGGATCCCCCAATATCTTTCCCAAATCAAATCCAATCACATACATATACATACAAGGTTTTTTATTGTTTTATCCAGATGGAATTAGGCTTTCAAGATGAATAAAAAGCTTAGGAGGGAGAAAAATACTCAGCTCAGGTGCCAAATCACATTAAAAGCATAGGTCAACCTCTGAAGTTTTGGAAACCCAATCAAACTCTAGCAAATGAATCCAATTCTTTCTCCTCTCAACTCAGAAACCCTAGAAATGGGGATTAGAAGAGAAAGACTGAGAAAAAGGGGAGATTTGATGTGATTTCAAATCAAATCAGAAAAAGGATGGAATCTTGATATGTGTGAGAAGATTCACCATGAAATGCTATACAAAGAAGCTAAACTTACTTGATTTCATCATATCTTGGATCGAGAAACCCTAGGTCAACATCTCCACCACTTTCTCTTCTCAAAACCCTAGCTCTCATCTCTCTCAAGAATTTCATTTGTTTTATATGAACGATGAGTTATGAGATCTCCTTGTGTGTTATATTAGTCATATATATGAATTGAGGTGCTTAGAACAATTGCAAACAAGCCCTTCATTATATTTTTATTTTTCTCAGATTGGTTGGTCGGATGAGTTATAAACTCAATAGACACCAAACTTTTAAGAACTCAAAAGTCATCCAAAAATTATGAAAATTTAATAAAATGTATAAAATTGAGATTATAACAAATAATAAAAAATTTAGATCATTTGGAGTTACCAATAAATAAATAAAAATAAAATACTAAACTGCTATATTGCAATCTACAGCATGGTCGGTCGAGTTTGTCCTTCACATAACTCGATCGACACCCCTCTTTGTAGAGATCAAACATCATCCACAAATTACACCAATTTAATAGTATGTCTATAATTGATTTTATAAACTATAGTTAAAATTTGAGATCAGTTGGATATACCAATATATAAAGATAAGATTAAATTACCAGACTTCTATATCAATCTAAAAATATGGTCGGTTGAGTTTGAAACTCGATCGACAAACAGATCAGAAAATTCTTAAAAAATTCTGATATTTTTCATAGTGCTAACATTTGAGATATCCAAAACATACCCAAATTTTAATTAAATCATAATTGCACATAAAATACGAAAAATAATTTAGTGAGACACTATACTTATCAAATTATGTATTCATATGTCATCAAAACCCTAATTTGGGCCAATTAGGGTTTCCAAATCTTAACCCTAATTATATAAATCAAAGTATGATTAAACCTTCTCATTATATGTAAAATATCAGAAGTTAACTACCCCCACTAATCTAGCTTTAAACAATGATCAACTTAGTTAAGCATACAATCATCCAAGTAAACCCTAATTAGATGACTAATTTTAAAACGGGTCATTACAAATTATCCCCTCCTTTTAAGATTTTGTCCCAAAATCCAAGAAAAGATATGGAAGAATATCATATCATCTAATCATTCATCTCTCATGACATCCAGTTAGAAAGTCTTCCATTTTATCTTTCTTTCATATGACATGTTTTTTTTTGTTGTATTATAAGGATATTTCATCCTATGTCATCATCATATTTCTCCTTGAGTATTATAAACATTTGAATCACAAATATTAGTAATACATCATTTACCAAGATCTGATTCACATCACCTTTCACATCCTTATTTAAAAATTTGATTGTGTATCTCATGGATTAAGATTATGACTCATTCACATATTATCATCCGCATTCATCAATTTCCTTCATAAAGAAGATCATCTAGTGTGCATCTTAGTTCATAGATTTTTCTCACAATTTCATATTTCTTACTCAAATTCTAACTCATTAGAGATTGTATTCATAATCCATTAAGCTTTCATCTTTCTTATATGAAATTTCATGCTTGCCATAGATTCCATATTGAATTATAAAATCCTTTTCTCTTTCACCATTTTATCACCATTATTTTTTTTGTATCTTATTATACTACCAAACTGTGTTCATGTGAATACTTGGTCAGGGCATCCAAAAGAAGTAGAGTCAGTAGTTCCATACTATCTTATCTCAATACCCAAATACTTGACCAGAGTATATTGATACTAAGTTAAGTCAGTATGCACATCATTCAGATTATATTCAACATCCACATTATCATTGAATCCTAAATCCTATTGTTCATGTAGACTCATCTAACCTAGGCTCTAATACCAAATTGTCAAGACCCAGTCTTTTGATCAGTATAATTACCAACCATTAGAGATAATCCCAAAACCTAAACCAATATTATGAAATAAAACAATGAATTCTCGACAAAGGCAATTAAACAATATACGAAAAAGACAGATAATTTTTTCCTTTTTCTTTCTTCACAAACTCATAAATCAATGTCAGATCAAGGACATCACATTCATATATCAAAAATTACATTCAACTCCATTAAATCTAGAATCAAATCTTGTTCTCATATGCGGTTCAGTTTACATCATATACATGTACATTGATGAACAAACTTAATCTACAACCCATCCCAAGAAAGAGAGAGTACATGGACATTCTAATCTATCTAGATTATGCTATTTATATCATCTTTGTCATGACCTCTCCTCAGGATAGCATTATACAAAAAAAAACATTTGAAACAACCTCATGAGACTCATATAGAGCCCCAATGAGTGGATACCTCCCACTTAAGATAGGTACATGCATCAGCATCAGATTAAGTATAATAAACTTAACATAAACATGCAGGTATTGAAAAGTCTAGAAGATAGTTCTATCATGAGTCAAATCTAGCTTACAATGGTAATCTAATCCAACAGATACAGTAATCACTTAAACAACGTTGAAATAACTTTTTAGATAATGTCTATGAACAAATCAACAAATACTTCTTAGTTCAATTGAGAACCCTGATGCATGAGAAATAAGTCAAGTTCTAAGCATTTTGAATCAATACATAACAATAACATTAACTTTGTGACACTCCACCAGCCAGACCAGGAACACATCATGCAGTCCTGAAGCTGAAGTACACATAATACATATCTACCAAACAATACTATCGAATAGCAAGCAATCCAACTCATATTTAGAATGGATATAAATCCCAACATTTATAACTTGTCAGTATGACAGATCATAATATGAAATAGAAAATGTCCATAGGAACATGATTACTTTTCACAACACAAAGCTTAATCAACAATGGCAAATCATCAACTAGCATTATAAGGAATGTAATAGTCATTCAAATCATATTTTACACGGCTTATCATATTTTATTCATTTGCCCTAAAACTACTTGGCTTGTACCTCACCAACCAGAAGTCGCCACACCTGATTCTCATGTCAATGACTCACGTCACAATCTTAGGGTTTAGCCAGCCATCCTAAGCTATCAACAATAGACCCTGGCCACCTCAAGGTTGCCTAAAGAGGCTCACATCCTCATCTCGAGTACACGAGATAGGAATCATCAAAATAGTAAATCACATATCACAGTACTTCACATATTTTGCATTTCACATTTCACATATTTCATTTCATCAGAGTCTATTCCATCTGGACATAGACTTTCACAGTAAGGATTTAGGGTCAGAGCCACTCTATATGACTCACTCCTAAATCCTAGTGGTCTAACCTTTAAGGTCTCGATCCACACTTAGGAAATCCTTCTCATAATTCATCAATTACTACAAGGAGATCTATTTTGTTTCCCCAGTGTGGTCCTCAGGGGAAACTCATGGTGTTCAGGGAACCTGACTAGATGTTCTATCATTTCACTTATTATTAATCTTTTTACTCATCTTAAAAGAATTTGAAACATCATATAGCATATCTGTGTATTCTCGCATAACTAGAAAAACATGAAATGGATCAAGTTTATCAATAAGGACAATGATCAAAGCAAGAAACATAAATATATATATATATTGCAACACATATTATTATTTCTATCTTCTACTTCATCTCATAGCTATCATCAATAGTGGGCCTTCAACCCGAGACATAATCTTATTGTCCATCATTTACCCCATCAGGGTTTTATCATCATCAGTGGGTTTTCATCCCTAGACATAATCTCATTATGCAACATTTACCCTTATCAGGATTTCTCAATGTATGGAGTGCATATTAAATTCAATTTCAACACAAATCTTATCAGTTCATTGTATATCACAGTTTTAAACAAATATTAGTAGAGGTGGCAGAACTAGCAATAGTAAAAGCATATAGATATCATGTATGATTCATCATACTCAGAGTAGATTTATCATACAACATATGCTTGTTCCATCCAATCTCAATAGATGCCAATAAATTTCATGCATATACATGCATAATAGACTTAGTTATCTTCTTCTTTTATTTCACTTTCTTCATATGGGGTTACTAATCAACACATGTTTATTATCATTTGAATTCCATCAAAACAGTTCATTCTCATAGTACAAGTATTCTATCAAACAATCACAATATAAGAACACATTCTTGTAAATCAATTCAAATGCTTGAACCTCATCTTTTAATTGAATTAAACTACAATTATGTACATTCCTTAATCCCTCATTTGAGATTGTTATTCATTAGCACCATCTAGCTCAACATTTTAGGGTTAGAGTTTGTTTCTTAAATTCATCTACTAATTCTCATCTTTTTCCTTCAATTTCATATTCATTAATCTCAACTTGTCTCATGTCATGTTCATTAAATTACTAGAACCAATCATTTTTAACTCGATATAAAATACTTCTCTTTTCATTGATATCCATCAAAGCCTAGTTTTAGTATGTTTCATTCAATTTGGCTTATGACACATGTAATTAAAACAAAGGATTAAAGACTTCATCTTAATAACTTCAATAGTTTCATTTTTAACTTATCATCGCCATTAATACTTTTTTTCTTCATATCATTTCTTACATTTAGATAAGTGTACCATGTCATTGATTTCTAATGTCATTCTCATAATAAAAAATGATCATTCTTGATTATACTAAAATAAATGCATTAGACTTAGATGATATTAGTAAGACTCACCATATTCAATTGAAGTATTAATACTTTCAACTTCAACATTTGATCACATTTACAACAACATATACAAGTTCTAGCATTATCACTCATAATCGTCTTAATAATCAACTTTTAGAGTTTTCAAGAAGTCATTCCTTAGTTCATCATATCATAAGAACCAGATCATTCAGTAATTCAATAATGACTCAAGAGTTCATTAGGGTTATTCACAAACATGGAAACCCTAGTTTCCATTTTCACACATTTCGTTCATCACTCATAAGTATACATTAATTAATTGACTCATTTGATTCACTTCCTCAACACAAATCCTAATCACGATATGTGGTCATTCAATTCCATTAACATTCAACAATACACTTGTATAATAAAATCTAGTACAATTAAAATATAATTTTATACATGTCAATTCAATTCCAAGCATATCGGCCATAGGGCTGATTTTTAGTCAAATTTCACATGAAATAGCATAGTCATCTACTCATAAGAATACCCGTTGACCCTCAATCAATATATCAAGAACTAATCAAGTTCCAATAAATGAAAAATAATCAAAATCAATAGAATTGTATCCCCCAATATCTTTCCCAAATCAAATCCAATCACATACATATACAAACAAGCTTTCGGATTGTTTTAGCCGGATAGAATTAGCCTTTCAACATGAATACAAAGCTTAGGAGGGATAAAAACACTCACCTCAGGTGCCAAGCACCTTAGAAATGTAGGCCAACCTCTGAATTTTTAGAAACCCAATCAAACTCTAGCAAATGAATCTAATTCTTTCTCCTCTCAACTCGGAAACCCTAGAAATGGGGATTAGAAGAGAAAGAGTGAGAAAAAGGGGAGATTTGATGTGATTTCAAATCAAATCAGAGAAAGGATGGAATCTTGATATGTGAGAGAAAATTCACCATGAAATGCTATGCAAAGAAGCTAAACTTACTTGATTTCATCATATCTTGGATAGAGAAACCCTAGGCCAACATCTCCACCACTTTCACTTCTCAAAACCCTAGCTCTCCTCTCTCTCAAGAATTTCATTTCTTCAACAGGAGAGATGAGTTATGAGAGATCCTTGTGTGCTATATTAGTCATATAGATGAATTGAGGTGCTTAGAACAATTGCAAACAAGCCCTTCATTATATTTTTATTTTTCTCAGATTGGTTGGTCGGTTGAGTTATAAACTCGACCGACACCACACTTTTTAGAACTCACAAGTCATCCAAAAATTATGAAAATTTAATAAAATGTCTGAAATTGAGTTTCTAACAAACTGAAAAAAATTTAGATCATTTGGGGTTACCAATAAATAACTAAAAATCAAATATTAAACTTCTATATTGTAGTTTGTAGCAAGGTCGATCGAGTTTGTCCTTCACAAAACTCGACCGACACCCCTCTCTGTAGAGATCAAATATCATCCAAAAATTATTCCAATTTAAGATTATGTCAATAATGGAGTTTATAAACTACATTTAAAATTTAAGATCAATTGTATATACCAATAAAAAGATAAGACTAAATTAGCACACTGCTATATCAATCTAAAAATATGGTCGGTCGAGTTTGAAACTCGACCGACAAACATGTCAGAACATTCTTCAAATATTCTGATATTTTTTCATAGTGCTCACGTTTGAGATATCCAAAACATACCCAAATTTTTATTAAATCATAGTTGCACATAAAATACTAAAAATCATTTCGTGGGACACTATACTTATCAAATTATGTATTCATATGTCATCAAAACCCTAATTCGGGACGATTAGGGTTTGCAAATCTTAACCCTAATTATGTAAATCAAAGTATGATTAAACCTTCTCATTATATGTAAAATATCAAAAGTCAACTGCCATCACTAATCAAGCTTTAAACAACGATCAACTTAGTTAAGCATACAATCATCCAAGTAAACCCTAATTAGATGACTAATTTGAAAACGGGTCATTACATTTACCTTTAAAGTATCCTTTTCCTAGTCCTTAGGGTTCCAGTCAAGGTACTATACTGACTAGAGGTAGGTGTTTTTCCTTTTAGATTTTTCTCCAATGGTGTGTGTTTACCCCTTCGTCTTGCATCTTTTATGTCATTTGAGATTTTCATATGATTCCTATATAGTTCATGTTGGTATGTATGCCCTGAGAGCCAATCATGGGATGATTGGTGGGATACATTAAGATTGATTTGATAAACATCAAAGGCAAGCTTCTAATTCTTTCTGGTTCATTCGTATGAGATCATGATAGAATAGATTGAATGTCTAGAGAATGACAGTACTCAATGACGTATGCTTTCAGGTTCAGGACCTAAACAATGAGATCATACAGATGCTAAGAGTTTGTACATTCTTATTATGTCCCTAGTCAAATGTCATTATGGAAGGTATATAGACAACAATGACACAAAAGACTATATTGCTGTGTTGGTTGATGATAGAATCTCGTTAGTCATGATATGGAGATATCAAACCAAACACATAGGTACTTGTTAGAGAACAAGTGTATCGGACAGACCCACCGTGAGTTTGACACATGGAACCATGACATGGTAGTAATAGTCAGTTCTCATAGTGATGGTGGTGAGTGTGATTCTTTGACCTGAAATCACTACACTCAACACATGTCATTGGGTACACTTTGACATCATCAAATGCAGTCCTGAAACATGGGTTGTTATAAAGGTGATGATTGGGTGGCTTTGACACATGGGGCTTTTGAGGGGTGAGTGAGAGATATGGGATTTGTCCCTCCTGAGGGAGTTTTATATCCATGGCCACTTGATGAGTAGGATTGAGATAGGTGTGTGCATGCATATGTGAATCGGTATGTGATATTTATGTCACACATATCTCCTCCAATCTACTCTGAGATCAAGAAATTGAATGAACGTTGACAGGATGACTGTTCCATGCCTTTAGTTCATTCGAGATATCAGTGACAAAGGAATTATACATTCACAGTAACACCATTCATGGATTGTAGGATTGAAAGTTGTTCTCCTACTTCCCTTTTCACTTGGGTAGCATTGATGTGCGACTAGGCACCGCTCTTTGCTTGTGAAGTCATAAGTGTTATGGACTTTCACTGGCAACGTGAAATGGGCATGCAGGGTCACACACATAGGATTTAACCTGGAAGAGGAGTTTATCCACAAATGATGTTTATATTGATTACTAAAGGAGTTTAGTAGTTCAATTAAACACTCAATCAATTGATAGCTCAGTATCATAGTTTTCAAGGTGTTGCACCGATTGATTAGAGTATCAGATTGATTGAAACTGCAATTGGCTGATTTTGCATAGTTTGCACTCCCAACCGATCAGCTCATATGATGAATCGATCGGCTCATCTTGGTCAATCGATCGGCTCAGATTGGTGAGTCGATCAGCTCAGGACAGGATGAATCGATTGGTTCAAGGGTTGAATTGATCAGCTCAACTGGTCCAAACGAGCGAGTTGGGAAAGTCAGGTTGGTGAGAAATTTCTCTTCGTTTCACTTGTCCAATTTGATTGGAACAAGGATTTGTATTTGGATCAATACGAAACAAAAGAGGAAAAGTCAATCGGGAACTGATCAGGGCAGTGAACCGATCGGTTCAGAAGTGAACCGATCAATTCAGGTATCCCAATTGACCGGTCTAGGTGTGAACCAATCGGCTCAGGTCCCCAACCGACCAATTCATGCATGAAATGATCGGTTCAGCTGGAGCAGTTGGTTGTTTTGTGGAAATTTTGGACCCTTCTACTCCTGCTTTAGTTCCGCATTGCCTGGGGCAGAGAACCCTGACCCTGACCCCTCCTATATATAGAGGGGCATTGGGGGCTTCTCAAGTACAACTCAGAACACCAGTTGCTCTATAAAGTTGTCGTTCTCTCTAGTTGTTGTAACCAAGAGAGCTCGAGCAAGTGTTACCCAATTAGGAAGGCATAGCAAGGGAAAGACAACTACAGAAAAGCGATTGGTTGCAGGAGAGTGTGTCGGTGACTAGTACGCCAATAGGAGGGTACGACTCCTTGTGTTTCCTTATGTGACAAGGCGATCGGAGTTCCAGGTGGTCCGTGTGGACTACTATAGAGGTGGGAGACTTCTGCCGCTCGGAGGACAGTTGTCAATCCCGACAGTCCCGGTGAGACCAGGAGTTGCCCAGACACCGTCCAAGACCGAAGGTGAAGACCACACAAGCTGCAAGGTAATGTCGCCGAGCAATCCTCGGGACAAGGTATGTCTCTACAAACCATCCTTCCTACTATATAGACGTTGACGTGATTCCTTTGTACTGGGTTTGGGGAGAATAAATTTTTGTTTCCGCTGCCTTCTCTGCCTCCCCTAAAACCTCACAGTGGTATCACAGCCACGTCAACTGCTCTATAATTTAGGATTATTGATGTGATCGATTTTGGTTTGTTGCCTTTATTTATTGCATACGATGTGAATAAAATTGGCTTTATGCATGTCCAATCCTAAATCCAAAAATCGCAATATACATATATGATATGTAATATGAATGCACTCAATAGGTTTCACCCTTAAATGAGTTTTGTGGTGGATGTATAGCATGGTTATGGCCAATAAACCCTATGTCTGTGTATGGTTGAATGTGGTTGCTTGCATCTTGGTCTGCGTACTGATTCCTTACCTCCTTTTTTGGATGTAACTCGAGATAACTTGAGATTTCTTTCCTACCTCTACTCTCCCGAAATGTAACTCGGGGTTTCTCAATTCAAATGTAAAATAGGATAGATCTTTTATTTCCTGTTATGTCGAAGAACGGTGGACAACCTGATGAAAACTGAGACAATCAGTTCAAGGTGTGAACCGATCGGTCGGCATTCCAGATGATTGGTTCGAGGAACGATACGAGCGGGTGGTGGCCCTAAGGAGATGCAAGATGACCAGTGAACTGATTGGCTGGAGGTGCCAGTCGATTGACTGGTGGCACCCAACTGACCAGCCTGATGGCGAGCCGATCAATCATGGAGATGAGTTGATCAAACCCAGAATGGCAAAGCACAGAGTTCATCTTGTACAGGTTACATGTGATGTGGACCTAGATGACCGTGATTCCTTTTAGCTTGAGGAATCACATTAGGATGGCCATAATCATCGCTTTTATCATTTTGCATGTTTTCTATGGGATATAGCATGTATAGGATACATACTATGTATTTTGGTGATTGGATATGTGTATGTACCTATAAAACCAAATCCCTCATCTAAATATTAAGTCTTGTACGCCTTCCATTAGTGGCACACATGAAAAACTCGATCGACCAAGTGTAGGTTATGCCAAAGTGTGGTGCGTCATTCATCTTGCGGAAGTGTGAAGGGTAGACATGTAGGATCTGCCAAAGCAGGATGCATGTTTACCGTGTCTGCTTTTGGGTTAGACTTAACTAGTGATTCTTAGAGTGTCTAAGCCCAAAGACACAGGATGAATGGCAAGGATTTGCGCATGTCATCTATCCAAGAGTTGCATATGATGCAATTGGCATGATGGCCTACCTAAATAGTCAAGTTGTGGGCGATCAGCCAAAGCTGACTCATGACTTGATGAAATATGGATCTTGACCCACTAGAAGATTGTATGATGCAATCTTTTGAATTGATGGTGAGGGCTATCAATTTGAACAAAAATAGTGGGAGCAATAATTAATTAAAGTCCTAATTATATCGTAAAACTTTTTCAAATCAATCAAATAAGTCAAAAAGGAGTTTTTGGACTAAATTGCATATATTTCCTTTTTGTACAATAAATGGTTAATCAACAATCATCACTTTATTTGCAATCGGTCCTTAAGACCAACAAATTAAATGGGAATAATTCCACGACTGGTGTTCTCAATCAAAGAGTGAAAGCTCTGAGTCCTAGCTATACCAGAACCAGATGAACTAAATCCCACCACACCAATGGATGAAAATATGCTTATGGAAGCATACCGAGGATGACATTGATGTGGAGTGCTTGATGTTGTGTTCTCTGAACTATGAGTTGCAGAGACAACATGAGACATATGATGTCTCCAAGACACTGTCCTAGTATGTCATGACAGAGGGAGATCTAGTAAGGTATTCAGACACTCAATGTGATTGGTTATGTGGAAAAACCTGACTAAGAAGGATTCCCTCTGAGCCAAGAGTTGTCTACTGGTATGATGTTGCAAATGTTGTGAGAATCATATAGTTCATGTTGAACTACAACATGAACAACTTTGACAAGTGTTGACAAAGTTGTTGGACATGTTGAGGACAGTAGAGGCAAAGATGAAGAAAGACAAACCCCAATCTTTGATGTGATCAATGAAGGGTAAGTCTTAAAGGCAAGGACAAAGGCAAAGCAAAGAAGTGTTCTGATGCTAGCCAGCAATCCAAGCTGTCTTCAGCCTCGAGGCACAGATGAAGAAGGACAAGCCTAAGTATATGATGTTGATGAACAGAAACAAAGGCAGCTCCAAGGGCAAGGGCAAGGGCAAAGCTAAGAAGGGTTATGATGCTAGCCAGTAGCCCAAGTCATCTTCATCCTCAAGGCACATGGGAGGGTGAACGAGGGAAAAGCCCTCTCTATCTGGAAGAACAAAAGAAGAAGGAGGCGACAAACGTCTCCACCTGAAGGTATCATGAAATAAACTTGTAACACTTTTTGAGGTATATGATACCAAGATATAAAGTGTAAAGCACCCAATAAATGGGGCAAGTGTTGCCGCCATAGATAGGAGTACTTTAGTTTATTTTCAGCTTTAAAGGACATGAAATAGAGTTGAGAACTGCTATTTCAATTTGCCAATAGAAACACTTTATTGTTGCATCTTGTAGTGACAAGATGGCTATCAAAGATATGATCTTTGTGGCAATACCTTGTTTATCTTGTGTTACTTGGTATGCATAAGATAAAATGATACCTAAAAGTTATTGATAATCAAATTAGCATAAATCATGAAAAATTAATTTTTAGTTTCCATATGATGGATAAATCTAGACTCCTTTTGTCAGAGAACCAGTAAGAGACATGAATCTCCTAGACATGATTAATCAATCTTCACTAGTAGTAGTGGGAGAATGATTATCCTATTAGGTATAATACATGTGATGTATTTACATACCTATTAGAGTTAATGCTAATACTTCAAGTGGTGTTTAGAGAAATACCAATATGAATATCTTGAAGTGTTCAAGAATATCATAGATGAAGTACAAATTTGGTAAAGTGTTAATTCTTGATGAGATCAATGAATGAAATACTTGAACCAAATGTTTGAGATCCTTATGAGTGATTATGATAGTGTATCATAGTGAGTTCGTGATTAAGGTATGGTGATGTCTAAATCAAAAGGAGTCATACTCTAAGGAGTTAGAGGATGATTATCAAATAACTAATTTTTTCTTAAATAAAGAATACCTTACACTAATAAAGGACATTAAGAATCACAAGGAGTTGTGAGTTCTTATATCCTTGACATATACACCTCGATTATATATGTGATGAGTTGGTCATGTGATGAGTCAACTATCTAGATGAATATGAGGAGATGAGTTATAGTTTATGACCATTACATCCTAAATAACTTCCATGTAAACCATAAGGTATGGCCTTAATGGTAGCACCCATTGGGATGAAATCCATAAGTGCAAATAAGTCTTAAGTGTTAAGACACATGGATGACATTTTGAGAAGGATGATGCTTGCAACTTAATGACTAATAGATTTGGCATACGAATACTAAAATTGCATTCCAATGAGGAATAAAACAAGGATGTGTATGTGACACAACCTATAATGTTTATGAATCCATTAATGCAAATGAAGTCTATAAGTTACAATGGACTAATCAATGTGATTGATTAAGTACAAGAAATTCAGAGCTGGATCTTTACTTTGATGATATAGTCAAAGGGTTTGACTGATATGACAAAGATAAAGAAGGGATCTATGATTTAGTGGGAGTGTATTTGCATTCCACATGTTGATGAGGAATGAGATGTTCTAAGAATGGAATTCTTTGTGGAAATTATCTTTAAGGAAGATAGAGACGTTTCCTATGTGATAGGAATAGAGATCTATAGAGATAGTTATCGAAAACCTCTTGACCTGAAAAGAGAGAGCATACATTGGCAATCTATACTGAAGGGTTCAGTGTACACAGATTCAGTGGGAGAAAACTTGTCCATGTTACATGGAGTTAGTATCCCAAGGCCAAGTGTCCAATTCTTATGAAGAATGGGAACACTAAGAATATATATATGGATCTATCATGTATGTAATCATCCCATTATCTTGCATGTATGGACATAGCAAGAATAAAATGCATTCATCATCTTGTATGTAGGACATGATAATATGATGTGTTCATCCTGATAACTCGTATGTGGGACATGACGAGTGGATGTCTGTCTAGTTCCAGTAAGGGTTACTAGAATACCATAAGAACTTGATAAGTACTTGAGAAGTACTAGTTCTATGGAAATAAGGAAGGGTTCACTGTAAAGAGATACACTGATGTGAACTTTCGAAAAGGACAAAAAATTAATCGGAAAATATATATGGGATATATAAAAGTGAATGTTTGTTGATAAATGGAAACGTTCCAATAAAGTCGTTTAAAAGGAAAAGTCATGTATTCGTGTGTTAGAGAACATTAGTGGATGCTATATGGATCTAGAATTTCATGAGATGAACTTATAGATATTCCAATCTTTGATGACAAGTAAGGAGTACTTGGTCATGCAATGTGGCTAAAGGTTAGAAAAGGAATATTAGATCTCATATTACGGTAAGTCCATCTCATACGTGTGATGTATAGCGAAGAGATGAGAGACATGCAGTTAATACCGACTTTGGCAAGGTGTTTTCATAACTCACTATGTTAGCGCTAGAGCACACTAACATGTGGGACATGTTTGAAGATCACTATGAATATGATTCAAGGGTGATTGGCTCGCAGTGCAAGTGGGAGTCTGTTGGTATGTATGCCCTGAGAGCCAATCATGGGATGATTGATGGGATACATTAAGGTTGATTTGATAAACATCAAAGGCAAGCTTCCAATTCTTTCTGGTTCAGTCATATGAGATAATGATAGAACAGATTGAATGTCTAGATAATGACAGTACTCAATGACGCATGCTTTCAGGTTCAGGACCTGAACGATGAGATCATATGGATGCTAAGAGTTTGTACATTCTTATTATGTCCCTAGTCAGATGTCATTATGGAAGGTAGATAGACAACAATGACACACAAGAATAGATTGTGGTGTTGGTTGATGACAGAATCTCGTTAGTCTTGATATGGAGATATCAAACCAAACACATAGGTACTTGTTAGAGAACAAGTGTACCAGACAGACCCACCATGAGTTTGGCACATGGAACCATGACATGGTAGTCACAGTCAGTTCTCACAGTGATGGTGGTGAGTGTGATTCTTTGACTTGAAATCACTACACTCAACACATGTCATTGGGTACACTTTGACATCATCAAACGCAGTCCTGAAACATGGGTTGTTATAAAGGTGATGATTGGGTAGCTTTGACACATGGGGCTTTTGATGGGTGAGTGATAGATATGGGATTTGTCCCTCCTGAGGGAGTTTGATATCCATGTCCACTGGATGAGTAGGATTTGGATAGGCGTGTGCACGCATATGTGAATCAGTATGTGATATTGATGTCACACATATCTCCTCCAATCTACTCTGAGATCAAGAAAGTAAATGAACATTGACAGGATGATTGTTCCATGCCTTGAGTTCATTTGGGATATCAGTGGAAAAGGAATTATACATTCATTGTAACACCATTCACGGATTATAGGATTTAAATTTGTTCTCCGACTTTCCTTTTCACTTGGGTAGCATTGATGTGTGACTAGGCACCGCTCTTTGCTTGTTAAGTCATAAGTGTTATGGACTTTCACTGCCAATGTGAAATGGGCATGCAGGGTCACATACATAGGATTTAACCTAGAAGAGGAGTTTATCCACAAACGATGTTTATATTGATTGCTAAAGGAGTTTAGTAGTTCAATTAAACACTCAATCAATTGATAGCTCAGTATCATAGTGTTCAAGGTGTTGGACTGATAGATTAGAGTATCGAATTGATTGAAACTGCAATTGACTGATTTTGCACAGTCTACACTCCCAACCGATCGGATCATATGATGAACTGATCGGCTCAGCTTGGTGAACCGATCGGCTCAGATTGGTGAGTCAATCGGGTCAGGATAGGATGAATCGACTGGTTCAAGGGTTGAACCGATCGGCTCAACTGGTCCAAACGAGCGAGTTGGGAAATTCAGGTTGGTGAGAAATTTCTTTTCATTTCACTTGTCCAATTTGATTGGAACAAGGATTGGTATTTGGATCAATTTGAAATAAAAGAGGAAAAGTCAATCGGGAATTGACCAGGGAAGTGAACCGACCAGTTCAGAAGTGAACTGATCGGCTCAGGTGTCCTAACTGACTGGTTCAGGTGTGAACCAATCGGCTCAGGTCCCCAACCAACTGGTTCATGCATGAAACAATCGGTTCAGTTGGCACAGTTGGTTGTTTTATGGAAATTCTGGACCCTTCTATCCTACTTTAGTCCCGCATTGCCCGGGGCAGAGAACCCTGACCCTGACCCCTCCTATATATATAGGGGTATTGGGGGATTCTCAAATACAACACAGAACACTAGTTGCTCTATAAAGTTGTCATTCTCTCTGGTTGTGGTAACTAGGAGAGCTCGAGCAAGTGCTACCTGATTAGGGAGGCATAACGAGGGAAAGACAACTGCAGAAAAGTAATTGGTTGTAGGAGAGTGTGTCGGTGACTAGTACGCTGATAGGAGGGTACGACTCCTTCCGATGCCTTGTGTGACAAGGCGATCGAAGTTCCAGGTAGTCTGTGTGGACTACTATAGAGGCGGGAGAATTCTACCGCTCGGAGGACAGCTGTCAATCTCTACAGTCCCGATGAGACCAGGAGCTTCCCAGACACCGTCTAAGATCAGAGGTGAAGACCACACAAGCCACGAGGTAACGTCATCAATCAAGCCTCGGGACAAGGTATGTCTCTACAAATCATCCTTCCTATTGTATAGACGTTGATATTTTTCCTTCGTACTGGGTTTGGGGAGAATAAATTTTTGTTTCCGCTGCCTTCTCTGCCTCCCCTAAAACCCTATAGTTCAATGATGATTTCTTTTATACAATAGTTGCCTTTTCTTCTCCTAATTCTCCAACTTGTGGGATGGATTGGTATTCACTATTTTTACACTTACATCATTGTATGTGATTGTTGCATTCCCTATCTTCACAACTACTTGCCTTGGTTGTATGGGAAACCACCACTTTCAGCATCTATGAAATGGCAATGACGACCTAGGCATTAGATTTCCAATTAATATATTGTTGTATGATGGCATGTCATAGTAAATACTTCTCTTTAGTGCCTACATGACCAGACGGGCATATTGAGATACTTCATGAACCTGAAGTTTTTAAAATATCTTATATTTCTGACTCATTCCATAATCTATCTTCAAAACAAACATCAAGGCTAATAAAATATTCTTAGTATTGATTCTTAATAGAATAAGTGAATATTTTTGTAAAAGATAGTTTGCATAGTAATAATAAATAACTACATTTTAGATGTGATAAGTGTAAATATCTGATAATAATTCCAAGAATACTACAAAATTTATGTGTATACAACTAGCCATCAAAAGCTATGCTTCCAATTAACATATTGTTGCATGATGACATGTCATAGTAAATACTTCTCTTTAGGTCCTACATGACCAGACGGACATATTGAGATACTTCATGAACCTGAAGTCTTTAAAATAGCTTATATTTCTGACTCATTCCATAATCTATCTTCAAAACAAACATCTAGCTAATAAAAGATTCTTATTATTTATGATTTATAAAATAAGTGAATATTTTTGTAAAAGATAGTTTGCATAGTAATAATAAATAACTACTTCTTAGATGTGATAAGTGTAGATATCTTATAATAATTCCAACAATACTATAAAATTGATGCGTACACAACTAGCCATAAAAAGCTATGGTCAAAACAAAGAACCATGGGGTACGCTCCATAGAGACATAACTATATCCAATAAACAAACACATCATTAAAGACTCCATGTATATCTAGGGATGTGCATCCATTCACATTATATTAGGTTTTTGTAACGTGTATACGCATTGATATAATCAATTGGAAGGTAGTTCAATTTTTGTCAATGTTTCGACCCGTAGTCGGTTATCATAACTAATATAGGTTTCAAGTCAAATTTGAGTTACATACCAATACTAGATATGAAGAGGTGTAGAGGAAGTGATATAAAATGCATGTGTTAATTTTATAACTATGGGTAAGCCCCTCTATTCTATAATATATATCATTGAGGGAATGGGATGAGTTGGTGGTATTTTTTGTAATTAAATTGATTATTCAATAGTAAAATATGAAGAATTATGGGGTGTAAATATAGAATGAGCTTCAGACCCATCTATCTCTTCTAGTCTGTGTCTAAATCTACATAACCAGACCTAAATCTTACCCATATAACTAAAATAGGTGGGTCATGCCAACAACTTTTTGACGCTTTATTTTGCATGTCTGTGGCTTGACCCAAGTTAAACATAGACTGAACAATCTAGATACCCATATTTATACATATATATTATATATGTTCAACCATGTATTTTTTATATATATATATATATATATAGAGAGAGAGAGAGGGAGAGAGAGAGTCGGGCTAGAATACACTTGAGTGTATCCGGAGCGGAATACACTCAAGTAGTTTTTCATGATGTAATATTTTTTTTGAAAATCTAATCATTGATCTTCTTAAACATCTTGTGAACAACTCGTATGCAAAATTTGAGCACATTTGGATATGTATAGCTCATGTTATGAAGATCGCAAATATTATGCATTTCAAATTAGTTTCGCGTGTCAATTTTGTTGCCCTGGGATGAGTGACTTACACTCATCCAAATGGGCTCAAAATTTGCATGTAGACTAGTTATAGCATGACGGTGAAGATCAACGGTTTACATTTTGCGAAAAATAGTCTTGATATGCAAACACACTTGAGTGTATTCATGCGATCCGTACACTCGAGTGTATTCTAGCCTGACTCTCTCTCTCTCTATATATATATATATATATATGTATATATATATGATCTAAGAGAAGGTTTCCTCTCCCTCTCTCTGACCTAGATAGTAGAATCAAGATGTTTCTATGATGGATAAATTAGTCTTGGTCCTCCGCTAACATTCAAACCTGAGACTCTACATGAGGTGTCACCAGACTTGACCAGATGGGCTATTGACCGTTTGATATTGTATGTATATATGTATGCATGCTTGCATGCATGTATGTATGTATGTATGTATGTATGTATGTATGGGATTATGGGATTAAGAGAGAAAGATTTCTCTCCCCCTCTACCATAACCCGTGGCAGAGGCTGGATGCCCGGGAGGGTGATAAATCAAGAGATGCTTCTCCGTGTGGTTTTGAACCCAGGTCCCTTCATTGGGGACCAGCGGAATTCGCCAACCGTGTATGTATGTATGTATGTATGTATGTATGTATGTATGTATGTATGTATGTATGTATGTATGTATGTATGTATGTATGTATGTATGTATGTATGTATGTATGTATGTATGTATGTATGTATGTATGTATGTATGTATGGGATTAAGAGAGGCATTCTCTCCCCCCTCCCATGCCCGTGGTAGAGGCTGAATGCCCGGGAGGGTGGTAAAACAAAGTGGAAAATTGGATTCGAAACTGGATCTCTTTATTAGGAGACACCATGTTTAACCACTTGAGTCATTCCTTATCAGATTATGTATGTATGTATGTATGTATGTATCAGAAATTCCTGGTAAGTATATTCCCGACCCTCATAGAGGGACAAAATTACATACTACACCCAACACGTGTAGTAACAAAGATGAAACGTTCAAGACCTAGGTCTTACATGGATACCCAGTACTTATAATTAGTACTTAGAAAGTTCCCAATGACGAATTAAATTTATCGATGCATTAGGCAATACACTATGATATGTCTTATAGTGTATCTGCATCTCTTTCTCCGTTTTACTGAATATCGCCAGCTCATCTCGAGGTTTGCCTCCATGGATCCTGGAATTTCTCTCTGTCCATATAGCATGGCTACAGAGAGTAACCGCCCACAGTATGATGATATTGTCTTCCTGTCTAGAAGCCTTCAGGTCATGCAAGCACTGATGCATACTTGCAGACACTATACCACATTTCAGAGCGGATCTACCCCACAGGTACTTCCACCATTTGCACTCAGAAGTAAGATGGATGGTTGTTTCCTCTTGCGTCTGGCATAAACAGCACCCAACATCCACATTTGGATTCCATTTTAGTATCTTATCCTTCATAGGAAGGTAATTCTTGTATGCTCTGAAGGCTGTAAATCTCCATCTTGGATTATGCTTGCTACTCCAAATGTTCTCAACAGCAACATCTTTGACTTGTTTCTGTCTGCATATGTCCCAAAGAGCCTCATCTGAAGTTTCCTGGAACATTGGCCATTTCTCGGTGATCCTTCTCCACTGTGTGGAAAAACCCCATATGTGGTCAGGCTGGCTGAAGTCATTAATACCATATCTAGTTATCATCCACCTTGCCTAAATAGACTCTCCCTTAAGTAAGTTCTCCGTTCTCTTCATTGTATAGAAGTCAACAATATTATCAAGTTTTTTCAGACCAAGGCCTCCCTCATCAACTGGAAAAGATATATGCTCCCATGAAGCAGGATGCATAGATGATCCCCAAAGAAAATCCCCCATCAGAATTTCTATTCAACGTAAAGTAGATTTAGTAACCTCCCCTTGGGACATCCAGTACTGGATGAGCCCCATTGCACAACTTTTTATCCGTACCAGTCTACCCGAGAAGGATAGTTTAGTTCCTGGCCACTTCGTTATCATATCTTTCAGCTTATCGAGACAAGCGTTGAAGTTAACTCGTCTGAGATTGCCCTCTGCCAGAGGATAACCCAGATATGTAGTTGGTAAGTAACCAAGCTTCACTCCAAGTTGGTCTGCCAGTTCCTATTTGTTCACAACAGATTTCAAAAAGAAGATATTCGACTTGAGTGTATTTAGCTTCATTCCTGATTCTCTACCAAATTCATCCAGTAAACTTTTCAGATTTTCCAGACTTCTACTTCTAGCTTCACAGAAGATAAGAACATCATCTGCAAAGAGTAAGTGAGAGAGCACTGGAGTATTCCTGATTGTATATGTACGAATTTTTTTATCATTAACAGCTTTCATGAGCTTCTTTGTGAGGCCTTCCATAGCAATTGTGAACAGCAATGGAGACAAGGGATCACCTTGACGTAAGCCATTTGAATTCCTAAAGAAACCTTCAGATGCACCGTTGAGAAGAACTGAGAAGGAAGGAGTCGACACACACTGCTACACAAGGTGTATCCACTCTTCCCTGAACCCCAGATTCTGTAATCAATTCCATAAGTAAGGCCATTGAATAGAATCATAGGCCTTTGTGATGTCCAACTTGACACAAGCCGAAGGAGAGCTGCGAACCACATTGAAATTTAAAGTAAATTCAGCTGCTAGGAGAGAACAATCATGTATACTTCTACCCTTGATAAAAGCACCTTGATAAGGTGATATGATCTTGGGCATAAGTGAAGCAAGGCATATTGTAATTATCTTTGTGATGATCTTATATAGCCTGGAGCAACATGCTATAGGTCGGAAATCACTCGGTGAAGAAATGATATCCTTCTTTGGGATAAGGGCAAGGAACACATGATTGATTTGACGATCCATATTTCCACCATTAAAGAACCATTGAACAACTGCACAAAGATCAGTGTAGATAATATCACAATTTTCACGATAGAAGAAACCATTAAACCCATCCGGACCTGGGCTCTTGGATGCACCAATGGACCAAACATCATTTTTAATTTCAGTCATGTCAGGAATTTTGGACAGCATGTCATTGTCTTCATCATTGACAATTCTCTCCCAACCAGTGTTATCAAAATCACTAGAGCAATGATTTTGGTTATAGAGCTCATCAAAGAACTTTATTATTTCAGTAGAAATAGTTTCTTCATCATTAAGGAAAACTCCATCACTATTGTAAATTTCAGAAATATAGTTCAAAGCATCTCTCCTTTTGACTGTCGAATGGTATACTTTAGTATTCCTATCACCATTGGAAATCCAGTCCATTCTGCTCCTATGCCAGTAATACTTTTCCTCCGCCTTTTCAAGGGTATTAATGCGATCTTGAGTACATTTTTCAGCCTGAATCAGTTGCTCATCTAGGGGATTTTTCCTGAGAGCATGAGCAATATCATCCATTTCATTGTGTTCTTGTTGTAGATGATTTGCGAGATTAACATGCTTCTTCGCCCATAGTTTCATCTCCTTCATCATATTTTTGCGTTTTTGGTTGAAACGGAAGAGAGGATTTCCGATTACCTCAGTGTTCCAAGCTTGTTTGATAAGGGTGTCAAAACCATGCCACTCTTGCCAGAAGTTCAGGAACCTGAAGGGACGGGTTTTCCTACACAGCTTCCATAAGCTCACATTAATAGTGGAATGATCTGAGAATTTGGAAGTGAGTAATTTAGCTTTAGTTCCAGGGAACTTTACTAGCCAATCTTCACTGACCAACGCCCTATCAAGCTTGCATGAAATCCGTTTGGATTTGGCCAATTTGTTGCTCCAGGTGAAGATCTCCCCGCCAACAGTAGGAAGCTCGACAAGACCTGCATTATCAATGGCAGAATTAAAAGAACTAAGAATTTCAGGCAACACCACTCTGCCTCCCGCCTTTTCTTCTCTCTTTCTAATGTTATTAAAATCACCAATGGTAAGCCACGGATCATGAATCTGAGCAGATATATTTGTCAGTTTTGTCCAAAGGTCTGTTCTTTGTTGCATAAGAATCCTAGCATAGACAGTAGTAATGACTATGTGAAGACCCCCTTTATTGCAAGCTTCAGCAGTAATTTGTTGATCATCTTCATTAACAACGTTGAGATCCCAAGACTTAGGGTCCCAACCTATACAGATGTGACCATTATCATCATACTGATGATTAGAGTGAAACTTCCAGCTATTAGGGAATAGCTTCCTCATGGATTCTTTGTAAGCTGTTTTAATTTTTGTCTCCACCAGAATCGCCATCGATGCCTTTATTTTCCTGATAGCATCCCTTACATCCCTCTTCTTTTTTGGTTTCCCTGAACCATGAACATTTTCCATGTAGAAGGTCATTAATTACCTTTACCAGAAGATCGAGTCTTGCGTGACTCTTTTCCTCTAGTGCCAACACCCCGTGCTTCCTTATTTTTTGATCTATCACCTTCCCCTTTCGTATTTGTATGTGCCTCCTTCTCTGGGATTCCACCATACTTCTCTGGATTCACAATATCCACCTCATTATCATCTGGAGTCTTGGCCTCACTGGCCCCTTTCGCAGATGTGTCAGCAGTTGTCCCCTTTGCAGGTACTTCTTCTGCTGCTTTCTCCGGCACCCTCTCAGGTTCTTTTCCCTTTGTAGGTACTTCTTCTGCTGCTTCCTCTGGAACCCTCTCAGGTTCTGAGGACTCCTTCTCCATATTATTGTTTCTATTTCTCCTATTAGAAACTACCTGCCACTCACAAGTCTTGGGCCTCTCCTTTTCTGGTTCCTCTACTCTTGGTTTCATTGGGCAGTCTTTGTCGCTATGGCCAAAGCTCTTACAATCACAGCATCTGTCAGGAACATGTTCATAGTTAATATCCACTGGCATAGCTTCTCTATTCGGGATGTTCACCCATATTTGTTTAGGTGGGTCTTCATTTGATTCAATCTCAACAAGTTCCCGGGCTTCCCCCAATGATTCTTGCGAGAGAGATCTAAGGTCTATGCGGAGGAGTTTACCCACCCCACTGGCCACAATACCCACAGCTTTTTCAGACCAATTTCTACCGAGGCTCGGCATATTGATCCACACAGGAAAAGAACTGAACAGGTCCTTCTTTAGATCATCACCAACCTTGAAGTCCTTAACGACTACAAGTTGTCTATTGAACCATCTAGGTCCCATGTTGATAGTCATTTTCTTATCTTCTTCATTATTGAATCTGAGCAGAAAAAATTTATTTGGTTTCGAGTAGAGATCAAAACCTCCTTTGGGTTTCTAGATCCTCTTGATCCACGCCAAAAGATGGTAGTAGTACGACCATTTACCCATCACATACACCACCGTGGTGTGTGCCCAGTTCTTCTCCATCTTCACGTAGGTATCGTCATCAATGGTTACGAACCGTTTCCCATCGACGATCTCTGGGCCTGCATAATCATGCTTCTTATAAGAATACACACCGCCATGTACCTGTGACCAAGCCTTATTCAGTGGAGGTTCCATGGAAGGCCAAGAAGGGGATGATCCCCTCCCTCACCCACGGGGACGTTCTGGTCGCGCTACAGATCGCCAGAGCTCAAACCCTAAACCTAGGGTTGTCGTGCGTATTGTATGTATGTATGTATGTATGTATGTATGTATGTATGTATGTATGTATGTATGTATGTATGTATGTATGTATGTATGTATGTATGTATGTATGTATGTATGTATGTATGTATGTATGTATGTATGTATGTATGTATGGGATTAAGAGAGAAAGATTTCTTCCCCCCTCTCCCATGCCTGCGGCAAAGGTTGAATGCTCGAGAGGGTGGTAAATCAAGGTGACAACTAGGATTCGAACCAAATTTCCTTTGTTAGGGAACACAGTGGTTGACCACTTGAGCCACTCCTTGTTGGCATGTATGTATGTATAGGATTAAGAGAGAAAGATTTCCCCCCTATCCCATGCACGTGGCGGAGACCGAACGCCCGAGAGGGTGGTAAATCAAGGCGGCAACTGGGATTTGAACCTGAGTCCCTTTGTTAGGGGACACCGTGCTTGACCACTTGAGCCACTCCCTGCTGGCTATATGTGTGTATGTATCGGAATGTGGTAAGTTTTATTCCGAATCCCCAACTAAGTTGGGACAAAGAATACATAGTAGCCCAATCTCACTACTAATCAGCTCAAAAAACAAAACTATCTATACATTGAGCCTATTAATAAGAACTTTATAAATCTTCTTCCCAATGTATTCTATATTATTGACTTTAACTTTATGATTCCTTGTATTTCTTTCCTGCGAAGTATAGTAGTATACTATTGTTAAGGTTGTCAGCAGTTTTCTCTTATGAATGCAGAAACTTGGACCAAGATTGGCAATCATCTCCTTCGTGGACAGCAGTAGTTGTGAATGGCTGAGATTTGATTTGGCACAGACACAACACCATAGATCTTTAATGAATGAGCAGGTTTAAAATAGATGTCCATGGGTTTCTGGTTCTTCATTGCATAGCAAATAGAGATTGGAGGGGTTTGGATACCATTTCTCAATCTTATCCATTGTAGGAAAAGATTCAAAAGCAGCTCGATAGATACACATACTCCATTTAGGAAAACTAATGGCATAATATATGAGATGTGATTTCACTACTACAGATCTGACTTATGTCCTTGATCTTTTCTAAGGGAAACTAATGGCATAATATATCTTGTCGGTTCCTTAAGAAAACCGCCACCATTAACCAACTGAGAAAATACAAGTAGTGCATTATTTATCTTATCGGTTGTTTTACAAAGAAACTGATGAGATAGATCGCCCTAAAAAATATAATTTCGTGCAAAATTTTTAGAGGCATTTCATTAGCCTTCAAAAATTCTATTTCAACAGTTTCTCGTACAATAACTGATGAGATAAAGGGGTATGCGCTAAACATCTCCTTATATTTCTCACTTGTCTATATGATTGCCTTTTCCTACACGAACTGACAAGAAATGGATACGGGTCAAACGTCCTGTGAAACCTTTTCCCCCCAAATTGAATTATCTCATCAGTGACCTAAACTGATGTATATAGGTTGGATGCATCATTAGTCATCAATTTTGTCGTAGTTAACCGAAGTTATAACTTTGTGCAGACACAAGTTTTTTTGGCAGTTTGTCCCTTTTAACTGACGATATAGGTTACATCAATGGTTTCTTACAATAACTGACAGGGTATCTCTTACTTAAACTCAGTGAGAAACCCCTCTTTCCCCTCCCTACGTTTCTCTGGACCACTACTGCTCTGGCAGTTTTTTTCTACCGCTACCACCGTCGACGCCCCTAGCCACATTTTGCTACTCAATAGCCCCCACCAACGCCTCCAGCTCCTCTGTCGACCGTCAATACTACTTCTACTCCCTTCTCCTCCACTCACCATCATAGCTCCTCCGCCAGCCACTACTCCTCACTACTGACCGCCACAACTGCTTACATCCATATTTGCCTCTGTCGCCACCACTGATGACTCTTATGTCATCCTCCAATGCTTCCAGCTCCTCTTCTAGCCTCAGATTCCTCTGCGAACACTACAACTCAGTTTGTCCTCCTCTTGTGTCGCCTCCAGCCATAGCCACAAGTATTTCCTCTCCTTCTTCTTCTCTTCCTTCCTCCTCTATCCTCCTTCAGTTTTCTCCATCTCCCTTTCCTCTCTCCTCCTTCCTCCTCACTCCTCCTTCTCCTTCCCTACGATTTCTTCTCAATATTAGAAGAAATTGTGTAGGACAAGGGGAGGAGGAGGAAGAAGGAGAGGGGTAAGGGAGATGGAGATAACTAAAGAAGGAGATTGTGATGAATTGTATGGAGAAATATTTTCTATGATTTTAATTATAGTAGTGAATTGTGATGAAATTGAGAACAAATTGTACGAATTGTGTGAGAATTGTGATGAATTATTATATGTTTTTATTGATTATTTGGATTTGCTAGGATTATTACATGCTTGTTGTTGATTATTTGAATTGTTTAGGTGTCTAAGTTGTACTTATGTATTAAAGTTAAATTGAAAATTATTTCTAAACCCTGATATATAAATGCTAATAAATAAAAACTAATCTATAAACCCTCAATTCTAAACCTTAATTTCTAAACCATGTTGTTGGCCTACATCCAATCCAAAATTTACTCATTAGGAGTCAACCTTGGATACTCCCCTTTTTGGGACTGTTCTTGAGCACTTCATCTCACTTAGGATGTAAGTGTATAATGTGTGTTCAATTTTAATAAATTTCCACAAAATTTCCCTTTTTATCTTTGGGTACATATGTAGGTGGGTATTTTCTCATCAGTAGTTAGAGAACTGCAGACGAATGTTGTTGAAATTTATTGAAATTGAACATGCATTATACACTTACAAGTGAGATGAAATGTTCAAGAATGGGATAGGTGGTACACATTCTCAATGTGAATGTCAATAGATGATTAGGACTCAATTCAAACAATTTTTTTCTAAAATTAACTTATTAGAAAAACACCTGATGAGCTACTTGACTCCCATATGATCATTGATTAGATCGATCATGGATGTCTAATCCAAATTGTTGCAATCTTGAGTTTATTAATGGTCTCGATCAGTTTGTAATATTTGTAGAGGAACATTTTAAAACAACCTAGAGATAGGTTCTATTGCCCCTGTGAGAATTGTAATAACAACTTCAAAGTTGAAAGTTGACATGACCCAAGATCATGTCATGTGCAATGCGATTGTAAAGGACTATACAAAATGGTACTGCCATGAAGAGATTACTAGTATGAGAATAGTTGTAGTTGTGTTGAAGAATAAATGGATGTCGATGTTGATGTGAATGAACCAATTCCAACAGACATGCTTGATGCGATGCTAGATAGTTGTGGGGTAAATGTTATAGATTCACCTCTCTTAAACATTGTATGTGATGTTGAGAAATCATTATACTTAGCCTGTACTATCTTTATGATGTTGAATGTTGTGTTGAGATCATATAGTCTAAAGGATAATAATAGATGGAGTGAAAAAATCTTCACTTCTTTGTTATTTTGTTGAAAGAAATTCTCCCTAAAGGAAATGAACTTCTAATATCAACATACAAAATAAAAAAGATGTTGTGCCAAATGGGAATGGAGGCTAAGAAGATACATGTATTCCTGAATGATTATGCTTTGTTCAAAAGGACTATATCAATCTGAAAGACTATTAGATATATGGGCATCTAGATACAAAAGTACGGCACTGGGTAACACCAAAATCAAATCTCCTACCAAGGCAATGTGGTATCTGCATATAATACCATAGTTTCAACACTTGTTTGATAATATTGTAGATACATAAAATTTATCTTGTCATATAGAGGTAAAGAAAAATAATGATGGCATGATAAGACATTCAATTGGTTCCCCGTAATGGAAGAAGATTGATTTTAAATTTTGTGAAGAAGCCAAGAATTAAGATTTGGACTTTGTACATATGGGATGAATCCATATGGAACATTAAGCATCCAACATAGTACTTGACCTGTCAAGATTTTTATATACAATCTCCCTCCATGGTTGTGTATGAATAATATATATGTCATGTTGTCCTTGTTGATATCGTGCCCCAAACAATCGAGAAGTGATATTGATATTTAACATGAAACTCTGATTTATGACCTAAAGAAACTCTAAGGAGAAGGTGTGATGACTTATGATTCTCTATGTGGGGAAATATTTAATCTATGTGTTATGTTATTTTGCATTATTAATGACTTTCCAACTGATGGAAACTGGTCTGGCTACATCGTCAAATGAGCCAAGGCATGTCAGGTATGTAAGGAAAATACCAATTCAATCTGACTAAAATATGGTGGCCAGACTATATATCCTAGTCATCAAAGGTTTCTACAAGGTGCATCTTTGTCAAAAGTTGTGGAAAACATTCAATAGCTCAACTGAAGAATGGAGTGCCCCTAAACTTATGTCAGTGGAGAATGTTTATGCAAGAATAAATAACATTGTAAATCATTTTGGTAAGATACCATGTATTATTCCCATAGGTGAAAAGTCTTTATTCAAAAAGAGGTCGATATTATGGGATCTTCCTTATTGGACTTATATGATAGTTTGACATTGCATCGATGTCATGCATGTTGGGAACAATGTTTGTGATATCATCATTGGACATTGTTGAATATAAAAGGCAACACTAAAGGTGGCATCAAATCCAGAATGGACCTATGTCAAATGGGTATAAGGAAAGAATTAACAAAAGAAGTTACTAAAGGTCACCACACACATTTATCTCCTACTTGTTACACCTTGTCTATACAGCAGAAGTGAACTTTTTGTGAGTGTTTACTAAATGTGAAGGTACCACATGGATACTCATCCAATATCCATAGATCAGTGTCAATGAAGGA
This sequence comes from Alisma plantago-aquatica, assembly GCA_963693085.1. Classification (NCBI taxonomy): domain Eukaryota; kingdom Viridiplantae; phylum Streptophyta; class Magnoliopsida; order Alismatales; family Alismataceae; genus Alisma; species Alisma plantago-aquatica. The sequence continues at coordinate 1,050,933,011 of OY856409.1, read as the reverse complement.
TATGAAGTTGATAGGTCTTAAATCCCATGGTTTTCATGCTCTAATACAACATATATTGCTTGTGGCTATTCAATCTATCCTTCCTAAGAAAGTAAGGTTTACAATCACTAGGCTTTGCTTCTTCTTCAACACTTTATATATCAAAGTAATTGATTCTAAGATTATAGATAAGTTGCAATGAGACGTGGTTGTTACCCTATGCCAAATTGAGTAGTATTCATCCCATTCATTCTTTGACATGATGGTACATCTGGTTGTCTATTTGACTAGAAAAGTGAAAATGTTGGGTCCAATTTTCTTGCATTGGTTGCATCATTTTGAGCAGTACATGAGTGATTTAAAAGTAATGTTCAAAACCATTGTCAACATGAAGAGAGCATCATTGAGGGATATGTTTCTAGGGAGGTTATCAAATTTTGTAATGACTATTTGAGTTGCAAAAAAACTCTTGCTAATACTATAAATCCTAATGTTTATTCCAGTAAAGCTACTTCAAGAGAACAATAGATAGATATTAGTTGTGAGCAGTGGAAACAAGCACAATTGTATGTTTGACACAACATTGATGATCTGGGTATTCATGTCATTGAAAACACCAATGAGTTCAATACTAAATATCCTCAAGCCAGTTTAATGTGGCTTGCTAGAGATCATAACCAGATAGGTGATTTGAAGAGAAAGTATTTAGTCAACTATCTCAAGCACCAAATAATGTTATACAAACTATCAAATGGCTCGTGTGCAAGTCAAAGATGCACAATACATCTTACGAAGGCTTTGACATAAATGTATTTTCATACTAGACAAAATGTCAAGGTGATAAGAGTCTCATCCAAATTAGTGGGTCACCCTTCAAGCATATTCATTATATTTTTCTAGTGCCAGGGATAAGATTCCATGTGAAGTAAAGATGTCTTATTATAGTGTCATTGAAAACATGTGAAAAATTAACTACACAAATTTTAGAGTTCCATTATTTAGTTATATAGAGTTGAGAACAATAAAGGAGTTTTAGTTGATGAACTTTGTTTCACAATGATGAATTTTGAGTGGACATGCGAGAAGGATGAACCATTCATCATGGCATCATAGGCTTATTCTATATTGACGATCCTACAAATGAAAATTGGGATATTGTTCTTGATGGGAAAATACAGTTCATTTCAAATTATATTGATGAAGAAGAGTAGTATGACAAGTATGATGACTGTAGTCCATTCTCTATTGGATTATAGAGTACAAATGTTGAATATAACCTTGATGATTATACAAATGAAGCTTACACAGAAGGGATATTCGTTTAAGGTATACTACATCTTATATTTCATATGTTATTTGCATTATATAACATCTCTATTTTCATATGTGATCTAATTTTTTTTAGATGGAATTAGACTTTTTCTTATGTGATCTAACTTTTTTATATGTGATACTACTTTTTCATATGTTTACTTTTGATTTTATAGATGACATTTGACCAAGAGCACAATGATCTCAAGCATGAGGATCCTGAGGGCAAGGATCCTACTCGGCATGCTGACTAGGGTGATGATTGTGCTGATAAATCTAAACGTAGGAGAGGGATAACTTTGATATAAAAAAATTTGCCTCAAATAGGGACAAAGGTTAGAAGGGATTTGTTAAATTTAATGAAGTAGGTAAGTTGATTACTAACGAGTTTATCAGCTACTGTGGGGTCCTTCATCGAAGCAAAGTGCCTCTCCATGTTAAGGAATGGAGACATGTGAGTAAGGTCACTAAATACCTCATCTTGAGGGAGTTAGAAGTGAGATATATGCATCTATGTTTTTATAGTCTTTTCCTATTCTTTATTTTCACATTTCTAAAAAGTAGTGAATGTTGAACCTTTTTAGGGCTTGTATGTGATTGATGAAAAGTTGCATCACAAGAATGTTATGCAGGTCATCGAGAGAGCACAGAGAGTTTGGAGAACAATCCTTACAAGAAACTACATCTTTGAACCAAAGAAGGATAAGGATCTCACTCTACGATGGTGTATCTTGATAAAAAAGAATGGTTCGAGTTTGTTGAGCATAGAAAAATAGATGAGGTTTCAAGGTATTAAATTAATTACATTTCATATGATTTCTTATGATTAGTTAATAATATTCTTATTAAATTGATTAGGACATTCACGGTGTTCAAAAAGAAAGGTATGACAAGAATGTGCACAACAACTGGATTAGTTTGGATGGCTATGTTAAACGCCACCAGTTGAGAGATCAAGAGCAAGGGCCTTCTATTTCTACACCTTTAACTATTGAGTCTTCTAGTGCTTCTGGATAGTTGCTTCGCTATTTGGAGTGGATAGATGTAAGAAAAAACAAAGTAGAATAAATCACCGTCCAAGCAACCCAGGAGGTGGTTGTAAAAATGGTAAATTTCTTGGTCTCACAATGCATGCCCATGTTCTTTTTCCCCTAGATTGCTAAGTATTACGGATTAGTCAATTTTGATGATAAATAGTTGGAGTTAGGTGAGCGAAGAAAGGAGGACAAGTTCATCCCTCATGTCACACATGATGAATTGATAGTTGCTCTAGGGACGGAAGAGCATCCTAGACGTGTTAGGACTGTTGGAGTTGGGTTTGGGATCAAATCTTATTTTACCTCATCTCAACAAAAAAGCAAGTTTGCCAGAAAGGGAGAATGGACCAGGAGGATGTGAAAAGATTGATAGTTGTAGCCTTGGAGGAGTTTAAAGCTTCTCAGGCGGCACAAGAGAAGTCATAGATCCAGTATAGCATCACATGCCCATGGAGGATATTGGAAGTACTCTTTCGGACCTACATGGAACGACTGAGGTAAGATTTTATTTAAGTCACATTATATATACATTGTGATGAAGTGATCCCTCAAGTAATGTATAACTATGTCAATCTAAATGTTGTGTTTCATAAATTGTAGATGTCCTAAAAATGTCATCTTGCCATCGATATTCCATCATACAATATTATGGGAGATGGTGAGGTTTTTCCAAATTTTGATATGGTTCATGGTGTTCCCCTTCCTGCTTATCATGTTTGTGTGAACGTCATATGTGTCATTATAGAATAGAAAGAAACACCACTCCCATACAAGCTTCTGGATGCCACCACACTCTGAGAGGTAGAAGGTAGATTTACTAGGCGGCTCAAATGGATCATCGTATTGATTGAGGTATGACAAATCTTATATTGAATTTATATATAATCTGAAACTACTATGAGAATATATGTGTGCAAACCAAAACAGCTAAGAAGCCCACTAGGGTTTCAAAGCCTCTGCCCCCACATTTTATTCCACATGAGTTGTTTGACTCCTTAGGCCCTAACTTTAAGATGTTGATAGTATGGATAGACAATCTAGATCAATCAGATACCAAGGTGATCGACCTTCAGGAGGAGGTCATAGGTATAAATCAGCATTGTTATAGTGTTGACAGATGTTTTTGAGCTATTTCATGATTAATGTTTGAACACATCAGTAATAGAACTTTAGATACGATAAGTCTGAATACCTCATCATATGTGAAAAATATGTATTTTATAATTTCTTATACATTAACTGATTATTGCATATATATATATATATATATATATATATATATATATATATATATATATATATATTCAATCATTTATGTTGCATAGTTTCTGAGTTTAGAATATAAAAAGTGGAATTTCTAATACCATCAATGATTAGCAATGTAGATAGAGATCTGAGTAGCGTCACTGATTATAGTGAATACCATGATGAAGGTTTTTGGTGCCTCCAAGAATGTGATCTTAGCTCCCTTTAATGTTCAGTAAGTTTTTGCTAACTTGTGAATATACAAATATTGCGGAATTTAATTTTTATTTTATTTGTCTTTTATTCACTCAAAAATAAGTATTGGCAGTTGTTAGTGAATGTTCTTGAGATTTATATTGTGTATTTCTTTGATCCTTCAGGTATGAAACTAACACCAAATGAAGGACACCTAATGAATTTGTCGATTCACGTGTAAGTATATTTTTTTCATGCTCAACATATTTGTTAATATTTGCATCATATGACAATTTAATAATGCAACATATTTGTTAATTTAACTTATAGGAGCATGAAAGCATTTCATAGTAGCTCAAGGAAAGTAGATACAACAAAGAATCAGCAGCTTGGATGAGTGTTAATGTATAGTTTCCTCACTCCAGATGCATATATATTACCAACTCTACTTAAATTAGATTTATTAATGTAATTGTAAATTTAAAGTGTCATGTTTAAGATAATAATTGGGCATACGAATATTATTGATGTTGTACATGGAGACGATTGTCACGCGCACAGAAAATATGAAATGTATAGCAAAGGTATTGTTATTAGTATTAGATCATGATTCATGAAGTAGTCTTACATGATAATACAAATAGTCTAATCTAATTAGAATTAGGTCTCATTCTCTTTGCAGTTTTTTGACACTAGTGAAGCCTATACATTGGAACAACTGAATGACCTACGTGAAGAGTGGGCAAATTTCTTCATCAAACATGTGGACTTGTCAACTAATATGGATGGATGATTGATATTTCATATTCAAACTTTGATGTTAATATTTTGTTTTATATGTTATACACCATGGACTTAAACTTTATGGCAACTGATGTGTATATTTATTCATGTGTATGTGTGTGTGTGAATTGAATGTGGAGTGCATGAGAAGGAGAATGATATTTATTTTTGCATATGTATGAAATTTAATGTGTGGCTAAGAACTAAATCAATTGAGTTGTATGTCCATGCAAATGTGTGTGCATTGAAGTGAAAAATGGATAGATTCTTGGGTTTGATGGCCTATTTGTGCATATGTATCAAATATATATATATATATATAGAGAGAGAGAGAGAGAGTGTGTGTGTGTGTGTGTCAGGCTAGAATACACTCGAGTGTATTCGGAGCAGAATACACTCAAGTAGTTTTTCATGATGCAATATTTTTTTTCAAAAATCAAATCTGTTGATCTTCTTAAACATCTTTTGAATAGCTCATATATAAAATTTGAGCACATTTGGACATTTATAGGTCATGTTATAAAGACTGCAAAACGTATGCATTTCAAATTAGTTTCGTGCGTCGAGCCCTCGGATGAGTGACTTATACTCATCCAAATGGGATCAAAATTTGTATGTAGCCTAATTATAGTATGACAGTGAAGATCAATGGTTTACATTTTTCAAAAAAATAGTCTTGATATGCAAACACACTTGAGTATATTCTAGCTTGACTATATATAGAGAGAGAGTTAGGCTAGAATACACTCGAGTGTATTCAGAGCAGAATACACTCAAGTAGTTTTTCATGATACAATTGTTTTTCAAAAATATAATCCGTTGATCTTCTTAAATATCTTGTGAATAGCTCATACGCAAAATTAGAGCACATTTGGACATTTATAGGTCATGTTATAAAGACCGCAAAAATTATGCATTTCAAATTAGTTTTGCGCGTCGATTTTGTTGCCCTTGGATGAGTGACTTGCACTCATTCAAATGGGCTCAAAATTTGTATGTAGCCTAGTTATAGTATGACGGTGAAGATCAATAGTTTATATTTTGCAAAAAATATTCTTGATATGCAAACACACTTAAGTGTATTCGTATGATTGATACACTCAAGTGTATTCTAGCCTGACTATATATATATATATATATATATATATATATATATATATATATATATATATATATATATCTTCTTGCATGTGTGTTGGCATGTTGTTAAGTTGTGATGCTTGCAGAGGTATGTAGTTTTGATGAACTGTTGTAATTCTGATGAACTACATGAAGTAGACAGGCTAGCAGCCAGACAATAAGTTTGCAAACCTACTATATGAAAAAATAAAGACATTTCTCATCGATTATTTCAAAAGAATCGATTACATATACATACTTCGTTGGTTACGTATAAAAAATCGACGAGATATCCCTTAATTTTTACTATTTATTCACTAGTAAAATTAACGACATACTATTAGTCATCGGTTGTTACTTGAGAAATCCACTACATAATTACTAATACCTCGTCGATTGTCATTCAGTAATCGATGAGGAACAATCAAGGGAAACCACTTTTACTACATAATTAGCATTAAGTTATTAGTTTTCTATTAAAAATCGACGAAGTAAGATAAAGAAACATCACTTTTTCGTACATATTGTGTCTTATTTCATCAGTTGGCTGTAAAATGGAATCGACGACATATATGTATGTCGTTGATTTCTTTTTTTTTAAATAATCGACAACGTATGTCCTGAATTTTAACATCCCCCACTTAATCGTTATTTTATAACGGACGATATATGCTAAAAATAACCGACAAGATACTCCCATTAATATAATAATATTTGTAAAAATATCAATCATATTTAATTTTACTTTAATTGATTTGATTGAATATTTTATATTTCTTTTAAAAAAATCCACTAATACGTGTTACACAGACTGAACCAAACATAAATCTGATACACTAGACGGGTATAGGATAAAATATTTCAACATTATCAAGAGTCTAAACCCAACCAACAACTCTGCTAACAATATGGATTGGAGTATGAGACTACTAAACCTAGTATGACGTGCACGATTCTCATACCAAGGTATACCTGAATTCGATGAAGATGTTTTACATTTTGGATATAGCTTATGCCGCTTATAGAAAATTGTGTGCTAACTCTTTTAGACCGACACTTATATAAGCAATCGTATTCAGTTTATGGGTTGTGGCATGCGCTGAATTGATATGTCCTCCACATTTCTTCATGTTTAATTATATATGATAAAAGAGCTTTTATAATAAAAAAATATCAAAAATTGAATTGCTCCTATTCCACGACTTCTCGTATATACTATGAAATAGGACATATTTGTACATAATTATCCCCATTTTCCTGCATAGATATTAAAAAACTATTTGTATTTATGTAAACTACACTCCTCCCACCCTACAAAAATCAGACATGGCCCAGACTCACCCTAACAGCTGCATGGTATCTTATTCCTTTTTCACCTTTTAAAGTTTTTATTACCTGATATATATCTTAATTCTTTATTCTTCTTTAATTTTCTTCACACTGTGATGATATAAAATTATTTTACCTTGTAATAAAGTAGAAAATTACATCAAAAATACCTTCAGTTTTCTTCACAACAGTGAAAGATGTTTGTCTCAACAATATGAGGGTCCATCTTCAATTTTGGGAGATGAGAATAAGATCAGCTAGGCAATTAATGTGAAAGATCCGACCGAGAAATGTATTGACAATTATTAAACATAGGTAGTATTTGTGTATATTTATAAAAATGCACATATTTATAACAATATTATAATAAATTGATACAATGTCTAAAAATGTTTTTCCCTTTTTGTATTTTTTCTCCTTTTTTCATGTTTCCTTCGTCTTTTATATAGTGATAATACATCCTTACATGAGGCAGTGGCATTGAAAATAATAAAAAAATAGTGTATGTAATAAAAAATATTGCACGCCATTTGCATGGAGAAATTTATTTGAATGGGTGAGCTTGAGGTAGAGAGTTTTCACATATTCCCAATATCTGGAAATGCAAATGGAGATGAGATGCATTGTGTCAAGTTGTCCAAGACAAACTGTGATCCTGTTTGCAAACAATGGATCCGCACAGATTCTTTACTCCAAAGTCCAACCAGCACATCATGCAAAAATCAGCTTCTCCACGTATTTAAAAAAGATTAAGTAATATTTTTTATTATTTTCAATGTTAATATTTCATATATAATGGTTGACTACCACCAAGTAAAAGAGAAGGGAGTAAAAAAATGAGGAAGGAAGTACTTTATGATGTTGTATTTGTACTAACATTAGTATTGTTATAAATATGCACAACAGTACCAAAATTAAACAAATAATGCCAAAAACAATGACAGAAGTAGAAAAAATAGAGCGAAGCAGTATTTTGGTGTTTGTGTTGGTATTGCTACAGATTCTTTTATACTATTTATGTAACAGTACAAAAAATACACAGCATATCAAATAAATAATACCAAAGATTTTGAGGAAAAAAACATAGATGCTTTGGTTTCATTCCGCTTCACTATATATTTAAAAAAAATAATATTTAGTTGATATAATCAATCTTTATACTTAATAGAGTAAAATGAGGCTTCGTCTTCCGGTCACATGTGCAGCAGGAAGATTTTTGTTAGATCCTTAAATCAAAGTGTACAAATAGGTGTATAGGAAGCAAAGTAATGTGTACGTTTCTCTTTGGACTAAGATTTGGACAAGCTCACGCCCTTCACACGCTCTTTCATGCACGGGCAAATTAGCCCTTAACCGCCGCTACGTGGCGGATGGTGATTGAGTGATTTTTTTGAAATTATATAATAGGAAAATAAATTTGTTTCGCTTATAATTTTTGAACCGTAATGAATTTTTTAATGAAACAAAAACCGTTAGGTTCGTTACGAAAAATACAATCTAATAAGCCTAATACTGACATATTTTTAAGACAAAAAATACAAAAATGATATATATAGGTTAATTGACAACCAACTATGGTGCTCATAAATGGTTATTGACACCCAAAATGGTTAGTTGACGTCGAAAATGGTTCATTGACACCCAGAAGTATAAAGATGATGCCCAAATAAGGTATTGACAACTAAAATAACTATTTAACTATTTTTAGTGTTATTTAACCATTTTTGGATGCTATGACGCTCATAAATGACTATTGACACCTAAAAATAGTTAATTGATGCCCAAAATGGTACAGTTACACCCAAAACCATAAAGATGGTGTCCAAATAAAGTAATTGACACCTAAAATGGTTTATTGACACTCAGAAGTTTAAAATGACGCCCAAATAAGACATTTTTGGATGTTATGGCGCCCATAAATGGTTATTGACACCCAAAAATGATTAATTGACGCCCAAAATAGTTCATTGACACCCAAAAATATAAAAATGATGCCCAAATAAGGTAATTGACGCTCAAAATGGTTCATTGACACCCAGAAGTTTAAAATGACACTCAAATAGGGTATTGACAACCAAAACAACATAAGGACACCCAAATATGTGTGTTTGACACCTAAGACTAGGGCTGAGCATTGGTCCAGAACCGGACCGGACCGGACCGAACCGGACCGGACCGCGGACCGAATTTTAACAAATATATGGACCGCAGACTGGACCGTTTCGAGGTAGGACCGGACCGGGACCAGACCGTTTTGTGCTAGGACCGGACCGGACTGTTTGGACCGTAATCAGCCTTTTTTACATGTTTTATAACTTATTTAATTGTACAAAGTTGATAATCTTAGTCACTTCTAACAATTATATAACTTTAGTATCAAACATTTATACTAGTAGTTATTATATATGTACTTTATTTGTAATTATTATAGAATACACCTTCAAATATATATGAATTTTATATAAAAGTCAATATGCGGTCCGGACCGGACCGAAGACCGAACTCATCAAAATTCCTGGACCGCGGACCGGACCGAACACAAAATGGACCGGACCGGACCGAATTGAGCAGTCTGGTCCGATTTTGCGGTCTGGACCATTATTTGCTCACCCCTACCTATGACCACTAAATGGCACCCAAAATGGTTCATTGACACCTAAAATTATAACGACGCCAATAAATGACTAATGATACTCATAAATGGTTATTGACACTCAAAAATAGTTAATTGACGTCTAAAATAGTTCATTGGCATCCAGAATAATCTATTCATATCATTTTATTTTTATTTTTAAAAATATATCAATATTAGTCTTATTGGAATGTATTTTTTATAATGAATCCAATAGTTTTTGTTTCGTTAAAAATTTTATCACAGTTTAGAAGTTATAAACAAAATAAATTTATTTGTATATTACACAACCTCTACTAACTCATCTAATTAAAATCCGTCACATCATCACCCTCAAATCAGTCTCTCCTCCAACAAACCACTCCCTCCCCCGCATGTAAGGCGCACTTGTACCTGCACCAGCCCCACGTGACGGAATCGTTTCTATTTCTCTTTTGCTTTGGTCTAATAACATCTTGATTTGAATGAAGATAGATGGATGAACATTAACTGCGACCTCGTGACACTTCAGTGAAGGGGAAGAATCTGCACCCTTGCAATGACCGGAAAAGACATAAGTTCACTTACCAGTTCCCGAAGACAACAAAGGTATGGCGATGTAAGATAGGATAAGCTTTGGGGAATAGAGCCACAGACCGCACAGTTTAGTCAACAATTGCAGGTTCCTTCCTTTTAAGTTCGACTAGACAGCCGGAAGCAAATTAATTAATTAACAACTACTCAAACTAAGAATTTTTCAACTGATGCCTACAATTTTAGAACGAAAACAATGTTTTCCACATAGGAAAATGCTTTGCCTAAGTAGTGAATCGCGTCCGCGTGTTTTTATTTGTTCCACGTGTTTCTAAGAATGGCATTATGATGGCGAGACAGTGGCTTAGATCAGTAGAAACTGATTCAATCAAGTTCGGTCCACTTTTCGGTCTACAGTACTGTTTTCCTTTTGGGATTGCAAAAGCCCGTTGATAGTGATGAGTAATACGCAACCTAACTAAAATATGAACAGCTGAAGAGAAACGAATTAGAACTAATATATAAATGATGTAATACAGAAAGTAAAAATTTGGAAGAAAAAAAATAAATGCTTATCATTGAACTTGGGTAATAGAAAACGTGATGATTGAAGGAAAATATCCAACAAAAAAGATACCTGATTATATTAATTCAGATAGAAGGAGTTCCTCGACAGTAAGGTCGGCTTTGAATGGATAAAGTTTCAAGTGTTAAAATTGGAATCTTAAGGAGAGTGAAATGTAGTAGGAGTGATTATGTATTTTAGGATGTAATTGTGTATATGGTGAGAAAAACCCAAGTGATTGCTCATAATGGACAAAACTTATTCGGGAAGTTTATATGAAATACAGCTTATTGTAAGAGAATGAAAATGTCTTTCGTAAGAAGGATTCAAGATGAAGATGCAAAAGTGACGAATGACGGTAGAAACATAGTATCTTCTCAGATGGGGAGACAACTTCAAATAAAAATATTAACGGACTAAGCAGTGGTGGAGTCAGAAAAATTGATCAAGGGGGCATCAATAACATAGAACCTCAGCTGGAGATATTAAGTAGGGCACTATATGCAATTTTGTAAAAAATATTACCTAATTTCTCTTATAGTTATGTGTAATTATAAAATCCGGGTAGGGCCCGTGCCTACCCGGGCCACCATGTGGCTACGCCACTGACTAAGTATGTTTTAAGGGGACATGAGAAGATCAAATAAAATTTGGATAAGAAATGATTGACTGGAATGAAGGATGAACAATAATGGGAATAAGTTACGCAAAGATTATTTAAGAAGGTATAAGGCGCAAGAAAACAGATAACGCCTATAGTAATTCAAGGAGATGTGATTACATCAATCTCAAAAAAAAGTAGGTGAAGTGATTAAAATTCCAATTTGGAATAAGAAATCTATAAATTCAACAATATTGTTGGCTACAACTAAGGTCAAGTGGCAAATGATAAAATGATGTAGATGAAGTATCAATGATTGGAATAAGTTTCATCAACATGAATATTAATATTCAAATAATTAGGAACCCTAAGCATAACTATATGAGAGAAACAAGGACCTAGATTAAAAGCCCTTTCAATCTTTGTTTGTTTTTATCAAAAACTAGAGAGCACATAGTTTATTCAATCTTCCTTTCAATAAAGGTAATCCCAAATACCTCATTGGGAGTTTCCCAACATGGATATTCGAGGACTTAGACATAAAATCTTCATTTCCAGATTTATTATAGAAGATGTAACTTTTTGTTGCACTAATATTCATGCCACAAATGGATCCCGAGATCTTTGGGAAACATCTTTGAGGGCTTCAACAGAAAATACTTCATCTTCAGAGAAGACATTGAAATCATAAGCAAAGAGAATACATGACAGTGAAATTTTGTTTAAATTTTTGAAAGGGTTGATTCTCCCACTACTTGTAGCTTAATTCATCATTTTAGCAAAACCTTCCATAGAAATAACAAAAAATAAGGAGAAAATGGGCCTCCCTGCATGATGTCCCTTTGAGAAGAAAAGGAATCATAATGGAAACATTGATAAGAGTTTGAAAATGAATGGTACAAAATATCTCATTCATGCAATGAATAAAGCATGCAGGAAAATTCATCTTATATAAGATCATAGATGACTAATTCTAGTTGATAGAATGGCATGATTTCATTAAGTCAACTTTAATATAAAATTTAGGTTCATTCATAAGTAGTGTACCATCAAATATGTATATCTCCTCAAAAAACACATTGATGGTTACTGGTAACAGTAGAGAGAATCCTTTGAAACTGATTAACAAAAATTTGTGAAATAATTTTGTAGGCCGCATTTGACAAGACAATCAGTCTCCAATACTCGACATAAGAAGCATATTTAGATTTGGGAATGAGTTTTGAGAAGGTATTATTAACTTCTTTCAATAAATGTATTGTATATAAGAAATTATAAACATCTTTTCTAACATCAACCCCAACAATAGACCAGCGGGACTTGAAAAAATGGTAATTGTAGTCGTTTGGACCAAGGCCTTCATACCCCCCATTAGAATATAAATGGCATCATTGATATATGTGGCAATCACTTTGCTACTTAAGAAAGCAATTATAAATGATCCAACTTAGGAAGAGATCATTTATCATTCCACTAAAGATATATATTAATGGCATTTTCAAAAAGATCTATATAGAAGTTATAGATGTTTTAACTAATATCATAATCATCAGTGTTGAAAGTCCCATCAAATTTCCATGCCTTTGATGTTGTTTCTAGTTTATCCTAGATATAAGAGAGGAGTATAAAAACTTGGTGTTTTATCCAATAATTTTAACCACTTGATTCTGGATTTTTGTCTCACAAGTGATCTTCAACATTATAAGTTTTTGCAACTAGATTCCTCTTACTAATGGAATCAACGACTAGAGAATGATTCCCTAGATCATTATCCATTTTGTCCTAAGTAAAATAGGCATCACTTTCCATTATCTTTATGTTTTCAGAAGGTTTTGCCCCCACTAGTCTATCACATCTACATAGAGAAAATTGAACATTCTTTAATTTTTTGCATAAACAAAAGATAGGATTCCCGACAACATCAATTTTTCCAAGCATTGTGTACAATATCATTAAATCATGGAATGACAATCCATGCATTGAGGAATATAAAAGGAATTATTTTCTTATACTGAGAATCATCAAGATGAATAGTAAGGTACTTATGATCACTATGGACCGAGCAGTTTATAGTACCCCAAACTTTAGGAAATTCATCAAGAAAGTTTGAGCTATATAGAATCCTATCAATTTTTGGCATAACAAGATTATCACATTCTAGTTTATTATCCCAGGTCAGTCTAGTTCCCACAAAATTTAGTTCAAAGAGGTGGTTTCTATTAATGAAGTTTTTAAGTAGATTTATATCAGCGGAAGAGGGTTCAGATTTACCATACCTATCAAATAGTCCAATAGAGTTGAAGTCTCCAGTAGAATCCAAGGAGAAGTCATAGAACTATAGAATAGGCTCTCCCAAATAGTCACTCTCTTATGAACTCATTTGTGACCCTAAACCATAACAAGAATGAAAGACACACCAAGGGTGTTGACATCACAATACATGTGAAAAATTGATCGCCTTCAATTCAGAGGCGATCCAGGGGGTCAAGCAGGGGCACATCCCCCCCTCAAATTTTAAATTTAAAAAAAAGTATATACATAATGTATATTTAACATGGTATCATAATTAATATTCATTTTTTAGTTTTATCTAGAAGATACGCTTAGATAACTTCTGTCATAATTTACAAATTTTTTGAAAAAAATAATATCATTATAAATGTGATTTAAGTAACAAATTACAAATAGAACCATATGAAAACAAGACAAAATTTATTTAAACGTATGATGTTTTCTTACTTTCAAAAATAAATCATGATGTTTGTGAATTTATACTTATTTTAATATACATATTAAATTATATTACGAATACATACATTAATTTCCATCTATTAACTATTAGTGTAACTGTATATATTGATAAAACAAACAACCAAACATGGATAGTTTACAATATATTTTATTAGATTGTCAAAATTCTTACATAACATATAAATAATTAAATATCTAACAATTACATATATTATATAGTTATATTGTGTGTAATTTACTTGTGCTAATGATATAGAATGGTTATTCTCTATAGTTTTGAAATATATATTAATAGCATTGTTAAAACATATATTTTTTTAATATTTTAAACATCAATGTATTTGGTGAGATAAGGTCATATCATGGACTATTACATGATAATCCATTACAATAATATACAAATATATACAAAAGGATTTAGAGAATTATTATATATTATTTATATTTGATGATATGACTACTAATAATATGTTAGTTTCTTTTATTATGTTAGATTATCGAGATTGCACAATATTTTTTGAATCTTAATCATTAATGCCTCTCTTATTTAAATTTTGTCATTTTTAATAGATCGACTATACTGTCAAACTTCTATATGTATCTTATATAAATATTGTTTTTTGAAATTTCACATTTATTTTTATTATGATGTCAAAAATAATGTATTCAATATTCCTTATTTTTAATATCGAATAGATATATATATCTATAATTCAATCATTAATAAGTTACCCATAATATTTATTCAAATTTTAGGTAAAATAATGGATAAATTAATCATGATGTCTATATTATTGGGCTAAAATTTATTATATTGTTTCTTTCTCCACTTATATAATATCTTTCGTACATTGTATCAATTTTACAATTCAGTTTTATTAAACTCTATCTTACTTTTAAACTAATAGACTTGTCAAAATCATCACATAGGAGATTTATTTGCGCAATCTTATAAAATATATAATATCCCACAATCAATGTTGAATATAAAATACATGTGGTTTTGTAGAGGTGACGTACATTTATGAAGAACTAATTTAGAGAAAGTTTTCTTTCAAAAAAGAATAGTTTTTTTTTATATTAGTGGTAGTGACTTAGTATGCATTTTAAACATGCGTAGAATGTTACAAGATACATAATATTAGTTAATGATAATCATACACGGAAATTAGGTAGTCCATAAAGTGAGGAGATATGTACTCAAATTCTTTTTGATGATATATGATCTATTGATATCCTATCTATATCAAAATAAATGGGTTAACAATATGTATTTGGGGCATTTAGACACTCTGTTTGTCTTATTACAATAATTGAAGATCGATCTACTTATGATGTAAATATAAAATATAAATTTATATGAATTTTTAACACTACTTCATGTGTGTCCCTCCTTCATAATGGGGTTGGCTCCGCCACTGGCCTTCATCAACTTTACTAATAGAAATGTCTTTGGAATCACATAGCATAATAACTCTTCCAAGGGGGTGAGGTGAGTGGTTTGATACCCAAGTATCTCCATTCCATAGAGGATTCATAATTTTATTCATTTTTATTTCATGTACTTTTGATTCCATATTGCAAACAGTATGTGAATTAATCAGAGAAAGAGCTTCCTTAAGTGATGTCTAATATCCAACTTTATTCAAACCTAGGACGTTCCTGGACAAAATAGAAATGGATCTAATGATTTGGATCCAATGTAGATGATTTTTTGCTACAGTTGAAGGACCACCGCCATCATCAAGGAATTCCAGTTGCTTGAACTTGTTTGGACACAATGAATATACCTATTGGCCTCTAAGTAGGGATTAGGTAGGGAAGTGATCCTTCCTTTATTCTTCATATTTCAAAAGTGTGTGGACTTGTTTGGAGTCACTTCAAAGGATTCATCAACATTGACTTGAGGAATAATTACAACACTTTCTTGAGCAGTCATTGGTTTAAGAATGACTTCTAAACATTATTCTGGGATATCAATCATAAAATGTATCATATTCTTTTTCCTTCATTACCTAAATTGTCTTACATTTGTCCTTCTTCTCTTTTTTTCATCATTCTCCACAACCATGGTCAAATAACCCACATAGCTTGCAGATAATCAGAGTCCACCCATATTTAATATTGATAATGTCTTTGATTCCATCATCATTAACAAGATTGGTCTCTTTCAAGAAGGAAGAGTCCTTTGTCTTCATTGCTCGAATACGAGCATAATTCAACCTACATGGATTCATGGTCAGTGTGTCTGACCTTAATGGGTATCCAAATAGCTCCCAATGAGGATGGAAGTTTCTTCATCCCAAAACTCTAGGGGAGATCATATACCCTAATCCATATTGGGAGTTTCATCGACTTGAGATTCTCTAGTGTCTCCCCTCTTTTCCATTTTTTAGATGAGGTGTTTACCAACCACAAACCACATACCTTTCTCAAGGATGGTCACCATGTCCTTTGGATTTGAGAATGGATAACAAGGAAATCATTATCTCTTAATAGAAATTCAAAATCACCCTTCAACTTCCAAATCAAGATCAGGTGGTGTCTAGATTGCCCAATAGGGTTTTATTCTGATGGTATATCCTACAATTATGTATCCCATTTATCAATGTTCCTTTCAACTATAGATATGGAGTATTTAAGGGGTCCATTGACTAGTTCAAATTGACATGGCTTCAGTACCATTTCATTGGACCTTCTTGAAGTGAATATATATATCCATGCTTTGCACATCACATATCTATTATCTCAGTATTACTTGCTTTCACCATTTGTAGCACAGTAGATGTGTTGAAAACCTTGAAGGAGGTACGATGACAAATATCTGATGTGGGGCTTCTCCAGTGTCACATTCGGGGTCATCAAATATGTTAGTCACCCACGAAATATGCATTCATGATAAAGACATAATGTGAAGTATCTTACAATAATACTTGACATTGTGGTTAGTCATAACTTTCATATGGTTAAAAACATAAATCAATTATATACCAACCCCCACTAATGAGATCTAACTATTCCTAGGAATAGATAAACTATATTTAAATCATGAATTAGTGATAAAAAATTCTAATGTATATAAAAAAGTAGTTGTGCATAATAGCAAATAACTGGTTGCTCTCAATAAGATACTAATAGTATAGATTATCTTAAAATGGAAAGCTTGGTTGAATGTTGATGAAATCTAGAAATATGTTTATTGAGGCAAGTAATTCATCCTAACAGATCTATTGTATTAATGAATTTATGTCATCCCAAAAACAAATATTACTCTAAGATCCTAGAAATAGAAAGATACATAAATAAGTGTTATAGGGAGTAAGTAATGTTAGGATCATCCTAGAGAAAATATAATTTCAAGATATATGTTAGATATTTATTTGGTGAATAAATATGGATGTAACATCATTTAACCCTAATATCTTAAATGACCTCATAACTGCTTTCATAAGAATATGCTGACTATAAAGACATATTCTACACATCAATGTAGCCTAGAGATGGAATTTCATATTAATTAGATAATTCTATCTGTTCTAATATAATTAGGAAATAAAATGACTAATATTAACACAATGTCAATAAAATTTAGTTTTTATTATTGATATCCTAAAGTTTACAATTTATTTGGTATCACATGATTTCTTTAACTTCCATTTTCGTATTATAATCCAATGGCCCAAATGTGGTCCTTTTTTTCATGGAAACTAGCCTAATCCAACAATGGCTGATTTATCTCCTACCTTATGACTTTCCACTTTTCTTATTGAATAGTAACCCTACAACCCATGATCTCTTCTCTCTCCCTATGTTCCTCCTCAAACCTATATATTTCCTCCCTCACCTCCCTCATTTGTTTCTAATTCAGTTGACACCTAATTTCCATAAGGGTGGTCATTTGTACCTCTTTATCAAACCCTAACTTCCTTTTTTCCTATTTCAATACTCTTCTTATTGTGTTTTTACCCTAAGCCCTCAAACCACTATAAAACTACTCCATTACCTCTACCTAACCTATTTACAACTATCCTTAGTTCTTCTCTGACTTAGTTTGTTGGTTAGCATATCTTCCCCATCTTCACTTGTGTTGTCACGCATCCCCAAGTTTTTTGACATGTTCATGAACAAGTAAGAAGCCAAATGACATGTATATTATTTTCTAGTGTTCTATTAAAGGTAGCACTTGCTAATTTTCTCTCTAGAGTAGCAATTTAAATTCCCTATATCTCCACATCTTACAGTATTTATGCAATCCTCGAGTCATGGAGGGTTTTTTTGCACTGTCGCTGTCTCCTTTTCCATCCATGTTTCTAACCCACTTGTTTTTAATCAAAGCCATTTGATCTTTGGGAGATTTTTCGGCCTCCTTGTTCTTGATTCTGTGACACCCATTATCACACAAAGTGAGATTACTCAAAACATAACCACAGAAGAAAGATTAACAAATAGATTACTAGAAAACACTAAAAATTAAAACTGTGTCATAAACTGTCAAACAACAAGGACCTTTACGTACAGGTGCTTTCATGCCTCAAAGCACTTACCATGTGTGCTATTAGCCTGTTACCAGAGAACCTATTCCAAAATATATATATACATGTATCCATTATAGTTGTATACAAAAAGGTCACACATGACGAACACATATCAAAAGCACATCCACAAAGCATCTACAAAACATCCCTAAGGACCTGAGTGTACAGGGATGACTCTAGGACTCTATCAACAAAAGACATCCAACAACACTTCCAACCTAATTGTGAGCTACTGCTCCTCTTGTTGCTGCTCAACCTTTTTTGTACGATCTCTACATCTTCGTGCTTGTCCACCTAAAAAGGGTGTGGGAAACCCACGGGGTGAGATTCCAAATCTCAGCAGGAGATATAACTCTCCAACAACTCTATTATCATCACAAATAAGATAAACTAAGCAGAAGTATAATTACAACTATATGAAACATGTAATTATTATTAATAGGAAGAGCATTTACTGTTTGATTTATGAATCATCTTAATAATTGAAAATGAATATGAAGAACATACATTGTATAAAGATCTAGCAAGGCCTCATCCAATGTTTTCATATTTTGATCCTATACAAGTATACTACACGATTGATTATGCATTTTATTATGCCTTGAGGATTTGAGTCATACAACCCAAATCCCATCGACCACTTGATAAGTCGAAATTGATGTCATACAAGGTCGAATGGAAGAGTCAGAATCCATGATCTCACCCCCTTGGTCAGTACAAGAACATGCAGTGACATTAAAAGTCAGACTGCTAACAACGACATATAGTCCAGTTGTACATATCTAGCCCCCCTTGGTACAGGTCATGACGCTAATGAGCTACGACCCACATCCACACTCTAATCATGGTATGGCTCGTAGCTAATCCTGAATCACATATTATTGAGCTACGGCCCGCAGCTGCACTCTATTCAGGGTGTGGCCCGCAACCAATCCTATGGGGTCAGGATACAAGGAGATACCTCAACTTGCATCCCGTGTATTCAACAATATGCGCTCCGAGTTAAACGTGTTTCACCATTCAGCAAGTGCTGACACTGAATGGATCTATGGCATAGGGAAAACTTACAGGTTTAGGTTCCACTTTGATTAATTAGGTTATTTAAGCATCTTTCAGCATCAGTCAAGTTACAAAGTATAAACTTAAAACATGATCTACATAAACAAGACATGACACATCACTAGCACATACTGAATCACATAAGGACCACATCATCACTTTATGTATGTCTTTCACCATATGCCCATCACAAGGACCACATACTTGTGGTAAGTGGTAACAGCCCCTCATCTCATCATTTGAGTAAATCATTATACGAGGTATCTAGCCATCATCAGGTCATATGACCATTTCCTCCTCTTTCTGTGTTATCACATCACATGTGCCTCACAAAGCTTATTCAAACATACTATAATCACCATAGCTCATACCTGGCTATGCATATCATCTGATATTACCTTCATGGTTAGAAACTAAAAATAAGAAGGCAATACATCATCAACACCATCATCTCATAGGACTCATGCCATACATGTTTCATTATATCTATCAGGGTTAGGGTTTCTCTATACTCGATTAGGGTTTACAAGGTTGGATCAACAACCACCCTTAGATTAATACTTCCATCATTATTATGGGGTGTGTTATGAGATATAGAAACATAGTTATTATTATCATACATACGATCACACCATAGGGTATCACATCTTATCACTTAACCCTATCTTCAATCATGATGTATCACAAACACCATCACAAGACATCGATAGGGTTATAACATAGAATATCAGTTAACCCTAAATGTGTCAGGAAACCACCCAAGGTAGGGTATTAGTTAAGGATATACTAGGTGAGCAAGCAAGGTGTTGGCCTACCAACTCAGGAGGGTGTATCGGGCAGCAACACTTAAGGAAAAAGGGTATCGTCCAACCCAACCTATTAGGCAATGTAATTACAGGGTGTGACTGGCATCAGGGGTATCGGGAAACACTTATATATCAGTATCACAAGGTAACGGGTTGCTTAGGGTTTCAGCAACGCATCCCAATCCACACATCATCGCATATCGACAATGCCTCCCTAAGGTGTGTCAGTCTCTTCCCAAGAAGAGTATCACAAGTCATGACGGCTAAGACAATGATAGGCAACGTGTCTTCAATTGTAGCACATCTTTGATGCAAGCGTCCTGCTTAAGAGTCATCTCAGTTTAGGCCACTCATGGATCGTGACAACCAGCATCAATGAAACTTACCCACCACATAGGTTAAACAAAACTAAGCGATCTGGATATGCATTGGCCTACTCATGCCTAAGGAATAACGATCTAAACATTACCAAAATGTGTTGACCTAGAACTCCCCGAGGTCGTGACGGCCATCAGAAAAACATGTCTTTCTAGGCCTTGCTAAGATCATGACGACCTATCACAAGGAGTGACGGTCAGTGGCATCATAGGTCGTGATGGCCACCCAAAGCATATCATCCTAACATACCTACCGGCCTCATCAACTTCAACCTTACAACATGCATCTTCAAGCAAGGTAAAAGAGGTGAAACACAAGAACAACAACTAAGCAAGACTCTTTTTCCAAAATAGAATGTAAAAACACCAAGAAGGAAATACTAACAAGCAAGGGATAACGAGCCAAAGATAAAGAACAAGATAGTAAGTAAGGGGTGATAATAACACATAGGGTTTAGAGTTATATAACCTGCTTCAAAGATCACCACAATATCCAAGCTCTAAGCTCATGAGCTCAATGTAGAACAAGATCTCCCAAACTTGATCACCACAACACATCCAAGGAAGAATATGGAACCATGGTTAAGAGGGTTCGCAGAAGAAAGAAAGAAGGTAACCAAGATCCATGATCGAGAAGAAGAAAGGAGAGAAGGAGAGCTTAAGGATCATGGCTTACCAAGGTAGAGGATTAAGGAGACACCACAAGCTTGAGACTCATCCACCAAGATCTAAGAGATAAGCTCCTCTATCTCAAGGTCATCCACTAAAGAGAGAATGCAAGGACAACCAAAAGGGTTTACTTGCATGGAGAGAAAAATTAGGATAAGGTACTAAATACTATTTTAATGGAAAAAGACATAAGTAAAGTTAATGGAAAAGTATGATGCCTGGAACCGGGTATGTGACAAGAGTTGAGATAGTATGGTATGTGGTTGATTGCCACAATGTGGTCCTCCATTTGTGTATGATGAAATTTCATCTAAAAGGGATGGTCCTTGAACATTGGAGTAGTGATTCATTAGAGAATCTCAATGGTTGTTATGGAGTCTAATAGAATCATAACATTGGACCAATCATGTTCCTTTGACAAGAGGGAATCATAAAGGTTGGCTTGGATTTCAACTTTGAGGCTAATTGGGAGAATAAAGGGAAACCGAACCTCATGACACATTCACAGACAATATTAACGACATGGAAACCAACCCCTACTTTCTTAGGGTAGTCTGGAAGGCAACATTAGTGAAAATAGAGTAGTCTATGTTTTTTTATTCCCTTCCCATCATGATGTTGTATGAAGGATTAAACTAAGATCTTTAAGTTGTCAGAGACACAATGATCTCTGTATGCTCCTTGATGGAAGCAATATGAGTCTATGTATGTAGGTTCTTTCCTATGTGAACTAGGTTGTTGCCCTCCTTCCACATGTACCAATATGACACAACTAGCTATGGTTCCTACATCATAGGAGGTTGTACATTGCACCTAAAAATTTTCAAAAAGCAAGAAGAAAGTCATCCCAAATTGAGCCCCTGCCAAATGGGACGATTGATATTGCAGTAATGGGACAATGAAGAATAGAGTCTACATAATTGTTGCAGGATGTGTAGGTAATGTACACCTCAATGTTTTGACGTCTCTTGTATGCATTTATAAGGAAGACTTTAAAGTGTAGGGGCCAATGAAGATGTGAACTCTCCTAGGATTTGAGTTACCATATGCAATTATAATCAGTATTGATATGGATTTCTTTGTTGATGCCTACTGGTAGTAGGATACCTATGATGTGAGTTCATGATCATTGCGCCAAACCTAGATGTCCATCCCGGTGAGGGGGTAAAGTTTCATGATGTATTGAATATGAATCCATACACCAATTGGATGATGAGATTGAATGAAGTCACTATCCCATTCCTTACTGTCAAGGGACATAGATTGAAATGCTAGGTCCGACACACATTAGAACTTGAAATTTGGGGTTGAAGTCGTGAAAGTCACCTTTTATTTTAGAATTAGGTTATGAAATCTACAACATTGAATGTATACTATCTTCTTGATTCTATATCATATTTCTTATATTTTTTTGAGTTAAAGTTAATTAATCATTAACTTTCCAGATAATGAACTTTTAACCAGTTTTAAGATTAAACCATTAGAGAAATGACAGTAGTGCCCCCACATTTCATGCTAAACTTAGAGGGTCATGTGAGAGGTCAGATAGATAAAAATAGTGACACCTAGATTCCACACAGTTGAAAGAATCAACATTATGAAAAGACCTTATTGTCTATGATTAGCATTAAACATGAAATTGCACCAAGGAAAAAAATGTAACACATCGCATATGTTTCTAGGAAACACCTATGAGGAACATTGAGCAAACATATACAATTGCGAATAAAAAACACAACACATAGTCAAAATCTCAATGAAGAAACATTGGATTTGAGTTCCACAAGTCCTCGTAGACTCATCGGTATATTATATAGGTCATGCTATGGTGGAGAAGCTCACAGACCTTTCTAACAATGAATTTGTAAGGACCCTGGCCCATGTTTTGAGATAACCCTGTTTGTTTTTCTTAAGTGTGTTTCTTAGCTCCTTGCTCTAATCATATGAGATGTAATTAGGGCATGTTGGAATTTTGAGTGCCTTGTTCGAACTTGATGCTTGTGTTTTGTGGAGAGCCTTGGTGCAAAATGCAATTTACCCAGGATAGGGGTTGATGTGCACGTTTGCCACCTCTAGAGTGTTCCTTCTCTCTCTTGGCATCATCTAGAGGAAAAAGAAAATGTCAGGCACCTTGTTTGGACCTTGGTTGTGTGATGGAATCCTTTGTGATGCTTAGGACACGTGTTAGAGGTGTGCCTTACACCTAGAAGTGTTGTCTCAGGCTTGAGAACCTTGGAGAGGCCTTGTATCAGTTTGTGGGTGCCTTGAGAGACTACCTATCAGTTTGTTGGTGTATTGAGAGACATCCTACCAGTTTGTGGTATCTAGGGTTTTACCCCTATCAGTTTGTGAGTAGGTGGATATGTGTATCGACCATGACCATCATAGGTGACCTAGAGGGAAAGACATAGATCTTATTACCTCGTTTCATGGTGTTGCATGTGGCTCTCTCTTGTAGACAATTGTCACCTAGGGTTCTAAGTTGGTGACACCTTCCCCTTGATCTCTCTCTCATCCCTCTTGTATATATACCTCTTTACTTTAGTCCAAAAAATAAAATATTTACCTAATATCTTATACATAGAGGATCTGAATGTAAATCTCCATCATAAAATTACAAATAGGAACTTGTTATTCACTTTCTAATACCTTGAGTAAACTAAAAGACTACTCTAAACTTATAACTATTCATTAATACCACCTTTGAGTGAGCTCCCACATGCATGGAATAATTTGAGGATTTATCATTCTATAATTTAAATTTCTATGAAGAAGGATGATAATAAGGAGTGTGGGGGAGTTAAATTTGATCCTACATTTTAACCCAAGATGTTCATTTTTTTCAAATTGCATCTTTTAAGTCTTTCTCTAGGATTTTATCTTATTTTTGGCAAAATTCTGGATATATTTGCAATTTGTTTGCTCCTTGCGCATTAATTCTAATTCTTATCATTTTTGCTCATCCTTTGCATATTCAACCTCCAATTATAATTTCTCAACTTCTGATAACAAGATCATACTTCATTACTCAGAAATCAAAAGACCAAGGACTTCAAATACAATATTCCCAACACATCCATACTTGAGTCGAGCAATTCAATCAGTGAACTGATTGACTCACCCATGAAAAAGCCTCTATTCCAAAAATTCAAATGGCTATTTCACCTCTCGACACAACCATTCCACTGTCCGCCTGAACCCGCCAATTCAACAATTGAAACGGGCATCTCATACGTTGAACTGGGCAATTCAAAGTTCCCAAGCTCCAACTGAGTTCCTTAGATACTAAGTCTTAGTCAAACGGTGTCGCCACCCTCTCCTTAGGGTTTTGACTTGCTTCCCTAGATCTGTGCATGCAGAGATCTGAACCGAGCACCTCATACTGTGAAACAATCAGTTCACAATCCACAATCAATTTTTTTCCATCCCACACTTGGGATTTTTCTAGAGAGTATCTAAGGTTTCCACCCCTCATTCTCCCAATAAAAGGAGGGGGAATCTACAAAAAGGGGATCAAAGTTTTTGTATCTTGATCTTAGGTTTAGGACCTTGTTTACTTTCTTTCTTTGGAATTCTTGCGACTTGTACTCTTCTTTCTTCAATAAATTTTTAAATTAATTATAGTTCTTGGTCTTCTTGGTTGGGAAAAGGAATTAAGAAAGGTAGCCATTTTATTGTCACTAGGCAAGAGTCCTTTCTGGATTATTTTTTATACTAGTCTATGGCTCCCCTTATTCTATCCTTTGTTTCTTCTTTAATTTCTATAGATCATGAGTAGTTTCTCAAATCGGGGCATGGGGAGTAGTCCCATAGCCACAGTAGATTATAT
Source organism: Alisma plantago-aquatica (assembly GCA_963693085.1). NCBI lineage: Eukaryota > Viridiplantae > Streptophyta > Magnoliopsida > Alismatales > Alismataceae > Alisma > Alisma plantago-aquatica. The sequence goes on along the minus strand of OY856409.1, from coordinate 1,050,907,676 downwards.
TGATTTCTTTATGATGAAAATTGGTAGATGGTGTCTATTTGGATTATTGCACGACTTAAATGGCTTGATCTCTTGATTTTGTTGAATGTTAGTCTTGGGTGATGAGATCTCAGATGCCAAGGCTCGAAACAACCAAACAAATGCATAAAGCTTTGGATGAGATCTCAGAAGGAGCTTTGTTGGGATAATCAAACTAGGATCTGCAAACACCAAGATCAATGTGTTTATAGGAATTTTGAATTTTGTAAATGCATTTGAAGATTTTTTGCATGCCCATCTAACACATTTTTTCTTCATAAAATTTATCAATCTAGTTTTACGTAGGCTATGGTGGTAAAACCTGTAACCCTGATATCCTTTATCACTGAATCAATTTCAATCTTTCGATCATTTCTTCCAACCACCCCTTTTCCTTCTTGAAATTTAATTATGCTCTTAGATAACTTTTCTTACTTGTTCTTAGCATAATTCTCTCTTTTATTTGTTCTTAGCATAATTCTCTCATTTTCATATTCTTAGTGTAACTTCTATTTCCTTGTTATTAGTGTGATCTTTTTTTTACTTGTTGTAGCATAATAAACCCTTCAACCAATGGATTTTTCAATTTGTGTTCAATAATTGTTAAAATTTATGGCTTCTTAAAATTTGATCACCCAGAGGAAATCACAGTGCAAGGCACCTTGAACCTAGGGAAAATGGTATCCTTGAGAACTTCATAATATATATGGAGTCACTAGTTTTGGTGGGCATGGCTTCAACCCATTTCGAAACATAATCCACAACCACTAGGATATAGGGGTACCCAAAGAAGAGTGGAAGGGCCCCATATAATCCACTCCCCATACATCAAAAATATCTATTTCTTTCACATAAGTCATTGCATTTGATCTCTCTTAGAAATATTACTAGCCCTCTGCCATTTATCATAAGACAATACAAACTCATATGAATCTTTAAACAAGGTGGGTCAAAAGAATCCTAACCGAAGCACCTTTCTAGCAGCCTTTTGAGAGCTCATGCGTGCTCCAATGGGGCTAGAATGACATTTTTTAGGATATCATGAGCCTCTCCTTAGGAATGGTTTATCCTGGTGCACGGATCACATTTTTTGAATAGGAATGTCTTATCCTAGTTAATATCCACAACCACTGAGATAAGCCATTCCACAACCACCAACATATCAATGGTTGATTTGTTGGGGATCATAATTTTTTAACATGAATGGCTTATCCTGGTGGTTGTGGATATATGTGGGGGCGTTAAAATTTGAGCTTGTATATTAAACCAATATGTTCATTTTACGTAGCATAAGTCAAATGAGATCCTTATAAATAACATTACTAGCATAGAAGATGCCAACAAATCCACTAATATAGCACAAGAAAGGAGACATATACATCAATGAGACTTGAATCTAAACATTGATGAATGAAAATAAACACCTTCGTGAACAATCGGTATAATGATACATTCCTACAACATGTACATAATGCACAAAATATCTAAAGACACCTTGTTCACTCTAGGTCTAAAGTGGAACATATATTTAGATGATCTCTATGTGACCTAGAACATGTTCAATTACAAATTGGGTAACATAATATGTGTAATCACTCACCAATTCAATTGATTATCTTTTTCAAGAAACCCCAAGTATGTCTACTTGGAATTTTTTATCAATATAATTTCCAGTGCTTTGGGACACTAGCTGGAAAAGTTAAGTCCCACACTCTCACTATGAACTTACATAATTTGTGTTGATGACTTTCTTGCTATGTGAATCCTCATAAAGAAAAATGGAGAAACATAAACCAAGTTCAATTAAACAAAGTCCCTTCTGGATCATGAGTTTGAATAATGTGATTTGGTTGACATGAACTTCAAATACATAGATGTAGAGGACACATAAACCCTAGATAAAGGTAGATCTGAGCCCTAGATGCTTCAATAAGAATGTTAGCTATTTTCTTCTTCTATGGGCACTTTGTTCTCCATTAAACAGGTGAAAGACAAATTTTTACAGAGGAGGGAAGAGAAGAGTCTAAAGGTTTCATTTTTGAGCTAAAGGATAGGTATATAAAGCTTACGGATAAGGAAAGAGAGAAACTTGAGGTGTTCAAGTCGCTCTCCACGTGTCCATAGCCTAGAGCTTCCATGGTCATGGAAGCAGCCATTCCACTATTCATGGAGACCTCCTTATCCATCAATTTTTGGATCCTAAGGCCCACCATTGGCCCCCAAACAAAGGAACCATCGGTTCTTTGGACCCTTAGTCACTTAAGTGGTGAACCATTAGTTGACCATCTCTTTTAAGTGAACCATTGGTCCAAGTGAACCAAAACTAGAAAAGCATTTACCTACTACCTCTAGAGGTTACCTTTAGTTGTCACCACCTACTAGTGACCATCAGATGCTAGCCAAAATAGGTAAACCTTTGGTTGATGGCTCCTAAAGGTAGCTCATTCATGAATGGGTAAAACCCTAAGTCACCATTGAAGGAAACACCTCCAAACCAAGGTTCCACTAAGTGCCCAATGGATCAAAAAGCTCAAGAATGATAAGAAAACATCTAAGGAACATAATTCATGTGAAAAATTGCATGGAAAACATCAGATTTGGGTAAATTGTAGAAAAGTTCAAAATGTGCAGAAAATTGCATAACTTGCTCAAACAAGTTACAAATGGAACCAAATGTGAAACTTAAGCTTGTCACATGATACCAAAACATATCACAAGGTTATATTAAGGGTTAAATCACTCAATAATGGTAATTAAGCATGTTAAACACTTTAACCAAGGTCATGGGTCTTACAGCTATAAACCCCTAACAAGGATTTTGCCCCCAAAGTCCTACACAAAGAGAGATGGGTACTTCCTCCGCATCTCATGCTCTGACTCCCACGTGGATTCCTATATGTCACAGTGATGCCAAAAAACCTTCACTAAGACTATATCTTTCTTCTTCAACCTTTTTACTCTTCTATCCAGGATCAACATAAGACCCTCAACATAGGAAACATCCTCATCTAACTCAACTTACACTGGCTGGATCATCTACTCTATATCTGGATGACATTTCCTCAGCATGGAGATATGGGAAACATTATGCCACCTATGAAATTTTGATGGTAGATCCAAATTGTACACCACCTTTCTAACATGAGCTAAGATAGGGTATGGTCCCATAAATCTAGGAGCCAACTTACCCTTCTTTCCAAACTTGAACACACCTTTCCAAGGATAAACCTTGAGATACACTCTATCTCGAACTTGGAACTCTAACAGTCTATGATAGTTATCTACATAAGATTTTTTTCTGTCCTATGTTGCTTTCAAGTGTTATTGTATCACCTTAATCTTCTTTGTAGTCTATTTTACTAGCTCAGGACCCAAAAGTTGATACTCACATGTTTCAAACCAACAAAGTGGAGATCGACAATGTGTCCCATACAGAGCCTCATAAGGATTCATATGTATACTACTCTGATAGATATTGTTGTAAGCAAACTCCATCAGACTCAGGTGTACATACCAACCATCAAGAAACTGCACCATACATGCCCTCAAGAGATCCTTTGAAGTCTGAATAGTCCTTTCAGACCAGCCATCTATTTGTGAATGGAAAGCTATGTTGAACCTCAACTATGTTCCCATTACTGAATGCATACGTCCCAAAAATTGACTTGTAAATTGTGGACCTCTATTAGAAACTATAGTCACTAGAATGCCATGTAAATGGGCTATCTCAACAACATATACTTTTGCCAACTTTTCTACTGTAAACGTCATATTCACTGGAAGGAAGTGGTATGACTTGTTTAATATATCCACTATTACCCAAATGGAATCATGACCTTTGGTTATACTAGGAAGACCAACCAAAAAGTTCATAGTAATATGATCCCACTTCCATTACGGTATTGGCAAAAATTGTAATGTCCATGCAGGTTTCTGGTGCTTAGCTTTAACCAGTTCACAAACTAGACACCTGGCAATGAACTCTACCACATCACACTTTAATCCTAGCCACCAGTACATGTCCTTTAGATTGTGGTACATCTTGGTACTTCCATGAAGAATCACATACATCAAGGAGTGAGCCTCTTCAAGTACCATCTTCCTTAACACATCAACATCAGGAACTACTGTTATGTTGTGGAAACAAACTGTACTGTCATCTGTCTCATGGAAGCCATCAAGATTCTTACTTTCAAACTGTGATCGGATATTCTTTATCATAGTATCGTTTTTTTGTGAATCTTGGATCTACTGCCTCAAGGTAGGTTTAACTTGTAACTATGCCAACGAACCCGCCAACAAAGAAACTTCCAATTGTACATTCATCTGGCAAAGAGACACTAACATGTTTTGTTTATGGCACACCCAGGAATACAACTATGCATTTGTCTACATATGATGATGAAGATGACTTCCCGCTCAATGCATCAGCTACTACATTCACATTGCATGTATGGTAGTCTATCATGCAATCATAGTCTTTAATCAACTCCATACATGTCCTTTTCCCCATATTCAACTCCTGCTTTGAAAAGATATACTATAGATTCTTGTGTTCTTTAAAGATCTTACACTTTTCTCCATAAAGGTAGTGTCTCAAAATCATCAAAGCATGAACCACCATTGCAAGCTCCATATCATGTGTTGGGTAATTCTCCTCATGTTTCTTAAGTTGTCGTGAAGTAAAAGAAATCACATTTTTATCATGCATCAGCACACATCCCAAACCATTCTTTAGAGCATCACAAAAGACAATATAACCTTTCCCTCATTCTAGTAGCACTAACACTGGTGCACTTGTCAACTTCTCTTTTAATTGTTAGAAATGAGGCTGGAACTTGTCGTCCCAAGGAAAAGGAAGATCTCTCATGGTTAATCTAGTTAGGGGTAATGATACAGAACTGAAATTCTTTATAAACCTCATGTAGTAGCTTACAAAACCTAGGAAAATGTGAATCTCTATTGATGTCTTAGGTTGTTCCCATTCCTAAATGGACTCAACCTTCTTAGGGTCTATGCAAACACCCTTACCTGATATGACGTGACCCAGAAAAGACACCTCAGACAACCAGAACTTGCACATGCTAAACTTAACATAATTGGTGCTACCTCAACAAGGTCAATACCTGTCGAAGGTGCTGCTCATGCTACTAGCTATCCTTAAGAGTATATCAAGATGTCATTTATGAACACAACCACACACTAATCTAGATATTGTCTAAACACCATATTCATTATATCCATGAATGTTGTCGGTGCATTGGTTAGCCTAAAAGACATAACCACAAACTCATAGTGACCATACCTAGTCCTAAAACTTGACTTGGGTATGTCATCTACCTTGATCTTTAACTGGTGGTAACTTGATCACAAGTCTATCTTTGAAAACACAGTGGCACCTCTCAACTGATAAAAATTGTCATCAATATTTGGCGATGGATACTTATTCTTTATCGTCACCTTGTTCAACTGTCGGTAATCAATTCATAATCTCATTGAACTGTCCTTCTTTTTTAAGAACAACATGGGAGCACACCTAGGGGAAGTGTTTGGACTGATAAACCCTTTCTCTAACAGTTCATGCAAGTGTTTCTTTAACTCCTAAATTCTGTAGGTGTCATCCTGTATGGTGGATGTGCTCTGTGTTGTGTTCTAGGAATAGGATTGATCTCAAAATCAATCTCTCTAAGAGTGGGAACACCAAGAAACTCTTCGGGAAAAACATCTTCGAATTCCCACACTACTGGTACCTCTTGGATACTAGGACCTCTCACCTTGGTATCCACAACATGTGTTAAGAAAGTCTCACATCCTTGTCTCATCAACCTCTCAGTTGTCATAGATGACATCAAACATGTGGGAAGAATACCCCTATCACCTTGAAATATCCATGAGACATCACCATCAAAGAATGTTGCCACCTTAGTACTACAGTCTGACACCTCCTTGTACTTTTCCAATGTTTCCATCCCTAGAATCACATCAAACCCATGCATGTCAAGCGGTAAGAGATCCACTTGAATGTTGCATCCTGAGAAATAAAGAACGCAAGAAGAACACACCTCCCACAACTCGATGGAACCAACCAAATGAGACTCTAGTCAAAGAATGTCAGATCTATGACTAACAGGCAAATAACAACCATCTATCACCGCTTTGGTGATAAAAGAGTGTGTCGCACCCGGGTCAACTAGTACAGATATGAAACAAGAAGTAGAGAAATCAGAATGAAATAACTCCCTATGACTTGTCAATGCCCATGAATTGACCAATGCTTCTAGCTGGATCATGGCATAGAGCCTAGTCATCGCCTACTTCTGTCCATGTCCTCTACTAGCCTATTCATAGGATCCTATCCATGACAACTTGACAGTGTCCTCTGCCACCACCACTACTAAAGTGTCATTGTTGCAAACCCTACTGACTTTGCCTTGGTTGTTGGGTCACTTCCTCATCCTTCATTGGGCAAAAAGGCCTTGTATGCCTGATTTGTTTACACCTGAACCAAGTCTTTCTCTCATACCACAACCTAGATGGCCCTATCACTGAAACTGGAGATGAGCTTCGAGCTCCTATCGATGGAAAACTATGGCCTCTTCCCCTACTCGGGGTCTACTGGGATAAAGTATGAGACCTCTACTCGGTAAAATTTGACCTTTGTTGTGACTATGGCGAGGAAAACATGGGCTTCTTAAAGCCTCCCAATGACTGCCCTTGGAACTGAGTCGACTTCTTCTTAGCATTGGCTTTGTGCTTCTCTATAAAAGACCTCTCAATCCTCCTTACTGACTACAAAAAAGTGGAAAACCTCTCTCTATTATCTAAGGTTGACATCATCATGGTCAACTCTATACTTAGACCCTTCTCAAATCTATAGATCCTTTCCTTATTTGTCACTGCCATGTAAGGGCAGAACCTTAGGAGCTCCATAAACTGTAACTTGTATTCATTGATATTCATTGCTCCCTAATGAATTTTCTCAAACTAAGAGATCTTCTCATCTAGATATGTCTCTGGGAAGCATCGGCTGACAAACTCTCATCAAAACCCCTCCCATCCTATCACCAATCTTGGCCTCTTTTCTTCTTCTATGACCTACCAGTGGCTTGTACTACCCTTCAACAAGTAAACAACGTGTTTCACTTTATCTTCTTCAGGAATGTTCAAGATCTTAAATGCCTTCTCGATCTCAGTCAGCCACATGTCAGTGTCTGTTGGGTCCGAAGTACCAACATAACTGATTGCCCCGACACGTTTAAGACATTCAAATGTCTTACCAACACCTTGAAATTCCACATTACGGATTGTTGCCCTAGCTTGAGGTGTTGGTGATCTATCTGCTAGATGTGTAATCATGGGCATCATTTATCCAAACATGGACTAAAATGAAAGGTTGTACGTAGTTGCCGAGTCAAACTGAGGCATTGTGGGCTACTCTGGCCCCACTTCTGGGACTCTATCATCACATGTCTTCCTCCTAGCACCTCCTCTTGGTCCAACATAGCTGCTCTTAGCATGTTCTTCATGTCCTCCAGACATATCTGCATAACCATAAGCTATGATCAAATATGTTGGATACATAAGAACAGACTCAAACCTAAGTCATATGTCCCTGTAGACTCAGCAAACCAAGAGCTCTAATACCAACTTAAACTGTGACACCTCGTCAAAGTAAACTAATCACAAAACACGATCAACTACTCATTAATCCCATATCCAGAAAATCGAAATAACTAAACCCTGTTTCATCATCATAAACAAGTTTTGGAACATTTACATATGTATCCAGTGGCCTCATCTACTTCATGTCTACAAAAGATATGTTCCACATTCACCTTCCATATATACAACCACTAGCGCATTAACAAACATGTATATCATCTACAAAATACACCCCATACCTGGACCTAAGAGTACAGGGATGACACTAGGACTCTACTACTAACAACAACATATGTCCAACCTTATTTATTTACTAATCACCAAGATGCTCCTCTTCTATAGCACAATCTCTACCATGTTGCCGGTGACAACATAAACATATGTGGTGACCCATGGGTGAGACCTATGTCCCAATGAGAGATATAACTCTGTTCAACAGATATTGATTACAAGAGATTATTTAACAGTAAATAGACTGAGTAGGATGTGCATATAATAAGTAGTTGAGTAGATTAAGAAATTCTAGCATGGTAAGAAAGTTAAGAAGATAGGCTTAGAATTTAAAAAACATGATTATCAAAGTAAACATAAGAAAACAAGTAAATTTATTCTTCTAGCAGTTTAACACTCTAATTGCAGCATATAACAACTCAGTAGTATGAGAAATATGATAAGAGTTTATGACCAAAATGAAATGCATTTAACCCTAACATATAAGCTACATTGTTGTGTTACATCTTTTATTATCCCCTAAGGAATTTGATTCGTACCACCTAAATCCAACTGACCACTGCTAAGTCATAATCAGTGTCATACTAGATATATGGAAGAGTTGACTCCATGATCTCACCAAAAACGCTCAGTTAATACGAGAGCCAACGCACAAGCATAATAGTCAACTGCCAACAGCGACATATAGTCATGCTAAAAACAACTAGCATGCCTTAGTATATGTCACATCGCTAGAGAATAGGTCACACACGCTCATTCTATAAGAGGCATTTTGTAGTTGTATTGCTTCCTTTCACAAATATCATAAATATCTTAGGCATGATTGCAACCATCCTCCATAACCTGCAATTGTGGACACAAGGAGATAATCTCAAAATGTGCCCTCACATATTCAAAAATGTGCGCTCCGAGTTTCCCATAGGAATTGCTCGTTCACCATCTAGCAAGTTCTGATATTGGAATGGATCTATGGCATTGGGCAACTACATGATTAGGATTTCACTTGATTATTTATTGCAATTGTGTGAATTAAGGCTGCATCATACAAGTGGAAATACAACCCTAATTTCTTTCTCAAAAATGTATTAGTATAAGAACTCTAGAAGATATAAAACATATGAGACACAAATCTTAACCACAATTACCACATGGTACTATTTCATTGACATTCATGAAACTATACTAGTCATCATACCACCATAGGATTCAAATCCTTATCACATTGTTCCAGTGTTCCAACCCTTATGATGTCATGAAGAGGATTACACCTCCATTAGGGCTCAACCATTCCCAAGGTCAGTAAGACCATCACATCATACTTTGTAAGATCATTAGTATCTTCCCATGCCTTATAACATGGCTCAATAGCCTGTCACAAAACATTTGACCTATGAGTATAATATAGCAAGGAACTATGATATTCATGTAGCAACATATTAAGGTTTCAACAACACTAAGAGCTCATTCCATTATCATATTAATCATTCAAGAGGGTTGATTAGAATCTCTCACCATCACATAATCAAATTAGGGTTAGGTATAACAAGCAACATCTCATCAAAGTTACACATCCACTTATGATGATGATCTATAAAATATATCTATACGAGGGCAAAGGTAAGACTATAAGTTAAAGGCATTGAACCATTGAATTCACATTATTAGAACCGACATATTATATTATATACTTCATTCTAAACTATTGGATGTGAAAGCATCCAATCACAGGCATTGGATCAGGTTTAACATTTCAAAACCATTGGTTGATATGTAGGTTTAACCCTTAAATAATATAACCAAAGAAACCATCAATTTAGGGTTTAATTGAAGCAACTAATGATACCTAGTTACACCATCACGTGGTAACATGAACCACCATTGGTTGTGATGCATTATGTCACCATCGGCTGATGGGGTCAATACTACCATCATTGAACACCATCATATGTTGAACTAAAATGTGCCATTGGTTTATACCATCTTTAGCGCACTAAACCATTGGTCATTGAGCTTCCAAAAGAGTATTTAACTAACCTATGGTGTGACAATCATTTGACACCATTTTTCATCACCATCAATTGTCACAAAGGCATCTCCATCGGTTCTAATATAAGGTCATACATTGGTTCATGTATAAAGTTGAAAATCAACCTATAAACACTAAGTATAAACCATCATTTGATAGGTACTTAGCACCGTTGGCTGCTATGTAAACCTGATATAAGTCTTCCTATACCTCAAGAAAGTCATTCACGTTGTTTCAGGTTCATTTATAACTGGAAACTAATAAAGGAACACCATAGGAATCAAAATCCTAGGCAAGAATAGCTTTTATATGCATAGATCTTCATTTTAGAGCAAGAAAATGAGTAATCAATATTGTTGTAAGAAATACAAGTAAAGAGGGTTATAAAACTCGCCTCTAGGAAGAAGATCATACTCCAAGAAATAAGAAAACTCCAGCAAAGAAGGTAAAGAACCCTAGCTTTAGGTCTGAACTCAACCAAGTAAGCTTCTTCTCCAAGAAAGGGAGTAACCTTAGGTGAAGGGAGCAAGAAGATAAGTTCTTTGAATCTTAAAGCAAACTTTTCCACGGAACAATATGGTTCCATCCAGGAAGAAGGTAGGAGGAAGAAGAACAGAAAGTGAAATGGAGTACAGAAGGAGAAACTTACTAGTTTAGGTTAAGATCGTCAAAAGGAAGCTTCCCAAACCCTAGATAAGGGTAGATTTGAACCCTAGATGCTTCAACAAGAAGGTTGGCTACTTTCTTCTTATTTGGGCACTCTGTTCACCACTATACAGGTGAAAGACGAATCTCTACAGAGGAGGGAAGAGATAAGAGTCTAAATGTTTCATTTTTAGCTAAAGGATAGGTATATAAAGCTTATGGATAAGGTAAGAGAGAAACTTGAGGTGTCCAAGCAGCTCTCCACGTGTCCATAGCCTAGAGATTCCATGATCATGCAAGAAGATGTTCCAATACTCATGGAGACCTGCTTAGATGTCATTTGTTGGCTCTCTAGGCCCACCATCATCCCCCAAGAAAAGGAACCATCGATTTTTTGGACCCTTAATCACTAAAGTGGTAAACGTTGGTTGATCATCTCTTTTAAGTGAACCACCGGTTCAAGTGAATCAAAACTAGAAAACCATTGAACTACTACCTATAGAGGTGACATTAACTTGTCACCACCTATTGGTGATCATCAGATGTCAACCAAATAGGGAAACCATAGGTTGATGGCTCCTAAAGGTAGCTCATCCATGAAGGGGTAAAACCCTAAGTTACCATTGAAAGAAACACCTCCAAACCAAGGTTCAACTGAGCGCCCCATGCCTCAACAAGATCAATAATGATAAGAAAACATATAAGTAAAACAATGCATGTGACAAATTTCAAGGAAAACCTCAGATTTGGGTAAATTGTAGAAAAGTTCAAAACGTACATAAAATTTCATAACTTGCTCAAACAAAGTCCAAATCGAACCAAATTTGAAACTTAATCTTGGCATGTGATAAAAAAACATATAAAAAGGTTAGATTAAAGTTTAAAGCACTCAATTATGGTAATTTAGAATGTTCAACACTTTAAGGAAGGTCAAGGGTCGTACATAATGTAGGGATGATAATGAATCCAATGGTTTATACGATACCATATCAAGACCTTGAGTTTAACAAGATATAAGTGTCTTCTTGGTGTTGGTAAAGAGTGTATAACATAGGAATGTGGTTTATCCTCATGATATATATATATATATATAGTCCACTTAGGAATATGTGTACGCCCCTTGATGTGTAATAAATATGTTTATATATTGATAATGCTTGCCATAGGACGTTGTTGATGATTATTTTGATGGTTACATGTATTTATTCAGATATTCAATTTCATATTCCTTAATGATTTTCAAATAGAAACCAGTAAAATTCTTGGCTTAGTTAATTAGTTCCATAACTATATACACCCAAAAATAAGACTATGTGCCAACCCTCACAAAGAACTTGAAATAGAGAGGGAGAATCCTAGATCATGTATCTCTGTAGTAAGGAGGGAACAATAAGTTAGAGATGTGGTGTATGAGTCTTCTAATGCAGTACAATGCTTATATTTTGCAATTGAACATTTGTTTAACTTGTTAAATAAAAACTTGCTAATTTGTGAATTGCATAATCGTATATAATTGTCCATCAATGTTATATATAGAGTAAAATGGTTTTTATGAATGATAAAATATTTTTTGTTGTTATCCTTTACTTTCATGCTTATGGATTCATAGCTAGAATGGAAGTTGTGTGGTGAGGAAGTATACAGGTGAACTTATTTCCATGTAGATCATGTTTAGTGTAGTAGAATATATCGTAGTAATTAGCATTCAGTATGCAACTTGAATGTTGTATATTATGCGTGATAACTGATGTTGTAACTAGGACATGTATATTTTCATGTTGTTTGTGATTTTTCATGTACTAATATTTGTGTTTCCACTTAGTATTCAGATTAGACTCTATTAATCCTTCCTAGGTTTTGTTTCATATAGGACCATTTGGGATTTCAAACGATTACTACTTTTAGGTGAGGGTTTCAGCTTTGACTGCCATGCATGTGATTTGGGATGTGAAAATGGGGTGTGTAATATGTTTGTTTTGTTGAGTTTTTGGTACCTCATTGAGTGAGAGGCTTGTCTACAAGTACTTATAGTTTTTCAATTGAAAATATTTGTTGACTTTAGGTGTTTCATGTGATACATGATTGATTCAATGTCACTTTTGTTGCTTTGTACCCTCCTCGATATAGAGGATATAGATGATATTAATCGATAAAAATTATTATTCCCCTTGGTAGTCAAACATGAAAATCTCATACAAACTGATGGTACTGGTAAGCCTTAGACTATATTGTTAGATACTTGCACTTGTTTGTATGGTTGTATCTTCATGGTTATATAAGATTATTGTGTTGTATTTAATATAATTAAATTAGTGCATTACAATTTATGTTTCTATTGAATGACTTCACATTATTATGGTTTCTTGCATTATTCAAATAAATGAATATTTTTTTTGAATTTTATCCCCTCAAATGTTATAGTTGATATACATCTTAGGTGATTAGTAACTGTGTGAATGACTTATTAAGCATATATGCTGATCCTCATTAAGTGAATAAGTTTTTTATTTATATACCTATTCTCTCTCCTAAGTCAAATTTTACTCCCTTGCTAGGATTTCATGGCTCACGTTATTTATTCAAAAGGATTATGTTGTTAGTAGTTTTCTTGTATGTTTTTTTCTTCTCAACAATCATTGAGTATCAGACACTATAGGGAAATGTGGAATTGTGGGTTGGTGTTGTAATAGTTATTCATATATTTCATTTTTGTACACCCCAAGTTTGATTTTGGGATTTTAGTTTTGTTAAGTAATGTAGGAAAGTATGTGAATCGCCTGAGTACATGCCACATTTTGGTTATGTAATGAAATTTTTTTCTTTTTCTATATATCTTATTTATGAAGTGACTACAATACTTTAGGATGTTGTTAACATACTAATCAATATGATTATAGTTAGATTTAGAAAATGGAAAATTTTAGTTGTGTTAATGTATGCTGCTTTGCAAGTATTCCTTCCATTTGTTCACTTAATTGTGGTTTTTATAAAATTTCCTTATGGCCTTGTTACCTAGACTAAGTCCAGGAGTGATCTAGGAATTGGGTGCCTTACCAAATTATCATATATATATACATATATATATACATATATATATATATATATATATATATATATATATATATATATGTTATGATAATTTTGTGTGTGTGACTTTTCTAGAGATGCTTTCTAAGTTTTATGGTGAATAGGGGCACAACATGGTATTTAACATGAAGTTTATTTTTCTAATATCTAATGTGTAAACATTTACCAAGATGGAGATTAGGACTAGAAACTTAAACATACTTAATAATCGATATAATCTATTTACATTATTTTTTGATCATCTTTACTAAAGATCCTTATGTTGTCTTTAAATAGAAAATGTGAGATAGTGTAGGAAGATAATTCTTTGATAGGGTTGAGCTATACTTCATTATTGTTTGCTTTTGTCATGAAGGAAAGTCTTCCTCATACCTAGAACAAAGTAGGGGGCAAGTGATTTTGGGGGGTCGGCATTAGGATTTAGTTTTAACATGTACATGTAGCCAGGTATACCCGGTACAAGGAGGTAAGGGGAAAGTGGGTCTCACTATTGGTACTATTTGGAGATGTGATTATATATTAAAACAATTTAATGAAACAACACTCAAAAGGATGTAGAATCAAAAATAATATTCACCAACTAATTCAACATTCTAGAAACTTCATGATTCAATGTCCAATAAATTGTATCATAGGTCATAGATAAACCATATTTAAGGCATAATTTCTTACTACTCACCATTCACTTGAAGCCAGTGCAAAGATCATTTCCTAGAAGAAGGTAATTCATAAGATTTCTACCCTTCACAAAATAAGTTTTACTTTGACTAATAATGGTGAGAAAGAATATATGAAAATAATAAAATAGAATCAATGCTTTTATTTTTTAAGAAAAAAGCAAATAGATATAGGATCTCACTCATTTACCTCATAAGAATCAATAATATATGAAAATATATAAATAATATTTTTTATAAATTTAGGAGCATGACTCTAGGAAAAATAATTAATGAGTTCAATGGGTATAGTCTCTCCTTATAATGCCCCACATTTTGGAAGTGGTCATTTATTCAGATGAGCTCCTGGGTTTACTAAGGTGGGAAGCTTTGATAACCTTATTAGTTATACATCAAGAAAACATTTGGATATCTACATCAATATGTTTAGTCATAGTCTGCCCATCCTTCAACTGAAGATTCAAGCACATGTCTTGCCAAAGAGATTCTTGTGGGATGGAGTAGAACTAAAGATAATATATACTTGGTCATTAGAAACTTGAACAAACAAGTTGACTAATATGATAACTTTATTCTATCTTTTTTGAATTGCATACAAGAATTTCTAATAGGTGTCATATTTCTCTATATTAGTATGAAAAGACCTTTCTCAACAGATAATAAATTTGGACCTTTCATTTTCTTTCTTGTTTTTACTTATTACATGTCTTCATAATGTAGATTCATATAAAATAGTATTTGGTGCTGAAGGGGATGTTTTCCCATTAGAATAATTACCAAACATGTTCCTAAATCTTTCTCTCTCTATTCCATGTCCACACCATATTACAAATCAGCCTAATATTTTGGGTGACTTTGATCATTTGACAACTAAGTATTTGTCTCCACCAAGTGTTTCAAACAAAATATTTGAACCCTCTATGTATTAATGAGTCAAAAGGGATAATTGAACCTTTTTATCCCCTTAGGTGGACAACAATGATGTCATGGTCATTATGAAACTTGGAGAAGATGAAGATTACATTATAAGGTTTTGATGTTTAATAGAGTATCCATCTTCACTACATGTTTATTATTCCAAGTGAGAAGAGGACACTTAAGAGTTATCCTTGTCATAATTCACATCTCTCACAGATTAGTCAAATTCATCCATACTTCTTAAGGATGGATGGATTCTATTTGGTTCTATATAGTTTACTAAAATCTCCAAAAACAATTCAGATGAATATTTGTTGGCATAGTATGCCCAGAGAGCCAATAAAATGACGATTGCAATGGGGCATATGATACTTGATTTGATAATGATAAAGGTAATTATATCTATTATGTTTGTCTCACTCATGAGATGATGACACATACATGATAGATGTCTAAATAATGATGTGACTCGATGGCATATGTCTTCAGGTTAAGAACCTAAACAATGAGACCATATGTATGATAAGAGTACATACATTCTTGTTATGTCCCTAGTCAGATATTACTGTGGAAGCAAAATAGACAATAGTAATACATAAGACTAGAGTGTGTGTAGATTGATGATAGAGTCTCATTAGTCATGATATATGATATCAAGCCAAGCACGAATATATGTTAGAAAATAGTATATCGGATAAACCCACTGTGAGAGTGATACATGGATACCATAGAATGGTAGTCACAATCATCTCTCATAGTGATGGTGGCAATTGTGCTTCTTAGACCTAAAATCACTACACTCATCACATGTCATTGGGTACACTTTGACATCATCAAACGCATTCTTGAAAGATGGGTTGTTATGACGGTGATGATTGGGTGACTTTGACACATGGGGACTTGACTATGAGTGATAGATACGACATTTATCCCTCCTACAAGGAGTATGATATCCAAGGCCCTTGATAAGCTAGACCGAGAATTGTATGGCCATACTCATCTGATTCAATATATGATATGTGAATTCACATGCATCTCAGACAGTCTGCTCTAGGTCAAGGAACATGGATTGAATGTTGAAGAGGATGGTGTTCCATGCCTCGAGTTCAATCTGGATGTCAGTGACAAAGGAACTATATGATCACGGTAACACTAATCACAGATTGTAGGTTGAAGTTGTTCTCCAACATCCTGAGTTACTTGGGTAGCAATGATGAGTTACTAGATTCTACTCATTGCTTGTGATGTCATAAGTTGTTATGAACATTCACTGCCAACGTAAATCGGAACCTGCAGGGTCACACACATAGGATACCCCTAGAAGAGGAGATTGTCCATGAATGATGTTTATATTGAGACTAAAGTTGTTTCAATACTCAATTAAGCATAAAATTGACTGACTCAACTTAGAATTATCAAGTTCAAGTGTTGAACTAGTTGGTTAGAGTGTTAGGTTGATTGGAGACTGCATTGGTAATGTCAGGACTGCCAACCGATCGGTTCACCCTTGTGAGCTGATCAGCTGGTGTGAGCCAACCGAACGGTTCACTTGGTGAACCGGGTGGCTCACAATCCTGCCAACCAAGGAAATAAGGATTTGCCCAGTTGTAGGAAAAACTTTCACATTTCACTTGTTCAATTCAATTGGAATAAGGATTAATCTCTGCATTAATTAGAAACAATTGAGCAAAGTCAATTACAAACAAGTTTGGGAAGTGAAATGATTGGTTCATTGGGTGAACCAATCGGCTCACACTCCCAATTGACCAGTTCACTTGTGAAATGATTGGCTCACGTGCCGCAGTACAAACTATTCATGAAATTTTTGGATCCTTCTACTCCCAAACATACTAGGAACCCTAACCCTACCCTCTACTATAAATAGAGGGGTACTGGGGACTTCTAAGAACACACAACTCAGAATATCAGTTGCTCTAGAAAGTTGTTGTCCTATCTGCTTATAATAACTGAGAGAGCCCGAGAAAGTGCTACCTGACTAGGGAGGCACAGTGAGGTAAAGATAACTGTTGAAAAGTAGTCTGAGTTTGGGAGAGTAGGTTGATGCTAGTACACCAACAGGAGGGTCGTCTCCTTCTTGCCAATTCTTCTAGAACGGCAGAAGTTCTAGGTAGTTCGTGTGGATTATCTATAGAGGCGGGAGATGTTTGCTGCTCAGTTTGACACGTCAGCCATAGTTTGTGGTGGAGGCCAGAGTCCATGGAAAATATTAGGAGCTGCACAGACACCGATAAAGATATGGCATTGACGACCGCACATGGTTGTGAGGTATTGTCACTGGAAAAGCCCCAGTGCCAAGTATATCTCACTAAAACCATCTTTCTCATTACATAGTTATTGATTTGATCTCCTGTTATGGGTTAATGGCTAGTAAAATGTTTGTTTTCACTGCCTACTCTGAGGCCATAAAACCCAATAGTGGTATGAAAGCCATGTCAACATTCTGTGTTTTGGGATAAATCAATTTGATTGGATTTTGGTTTTATCATCATTTATTTATTGCATACCATGTAAATATTTAAAATGACTAATGTGCATATCCAATTAAATACCACATGTGACCACAAACTAATATACATATATGATATGTATAAATGCAACTGATACGTGTCTCCCTAAAATGGTTTTGATGGTGGATGTGTAGCATGGTTATGGCCTATAAATCATATGTGTGTGCTTGGTTGGTTATGGTTGTTTGCTCCTCGATTTGCATACTGAGCCTCTACCTTCTATTCCACATGTAACTTGAGATAAATTGAGATCCTTTCTCTTCTACCTTTGCTCCCCTCGAATGTAACTTGAGGTTTCCCAAAGATTATGTAAAAGTAGGATAGTTTATTTTCTATTACATCGAAGAAGAAGACGCTCAACACCAGATGAGCCGACCGCCTAGAAGACCGAGAAGGATTGTGAAGGTGGAGTCGGATCGACTGACTGATAGCCCAACTGCTTGTTGGAGATGTCCAGACATCAGAAGCCAAACCGACCAACCAACCGACTAGGAGGCGAGCCAATCGTGTCATAGGATGAACTAATCAACCTGGAATGGTTCAAGGACAAAGATCTTCATCAACAGTAGGTTGCATATGATGTAGACATTAGATGACTCTAATTCCTTGTGGCTCCAAGGAATTACAAAAGGATGGCCATAATCATCGCTTTTATCGATATTGCATGTTTTCTCATTGTGGTTATAGCATGTATATGTTACATACTATAAATATGTGGTGATTGGATATGTATAAATACTTATATGAAATCCCTCAAATAAAATATTAAAGTCTGAGATGTCTTCCATAAGTGGCACACATGAAAAGCTTGATCAACCAAGTACAGGTTACGCCAAAGTGTGGTGCACGATCCATCTCATAGAAGTGTGATGGTAGACATGTAGTTTCTGCCAAAACAGGGTGCATGTTTATCATGTCGACTTTTGGGTTAGACTTAACTGGTGATTCTTAAAGAGCCTAAGCTCCAGAGGCATGCAGATGATCATGGAAAAGAGTTGTGCATGTCATTTATCCAAGAGTTGCATATGATGCAATTGGCATGATGGCCTACCTAAATAGTCAAGTTGTGGGTGCTCAGCCAAGACTGACTCATAATTTGATGAAATATAGATCTTGGCCACTAGAAGATTGTATGATGCAATCTTCTGAATTGATACACGAGGGTTATCAATTTGAACAAAATAGTGGGAGTGATAATTAATTAAAGACCTAATTAATATCGTAAAATTTATCAAATCAAAATTGTTTTGAAAAGTTGCAAAATTCTTTTGTAGAATCCAAATGATAAACACAAATATATAATCCTTGTGATCAGTTCATAAACAGGATAAACTTCAAATCTGGTTTGGGACCTTTGAGAAATGTTCTCAATGGTGAGTGTAAACTCTAAAGTCCTTGAAAGACCAGAGCCAGTAGAACCACTCCAAATGTGCCTAAGGATAAAATTGGATTCTTACTTACAGTATGCCAACGATGCCTAAGACATCAAGAACCTTATGCTGAGCTATATGAACTATGAGTTGCATAAATAACTTGAAGCATGGACATTCTTGAGATGGTTTTACATCTTAAGAATCATGTAAAGCATGAAAGGTATACCATCTTCAAAGTGATGTTTGAGTATAATCAGATAGATGGAGATCAAATATAATCTCATATGCTCAATATGATTGTGCATATAGATTAACTATGATTTCTTATAGGTCAAGAGTTGACCAAATATATGATTCTACAAATCGTTGTGTAAATCATATAGCCAGTTTATCAAATGTTGAGAAACTTAGCCAAACCACTTTGTGAAATGCTTGGTGTAACACCCCCTTAAGCATACATGTGTCAACGGAAGCAACACCCATGTTTTCCATAACATGAGGTACTTTAGATCAAAGGGATGTCACAACAATAATAAACATTGCAAATTTGGTAAACAATCACCATGCATTGATATTGAAATTGACTCATACATTGTTTACAATTGGTTTCTTGAATTGAAACTAACTAATATATGCATGATTAAACATTATTAGTACATGAAGTTATCTATGACATCATGATCTTCTATTGTAGATGGCACCCCACCATATTTATCTTTATAAAACATTGATCTATTCCTTAAGCTGACCTTCATATAGCCCTTTCGTGGAAGTTGCTGTGTACATGTGGGCATCGTGCCCCCAACCATACATGCAATAAAAATCATGTTAGAGTAAGCGGAATTGAGTATTGTTATAACAACATAATAACTCGGCAATAATGAAAATTATGAAACTAATTGAACATTAGATTTGGATGCACATAACTTAATCTTGGTGATTGATTAAAGTATCCTTGATACTTATGCACCAATGGTGCTCCTAAGGCCTATAGACACAACATTAACATGATGAGGATAAAATAATACACCCCATTACATGATTCATCATTGTCTTGGAATAATTACTCAAATTGATTCCACGTGGACATGACATGAATTCTTGAAATAGCATTGAATGCATAAAATTAAAATAGAAATTTTGTGGGATCTTTCATGCAGTTAAGATTTAACTTGAAACCCATAACTATGCCTATAATTCATTTTGATCATCATAATAATTATAAGGCGATGAAAACGAATACTAAATACTCAAAGTGCATGAACCCGCTTACCTCTCTCTTAGAGAAGATCTTATTTGTTCTTCTTAGTTTGATGAAATCCTATTATGTTCATGGGGTTAAGAAACCATAATTATCCTGTTCAACCCAATAACATCCATTAACAATAATATTCGTTTTAGATTCTAGGGTTTCATGATTATTTAAACACTAATAACACTAAGTATAATACTTCATGAAAATTAAAAAAAAGTATACCCTAAAACCTAATCCAACTTCTAGATCTCAAAAAATAGGTCAACTTTCATGTATAACTTGTCTTCATAGGACAAACCAATCAAAAGATATGAATTATTGAAATATAACCAATCAGGAGCCAGAGAAAAGCATTTACAAATACCTGAATTGGATAATTAAAAAATAGAAAGACCAATATGCCAATCTCCATATTTTTTATCATAGGTGTGATAGAGGGTGTTATAGTCTGAATATCATCATTAATCCATACGATGGATTGTTCTTACCAAGCAAAGAAGAAGGATTTCAATTCCATAAAGTTTGATCCCTGAAGCAAAACTACTTAGACCAAAATTAAGGACACTTTCGTGAGGTCGAGACAAATTGAACGAGTTACAGCTCATTACATGTGGTGTCTAGATCTGTCTGCTAAGGTCGCCAAAATCCACTGCTTCATCCGCCAAACCCTAGAGACTCACAAAACTGGAATCTCTCGACAAAATCGAAGGAACATGTGACATCGAGAGATCATGGCGAAGCTAAAGGACTACCGCGGTGGTCATGGCGATGACCAAGAGAAAAAATTTGCCGAAAAATTGCAGGGAGAATCGTATTTGGGAAACAGGAATGTACCTTCCCTTTGGTCAAATTGGGGTTGCGCGAAGCTTCTTGTGGGCTATTCAGATTGTTCAGAATCTTTTCCGTGGCCTACAGACTACTAGTGTTTGTTCCCCAACTCCTCACTTTGTAGCTCGATGACGGCCTAGTCGACCCCTTCTAGGCTTGCAGAATGGTTGGCAAGTGCCCAAGGATGGTTCCTTTGTAGTTAATTTCTCATAGATTTCAAGGACAAGGAGAATGGTTGCAGGGAACCGGAGCTTGAAGATGAAGTAGGTGGGAAAACATCGGAGGTGGAAGTCTGCAATTGAGGTGATATGAGGGTTTAAGGAGATATTTTCAAGCTTTCTTGACGCTCATAGAATGATGGGGAAAACTCTTGGCCTCTTTGCAACATGCGTGTAAGATATGGCCAGCGATGGAGAAGGGTGTTTCCCCTGAATCTGTGAGTTAGGGTTCATGATGGGGCTTAATATTCTCGGGAGAGAAACTCAATTCTGCTGGAAGCATTATATTAGATGGATACAGGAAAGAGAGGACAGATGGAGGAAAGCATTGCAGTTATTGTAGGAGTCCAAGGGAATGGGGACTGGAGGTTGAAGATGGCCCTCCATCTGTTGGATTCACATCCAACGGTCCTTAAAGGATCCAGATAAGGATAGAACGCGTGACAGACTAAAAAACAAAGATATAGTTGAAAACAAGTGTAGTTTGATTTACATTAGGATTATTATTAGATATTATCTTCTCCAATTAAAAGAGCTATCTAGTTTTATCCAAATACCCTCAAAATTGGTGCCCAAGCTAAATTGGACCCAAGGAAACATTTTTTGGGTCAGATTTATCTTTTAGTATTATCTTATATAAGATTCACTACCATTAGGGTTTGCCTCAAATATATTTCTATTAATCAGTATATATCACCTTAATTGGTAGTATTTAGGATTCTTAAGTCTTATTATTACCATCTTACTGCTATCAAGATTACATGACATTATTTTACACAAATTGTATTAATTCAATATGAACTTATATCTAACACATTTCTTTATCTTAACTTACATTAAACATCAATAATTGTTACACCATGCCCATTAATCACATTATTGTTCATTGATTCATCTTCTTAGACACCCAATGACTAATTGCACGTATTAAAGCCATTATGTGTGTATTGGTGAGCTAGGTGGCATATAGTACTTATTTTATGAACTCATTACGTATTAAACCATAGTTAGGTTTATTTGGTCTCTTAGTTATGTTCTATTAAGAAAATCCACATTAGAGTTTTAAATTAGTTGTTAAATTTTTTGGAATGTTACAATTTTACCCACCTTAAATAAATTTTGTCCTCAAAATTTCTACATACTACCCACCTTAAGGTTTCACATATTCTATGTAAGTGAACTCTCTAATATTATTTTAATATCTCGTTATTATACATAATACATGACTTACTCATCGTTAACATAGTTTCATGAGAACTTTCTTAATGACATGATTTCATAATAAGATAAATTGAATTGATATAGTCACTCTCCTGATTGCACCCATAGTGCTCATAAGGTCGGTTAAGGCTCACATAAGGTTGATTAAGGCTCACATAATGCTCTCATAGAGCTCATAAGGCCAATTAAGGCTCACATAAGGTCAGTTAAGGATCACATATTGCTCTCACAAAGCTCATAAGGTCAATTAAGGCTCACATAAGGCCGGTTAAGGCTCACATAACATTATGGAGAGGACAGTTATCAACATAACATGATTTCTTATACTTAAACATGATTTTCATAGTTTCATAATTCATAAGCATATAAGTAATACATGATGTTCAATTTGAACACATAATCATACAATAATAGAGAACATTGTTTAGTGACATGTGCATGATTTTATTTTTTTGTATTCATATCAAATTATCTACCCTTCGTATGCATGCTTGGTCCTTTTATGTAATAAATTAGGTATAGGTGACTATATGTCTCAAACTTTAATGCCAACTCTTATACATTTTTTTTCATGCTTATCTCAACACCTCCCTCATGCACATGTCCCATACCACATGCACTTGAAAGGACTAGACAAGTATGATTTTGCACATAATATTCTCTCTAAAATACCCCATGAGCCTATGTCCAATACCACAAACATGTGGGAAGAAGAGAGAGTATGCTATGTAAAAATTCATAGTTAACACAAAAATCTAAAACATATAGGCACATAACCCTAACCCTTATCTAACTTATGTCTTCTGACTAGACCTTACTTTGGTTTCCCATATCTTGAACTTAATATTCTATACCTAGGGCTCAGAACATTTGAATCTTTAGCTTAGTGGCCATCTACTCATTGCTCTGTTACCGTTATTGTAACACCCCCTTAAGCATACATGTGTCAACGGAAGAAACACCCATGTTTTCCATAACATGAGGTACTTTAGCTCAAAGGGATGTCACAACAATAATAAACATTGAAAATTTGGTAAACAATCACCATTCATTGATATTGAAATTGACTCATACATTGTTTACAATTGGTTTCTTGAATTGAAACTAACTAAGATACATGATTAAACATTATTAATACATGAAGTTATCTATGACATCAGGATCTTCTATTGTAGATGGCACCCCACCATATTTATCTTTAGGAAATATTGATCTATTCCTTAAGCTAACCTTCATATAGCCCTTTCTTGGAAGTTGCTTTGTACCAGCATGCATCGCACCCCTAGACATGCATGCAATAAAAACCACATTAGAGTAAGTGGCATTGAGTATTGTTATAACAACATAATAAATCAACAATAATGAAACACGTGAAACTAATGATAGATTTGGATTCACATAACTTAATCTGGTGGTTGATTAAAGTATCCTTGATACTTATGCTCCAATGGTTCTGCTAAGGCTCATATGTTCAACATTAACATGATGAGGATAAAATAATACAAACCATTACATGATTCATCATTATCTTGGAATAATTACTCAAATTGATTCCACGTGGACATGACATGAATTCTTAAAATAGCATTGACGCATAAAATTAAACTCGAAATTTTGTGGGATCCTTCATGCAGTTAAGATTTAACTTGAAACACATAACTATGCCTATAATTCATCTTGATCATCATAATAATTATAAGGCAATGAAAATGAATACTAAATACTCAAAGTGCATGAACCCGCTTACCTCTCTCTTAGAGAAGATCTTAGTTGTTCTTCTTAGTTTGATGAAATCCTATCACGTTCATGGGGTTATGAAACCCTAATTATGTTGTTCAACCCAATAACATCCATTAACAATAAGATTCATTTTAGATTCTAGGGTTTCATGATTCTTTAAACACTAATAACACTAAGTATAATACTTCATGAAAATCAAAACAAAACAGACCCTAAAACCTAATCCAACTTCTAGATCTTCAAAAACTAGTCAACTTTCATGTATAACTTGCCTCCATAGTACAAACCAATCAAAAGATATGAATTTGAAATCTAACCAATCAGGAGCCAGAGAAAAGCATTTAGAAATACCTAAAGTGGATAATTCAAAAATAGAAAGAACAATATGCCCATCTCCATATTTTGGATCATAGGCGTGATAGAGGGTGTTATAGTCTGAATATCATTGTTAATCCATACGATGGATTGTTCTTAGTAAGCAAAGAAGAAGCATTTCGATTCCATAAAGTTTGATCCCTAAAGCAAAACTGCATAGACCAAAATTAAGGAAACTTTCGTGAGGTCGAGTCGAATTAAACAAGTTGTGGCTCGTTACCTCTGGTGACCATATATGTCTGCTAAGGTCGTCAAAATACACTGCTTCATTGACCAAACCCTAGAGACTCACAAAATCGGAATCTCTCAACAAAATTGAAGGAGCATGTGACACCAAGAGATCATGGAAAAACCAAAGGACTACCACGGTGGTCATGGCAATGACTAGGGGGAAATGTTGAAAAATACCAGGGAGAGTCATATTTGGGAAATGGGAATGTACCTTCCCTTTGGTTGAATTGGGGTTGCATGAAACTTCTTGTGGGCTATTTAGATTGTTCGAAATCTTTTTCATGGCCTATAGACTACCAGGGCTTGTTCCCTAACTCCTCACTTTATAGCTCGATGACGGCCTAGTCGACCCGAAGGGACTCTGCTTGTGGATACCTTCTAGGCTTGCGGAATGGTTGGCAAGTACCCAAGGATGATTCCTTTGTATTTAATTTCTCAGATATTACAAGGACATGGAGAATAGTTGTAGGGAACCAGAGGTAGAAGATGAAGTAGGTGGGGAAACATCAGAGGTAGAAGTCTGGAATTGAGGCGATATGATGGTTAAGGAGATATTTTCAAGCTTTCTTGATGCTCAGAAAACAATGGGGAAAACGTGTGGCCTCTCTATAACACGTGCTTAGGAGATGGCCAGTGATCGAGAAGGGTGTTTCCCGTGAATATGCAAGTTAGGGTTCATGATGGGGCTTAATATGCTCAGGAGAGAAACCTGATTCTGTTGGAAGCATTATATTAGACGGATACATCGTGGAAAGATAGGACAGATGTGGGAAAGTGTAACATCCCTGACCTGGGTTATGCTTTAACCCTAGGTGTTTTGCTTAATAAAGTTGATTAGATGCTTGCTCTTATCTCTTAAAAAGTAATTAAGGCTCAAGAGGAACTCATATTTCAATTTTAGTCCTTTTTGAATAATGTTGAAAATAATGTTTTGCTTGTTTTGGACTAAAGTGCAAATTACCCAAGTTGAGGGGTTAAATTGAAAATTTTTCATGATAATATGTTCCTCATGTGTTGAAGCATCATGAGAATTAAGATGATGTAGAGGTATGGCTAGTGAAAGCCTGAGTACTAAGAAAGAGCTGATAAAGCAAGGTTTGTGCATTAAAACCTAGTTTTGGTGTAATGTGCAATTTACCCAAAACCCAAGGTTCAATATGCAAATTACCACTTCAAAATACTCCCTAATGTTTCTTGGAATCATGTAGAGCAAAGAAAATGAGAGGGGTTTCTCATTTGTATCACTTTGAAGGAGAGAGAATCTTAATATTAAAATAATCAAGATTTAAGCATAATTGAAATTCTAATTCAATTTAATGCAAAAATAATTATACTAAATGGATTGCCCTTCAAAAAAAAATTTAGAGGTTGAAATCCACATATATTGACTTCTTTGTGCCTTGCAAAGGCAATGGAAATATCTACGTGAGTGGCGAACCCACTCATATTAAGAAAATAAAAAGAAATATCCACTAACTTATGGATATTATTATTATAAGGGTTAAGGTGCTTAATTTGCTTTTCTTTAAATCATGGATAATTGAGAGGAATAATAGGCAAGGGAGATAGCCTCGTAACCAAGGAAGGGAAGGGGGCAAGTGGAAAGGAAATGGAGGAGAAAATCCCTACTTTCTCTCTCTTAAATGAATTTTTAATAAAATGCATATATGCTTCTTTATCCATGAGTTGAAAGGGTAATTTCGAAGCCACTTTCACTTCTTGCCTGCAAAACAACCAAGGGAGCTTAGGAAAAACAGTAGGATGACCCCCAACCTGTTGGTAAGCTTCTTGACCTCCTTTCACCTCAAATTCATGGTGGAAAACACAAAGCAATGCTTGATTTTTTACTTTCTTCAATCAATCTTCAATCCTAGCCAATCTTTTCACTCCAAAGCTTGAGGAAGAGCCTTGGGAGAGTTGAAAAGGCTTCTTCCACCATTGTTGATGTGATCTTGAAGCTTTGAATCTCAATTGGAGGTGGGTTATATAACTTGAACCCATTTACATTATTATTCAACCATCAATGTTGCAATTATGTTGATTCCTTCTTCTTCTTGATTTATTATGTGTTGAAATGGGTAATTCCATGAAATCAGAAGTACTAGGAACTACATGGACGAAGGTATATTATGATGACATCATCTTGGACACTTTTCCCAAAAATTGGAAATTCAATCGGTTTCAACAAGTTGTTCATTTGGTTTCAACAAAACTGTTTGAAATCAAACAGTTTCATCAAACCGTTAGAAGCCAAACGGTTTCAAACTGTTTGAAAAGGTTGACCACATTTGACCATTTGGAGTTTTGATGCTAGTGTTAATGGTTGATGACCCATTAAATTTAATTGATTTATTCCAAAGGTTTCATCAGTTGAAGGTTAATCAATTATCAAACCCTAATCGGGTTAAGTGCTGAAATTTCAATTGGTGATTTAAAATTTTGGGTTGATTAACCCAAACGGTCTCAAGACCGTTTGGAGATCACCCAAATGGTCTCAAGACCGTTTGGAGGTCAACCAAGACCGTTTGGAGGTCTAGGGTTGAGTATGGTTGAGTAATTGAAGGTCCAACGATAGCCAATTAAAATGCAATCAATAGTTCAATTGGTGATCAATCTAATTATCTAAACCCTAATTGAACTTCACAAATTTCAATGACGGATGGAGAAAATGGTCTCAAGACCGCTTGGAGGTCATCCAAATGACCTCAAGACCGTTCGAGGTTAGGTCCTACCATAATTTGATGATTCATTGATTTCAATTGAATCAGTTCCACAATGTTAATCATTGAAGGTTCCTCGATTTCAAAACCTAATTGAAGGTTTCTTGATTACAAATCCTAGTTCAATTGGGTTCAAAACCCTAATTGATGGTCCAATTGAAGGATGATTCAATAGTTCAATTGATGAATGAATCAAGGATTCAATTGATAGCAGTTCATTGATTGAAACCTTGAATTGTTTAAGTGTTGAAAGACCTTTTTGGTCCATTCAATTTTGAGAGGGTTTGGACCAAACGGTCTCAAGACCGTTTGGGTCCAAATGGTCTCAAACCGTTTGGAGACCCAAGTCCAATCGGTTTCAAGACACTTCTTGGCCAAACGGTTTCAAGGGCAATTTGCCCAAACAGTTTCAAACCGTTTGAGTTGTGAGAGACCAAGACCATTTAGGGTCTAAGTAATCAAAACCATTTGAGGTTCAACATGGTTAATCCATTTGGATGTCTAATGTAATTAAAGATTCAATTGGTTAATCCACTTGGACACCTAATGTAATTGAAGGTTCAATTGATCAAACCATTTGGACACTTGATGTATTTAGATGATTGATGCCCTCAGTGGGATTAATCATTGATGCATAATGATGCAATAATTCAATATATCATGCTAACCCTAAATGCATGTATTTGAATAAAAAGTAGGCTCAATCTAATCAAGAATTGAGTAGTGGACATCCTGGGTAGGATGAGAAAGAGAGAGATTCATACATGAATGATAATCATGTAACAGTCAAGTCTAACACATTCAAAATAAATGTGATATACAATTAGGGTATGATCCTTGATTAAGAGATCATAAAACCCTATATTAGTTGATTAATGAACCCTAACCCTAATTAAGGGAAATTCTGAGTGAAACCCTAATCTAGGGTAATAGTGTGACCCTAATTAAGGGTGATGACATGAGTAACCCTAATTTAGGGTAATGAAATGAAACCCTAATTGGGATGAATTGTAAACCCTAATTGTGGGTTATTAAATGTAAACCCTAATCTAGGGTGATACAATGAGGAAACCTAATTTAGGGTGAGGTTATGTGAAACACTGATATATTGATGTGATGTGGAACTCAAATTCTGGGTTATATTATATAGCATGAAATCCTAATCTTGGACAATAAAATGATAAATCAGTGGTACTAATTGTGAAAAAGGGATGAGTAACCCTGATTGACATGAAATGGGAAACTCTAGCCTTGGTAAGGGAATAGTGGTGTTACCCTTGAATAGCATGAAACTGAATTATGATTGATATATCTGTTATCATGTGTGCTAACCATGCAGGTATCCTGAGATGATGAACATAGCCAGGTATGAGCTATGATGTTTATTTATTGAAATTATTTATTGAGCCTTGTGTGCCATAATATGCCTTGTTGCCTAGTAAGAGGTAAGAAGAGAGTTAATGAGCCTCAAGTGCCATATGAGATGATTGTGTAACAATGTCATGTTTACCTTGGTCAGATGACCTGAAGGTGATAGTTACCTGAAAAAGTGGTAACAGTGCTCAGTGATGAGCGAAGGGTTTGAATACCCAGATCCATATGATTATGATAATGAGATTGTGGAAGGATGAGAATTCCCAGTATTAAAATGAGGGATTGAGATCCCAATGTCTTATAAAGACTGAGAAGTAACTGATGAAAATAGTACATGTTTCTCTGTAGCATTTATCCTAATAAGTTATGTTTGAAAACTTGGCTGATGCTAAAAGAATATGATAATGTACTTAATTAATCAAGTGAAATCTTTTCATGTAGTGCTCTGATCATAGATCCATCATCGTCAGTAGCTGGTGATGGTGAAAAAGGTTTCCTACGGGATCTCTTGGAGTTCACATATTTTTGAATATGTGGGGGTCGATGGGCAAAAATATTCGTACGTCCTAATGGGGGAATTGATGGAAGGTAAACATTAAACCTCTCAATACTTTATTATATGTGTCGGGATGGATGTATCACGAATCTCCTGATGATGTTAATGCCGGATCGATGGAGGTCAACATGAAATATCTCGATTGCGAAGAGAGTACAGCCGCCGCTGTAACTCTATAGTGAAGATGCCACTATACCCTGGCAAGCTATTTAGCAGAGACACTAGATGTCCTGCATGTGATCTCGTACTAACCGAGGTCATGGAAGACGGCTCTTCCATTGACTTTGTATGGTACTGATTTCGACTTCACAATGGTCGGTTGGAGTATGAGCGGTATACCTCATCTCCTCAGAGCTTAAGTATGTTTGTAAAATGTAATCAGCCGTGTAGCGTATTTGCATAAGATTGAAATACGAGAACCATTGGTTGATGTTATCTTGCTTAGCATGTCCTTGATACATAAATGTTACTTATGTTCTTTAATTATGTATTGAATAAGAGACATGCTGCCTTACCAAGTTATAGCTGAAATACTTGAATAGGAATGTTGCTCTAATCTGCATAGATATTGATTTATCTGTTGTTGAAATATATGATTCCACTACTCGGTTTATTTCTACTAAACTGCAATAATAATGTTTTCGGCGGAGAGTTATATCTCTCGCTGGGGCAATTTACAAATTGTCTCACCCCCGTGGGATCCAACATTTTTTGGTAGACAGAGACAAAGAGGCAGAAACCCTATAACAGGGGAAGAGCAGCAGCAACAACAATAGGGACAACAGTGATATCCAAGTGAAGATACTGGCTATCATGTGTAGTATATAGATTCCTATGTGTCTTCTCTATACTCTTAGGTCCTAGGAGTTAGTGCTTTTAATAATTCGATCTGAGATTTTGGCATTATGCCTCGGGGGTTTTGTTACTTGTGCTTTTTAGCAAAGCAATGATGTATATATATATATATATATATATATATATATATATATTCCTCAAGAAGAGATAGTGTAGTGAATGTACTTGGTGAACCAGTATGTAAATATAATATTGTGGTTCTTGTTTAAAAGTGTATTCCTGAGAATGGATCTCATTGTAAATCGTTTTAATTTTTAGTGATTTTCAATAATCCGCTGTTAATATTCGTTTCCGCATATTTGTTTTATTGTTGATGGCACTTGTTATCTTAACAATGGCGGGTGTCGTCATAAGTTAAGTAGTATAAGAGCTCTAGGTTCTCTGAGTCTACAGAGACATAGGATTAAGGTTGTTGAGTCTGTTCTAGTGTCTTCCAGTTTATCTGATAGTGTCTTCTGCTCATATAGGAGAAGAAGAACTTGAAGATGTCTAGATCACATGACGAACATGCTGCACCAGGACGAGGTGCAAGGGATCAAGCTAGGGAGGAACTAGTACCTGAGATTCCTCATCTTGATCAAGCTGCATTAGAGAACCCAACCTTCCATGCTCTGTTTGGGCAGTTCATGGTGACTATGACGCATATGGCGGATAGGATGCCACCACCGGCACCGAGGGCACCAGCCCACAATGAAGTACAAGGAGCTGGCAAGACCTTTGAATGGCTTCGCCGGGTGGGAGACACAGACTATGCTGGTACAGCTGACCCAGCTGATGCAGATTTGTGGTTGACTGAGCTGGAGAAAGCCTTCAGAATCCTCAACATTCTAGAAGTTGAGAAGATGAGGCATGTTGTATACCTTCTGAAGGGGAGTGTTGGCCATTGGTGGACCATTGAGGAAGGCAAAAGGCCAGGAGCTAAAGTCGGATGGGATGAATTCTGATGTGAATTTGTCGCTAGATACTTCCCTAAGATGTATCTAGATGAGAATATCTCTCAGTTTGATAGGATTAGACAAGGATAGATGAACATTAGTGAATATGAAGCTAAGTTCATGGAGCTTTTGCGGTTCTGTCCGCACATGGCAGCTACTGATGAAGAGAGGATTCGGCGTTTTGAGAAGGGGTTGAACGCTAATTTGACCACTCCTGTGTCTTCTCTGGAGAACAGGGAGAGGTTTTCTACTTTTGTGGAGACTGTTAGGCGGATAGATAGGTATGTGATCGAGAAGAAACAAACCAGTAATAAGAAAGTGTATCCTAAGTTTCATGGACAAAGGTGTGAAAGCTTCAAAAAGCTGAGATTTTCTACACCGACATCACCATCAAGATTCAATACTCAGACACAATGGACGTCGAGTAGGGGTAGGGGACGTAGTTTTCCTCTAAATAGAGCCCCTAGTACAGCATCAACATCAGTGATAGGACCACCTAGGTAGAATTTGGGAAGCTACAATTGCTTCCAGTGCGGGAGGCCAAGACACTTGGTGAGAGATTGTCCTAAGAAAGTTAGGATTGTAACTCAACCCTAGAGGTAGAGTCGACAAGGCTCACAGAAGAGACAGTTTGCTAGTAGTGCTCGAGGACGTGGACAAGTGTCCCAAGCTGGATCGTCGACACCTAACAACCGAGCACAGGGTCAACAACAAGCAACGGCTAGATTCTATGCTATGAATCAGCCCAAAGTAGTAGTCAACCCTCGGGTTGTGACAGGTCAGATGGAACTATTTTATTCTGATATGTCTTCATCCTACTTCCTATCTGTGTTAATTGATCCGGGTGCTATGCATTCATTTATCACTCGAGGAGTGATTCATGACTGCAACATGATTGTCAGTCATAGAGCAAATAGTTTGATGCTAGAAACCCCTTTGCTAGGATCTACAGTGTTGCGGGAGGTGTGTTCTCCCTGCAATCTTTCTTTTTCTAATCATTGCATTCAGGTGGATCTTATACCACTTTAAATGCACGGGTTCGATATAATCCTAGGGATGGACACCTTAGAGAAGTATAAGGTTGCCTTAGATTGTGATTCCAAGCAAGTTGTGTTCACAGATGATGGTAACACATGGATCTTTCAGGGAGACAGAAAGATTCTTCCAACTTGTCTTGTGTCAGCTATGGTAGCAGAGAAGTTGATGAGACAGGGATGCTTTGCATTCTTGGCACATGTGATAGATACCACAATGGAGAGCTCTCATCCTTCTGAAGTTCCGGTTGTTAGGGAGTTTGAAGATGTTTTTCCTGAGGAACTTTCAGGTGTTCCTCCATCCCGAGAGATTGATTTTGAGATTAATCTAATACCGGGCACGCAACCGATAGCACAAACACCATATAGAATGGCACCTACTAAAATGGAAGAGCTCAAGAAACAATTACAGGAGTTGCTTGAAAAGAGTTTTATCCGACCGAGCACTTCACCCTGGGGTGCTCTGGTTCTTTTTGTTAAGAAGAAAGACGGGTCTATGCATTTATGCATCGACTATAGGCAGTTGAATAAAGTAACTATAAAGAACAAGTATCCTCTGCCAAGGATTGATGACATGTTTGATCAGTTGCATGGTGCAACTATCTTTTCTAAGATAGATCTGAGGTCGGGATACCATCAGTTGCGTATTAAGGAGAGTGAGACATCTAAATCTGCTTTTAGAACAAGATATGGTCACTATGAGCTCATAGTTATGTCGTTTGGACTAACTAATGCACCAGATGCATTCATGGAACTCATGAATAGGATCTTTCAACCTTTTCTTGATCAGTTCATAGTAGTCTCCATAGATGATATCTTGATATACAATAGAAATTCTCAATAGCATGAGCAGCACCTCCGTCAGTCTTTGACTTTGCTAAGAGAGCATAAATTGTATGCTAAGTTTAGAAAATGTGAGTTCTGGCTACCAGAAGTTTCTTTTCTAGGACACATAATATCTGCTTCAGGTATTCGTGTTGATCCTAAGAAGGTAGAATCTGTCTTGCAATGGGAACAACCAAAGACACTAATAGAAATACGTAGTTTCCTAGGATTGGCAGGCTATTACAGGAGGTTCATCAAGAACTTCAGTTCTATAGCTTTATCTCTGACCAAGTTGACCAGGAAGGAGGTTCCTTTTATCTGGAATGACAAGTGTCAACATTCTTTCCAGCTGCTGAAGGAAAAGTTAACAAGTGCACCTGTGTTAGTGTTACCTGAGCAAGGGAAGGGGTACATAGTCTTCTCTGATGCATCCCAGAACGGTCTAGGATGTGTGTTGATGCAGGATAAACACGTGATTTATTTTGTTTCTTGACAGCTTAAGAAACACGAGGAGAATTATCCGACACACGATCTAGAGCTAGCTACTGTGGTCCATGCTTTGAAGATCTGGAGACATTATCTCAATGGAGAAACATTCCAGATTTTCACAGACCATAAGAACCTAAAGTATATCTTCTCACAGCATGAGCTGAACATGAGACAGTGACGCTGGATGGAATTAATCAAGGACTAAGATTGTACAATTGATTATCATCTAGGAAAGGCTAATGTAGTTGTTGATGCACTAAGTAGGAAATCAGCAACACCAGCCTTAGATAAAGCACAGTTGAACTCCTTAGTGTGCTTTAAAAGAGATATGTTTATCTCCTTGAGGCAAAACAACATACAGCTTAAAGTATCGTTGTTAGCCGGGTTGTTAGCTGAGATGCAAGTAAAACCTACTCTGAGGCAGTATATTAAAGAAGTACAGCATAATGATACTATGATTCAACAGATTAGATCATAGTATGGTAGTGAGAAACGAGATGGATTCCATGATTCAGATGATCAGGTAGTTTGTTACCATGGTAGCATGGTAGTACATGATGTCGACAACCTAAGGAAGTTAGTCTTGGAGGAGGCTCATTTTTCAATGTATGCTATGCATCCAGGGAGCACCAGGATGTATCATAACTTAAAAGACATGTATTGGTGGCCTGGATTGAAGAAAGATGTAGCTGAGTTTGTTATGTGGTGTCCGGTGTGTCAGCAAGTTAAAGTTGAACATCATAAGCCCACAGGAACAATGCAACCTCTGCCTATACCGCAGTGGAAATGGGATCATGTAACCATGGACTTTGTGGTTGGATTACCTAGAACAGCCAAAAATCATGATTCCATATGGGTGATAGTTGATAGGTTGACAAAGACATCACATTTCCTTCCTGTCAAAACAACCTACACAGCTGAGAAGCTTGCACAAATATACATAGATGAGATAGTGTGTTTGCACGGGGTTCCGACTACTATTGTTTCTGATAAAGGTCCCCAGTTCACGAGTCATTTTTGGGAGCGACTCCATAAAGCTTTGGGTACGCAATTAAGGTTTAGTACAGCCTTTCACCCACAGACAGATGGACAATCTAAGAGGACCATACAAACCTTGGAGGACTTGCTTAAGGCATGTGTCCTTCAGTTTGTAGGATATTGGGATCTACACCTGAGCTTGATAGGATTTGCTTATAATAATAGCTATCAGCACAATATTGAGATGGCACCATATGATACATTGTATGTTAGACGTTGTAGATATCCTTTATGTTGGTACAAAATAGGGGAGTACCAACTTTTGGGTCCTGAGCTAGTGCAGCAAACAACTGAGAAGATTAAAGTCATACAACAACAGTTGAAAGCTGACCAGGATAGACAGAAATCTTATGCTGACAAACATCGTAGACCCTTAGAATTCCAAGTTGGAGACAGAGTATACCTCAAGGTCTCACCTTGGAAAGGTATCCTGAGATTTGGAAAGAAGGGGATGTTAGCTCCTAGATTTATGGGGCCTTATTCGATCATTGAAAGGATGGGAAAGGTAGCCTATAAGTTGGAGTTACCACCTGAGTTGCATAGATTGCACCCAGTGTTTCATATCTCTATGCTAAGAAAGTGTCATCCTGACACAGAGTTAGTTCTGCAACCTGTGGAGGTAGAACTAAATGATGATATATCTTATGTTGAAGGACCTGTGATGATCCTTGATAAAAGAGTTAAAAAGCTAAAAAAGAAAGACATATGTCTTGTGAAAGTTCTCTGGCATCATCGTGGCGTTGAAGAAGCTACGTGGGAGCTAGAGGAAGAGATGAGGAGGAAGTACCCTTCTCTTTTCTCTTGATGTTTTCGTTGATGATTTCGGGGACGAAATCCTTGTAAGGAATGGATAACTTGTAACATCCCTGACCTGGGTTATGCTTTAACCCTAGGTGTTTTGCTTAATAAATTTGATTAGATGCTTGCTCTTATCTCTTGAAAAGTAATTAAGTCTCAAGAGGAACTCATACTTCAATTTTAGTCCTTTTTGAATAATGTTGAAAATAATGTTTTGCTTCTTTTGGACTAAAGTACAAATTACCCAAGTTGAGGGGTTAAATTGCAAATTGTGCATGATAATATGTTCCTCATGTGTTGAAGAATCATGAGAATGAAGATTATGCATAGGTATGGCTAGTGAAAGCCTGAGTACTAAGAAAGAGCTGATAAAGCAAGGTTTGTGCATTAAAACCTAGTTTTGGTGTAATGTGCAATTTACCCAAAACCCAAGGTTCAATATGCAAATTACCACTTCAAAATACTCCCTAATGTTTCTTGGCATCATGTAGAGCAAAGAAAATGAGAGGGGTGTCTCATTTGTATCACTTTGAAGGAGAGAGAATCTTAATATTAAAATAATCAAGATTTAAGCATAATTGAAATTCTAATTCAATTTAATGCAAAAATAATTATTTTA
Source organism: Alisma plantago-aquatica (assembly GCA_963693085.1). Lineage (NCBI taxonomy): Eukaryota > Viridiplantae > Streptophyta > Magnoliopsida > Alismatales > Alismataceae > Alisma > Alisma plantago-aquatica. The sequence goes on along the minus strand of OY856409.1, from coordinate 1,050,871,400 downwards.
AATGGATTTCCCTTCAACCAAAATTGTAGATGTTGAAATCCACATATATTGACGTCTTTGTGTCTTGCAAAGGCAATGGAAATATCTACGTGAGTGGAGAACCCAATCATATTAAGAAAATAAAAAGAAATATCCACTAACTTATGAATATTATTATTATAAGGGTTAAGGTGCTTAATTTTCTTTTCTTTAAATCATGGATAATTGAGAGGAATATGAGGAAAGGGAGATACCCTCATAACCAAGGAAGTTAAGGGGGCAAGTGGTAAAGGAAATGGAGGAGAAAATTCCTACTTTCTCTCTCTTAAATGAATTTTTAATAAAATGCATATATGCTCCTTTATCCATGAGTTGAAAGGGTAATTTCAAAGACACTTTCACTTCTTGCTTGAAAAACGACCAAGGGAGCTTAGGAGCAATAGGAGGACGACCCCCAACCTATTGGTAAGCTTCTTGACCTCCTTTCACCTCAAATTCATGGTGGAAATCACAAATCAATGCTTGATTTCTTACTTTCTTCAATCAATCTTCAATCCTAGCCAATCTTTTCACTCCAAAGCTTGAGGACGAACCTTGGCAGAGTTGTAAGAGCTTATTCCACCATTTTTGACGTGATCTTGAAGATTTGAAGCTCAATTGGAGGCGGGTTATATAACTTGAATCCATTTACATTATTATTCAACCATCAACGATGCAATTATGTTGATTCCTTCTTCTTCTTGATTTATTGCGTGCTGAAATGGGTAATTCCATGAAATTAAATCAGAAGTACTAGGAACTACATGGAAGAAGGTAGATGATGATGACATCATCTTGGACACTTTTCCCAAAAAGTGGCTATTCAATCGGTTTCAACAAGTTGTTCATTCAGTTTCAACAAAACCGTTTGAAATCAAATGGTTTCATCAAACCGTTAGAAGCCAAATGGTTTCAAACCGTTTGGAAGGGTTGACCACAGTTGACCATTTGGAGTTTTGATGCTAGTGTTAATGGTTGATGACCCATTAAATTTAATTGATTGAATCCAAAGGGTTCATCAGTTGAAGGTTAATCAATTATCAAACCCTAATCGGGTTAAGTGTTGAAATTTCAATTGGTTGATTTAAAATTTTGGGTTGATTAACCCAAACGGTCTCAAGACCGTTTGGAGATCAACTAAGACCGTTTGGAGGTCTAGGGTTGAGTATGTTTGAGTAATTGAAGGTCCAGAGATAGCCAATTAAAATACAATCAATAGTTCAATTGATGATCAATCTAATGATCTAAACCCTAATTGAACTTCACAAATTTCAATGATGGATGGGGCAAACAGTCTCAAGACTGTTTTGAGGTCATCCAAACGACCTCAAGACCATTTGAGGTCAGATCATACCATAATTTTATGATTCATTGATTTCAATTGAATCAGTTCCACAATGTTAATCATTAAAGGTTCCTCAATTTCAAAACCCTAATTGACGGTTTCTTGGTTACAAATCCTAGTTCAATTGGGTTCAAAACCCTAATTGATGGTCCAATTGAAGGATGATTCAATAGTTCAATTGATGAATGAATCAAGGATTCAATTGATAGTCAGTTCATTGATTGAAACCTTGAATTGTTTAAGTGTTGAAACACCTCTTTGGTCCATTCGGTTTTGAGAGGGTTTGGACCAAACAGTCTCAACACCGTTTGAGCCCAAACGGTCTTGTCTCAAGACCGTTTGGGTCCAAATGGTCTCAAACCATTTGGAGACCCAAGTCCAATCGGTTTCAACACACTTCTTGGCCAAATGGTTTCAAGGGCAATTTGCCCAAACGGTTTCAAACCATTTGGGTTTTGAGAGACCAAGACCGTTTAGGGTCTAAGTAATCAAAACCATTTGAGGTTCAACATGGTTAATCCATTTGGATATCTAATGTAATTGAAGATTCAATTGGTTAATCCACTTGGACACCTAATGTAATTGAAGGTTCAATTGATCAAACCATTTGGACACTTGACGTATTTAGATGATTGATACCCTCAGTGGGATTAATCATTGATGCATAATGATGCAATAATTCAATATATCATGCTAACCCTAAATGCATGTATTTGAATAAAAAGTAGGCTCAATCTAATCAAGAATTGAGTAGTGGACATTCTGGGTAGGATGAGAAAGAGATAGATTCATACATGAATGATAATCATGTAACAGTCAAGTCTAACACGTTCAAAATTAATGTGATATACAATTAGGGTATGATCCTTGATTAAGAGATCATAAAACCCTATATTAGTTGATTAATGAACCCTAACCCTAATTAAGGGCAATTCTGAGTGAAACCCTAATCTAGGGTAATAGTGTGACCCTAATTAAGGGTGATGAAATGAGTACCCCTAATTTAGGGTAATGAAATGAAACCCTAATTGGGATGAATTGTAAACCCTAATTGTGGGTTATTAAATGTAAACCCTAATCTAGGGTGATACAATGTGGAAACCTAATTTAGGGTGAGGTTATGTGAAACCCTGATATATTGATGTGATGTGGAACTCAAATTTTGGGTTATATTATATAGCATAAAATCCTAATCTTGGACAATAAAATGATAAATCAGTGGTACTAATTGTGAAAAAGGGATGAGTAACCCTGATTGACATGAAATGGGAAACTCTAGCCCTCGTAAGGGAATAGTGGTGTTACCCTTGAATAGCATGAAATTGAATTATGATTGATATATCTGTTATCATGTGTGCTAACCATTTATGTATCCTGAGATGATGAACATAGCCAGGTATGAGCTATGATGTTTATTTATTGAAATTATTTATTGAGCCTTGTGTGCCATAATATGCCTTGTTGCCTAGTAAGAGGTAACAAGAGAGTTAATGAGCCTCAAGTGCCATATGAGATGCTTGTATAACAAGTGTCATGTTTACCTTGGTCAGATGACCTGAAGGTGATAGTTACCTGAAAAAGTGGTAACAGTGCTCAGTGATGAGCTAAGGGTTTGAATACCCAGATCCATATGATTATGATAATGAGATTACAGAAGGATGTGAATTCCTAGTATTAAAATGAGGGACTGAGATCCCAATGTCTTATAAAGATTGAGAAGTAACTGATGAAAACAGTACATGTTTCTTTGTAGCATTTATCCTAATAAGTTATGTTTGAAAACTTGGTTGATGCTAAAAGAATATGATAATGTACTTAATTAATTAAGTGAAATATTTTCATGTAGTGCTCTGACCATAGATTCATCATCGTCAGTAGCTGGTGATGGTTGATAACACCAAATTTTGTGATGTTTTTGGCCTTTATTCTGTTATTAAAACTGCCCTTTTCTGCTATTTTCATCTCTTTTATATGCATTTTCGCAATAATTAGCCAAGCAATGCTCTCAATCCAATATTTCCATCCTTGCAGAGTTTCCCTCCTATTTTGGCCCATTTAGCACCAATAAGGCCACCCCGGCCCGCAAATAATTCCAAGACTGTTTCGGCCCCCTAACGGCCGATGTGAACGCTGACCGGCAGGGCTGCGCGATACGACGACACGCGACGCAAGGATGCCGTGCGAGAGGGTACCGATGGACGACACGCCTCCTTACCCGACAGGGAGCCGAGCACACCGCATCTACTCCCTCTGACGTGCGATATCTGCCACCCACCGGCAGGCGCCTCTCGCCACAACGCCCGACGGCCGACACCCTTGTGGCGGGCGATACTTGCGACAGCCGACACCAGCTGAGCGGCGGTTAGGAGGACACGTGGTGCTTCGCGCACCATATCTTCTCCCGACCAGCTGCCTATAAATAGCAGCTACAGGGAGCTGAAAAGACGGATCCGACAAGATTGGTCACTTCAGGTTTCGGACAGTCGAGTGATCTTCGGAGGAGACTGCGAGAGCAGGCGTATCGTGCTCCAGTGTTCATACCGGGCGACACTAGGTGAGCTCTTCCTCATCCCGAGAGGGAGGGGACTGGTTCACCTAGGACTGTACCGGGCGACACTGAGAGCCGATATCGGCCGATGTAGATACGTGATACGAGTGCCCGACACCAGTGCCAGACAGTAGGATACACAGCTCCACGCCCGACACGATAATGAACCCGATACGCTGCGCCCGTCATGCGTGCTGCCCGACTTGAGCGTATCGGCCATGTGACGACCGACAATCAAATCGTTACTTATTAAGCGGAATTCAAACATAAACAACATATTAACAAAAATCACTAAAAATTAAAACCAAATTGCAAAGAGATCCATTTCTAGGAAAACTCTTTAAGGCAGAACCAAAACTTTATGTACATCATTGCTCACATTGTACATACACTTTACCATCTTTTCTCGAGGATAACATATATCAGTTGCTTTACCAAACTATACATGAGCAACATAAAACCTCGAGACGCGTAAACCAAAATCTCTTATTGATCATAAAACCAGTATGAACCAACTCCAAGGACTTGAGAGTACAGAGACAACACATAGGACTCATATCTACAAGACATGACAGACAGTACACTCAACCGGAGCTGTCACTGCTGCCTCAGCTGTTGTTCTTCCTCTGCAAAAAGGTCTTCACCTCCTCGTGCACGTTCACCTAAAAATTTGGGCCCCACGGGGGTGAGACAATTGAAAATTGCCCCAGCGAGAGATATAACTCTCCGCTGACCATATTATTATCACAGTTAATCATTTATAAACTGAGCAGAGGTTCTTATTATATTAACAGGAAGGATTAATCATTGTATGAACATAATGAAGTAGTCTCCTTTCTTTAAGGAGAACATTGCATCTACCCATGGTAGAATTAATAATTAACTACTTGCTTTGCAAGGAATGTAAAAAACATAAATCACATCTATCCACTAATGATGCATAAAAGAAATGTAACATCAGCCAAATGATTTCCGTATTTAAGCAAACATGCTAGGCGGCTGATTACATTTTACAATCACACTTATGCCCTGAGGAATTGAGGTATACCGCTCATACTCCAACCGACCACTGCGAAGTCGAAATCGGTACCATACATAGGTCATCTAACAGAGCCAGCTGCTATGACCTCCCACGTCTCGGTCAGTGCGAGACCACAAGCAGGACTATGTCAACTGCTTATCGTAGCTTACCAGGGTATACTGGCAACTGCTACAGAGTTACAGCGTCAGCTGCCTCTCTTCGGAATCAAGAGATTTGATGTTTATCTCCACATCATCCGGCATTCATCATCGGAATCAAGAGATTTTATGTTTATCTCCACATCATCCGGCATTCATCATCATCGGGAGATTCGTGATACATCCATCCCGGTCTTTATAATGAAGGATTGAGAGATCTCGTGTTTATCTCACGTCAATCCCACATCAGGGCGTAAGGTATTCGCGCCCATCACCCCCACATATTCAACAATATGCGTTCATCAGGAGATCCCGTAGGAAAACCTGTTTCACCATCACCAACTACTGACGATGATGGATCTATGGCCATGGCACTACATGATAAGATTCCACTTAATTAATTAAGTGCATTACCATATCCTTTTAGCATCAATCAAGTTTCAGACAAGAATTATTATAACAGATGCTAAAAAGAAAGGTGTACAACATCTATCAAGTGATTTCAAATCTTTAAAACACATGTTACTTGGGATCTCAGTCCCTTATCACATTACTAGGAATTATCATCCCTTCACATTATCATCATCATGATTATGGATATGGGTATTCAAACTCTGAGTTCATCACAGAACATTGTTAATACCTCTAGGTACTCAGACCAAGGTATACATGATACTTGTTGCACAAGCATCTCACATGGCTCACAAGGCCCATTTGAATATCTTGTCACCTCTCACTAGGCAACAAATCATCACATGGCTCACAAGGCCATCACACATCTTGTCACCTCTCACTAGGAAACAACTTATTCACATGGCTCACAAGGCCATTGATCATTATACTTTTTATTCAAGTATTTAGCATGCCTTACAAGGCTTATGCAATAAGAGAAGTACAACCTTCCCATCATTAGGGTTAGGGTTTCCCTTTCTTATCGATTAGGGTTTCTCTTACATATCATCACCCTTCATTAGGGTTAGGGTTTTCCATTAATAACCATTTAGGTTTTCAAGATCATATTATCAATAATCAAACCCTAATTCATTACTCCACACATCTAGGAGAAAACATTGATATCATAAGTATTCAATCATACTTATTCATTCTCATTATTTATTATTAAATGAATCATCAACACAAGGTATGAGTTCCCCTCTCATCCTTACCAGAGAATGATTACATCATACTTCATTAACTTGGCTTAACCCTTTTTCAAGGTATATTAGCCTACACTTATCAAAGTGCATTAAACTCATTACATCTCAATGTAACAATTGACATAACACTATTCATGTGTTACTCATCCAAGTATATTGGATTTAAGGTGTATCAAGGTACATCAACCTTAAAGTGCTTGATGTGATATCTATCATGTCTTGATGTATCACTTCCCTCATCACTTTTAACATACTTAAGTTCATCAACTTATCTTGTATTAGGGTATGTCCCATCCTAATACTTTATGCACTAGCTCATCACATTTATCATGTAATGTATTAGTCATAAGTCACACAATTGAATTATTCAACCACCATTAATGATATGAACTCATCTCGGGTTAAGGCATTATAGATATAGGATTAACCATTATCAACCACTCTAGATGTTTCACCTATCAAGGTATTATCCACACCATTACTTGGTGATACACTCATCACTCCTAAGAGTGTCTTTCTCTTACCTTTACAAGGTGTATAGGGTTAAATCATGTGCATATGTTCACCATATCAGGTTGTAGGTGTATAGACACTCACCATATCGGGCTAGCATTTGCACTTGTCTCCATATCGGGCATGAGGTACCTTCTTGACCTTATATCGGGCACAAGATATATGTATGTAACTCTCATGATACTTTATGAGGTATAAACCCATCACCATGTCGGGCTAGAAGTACATTCAATCACCCTATCGGGCTAGTCACCATCTAGGGTTAGCCATGACGGGCTAGGGTTACCATATCGGACTCAACCCAATATATAAGTCAATTGGAGTGTAGGGCACCAAACCATATTGGGCTACATCATCAAACATTAGGTTGCAACACCCATGTCGGGTTAGATTGGATTGTGTCGGGCACATGGAATATACATGTGTCGCCCATGATACTTAAGGGGTATCAACTTATCACCATATCGGGCTATCATATTGTCTAGGTTTGTGTATTGTGCAACCCTATCGCTCAACCCTATCGTGCAACCATGTCGTACAAGGTCATTTAGGCATCATGATACTAAGTACCAATGATGTATTATATGATCATATCGTGCAATAGCACTTGTTACTCTTCACTTTTATCAGGTTACCCAAATTAGGGTTTCTTGTCAACTTACAAGTATACAATTGACCTTGTATCATGCATGGAATCTATACTTGACTCCCTATCGTTCAAGAGGTGTATACTAAACCACCATATCATTCAATAAGGTTTACAAACCTATTCCTATTGTTTTAGTGAAGTAAGTGCATCATCATATCGGGTTAGGGTTGCTTGCTTATGTGCTTGCACCCGATATTACTTTTATAAATTGATACCATCATCTTCAAGCTCTAGACCTTAGTTCTAACTGTTATAGTTCATGGCAATAGGTCTAAGAAACTACTAAAACTCATAATTTCATCAACTATTTCAGGAAACTTTGGAATTAAAAGTACTTCACTAATTATAGCAATTTAGGTGAAGAATAATAACATGGTTAAGTTCAAGTTATATAACCCGCCTTAAGAACCACTTCAAAGCTTCAAGCTCCAAAGCTCCATGTTCCTAAGGTTGAAGATGACTTATGAAGTTCCAAGTCTCGTTCATAACCCCCTTCATAAACAAGGAATCACCATGGATAAGCAATTGGTGAAGAAGAAAAGAAAGGAAGGTCAAAACCCTAAATTCATGCTTCAATCCAAGGTTGAAGATGATCTTTTCCTCACCTTAGGGTCAAGTTTTGAGTTCCTTAGCTCCTTGGCCGACACCCTACCACTCTTGGGCGATATGGACTTCCTCTTGGCCGACACAACTTTGCTTGTGGTCGATACCCCCTCACTTGTGGCCCAAACCACTTCAATTGGCCGATATCAACTTGCTATGGGCAATATCAACATAGTATGGCCGATATGCTTGCTATGGCCGATACCCAAGGCCTATGCACGATACCCTTGGGCTCTTGCACGATATGCCACCCCTCTTGCACGATATGACACTCACTTGGACGATATGGTACTAACTTGGGATCAAAACACTTCACTCCATGGCCGATATCACCCAATATGACCAAATTCACCTACTTGGGCGATATGATCATGCCATGGGCGATATCCCATGACCCATGCACGATACCATAGCCTCCCTTCACGATATGGGAGCTATGTGCACGATACCACAAGGTAGGAGGGTGGTAAGGGTCGTAAAATTGCCCCAAGGGGTGAAACTAGGGGTATATATACTTGCTGATCATAAAGGAGAGCAAATAATGAGGTGTCAACATTTTGAGCTAGTAGGTTCCACGTGTCATGCATGGGTGACACGTGTCCAAACATGCATCAACATTTATATTGACGTGCAAAAAGGTTGAGGATCATATATAGATGCAAATTCATCCATCACTTACCCATTTGGATAAGATATATCAATTAAATCATCACTTTAAGTCAAGCCGATACACTTTTCCTAAGGAAACTTGTTGGACGTCACACCTCACCTCCTTGAGGTGCTTTGAACGATATTAACCTTGCCAAGAGTTCACAAAACGACATGGGACACCTCCTTGGGCTCCATGACCGATAGGCACTCATATATAAGCTTTTCAACTTGATACAACTCAACTTAAGCTTCCAAATTCAACCCTTTTCTTGGTCATTTCTTCACCAAGATTACCATCATTCATAATGGAATCAAACTTGGTGTCTAATTCATTCTCTCTCCTCTAAATGATACATAGAGGGAGTGGTAACACTCTATAGGTGGTAATTTGCATATCAACCCCATATTTTGAGTAAATTACAATTTGTACCAAAATTGGTGCATAAGGTACCAGCATTGTTCAAACAAGTTCAAACTTGGAATTTAGACTTTCCACAAGCCACCACCTTGCATCATTCTCTAAATAATGATGCTAAAACACATGAGGCATGTTCAAAATGTGACATTTTACATTATAGCCCCTCAATTTGGGTAAATTGCACTTTGGTCCAAAACAAAGGAAAATTGCTCAAACAGCATTCAATCGGGACCAAAATTGAAACATAAATGTGTCACATGATAAAAAAGCACCTTATAGGATTATATTAAAGTTCTAAGCAACTTCATTAGCCAAAACAAATAGGGTTACCTCATAACCCAGGTCAGGGTTGTTACAAGTTATAAACCCCTAACAAGGATTTCGTCCCCGAAATCCCAAGTAAAGGGAAACAGATATTATTCATTCATCATATCATCAAGTCTCCATATAACATATTAATGTTATGGAGATGCCATAGAACTTTGATCAATGAAAAGTTCTTCCACACAGAGTTATCATTAAATCTGTCACACAATGCACATATTCCACTGTCTTTTTCATTATCGACTGTGTAGTTAATTCTGGGTCAGGTAACACTTTTCTCACTCAGATAGAGGTTGTTTGTTAATCTCATTCGACAAACTTTTATTGTAATATTTTTACAATTATTCCTTCAAGTAAATCATTCTCATCAATGTTATGTTTATGCAGAGCATAAACCCCTAACATATGATTTCCATATTGTTTCATGTAACTAGATGGATTTCACAGTTGGCCATCCTAGGAAACCAACATAAATCATCTGATTATGAGTTTATGTTTTAACTTTCTCATACCACCTGACACTTTTTAGATACCAGGATTCCTTACTTAGATATCTATCACATGTGTCAAAAACTCATCACATCCTCATCTTTGTTTCATCTTGGGACATAACTTGTTACACATATCTTTATCTTGGGACCAAAGTCCAAGACAAACTGATACTTTTTCTAAGTATCCATCAATTGAACATTTTTAACTTATACACATCAAGTGTCATAAGATCCGCTTGATTTCCATGTCCCTGAAAAGAAAGAACACTAAGGAACATATTCCTATTATCACCCCATCATCATCTAGGGTTGTTTATCAAAGAGAAGAGATTATCATCTCCTCTGGTTATTGCATGAACTTTCAACTATTCATGAGTCATTTACTCGTGTTTCATCCTAGGTTCCTTGCCATCAGCATAGGAATTATAAGGATGATTACATGTCATTATTCTTTTCTTTGTTATTGTCTAACATGTTCATGAGAATTTTGTGACTTTATCACATTTCCCATTTCCACATCATGGGAAAAGATCTTTACTATTCACACATGCTTTATCTGACAGGGATCATCTCCCTTGTTCTCATTCTCTTATCATGAGGATTATACTTTTCATTTCCTCATACATACAGATTGATCTGAGATCATCTCAGATTCCACTTTATTGCACCTAGGATGTGATATACATGTCCATACCATATTTCCAGTTTCATTATACTCACTAGATTGTCTCAGAATGACTACTTGATCAGAGTAATCAGAAAGATAACAATCTAAGAGTTCCATACTCACCTTATCTCCAATAATTATATACCTGGCCAGGGTATACAATTACTGAGATTAAGTAGTATGCACTTTGTTTACTATCATATTCCTTACTTTTCGTATAATAACCAACACATGATTTAACATTCCTGGATTTTCTCCAGGCATCTCTTCTATACCTCATCCTTTTTCACACAGATAAGAGCAATTATAGAGCATTTAAAAGAATATTGAACATAATATAAATTCTAGTTCTCATCATTTCTTCCCTATGTCCCCATAGGACAATCAATAGGGAAGTCCATAACAGCAATCCTTTTTAGGATTATCAGGTAACATCAAAAGAAGGCATATAAAAATGAAAAAGATCTATCTAATTGTTACCCCTCGTGGTCATCGACCGCTTTAGGTTGACTCAACCCATAGAGTCTAGCTGTTTCATGTTGTTACTTTTGGCATTTTAGAACAACTAGGCAAATGTCTCTGGAATTGTAATGATATTTCCTTAATTCTCATCTTATTGCCCCTTCTTGGGCACTTCCATCACAGATATACTATCTGTCTAAACTTATGGCAGGGTCTATTTTCTTGCCATATGCTAATCCTTCCCACATTTTCCACTGTTCCAACATGACTATGTCATTCAAGAACCCTTTCAAAGCCCATAGTTTCTGTATTTAGGACTGGTAACCTAGGTTGTAATGCTAGTATCCAGTCTACTATATGCATCATTGTTATCCTAACTTGCCCAACAAGAGCATAAACATAGGATTCTCTATCCTGATCGGGTCATGATGGGAATTCTCAGGCACTCATTCTTCTCTTGCCTGATCCCTTGTACCCTTTCCTGGTGCAACAACATTGCTCTCAGCAATGTATTCCTCATGTTCCCCAGTCATTTATAAACTTCACCCTTTCTTCTGCACAAGCAGAAGTCACTATAAGGTATACTGGAGGACACTAACACAGACTCAACACATTAGTCCTATGTCTCTATAGACTCAGCGAACCTTAAGCTCTGATACCAAACTTGTGAATACCGACAATCAAATCGTTACTTATTAAGCGGAATTCAAACATAAACAACAGATTAACAAAAATCACTAAAAATTAAAACCAAATTGCAAAGAGATCCATTTCTAGGAAAACTCTTTAAGGCAGAACCAAAACTTTATGTACATCATTGCTCACATTGTACATACACTTTACCATCTTTTCTCGAGGATAACATATATCAGTTGCTTTACCAAACTATACATGAGCAACATAAAACCTCGAGACGCGTAAACCAAAATCTCTTATTGATCATAAAACCAGTACGAACCAACTCCAAGGACCTGAGAGTACAGAGACGACACATAGGACTCATATCTACAAGACATGACAGACAGTACACTCAACCGGAGCTGTCACTGCTGCCTCAGCTATTGTTCTTCCTCTGCAAAAAGGTCTTCACCTCCTCGTGCACGTTCACCTAAAAATTTGGGCCCCACGGGGGTGAGACAATTGAAAATTGCCCCAGCGAGAGATATAACTCTCCGCTGACCATATTATTATCACAGTTAATCATTTATAAACTGAGCAGAGGTTCTTATTATATTAACAGGCAGGATTAATCATTGTATGAACATAATGAAGTAGTCTCCTTTCTTTAAGGAGAACATTGCATCTACCCATGGTAGAATTAATAATTAACTACTTGCTTTGCAAGGAATGTAAAGAAACATAAATCACATCTATCCACTAATGATGCATAAAAGAAATGTAACATCAGCCAAATGATTTCCGTATTTAAGCAAACATGCTAGGTGGCTGATTACATTTTACAATCACACTTATGCCCTGAGGAGATGAGGTATACCGCTCATACTCCAACCGACCACTGTGAAGTCAAAATCGGTACCATACATAGGTCATCTAACAGAGCCGGCTGCTATGACCTCCCACGTCTCGGTCAGTGCGAGACCACAAGTAGGACTATGTCAACTGCTTATCGTAGCTTACCAGGGTATACTAGCAACTGCTACAAAGTTACAGCGTCAACTGCCTCTCTTCAGAATCAAGATATTTGATGTTTATCTCCACATCATCCGGCATTCATCATCGGAATCAAGAGATTTTATGTTTATCTCCACATCATCCGGCATTCATCATCATCGGGAGATTCGTGATACATCCATCCCGGTCTTTATAATGAAGGATTGAGAGATCTCGTGTTTATCTCATGTCAATCCCACATCAGGGCGTAAGGTATTCGCGCCCATCACCCCCACATATTCAACAATATGCGTTCATCAGGAGATCTCGTAGGAAAACCTATTTCACCATCACCAACTACTGACGATGATGGATCTATGGCCAGGGCACTACATGATAAGATTCCACTTGATTAATTAAGTGCATTACCATATCCTTTTAGCATCAATCAAGTTTCAGACAAGAATTATTATAACAGATGCTAAAAAGAAAGGTGTACAACATCTATCAAGTGATTTCAAATCTTTAAAACACATGTTACTTGGGATCTCAGTCCCTTATCACATTACTAGGAATTATCATCCCTTCACATTATCATCATCATGATTATGGATATGGGTATTCAAACTCTGAGTTCATCACAGAACATTGTTAATACCTCTAGGTACTCAGACCAAGGTATACATGATACTTGTTGCACAAGCATCTCATATGGCTCACAAGGCCCATTTGAATATCTTGTCACCTCTCACTAGGCAACAAATCATCACATGGCTCACAAGGCCATCACACATCTTGTCACCTCTCACTAGGAAACAACTTATTCACATGGCTCACAAGGCCATTGATCATTATACTTTTTATTCAAGTATTTAGCATGCCTTACAAGGCTTATGCAATAAGAGAAGTACAACCTTCCCATCATTAGGGTTAGGGTTTCCCTTTCTTATCGATTAGGGTTTCTCTTACATATCATCACCCTTCATTAGGGTTAGGGTTTTCCATTAATAACCATTTAGGTTTTCAAGATCATATTATCAATAATCAAACCCTAATTCATTACTCCACACATCTAGGAGAAAACATTGATATCATAAGTATTCAATCATACTTATTCATTCTCATTATTTATTATTAAATGAATCATCAACACAAGGTATGAGTTCCCCTCTCATCCTTACCAGAGAATGATTACATCATACTTCATTAACTTGGCTTAACCCTTTTTCAAGGTATATTAGCCTACACTTATCAAAGTGCATTAAACTCATTACATCTCAATGTAACAATTGACATAACACTATTCATGTGTTACTCATCCAAGTATATTGAATTTAAGGTGTATCAAGGTACATCAACCTTAAAGTGTTGGATGTGATATCTATCATGTCTTGATGTATCACTTCCCTCATCACTTTTAACATACTTAAGTTCATCAACTTATCTTGTATTAGGGTATGTCCCATCCTAATACTTTATGCACTAGCTCATCACATTTATCATGTAATGTATTGGTCATAAGTCACACAATTGAATTATTCAACCATCATTAATGATATGAACTCATCTCGGGTTAAGGCATTATTGATATAGGATTAACCATTATCAACCACTCTAGATGTTTCACCTATCAAGGTATTATCCACACCATTACTTGGTGCTACACTCATCACTCCTAAGAGTGTCTTTCTCTTACCTTTACAAGGTGTATAGGGTTAAATCATGTGCATATGTTCACCATATCGGGTTGTAGGTGTATAGACACTCACCATATCGGGCTAGAATTTGCACTTGTCTCCATATCGGGCATGAGGTACCTTCTTGACCTTATATCGGGCACAAGATATATGTATGTAACTCTCATGATACTTTATGAGGTATCAACCCATCACCATGTCGGGCTAGAAGTACATTCAATCACCCTATCGGGCTAGTCACCATCTAGGGTTAGCCATGACGGGCTAGGGTTACCATATCGGACTCAACCCAATATATAAGTCAATTGGAGTGTAGGGCACCAAACCATATTGGGCTACATCATCAAACATTAGGTTGAAACACCCATGTCGGGTTAGAGTGGATTGTGTCGGGCACATGGAATATACATGTGTCGCCCATGATACTTAAGGGGTATCAACTTATCACCATATCGGGCTATCATATTGTCTAGGTTTGTGTATTGTGCAACCCTATCGCTCAACCCTATCGTGCAACCATGTCGTACAAGGTCATGTAGGCATCATGATACTAAGTACCAATGATGTATTATATGATCATATCGTGCAATAGCACTTGTTACTCTTCACTTTTATCAGGTTACCCAAATTAGGGTTTCTTGTCAACTTACAAGTATACAATTGACCTTGTATCGTGCATGGAATCTATACTTGACTCCCTATCATTCAAGAGGTGTATACTACACCACCATATCATTCAATAAGGTTTACAAACCTATTCCTATTGTTTTAGTGAAGTAAGTGCATCATCATATCGGGTTAGGGTTGCTTGCTTATGTGCTTGCACCCGATATTACTTTTATAAATTGATACCATCATCTTCAAGCTCTAGACCTTAGTTATAACTGTTATAGTTCATGGAAATAGGTCTAAGAAACTACTAAAACTCATAATTTCATCAACTATTTCAGGAAACTTTGGAATTAAAAGTACTTCACTAATTATAGCAATTTAGGTGAAGAATAATAACATGGTTAAGTTCAAGTTATATAACCCGCCTTAAGAACCACTTCAAAGCTTAAAGCTCCAAAGCTCCATGTTCCTAAGGTTGAAGATGACTTATGAAGGTCCAAGTCTCATTCATAACCCCCTTCATAAACAAGGAATCACCATGTATAAGCAATTGGTGAAGAAGAAAAGAAAGGAAGATCAAAACCCTAAATTCGTGCTTCAATCCAAGGTTGAAGATGATCTTTTCCTCACCTTAGGGTCAAGTTTTGAGTTCCTTAGCTCCTTGGCCGACACCCTACCACTCTTGGGCGATATGGACTTCCTCTTGGCCGACACAACTTTGCTTGTGGTCGATACCCCCTCACTTGTGGCCCAAACCACTTCAATTGGCCGATATCAACTTGCTATGGGCAATATCAACATAGTATGGCCGATATGCTTGCTATGGCCGATACCCAAGGCCTATGCACGATACCCTTGGGCTCTTGCACGATATGCCACCCCTCTTGCACGATATGACACTCACTTGGACGATATGGTACTCACTTGGGATCAAAACACTTCACTCCATGGCCGATATCACCCAATATGACCAAATTCACCTACTTGGGCGATATGATCATGCCATGGGCGATATCCCATGACCCATGCACGATAACATAGCCTCCCTTCATGATATGGGAGCTATGTGCACGATACCACAAGGTAGGAGGTGGTAAGTGTCGTAAAATTGCCCCAAGGGGTGAAACTAGGGGTATATATACTTGTTGATCATAAAGGAGAGCAAATAATGAGGTGTCAACATTTTGAGCTAGTAGGTGCCACGTGTCATGCATGGGTGACACGTGTCCAAGCATGCATCAACATTTATATTGACGTGCAAAAAGGTTGAGGATCATCTAGAGATTCAAATTCATCCATCACTTACCCATTTGGATAAGATATATCAATTAAATCATCACTTTAAGTCAAGCCGATACACATTTCCTAAGGAAACTTGTTGGACATCACACCTCACCTCCTTGAGGTGCTTTGAATGATATGAACCTTGCCAAGAGTTCACAAAACGACATGGGACACCTCCTTGGGCTCCATGACCGATAGGCACTCATATATAAGCTTTTCAACTTGATACAACTCAACTTAAGCTTCCAAATTCAACCCTTTTCTTGGTCATTTCTTCACCAAGATTACCATCATTCATAATGGAATCAGACTTGGTGTCTAATTCATTCTCTATCCTCTAAATGATACATAGAGGGAGTGGTAACACTCTAGAGGTGGTAATTTGCATATCAACCCCATATTTTGAGTAAATTACAATTTGTACCAAAATTGGTGCACAAGGTACCAGCATTGTTCAAACAAGTTCAAACTTGGAATTTAGACTTTCCACAAGCCACCACCTTGCATCATTCTCTCAATAATGATGCTAAAACACATGAGGCATGTTCAACATGTGACATTTTACATTATAGCCCCTCAATTTGGGTAAATTGCACTTTGGTCCAAAACAAAGGAAAATTGCTCAAACAGCATTCAATCGGGACCAAAATTGAAACATAAATGTGTCACATGATAACAAAGCACCTTATAGGATTATATTAAAGTTCTAAGCAACTTCATTAGCCAAAACAAATAGGTTTACCTCATAACCCAGGTCAGGGTTGTTACAGGCCAAGTCCTTGAGCGATGTAGTCGCCCTTCGCGGTGTGTCGCTTGAGAGAGTGTGCCGCCCGACACGGCTGTATCGGGCTAGGCCCCTGTCCGATATCGGGCGGGATGGTGACTGTAGCCTATTGTCCTTCTACATCAAGAAGGCGACATATATCTTTAATTCTGTTATTAACTTTCTATGCATTGTAATTAAGACCTTTAATGCTTATAGAAATAGAAAAGCTTAATTACTTGCTGCTCTATGCTTGGTGCAATATGTTGGATGAATGCTATGTTTGATATCTGAACTCTAGCTTGCATGTTTTGGATCGAGCTTCGCTTAGCTACCGAATCGTGTTTTCCCGTCGCAACAGCTTCGAGAGTTGTGTTGTGGCTCTAGTGTTTGGTCCGATTCTGGAGTACGAGAGTGCCCGGAACGGAGTTGCTTTAGTAACCCTTCCACTCTAATTTGAGTTCGGTGACCCCGAGAGTGGAGCCGATGCCTTGTTAGAGGTACCCGCTCCGAGAGGAGGGGTACAGGATTGGTTCTACCGCCGCTTGTTTTACCACAGTTATATCCTTCGTACCTCGCTTTAGCTCGAGCAATATCCTTCTGTTTCTGTTGCATGAAAACCCCTAAAAACTACTAAATGCTTAAAACCTTAAATCTTTCTAGTAACTCCACTTGGAGATAGTTTTCTTGTTTTGTTCGTGACATCTTTACGCTTCCCTTCTGGGGAATTTATAATCTCTTCGTACCTACCGGAGTGTAGCGTGTCGATTCTGGGTTCTCAACACTACCCCCTTGTCCCTGTGTTCGACCCCGTATATCTACTTCAACCCTGTAAACAAAGTTGCGGGGGCCTAAAAGGATTCGGGTTTATAAATGTAAAAGCTCGACTACCTCAAATCTGCCTACAATTTTAGGACGCGCGATTTAGGCCGGTCAACTTTTTGGCGCCGTTGCCGGGGACAAGGCAATACAGCACTGTTGATGAATCCGAATCCACTAACTACACTCCTGTGCCTCAAGCTTAGAAACGAGCTTGACCGTACCCTTTTTCTTTTCTTTCCTTTTGATGCTATTTATTCTTTGCCTAAGCTAAATAATTCAAATATCTAAACTTGGTTTTTCATGCCACTTTCAGGAACTCTGAAGAACATATCATTGTTCCACCGAGCTCCGACACCAATCAACGTTCCGACCGAGCACAATCATCGACATCATGCCCCCCCCTGTGTCAACCCACAACATGCTGAAGGGGAACAGCAGGGAAAGCATGGGAATGAATCTCCTCCACCAAGTGGCAATGATCGCTACGACGGCAATGATCAACATGAAGATCAAGAATCAGAGCACTCTGAGGAAGGCCACCCCCGTGTCCGGCATCGCCATCATCATCAACGCAGGCGACACCAGGACCAAGAACAACAGGGAGGCAGCAACATCGACGATTCAGACGAAGAAGAGAAGACTCTAAGGGAGCTAGCCTCCACTAAGGCTAACAATTCCAGATGCCCTGTCATCATTCCGCGATTCAACGCCGCAAACTTCGAACTCAAGTCGTCTGTCATCTCCATGATTCAGAACAAAAGCTTTAGAGGGAGTTCTAAGAATGACAATCCATATCACCATTTGGATGCTTTTAAGAACATCTGTGATACTATCAAGATGCGGGGAGTTCCCCAGAAGGTAATCTATTGCAAGGGCTTCATCTTTTCTTTGGAAGATAAAGCTCTATCATGGTACCTAGGGCTGCCCCACCAGGCTCTAAACGGATGGGGAGCATTGGCGGATGCATTTGTAAATAAGTTCTACCCAACTGAGAAGACAGTGAGAAACAGACAAAGGATAACTTCTTTCATGCAAAAGCCCAACGAGAACCTCCATGAGGCCTGGGAGCGATACCAAGAATATCAGAGGGACTGCCCTCACCACAACTACAAGAAAGGGTTCTTGATCACTACCTTCTATAACGGCCTAACTCCCGAAGAAAGGGTTTCATTGAACGCAGCAGCCGGAAGTGATTTCCTGGGGAAGAAGCTGAGTAGGTCCGAGAAGATCATCAAGAACATGGATGAGCTGCAAGCCGGCACTGACTATGACAGATCTGACTGGGGCCAAGCTAAAAAGGTTAGTGAAGGGCTTTCTTATGAAACCAAGGCACTGGAGACGATCACTTCTCAGATCCATAGGATAGCTACGGATGTAAAGCAGCTGAAGGAATCTGGCGGAAAGAGTAAGAAACAGGTTGAAAAGGTAATGAAATGTGTGACATGTGGAGAAGGGGGACACGGTATAGAGAATTGCATCTACACCCAACCAGACGCATCAAGCGATTCCGAATCTGAGGATGAGGAAACTGAGAAGGTAGCTTTTGTAAATTTCAAAAGGCCGGACCACCCTGGCTTCAGTTATGGCAACAAGGATGCGGCTGAAAACTCGCATCAGTTACAAAGTGCCTCCAAGCCACCTCAGGCTTTTGAGCAAAGGGGAGGGCCAGGCCAAAACCCTAAAAACACTCATTTCCCATCAAACAAAGGGAACTTTCAGGGGCAAGTAAAGTATCCAGGATCGGCCAAGGAGCAAGGCGGTGTGGTCGGTCAATTATTTGACTTTGTTAAAAGGCAGGACACGATTAATAACCAGCTAGCGCAGAGTGCGCTATCAAATTCAGGTGTTTTGAACTCATTGCAGGTCCATCTGGCGGATATGCAGACTCACCAATGCCAAATTGATCAGCAATTAGCTCAAATGGCCGAATTAATGAAGAACCTGTCAGGGAAGATCCCGTCCAACACCGAACCAGCCAAGAGACTGGGGCGGTAATTGCATAAACAAAGAATGAAGAAGAAGACTTGGGCGTCCAGCTGAAGATGAGAAATTCAGCGCTTCTCGGGAGGCAACCCGAGTTGTTTTTTTTAATTCCTAGAATAGGGCATTTTTACTTTCCTGAAAGAAAGACATTACAAACATTTTGGGATGTAATAAGACCCGAGTCAGTGCATGCGCCACATGCACTGACTCTGTTTTATGGGTCACCGAAGTATTCTATAGGACGGGATGGGTAATGCTAGCTGAGGTCGGGACCTTAGTTTCGGGCCAGTGATGTTTTACCCCCCCAACCGCTTTCGTTGCCCCATTTTGTTTTCAAGTTTTCTTTCTTTCTTCTAGCTTTTGCTCTGAAGGTGGTAACAGGAAGCAACCCTACCGGCAGGATATGCGCCACATCGTGCAAAGAGTGTTTCGGGCATCGCTAAAGCCATGACAAAAGACGCTCCTGGACGGCATGAACCTGTGACGATCGTTCCAAAGGACTGATCACCCTTAGGCCGACGGATGGACTGCCTGTCTCGGGAATGAATTACCCTATCGGCCGATGCATGCCCAGGATTGTTTGCCGTGTCGAAAAACCAAGGTTGAGTTTGCTATATATACAAACAAGTTTTACCGTGTCGGGCTACCTGAATTACTGTGTTCATACTCCCATATCGTGCAAGGACTTTGTGCTTTTTGCTCCCGTGTCGCGCGACACCCCCCCTTTTTTTTGCCTTCGTAACGTGCGGAAGTCCCGAGCTCTGTGAGGTACAGCCCGACAGACCTATCGCCCAGTAGATCTATCGCGCGGCAGTCTATGCCGCCCGACACGTCCTCAGTTTACATGTATAGTCTATCGGCTTTGATTAGCTGAACGGTTTCGTATCGCCCGACATGTATCTTTTAGTAACTATTGCCCGATATGCCATGTCGGGCGATAGTCATATCGTCCATTTTTTGTATAACCCCAAAGGTTTTTGTGGCGGGCGGCACGCTGTATCGGGCATCTTTTATCGCCCGATACGGCCGCGCGTTTTGTCGCTCTATCGCCTTGTTCGTATCAGGAGATACCCGTCCCTAATATCGGCCACATGACTTCACCTTAGAACCTTGTGTGTCGCCTGATACTGGGGGGGAGGCCAGGCAATCTTTGTACAGAAAAACACCGGGCCACACATTTATTCTTTATTATATATTTCTTTCTTTCAAAGGCCAACATAATTAATCAAAGTATTTCTTTTGTTGTCCTACAGAGATGGCCTGCACAAAGATAATTGTTGTCCCCGTTGACTCTTAGGGCAGGAGGATCTACCCAGAGACTGCGGCTGAAACCTCCAACGTCGGGCGGAAGCGCCAGAATCCAAGACCAGTCGAGGCCTCTACAACAGAAAAGAGGGCCAGGGTTGGAGAAACGGCAACTCCAGCTCCAATTCTAACTCCAACGCCCCCAGCAGCAGCAGCAATCCCAGAAGCCTTGGCGGAGAGTTTCGAGCCAAGAAACGACGAGCATACTCGCCGGTATGCTGAGCTGGTGCCCAAAATCTACCGCCCCAGCAAGTTCTGCCACGAAGCCTCATTTGCTGATCTGGGAATCAAGAATAGGTTGAAGGTCATCCTCACCGCAGCGGGACTGAAGAAAATCTTCTTCCGCAGGTCTTCCTCGTACACTAGGCTGACAATGGAGTTCATGTCTTCCCTCTGTCGGGTGAGAAATTCACCGGCGGAAAGAAAGGAATTCGGAGACTCAGACAGACTCCAAGCCCGACTCTATAACTCAAAGTGCACAATCTCCGAGAAGTTTCTGAACCAGATCTTCTCTTCAAGTGAGGAGGAGAGGAATCTGATGGACAACGGTGAGAGAATCACCAAGGGAGACGGGTTCGATCTCGTGAAGCTCTGGAACAAGTTAACCGGTGAATCTTCGTTCAAGTCGGGAAAGAAGGTAGCTACTATGCACTCATGCTTCTGGAGGATAATGCACAAACTGGTGGCATGCCTCTTGTTCAGCAAGTACAAATCCAGCAACATATATACATAGGAGCTCCATGTCATGTGGCACATAATGGAGGGCCGAGTAATCAACCTCGGACGATTTTTGCTGAACAGACTACACCCAATGAAGGAAGCTACAAAGGACTACTGCATGGGCGGAATAGTCAATCTTATTGCAGAAGGGCTCGGGTACCCGAAAGAGCCGCGCAATCTTTTGAGGGCGTAGGGCGATTAGGTAATCGACACCAAGTACCTGATCAGGGCCAGTATCATCAGGAAGGAGGGGAGAGACTTTCTCTATAAGTTCGCAAGGACGAATATACTCCTCCCGCTCCCTCGCTGCGCCGACTACGACGTAGAGAAATTGTTTTTCACCGCCGCCGAAATTGAAGCCGTGGCGGCCAACACAGCCCAAGCCGCCACCACAAGCGTCCAGGAGAGGACAGCCCCAGAGCCCCCGACGACAGCTGTTAGTAGAGCTGTCGTCACTCCTACCATACTAGCCACCACCACGACAACGACAACTGTGGTGGCTAACAAAGAACCGGCGATCGTTGAGGTCACCGAGGCATCAACTACGGGAGCTGCCGCGGAAGAGACGGCCGCAGCCCCTGTCATCCCTGAAATGCCTATAGAGGCAGAAAAAGAACCTAAGTCGGACACTAGTAATGGGGTGTTCACCAAGATCCTGAGAATGGAGCTCGAGGGAGATCAGTTGACACCAACGTCGTAGCCTGTGTCGCCTTTTATAGCAGGAGAGGAGATCGCCGAAAGTGCAGAGGTGGATCGAAGTTCGCCCGCACCACAGCCGTCTCCTCCCCGACGAAAAGGCAAGGCGCTAGCTGCTGAAGTGGTGTCGTCGCCTCGCCTGGTAGCATCGGCAACGCAAACGGTTTATGTAGATTCTACCATGCCTGGTAGACCATCGCGCGAGCAAAATGTCGCGAGGACGGAAGGAAGATCTACTGGGGCTTCCCCGTCGCTCGGAAAGATGCTCCGGCACGAGCTAGACAATTTGCGGGAGGTAGCAGATACCAACTCTGACATTTATATTTCCCTAACCCGCAAATTTGTGTCTTTTCAAGACAGGCTGAACAATCAAGAGCGAGAGCTGCTGACTCTAGCGAGCCTTCCCAGCGGACTAGAGGCCTTAAATTCGATAATGCAGCAGGTTCTCCAATGCCTCGACAAGATCAAGGAGAGGCTGGATAGAGGGGACGACCATCCGCACCGAAAGCAGCCGAGACGATCGCCGTCACCCCCTAGCAGTGGCTCTCCATCATCTTCGTTAGCGCCTCCTTCGACATCGACGTCACCCTCCGCCTCCAACCGGCGATCCTCAACGCCCGAGGAGGGGACGCAGCCAAGGTCGACCGAAGGAGCTCCAGCAGGACAGGCGAGCTCCGTAGGTTTCGAGGAAGAAAATCCCTCAGCCCCCTAGATGATATTGAAGATGATAACAGAGATATCAGCATCGGGGCGGACTCTTCTGACGAGTCGGAGGGAGAAAAGGGGGACGTGTATGTAGCCAACAAAAGACACCTCCCCCGAGGAAGACGCTCGATGGCGGACAGGTTCTGTGAGCCATCAGAGATACCTTCCTTCGAGATGGCCGACTTCGATAGAAGAGCCATCGGAAACCTGTCGATCAGAGACCAGAAACTGCTAGATAAGGTCCTAAGATCGTAGGGAGATGAAGAAGACGTCGTCTGGAGCGACGGCTACTTCTCTGTACGACGAGGAACACTCCGCAGCATGTTCTGCTCGCCAGCCGTCGTCAGAAAAAGACTGTTTAGGGTCCTGGAAAATGCGATAATCGAAAATATCAATAGCAGGACAGGTCGGAAGAAAATATATTGCGCCACCCCGACCTTGGCAAGAAGGCTGATGTGGGGAGAAAAAGACTCCTCAGTGGTGGCCAACATGCTGCAGCACATTGACGAGCACAACCCTAACCTCGTGTTGGCTCCGTACAAGCACCGCAACATATGGTTCCTCTGCATAGCAGATCTAAGGAACCATGACGTCTGGCTTCTAAACTGCAGTCGCAACAAGGCGCCGCACTCCGGGATCGCCTTCAGCTTCCTGGAGGACAAATATCTGAGGCTTCTACCGGTGCGTCTTCAACGAGTTATCAAGCAAGGAGCCAAACGCCACGGCGGCATTTGGAACTTCTATTCTATTCACGACTTCCCCGTCTAGTCTGAAGAGGGAAGCGGAAACAGCGCCTTAGTCATCCTAAGTTCCATTGAGGTGCTCAGTACATTTGGCAACTTGAGGGCCCTTAGGGGCACTTGCTTCTATCAGCGCAGGGGCGTCTACGCCATGCTCCTAATCAAAGACAAGCGCTATTTCCGGGACGCAGGTGTGCCGGAGCAGCTGCTGGACAGTGATATAGAGGAAGATTTTTCTCGATCCAACAGCCCAGAAGAAAAAGAAGAAGAGATAGCAACCGAAATTCATGGGGCGAGCAAGCAGCTAGCAGTTCTGAAGAAAGTGCATGGGGAGGAAGACATTGCTTTGCCCGAAGCTTCTGAAGGGCAAATTAAAAATTTCGACTGCTTTTCGTGTTTAACTCTCACACAGGAGCAGGTCAACATCATCAAGAAGAAGCTTGCTGACTCAACCCCATCAGATGTTGCTTTTCAGACAGGAGATATCATAGTCCTGGCAGATGACCTAAGGGACATGGTGAAGGAAGGAGGGTGCTTGATTGTAACAGTTGCAGCCGCTTACATCCAATTTATACAGCCAAAGCTAGAACATGCATATATAGCCCATCCTTTGCTTTTCAACGATATCTGCCTCGCCGACGAAACAGGAGCGAAGAAGATGTTCCTGCAAGAATTGAAGGACGGCGTCGCAAGCCCTATATTCCTGCCTATTGTGCATTACAATCATTGGACGCTCCTAGCGATGTATACTCGGCAACGAGCAGGTATTTTCTACAACAGCTCGGACAGCAACAAGAACCATCCCGTGCCGTGTACATCGGAGCCTTTGACACCCATCGAATGCTTAGTTCGAAAATATTACGACGAAGTGTTAAAGATGATTGAACCGTTCCTGGATATACAGGGAAATAAATGGCACGACCTCCAGTTCTTCCACCGCAGTCCGCAGCAAATTCCTTTATCCAATGACTGTGGCATCTTCGTCCTGGAATGGATGGCAAGTGAAGTGACGCCTGACCAACTCCACCACACAGCATATCACAGCAAACGAGGAGAATACGTGTGGGAACTCCTATCTAATGCAGGCGCAACCTCACTGGATTAAACATTACCTCACCTTATTTACTTCACAACTCTGGGGACAGAGTGTGGAGTAAGTTTGGGGGGGTACCATGTACCAGTGAGGGAGGTACAAAAATCTTCTGATCTCTCTGACTTAAACTCCATATCCTTTCTTATCTTTTTTGTTCTTTCCTATATCATGTGTACATATATGTTTATACCAAAATTTATGTACAAAGTCGCTATATTAGTAAAAACCCCGATGCAACTGCTTGCCAAGTGTATTTTCTTTGTGCTAAATGTGACGCAAGTCCTGTTATATCTTTTTTATAATGCTGCTTCAAATGAACAAAAGAATATGTTTTGCATGTCAAAAATTTCGAAAAATACAATAATCTTGCAAACAGTTAAGAGACGAGTATGGAGAAGGAAAAAGCTGCCCGAACAGCAAGAATCTCTTTGTTCCTTTACCCAACAAAAATCCCAAAAGAGAGAGAAGCCTTATGAGCGTGAATAGAAGCATGAGAGTTGTGCCCAATAAAAGAAAAGAAAAATATACACACGCTTGTTTTCCAAAAGTACCCATCTTTAGGCATGGTAGATCTGGGGAAGTGTTACGTAGGATGTGAAATCACTGCTCTAAAGCCAACGGGCTTGGACTGCAGGGACCACTTG
Organism: Alisma plantago-aquatica; assembly: GCA_963693085.1. NCBI lineage: Eukaryota > Viridiplantae > Streptophyta > Magnoliopsida > Alismatales > Alismataceae > Alisma > Alisma plantago-aquatica. The sequence continues at coordinate 1,050,845,700 of OY856409.1, read as the reverse complement.
CCCGTTAACGGACCCTTACCTGGATGGACCGATGGGAAATAAGAAGAAGACCCAAAAAGCCTTAGCCTACCCTATACACAACTTTCTGCCCTGAAAATAAAACTGTTTGGTGTGTAATCTAACTTCGGAATCATACAACTAAGTCTCGCCGAAGCTGTAGAGAAAAATCTTACTTAAACAATAAGGCAGAGAAAACTAAGTCTCTTGTTCATATTGAGACAGCAGTATCCTTAAGGCATTACGATCTTTGCTTCACCTTTTGAACATGAAGCTTTCACAAGTAAGAAGAAGCTTCACAAAATATAGTTTAAATATTGATTGAGGACAATCAAAACGCTAAGTTTGGGGGAGTTGATAACACCAAATTTTGTAATGTTTTTGGCCTTTATTCTGTTATCAAAACTGCCCTTTTCTACTATTTTCCTCTCTTTTATATGCATTTTTGCAATAATTAGCCAAGCAATGCTCTCAATCTAATATTTCCATCTTTGCAGAGTTTCCCTCCTATTTTGGCCCATTTAGCACCAATAAGGCCACCCCGGCCCGCAAATAAGTCCAAGACTGTTTCGGCCCCCTAACGGCCGATGTGAATGCTGACCGGCAGGGCTGTGCGATACGACGACGTGCGACGCAAGGATGCCGCGCGAGAGGGTACCGATGGACGACACGCCTCCTTACCCGACAGGGAGCCGGGCACACCGCGTCTACTCCCTCTGACGCGCGATATCAGCCACCCACCGGCAGGCGCCTCTCGCCACAACGCCCGACGGCCGACACCCTTATGTCGAGAGATACTTGCGACATTCGACACCAGCTGAGCGGCGGTAAGGAGGACACGTGGCGCTTCGCGCACCATATCTTCTCCCGACCAGCTGCCTATAAATAGCAGCTACAGGGAGCCGAAAAGACGGATCGGACAAGCTTGGTCACTTCAGGTTTCAGACAGTCGAGTGATCTTTGGAGGAGACTGAGAGAGCAGGCGTATCATGCTCCAGTGTTCGTACCGGGCGACACTAGGTGAGCTCTTCCTCATCCCGAGAGGGAGGGGACTGGTTCACCTAGGATTGTATCGGGCGACACTGAGAGCCGATATCGGCCGATATAGATACGCGATACGAGTGCCCGACACCAGTGCCAGATAATAGGATATGTAGCTCCACGCTTGACACGATAACGAACCTGATACGCTCCGCCCGTCATGCGTGTTGCCCGAGAGGGTGTGCCGCCCGACTTGAGCATATCGGCCAGGTCCTTGAGCGATGCAGTCGCCCGTCGCGGTGTGCCGCTTGAGAGAGTGTGCCGCCCGACACGGCTGTATCGGGCTAGGCCCCTGTCCGATATCGGGCGGGATGGTTACTGTAGCCTGTCGTCCTTCTACATCAAAAAGGCGACACATATCTTTAATTCTGTTATTAACTTTCTATGCATTGTAATTAAGACCTTTAATGCTTATAGAAATAGAAAAGCTTAATTACTTGCTGCTCTATGCTTGGTGCAATATGTTGGATGACTGCTATGTTTGATATCTGAACTCTAGCTTGCATGTTTTGGATCGAGCTTCGCTTAGCTACCGAATCGTGTTTTCCCATCACAACAGCTTCGAGAGTTGTGTTGTGGCTCTAGTGTTTGGTCCGATTCTGGAGTACGAGAGTGCCTGGAACGGAGTTGCTTTAGTAACCCTTCCACTCTAATTTGAGTCTGGTGACCCCGAGAGTGGAGCCGATGCCTTGTTAGAGGTACCCGCTCCGAGAGGAGGGGTACAGGATTGGTACTACCGCCGCTTGTTTTACCACAGTTATATCCTTCGTACCTCGCTTTAGCTCGAGCAATATCCTTCTGTTTCTGTTGCATGAAAACCCCTAAAAACTACTAAATGCTTAAAACCTTAAATCTTTCTAGTAACTCCACTTGGAGATAGTTTTCTTGTTTTGTTCGTGACATCTTTATGCTTCCCTTCTGGGGAATTTATAATCTCTTCATACCTGTCGGAGTGTAGCGTGTCGATTCTGGGTTCTCAACACTACCCCCCTTGTCCCTGTGTTCGACCCTGTATATCTACTTCGACCCCGTAAACAAAGTTGCGGGGGCCTAGAAGGATTTGGGTTTATAAATGTAAAAGCTCGACTACCTCAAATCCGCCTCCAATTTTAGGACGCGCGATTTAGGCCAGTCAATGGTGAAACAGGTTTTCCTACGGGATCTCCTAGAGTTCGCATATTTTTGAATATGTGGGGGTCGATGGGCGAAAATATTTGTACGTCCTAATGGGGGAATTGATGGAAGGTAAATATTAAACCTCTCAATCCTTCATTATATGTGCCGGGATGGATGTATCACAAATCTCCTGATGATGTTAATGCTGGATCGATGGAGGTAAACATGAAATTTCTCAATTGTGAAGAGAGTACAGCCGCTGCTGTAACTCTATAGCGAAGATGCCACTATACCCTGGCAAGCTATTTAGTAGAGACACTAGATGTCCTGCATGTGATCTTGCACTGACCGAGATGTGGGAGGTCATGGAAGCTGACTCTTCCATTGACTTTGTACGGTACCGATTTCGACTTCACAATGGTCGGTTGGAGTATGAGTGGTATACCTCATCTCCTCAGAGCTTAAGTATGTTTGTAAAATGTAATCAGCCGTGTAGCGAATTTTCATAAGATTGAAATACCAGAACCACTGGTTGATGTCATCTTGCTTAGCATGTCCTTGATACATAAATGTTACTTATGTTCTTTAATTCTGTATTGAATAAGAGACATGCTGTCTTACCAAGTTATAGCTGAAATACTTGAATAGGAATGTTGCTCTAATCTGCATAGATATTGATTTATTTGCTGTTGAAATATATGATTCCACTGCTCAGTTTATTTCTACTAAACTGCAATAATAATGTTTTTGGCAGAGAGTTATATTTCTCACTGGGGCAATTTACAAATTGTCTCACCCCCGTGGGATCCAACATTTTTAGGTAGACGGAGACAAAGAGGCAGAAATCCTATAACAGGGGAAGAGCAGCAAAAACAACAACAGGGACAACAGTGATATTCAGGTGGAGATACTGGCTATCATGTGTAGTAAATAGAGTCCTATGTGTCTTCTATGTACTCTCCGGTCCTAGGAGTTAGTGCTTTTAATAATTCGATCTGAGATTTTGGCGTTATGCCTCGAGGGTTTTGTTACTTGTGCTTTTTAGCAAAGCAATGATGTATATATATATTCCTCGAGAAGAGATAGTGTAGTGAATGTACTTGGTGAACCAGTATGTAAATATAATATTGTGGTTCTTGTTTAAAAGAGTTTTCCTAAGAATGGATCTCATTGTAAATGGTTTTAATTTTTAGTGATTTTCAATAATCCACTATTAATATTCGTTTCCGCGTATTTGTTTTATTGTTGATGGCACTTGTTATTTTAACAATGGAGGGTGTCGTCAGAAAGCATCACGATTACTGTACGAGTCCAGGGGAATGGTGACTCGAGGTTGAAGATGGCCCTCCATCTGTTGGATTCACATCCAACGGTCCTTAAAGGAGTCGGATAAGGACAGAATGTGTGACAGACTAGAAAAATCAAAGATATAGTTGAAAACAACTGTAGTTTGATTTACATTAGGATTATTATTAGATATTATCTTCTCTAATTAAAAGAGCTATCTAGGTTTATCCAAATACCCTCAAAATTGGTGCCCAAGCTAAATTGGTCCCAAGGAGCACGTTTTTAGGGTCAGATTTATCTTTTAGTATTATCTTATATAAGTTTCAATACCATTAGGGTTTTCCTCAAATATATTTATATTAATCATTATATATCACCTTAATTGACAGTATTTAGGATTCTTGAGTTTTGTTGTTACCATCTTACTTTTATCAATATTACATGACATTATTTGACACAAATTGTGTTAATTCAATATGAACGTATATCTAACACATTTCTTTATCTTCAATTACATTACACATCAATAATTATTACACCATGTCCATTAATCACATTATTGTTCATTCATTCATCTTCTTAGACACTCGATGACTAGTATTTAAGCCATTGTGTGTGTATTGGTGAGCTAATGGCATATAATACCTCTTTTATGAACTCATTACGTATTAAATTAGCTGTTAAATTTTTTTGGATGTTACACTTGGCATGATGATACCAAAGCATGAATGAAGAAAGGACAAACCTCTGATAATGATCAGCAGAGTGAAGTCCATAGACTAACGCAAGGTTAAGAAGTGTTCTGAAGCCAAGCTAAGTTCAAAATCTTCATCACTCAAGATACGGAGAAGGGGTAAGTATAAAAGGGAATATGTCCTTTTTCACTTATAAAGATAAGGAAAGAAAGTTCCACCATTATCACCTATTTGACATAGGAAAGGGAAATAATCTCTTTATAGAGGATCTTGGGAAGATGATAGAGATAGAGATCTCTACTTCAGGACCTGAGAGGAAGTAAGGTAGAAACTCTACGGAGCAAGAGTTTCTACCATTATAGTTACATTGTGACATTCATGGGCATGTAATAGAATTAGTGAATTGCTATTATATACTTTCCATCAATGAAAAACATCATACATCTTGTATGGGAAAGAGTGTTATGGATTGATGTTTCATTTTAAAGATATGACCATTGATGGTAATGCCTATGTATCACTAACTATACTTGATAGTTAAAGATACAAATGTGTGCGACACATGTAACGAATGACATGATAACTCAAACTTGAATGCCTATAGCGATGTCATCTAGAGCGCATAAATGGGATTGAATTTCTGGAATCCATATGATGGATATCTAGACTCTTTTGGTTGTTGAACCAATAGAGACATGCTAATATCATTCATTGTGCAATATGACAAAGGTTCTTCACTAGATGTAGTGGGAAAATGATTATTCTATTAAGGATTATACATATTGATAGACCTTTTAGAATAAATTCCAAAGGTAATCAATAGTACTTCAATGTATTTATTGATGACCTTAGTAGATATGATAGTTTATATTTAGTGAAATAAAAACATGAATCTTGTGAAGTGTTCAAGAAGATCAGAATGAAGTACATAATTATCTTGGTATAGGTATTAAATTTCAATATGATCGATTTGGAGATACTTTGAACCAAGAGTTTGAGAACCTTCTGGAAGATCATGATAATGTATCATGATGGACTCCACCTGAAACACAATGATAGTGTATCATGATAAGTGTATCAGAAAGAAGGAATCATACCTTGTTGAGTCAGAATGTGATTACTAGCTAAATCTTCAAATTTTCTTTTGGGCACATGCTTTACACTGGGAATAAAGAGAATCACAAAGTATTGTGGAATCTCAAAGTTCCTTAAGTAACACACAGAACTCATGGTTCTGGTAGAATACACCTAGAGCTTGAATGATATATGATATCTTATGGACAAGAAGGCAGTGAGTTGATCATATGATGAGTCAACACTCTACCTATAAGCTAATGAGAGCCAGAAACTGAGATATGGCTTGAAGCCATGAAAACCAAGATGGACTCCATGTACATCAACAAAGTATGACATTGGTTGATCCCTTGAAGGGGTAAAACTCATAGGTACTTTTGGGTCTTTCAGAAGAAGACTGACATGGAGGGTAATTTGGTTGGAAAGAGTTTTTAACAAGTTCAAGGTGTTGAACATGATGAAATCTTTTCAGCAATTACCATGGATAAATCCATTTGGATAATGTTTTCCATTGTAGCTTAGATTTGGCATATGGATGTTAAAACCTCATTCCTTAAATGGAATATTGTGCAGGATGTGTATGTAACACAGCCTAAAGGTTTTATAAATCCATTAATGCAAATAAAGTCTATAAAGTTGTATAGATCAATTTTTGGTTTGAAGCAAGCACCTCAGAACTGGATCTTCAATTTGACAAGATAGTCAAAGAGTTTGACTTGAGTCAGAATGAAGATGTATTGTGTGATTACAAGAATTTAGTGGGAGCATATATATATTCCACATATTGATGGGGAGTGTCATCCTTATACTAAAAAAATCTGACAACAAAGTACATTCTAAAAGGTTTTTAGAGAAGCATCCTATGTGATAGGAATCAAGATCTATAGAGATAAACCCAGAGGGCTTCTTGTCCTAAGAAAGAGAACATACATCAGAAAAATGTTGAAAGGGTTCAACACGATGAGAGAAAACTTGTCCATGTTCCATGGAATTAGTCTCTCAAGATCCAAGTGTCCCAATTCTTATGAAGAATAAGGAACACATGGATATATGCCATATGCATTCACAATTGGATCTATCACGTATGAACTCATCTCGTTATCTTGTATGTATTGGACATGATAAGAAAATATGAACTAATTATCTTATATGTATTGGACATGACAAGAATATGTGAACTCGTCATCTTGTATGTATTGGACATGACAAGTAGATATGAAATCATCATCTTGTATGACAAAATGATATAAATATCCAGTTATGGCATATGTATTGGACATGACGAATGGATATCTGCCAAACTCCAGTAAGAGTTATTGGAATACCATGAAGGACATCTTTGTGTACTTGTGAAGTACTAAAAGGATTAGTTCTTTAGTTATGGTAATAAGGAAGAGTTGGGTGTAAAGAGTTACACTGATGCAAGCTTTTGAAATGATAAAAATATGTTTGACCTTGGAATAAGAATTGTTAGTTGGAAATGTTCCAACATAAAACAATTGATTAAATCTACAATAAAAAGCTGAGTACCTTGGTGTTACGAACATTGTAAAGGATATTGTATGCATCTAGAAGTTCATATGGATGAACTTATGGGAGGTTCTGACCATTGGTGACTCAGTAGTAATATTGTTACAACAATATAGCTATTGGTTAGGCAAAGAAATTTCAGATAGCATACTACAACACTTCCATCTCATACGAGTTGTCATACAGTGAGGGGATGTGAAACATGCAATATACCGACTTGAAGCAAATGTTGCTTACCCGCTATAAAAGCACTTGTGCAGTAGAAACATGATGGACATGTTAAGATCACTTGGAATATTATTCATGGGTGATTGGCTCTAAGTGCAAGTGGGAGTCTATTGTGTATGCCTAGAGAGCTAATCATATGATGATTACAATGGGGTATATGATACTTGATTTGATAATGATAAAGGTAATTATGTATATTATGTTTGTCTCACTCATGAGATGATGACATATACATGATATATGTCTAAATAATAATGTGACTCGATGACATATGTCTTTAGGTTAAGGACCTAAACAATGAGATCATATGTATGATAAGAGTTCATGCATTCTTGTTATGTCCCTAGTCGGATATTACTGTAGAAGCAAAATAGACAACAGTAATACATAAGACTAGAGTGTGCATTGACTGATGATAGAGTCTCGTTAGTCATGATATATGATATTAAGTCAAGCACACAGATATATGTTAGAAAATAACATATCGGAGAGACCCACCATGAGAGTGATACATGGATACCATGGAATGGTAGTCACAATCGTCTCTCATAGTGATGGTGGTGATTGTGGTTCTTAGACCTAAAATCACTACACTCGGCACATGTTGTTGGGTACACTTTGACATCATCAAACACATTCTTGAAACATGGGTTGTTATAACGATGATTATTGGGCGACTTTGACACATGGGGACTTGACTGTGAGTGATAGATATGGGATTTGTCCCTCCTACAAGGAGTATGATATCCAGGGCCCCTTGATAAGCGAGATTGAGAATTGTATGGCCATACTCATGTGATTCAATATATGATATGTGAATTCACATGCATCTCAGATAGTCTGCTCTAGGTCAAGGAACATAGATTGAATGTTGAAGAGGATGACGTTCCATGCCTCCAGTTCAATCTGAATGTCAGTGACAAAGGAACTATACAATCACGTTAACACTAATCACAGATTCTAGGTTGAAGTTGTTCTCCAACTTTATGAGTTACTTGGGTGGCAATGATGAGTTACTAGATTTCACTCATTGCTTGTGATGTCATAAGTTGTTATGAACATTCACTGTCAACGTAAATTAGAACCTGTAGGGTCACACACATAGGATACCCCTAGAAGAGGAGATTGTCCATGAATGATGTTTAGATCTAGACTAAAGGTGTTTAGGTACTCAATTAAACATACAATTCACTGACTGGACTCAGAACTATCAAGTTCAAGTGTTGAACTAGCTGGTTAGAGTGTCAGGTCGATTGGAGACTACATTGATAATGTCAGGACTGCCAACCGACCGTTCACCCTTGTGAGCCGATTGGCTGGTGTGAGCCAACCGACCGGTTCACTTGGTGAACCGAGAATCTCACAGTCCTGTCAACTGAGGAAATAAGGATTTGCCCAGTTGGAGGAAAAACTTTCATTTTTCACTTGTTCAATTCGATTGGAATAAGGATTAATCTTTGCATTAATTGGAAGCAATTGAGGAAAGTCAATTGTAGGCAAGTATGGGAAGTGAAATGACCGGTTCACCGAGTGAACCGATCGGCTCACACTCCCAACCGACCGGTTCAGTTTTGAAATGACTGGTTCACGTGCTACAGTACAAACTATTCATAGAATTTCTAGATCCTTCTACTCCCGAACAGACTGGGAACCCTAACCCTGCCCTCTACTATAAATAGAGGGGTATTGGGGGCTTCTTAGAACACACAACTTAGAACATCAATTGATCTGCAAAGTTTTTGTCCTCTCTGGTTCTGGTAACCGAGAGATCATGAGCAAGTTCTACCCGATTAGGGAGTCACAACAAGGGAAAGACGACTACAGAAAAGTAGTCTGAGTTCGGGAGAGCAGGTCGGTGCTAGTACACGAACAAGAGGGTCGTCTCCTTCCTACAAGTTCTTCTAGAATGACGGGAGTTTCAGGTGGTCCGTGTAGACTATCTGCAGAGGCGGGAGATGTCTGCTGCTCAGAAGGACACGTCATCCGCAATACGTGGGGGAGGTCAGAGTCTATGGCAAAGACTTGGAGCTGCATAGACACCGTCCAAGACATGACATTGAAGACCGCACATGGTTGTGAGGTATTGTCACCGGGCAAGCCCCAAGACCAGGTATATCTCACTAAAACTATCTTTCCCATTACATAGTCATTTATGCGATCTCCTGTTATCGGTTAATGGCTAGTACTGTTTCTACTGCCTACTCTGAGGCAATAAAACCCAACAATATTCCCCCTCAATGATATCAATGAGGCCCGCAGATAGAAAAAGATATTAATCTCATCATTAACTTCGTAGATTTTTGTAAATTCTAATATTGGTTACTTCCAGCAACTTCTACCTTGATGTTGATGAAATATGGTCATTGAAAAAGGGATATCATTGAAACGTGGGAGGTGCCTCACATGAAAAAATTTGTATATTGTCTCTTGAGGAGTCCAAGATTGAGGTCCAATCACATTCACTTCAGATGTTGCATGTGCTATCCTTGGCATTAGACAACTTAGCTATTGTGAGCACAACTATGGCATCATGCACTCTTTTAGTTACCCTCCTAACATGCCAATGGTTATCAATATGGTACAACCCATACACATTCCAAGAGGTAATTTTGATGTTGCCAAGCATATCAGATATTGCAACCACAATTTAGTAAGTTTTTTTTACTTCATTAAAATTCATTAGTTCATGAAATTTGTTGGTATGCAAGGAACATGTTTTGCTTACATATTTTCTACATAGAGGTGTTCAAGAAGCCAATATCATGTAAACCTATTGGAATCTAACAAGGTTGAGGTTGTGGTGGTGGAAGAAATCAACAGAGCAATCTCTGTCGTTGCCTTTTGCATCGATGTATAACATACACCATATTTTTTGTAGAATCCAACAAGGTTGGGGTTGTGGTGGGGGAGAAATCTATAGAGCAGTCTCTAAGATTGACTATTGAATCTATGTATAACATAAATCACAATTTATTACACTTCAGGGCAAGTTTCATAGGTAGGTTCCTACATTGGTCTATAATCATTCCCTCGAGTAGGTGTTAAGCATGAAGCATGAAATCTCTTATCTTCATGGGAAGATGTATCACATCTCATGTAGTGGAGGAAGAAGACTGATATTGGATATGTATGTGTGTTTATAACTTCTTATGAGATAAATGAAAAAAAAGCTTCATCCCCAGGAAACCCCTGATTATCACAAAAAAAGTAGTCTTATGTCTAGAGTAACATCAAATACATTCACCCATGTTTGGAAATGAGGATAGTCTCTACTTGGTCATAGGGTTACATGGTCCCTGACTTTGTATGATTATTGTTACGCGTGACAAACAAAACATCACCTTCAAGGTCACTACGTAAGAGCTTCAAAAAGTATGATTTCTCGTATCGATACTAGGACTCTTTTGGTGAATGAGGCATTATTCAAGTATAAGGAAGTGGGGTTCAATTTTTCTCCATACAAAGAAATCAAATTGGAAAGTCTTTCTATATATGTGTCACCTTCTTCATAGGGTTAGAGAAATATTTCTCCCTAAACCTTGATAGAATCATGTTCTCTTAAGGTGAAGAGGCTAACCCAAATTTTCCAAGAATTGCTAAGTAGAAATGACGACTCATTGACGGAAACATCCTTGTGGAAATTATAGGTAGATAATGACGACTCATAGGGCTCCACATTATTGCAATCAAGTTATCCATTGTCGTGACCTAGTCGACATAGAGTTCTCATGCTACTTCCACCTACTAGGTAACAAACCCGACATGTTAAAATGCCATTTTTATGGGAGAATCGTTACAATATAGTATGGCTCTAACTTGTTTCTTAATTTAACGTCCATTAGCCTCCAACTAAATAACTATTACCTACAAGTCTTGGTAAAATTGTGTAATATATTGGATCTCCACAAACTAGAGTAGCTCATCTCTGATGCTCGTAGGCATGAATCATGGGGTGTCATATATCTGATACGTGAGGCAGTTGTTGACTCCAACACATAGATTCTCTTACACTTACTCTTCCTAGAGGCTCCCTTTCGTAGAATAATCGGAGTCCTCTCCTAACCCAAGGAGCGCTCCCGTAGTTCTTTTATTAGAGGGAAAAAAACAACTTCGCACACTAGGGAGGAGAGGGAGGCAAAGCATACTTCATGTGTCGTTCTCAGGCTTGTGTTGGGATGATTTTATAATTATTTGTAGAAGTTTGTAAATACTAGTTAGACTATGGCATCGGATCAAGTTACATAGATATAAACAATTGAAGTTATATTTTGTTATATAACATGAAAAGCATTGTCCCCACATAAATATTTTGAAACAAAAAAACAATGACATTATTAGCTACTATAGTGTTCATAGAAATAAAGTTGTATGGATAGAAAACTAAGAGGGTAAATATTAAGTAACTCAAGACTCCAAACAAACAAATTACTTATGTTACATTTTTGCAACTGCAAACTACACTACAATGTTGCAACAAAAATATGATGAGTAATCAAACTAAGATATGATTCTTTCATACTTTAATTTACAAAGACGCTAGTAATTCCGTCCATTCCCGATCCGGTTTATGTCATTTTCGAGTCTGAACCAAACCACATTTCAGCGGTCTTGGCCTGATATATCAATATGCCGATAAGTGCAAAAGACTAAATGTGCGTATAAGGTGTTAAGTCGTCCTTTAATTACTACTACTAACGCAAAACAAAGACTAAACCCTTGAAACCGAAAAAGCCATAAACATACATGCATGTCTGGTAACCAACAATTATTCATTATTCATGTTAGGTCAACAATTCTGGAACAAGGGTCTACCGCTTGGGGTGCAGAGCAGAGCCAATGAAAAGAGGCCTAGACGAAAGCAAAACGGGGCAGGATGGCAGCAGCAGGCTGCTGCAGCAGGCACGCAAACACTTGTGAGCAGCTGGAAACCCCAACAAGAAGCCATGGAAGTTGGCAAGCAAAAGAAAAGGCAGAGGCAAGCGGCAGATGCACCAGCTAGCGTGCACACTGCAATGCACGGCAGCAGCAGCTTACAGCTGAGCTGCGTACGTCTGTTTCTCCAGTTTGAAGAAGAACCACCGGTCAGAGATAAGAGAGATATAACTACCACAACAAATAAAGCAGCTAGCTACCGCGGAAAAGACAAGAGAGGAAACTATAGTAATAGTCTCATACCATTGTGGATAAGGGCAACGGAAAAGGAAAAAAAAACACACAACGGAAAAGAAAAAGGAGTAAAAATTTTGAATTTTCAAGTTTATGAAGTGAATTTTTTTTCTAGGCTTGTATATATATATGTTCTAACTGATCAGACATGATAAAAACCAGCCATCCTAATTAAAGCCTCTACTAGATGAGCATGCAGCATTAATTAACTAGCATTTGGGTAGTTGGATCCTGAGTAACCGAGCCAGAAGAGTTTAGTTGTCACCTCACGACAATTTTAACTGAAGAGATCAACAAAGTCGTGTAATAATGATGAGCAAGCAGTGAAGCGGTAGGCAATTAGCTGATCATAACGCTGCTGCTGCTAGCTGGTTGTGATCGTTCTTCTGCTTGTTGGATAGCTGGATGCTGGTTGTGGTGGTGGTGGTGCTGTTGCTGCAATGGCTGGGGGTGTGGTGGCAGACCAGCTGGCGGTGGCGAGGTGGTAGCGATTCTGGCGAAACCACTGTGATGGTTGCTGCCTAAACCTTGGTTGAGGTCACGCCCGTCGTGGTCATGGCTGCGGACATCCTGATGATGATGAACGACAGTGTTGGCGCCGCCACTGCGGACACCGTGAGGAGGAACGGTTTTGTCGTCTCGCCCGTGGTGGCCATCATGATTGCTGCCGATCACATCGTGATGAACGACGCCAATATCCGGTCGGCGAACATCACCACTGACGGCGCCGTTGCTGCTGCTGATCATCTCGCTGTTGTGGTGGTAGATCCCGCTGATGTTCCTGCTGTGCTTGTTGTTGTGCATCCAGACCTTGAGCACCCTCCTCTTGACCCCGATCTCCTGGCAGAACCTCTGCACCTCGCCCTCATCACGCCGCTGAAGCCGCCAACCGATGCGCTCCGCGAACGCCAGCATCCGCTTCTTCTGCTCGGGGGTAAACCGCGTCCGGAACCGCTTCTTCCCATAGCCAGGCGGCACCGTGACTAAGAACGGCGCCGGCGCGGCATTCGTCTGGTACACGCCACCAAGCACCGTGGGTGGACCGCCGCCGTCGGCATGGTCCATCTCGGTGTCCGATTCCGGCGGCGCCGGTGCCGCGTGGAGAGGGAGAGCCGCCATGGCTGACTGTTGTGGTGGCTGCCTGTACGGGACGAGTGCTGTGCAGGCAGCCGCGGTGGAGATGAGCACGCCCTTCTGGCCCACCACCTTCCTACCGGAACCGGAAGTCAGGTACTGCATGTGCTGCGCGGCCGGGTAGAAAGCAGTGCCGTCGAGCCCGAGGCAGCTGGCACCGTACCTGTGGCTGATGCTGCCGCCAGCGAGCTCCTTGCGGTGGAAGTTGCGGTGGCACCCACACGCAGAGCAGATCAGCGCGGCGTCCCCGAATGACGCGGGGTCGGGGTCGCCTGGCATGAACTCGCCACATCCGTCCGTGGCGTTGCCACCTAGAGAGGCCGCGTGGTTCCTCAGGCACTCCCTGTAGACGTACGACGACGATTCCGGCGTCCCGCACTTGCTGGCGACGTGGCTGGAGTTGACGGCTGCGGTGGGAGGTGGAGGAGATGGTGGGCCGTTGGCGTCGAGGAGGGGTAGTGTGGGAGGAGGCGGAGGTGGGGACGGAGGGTCAGAAGGGCGTTCTTCTTTAGGGATGGCGGCGGTGGCGGTGGTGCCGGCCGGGAGGTGCACGGCGTGGTAGTGGTTCGTAGGGTAGGAGGAAGGACCTGAACCTCCATCAACAGCACCAGTACCCCCGAAACCACGAGTGACGCCAACCACAAAGGAGCTGCTCCTTATTGGGTTCGGTGCTTCGACTTCACGGCTAGGAAGATGATCCATCTGCATCTTGGATCAGAAAACTCAAACCCCACAAACACCCCCTCCCTCCCCTATCTATCCCTTCCCTCCCCAGCCTCCCTCTACTACTACCGCTATCTTTCTGTCGCCCGGCTTTCAGCTACTATACTATAATACTTTAGTAGAGATAAAAAGCATCATCAGCAATAAAATAACAGGGGGAAAACAAGTAAACCCTACTTCTCCTGCTTGGGAATTTGGGTCAGTAGAGATGGGCTGCAAGACTAAAAAGAGGGGAGGAGGGTTTGCCCCAAAACAAAACTTATGGCTGCAATAGGGGCATGAATATTTAAATAAAGGGGAAGTTGGCTAGGGATCAGCACACCCAGCTTCAAGTCAGAAACAATCTAAAGCTGTGGTGTTGGGACTCTGAAACAACTGCTTATTATAATCTGGAGCTAGGTGAGTAGGAAAAAATTACAGAGAACAGAACCACCCAATAAACCCTCTATTCGCACTGTTTACCCAGTAAAATAATGGAAAGCGAGGATGACATCTCTTGTGATTAGCGGAACATTATGCGAGTAGTGGCCCTCTTTCTGGCGTTTTTATATATATGTAGTAGTTTCGTGCAAGATGGCAAATGGAGGTCAAAGCAAGCAGCTTTCTCGCCAAGCAGCTCTGCTAGCTGCAACTTCACTGCCTCACGCGCGCTCCCGACCTAACAGGATAGCTAGAAAGATGAAGATAAGAACAACCTCGCAACAGTAACAAGTGGTTGACGATGGGCATCAGCCATGAGAGTACATCTGAGAGGAGATCAAGAGTTTAAGATGAGATGGGAGAAGGAAACGGAGGAGCTGACAAGTCAGATGGGTCACCTGTTGCAGTAAACAGGGTGGTTATAGCTGGGATTTGAGGGAGCACCAGGCACCGGTGGGGGACGGGATGGGGGAGTGGAGAAGAAGGGAGTTTGATTGCGGTTGCAGGGATATTTACAGACAGACGTAAAGGGGGTCCCGGTTTGTTTGCTGGAGGTTTATGATGGTGCATTACGACAGTGATCAGTCAGCTCTTAACCTCAGCGAGGGGTTTAAGGGTATGATTCTTCTGCAAACTCGTTTCCCCACTTTTTCCTTTGCCCAGCTGGTTCTTGCTGCCATCAAGCTTACGCCACTCTGATGACAGCAGTGATGGACGTTCTTGCTGTCAGACTGCGCGTGGACGGGACAACTAGGGGGAATTTAAATTCTGGGGGCTTTGTTGTATATATATATATATATATATATATATATATATATATATATATATGTATATATATGTATATATATATATATATATATATATATATATATATTGTATTTTCATCAAATCGCCCGTTTGATTAGAGTTCTTTCTATGGTCCGCGCTAGTTTTTGTTTTCTTCCTTTTAATAGGTAGGTATTTGGAAGGCATTATGTTCTTATCACTTTAACCATAAGAATACATAAACAAAAATACTTTATTTTTTATTAAATAGAAAGATAAAAATACTTTATTAGCACGACCTCCGTATAGAACTATGAGACGGTGGATCGAGTTAGACTCGATTCGGGTTATCGTAGGTGTAGCTTTTGTTGGTGCGTGTCAAAAAGATATCAACTTCTAAACAGGTTGTTTGGGATGATGAAAAAGAATATGATATGTCAACATTCACTTGATGGTTAAAAATTTACTGTACAAGAAACCAATAATAACTTAAAGTATGTTTGAAATTCAATATGCTTTCTCAATAATTTTTTGTTCAACTTTAGTACATGTGGATGAACATTTTCTCGCTTAATTGAGAAAGTTGTTAATTCTTTACACCATATGATCTTATTCACATCTCATTTGCATCCTAGAGGTTGATCAATCATGGATGCTCTAAACTCATTAGACCTATTAAATCTTTATGTGTTCTAAGAATGGCATATAGAAGGTTCCAATAAGAGTCGTTCAGATAAATATTAGCCTTTCTACTAGCTGACGTGGAATGAAACTTAGTTGAGTACGCACACATATAGTAGTATGTTTCAAAATTTTATAGGCCATGGGACTAACGCATTACCTAGTTACTTATTTATAGATTTTGTAATATTATGTTCTTTTCATTGTTTCACAAAATTTTGAACAAACATGAATCATGCTATATGATAACTTGTGTTTTTTGGGGAGAATGTGAAATAATGAAAAAAATAATAATGTTTATGTACTTCGAATTAGGTTAGTTACGCTTATTCCATGTGATTAGTTGAGGTTTATGATTACGTTTAAGTTTATCCTACCACTTTGGTCGTCACTTCTTAGATTACCACTAGAGGTAATCTTAAGGAGTGGTAGACATATAACGTGAGATTCAATTACCTAGTGTGTAATTATGTTAAAAAGTTCTAAGGTCGATTCCACACATAGGACAAATTTGTTCATATTTTTTGTCAAAAGTGTTGAATTCATTTACTAGTTAGGGTAATACAAGAAAATGTTTATCTATTATATTGCATTTTGTGTAGACTTTGTGGTGTTAAGGGTCTAATGTTTTATCTATCGTAAGGTCCACATAAAATCATCCTCTTCTTATGTGTAGCTTACTCATCGTAGAAATATCTTCTCTCTCACACATGACATGCCCCCCACCCGCATACTTGTTGTTGTGATCCTATTTACTTTCTCATCCTACCAATGCACCTCCCACCTCATGTGCAACCTTTTATAAGAACTATATAAAGTCATTGTGCTTCCTCTCCTGTGTCTAACAGCTAAGACATGGTGCTAACACCTCCTTTTGTTAGGATGTGTTGAACCCCATCTCTTCCAACCAGAGGTGACAACTAATTGTCAAATGGACTAGTTGTATGGTGAGGGTATGTTTTTTGTCAACTACCAAATCCACCCAAACCCTTGCCATGCTTCCCATGTCTCTTTGAGTGACACCAAGAGAACAGTCTTTACAATACACACTATAGGTCATTAGATGTCATTATGAATGCTCACTAACACCAAAATTAGAGAAGTATGGGTAATGGTTTCTCCCTTATTATCTTCAACATCTTCTTCCTCATTTGGGAGCACTTTTCTCTTGCAAAGTTCTTTAATGAAGTGAAAACTATTATAGAAGCTATATTTGATGAAGCAACAACAAATGCACACATGCTTTTTGTAGCAACCAGTGCGAAAGAAGATTATATTCACATTTTTCTTTCATATTAATTCACCATGGCATGTGACAATAATAAGCACAATGTACATATAAAAATCTCCTACATGGAATACAACCATATGTATGAGCTCACTAAGACACAAAGGCTCAAAAAATTGAGAGATCTCTCATCAAAACATCGACCATGTGTATTCTTTTGAACCCCACCATTCTACTTCTCCCCCTCCATCTTCCACCAACCCTGGAAAAACAACACAAGATATGTTGATTGTCCCACCCCTTTGCACAAAGATGGAGCAACTAAAATAGACACCATACTTTTGGAATGTTTAGGCCGCTCAACTACATTCTTATATTTCTTTTATAATGTCCATATAGCAATGTACTCTTTTTTATTTTTGCAACAAGTCTGACTGCTATAATGAAGACTACATATGTTTGACAGTGCAATGCATGGATGGTTTCTAATCGCCAAGTATGTCATAAACGCATATGCCCACATCAGTAAAGATTCTATGTCAAACAGACAAATGGAAGGTCAGAGAAAATACAACTTCTGACCCTTCTTTGTGTATTTGGTCTATGTGCCAGTTTTGTTGTGAGACCATGGCCCTAGCTTAACCCTAACCTTCCTATAATCTTATATTACTATCATAATTGTGTTCTTGGTTAAGTTATGATACCAATTGATTAAGAAATACCTCAAATTTGGTTCAATTTGCACTTTGGTTTCCGTAATCTCAAGTTTACTTGCAAGTTGTAGACTTGGTTCTAAATTCAACAAAGTATGAGGACATACTAGTAAATAATGTAAAAATCGTTTAAACATTAGTTTTCCTTCATGTTGATATGTTTTAGCCATGAAATCAATTTCTTATGATATGACTGTAACATGATTTCAATTAAACCTTGTTTGCCTTGATTTGTAATTTCATGAATAATTTGGACTAGTGTGAAATTTCACCCATAATCAAGGACCAACTGTAAAAATGAGTATATTTTATCTATTTGCATGCTCATTTTCATAATACACCTCATTTTATGACCTTTGAATATGTATGGGTTTTCATCCTAGGGTTTTTGGCCCTAACCTAGCTAGTATGGTGGTCGTGGAGCACCAATGGAACTCATCAAACAATGAGAGTTCTAGACCTCACAACCAAAGGGGTTCTAGAGATCATCAACCAATGGGAATCCTAGACTCATGTATTGATGGTTCTCATGATGGTTGACAACCTATGAAAATCAAGGACATGTGTAACATTGAGACTTGGGTGTTGCCTACAGACGAGAATCTAGGGCTTGATAACCGACGAGAATCTGAGGCTTGAAAACCAAAAAGAACTTGAGCATGTGAACCGATGACCTCTTGTATGTGTGTAATATGAAGGAATAACTAGGTCACACATCTATGGAAATTTTGTAGTTTGGAAAACGATGAAATATCAACCTTGATTGAATATACCATGATGGAATAGCATGGAACATGTTTCGTACATTTTATATATTTTGAAGTTGTATGAAACAATTTTACTTTTGTTTATGATAACTTTTTAGGATCTTAGATAACTTGATTGATGAAATCAAATACTTAAATGACACAATTAATCAAGTGTAACCCTAATCATGTAGTGCCAAGAGACTGTAGAGCTATCTTAGAGTCAGAACTTGCTTGATAGTGAAACGAGTAATCCCAAGAGGAGCTCAAAGTCATATATTGTTGAGTATATGCGGATGTAGGGAGAGTATATCTCTGCCATCCATATCCTAAGGTTTTAGAGAGAGGTCAAGACTGTATCTCAGAGTTGATACGTGTTGAGAGTGATTGTGGTCGTAACTTAGATTTGAGGGTTTATACCCTAGTTTTTGGTGGCGTGGCTTGTGTACCTAAGATGGACCAAGAGGTTTTTTATACTTGGACTGATATGCAACTATATTTATTACTTGTACTAACTAAGGGGAATAGATCTTTATGATTCTAGACATCATAAATCTTATACGAGTCTTATTGTGACTTCACAATGGTCATCTAGTAGTTTGATTGATACGCCTCAAACTGCCCAAGGCTTAATAAAATTAGTAACTCAACCACATAGTATACTTGTTAGGTTAATTTGGCAAATCATATTGGGTTATAATCAATGTCTTGCTTTGCTTCTAGCATTATATTTGATTCATATCTTGTTAAGTGTAATTACATATACATGTAATCTTTAATTATACTTAAACATTTTATATAAAGTGTAATGACTGCCATCAATCTGACATCCAAATCGTTACTAATTATGCAGAATAATCATAAACAGCGGATTAAAAAAATCACTAAAATTTTAAACCATTTTTTTCAAGGAGATCCTCTTCCAGAAAACTTTTACTGAAAGATCCAAACTCATTTATATCACGGTTTACATTGTACAACATTGTTTCATTTCATCTCGAAGACATCATATAATAGTTGCTCTATCAAAACACATACTGGAGCAACATAAAACCTTGAGGCTTACAAGCCAAAATCTCAGATCATTCATGAAATCATTACGAACCGACTCTAAGGACCTGAGAGTACAGAGACGACACATAGGACTTCTATCTACAAGACACGACAGATTGTACACTCAACCTGTACTATTACTACTGCCATGCTGCTTATTGTCCTTCCTCTATAGAACGATCTTTACCTCCTCTTGCACATCCACCTAAAACAAATTGTGGATCCCACAGGGTGAGACAATTGTCCCAGTGAGAGATATAACTCTCCACCAACAATATTATTATTACAGATAAACAATATAAAACTAAGCAGAGGATCCTTTTACATTAATAAGTAGGATTAATTACTATAATAAGAAGAACTGAATAATCTCTCTTATTTAAGTAATGCAACTATAAATGATAGAACAATAAACATCTATTTTCTTTATAAGGAATATGAAGAACATGTATAACATCTATTTATTAAGATGTATAAAAGTGATAAGGTATCAACCAATGTTTTCATGTATTTGATCCTTAGATAAATACACTACACAGTTAACTACATATTCTCATTCAAAATTATGCTTGGAGGAAATGAGGTATATCGCTCGTACTCCATCCGACCATTTGTAAATTGAAATCAATACCATACGAGGTCAGTGGAAGAGCCAGCTGTCAAGTCCTCACCTGTCTTGATAAGTATGAGACCACTTAGACTTAGTAATACATCTTGTGTCATCTACAATTATCTATGCCGAAGTATAGCAGCGTCCTCCCCATATAGTTGTAGCATATACTCTTTTCGGGAGAAGACCACCAAGCTTTCCCAGATTCTTTATCATAAAAAAGACCACTAAGCAATCTAGTTTTGGGGAGTCCACTAAGCACCCCTGTATAATTTGGGGAGTCCACTAAACACCCCTGTATAATTTTGGTTAAAGCATACC
Source organism: Alisma plantago-aquatica (assembly GCA_963693085.1). NCBI lineage: Eukaryota > Viridiplantae > Streptophyta > Magnoliopsida > Alismatales > Alismataceae > Alisma > Alisma plantago-aquatica. The sequence continues at coordinate 1,050,825,172 of OY856409.1, read as the reverse complement.
TACCATATCGGGCATCATGGTATACATGTGTACTATCATATTGTGTTTAAGACACAATCTTCATATCCTATTATGGATCCATATCAAGCATGTGGTATAACCACTTTCATTATATCGTGTGAGGTGTAGTTCCTAACACCATATCATGTAGTCATGTCGGGTTGGCTATTACCTAGCTCTTATCATCTCAAGTCACCCTCATATTGTGTATGGGTGAAACTCTTAAATTTAGATCGGGCATAAGGTGTCTAGGGTATACCATATCGGGCATAGGGTGTCAAGGTTATACCATATCGTGTCCCATATTGGATTTGCAATTTTGTGATTCCATGTTGGATGTCATATCGTGATCCCATATTGGGTATCATATCAGTTTACATCATGGGTTTCACCATATCGGGTACCCATATTAAGTGGTATCATGTTACCATATCGTGTTCCTATATTGACTACCATATCGTGTTCCCATGATAGATAAGAACCTTGAAATCTAGTTCTTTTCTTTAACAAGATGAATACTAAATTGATCTTCAACCCAACACAAAGTAATGGGGTATATCGAGTTTTCAAAGGAGAATAGGTTCCAAGACATATCGGGTTCCCATGTCTTCATCTAGGGTTTTCCCATATCGTGTAAGGATATTACTTTACCCTTGTATCGTGTACAAGGTTATATATAGGAGTCTTCCAAATCGTCCATAGGACCTATTTTACAAAGTATGACCTACCTTCATATCGGGTAAGCCTCTATATCAGTTTTCAAGAGTCTTCAACCCATATCAGATTGTTCAATGATGATGTCATCATCATCAACCACAAGATCCTTATTTAACTATTCAAAACCATGGACAACAGTCCTAACTTATTACTAAAATTCATGAATATATCAATTGATCAAAGAAAATCCGAATTTGAAAGAAATCAACAAGTTCAACGAAGTTGAACAATATTAAAGAAAGATAATAATATTAAAGGGTTCAAGTTATATAACCCACCTCTCAAGTAGCTTCCAAGCTTCAAGCTTCACTCCTCACATTCTAAGGTTGAAGATGAGCCTTCTCCAAGCTCCAAGACATGAGCTCCTAGCTTTTGCACGATATCTCCAATCCTAATGGGTGATATCACCTTATATGACCTATTTGGCTGATATCTCTTCTCCTTGGCCGATATCAAGCTTCACCACTCAACTCTTACTCATTATGCACAACACAAGAGAATATGCACGATACAAGAGGGAAGGTTACTAACAAGATTCGAAAATCTTCCTAACAAGTGAAGGTCAAGGTATTTATACTAGAGGTTTATGGAAAAGAGTGTAAGAGGTGTCATTAACTTAAGCTACTCCATGCCACCTAGCCATGCAAGGTCAACACATACACTTGCATGCATGCCATTATTATCTTACCATGCAAAAATAAAAGTCCAAGGATAATATAGGGGATAAGGTTTGGCTCTTGAGTTATCTTCTAGGGCAAGTCTTCTTCCACCAACTATATTATAATATTGATCTCAATCCCTTCCTAAGACAAGTTGCAAATAGATACATATCACTTCTTTGGAGTGTCTTTCCTGACATGGGGAATTCCTAAACTTCCAAAAACCGATAGGAGACTCCCTTATGGCTCTATGGCCGATAGGGACTTCTATTTCTAAGTCCACAACTTGATATAGCTTATGTATAGCTTTCAACTTATACATGTTCTTGGTCTTTTCATTATCAAAAGTACTAATACTTTTAAGATGATTCAATCATATTGTCTCCTTCTTTCTCTTTCCTTTAAATGATACTAGGTAAGAGTAAAGACAATCTAGAGGTGGTAATTTACACATCAACCCTACATTTTAAATATTTTGCAATTTGTACCACAATTGATGCGCCAAGCACTTAGCATCATTTACACAAATTCTCACTTAGATTTAGGATTTTCACAAGCCACCACTTAGCATCATTCTCTCTCTTAAGATTTTAAAACTCTTAGAACACATTCAACATGTAACATTTGCAATATAACCTCTCATCTTGGGTAAATTGTACTTTTCACTTAGATTATCATATAATGCACACATAGTTTGCATATAAGCTCAAATTTGAAAATAAACTTCACAAAGGCCTTAGTTACTTTTCAAAAGATAAGAACAAGTTTGGGAGTAACTTATTTAAGCAAAACTTCTAGGGTTAAGCCATAACCCAAGTCAGGGGTGTTACAATCATAAACCCCTAACAAGGATTTTGTCCCCGAAATCCCAGATGAAGGAAGACAATTGTCATTCATGCATAATATCATCAAGTCTCCACATAACATCTTGATGTCATGAAGATGTCGTAGAACTTTGACCAGCACAAAGTTCTTACATTTCAGGGTTATCATAAAATCTACCATACATGATACACATACAACTGTCTTTTCATTAATGACTATAGTGTATATTCTATGTCAGGTAACACTTTCTAAGTCAAAGAAGTGCTACTCATACTTTGGATAATTTAGGTGTCAATCCTCACTTAGTTTTAGCATTTCTCTTCCATGGACAGATTATAGCTACGTTTTGTCACCCTCTTGGGACTACAAGTCTTATCATACATCTTTAGTGCCCCTCTAATATGTTGATAAAACACAAAATTTTATTATGGCTTGTATCAACTATTTTCCTAGTTACACATTCTCTTGTTATAAGGAAAGGCTATTTAAAGAAGAACTTATCTCAGAGGTATCTCTAGAGGCTATGAATAATTTGCCTCAACAAATCTAAATAGGGATACTATAAGGAATTATTTTTAGCTTGATAAGCTTCCTCTCAAAATGATTCTACAATTGTTCCTTTAATTAGTACCTCATTATCAATGTTATGTTTATGCAGAGCATAAACCCCTAACATATAATCTTCATTCTATAGTTATCTCAGGGCCGGCCCTTCTAAGTGACCATACATAATTCATCTTATCAGGAGTCATATTCTCACTTTCCCACACCACCTGGCATATCTTGGATACCAGAATTCCTTACCTTAGTACCCTTCATATGTGTCAGAAACCTATCACATCCTTATCATTTCCATCTCTTTATTGTAAATACCAAAGTCAAACATACAAAAGGATCTTTATTTTATCTTAGGACATTATACATTACACATATCTTTATCTTGGAACCAAAGTCCCAGACGAATTGATACTTTTCTAAGTATCAATCAATTGAATATTTCTAACTCGTGCACATCAAGTGTCATAAGACTCACTTAATTGCCCTATCTCTGAAAGGAAAGAATCATAAAGGAACATATTCCTTTTATCATCCCATCATTACCCAAGGTTTTTCATCAAAGAGAAGTCATGTATTTAGTTGGGGAAGTCCACTTAGCAACCCTTATTCAGTTGGTGAAGTCCACTTAGCAATCCTTATTTAGTTGGGGAAGTCCACTTACCAACCCTTATTTAGTTGGGGAAGTCCACTTAGCAACCCCTATTTAGTTGGGGAAGTCCACTTAACAACCCCTATTTAGTTGGGGAAGTCCACTTAGCAACCCCTCATATCGTCATTCCTTTCTTTGTTATTGTCTAACATGTTTATGAACATTCTATAATTTTATCACAGTTCCTATTTCCATATTATGGAAAAGGTTCTTACTATTCACACAGACTTTATTGAACAGGGATCATCTCCCTCGTTCTCTTTCTCTTATTATGAGGATTCTACTTTTTACTTCCTCATACACACAGATCCATCTGAGATCATCTCAAATTCCATCTTATTGCACTTAGGATGTGATAGAAATATCCATGCCATATTTCCGGTTTCATTATACTTACTACATTGTCTCAATTCATGGATTGATTACTGTCTTAGGCTGATTCTTTTCATAGAATCTCATTGTTGCATGTTTCTAACATCATGCTCTATTATTTAGTGCAGGGGGGGTCTGTTCAGGACGTCTGTCGATGTCCTCATGTGCCATTTCTAAACCATTGCCTTTGAGGGTCTTGTTGACTCTGCCTTGGTGGTTGGGTCATTCCCTTCTTCTTTTTCAGACAAAAGGGTCTAATATGCCCAATCTATTTACACTTATGACATATCTTATAAGCATTTCCTGGTCTTATCGGCCTTATAACCGATGTAGAGGCTAAATCAAGAGTCCTAATTGGTTGAACATCTGGTCCTTTGCCCTTCTTTGGTAACCACTGCCCTAGTGCATAAGGCATTAGTTGCATTGGTGGTACCAAAAACTTCCCCTTTTTAGAACTACTAGGCATCTGTTCCCATGTTTGAATAGATCTTTTCTTACTTCCTACCTTATTTTCCTTTTTGGGACAATCCCTCATCAAATGTCCTACTTTCCTACACTGGTAGCAAGTTCTATTTTCTTGTCATTTCTTAGTTCTTTTGACATTTTCAACTGGCCTAACATAACTATGTTGATCAGAACTCTTGTTAGAGCCCAGAACTTCATCATTAGGGACTGGTAATCTAGGTTGTGTCACTAATATCTGGTCCACTATATGCATCATTATTGTCCTAGCCTGCCCAATAGGAGCATAAAAGAGGGATTCTCTATGATAGCTGGATTAACCTGGGGATTCTTTGGCAATCATTCTCCTCTTGCCTGATCCCTTGCACCTTCTCCTAGTGCAACAACATTGCTTTCAGCAATGTGTTCCTTATTTTCTCTAGACATCTTAAGCTTTACTCTATCTTCTGCATTAGCAAAAGTCACTATAAGATATATTGGAGGACACTAAAATAGACTTAATACCTTAGTCCTATGTCTCTGTAGACTCAGCGAACCTTAAGATCTGATACCAAACTTATAACGACTGCATCAAACTGACAACCAAATCGTTACTAATTATGCAGAATAATCATAAACAGTGGATTAACAAAAATCACTAAAATTTAAAACCATTTTTTTCAAGGAGATCCTCTTCTAGAAAACTCTTACTAAAAGATCCAAACTCATACATATCATTGTTTACATTGTACAACATTGTTTTATTTCATCTTGAGGACAACATATAATAGTTGCTCTATCAAAACACATATTGGAGAAACATAAAATATCGAGGCTTACAAGCCAAAATCTCATAGCATTCATGAAATCATTACGAACCGACTCCAAGGACCTGAGAGTACAGAGACGACACATAGGATTTCTATCTACAAGACGCGACAGATTGTATACTCAACTTGTACTATTATTGCTGCCCTACTGCTTATTGTCCTTCCTCTGTAGAATGGTCTCTACCTCCTCTTGCATGTCCACATAATTTTTTTTGGATCACACGAGGTGAGACAATTGTCCCAGTGAGAGATATAACTCTCCGCCAACAATATTATTATTATATATAAATAGTATAAAACTAAGCAGATGATTCTTTTACATTAATACGTAGGATTAACTATTATAATAAGCAGAACTAAAAAATCTCTCTTCTTTAAGTAATGCAACTATAAATGATAGAACAATAAATCATCTATTTGCTTTATAAAGAATATGAAGAACATGTATAAGATCTATTTATTAAGATGTATAAAAGTGATAAGGTATCAACCAATGTTTTCATGTATTTGATCCTTAGACAAATATGCTACATAGTTAACTACATATTCTCATTCACAATTATGCTTGGAGGAAATGAGGTATATTGCTCATACTCCATCCGACCATTTGTAAATCGAAATCAATACCATACGAGGTTAGTGACAGAGCCAGCTGTCAAGTCCTCACATGTCTTCATAAGTATGAAACCACTTAGACTTAGTAATACATCTTGTGTCATCTACAATTATCTATGCTAAAGTATAGTGGCGTCCTTTCTATAGAGTTGTAGCATATAATCTTTTCGGTAGAAAACCACCAAGCTTTCCCAGATTCTTTATCATCAAAAAGGCCACTAAGCAATCTAGTTTTGGGGAGTCCACTAAGCACCCCTGTATAATTTTGGTTAAAGCATACCTACCATATCGGGCATCATGGTATACATATGTACTATCATATCGTGTTTAAGACACAATCTTCATATCCTATTATGGATCCATATCAAGCATGTGGTATAACCACTTTTATTATATCGTGTGAGGTGTAGTTCCTAACACCATATCATGTAGTCATGACGGGTTGGCTATTACCTAGCTCTTATCATCTCAAGTCACCCTCATATTGTGTATGGGTGAAACTCTTAAATTTAGATCGGGTATAAGGTGTCTAGGGTATACCATATCGGGCATAGGGTGTCAAGGTTATACCATATCGTGTCCCATATTGGATTTGCGATTTAGTGATTCCATGTTGGATGTCATATCGTGATCCCATATTGGGTATCATATCAGTTTACATCATGGGTTTCACCATATCGGGTACCCATATTTAGTGGTATCATGTTACCATATCGTGTTCCTATATTGACTACCATATCGTGTTCCCATGATAGATAAGAACCTTGAACTCTAGTTCTTTTCTTTGATAAGATAAATACTAAATTGATCTTCAACCCAACACAAAGTAATGGGGTATATCGAGTTTTCAAAGGAGAATAGGTTCCAAGACATATCGGGTTCCCATTTCTTCATCTAGGGTTTTCCCATATTATGTAAGGATAATACTTTACACTTGTATCGTGTACAAGGTTATAGATAGGAGTCTTCCATATCATCCATAGGATCTGTTTTACAAAGTATGACCTACCTTCATATCGGGTAAGCCTCTATAATGGATTCCATATCGGGTTTTAAGAGTCTTCAACCCATATCAGGTTGTTCAATGATGATGTCATCATCATCAACCTCAAGATCCTTATATAACTATTCAAAGCCATGGATAATAGTCCTAACTTCTTACTGAAACTCATGAATATATCAATTGATCAAAGGAAGTCTAAATTTTAAAGAAATCAACAAGTTGAACAAAGTTGAACAATATTGAAGAAAGATAATAATATTGAAGGGTTCAATTTATATAACCTGCCTCTCTAGTAGCTTCCAAGCTTCAAGCTTCACTCCTCACATTTTAATGTTGAAGATGAGCCTTCTCCAAGCTCCAAGACTTGAGATCCTAGCTTTTGCACGATATCTCCAATCCTAATGGGCGATATCACCTTCTATGACCTATTTGGCCAATATCTCTTCTCCTTGGTCGATATCAAGCTTCACCACTCAACTCTCCTCACTATGCACGACACAAGAGAATATGCACGATACAAGAGGGAAGGTGACTAATAAGATTCGAAAATCTTCCTAACAAGTGAAGCTCAAGGTATTTATACTAGAGGTTTATGGAAAAGAGTATAAGAGGTGTCATTAACTTAAGCTACTTCATGCCACCTAGCCATGCATGTTACACCCCGATCTCACAATTTCCTCAAATCATGAGATTAGGGCGTAAGATAGGATTTGTATGCAACACAAAGAACACCCTTAACTTTTTCTTTTCTTTTAAACTCTTGTTTTCCCGCATTGAACCACACATCATCTTAACAAAGGAATCTGAACATTTCTTCTACTAATCAGACTTTAATAGTAAAGATACATGTATAAGCATTCACGATGTCTTTCACACATTATGCACATGAAACTTGCTAATTAGCATATATATCAAAGAGGAACAAAATTACACATCGTAATTACAACTCTCTTTCTCTTATCCCTTACTGAGGACCTAGAGTGACAAGGACTGACTGACTCAACTAATCTTGTACTCAACTCCTATGGCAGATCTACACTGAAGCTCTGACCATCTCCAAGTCCATGCGGTTAACCCTAAAAATGTTTGAGTAGAGGGGTGAGCCTACTCGCTCAGTGAATGAGTATTTCATAGAAACAGACTAATGCACTAATGTGATTACAGATATAATTTGAATAAACGATATGAAATTTAACAACAATAAATACTACACTGAGCAGTTCTAAAACAATATAATTGAAATAACAAAGAATGTAAATATTGCATCCAAAGAATAACTACAAGAAGACTATGCTTCTAGTCTTCCTTAACTCTTTCATTTATAAAGAACTCTGTGAACCTATATGATCATATTTTAACTTATGCCCTAATCATGTGCAGTGTACTCTGCATATAAAGATCCATAACAAGTTCATGCTACGACCCCACCGTACAAGACCTAGCGACACACCCGAGAAATGCTAAGTCTGACGCCAGCCCTGCTCTGCTACATGACCCCTGGCTCTCCGGCCAGAAACATAGGCTCTACGGCCTCAAGGCACTACTCTGAGTGCTCCAGACTCCTCCTTTAACCTGAGTACACCGGCGGAGAGTCTCACAGGGTTACCTTCGTGACACAAGCACGAATGGTGTTAGATAACCAAGTTTTCTTTTTCCCAGTGCCATCGTGACACAAGCACGATTGTTGTTGGACACGGCCTCTCTTTCCTCATTTGTCCGTGACACAAGCACGGATGATGTTGCAACACGAGTTTCACCCCTAAGTAACAAACCTTCCTTTAGGGGTTCTACGGTGTTAGGGCACTTAGGTCTATTAATTAATTAACATATAAATATCATAGCTCATGTATTCAACATATACCATGTCTCAGTAACATCCCTTTCTAGGGCATGTCATATCTCATCACCTGCAATTTACGAGATATGTATTGAAATATAAGAAGCCCTGCAGTATGTAAATATCATTTCAGAGAGAACAAGCATATAAAGTTAAATGCACTAGAAACATACAACTCAACAATTAAGCATCACCACATCTCATATCGAGACCTTTCATATTACCATAGCATGGTTCATTGAACACCCTATCCTTAGGGTTTCATTTGCCTTATTCATTCATCACATGCCAACACCCTACTCTTAGGGTTTCATTCGCCTCATTCACCTTTTCACATGGCTCTCATAATGATTTCATAGGATATAAGCATTCACTAAATAAAGATTGTTTCCAACAAATCTTATATAATCAATATAGACATGAAACCATGGAAATTTAACTAAATTTAGGTTTTCCATATCATTCACTGTGATATCATGTATCCAGAATAAGATTCAATTAAGATAACCCATGAGGTACATCCTAACCACTTATAGGATTACTAGTCCTTTTCAATAAGGTTGAAACACTAGTGATGTCTCAATTAGGTTAAACCCTAATTACCTCATTTGATATAAATCTAAAAAGCATTCTCACTAGGAAGTGTTGTATACATTTCTGATATGAATCTACCATTTAGGAGTTATTCAAACAGAGAAGTAATCCACATCATATCAATTTGCAACAATCTTAAATCAAACGGACATTTCAGGTTTTAGAATCACATACTAAGCAATTAGGGATTTGGATGCTATAATCAAATTCATGCATTACACTGTTTAGAGGAAGAACCCACTCACCCTAAGGTGTGAAAACACCTCAAAACCGCAGCTCAACTCAGGGGAACTCGAATTCCTATCAAATCCCTAGCAAATCTCCCAATTCTTCTTCCATTCAACTCGGGAACCTTGAAAATGAGGGATTATCAAGAAAGGGTGAGAAAAGAGGGAATTTCGACATCATCTTGGATCAAATCAGAGCATGGATGGAATCTTGACATGAGAGAGAAGATTCACCATAAAAGTCTATGCAAAGGATCCAAACTTACTTGATTTCACCCTTCCTGGAATCGCAAAACCCTAATTCAGCAATTCTCCCACTTTCTCCACTCAAGCCCTAATTCTCCCTCTCTCTCTAGGAGCTCGTTTCTCTGGAATGAATGATGAAGAATGAGAGCTGCTCGTGTGTGTGGTTGCTCATATAAGTCAATTGAGCTGCTTGGGTCAATTGCATATTGACCCAACACTTAACTTTAATTATATTGGCTGAATATTCAGTTATACAAAAGTTATTGTAATTCGTTTATTTCAGAGATCAAACATTCTCCAACAATTATGGGAATTTAGCAAGTTGTTTATAATTTATCTATAAAGCTTCAGTTAAAATTTGAGATCATTTGGAGTTACCAATAAATAATTAAAAATAGAATAGTGCACTGCTATATTGCAGTCTGCAAAATATTCGGCCGAGTTTGTCCTGCACAAACTCGACCGACACCCTTACTGTAGGGATTCAAACGTCATCCAAAAATTATGCCAATTTAACAGAGTGTCTAAAACTGTGTTTTTAAGGCACAGTTAAAATTTGAGATAAATTGGATATACCAATAAAAAGATAAAATTCAATTACCGCACTGCTGTATAATTCTGGAAATGTGATCGGCCGAGTTTGAAACTCGACCGATAAACAGGTCAGAACATTCTTCAAAAATTCTGATATTTACCAATATTGTTAACATTTTATATATACAAATCATATATAAATTTTAAGTAAACCAGAGTTACACATAAAATACTAAAAATCATTTAGTGAGACATTCTACTTATTAAATTCTGTATTCATGTATCATAAAAACCCTATTTTGGGCCGATTAGGGTCTATGCTTCTCAAACCCTAATTCTCAAGACAAAAGAACATTTAGACTTCTTATTATAGTTAAAACATCCTAATTGTGTTATCGTCATTAATTAGATTTCAAGAATGATTATTCTAATTAATCTTTGCAATTGTCTAGGTAAACCCTAGTTTACCAATTAAGCTCAGATGGGGTCGTAACAACTCTTCCCCCTTAGAATGTTTCGTCCTCGAAACATAAACCTACAAGAAAGATACATTCAAGGTTATTCTAAGCTTCTAAAACCTTCCATGTCATTATACTCTTGTATTTCATACCTGAATGTAGTTTTCAACATTAGATCTTTAAATTCTTTACTAAATCACAACATATTTCAAATAGTTCTCAATAATATCAAGCAAATTCTTTATGCCACAGTCAAACATAGAATGCAAATATAAACCACCACGCTTTCGCTGTGCAACTCTGATACTCTGATATAACTATCTCAACTTATGCTGCTCAGAGAGTTCTATTGTTCTGTATCACCTTTAAGTGACAAAAGCAAGTTCACCATGTTGTTTTAAACTTTAATAACATGCTGCTCAGATAGCAAAACAGTCTTGAATTAAAAGACTAGATTCAACAATCAATTGCACAATACTACTCTTGGCATCCCCATTGGGTCATGGATGCATGAGGTAAAGCATTACCACCTCATTCTATACTATCCCGTTTCGATCCTGGGACCTGTGGGTTATGGGCCCACACACAATTCAAAGTGTAACCATCGCATTATATCATTTTAGGGTTTCAACAATAGTAATAAGGTAATCCAAAATTGCATCAGTCATTCAAGAATTAATCATATTCAATTACCATCACTCAGTTATATTAGAGCTAGGTATAACAAGCTACACCTCATTAGGGTTACTTGTCCAGACAATCTGATTATCATCCCTTTCTATTAATATGAGTGAATAGGTATAACTACCTTATTCAGGATATCCCTTCATGTGTTCTGACATCATCCAAACCGTATCACCATATTACAAATACACAATGATAAGATGCATATCAGGTATGAATTACTACAACTATCATACGCCTTTAATTTAACATATAGCTTGCACAAATACAATGAAATCATATATAGAACCAGCGTTCATACCCTGATATGCCTTCAACAAATCATACATGTAAAAACAAATTCACATATTACACAAAGCTAGTGTTTTCCCATATCTCTCTGCTCATTCATTACTTCTTTACTTTTTGCTACCTATCCTTTTCACATGATTATATACAATAAACATCATTAACATTGAAGCATTTAAGATAGGGATAGATTATTCATCATTCTTGTTATCACACAAGAACTTATTTCTTATCACACTTCATCATATCGTATGTCACTATTACATTCACTAGATGACCCCACCAAGGTAGTTATGCACCATATATGACTCATTTTCTTATCATTTCATTCCCACCTTGCTCTCATTAAGGAATATATGAAAGAGAAGATGATTTTAAGACTTGGAATACTTGTATTCAAACATTCCCTTAATACATTCTCGTATGTAGATTTACTTAGTTATCAACAGAGATATTTGATTAATTAGCACTTGCTTGAATCTCACAACCTCTTTATTTTATAACTTCTCCAACATATTTCAACCCTTTCTTACGTTTCATAGTCCTCTTACCATATACTACTCTTTAACCCGTCATCTTTAATTCTAAATTTTTCTCTTATGACCATGTTACTTATTCATATGTATGGTCATGTATACCATGTTGCACATATTTCCTCCTTTATTTTTTTTTATACTATTGTGAAGTTAACATTCTAAATTAATAGTCCTTCTATTAGTTTTTACTCATGTTGAATACATTACATATTCTTCATTTTTAAATCAAGTGGATCATGCATGGGTCAAACATAGTTTCTCTTTCAATCAAGTTTTTCTCTCCTGAATACAGTCTACCTTGTATGACTTATTCATTCGTTAAACTACACCTATGTTCTTTTCTTAGAAACTAGTTTGTTGTTCTAGTCTTATGAATTATATGATCATATGATTCTCTTCACTTTTACTCTTTTGAAGACTCTTCACTTCTATGGACCTATTGAAATCTCAACCCTATTCTCTAATTAGCCTTTGCTTTAGAGTTCATAAAAGCATTATACGCTACTATATGATTCATTTTTCATGATTGATTCTTGTTATCTTGAACCATACATACATACATTTCACATATCTTTTCTATATTTCATATGTATAGTTCATGCAAAATTAATCAATAAATTGATTATGAGCTTCATATCATGTTCTATTATTCCCAATTAAGGGTTTCACATTTGAGACCCCAAAGTTAAACCTCAGATATCAGTTTCAACAAATTCTTAGTTGTTCTGATCTTGCCCATATGTTTCAACATCTTACTGTATGTACATTCTTACTCTGATGTGGGTCAAATAATTCCAATTCTATTCTTATTATGCTATTGATAGGATTCATTAGATCCTAATAACGCATCCTGCCAACCGGACCAGGCCAAACCTGAAATCCTGAAGCCAAGAACTACAAGAATTACATTCTTCCTGAACTGCCACTCACAGCTCAGAAACTCGGCCGATTGGTCAGAAACTCGGCCGATTGCTTCACAACTCGGCCGATCTGCTTGAAACTCGGCCGATCAACTTGCCGTTTGATTTCCTGAAAAAGGAAACTCGGCCGAATTACATACAACTCGGCCGATCAGTTTGCTGTTTGATTGCCTATTAAGGAAACTCGGCCGAATCGCGTACAGACTGAAAACCTAAACAGACCTGCTGATGTCAATTCCACTCGAATCAGTGGGCAAAACTATAGAAACAAAAGCCCATTCAAAGGTCAATTCTAGTCTACTTGTTACAAAGAAAAAAAATCAATAAATGCTACAATTGCATAGTGTACAACAGATATTAAAGACCCATATTTCAAAGTATTGAATATTTCAATTCAAACATATAAGAGCATTTCTATACATTTCCAACAAAAACAATATTATGAAATGTAAGTTCTATCTCCTTTTACTTTTATGCTCTTAATTCTTGTTTCTTTTCTCATTTTCTAACCCTAACATTTCTAGGGTTCATCTCTAGCCCATTCTTCCACTGTATACCTGGCCAGGGTATACGTGAGAGAATAGACAGAGTAGCTTGTACTGGTTGATCCAAGTACTCAGATATCGGGCCAGGATATCCAAATACTCAAATCCCCAAAGCTAACATCAAACATCTCCTATCTGCCACACATAGGACTCTAACTTACTAACTTAATGGTCCTTGACAACTCACCCTAAGCTCTGATACCAAGCTGTTACACCCCGATCTCACAATTTCCTCAAATCATGAGATTAGGGCGTAAGATAGGATTTGTATGCAACACAAAGAACACCCTTAACTTTTTCTTTTCTTTTAAACTCTTGTTTTCCCGCATTGAACCACATATCATCTTAACAAAGGAATCTGAACATTTCTTCTACTAATCAGACTTTAATAGTAAAGATACATGTATAAGCATTCACGATGTCTTTCACACATTATGCACATGAAACTTGCTAATTAGCATATATATCAAAGAGGAACAAAATTACACATCGTAATTACAACTCTCTTTCTCTTATCCCTTACTGAGGACCTAGAGTGACAAGGATCGACTGACTAAACTAATCTTGTACTCAACTCCTATGGCAGATCTACACTGAAGCTCTGACCATCTCCAAGTCCATGCGGTTAACCCTAAAAATGTTTGAGTAGAGGGGTGAGCCTACTCGCTCAGTGAATGAGTATTTCATGGAAACAGACTAATGCACTAATGTGATTACATATATAATTTGAATAAACAATATGAAATTTAACAACAATAAATACTACACTGAGCAGTTCTAAAACAATATAATTGAAATAACAAAGAATGTAAATATTGCATCCAAAGAATAACTACAAGAAGACTATGCTTCTAGTCTTCCTTAACTCTTTCATTTATAAAGAACTCTGTGAACCTATATGATCATATTTTAACTTATGCCCTAATCATCTGCAGTGTACTCTGCATATAAAGATCCGTAACAAGTTCATGCTACGACCCCACCGTACAAGACTTAGCGACACACCCGGGAAATGCTAAGTCTGACGCCAGCCCTGCTCTGCTACAGGACCCCTGGCTCTCCGGCCAGAAACATAGGCTCTACGGCCTCAAGGCACTACTCTGTGTGCTCCAGACTCCTCCTTTAACCTGAGTACATCGGCGGAGAGTCTCACAGGGTTACCTTCGTGACACAAGCACGAATGGTGTTAGATAACCAAGTTTTCTTTTTCCCAGTGCCATCGTGACACAAGCACGATTGTTGTTGGACACTGCCTCTCTTTCCTCGTTTGTCTGTGACACAAGCACGGATGATGTTGCAACACGAGTTTCACCCCTAAGTAACAGACCTTCCTTTAGGGGTTCTACGGTGTTAGGGCACTTAGGTCTATTAATTAATTAACATATAAATATCATAGCTCATGTATTCAACATATACCATGTCTCAGTAACATCCCTTTCTAGGGCATGTCATATCTCATCACCTGCAATTTACGAGATATGTATTGAAATATAAGAAGCCCTGCAGTATGTAAATATCATTTCAGAGAGAACAAACATATAAAGTTAAATGCACTAGAAACATACAACTCAACAATTAAGCATCACCACATCTCATATCGAGACCTTTCATATTACCATAGCATGGTTCATTGAACACCCTATCCTTAGGGTTTCATTTGCCTTATTCATTCATCACATGCCAACACCCTACTCTTAGGGTTTCATTCGCCTCATTCACCTTTTCACATGGCTGTCATAATGATTTCATAGGATATAAGCATTCACTAAATAAAGATTGTTTCCAACAAATCTTATATAATCAATATAGACATGAAACCATGGAAATTTAACTAAATTTAGGTTTTCCATATCATTCACTGTGATATCATGTATCCAGAATAAGATTCAATTAAGATAACCCATGAGGTACATCCTAACCACTTATAGGATTACTAGTCCTTTTCAATAAGGTTGAAACACTAGTGATGTCTCAATTAGGTTAAACCCTAATTACCTCATTTGATATAAATCTAAAAAGCATTCTCACTAGGAAGTGTTGTATACGTTTCTGATATGAATCTACCATTTAGGAGTCATTCAAACAGAGAAGTAATCCACATCATATCAATTTGCAACAATCTTAAATCAAACGGACATTTCAGGTTTTAGAATCACATACTAAGCAATTAGGGATTTGGATGCTATAATCAAATTCATGCATTACACTGTTTAGAGGAAGAACCCACTCACCCTAAGGTGTGAAAACACCTCAAAACTGCAGCTCAACTCAGGGGAACTTGAATTCCTATCAAATCCCTAGCAAATCTCCCAATTCTTCTTCCATTCAACTCGGGAACCTTGAAAATGAGGGATTATCAAGAAAGGGTGAGAAAAGAGGGAATTTCGACATCATCTTGGATCAAATCAGAGCATGGACGGAATCTTGACATGAGAGAGAAGATTCACCATAAAATTCTATGCAAAGGATCCAAACTTACTTGATTTCACCCTTCCTGGAATCGCAAAACCCTAATTCAGCAATTCCCCCACTTTCTCCACTCAAGCCCTAATTCTCCCTCTCTCTCTAGGAGCTCATTTCTCTGGAATGAATGAAGAAGAATGAGAGCTTCTCGTGTGTGTGGTTTCTCATATAAGTCAATTGAGCTGCTTGGGTCAATTGCATATTGACCCAACACTTAACTTTAATTATATTGGCTGAATATTCAGTTATACAAAAGTTACTGTAATTCGTTTATTTTTAGAGATCAAACTTTCTCCAACAATTATGGGAATTTAGAAAGTTGTTTATAATTGATCTATAAAGTTTCAGTTAAAATTTGAGATCATTTGGAGTTACCCATAAATAATTAAAAATAGAACAGTGCACTGCTATATTGCAGTCTGCAAAATATTCGGCCGAGTTTGTCCTGCACAAACTCGACCGACACCCTTACTGTAGGGATTCAAAAGTCATCCAAAAATTATGCCAATTTAACATAGTGTCTAAAACTGTGTTTTTAAGGCACATTTAAAATTTGAGATCAATTGGATATACCAATAAAAAGATAAAATTCAATTACTGCACTGCTGTATAATTCTGGAAATGTGATCGGCCGAGTTTGAAACTCGACCGATAAACAGGTCAGAACATTCTTTAAAAATTCTGATATTTACCAATATTGTTCACATTTTATATATACAAATCATATCCAAATTTTAAGTAAATCAGAGTTACACATAAAATACTAAAAATCATTTAGTGAGACATTCTACTTATCAAATTCTGTATTCATGTATCATCAAAACCCTATTTTGGGCCGATTAGGGTCTATGCTTCTCAAACCCTAATTCTCAAGACAAAAGAACATTTAGACTTATTATCATAGTTAAAACATCCTAATTGTGTTATCTTCATTAATTAGATTTCAAGAATGATTATTCTAATTAATCTTTGCAATTGTCTAGGTAAACCCTAGTTTACCAATTAAGCTCAGATGGGGTCGTAACAATGCAAGGTTGACACGTACACTTGCATGCATGCCATTATTATCTTACCATGAAAAAATAAAAGTCCAAGGATAATATAGGGGATAAGGGTCGGCTCTTGTGTTATCTTCTAGGGCAAGTCTTCTTCCACCAACTATATTATAATATTCATCTCAATCCCTTCCTAAGACAAGTTGCAAATCGATAGATATCACTTCTTTGGAGTGTCTTGCTCGACATGGGCAATTCTAAAACTTCCACAAACAGATAGGAGACTCCCTTATGGCTCTATGGCTGATAGGTACTTCTATTTCTAAGTCCACAACTCGATATAGCTTATGTATAGCTTTAAACTTATACATTTTCTTGGTCATTTCATTATTAAAAGTACTAATACTTTTAAGATAATTCAATCATATTGTCTCCTTCTTTCTCTTTCCTCTAATGATACTAGGTAAGAGTAAAGACAATCTAGAGGTGGTAATTTACACATCAACCCTACACAATTGATGCACCAAGCACTTAGCAACATTTACACAAATTCTCACTTAGATTTAGGCTTTCCAAAAGCCACCACTTGGCATCATTCTCTCTCTTAAGATGTTCAAATTCTTAGAACACATTCATCATGTAACATTTGCAATATAACCTCTCATCTTGGGTAATTTGTACTTTTCACTTAGATTATCATATAATGCACACATAGTTTGCATATAAGCTCAAATTTGAAAATAAACTTTACAAAGGCCTTAGTTACTTTTCAAAAGATAAGAACAAGTTTGGAAGTAACTTATTTAAGCAAAACTTCTAGCGTTAAGCCATAACCCATGTCAGGGGTGTTACATACATATTGCTCAGTCATTCTAATATATCTAACTACCCACCTTAACTAGTTTAATTACATACTTGTATGAAATAGATGTTATTAGAAATTAGATCATATTATTGGGACATGGGTCTTGTCTCGTGGGTTTACACACATTTTTAGGTGATCAACAGTGCAGTCAGACTCGTATTGGTGAGGAGGCCCAATTTGGAGACCAATAGAGCTCGAGAGGTTGGTGTGGTTTTGTATAGAGTTCTAGAGTCCTCCATGTACTCTCAGGTCTAGGCATAAACATTTGTATATTGTGTATAATGACTCAAGATTTTGGTTGTATGTCATTAGCAATGTAAATGTTGTAAATTTTTGGATAACACTTTTTGTATACAGGTTGTGTTTGAGGCCAATAATCTCATATAAAGTTACCTGGTAATAAAATACATGTGAAGTTGGACCTTTGTGTAGATATTTTTTCTGAAATTTTTGGAAATTTGAATTCAATTTAATTATGTATGTTTATGGTAATATGATTGACTAGTGCTTGATCAATATTTTGATTTTTTTTAACCTTGTTTAGCATGGCGGGTTGCCATATTTGATGGCATTAGAGCATAGGGTTCACTAAGTCTATAAGGACATAAGACTTAGGGTGTTGTGTCTGTTCTTACATATACAACATATCTAGCCAAATTTTATGGTTATGTAGATATGTATGTAGAATGTCAAGAGCATGTTGAGAGTAGTTTTGTGGCACCCGGAGGTGGAGGTGGAAGATAAGTTCAAGAAAGAAACTGCCCAAGATAGGGACAGAACAACCCATCCCACCTCCCTTCGACCCGACAACCATAGGTGATCCAACCTTTTGGTATATTTTAAGATAGCTTATGACGATGATTATAGATCTAATAGACATGGATCCTACACCTCAACCAAGGGCACTTGTCCAAAATGTTGAGTCACAAGATCCATGGAAGACCTTTGATAGGATGAAGTGTGTGGGAGCCATGGAATATGCAGACATGATTGACACGAAAAACATGGATATGAGGTTGAAAAAGTTAGAGAAGGCATTCATGATCCTTAAAATCTTTAAGGATGACAAGGTGAAACATGCAATATACCTTTTGAAGGGTAGTGCTTGCCATTGGAGGGCCATAGAAGAAGAGAAGAGACTTGGTGAGGTGATTAGTTGGGAGGTGTTATGGCTAGAGTTCATTATATATATATATATATATATATATATATATATATATAATATACATATATATATAACTTCCTAGAAACATACCTAGAGGCAAAGATGGCTCATGTTGAGCTTACAACCAGAGAAACCAATGACTTAGTCTTTGTGAGACAAGGATATACCTATTTTCTCAATTATTTCTACAACTATAGAACCACTACAGTAAGGATCAATAATTGGAAGGATTTTCAATTTGTGATTTTTTTTATAATCCGTCATGATGTACATTTTTCTGCTTGAGTAGTCTCCTTGCACATTACAGATATATATATATATTCATTAGACATGGTTGTAATAAGATAGGAATCATTATTAAAAGGAAACGTATAACACACCAGACTACTCTTTGGATTTTAACTGCATAAGATCATAATATGACACTAATTACACCTACTTTTGGAAGTCAAGAGCCCTCTTAGCATCAGTAGATGGTGCACGTACCTCAACCTCCCATGTGAGATCCTCTTCCTCAAATTGATGATCTATCTTAACCTTCACCCTCACCCTACCCTGGTTGAGGATGGTCTAAGTAGACCATTTTTCTAATCCTCAACATCATATAGTCATTGTCTCACGTTATGCTAACCAATGGATGCCAAGGAGGGTTAGGTTTATCAGTAGCTCTGGATGCTGCAAAATTGTATGAATTTGGTTCACCATTCGGGTCCACTCTACTGGTACTCATTTCATTCTGTCATAAATATTGTAGTATCATCTTGGTGAACATCTATGTGAGTTTTCTTTAGTGTGGGAAGCTTCTCCTTACCAGAAGACACTTCTTGTGATGTCTTATCATGCATACCTTCTTCTTATATCTTCTATTTTGGAACCTTCATAAATATGTCATCCTCATTGGTATGGACCTCATTAATAAATATATATAAGTATTTCTCTTCTTGGTTTTCCTAATACTTGTTCTTACTGACACATCTTGATGTCCTTTTTTATTCTTTGTTCTTAGGTTGTAGCCTACATGATTTTCTTAATGGATTTCCATGGTATAAGATATATATGGTATAGGAATAGATGGGGTCAAAGAAGAGACATTGTTGAAAAGAGGATTTGTATCCTATTTGGCACTCAGATTTAGCATGACTGTATTGACTACATTCCATGTTGGGAGATTATCATATTGTAATGACCAGGCCCACTACCCAAGGCTCTAGTAGAGTTTGAGGAATGAAGACTGACCCCACAGACCACCACTAGCCTTAACTGTGCACTTTATCCTCACTCATGCGCAAGCCATGATCAACTTCCCGACTAGTCACCCATCCTAGTACTACTCCAAGTTGTGCACGCTTAACTATGGAGTTCTTTAGTGATGGGCTCCCTAAAAAGGAGGTGCACCTTGGTGATATGGGTAGTCCATCATTCCTTTTAAGATCATTCTATTTGAGGCCTCAAATCCTGGGATGTTACAATCTCCCCCACTTAGACTGTTGACGTCCTCGTCAAGGCTCAAGTATATTGCCTCATAATATTTCACCATTTCAGTGCAGACCTAGAATGGCCCATGGACACCCAGCTCCTGATCATGGAATACTAGCGCAAGGGTGGCTACGTCAACCATGGATAGCCCTTTCCAACATGCTTGGACCACACAACTCAAGAATGGCATGACACATGCCCATGTGGGCCCCACCTACTGGAGGGGTTATGGCTCTGATACCATTTGTAACGACCAGACCCACTGTCCAAGGCTCTAGTAGAGTTTCAAGAATGACGACTGACCCCACAGACCACCACTAGCCTTAACTTTGTGCTTTATCCTCACTCATGTACAAGCCATGATCAACTTCTTGACTGGTCACCCATCCTAGTACTACTCCAAGCTGATCACACTTAACTATGGAGTTATTTAGTGATGGGCTCCCTGAAAAGGAGGTGCACCTTGGTTTGAAGGTGTTACTTTCCAAGGGCATTATAGGGATTACCCTCTTTATAAATGAGCTTATCTTTAAAAGCTATCAACTAATGGGGTTATTTCTTTGATTGTAGGATGGTGGGGATGGCGTAGAAGTCTCCATGGGCTTTTAAGATTGACCTTGGATATACAAGAAGTCTCTATGAGATGTCCTCTTGCATGGCCTTGAAGCCTTAGCCTAAGGACACATGGAAAGTCCCATAGACACCTCATGCTTTCCCCCTTCTTTATAAAGCCATGCCTACCCCTTCCCACCTCCCAATCTAAGAAGCAATCCTCTCCTTCTCTTTCCCCCATCTAAGATCATCGTTCCTTCTATGTTTGAACACAAAGTTGTTGTCCCATGGTAAAATGAGGTGCACCTTGGTGATATGGGTAGTCCAATCATTCCTTTTAAGATCATTCTATTTGAGGCCTCAAATCATGGGATGTTAAACACACTCTAGCTTGAAATGTTCTCCATTCATAAAAATACCAGGAAGCAAGGATTTTGAAGCTTTTACTTTGAATGCTATTTTAGAAGATATTTCCATGATTCCCATGATAAGTATGTGAATCGATCTTTTATTGGTTTTCTAATAACATCATTAATGCGACTAAGAAGTTGATTTTGGTATAGAAATATTGGCATGTTTGGAACCCTCATCTAGGCTACCAACCTCTTGGCGATTGGAATGTAAGGTTTAAACAAAGGTGACCATGACTTGAATGATTGACAATTAACAAAGATTTTCAATGACCCTCCTATCATTGCTACCCCATAATCATCCTGATTAGTAAATTGAATGATATAGTAACCTTTTTAGAGATCCAATACTCAAAATGGTGTATAAGGTTTCCACATGGTATAAATCTTATTTACCAAGGAATGGAACCCTAGGGTGATGCCAATGGCTTTAACAATGAATGAATATTTCCATGGTTCAAGAAGACTCTACACGATGTCACATCACTAGAAAAGTATGGTAGAACATGCTAAGATCCACATTGAAATCTAAATCCTTCAACGAATCCAAAGAGACTGGGTATAGATAGTTAAGGGTTTGACCAAACTTTCCAATAGTAGAATCCTTGTAGAATTTTTGAGGGTCAACGACCTCAACTTTGTTACCCATGTCGATGTTTCTTGTGTCTTGTTCATATGGAAGCTTAATTCTTGGTTTTTGGGGAGTTCATTTTCAAGTATTTGTTCATCATGTGAGACTGTCTTGTCATTGTTTTAATGGTAGGGTGATCTAATGGCCATTCATGGTGAGAATGGACATGGGCACCAACGAAGCCCCATCCGCGTGAGAATCCTAACACCGCTGTTAGATCAGTAGATTAACTACAACAATTTGCTTTCCCCTTATTCATTGTCAAGGGTTATAGTTTCTATGCAATACAACATGATATATCAAACTAAAGATATTCTTAATTCTAATAATAAAATGAAATTTGATAACAAGAGATATTAGCTACCTATTTCAACGAATCATGAGCTTTTTCTAAAAAAATGGACCATAATAAACTTAGTTTAACCATACCTTTATATGAAATACCGTGAAATAAGAGTATTTAAAAGTAAAGTAAGTGATGGAAGGATAATATGAGCAATGGAGTATTTAAATATGCTGGACTTAATTGATTAAATCTAAACCAATACTTGATATCAAATAAAACAAAATTACCTAATTTAGTAGATTTAATATAAAGTTGTAGAAAAGTAGCCAATCCAGTATGACTAAGATAATCTAATTGAGGAGAAACATAGTATATCAAGTGAAATGAAACATTGATTTATAAAGTATAGAAAAAGACAATGAAATATAAAATGTAAAGAGACATTGAGTTATAAAATAAGAATAAGATGTGAAATACAAAACAAAATCCATACCCTTATGCATAACGTTTGTAATGGCAATGTATAAAATTCTCTAGGATGGAATAATCAAAGTGCAACAATGTATTTAATTTGACATTTTAAATGGGAACCATCTAAATTGGGACAAGGGGAATCTAAAATAAATGCTCAAATTTAGCATAGAAGGTTCAACTATGTAATGCATCGAAATTCCTAAAACCAAGATAGATTATAATTATAAAAGAAGCTTAGGATTTTACTAAACTTTTAGTAATTGTAATGTTCTTATTTTCTTTGATATTTTGTTTCCTCATAATATAATTATGGACCAATCTTACCCAAATTAGAATTGATTTGTTAGTACGAGTCATTGGATATTTACCATAATGCATTATAACATAAAGGATGAGTTTAGATATACATCTTGTCTTTAGTTATTTATTCTACGACAAAACATGAATAGTTAGATGTGACATTTTTAGGTGAACAACTAGATATGGTTAGACAACTAACACAATAAAACTAAACGCATCTGAGTATACATTTACAAGTACTAACTAACACGGTGCTTATTTCTACAATTGCATTTCCCCCCTCTTTTTAGGTATTTTTTCCATCTATTTTCTTATAAATGTATTCTTTACCTCTTTTTAAGTACTTTTTTTCATCTATTTCTTGGCACATCGACGTATAAGGGGAAGAGAGAGAAGGTGAATGATGAAAAAGAGAAAGAGGAGAGGGAATCATCTTATTAGAAGTTTGTTTGATTAACATGGAGATGATAACCAATATCAAGTAGAAGATGTTTTATTTCCTCTTATAAAGCAAAATATAAATTAAATACAAAATAAAATTACTATCGCCTTCCCTTCTTCTTCAATGGGAGAGTATAGGAAGGAGTGTGCATACATCATTCTTTTCATGTCTCTGTGAAGGCTTCGATCGGTTTGTAGTAAATGGTTCTGAACTTGAAATACTTATACATCACTATAAAAGAAATGCAGATTAAGTAGTATGAAGTTGAAAAATCATAGATTGCTATATTGTTGTACAATATATATATATATATAAATCAATATTTTACATTGTACCCAATAATGAAAGTGAATAATGTTTATAAATACGGAGTAGATGCCATTACAATAGTTGGTACATATAAAGAACTAAAAAGATATGATGACATAATTGTTATAACAATATTTTTAATAAAATCAATCATATATTGTAAGGATTTGTGTAACCACACTTTCCACATAATAATCACATAAAAGTAGATGTAACTTTATTTCTAATAATGGAAATAAAATTTTCACGCAATGAGTTCCATATAGTTTATGAATCAAATCAAACAAACCGGAGCGACAGTAGAGTGTACCGGCCTCGAAAGATGCGATCATTGTGGTGGACAAGTAAACGGCGATCATTGGGAAGGGTTAGTTGATTTGTTACAAAGAAAGAGAGAGTTAATAAAAGAGAGACAAATAGAAAGTAAACGGCCGTCTATTGCCAACAATGAATTTTGCGCCATTTAGGCTCTGTGAAAATATAAGGAAACATGTATATAATGGTTAGTTGTAACTTTTGTGAAAATATAAGGAAACATGTATATAATGGTTAGTTGATTTGTTACAAAGAAAGAAAGAGTTAATAAAAGAGAGACAAATAGAAAGTAAACGGCCGTCTATTGCCAACCATTTAGGCTCTGTGAAAATATAACGAAACAAAATAATGAATCGTCATTCTACACAAAAAATCCAATTCATTATGTTATTTTGAATTCAATCCATCTTTTCACATTCCAACGGTTGAAATGATCGGTATTTTTTGCAAAAAGATGAAAGTATTCATAAATTGACATTCATTGGATATTAACTTAATTGACATTCATTGGATATTAACTTAACTCATTTATTAATTACCTTAAAAAAAAACTCATTTATTAATCAGTTCATTTCACGGAGTATTGTGGTAATCGTTCACCATTATCTCACAAATCTCTTTCCCTCCAACTCTAACCTCCCTTCCACGTAGTTAGTCTTCTATCCTAAACGGCCGCTTACTCCCGAGAACAACAATACTTGCTATCTCTTTCCTAACCAGCCTCTTTAATCCACAACTCATTTGTTTAACTTGCCACAAGCCACGCTTTTCCCTTTCAACTCATATTTCTTCCATAACTATCCTCCTTAATCCACGACTCATTTATTTCTTTTCCCACAATGCCCACTACCAAAATTGACCAACATGTTTCTCTCCTAAAAGCCACGTTTTCCTCTTCAACCCCACGTTCTCACTCTTTTTTTGGTAACGGCTGTTAAATTGAAACAATGACACATATTCTCTCAATAAAAAAAAATCAATTTATGTAGTTGAACACAAAAAATTTGTGAAAAAAACTTAAACTTTAATATTATCTACAGTACTACAATTTCTTAACTAGTCAATTCACACCAATTTAAAATATTATTTTTTATATTATCTATAGTACTACAATATCTTAACCAATCAATTCACATCCTACTCATTTACAACACTAATTTTATTAGTCTAATATAAAAAGTACTCGTTACTTGATAATAATAACAAGATAGACATCCCGTTTTTACCATCGGGCTGGGTTGATTCTAAAATCGCCTGAAAATAGAGGTCATGTGAATATTCAATCTCTCGTCCTGGGAAAAGCGGGTCATCGATTCATATCTTAATGGCATAGTCAATGACGGCGACCCCGCCGCCCCTAGAAACGGCATGTGACAACATTAAGCCGTAGTTTAATGAGGCATGGTCAAGCGGCAAGCATCGTCTTTATCCCATTCACGTCGTTTATCTGTGAGCATCGTGTTCTGTCTTCTATGACAAAAATCCCATCAACCAACCCGCGTGAAGACTTGCAACATGTTTCCCCCATCCACAAACGAGCTGCCTGAGTTACATGCCGATTTGCTCTCCTCATATCAGGGTTAGCGCTATCTAAATCCAACATTAACACGAAAGAGGCAAAACCACGTACTAGTGACTTTAATTCTTTATTATCCAATCAAGCATGCCTCGTTTATATGTTCCGAAATCCCCACCAACTTGCACGTCGATCTCGTCCCAAAGTGGCAACGGGATCTCTTCTGGTTGATTGTCTGCTGCCCGAATAGATAAAGAGGAATAATAAAAAGCTCCCTTTTAGCCGCCCTGACGACACAAACCGATGTGTTGGTGGTGGTAATGATTCACTTGCGGATAAACTCCATTAATAGTAATGGCATCTCTCTGTACAACAAGCGCGACTTCTTCCTGTCAGGAGACATTCCATATTCTTGTTATTCCTTGGTAGCGCCAATGGCTGAGATGAAACCTACGAATGCACGAATTTGCTATTAGTTTTAGAACTTAAAAGGGGTTAGCTGAGTTATGTTACCATGGGAGATACTGTTGCAACAAGCAAAGAAAATTATTAATGCCCTGCCCCGGGAAAGGACGCACCATGTGTGAGGCGCAAAACTGAGGTTTGGAAAGCAAATGGGTAGGTCCACTAGGTAGGCAAAACTGAAGTTCGGTGGGTGGGGAATGGAACCATGTGATGAGAATGCATGTCTCCTCCAGTGACATACTCCTTATCAACTGCATGATAAAATGAGACGGTGTGGTTACTTGTGATCTAGAATAAAAACTCTTAGTCCGATATACATATGCATCTATACAACTTCGTATACCTCATTTTAGGTATCCCTTGCATGTCTAGCCTATAACAACCACATATTGATGGTGCCACATCCATGAACCTCCAACACCCTCCAATTATAAGTGCAAGATTCATGTCTTTGAATTGGATTCTTTTTCAACGAAGATTCAAATGGTTAGGACATGAGTATGAATTCCACTGCATGACCTGCTTGGATCATGAATCCACTTCGATTAAATCTTGGTTTTCCCGAACTATAATTTGAGTTGAATAGTAAATGCTTACATAGGAGTCTCAATATGCGTCATGGAGTCTTACTTGGAGGTTGAACTAAGATTTGCAATGACACTCTAAGTTGTAACTAGTTTGCATCTAAGCCTACTCATGGCGACTCTAGGGGAGGTCGTTCAGATCAAGCTATCAATTCTTTTATTCATGTTTTTATGTGGTAGATGAGTCAGAGAAAATCAACTAAATGGCGCTTCAATTTCATAGAGGAGAAAACATCGAAAACAATGTAGTAGAGTAGGTGTCTAGCAGGTGGAAATCTATTTTGTTAGTGAAGGGTGCCCAACATGCTCTCTAATAGAGTAAGACATGGCCAATAACTCGACATTGAGGAAGGTAGAGGCTCACAATCAAAGGGACATTGACTTCTTAAAGAAAGAAAAATATTTTACTATATGTATGATTTTTTTAAAATATCAATGGCTCATTACCGCCACGGGTGACAACACTATAAAAGCACACATTCCTCTATTGTCTTAATAATGATGTCTTCTTTGAGAAAATAATGCATCAAGCCTCCATTCTTACTTATGATTGACTTGGAAGCTATACAAGCAACTATAGAGTATAGTGGAGCAGAGAGACAAGTGAGGCCCCCAAGAGTGTTCTTAGGAAATAACAAACACATATGATAGTAGTTTTGCTTTCCAAGGTAGTAGAATGTTAAGAATTATCTCATCTTTAACATGGGAGCATGTCAGAAGATCATTGTATCATGTTAGTGCATGGCTTCCATCTTCCATGAAGTAACCATTAAGGAAGAAGGATTTTTTATTACCCATTCCTTGCCTCCGTTATACTCTTATATATGTGGTTGAGTCTCATTTAGATATAAATAAGATGATACTTCCATCAAGATATAAGAGGCGTAAGGGATCATCTCAATGTCCCTATTCACATATCATGGCACACCCTAACCATTTTCTTGGATACCAAAAAACCAAATGACTTAAATCATTAGGATGAAAGGGTAATAGAGAGAGGGACCCCTCTCTAATTGTGGTTTCTATAAGAGATACTAACCCCTAGAAAAATTATCGATGTGCATGGTAAACTACGTCTAAGAACAAGTTTAAAGATGGTCCTAAATCTAACTTGACCAACTACATGATTATTCTGGTATGAGAACAAAATCCCACTATATCAACAACTCTTATCATATAATGTTTATAATTATTTATTTCACATAATTTACAATCTCACTAGTTTGTATGAAACCATTTTTCTCATAGAAAATGATACTGATAACAATTCAACCATGTTAGATTAGAGACCTTATATACAACCTTCATGACCACATTATTAAGATTATCAAGAAATTAAACTCCAGAGGGAAGGTACCAACCTTACATACATCATGAAGTCTAACACTCCATTTTGTTTAATTAAGTGAGACTAACATAATGTTCTTGTGTCAATGATTGGTTTGGTATTACTATGGATTTATGGTCATAATAATGATGTAGAAATCCTCCTGTGTTGGTTATGATAAGGTTTTGTTATTATTAAATTGTTAGAGTGCACTCTATTAGAATGTATGGGTACTTCCCTCCTACTTTATTGTGTGTATCCTTTCACTTAGTAGCTGAGAGGAAGATGAAGAAGTGTGTCCCGTACATGAATGGTCGACAATACAAATAGCTCAACAATCCTAGAAAGTGTATAACTAGGTGTCTCAATGTGCACTGCATACTCCAAATGGAGGCTACATATTTGTCCTTATTGTATTTGTGAATGCAAGACTTATCTTGTCTCAATGAGACACTAATTTTTTACTTCTATTTTGATCTTCGACTAGTCTAGTATTGATGTTGGGCCATGTTTAGACATGGAAGAGTAGGTATTGCATATGTTTGATGGATGTAATTTCTAAATGTGTGTGATTCATATCTTCCTAACTATTGCATCATCACACAACTTGACTAAATTTCAAATTTTGGATTGGAAAATGATATCACGTGTATATTAAATACAAGGAATCCATCATATTGTGTCACACACATATATAAAAGACAATTTTAACCTCTTCTTCTATTCTAACGTGTCATTTCTCTCTATAAGAAACCATCAAACATTATATTCTTTCTACTACAACTTGCATGTAAACACTTGACATTGTCTCTATGAAATAAGAGGCTAAGGAAATTTGATGTTCAACACCAACACATGCAGTTGAGAGGTGCATTGAAAAACTCCTAAGGAATATGTTCTTTGTGTTACTATATGGTCTTCAACTATGGCATGAAATGTTTAATTTATACTGATACCACACATATAGTTCTTGAGTTCCTCAACTTTATAACAATATCCAAAGTTACTAACTACAATACACCTTTATATGAGAAAGAAGTTTGTACAATGCCAATTACATGTAGTATCATTGGAAATCCTTTAGATTTGTAAATGGTTATATATTGAACAACTCCATTACATGATCTACATACACCTGATGTTTTGAGATTAAACAATTGGGTGGCTTGCTGATACATGGGTTTTGAGTCACTTTTATAGGCTTATTTTATATCTGTTTTATGCATGTATTTGTCATTTTCTTGATTATATTTGCATAATTCACTATAGTTGGCATTTAAATTCTTTTTGCATCAAATTATACTTCTTTTATCATATTTATATGATTTTATATAATCCCCGGACTTATACACATGTTTCAGCACTTTTTGAGGCACTTTTGCATTATCCAGAGTCGATAATATCGACCCTAGTGTCGATAGTATCGACATTTTATCAGAAAGCAACCCCAAAACGTGATTTTGGAAGGAAAAACCTGTATCATGGTCGATACCATCGACCTTGGGTCGATACCATCGACCTTGGGTCGATACTATCGACAGCGTCAGGATCTCGCGATTTTCAGTACTAAAACGGAGCGTTTTAATCCGACGGTTGAGCTTTTTCAGACCCGTAAAGTGGTCCTATGACCTGAGAAAGACGGCCCGAGGAGGATCTCATATTGTGTTGCACAACATCTAAGAAGGAGAGGGAGAGAGAGAGGATATGAGAGATGAAGGCCGTCAACCGAGCGATCCGGGCACCTCCGACGGGCGATTTTGCTGCCGGAAGACTGCAAAACGCACGTTTCTCGAGGAGGATCTCCAGGAACACCTTTGTATCAGGGGTTACACGAGTTTGATCCATGTTTCCCATGTTTTTCTTCTCTACTCCTATGTATTTTCTATTGTCAACCATGCGGGGCTAATCCCCTTAATCTTTAGGATCGGGAGTAGCCCGGAGAAGCATTGTATGACGTTTTTATCATAGTAATTCATAATTTGTCTCCTAAATCTGTGGTATGATTTTGTTTTCTCAATTATATTGTTATGCTTAATCACCATAATGATAATCGAATGCCTTTAATTACTTTGAAAGAAGAATTAACGGTTGAAAAGAGACGAAATTCACATTAATTAACAAATCCCTTGAACAAGGTGATGTACGGTTAATGGTGGAAACCCAGAGGTCGATTCTAATGCACCTAGTTTAGGGTATAGGTTACTACGATGGTAGAACCGACCTAGACTTAGGTAGTGAATTGTACCACGACAGTGGACAATTCTGACTACAGGCCACTACCCCGATTGAGAGATGAACTTGAGTAGCTATATGGAAATTCATATAATGAAAACCTGCGGTGAAACCACAATCCTAAAGATCTCCATTTGAATTGATTAAACTAAACCCTTAATCGATTGCTCTGTTTTTTTTTTTTTACAACAACTCTCAAACTCTTTTAATCGGTTTAGCTTATTGCAACTAGTTAGTAGTAGTCTACTAAAATTCACGTTTCCCTGAGTTCGACTTGGGCCTCACAAGGCCTATATTACATTGATACGTATACTTGCGTTTGCACGCACGGTTTACGCGTGTCAAGTTTTTGGCGCCGTTGCCGGGGAAACGGTGAATTTTAGCACTACGAGTGCTGCGAGCGGCCACACTAGGCCACTTTTAATTCCTATAATTTTTTTTCATCCTTTGAACGGAATTGCAAATCTTATTCATTGTTTTAATTATTAGTACCAATTCATACACTACCATTTGAAATTTCAGGTACTAGCAAAGTAATAATGGGTGACAGAGCAGAAAATGAGGAGCAGACGATCTAGGAAAGGATTAATGCTTCTTCTTCTTCTTCTGTGCAGAAGGGGCCAATCAAGAAACAAGCTATCAACATACCCAGTTACAAGATTGATCCAGGGATTATTCAGTTGCACAAATCGCAGGCTTTCCATGGACTTAAAAATGAAGATCCGGTGACCCACATCAGCACGTTCGTGGAAAATTGTGATATGATAAAGATTGACAGGTTCCCGCAAGAGACACTCTACCTGAAACTTTTTCCCAGTTCTTTAGTGGGAAATGCTTGGGAATGGCTACACAATCTGGATGATGAGTACATTGAATCTTGGGATCACATGGTTGAGGTGTTCTTTGAGAGGTTCTTCTCGCCTGAAAAGACAAACGATCTAGTGAGGAAGATACACAACTTCAGCCAACGAGCCGGTGAAACATACTCTGAAACTTGGGAGCGCTTCCAGATCATGCTGAGGAAGTGTCCACATCACGACTTAGACAAGGAGAAGCAAGCTAAAATTTTCTACTTCGCCCTAAATGAACATGATAGGAGCAATTTGGACTCAGCAGGTTCTGGTTTCTTTTTGAACAACACAAGTACAAGGTGTTGGGAGATTCTAAGGAACATGTCCAAAAAGCAGTCTTGGAGTGAAAGAGATGCACCCGAGCAGGTTGGCATTACACATGAAGCAAGGTCCATCAAAGTTCTTAATGACAAGTTGGATCTTATAGCCAAGAAGCTCCTAGAGAAAGAGGACAATGGGTCTGATGATGAAGTACATGCAAAGTATATGCATCAATAGGGATATAGAAATAACAATTATGATTGGAGGAAGGAACACAATTTTCAGAAGATGCAGCCTAGCCTAGAGGAAAAGAACAATGAATTTCTTAGCCATGTGGTGAAACAAAATCAAGAGATGATGAGTACATTCGCCAAGAAGTTACAGTCTCATGGCGAGATTTTGAATAAATTTGGGCAGACATTGCAAAGTCATGGAGCACAAATGAGGGCAATAGAGACGACTGTGACCCAAATTTCCAATGAAGTGGCGGCCATGAAGCATACAAATCAACAAAGACAGGCTGGGAATGCAGATGTTGTTCAAGCACATCATCAAGTGAAATATATATCTGTGATTTCTGAGGTAGAGCCCCCGGTGGTGGAGGTCCAGGACAAAAGAAAAATGATTTTTGATACGTAGGCTACACCAAGAATACCGTATCCTCGCAGTCAATATGGACTACCAGGCGGATGTTGTCCATTCAGAAAAATCTGCCAAGAGCACATCGCGGCCACGCCCGCACCTAGTCAAGAGGAGCAGGTGAAGGCCATGCGTCATGGTGAAGCTACAGTCATTGAGAGAGGGGAGCAGCCACAAGTCATGCCATCCACGGATGATGTGTCAAATCCTATCCTAGAAGGTGGCGTTGAAGCAAGCTTAGGGGAGAAAACCCCTAAAGTTCCATATGTGCCACCACACAAGCGAGCGAAGGACCCAAACGTGCCTTTCCTGGATAGTCTGAGGCCGAAGAAAGAGCATAGGCACTACAAGAAATTTTTGGAGATGTTTAGGAAGCTCCATATTAATATTCCATTAGTGGAAATGATAGAACAAATTCCAGCATATGGAAGGTTTATCAAGGACATAATCACCAAGAAAAGGCGGATAAAAGACACTGACATTTGTGTTGTTGATGAAAAAGTGAGTTCTATAATCCAAGGACGGCTACCAAGGAAGAGGAAAGATCTAGGATGTTTCTACATCCCATATTCCATAGGCGGCCAGCATTTTCCACAAGCACAGTGTGACTCAGGGGCAAGCATTAATCTTATGCCACTTGCCACTTTTCAAAAGCTGGGAATGAAGAAGCCAACACAAACTTCGATGACTATTGAGTTGGCGGATGGATCCATTGTGAAGCCACAAGGTATATGCGAGGATGTGCTAGTCAAGGTCGACAAATTCATCTTCCCTGTTGACTTTGTGGTCATGGACATGCATGAGTTGGAAGGAGGTGAGATGTTATTGGGAAGGCCGTTCCAAGCTACGACTGATGTAATCGCTGCCATTGGGCGAGGTTACTTGACACTTGGGATTGGTGATGATAGAGTTAAATTCAAATTACCACATGACTCATTGGAGACATTTCTTGACAACCCAGGTTAAAGGTATCTTTATGTAAAGACTAGGACATTAAACAAGGGCGCTTGTTGGGAGGCAACCCAACTTTCGATTCATTTTTATGTTTGGTTATGTTCTTTTATGTTTATGTACTTATTTTTTGCTTAGGTTTTGATAATTTTTGTAAATATGGTACCCTAACTCGTGTTTTGAAGTGTGCAGAATGTTAAGATCGATACTATCGACACCCATGTCGATAGTATTGAGTTTGGAGAAGTAAACGCTGAAGAAAAGTTGATACCATCGACCCTAGGGTCGATAGTATCGAGATTCCTGAAGATTTCACTACTACAGAAACAGCCTTTGGCGTCGGTTGTTTAACCCCCTTTGGCATCGGTTTCTGAGCGACGCCTATGTGGGCGCCGCTAAAGGTCGAACACTTCGGCGTCGGTTTTTTAACCGACGCTATAGTCCATATAGGCGTCGGTCTTTTAGTAGATAACCGACGCCAAAAGGGTTCACGCCATAGAAAACGGCATCATCTAGGACACATTCTGCGTCAGTTATCTACTAAAAGACCGATGCCTATATGGACTATAGCGTCGGTGTTTACTTGGTAACCGACGCAGAAAGTGTCCTAGATGACGCTGTTTTCTATGGCGCGAACCAGTTTGGCGTCAGTTATCTACTAAAAGACCGACGCCTATATGTTAAATAGGTGTCGGTTTGACACGAACAGCCGACACCATTTCCAGTACGGCTGTTGCCACATTAGGCGTCGGTTTTGGTCAGAAACTCGACGCTGTAGGTATTTGCTGACGGTTTTCTGTAAATAACCGACGCCTATATCTATTTTTTTTTTCATATCAGTTTGCAGGCCTGCTGTGGCTGGTCAGCAGGATGAGAACCTGCAGTTCAGTTTTCTGAACTGCAGGTTTACGACATCCATTGATATCAGCCTACAAACAGGCCACAAACCTGCAAAAGTCCCAAGGAAAATTTCACACAAGTAGATACATTCATACATCAATTCAATTCTCACATTCACACATATAGAAACATTCAAATACATGTATTAACATTTAGAAATATTCATTTACAAAGTATCATTCATTATCGCTATCAACATCCCAATTATATCTTACAGTTGCCACTGCTTGTATGGCTTTTGCCCATTCTTCTCTTATTTCATTTAATGCTTCCATCGTATATGGAGCATGTATATTTTTTAAGCGTTTACCTATAGTGTTGTCAGTTTTAAACACCTGCAAAGAGAATGATGTATATATATAAGTAATAATATAAAAATAAGATTGATATATTTCATACTAACTAATGAGACTATATATAATACCTCATGTATGGTATCGATGTCCAATGCGGCATGTTTGATAATCATCTGCATAAATCGCATCACATAGTATGCGCATGCCCAGCCATTGTCTTGTGTAGCGCACTATAAATTGAAACATACAAAATAATACAACTAAGCACAATTCACATCAATAATATATACATTGGAGTCGGGAACTTACTTGTACGTTCTGCCAATTTATTGGCTGGTTCTTTTTCCTTGGGACCATTCCTCTAGCCTTTTTGAATGCATCTAAACCCATACATGTTAATATAACACAGTAAATTACATAAGTAAATAGTAATGTAATAACAAATGTTAACAGATACAAAAATGAAATATTTCTCACCAGAATAATGGTATTCTCATTACGTGTCCAATTTTAGTGTTTACTGTACTTCCCGCGGGATCTAGATAATAAACAGTGAACGTCCCGGGGACAATAACTAGTAACTCCCAATGTTTACCGCTAGAGGTAAAAAGTTAACAATTAATAACTCAAAATGCACAATAAAAATGGAATTTTCTTAAGTCCAAATTATAAATAAAGTAAACTTACTTGACATTGAATGGAGCTATTATTATCGTCTTCTTTTTCTGACCAAAAATTGTAAAAGCATCTATACAATATTTTTGAACATTATCAGGGTCTTTAGCTACCATACTAATCAATGATGGAATCAAAAATCCCACATAATCAAATGCAAATTGTTTGCAATGATCTTCGACTAAGTAGCTGCAAAACATGTATTACGTATGCATTAATATATAAGAAACCAGATCACCAGATCTTACACAAGGTATATGGATGTATAAACAAGATCTCACCTTATCCATGTCTCTATCATTGATGTATTCAGCCAATCATACATAAACAAATCAATAATATCTTGTATAAATAAAGAGCTATCGTATGATTGACCTGCATAATCTGCATCTAAAGAAACAATTATCGGGCAATGTATATTATGTGCCCGTAGCCAACATGCCATTCCCCTACAAGCAGGACCTAATGGGTATGTTAG
Organism: Alisma plantago-aquatica; assembly: GCA_963693085.1. Classification (NCBI taxonomy): domain Eukaryota; kingdom Viridiplantae; phylum Streptophyta; class Magnoliopsida; order Alismatales; family Alismataceae; genus Alisma; species Alisma plantago-aquatica. Next base: position 1,050,789,776 of record OY856409.1, on the reverse strand, counting down.
GTCAGTTGGAACCCAAGTTGGTAATGCGGGAAGTGGAGGTGGAGGCCTAGGTGCTCCTGGTGTCTTCTTTTTAACCTGTATATATAATTTCAGATCAGTTGACATCATATATACACATTAACAGTCTAAATCAATGTAAATTTATCTTACAATTTCAGTAGTGTAGACGACATCTGCTTTGGGCCACAATATGACCCTGCCTTCTGCCTCAGCAAGTGTATCAATATCCGGGTGGGGATATGTCAATGTAGCTTCCCTCCAATCGGGTAACACACGTAATGGGCCCACACGAACGTAGCCCTGTGGCATTGGAGTCCCGTGAAACCTTTCCCCAGGAAGGGACGGGTAATCCTGCGCCTCTGCAACAACATAGTCTTGTATTCTTAAGCGGCATGGCTTCAATGCCTACAAATTTACGTAAAGAATGTTATACATATATACATATCATCTTGAAAACATATCATCTTGAAAAGACTAGCTACAATGTCATAAAAAATACTTAAAGCAGACGTGTTAGGCGATGGGTCTCCAGGATTACTCGTAGTCTATGCATCAGGAGAAGAGTGGGTCGCCATAGGATGATTGGAAGCCTGAGATGCCTGCCACCGCAGCAATTCTTCCTTGACCTTCTCAGCAACTACATCATTGACCTTCTTAGCAACTATATCCTCGACTCTCTTATTCTCCTATACATGGATAAAAGAAACATTAGCTTCTTATTATTGAATTTCCTTTTGCAGTAACATTCTAAAAAAAGAATAGGTTACCTCTTCTTGAGAAAGTCCCGCTCTGGGTTTGCGTTGGGATGGCCCAAAGAATGCTTTGATGCCCACACCAGCGCCTGCACCCCTAACACGTCCAGGATGCTCTGGGTTACCCAGAGCAACTGTCAATTCATCCCTTGTGCCCTGAGGGATGAACGTGCCTTGTTTCCTTTGCTCGTGCAGCTCCCGCTAATCACCATCAACAGAAATTGGTAAGTTAACACCACAAATAATCAACATTCAAACGATTGCTCTAAGAGTTGTATTTTACCATTTTCGCAGCCGCCTCAGTAGTTACGAGCTTCTTTATTTCACCCTTCTTGTTTTGCCTCCCAACTATCCAGATATCATGGCGAGGCATGGGTGTGGCAGACTCCTGAGTAGGAGCAGACTGCTGAGTAGCCGCAAACTCCGCATGTAGTCTTTGGCGAACGCTTGCATAGCCTTTTGGACCCATAGTGTGATCATGCACATTCAGTGCACGCCTTGCTTTTTGTGCGTCACTGAGGGCCTAGTTAGTATGCACATTAATGATTTGGTTCGTATCACTAAATGTTAATCTTGAATAGGTGAATACAATGTATATTAATTAAATTGGGAGTGACACCTAATACCTTGAATTCTTCAGATTTTCTTGAAGCAACAAAATTGTCTCAATCTTCTTTGTCCAAGAAGTTCCATTGTTCAAGGGCTGACTTCTTTTTCTTATCACCCTCTTTTATGTATTCTCTATTCAGATTTGTCCTATAATTCCTAAGCATCTTTCCAGCGCGTTTCATCACACTTTTACGATGCAACTTCTCATCCAATGCAAACATATTCTGTAAAATAAAAATGTTATTAACCAATATCCAAAATAGAATTGCAAATAATAGAATTTGTAATCTACAAAATAGAATTGCAAATAATAATAACTCACGCATAAATCCTTTCATATCAAGTCTTTTTTCCCCTGAGGAACTTTATGCCAATTATCATACTTAACACCACAATGGCTCCGAGTGGTACACCCAAGATAGTTTACAAAATTATTGCAGTTCACTGCAATTGCATTTCCTCCATTATCAAACTCCACAACCAATTTGGATCTACTGCCACTAAGCGCTATTAACTTCTTCAATAGAGTGATGCCCCTTTTCTTGTTAAGTGTTTGGTGCTGCGCATCAAGTTGCTCCAGTGCTTCAGTGGGTACATGTGCATCATCAACCTAAAATTTGACAAAAAAGTAAACACACTGAATTAGCCCAATATAGAAATATAAGATATATGACATAACTAGAAGATAATGAATTTTATAGAAATACAGGATATGTTTTTAGAACTTACATTGGTATCCTCGCCATGCTCGTCATGGACAACATGCTCATCATGGACTTCATGCTCATCATGGACATCATGCTCATCATGGTCAGCCATCTGAAAATGTCATTAAAAAGGCAAACATTTAGCATTTGTATTAACTAGAAAAAGGCAAACATTTAGCATTTGTATTAACTAGAAAAAGGCAAACATTTAGCATTTGTATAAACATACATGTCTCTAAAATTGTGATCTTTTATCAATTAACAATCCTTCATTGTGATCTCTGCGCACATATAAGTCATCATTAGCTTCAATATTTTGTGGAGTTGGCAACCCAACTGAGAATGGACTGGAGTCATCATACTTATCATAGTACTCTTCTTCATCTATAGGATCTTCAATGAACTGTCTTTTACCATGAAGAACAACCGACCATTTATCATTTGCAGGATCATCGATATAGAATATTTGTTTCGCCTGTGATGCCAATATGAATGGTTCACCCTTCTCGCCAATCTTTTCAAAGTTCACCAAAGTGAAACCCAATTCATCCACTATAACTCCTTTGGTGTTATCAACCCAATTACATTTAAAGAGCGGAATTTTGAAATCTATGTAGTCAAACTCCCAAATGTCTTCAATGACACCGTAATATGACATTTTAGCTTCACGTGGACTCTTATCCTTTGCACTTGCAAAGTACATAGTCGATGCTTGAAGAGTGACCCCACTATTTTGGACGACACTTTTATCATCTTGGCGCTTTGTGTAATATGTGAATCCATTAATGTCAAACCCTTCATAAGACATAACATTCGGTTTTGGTTTAAAGGCGAGGCATTTGATAGTTTCTGTAATATCATTTGGTGTTTGAGATAGTTGATGTAAGACTTTATCTTCAAACCACTTAGTAAAAGTCTTATTATGCTCTCTAGCAAGCCACATTGAACTTGCTCGAGGATGTTGTCTCTTTATGAAATTGGTATGTTCCTCGATATAAACACTCACTTCGTCCATATTGTGTAAAATATACAAGTGAGCTTGTTCCAACTGCTCACGGCTGATTACTTTCACCCGTGATCCCAAAATTCCTTTGCCCTCCTCATTATTCTTGTCATTATCAGGAGTGTCATTACCACTAAGAAAGTCATTGCAAAAATCCATAACCTCTCTCGCCACATAACCTTCAATAATACTCCCTTCAGGCCGATAACGGTTTTGAACATCACCTTTAAAAACGCTCATGTATCGTTCAAAGGGATACATCCAATGCAAGAAAACTGGTCCCAACATTTTCACTTCCCTAGTCAAGTGGACAACAAGATGTACCATGATATCAAAGAATGAAGGAGGGAAATACATCTCAAGCTGACATAGGGTAACAACCACTTCTCTTTGCAAATTATCGAGAGTATCAGGGTCAATAACTTTGCTGCATAGACTGTTGAAAAAGAAACAAAGTCTGGTAATTGCAAACCTTACATGCTTCGGCAATATAGATCGAATTGCCACGGGCAATATTTGTTGCATTAGAGTGTGACAATCATGAGATTTAAGACCTATCAACTTCATATCTTTCATTGATACCAATCTACGGATGTTGGATGAGTAACCATGTGGCACCTTAACATTTACCAAGCATTCACAAAAAGTTTTCTTCTCCTTTCTAGACAACGTGTAACAAGCGGGAGGCAAGTATGTTCTTTTATTACCCATTTCACATAATTCTGTTAATTCTGACCTTATTCCCATTTCACGTAGGTCCAGTCTAGATTTTATCCCATCTTTAGTCTTACCTGGTATATTTAACAGAGTACCAATGATGCTATCACAGACATTTTTCTCAACGTGCATTACATCGATACAATGCCTGACTGTCAAAGAACTCCAATAAGGAAGATCCCAAAATATTGACTTCTTCTTGAATGAAGAATTGTCACTCCGTGTGGCCATACTACATTGTGATTTCTTACCAAATTCATTGACAATGTCTTTTACTCTTGCATAAACAACATCCCCTGGTATAGGTTTAGGTGCACTCCGTTCATCATTCCATCCATTGAATGCTTTGCGCTTCCTATGATACAGATGGAATTTTGAAAGAAACCTTCGATGACCAAGATATAGTCTTGCCGCCATGTTTTAGTCTTATTGAATCAGTGTTTTCTTCACATATAGGACACACTTTAGCTCCTTTGACACTATATCCAGACAAATTCCCATATGCTGGAAAGTCATTAACAGTGCAAAACAACATAGCGTGCAAACGAAATGTCTCTCTTGCTGAAGCATCATAGGTCATCACACCTTCAGCCCAAAGTTTCTTTAAGTCATCAATCAAAGGTTTAAGATAAACATCAATATCATTTCCGGGTTGTTTAGGGCCCGATATCAACAACGACAACATAACGTACTTATTTTTCATACACATCCAGGGAGGAAGATTATATATAACAAGCATGACTGGCCAAGTGCTATGTTGGCTGCTCAATGTCCCGTACGGATTCATCCCATCTGTACAAAGCCCAAGTCTTAGATTCCTATCTTCTTCACCAAATTTGGGGTACAATAGATCAATCTTCTTCCACTGTGGGGAATCAGACGCATGTCGTAGGATCCCATCATTATTTTTCTTAACATCTGCATGCCACCTCAAATTCTTCGCATCTTTCGGATTTGCAAACAAGTGTTGAAACCGTGATATTATAGGTAGATACCACAACACCTTGGCAGGAGAACCAGTTTTGGACTCCCCCGAAGTCGTCAATTTATACCTTGACGCACCACATTTTGGACAATCTTTCAAATCTACATAGTCCTTTTGAAATAATACACAATCATTCGGGCATGCGTGTATCTTCTTGGCCTCCATTCCCATTGGGCACAACATTTTCTTTACCTGGTATGTTGAGATTGGCAGCTCGTTTCCTTCAGGAAGCATTTCTTTCAACAAAGTCAACAATGAAGTGAAGCTTTTATCGCTCCATCTATTGTTAGCTTTCAACTTATACAATCTCAACACAGCGCTAAGCTTCGTAAACTTAGCACAGCCTGTGTATAACGGTATCTCAGCATCATGCACAATGTTTCTAAAGATAGGAGGTGGATCGGTGTGCTCTACCCTACAACTATCCAGCATCGCATCAACGATGTCTGCTGGAACTGGTTCGTTCACATTTACGTCATCGGAGGCAATTTCTTCTTCCACCCAATCACTACTATCGACATCTACTAGTTTCGATTTTAAAATCTCTCCATGCCAGTGCCATTCTGTATAGCCTTGTACAATCCCGTTGCACATGACATGACTTTTGATTTCCTCACCAGTGTTGACTTTCAAGTTGTTACCGCAATGCCTACATGGACAGTAGAACCTATCTGTAGGTTTTTTCCTATGTTCCTCAGCAAATCTAATAAACTGATCAATACCAGATATATACTCTGGGGTGCAACGATTAAGAATGGACATCCATGATCTATCCATTCTATGATCAGAGAAAACAAGTATATATTAGGAAACAAGTATATATTAGGAAAATATTAGGGTATACACTTACATCCTAAGTGTATAATGTGATGTCATTCTTATATATAATAAATGTGTACCACCTATCCCATCCTTGAACACCTAATCTCACTAGTAAGTGTATAATGTGTATTGGGTTTTCAAGAAAATTTCGACAACATTTCCCCGCTGTTCTCTAAGTAGATATGTACTTAGAGAACAAATGGGGAAATGCTACCGAAATTTTCTCGAAAACCCAATACACATTATACACTTACATCCTAAGTGAGATTAGGTGTTCAAGAACAGTCCCAAACCGGGGACTATCCAAGATTTACTCCTAATGAGTCAATCTTGGACGGGTTTCTAGGCCAACAAACACATTTGATGTCATTCTTATATATAATAAATGTGTACCACCTATCCCATCCTTGAACACCTAATCTCACTAGTAAGTGTATAATGTGTATTGGGTTTTCGAGAAAATTTCGGCAGCATTTCCCCGCTGTTCTCTAAGTACATATGTACTTAGAGAACAAATGGGGAAATGCTGCCGAAATTTTCTCGAAAACCCAATACACATTATACACTTACATCCTAAGTGAGATTAGGTGTTCAAGAACAGTCCCAAACCGGGGACTATCCAAGATTTACCCCTAATGAGTCAATCTTGGACGGGTTTCTAGGCCAACAAACACATTTGATGTCATTCTTATATATAATAAATGTGTACCACCTATCCCATCCTTGAACACCTAATCTCACTAGTAAGTGTATAATGTGTATTGGGTTTTCGAGAAAATTTCGGCAGCATTTCCCCGCTGTTCTCTAAGTACATATGTACTTAGAGAACAAACGGGGAAATGCTACCGAAATTTTCTCGAAAACCCAATACACATTATACACTTACATCCTAAGTGAGATTAGGTGTTCAAGAACAGTCCCAAATCGGGGACTATCCAAGATTTACTCCTAATGAGTAAATCTTGGACGGGTTTCTAGGCCAACAAATACATGTGCTGTCATTCTTATCCTAAACTAAAAATATATGGTTTGTGTATTAGGCATCAACAACTAGAATACACCACTAAAATTAGACACTACCAGTGTATCCAATGAAAGATGAACTTATTAGAGAAGTCAAGATACTGTATTTGATTTTGGACAACTTCAAGTGATAGAAGGATGTGATGAGAAGATAAAATTATTAATCATGGGTGGAAAGGTTCCATACCAGATATAACAGGAATTCAAATATCAATGAAGAATACATCTGAACGAGTTCATGGTTTCCAAAAGATAATTCAAAGTGCACATCAAAGTTAGGGTTTAGTCTCACCATTAAGAATATCCAATTTTAGCGGACATAGATAAATGCCTATTATCCAGACCTGACATGCACATATTCAAACTCTAGATACAAAGAATAGCCTCAAGGACATGGCGGAGGAAGGAAGGAGGAAGAAGGCAGTACCTTGAGGGAAGAGGAAGAATGCCTGGCCTGGAGAGCAGCGGCCTGAGCAGAGACCTACAGGCAGTCGGCGCCGGAAAGGACAACACCAAAGAAGCCACCGGTGGTGAGGAGAGCAGCGGCGCGGCGGCGAGGAAAGCTGAGGAGAGGAGCGGCGCGGCGGCGAGGAGAGGAGCAGCGGCGCGGGGGAGCAACAGCGGTGGCGGGGCGAGGGAGGGGGGCAATGACGGCGGGGAGCACCGGCGGTAAGAATCGCCAGACCTAGCAGGAGGTTCGCAATGAAACAGAGAAATTGGGAAGAGTTCTCTGTTTCGCGGGGCTATTAAGTTCCCAAATAGCATCGGTTGTTTCAAACAACCGACGTCTATTATCTTCAGCGTCGGTTGATAGTAAAAAATAGACCCCAAATTAGTTGGCAGGAACTATTATCAGAGTCGGTTATCCAAGGATAACCGACACCTAAAGTGGAACTTTTCGCACAGAATTTCATTTTAAATAGGCGTCGGTGAATAGTTAAAAACCCGACGTTGTATGTGGCCCAAATTTGTTTCGGTCGAAAATTGGATTTCGCGGGTGCTTTTAGGCGTCGGTTGGTTATAGTAAGCCGACGCTGAATACAAAGCGGTACCCGTGTCTGGCTGGTCTTCGAATATAGACGTCAGTTTGCCTAAATAACCGACGCCTGATATTATAGGCGTCGGTTTTCCTTAATAACCGACGCCCAGAAAAGCGACACTGAACGCTATTTCTGTAGTAGTGTTTACAGAAAAATTGGTGCCAGTAAAGTCGATACCATCGACCCTAGTGTCGATAGTATCGACACTTTTGAGTTCCCAGGCTTTTAGATGCGTCGATTTAGCAAAATTGTTGAGTCTGGGTCGATACCATCGACCTTGGTCGATAATATCGACACCTGCAGGACAGCTACATAAAATAGGTCGTAAAAGGTATCAAAGTGAGATTTTTTTGAACCATTTTTTGCAGAGGGAAGATGGATGAAGCAAGTCACGTCTTAGAACCACTAAGACACAAAAATGGGCCATAAAAAGGAGGGAGATAACAAGCATCACTTGGTCCACTTGAGCATCTAACCATCCTTCTTCACCACACTTCAAAGTGAATGGTACCGTTGTTCCACCTCTTAAGTGAGAATGTTGACTATGAGGCCATAGTCTTATTCAAGCTTGGGGGGTGTTGGAACAACCCTTTATCTTAGTTTTTACTTACTTATTCATGTTGCTTTTATTTTTGAAATATTAGTTGTTTTTATTTCTAGGTTTACTACTTTTGTAGGATCCACATCTATCTAGTGTAATATGTGGAGCAATAAATGCATGGTTTCAATTGCAAGTTTTACTCTTGGGTTGTGTGCACATAAAAATGAGCATTTTGAGAACTTTTTGAGCTTATTCTTGTTAGTAATTGAGTTGCATAACTGAGGAAGTGCTTGGGTGAGTCAGCTTCAGGACATGGGGACATGAATGACCATCTTTATTGTCCAAGGAAAAGTGATTGACAAGGATGTTTGAGCCCAAACCGACCAAACGCTAACGTGACCTTAGACTAAAGTTTAAGAGAGAAATCCTTTAGTTACCCTATACACAGGTCTTTAGAGAGGGACATATGATATTTTCAGAAGGTTCTGTCAATTAGTCTTGTGATCTGATCCACCGCAATTTCATTCACACTCCACCATAAGAAATGGGAGCACATTACTGTCTTTCACTTTTTGATTGCATCTCATGTAGATAGGTCTTGCATTATATCTATTTTCACATTTTTTTGCATGAAAATGAAAAAAAAAGATAGAGTAGTTATACATGCACATTATCCTTAGGTGCGTGTCATTTAATTGCATAACTATCATTATGTAGTTATATTTGCATATTTTGAGCATATTGTACATCATGCATCTTATGTCTTCTGAAACATTAAAGGTGGTGAACTTGTTCCATATCTTCTGAATGCTTCAAATGTGTAAGTTATGTAATAAGAAGTAGAGCCCGACAAATAATTCATTGTCAACTATGAAAATAAGGGCTTGAAAAAAAATCAAAGAAATTAGAAAAAAAAAGAAAAAAAGAGAAGGAAAAAAAGAAAAAAAAAGAATTAGAAGTAAGTAGGAATGAGAGGGAGAAATGAACATGTTCTCACCGAAGAATTAATAAGAATAAGCACATGGTGTAGTTTTTTTTGATATTCCATCTCACCTTGAGATGGAATGATAGTGCATGCATCATTCCATCAAAAATATAGCATTAGGACATTTTCACTTGCATTTTGCATCATGATAGGTCATTAATTTTTGTATTGCATGATTAACTGTTATGTGCTTCCATCTCTTCCACAACCACCTATCCCATCCACCCGTTGCTCTAATCGGTAGGCCACCCATGATATTATCCTCAATCATTAATATCAGGAGATCTGCTTCCATTTAGATGGTAGTTAGGAAATGAGCAACGTAGATAGGAGATCACAAGCTGCATCAAGTATGGACCAAATGATTTTATCATATTAACTGCTTTAATTGATAGTATATCACTGATTGGGGGACAAACATCTTTTACATAGGTCTTTGGTCGCCTGGATGGCAGTTAGTGTTCCGTGGTCAATGAGGGCCAGTTTTTGGAAAGAAAGTGGGGATGATGTAGATTCATTTCATGTATTTATGTCCTATTGCTGACTTATCTCAACCAGATCCAAAGTTTTGTTGCTCGAGGACGAGCAAGGTTTAAGCTTAGGGGAGTTTGATGTATGGGTTTTGAGTCACTTTTATAGGCTTATTTTATATCTGTTTTATGCATGTATTTGTCATTTTCTTGATTATATTTGCATAATTCACTATAGTTGGCCTTTAAACTCTTTTTGCATCAAATTATAATTTTTTTATCATATTTATATGATTTTATATAATCCCCAGACTTATACACATGTTTCGGCACTTTTTCAGGCACTTTTGCATTGTCCAGAGTCGATAATATCGACCCTGGTGTCCATAGTATCGACATTTTATCAGAAAGCAACCCCAAAACGTGATTTTGGAAGGAAAAACCTATATCATGGTCAATACCATCGACCTTGGTTCGATACTATCGACAACGTCGGGATCTCGCAATTTTCAGCACTAAAACGGAGCGTTTTAATCCGATGGTTGAGCTTTTTCGGAGCCGTAAAGTGGTCCTATGACCTGAGAAGAGCACGGACGGCCCGAGGGGGATCTCATATCATGTTGCACAACATCCAAGAAGGAGAGGGAGAGAGAGGAGATGAGAGACGAAAGCCGTCAACCGAGCGATCTGGGCACCTCCGACGGGCGATTTTGCTGTCGGAAGACTGCAAAATGCACGTTTCTCGAGGAGGATCTCCAGGAACACCTTTGTATCAGGGGTTACACGAGTTTGCTCCATGTTTCCCATGTTTTTCTTCTCTACTCCTATGTATTTTCCATTGTCAACCATGTGGGGCTAATCCCCTTAATCTTTAGGATCGGGAGTAGCCCGGGGAAGCATTGTATGACGTTTTTATCATAGTAATTCATAATTTGTCTCCTAAATCTGTGGTATGATTTCGTTTTCTCAATTATATTGTTATGCTTAATCACCATAGTGATAATCTAATGCCTTTAATTACTTTGAAAGAAGAATTAACAGTTGAAAAGAGACGAAATTCACATTAATTAACAAATCCCTTGAACAAGGTGATGTACGGTTAATGGTGGAAACCCAGAGGTCGATTCTAATGCACCTAGTTTAGGGTATAGGTTACTACGATGGTGGAACCGACCTAGACTTAGGTAGTGAATTGTACCACGACAGTGGACAATTCTGACTACATGCCACTACCCAGATTGAGAGATGAACTTGAGTAGCTATATGGAAATTCATACAATGAAAACCCGCGGTGAAACCGCAATCCTAAAGATCTCCATTTGAATTGATTAAACTAAACCCTTAATCGATTGCTCTGTTTTATTTTATTTTCTTTTATTTTACAACAACTCTCAAACTCTTTTAATCGATTTAGCTGATCGCAACCAGTTAGTAGTAGTCTACTAAAATTCACGTTTCCCTGAGTTCGATTCGGACCTCACAAGGCCTATATTACATTGATACGTATACTTGCATTTACACGCACGGTTTACGCGTGTCACTTGCCACTATAAATTATTAACATATAGAAAAATAACACAATTCACATCGCTAATGTGTTGTATCCCTTATCAAAGTTATAATAAATTTGATCGTTGAGAAGTGAAACAAGGCCACTTATTGATCTAGACAAACATTTCTAGCACGCTCTCTAATAAACTATTTTTCCAATTATTTCCCAATGCAAAATGCCTTCCAAACATGGATACCAATTAATTAGAAGTATATAGTAGAGTAACAAAAAATTGTTGCAACTAGTTTTCAAACTTTTAACACAATGCAAAATGATTTACCTGAATTTGATACAAACTATTATAGAGAGAGATGGATCACCAACCTTTGATATTACAAGCATCTGAACTCTTTGGGATAAGAGAAATGAATGCTTTATTGACATACACATGTTGCATGTTCAACAAGGTGAACTTAAAAAAATGATTTTCTTTGGTTCTGTGATTGAAATATCACATAATCCATACAAGCAATACATAAATTCTCTAACATAAAAAAGAGATAATTATGATACAAGACAACATAAATAATCCATATCCATGTGGAAGAAAAGAATTGAGATAATGAGAAATTTGAGTGAATTGGAGATTTGCAATAGAGTATGATGTCATTTTGGGTGATATGAGCCATCATAAGTTTTAACATCATTTATCTAAAAATGAAATGAAATAATAAAGCAACATAACATAATAAATGGATTTACATTTAGTTCATAAGAAATCCACTTGCTATCTTATTCTTGTAAACCTAGGCATCATTCCACCTGAGGCACATATCAAAATACAAAGTAAAGATACATATCAATAACAAAAAAATGTTATTTCATGGGAAGACATCATATTAGCATCCGTCACTACTTTGAACTTGGAATCACACACTCATGGCTAAATCATAGACTCAAGAGGATCTCACTATGAAACATCTTAGATAGGATTTGACATGTGTTTACCTGATATTAATGTTAATTGATTTTTGGGAAGTTGAATGATATACCTACAAGTTGCTTTACTTATGAAGTTGGATTGGAGGATTGTCAAGTTAATTACCAGAGTTGTATTGAGGTTTGACAAATTGAGTGGCTTTTGTGGAAGTTAAACAGATTAAATAAAATCTAATTTACTTCCTTATTGTAGAAGTGGTGGTAGATTACAAACTCCACCAACTTTGGAAAAGGAATGTCGACATACATGGGAAGTCAAGCAACTCTTTGTGAATATGATCAATCTTTGTCAGACATATGCAAAGATAAATTGGGACAATTAGGCCTTTTCATAATCATTTCTATGTGATTACACAACTCTAATACAAATATTCCATATAGTTTGGCATGACCAGAGCCATGACGCCTGGGCATTACCCTAGAGAGGTCAAATTTAGGGCTAGATGACATCTTTGGATTGTTGAAGGTTGAATAACTTGTATAATTCAACCTATTGAGTTTTTTTGGTAAGTTTCTATTTAATAGAATTGTTTCTAGGTTATACCTTTTATTGATTTCCACATAGGTAATGTCAATATTTTCTAAATGTGGTTGAATCCCTGGTGCAATTCAAAGTTTCTATCTGAATATATTGGTAAAGATTCTATTATAAGATCAGGTATAATTGTAGAATATACCAAAATGAATTTAATGTCTAGGTTTTATACATACATCGCATATTTATTCACTTTTTCTCTATCAATCTTAACAATGTAATTTTGAGATTTTGGAGGTTACTGAAAGCCGGATTGAATGATGATTTTAATTCTTAATGTTGTTTTTGAGTAAAATGAACTTTGAAATACGTGATAGATATTGTGAGAGATTCAATTTCATTTTTCTATATTCTTTCATGACAAGAAAAATTTCATATTGAGCTAGTCGAATTTAATAGTGCTGCATTTTAAAATCTATAAAGATCCACAAAGATAGTTTGCAAGGATTCATTGTTGATACTATTATTAAATCTATATAACATGTCTAGAATGAAACTAGTGAAAGTTTGGAGAGTGTAAGGCCTACTTTGATTGAATTGTGTTTTTTGGGGCTTGGTTGATTATATTAAACTCAAAATTTGATAATTCCCTAAGGCTAATTACTTCTATTTATGATATATGTGAATTGATAAATAAATTATTGATAACACATTTTTCATGACTCCATGTGTTTAAAGTACTCTAATTTGGTTGCATTTCCAGTTTTGGAAGTATATGTGATGAGTTTTTGTGTTTAATCTAATGCATGGTTATCCATCCACAAGAATTGAACCCATAAACATTTTAGATCATGTGGAATGGAATCCAGTCGAGAATTCAAGTTGTCTTGCCCGAATTTGTGAGCAAGACTAGATATAAAACTAGCCAGAGACAGAAGCAGTTGGGGATGTTTATGAGGAATGATTTGAAATATGTCTATCTAGATCACAAACGTTGGAAAACTAAATTGAGAGATGTTCAATGAATATCTATAGCATGAAAAATAAATAATATGTTATATACACTAGTAAAATTGAAACCACTTTCATTTGTCTTGTGTTGTCCTCACATCCACATAAGTAATAATGGCTTTCATTGGAGAAAACTAGAGTTCTAGTTTTATTGAACCTCCACTTCCTCTTGGAGTAGAAATCAAGTGGAAATTCTTAAAGAAAGTGGAATTAAAATAAATTATTTTTATCGTGTATCATATATGACTTCACTCATGTTCTCTTAATTTTACCTCTAAATCCCCAATCCTCCTCTCTTTTGCAAAATTATGTTACTAGGCTTGTATAGGTAGCGGTATACAAGGTTAGATGATTTGGTGGATGTAATATACAAAATTAGGCATTTTGACCCTATAAGTCCTAATTCCATTGATTGGATGCCTTTGGATTTAGCTCAAGTGAAAACCCCAAAAATGGTGTAAGTTGTACCATTCATAAGATAATAATGAAAGTTATTCTTATATGGGTAGTATTTTTTTGAAGGTAAACAATTGTCATCATAATAAGAACAACCACAAATCATTTGTAATATTAAAATACCACATGACCGAGGTCCAAGGGAAAGAAAATGCATCAACATTATGTAGATAAGATTGGATACATATACAACATTTTAGTATGGATTCCTTACCTTGATACATATAATTTTTTACTCAAAATCAAAAGACAATTTTGAGAAACACATATAACAGAGAGATTTCTTCTACCAACACTAGAGAAAGTCATAATTTTCACATCGTAGAATACCTCAACCATTCGAGCAACATGACAAACATGTACAACCAACCCAAACAAAGAGAAAAAAGGAACAACAGTGGTACAGATTGGGGGAAGCCCAAAATCATGACCACCTTTTCACAGGGAGGAAGACGGCCCCAACAACCATGATGCAAAAAAGGAAACTAAACTAAATTGTCAAAATGTGATGACTAGAAAACCATGAACTTACCTAAAAAGAGAAACAAATTAAATGCAACTACAGTGATCAAAACTAGATCAAGAAAATGATAGAGGGAAGCCAAGTTTCATAGGAACAATGACCTGAGAGGGGGAATTATGGTCCACTTCCTTCACCAATAGTAGAAAAAGCCAAAAAAGGCTCCTCAATCATTGTCTTCAATATACCTACATGACAACACCCACAACCAGACCAAGCTCTCGAAACCAGAGACACCATAAGAGATTTCATGGGGAGATTGAGGTCACCCACCAAAAAATGAGCAGTATTAATGGATATACATTATTTTGATCATTTTCATAAAAAACCTAACTTGCTTGATGTAAATGCTTGTTATACCTAATTTAATAAAGGAACTAATAAAGTATAAAACATAACCATAGACCCATATCATGATATATGGCATGTTATATGGTCTAAGCTTGACATAAGAGTTAAATTAATATATTCATATGTAATGTAACTAGGTAAACTAAAGAGTTCAATAATGTATAATATTACATGGAATATCAACAAAATAATGAAAACACCTTATATATGAATAAAAGGATATATCAATCACTGGAGAGTTAGTTTGTTCTTCATTGAATTTATAATATCATTAAATGAATTTCAAAGGAATCTTTAATCACATAATGGACATGGTTGGGTATAAGAACTAGGGAAAGAAATATTGGTAGGAAAATACCTATATTAATATTTGATAGACATGTCGAGTAGGATGATAATTATGGTATCAATACAAATAAACATACTAAATCACATAATACATAATCGAAAAGGTGGAAACGTGATTGAAATATTGATGATAATGGGATATAGATAATATGTAAAGTATTTAATGGCTAGATAAACCCAAATCAAACCTAATCCCATATAGTTAAAACATGCATTAATTAGAATTACAAATATGACAACAATAGCTTTACAAATTAATATATAAAAACTTAATGTTTTACTCAAACAATAGAAAATATTGAGATAATCATAATCTATATGCTTGAATTAGTCCAGTTGCTGAGTTTCATACTAAATGGATAATTATAGATACCTTAATTTAGCTAGGAAAGGAAGCATGCCATAGATATCTAGAAATACAAATTAATCAATCAATGTTTCCAATATTCCCTAAAGTATCAATGTAATCATGTCAAATTTGATTTCTTTTCTCCCCCCCCCCATGTTAATGCTTTGATCTGACAACCTCCCTTCTTTACCTTTTTTTCATCGAGGTTCGCCCAATCCAGCAACATACCTTTTATAAACCTCATGTCACCTTCCCAAATTATAAAAACAACACCTCTCTCTCTCTCTCTCAAAATAAATTCTCTCTCTCCCTCTCTATTTTATCTCTCTCTTCCTGATTTCCTCCCAACCACCTATATCATTCTTCCCTAAAGCAAATGGCTCTAAGAAGTAGCATGGTCTATCACATCCCAACAAACCCTAGATGCTTTGACCTCTATGTTTCCTCATCCTACTAGATTCCTTCACAAACCTAAGCATCAAACCCTTATTTAACCACCCCCATTACCTTCATGAGGCCTCCTAAACTATTTGAAAACACTTACTAGATCCTTTCTCCATTGGACCTACTTCCTCTAGCTTCTACAACCTCCTGGCCAAAGTATGATCAACTTTGTAGAATATGTTTTCTCAAACCTAGCTAAGGCTCATACTTGCTTTACTGGTCTCTACCAAAGATTTTTTTAGAACCATTTATGATAATTGTATGCACGACTCTTTTACCCCTTTTATCCTTTGGTTCTTAGATTATTGATTTGGGCCTAATCATGTGTGTTAGTTGGTGTTTTGTGTGGGTTTTTTCTTCTACAATTTGTCTGGCTATCAAGAACTTAATGTATGGTTTCATTTGGTTTTAGATCCACCCCATATTGCATTTATGAGTGACCCCTCTTAGTTAGCCATGGATGGGTTGTTCTTTAGTACTTAGCCTCAACGTTTTAGTTTATGACCTCGATTTGATCTATTAGATGTGATCTGATGGTTCTCTAACATTGCAAAGTAGTAGATGTAGAATTTAGACTAGTGGATTGATCACCGTAGTTGTGTGCTCACAAGTTGTTCTTTGATAACAATTGCCGCTATGAAATTATATATCCTTCTCATGACATTCTCTTGTGCTCATGCTATGTAAGTGAAACAAAGTCATTTCATCCATATCCAATTCCTCCCTCCATGAAAGTAAGTCATGATATTACCCTCCCTCTCTATCATGCACCTATTCCTAATGTGTGATTTAGGGACAATCAAGTCTTTTTTATTTTTAAATTCATTAATGTTGTTAAATTTAAAAATTCATATAAATTAATATACTGATCTAAAAGGAAATAAATATGTTTTAGAACTAAAAATCTATTATTATCTAATGGTGTGGGTTTTATAATTGAGTTTCAATATATAAATATGTGATTTTTATGATTTTTCTAGTTGGTTATAACTTTAAAATCATAACAAATAGATCCTAAATTTGAAAACTATAAGGAAACATGTTTTTGTATCAAATCAATAATATCTAGAATGGAATGGATTTGGAAACTAATTTAGTAAACATAAGAAGGTGAATTTTGGGTTCATGTGTTAACTATAATTAACCCTAAATCTATATAAATGTCTAGTAGGTGAATCAAGACCATGTTGTGGAAGTAGGGTTTACCATGGATGTTGCTAAGATGGTAAATCAGGTATGTTGCAATTCATAATTGGGAAATTACCTATTTTTTCCCTCTTGATCTATTAGATGAATTAAATCCTAATCTTCCTTAAGGTGCCAAAAATTCTAGTTTGGTTTCTATTTGCATATATGTTGGGATTCTTAATGAGATACCCTTCATCATGATCTAATCCTCTTTTATTCAATATTGAGATGGTTAAGTATTCACTTAAGGCCCTCCAATCCCAATTGTTATATTATGAATGTTCACATCCCTTTTTGATTGAAATATTGTGAATTGTGCTAAACTTTATATCTTGTATTCTCTATTGTGCATGCTTAATTAGACTTATTATATCAATGGTTGATTATCCAAGCTTATTGGATTCATCTTTCCACCTACTCATTTATATATTTTGTTTAGTTGTACCTTTCCACACATGGTGTGCCTTTCCACCCATATATATATTTGTTGTGTGCACCTTTGCCACAAGGGTGTGTAGTTCCACCCATTTGTATATAGATGTGGTGCAACTTTCCAGACTAGGTGCATCTTTCGACCCTGCTCAAAATTATATGGTGACTCGACCCTAATTTAGATATGGTCAGTCTTCTTAAAATGAACATGAAAATTCTTTATCTAAATATTATTGTGGAATTATTTAAAACACAAGATCTCTACCCTTATTAATTATCTTCTTTATTGGATTTGCCTCATTACTCTTTGGCATACCTTATATTATTAAATGGTAACTATTCCTTGAATGCCATCTTATAGAAATCTTTTCTTGACATCCACTTAATTGACTTCCTTCCTCCCTTTTGATTGGGTGTCTTGCATATAATTTGTTGTCCCTTTCATTTTATGTTTCCCAATTTCCTATTTTATGCACATATAAGATTTTGGTGATAAATTTCTACCTATCTTCCTTTGTGGGGTTTGATTTCAACCTCTTGGGTAAAGAGGACTGTGGGAGGATGACCAAGTTGAATAGGGCATGCAAACATGTAAAAGTATTTTCCAGGATATATAATTGAAGTGGTTGAATTATTATCTACTTCCAAGACTAGTTTTATAGATTCTACCTCGTGTATTCACCCATGTAATTTTACAAAAAAATCAATAGTTAATCATTTATTCAGATGTTGTATTTGCGTATTATGAACATGTTGTCTCAATAAATTGGATCATTTTCCCATGCATAAAGGATGTGTTGGCATTTGATAATAAATTGTTTCTTTTATTTTATTGAGTAAGAAGTGGGTCACCTTATTATGTATCACACCTTGCAAGTATTGTAATGACCACATTTGTGCTTAATTGGTAAACTAGGGTTTACCTGAATGATTACATGCTTGATTAGATTGAACGTTGTTTAGACTTGATTAATGATAGTAGATCAATTGTGATGTTTCAAACCTAAGAAGAAACTCTAACTATGATTTTAGTTTGAAGAATTAGGGTTTGAGAAATGTAAACCCTAATCGGCAAAAAATAGGGTTTTGATAGTACATGAATATGGAATTTGATCAGGATAGCAGTGTGGTAAATGATTTTTCGTATTTTCTAAAAATTTTGTATTTAATTAAATTTCGGATATGACATGGATAACTCAATTATGCATTTTGGAGAAAAATTTCAGAATATTTAAGTGTTATTTGAATGTGGTTCTCGATCGAACTATAGTTTGACCAAAATGCTGACAAAGTGCTTTTTAGCAGTGTAGTGTTTTATTTTTAATTATTTATTGGTAACTACAAATGATCTAAAATTTTAACTTGGAGATCTGAAACTCAATAATAAACAACATATAAAATTTTAATAATTTTTGGATGCAATTAGACCTTATCAGTAGACGAACTATAGTAATACTTTTATGATAGAAAATTCAGCTGAAATAAGAGAAAGTATAGTGAGAGGTCAATGTGCAATTGACCCAAGCAGCTCAATTAATCTATATGGTCAACCTAACACACAAGGAGCTCTCATAATTCATGATTCAATCTAGAGAAATGAAATCCTAGAGAGAGACGGAGAGTTAGGGTTTGAGAGGAGAAAGTGATGGAGATGCTGACCTAGGGTTTTGCGGTCTGAGGAATGATGAAATCATGTAAGTTTAGCCTCTTTGGATATAGTTTCATGGTGAATCTTCTCTCACATGTCAAGATTCCGTCCCTTCTCTGATTTGATCCGAAATGGTTTCAAAACATCCCCTTTTCTCACTCTTTCTTCATAATTCCTCATTTTTAGGGTTTCCGAGTTGAAAGGAAGAAGAATCGAGATTTGATATGAGATCGAGATTTTCAGTGATGAGATGCATTTTTAAGGTGTTTTCACACCTTAGGGTGAGTGGAAACTTCCTTTAAACAATATATTGCACAAAAATTGGTTAAATCGTCCATAATCTTTAATTGCTTAGTATGCGACTACAAACCCTGGATTGTGTGTTTGATCTAAGTTGTTGCAAAATGTTATGAAACAGATTCTTCCTCTATTTGGATGAATTTTAGATGATAAAATCATATTATAAATGTATACAATACATCCTAATGAGAATTCCCTAAGTATTCACAGAGGTTATAAGAGTAAACTGAAATATAGGGAATTTGTCTATGACTGAAATTTTCTATATAATTAAATAGAGAAATTTGTTTATCTGGATTCCCTTGATTATGAATGATTGTTTATCTGAATTCATAGTACATATATGTCAGATACTATCTTGAATTTCATTTATGGTGAATAGTGTTTGTTTGATATCTCAGTAAATAGGGTGAAACCCTAGATGTGAGGAAAGTTGGATATTTGCTGATAGATATCGTGAAATCCATTTGAATGAATTTTATTGACATGATAGACTTTATTTATTCAATTTTATTATTGATGCATGTTATCTTAGTGAATGGCATGTAAACCCAAATTCAGCTCAGTTCCAAGGTTTCATACATATATTGATTTTATATGATTTGTTAATAGTAGTCTTTATTCAGTGACTGTTTATGTCGCATGAAATCCTTATGAGAGCCATGTGATAAGTGATGAGGTAAATGAAACCCTAAGGATAGGGTGTTCAATGAATCAAGATTTTGATATCAGTGTTCTCAGTATGAGATGTGGTGATGCACAACTCAAGATTTGGGTTAAGGTGCATGTTTTCCAAGAAAGTATAAATAATTTACAGGTGCAAATGACGATTTCTCGTATGCCAAGTAATTAACTCTTATCAGTGTATTAAGAAGTTCAATTGCATGATTATGGTGTATAAAGTATCAAGTGGACATGTATTTTGTTATTTAAGAATTTTAGTTTTCCTACATGTATAAAATGTTGATTTCTCAGTATATTACTGTGTTTTGAGTACATTGCTCTGCCAAGTTTAGAATGATATACATGTTGTGTTATAAGATTAAAATAAATAGACATGGTACCATAGAGATACCAGAGTCAAGTATATGTAAGGGAAAATATACAATATAGTAAGTCCTTTCCCAGAATAATAAAATAATAGACTTAAGATCCCTGAACACCATAGATTCCCTATGAGAGGTCTGCGTCGTAGGGATGAAACGACCTAACCCTGGCAGTGTCCAGTATACGGGGGTCGGAATATACTAACAGGTAGTATGGGGGATGAAGCCCTAGTGGAAGTCTCCTTAATATACAACATGTAGTGTCCAAAATCAACCAGAGGTCCTGGTGGCACTAGAGTACAGAAAAGCCAATAGGTGGCTTGACTCTCCGCCTGTGTGCTCAGGTTAGAGGAGGACTCCTGTTTTTACGGCATAATAGGTGTGCCGAGGCCAGAGAGACATTTTCCTATTGTAGACCAGTGATGTAGTCAGGCTTAGTATTCCCGGGTGTGTCAGCTAAGTCTTGTACGGTGAGATCGTAGTTTGCTACGAGTCTTCATATGTAGAGTACAATGCATATGATAAGGGCATAAGCTAAAATATGTTCATATAGGTTTAAAGAGTTTCTTATAAGTAAGAAAGGGTAAAAAAGATTTGAGTACAATTTGCCAGCAATTATTCTTTGTATGTTTCTGAATTATTAGTTCTCTTTGAAATTTATTAAGCATGCTCATATATTGATTTGCTCTTGTTGATATCTAGAGTATCCTGTCATATTTATGATTGTCAATGGTCAATCTCTTTACAGCTTATAACTGTTATAATTGATATTAGTTGCTTAAAAGTATATGTGTAATTATATTAATGCTTTAGATTATTTCTTTGAAGTACTCATTCACTGAGCGAGTAGGCTCACCTCTCTACTCAAAAATTTTTAGGGAAACTGTGGGGATTGAAGATATCATTGCATCAGAGCAGATCTACCACAAGAGTTAAGTCTGAGTAGAGTTAAGTTCAGTCGGTCCCTATCACTCTAGGTCCTTTTATAGACGTGAGAGAGTTGTAAATGATGGTTGTATCTTCATTTCCTTAATAAGAGAGAATGCATTTGATTATCATGTCATATGTACATGGAAGTGTGAGAAACAGAATGAATGTATGGATGTGTATCATTAATGTTGTGATCATATTAGAGTAATCAAGGTTTAATTCTCTTGTAAAGTTTGTTTATGTGATTCAATGTGAGAAAACAAAGAGTTTGAAAAAGAAGAAAAAGTTAAGGGTGATCTTTGTATTATAATAAACCATCAATTTTATGCCCTAATCTCATGATTAATGGTAACTGTGAGATCGGGGTGTAACAACTTGGTATTAGAGCTTAGGCTGAGTTGTTAGGGACCATTAAGTTAGTAAGTTAGAGTCATAAGTGTGGCAGATAGGAGATGTTATGATGTTAGCTCTGGGGATTTTATTATTTGGATATCTTGACCCCGTATCTGAGTACTTGGATCAACTAGTATCAAGCTACTATGTCTATTCTTTCATGTATACCCTGGCCAGGTATACAGTGGAAGGATGGCCTAGAGAGGAATCCTAGAAATATTAGGGTTAGAAACAAGATAAGTAACATGAATTAAGAGCATAAATATAAAATGATATAGAACTTTCATTTCATATTGTTGTTTTATTTGAGATGAATAGGAAATCTCTTTTATGTTTAAATTCAGATATTCAGTAATTTGAAATATATATGGGTCTTTAAGATTTGTTGTACATTATGCAGTTGTAGCATTTTTTATCACATTCTTTGTATCAAGTAGAATAGAAATGGTCTTTGAATGAGCTTTCCTAAGTGGATAAGTTTTCTTCCACACATTTGAGATGAATAGGAGTTGAGTAATCCTGAGTAGCTCTTAGCTTCAGGACTGCAGGTTTGGCCTAGTTCGGGTGGCAGGATGCATTATTGGGATCTAATGACTCCTATTAGTAACATAACAAGAGTAAATTCTGGATAGATTAGATCCAAATTCTAGTATGAATGTATATACTCTAAGATTTTGAAGTATAAGGGAAAGACTGGGATAACTAAAAATCAGTTGGAACTGATATCTGAGATCCAACTTTGGGGCCTCATATGAGAAACCCTTAGTTGGGAATAAAGGAACACGACATAAGGTTCAGATTAAGTTTAATTATTAGTATTATATGAACTCTAAATATGAAATATTGAAAAGATATGAGAAAAGTATGTAAGGGGCCAAGATAGTAAGAATCAATCATGAGGATTGGATTATATAACTGAGTACAATGTTTTTTAAGTACTCCAAAGTAAAGGGAAAATAGAAGAAAAGAGCTAAGTATACAATAAGTACATAGAAGTGAAGAGTCTTTAGAAGAGTTAATGTGACAAAGTGGTTTTTGGCTTAATTCTGAGGATGGAATTTCTTTTAAGGTGTGTAGGATGTGATGGAGTGGACTTTTAGAATCCTAAAATGTCCAATGACACAAGTGATATCATGCATGTTGAGTTGTTTTGAGAATCCCAAGTGTTTTAGTAATGTTGGAGTGTTGATCGAGGTTTATATAATGATTTGGATCCATAAGTTATGACTATTTAAGGAATTTAATTGAATGGTCAAATAAGTGATTATTGGAACCAAGATTGGATGACGTCTAGTTTGGATGGTAATAAATCTATGATTAAAATCTCAGGAAGTTGTGAGGTTCCTAGAAAGAGATATTGATATTTTGTTTAATTGATGAAACAATACGTGTTTTTGGATATATTGGAATAAGATTATGATAAATATGTGCTCGATTGATGAAGATAGACCAAGGTCTCAATGACATCAGTGGTTCTGCACCTATGATTAGTGAAGAACCACATATTGATGAGATGAGGCCTAATCCAGTGGTCCAAGAAATGGATCAGACGGTGCTCAAGCTTAATCCTACATCCAAACTGCTCGGAGATTATAGAGTGGAAGGAAGCGAGCACTTAGTCCACCCAGCCACGTTCAGCCACATTCATGGATCGTGGGGATTAATGTACCCCTTGCTTATCAAGAACTGCATATTAAGGCTTTAGTTGAGGCATAAGGCAACTGCATAAGAGAGTGTGCACATACCCCCCCACCAGCATCTCCACCGTCGAGTGGCACAGGAAACACGATGGTTGCTTTAGGAGGCCCATATTTTCTGGGATTTGCTCGCCGCTAGTCCTTGCCATGGAAGCGATAGGAACGCCATACCGCACTGCAGAATGATTCCTCAATGTGGGTTTCGGATCTAGATGAGGCGATGAGGAGGGAAGACTTGGCAGCTGATTCCACACTGGGGATGCTGGCTAGGGTGGGTCTCGTGCGCTGGAAAACTGACAGACATGAGGGCCTCACAACGATAGGTGGTAGCTATGCTACAGACTAACACAAGTGCTTTAGTGCTTCTATGAGGCCATTGGATAGGGAGAGGAGTACCTGGTCTGTACGATTGCTCACCGGAGCGAGAGATGATGGCGGAGCTGACGAACAGAGGTTGCACTTGAGAGGGGGTAGTGCACCCCTTTACCTCCACCGCAACATCCCAGGCGATGCTGCTGCAACATGTGCATGATGACCTGAAGAGGAGCATGCCGTTCTAGCTACATAGGTGATGCAGGCTGAGAAAGCATGGGTTTGCAAGGCAAAGATGCCCAGAGCACCATGAAAACCTCACAGGAGAGGTTGCTAGAGGCGGTGCTCTCCTTCACAGAGGAAACAGAAGCACCCACGACCTGGGAAAGGGGGAGGACGCAGACCTGTCTAGTTTGAGACCACCCGACTCAAGCAGGCCAAGCAAAGGGCTACACCTCTCACACGCCACGTGGCAACTGCTAATTCATTGAACAAGGTAAATATCTCAGAAATGTCCAGATCTTGCATAATTCCTAGTAATTAGCTCGAGCATCAGAAAAATACAAGTAATATATTGAAATTCTCAAAAAAATGAGTAGAACACAGTAGAATGATATTATCAGGCTTTTGATACATTAATATCATTGATATCATGTAAGATGCGTAATGCTTAGTTCATGAGTAATAAATATTAAATGATGATATAAAATTATAGAAAAATGTCAGTAAGTCCATAACCATGTTTATATTGCATATAATGTCAGATGTGGTCGTGTTGATGCACAAAAACATGTAATTTACTCCACATGGCTGATTAGGGCTAAAAACCATAAATAAAATGTAATAAATACCTACATGCTCAATAAATGATGAGATTTACAGAAAACCCTCATGTCTGTATCTGGAAGATAATATATAAATTTGAGATCAATTATATACACAAAATTCATGTTATATGAAGAGCACCCTTAATACATGTGATTTAAGCCTCATATGGTTAATGAAAGTGACATAATGTTAAATATGTTCACATAATAATGTGACACATGAGTATATCCAGTTGATGAACAATAATCTAGAATATGATATCAGTAAGATAAATATAAGACAAGAATACAAGTAATTATGAGAATATCCTAATGAGATAAGTAAAACCCTAATGAACACAGTTAGGGTTAAGACGAGATGTAATATGATGAGAACCTGATGATAGTATGTGATCTTGTCTTAATCAGGGTTGACCAAGGATATAGATGACATGAGGAATATGTGATTAGGATATCTCTTTAGAAGGTATGCCATTACCTCTTACTTGGCTTATTATACATTATGCTTGTGTTATATGGTAGTAAAGAATTGGCATATGGTATTGATTGAAATGATTGTCTTGTATGATATGTTGCTTGAATTTCCATACATATTACTATGAACACATCAAACATAATATATATGTTCCATTATATGAAAGCACCAACTCTATGGCAGTGTGCTTGGAAGTGACTGAACTCTTTGGTAGAGGTCAAGTTGTACATATGGAAGCACCAACTCTATGGCAGTGTGCTTGGAAGTGACCGAACTCTTTGGTAGTGGTCACGTTGTACATATGGAAGCACCAAATCTTTGGTAGTGTGCTTGGACCCAACTCTTTGGTAGTGGTCACATTGTACATATGATCCAACTCTTTGGTAGTGATCATAAAGGCTTGAATGCATTCAACTCTCAGGTTGTAAATGCATGGATGATATAATGGAAATTATGCTTAAAATATGTGTTCTCTTTTGTTAATGAACATCTTTGTGCAAGTATACACTTTTCTTATATTCTTCTGTTACTGGCAAGTATTAATTTTATCTTATTGCCAAGATATGATGAGAGGTATATAAAAGACACGTAGGCGTACTCAGTACAATATTCTTGAATATTGTGCTGACATGTACAACATGTAATCTTTTGTTTAGGTTGTGGTTATGCTCTTGAAGATCCAAGATAGTGTGAGTTGTGTGGCGAGTTGATGTACAAGTGGACCTGTTGTCTTAAGATCCTACTATTTAGTTGTAGTACATGTATATGTATAAGTTTGCTATTCAATATGTAATATCAAATGTTGAAACAATTCATATTGTAATTATATGTTGAATGTTGAACATGTGTGTATGGTTTTATTATTGTTCATGTACATGTGCTACTAATTGTTTCCTTTTGACTTCCTTTGATTTTCTTCTTCTTAGCCTAGTGTGGGGTGTTTAAATTGGGATTCTCGCTGAGGTGAGGGTTTCAATTTGGACGTCACACATCAGATTAAGTTTTAGAAAATCTGGGGACGTCATAGGTGGTATCAGAGCATGAACAATAGTAACGCCTGACATTTGCTCATTATGCAACTCAAAACTAAAGAACCTTGAACTTAATAATCTTTAGGGTTAGATTAGTTGTCTTTTAGAGACTAGATCTGACCTAGCCTCTAGGTTAGCACCTAGATATCCGAGAACTAGGTCTAGACTGGTGCTTGTTGAGTAACAAATCCTTAGATGTCGTTCTTTCCTTGTAGTGCAGCGGTATGGGACGTTGCACTATTTGGAAATGATGTACATCGAGGGAAGAGAAACCCTAGACATATTGTGCATGTTGTCTAGAGTAGATACACTAGTCTACCCCTTGTTCTCACCCTTTTCACTAGTTTTCATGACACTGTACTCTCTACTATGTGTGGGACAATCATTTTCTGGATTTGGTTTTTGATTCCAAACAGATCGAACCTTGATAGTTTTCTCTGACGCTTGTTTTATCGGAGAAAAACTATATAATATTTTATTATGTATATGTATTACAAAAATGTGTCCCCACACATGTACGAGTAGGAGGTGGTCATGCAACCTAAGTGAAAGTGAATGACATCAGTCTAGAAGAGAGAGTAGTTCTAGATTAGATGTCTAGAGCCTTGTTTGGAATATATGATAGATAGAATAGATGAAATAAGTTTTGATGATATGATGTAAGTCTTACATAGATGACATAAGATGGTTATGATGATCTATGTTTTTCTTTGAGGACCTAAGTTCAGTTTTGAGGTTTTGAGATAGGTTTTGATGACACAAGTAAATAAGCTTTTATAGGATAAGATATGTTTAGTTAAGACAAGGTTGTGAGTTAGCAAGAGCCTCAATCTCTTTTAGAAAGGAGGACCTCTAGTGTTAGGACCAGTTTTAGGGTTAGCTCAAGAGAGAGAGAGACCCACAGGGAGAAGGTCAGAGAACCTAGACTCCAAGATATGAGAATTCTGAGATATGTGATATGATATGTCCTAAAGGTAGAATACTCCTGAGTGATTTAGTTGAGTCACTCTATGAATGATTCCTATAGTTTGTTGAACCCTAGATGTCCTTGGGAGTGCCAAACCCTAGAGTCAGAGAGAGGCTGGTTATGTATGCATATGTGAATAAGGAAATATGAGTGCCTTCCATCTGGGTGAGGGAGAGAGCCCAAGACCCTGGAGGAGGTAGCTATGTTTTTAGTTTCTGTGAAGCGTCATGCTCGGGTTGGTGGTTTCCCACATAGGAATCTAGTGGTGTATATAAGAGAGTTTTGGGTAAACATATCTCTTGGGTAAAGACCTATGAAGAGTATGCCATATCATGTTTTGGTTTGTGCTTATGTGGCTAGAGCTAGTAAAGCAACCAACTAGTACCAATGAGGTAATCCGAGAACACTAGACTAAGAGAGGAAAGATAAAGTATATGCGTATGAGATACTCATAGAGTTGAGTGAGCTCAGAGAGATTGAGCATGACACTACCCTCATGATATGGGTCAGGAGAACCTTAGTTGGATTAGATAAAGTTTTGATATATGTTTGATAAGCCACTCACATTAGTTTGTTTAGCACAACCATGATAGAATATATGTAAGGATGTAATCTAATCTTGATATGTGATATAAGTAGACACAACCTGATGTAAGGCTAGTGATGGTTTGATAGATCTCTATGCATAAATGGTTAACCATATACATGAATAATAATGATAATGTGATATTGTTGGTTAATCTTGTGATGAAATCAATAGTAAATGTTGTAATTGGTTATGAACAATGAAATAAGATCATATGAATGAAATATGTTACATGAGGTGTTAATCTTAGTGCTTAATAAAGACGAAAAATATAGTTTGATAGTTAGCACAACATAATGATGATCACACCATGATATGATCTATATGGATAAAGTGAGTTAATTGCATGTAACTCCCTCATAAGAAGTATATGTTAATGTTTAATGCTTGGGTAAAATGAGGAAGAAAATCCTATAATATGAAAGATGTCATGAAATAAACTAAGTTTCTAAACCATTGTTTGAGCCTTCTATGAAGGGATGATTCACCTTAGATGTTTTAAACCCCCCTAATGGTGGTTTGGATATGAGTATAGAACTTTGTTCTTGGATAGGTTGCACCTAGAGTGATGCCCTACATATGGATGAAGACTTTTTGGTTTACTTTCGAGGACGAAAGTTCTTTTAAGATGTATATGATGTGACAAAGTGGTTTTTGGCTTAATTCCGAGGACGAAATTTCTTTTAAGGTGTGTAGGATGTGATGGAGTGGACTTTTAGAATCCTAAAATGACCAATGACACAAGTTATATCATGCATGTTGAGTTGTTTTGGGAATCCCAAGTGTTTTAGTAATGTTGGAGTGTTGATCGAGGTTTATATAATGATTTGGATCCATAAGTTATGCCTATTTGAGGAATTTAATTGAATGGTCAAATAAGTGATTATTGGAACTAAGATTGGATGACGTCTAGTTTGGATGGTAATAAATCTATGATTAAAATCTCAGGAAGTTGTGAGGTTCCTAGAAAGAGATATTGATATTTTGTTTAATTGATGAAACAATACATGTTTTTGGGTATATTGGAATAAGGTTATGATAAATATGTGCTCGATTGATGAAGATAGACCAAGGTCTCAATGACATCAGTGATTGTGCACCTATGATTAGTGAAGAACCACAGATTGATGAGATGAGGCCTGATCCAATGGTCCAAGAAATGGATCAGACGATGCTCAAGCTTAATCCTACATCCAAACTGCTCAGAGATTATAGAGGGGAAGGAAGTGAGTACTTAGTCCACCCAGCCACGTTCAACAACGTTCATGGATCGTGGGGATTAATGTACCCCTTTCTTGTCAAGAACTACATATTAAGGCTTTAGTAGAGGCATAAAGCAACTGCACGAGAGAGTGTGCGCATACCCCCCCACCAGCATCTCCACCACCGAGATGCACAAGAAACATGATGGTTGCTTCAAGAGGCCCATATTTTCTGGGATTTGCTCGCCGATAGTCCTTGCCATGGCGGCGATAGGAACACCATGCCACATTGCAGAACAATTCCTCAATGTGGGTTTCAGATCTAGACGAGGCGACGAGGAGGGAAGACTTGGTGGCTGATTCCATGCTAGGGATGCTGGCTAGGGCAGCGGGTCTCGTGCGCTGGAAAACTGACGGACACGAGGGCCTGGCAACGATAGGCGGTAGCTATGCTATGGACTAACACAGGTGCTTTAGTGCTTCTATGAGGCCATTGGATAGGGAGAGGAGTACCTGGTCTGTACGATTGCTCGTCGTAGCGAGAGATGATGGCAGCACTAACAAACGGAGGTTGCGCTTGAGAGGGGGGTTGTGCACCCCTTTACCTCCACCACAACATCCCAGACGATGCTGATGCAGCATGTGCATGATGACCCGAAGAGGAGCATGCCATTCCGGCTACATAGGTGATGTAGACTGAACAAGCACGGGTTCGCAAGGCAAAGATGCCCAGAGCACCATGGAAACATCACGAGAGAGGTTGCTAGAGGCGGTGCTCTGTTTCACAAAGGAAACAGAGGCACCCGTGACTTGGGAAAGCGGGAGGACGCAGACCGGTCCAGTTTGTAGACCGCCCGGCTCAAGTAGGCCAAGCAAAGGGCTACACCTCTCACACGCCACGTGGCAACTGCTAATTCTTTGAACAAGGTAAATATCTCGGAAATGTCCAGATCTTGCATAATTCCTAGTAATTAGCTTGAGCATCAGAAAAATACATGTAATATATAGAAATTCTCAGAAAAATGAGTAGAACATAGTAGAATGATATTCTCAGGCTTTTGATACATTAATATCAATGATATCATGTAATATGCGTAATGCTTAGTTCATGAGTAATAAATATTAAATGATGATATACAATTATGAAAAAATTTCAATAAGTCCATAACCATGTTTATACTGCATATAATGTCAGATATGGTCATGTTGATGCACAAAAACATGTAATTTACTCCACATGGCTAATTAGGGCTAAAAACCATAAATAAAATGTAATAAATACCTACATGCTCAATAAATGACGAGATTTACTGAAAACCCTCATGTCTGTAACTGGAAGATAATATATAAATTTGAGATCAGTTATATACACAAAATTCATGTTATATGAAGAGCACCCTTAATACATGTGATGTAACCCTCATATGGTTAATGAAAGTGACATAATGTTAAATATGTTCACATAATAATGTGACACATGAGTATATCCAATTGATGAACAATAATCTAGAATATGATATCAGTAAGATACATATAAGACAAGAATACAAGTAATTATGAGAATATCCTAATGAGATAAGTAAAACCCTAATGAACCCAATAGGGTTAAGACGAGATGTAAGATGATGAGAACATGATGATAGTATGTGATCTTGTCTTAATCAGGGTTGACCAAGGATATATATGACATGAGGAATATGTGATTAGGATATCTCTTTGGAAGGTATGCCATTACATCTTACTTGGCTTATTATACATTATGCTTGTGTTATATGGTAGTAAAGACTTGGCATATGGTATTGATTGAAATGATTGTCTTGTATGATATGTTGCTTGAATTTCCATATGTATTTCTATGAACACATCAAACATAATATATCTGTTCCATTATATGAAAGCACGAACTCTATGGCAGTGTGCTTGGAAGTGACTGAACTCTTTGGTAGTGGTCACGTTGTACGTATAGAAGCACCGACTCTATGGCAGTGTGCTTGGAAGTGACATATGGAAGCACCAAATCTTTGGTAGTGTGCATGGACCCAACTCTTTGGTAGTGGTCACATTGTACATATGATCCAACTCTTTGGTAGCGATCATAAAGGCCTTAATGCATTCAACTCTCAGGTTGTAAATGCATGGATGATATAATGGAAATTATGCTTAAAATATGTGTTCTCTTTTGTTAATGAACATCTTTGTGCAAGTATACACTTTTCTTATATTCTTTTGTTACTGCCAAGTATTAATTTTATCTGATTGCCAAGATATGATGAGAGGTATATAAAAGACACGTAGGCATACTCAGTACAATATTCTTGAATATGGTACCGACATGTAAAACATGTAATCTTTTATTTAGGTTGTGGTTATGCTCTTGAAGATCCAAGATAGTGTGAGTTGTGTGGCGAGTTGATGTACAAGTGGACCTGTTGTCTTAAGATCTTGTTGTTTAGTTGTAGTACATGTATATGTATAAGTTTTCTATTCAATATGTAATATCAAATGTTGTAACAATTCATGCTGTAATTATATGTTGAATGGTGAACATGTGTGTATGGTTTTATTATTGTTCATGTACATGTGTTACTAATTATTTCCTTTTGACTTCCTCTGATTTTCTTCTTCTTAGCCTAGTGTGGGGTGTTTAAATTGGGATTCTTTCTGAGGTGAGGGTTTCAATTTGGACGTCACACATCCGATTAAGTTTTAGAAAATTTGGAGACATCATAGTTAAAGTGAAGAGAACTAGATGAGCATGTAAATCATAAAACTAGGATAAAAAACTTAGTGGAAACAAAGAGAAATGTTGGAAATAATGAGCTTGATTAAGGAATGATGGTTATGATATAATTGAGAGCATGAAATGTATACCTTTATTAATAAGTTTCATACATTCATCCTTACTGCCTTTGGATTCTATGTCTCTATAGAACAACAAACTAGTTTCTAAAAGAAGAACAAAAGTGTAGCTAAATAAATGAATAAGTCATACAAAGGTAGACTATATTCAGGAAGGAAAAACTTGATTGAAAGAGAAACTATGTTTCACCCATGCATGAGCCGTTTTATTTAAAATGAAGGATATGTAATGTATTAAACATGAGGTGATACTAGTAGAGAGATTATTGATTTAAAATTTCAACTTCACATTAGTAAAAGGATAAAAGGAAATATATGCAACATGGTATACATGATCATACACATAAAAGAAGCAACATGATCATAAGAGAAACCTAGAAGTTAAAGATGATATGTGGAATAGTAGTATATGGTAAGGGGATTGTGGAAAGTAAAGAAGGGTTTGAAATATAATGGAGTAATATAGATTATAAAAGAAAGAGGTTGCGAGATTCAAGAAAGTGCTAATTATTCAAGTATCCTTGTTGATAATTGATTAAACCTACATATGAGAAATGTATTATTGAATGTTTGAAGATAAGAATTCTAATTCTCAAAACCATCTTCTCTTTCATATCTTCCATAATGAGAGCAATGTGGGAATGAAGTGATAAGAAAATGAATCATATATGATGCATAACTACCATGGTAGAGTTATCTAGTGAATGTAATAATGACACACAATATGATGATGAAACCCTAGCAGGGTAATTGAGAATTTAATCTATCTAAATGGCCAAGTAAGAGAAAGAAAATTCAATCGATAAGATAAAGAAGGCTTTAGTAAAACTTGTGAGATCCAAAGTTTGAATTTCAAATTAAGGGAGAAAAGTCACATCACAATAACGTCATGCTACTGATAAGGACCAAACCCTAGAATGTTTATAGTATTAGTAGTTCAAGGGATGTCACTAGTGATTTAACCTTGAATACGAGCATATCTATAAAACAAGATCATGCGATTTTCACTATGAGAAGTAAACTAGCACTGATAGTAATCCTAGCTAATCTGAAAGGTTGATGGACAATATGAAAATGATTCAGAGCAAAGGGTAAGAAAAAAATTTGAAATGTAACAAGTGTGTTTTGAACGAAAGGAGAAGTGCAAGATGAGCAAAGTGTAATCTAAAACAAATTCTTGTAGTGATATCAAGAATGATGAATAATCTATTCTTAGCTTATATGTTTCAATTTTAGGGATGTTTATTCTATATGATCAAAATGAGAAGGATAAGTAACAAGAAGTAAGTAGTAATGAATGAGGAGATAAGAGACAACAATGGCTTTTAGTAATATGTGAATTTTATTTAGAAGTATAATTTGTTGAAGGTATATTAAGGGATGTAAATTGGTTCTACGTATGATTTTAGTGTACATGTGCAAGAAATATGTTAATTAAAGGTGTCTGATAGTTGTAGTCATTCATACCAGTAATCCATATTAGTATTGTATAATTGTGGTATGGTGATATGGGTTGAATGATGATGGAACAAATGGAGGGTTTCCCTGAATAAGATAGTCTTATCTATTCACTCATATGAATAGAAGGGATGATAACCATATTGTATTGATATGTTACCCTGATGAGGTATAGCTTGTTATACCTAGCTTTAATATAACTAAGTGATGG
Source organism: Alisma plantago-aquatica (assembly GCA_963693085.1). Taxonomy (NCBI): domain Eukaryota; kingdom Viridiplantae; phylum Streptophyta; class Magnoliopsida; order Alismatales; family Alismataceae; genus Alisma; species Alisma plantago-aquatica. Next base: position 1,050,756,115 of record OY856409.1, on the reverse strand, counting down.
TAATTGGGTATGAATAGTCCTTGAATGACTAATACAATCATGGAGTACTTTGCACCTATTGTTGAAAACCCTAGTATGCTATAACTCAATGGTTACACCTTGAATTATGGGTGGGTTCATACTTGAGAATAATATGGAATGTGATGGTAATGCTTCACCTTATGCATCCACGATGCAATCGGGATGCCGTGAGCAGTATTGTATAGTTGTTGTTGAATCTAGTCTTCCAACTCAAGAATATTTTGCTTTTTGAGTAGCACAATAGTAAAATTCAAAACAACATGGTGAACTCTCTTTTGTGTCTTAGAGGTAATACATAACAATAGTACATATTGAGCCGTATGAATTGAGATAGTTGGATCGGGTTATCAATGATGAGGTAACACCTCAAGAGAATGAAAGTATTGAAATGGTTATTTCTCTCTATATCCTATGATTGATTGTGGCATAGAGAATTCATTGGATATCATTGGGAACTGTTTCAGACATGTTGTGATTATAAAAGAAATAAAGGACTTAATGTTGAAAAGTGCATTGAAGTATGAAATACAAGAATGTAATGACATGTAAGATTTCAAAAGCTTAAAATAAACTTTGAATATACTTTGTTTGCGTATTTATGTTTCGGGAATGAAACTTTTAAAGGGGTGAGAATTGTAATGACCACATTTGTGCTTAATTGGTAAACTATGGTTTACCTGAATGATTACATGCTTGATTAGATTGAACATCATTTAGACTTGATTAATGATAGTAGATCAATTGTGATGTTTCAAACCTTATAAGAAACTCTAACTATGATTTTAGTTTGAAGAATTAGGGTTTGAGAAATGTAAACCCTAATCGACAAAAATTAGGGTTTTGATAGTACATGAATATGGAATTTGATCAGGATAGCAGTGTGGTAAATGATTTTACATATTTTCTACAAAATTTGTATTTAATTGAATTTTGGATATGATATGTATAACTCAATCATTCATATTGAAGAAACTTTTCAGAATATTTGAGTGTTCTTTGAATGTGGTTCTCAGTTGAACTATACTTCGACCAAAATGCTGACAGAGTGCTTTTCTACAGTGTAGTGTTTTATTTTTATTTATTTATTGGTAACTCCAAATGATATGAAATTTTAAGTAGAGATCTAAAACTCAATCATAAACAACATGTAATGTTTTTATAATTTTTGGATGCATTTAGACCTTATCAGTAGACGAATTACAATAATATTTTTATGACAGAAAATTCAGCTGAAATAAGAGAAAGTATAGTGAGGGGTCAATGTGCAATTGACCCAACCAGCTCAATTTCTCTATATGGTCAACCTTACACACAAGGAGCTCTCATAATTCGTGATTCAATCCAGAGAAATGAAATCCTAGAGATAGAGGGAGAGTTAGGGTTTGAGAGGAGAAAGTGATGGAGATGCTGACCTAGGGTTTTGCGGTATGAGGAATGATGAAATCATGTAAGTTTAGCCTCTTTGGATATAGTTTCATGGTGAATCTTCTCTCACATGTCAAGATTTTGTCCCTCCTCTAATTTGATCCGAAATGGTGTCAAAACTTCCCCTTTTCTCACTCTTTCTTCATAATCCCTCATTTTTAGGGTTTCCGAGTTGAAAGGAAGAAGAACCAGGTGAATTGCTAGGGATTTGATATGAGATCGATATTTTCAGGGATGAGATGCATTTTTAAGGTGTTTTCACACCTTAGGATGAGTGGGAACTTCATTTAAATAGTTTATTGCATGAAAATTGGTTAAATCATTCATAATCTTTAATTGCTTAGTATGCGACTACAAATTATGAATTGTGTGTTTGATCTAAGTTGTTGCAAAATGATATGAAATAGATTCTTCCTCTTTTTGGATGAATTTTAGATGTTAAAATTATATTAGAAATGTATACAATACATCCTAATGAGAATTCCCTAAGTATTTGTAGAGGTTATAAGAGTAAACTGAAATATAGGGAATTTGTCTATGACTGAAATTTACTGTATAATTAAATAGAGAAATTTGTTTATCTGGATTCCCTTGGTTATGAATGATTGTGTATCAGAATTCATAGTACATATATGTTAGATACTATCTTGGATTTAATTTAAGGTGAATACTGTTTGCTTGATATCTCAGTAAAGAGGGTGAAACCCTAGATGCAAGGAAAGTTGGATATTTGTGAATAGATATAGTGAAATCCATTTGAATGAATTTTCATGACATGATGGACTTTATTTATTCAATTTTATTATTGATGCATGTTATCTCAATGAATGGTATGGAAACCCATATTCAACTCAGTTCCAAATTTTCATACATATATTGATTTTATATGATTTGTTGATAGTAGTCTTTATTTAGTGAATGTTTATGTCACATGAAATCCTTATGAGAGCCATGTGATAAGTGAATGAGGTAAATGAAACCCTAAGGATAGGGTGTTTAATGAATCAAGTATTTTGATGTCAATGTTCTCAATATGAGATGTGGTGATGCATAACTAAAGATTTGGGTTAAGGTTCACGTTTTCCAAGAAAGTAAAAATAATTTACAAGTCCAAATGACAATTTCTTGTATGCCAAGTAATTAATTCTTATCAGTGTATTAAGAAGTTCAACTGCATGATTCTAGTATATAATGTAACAAGTAAACATGTATTCTATTATTTAAGAGTTTTAGTATGCCTGTAGGTATAAAATGTTGATTTCTCAGTATATTACAATGTTTTGAGTATATTGCTCTGCCAAGTTTAGAATGATATACATGTTGTGTTATAAACTTCAAATAAATAGAAACGGTACCATAGAGATACCATAGTCAAATATAAGTAAGGGAAAAAATACAATATAGTAAGAGTATTCCAAGAATAATAAAATAATAGACTTAAGAGCCCTGAACACCATAGATTCCCTATGAGAGGTTTCCGCCGTAGGGATGAAACGACCTAACCCTGACAGTGTCCAGTATAACGGGGTCGGAACGTACTAACAGGTGGTACGGGGGATGAAGCCCTAATGAAAGTCCCCTTAATATACATCATGTAGTGTCCAACATCAACCAGAGGTCCTGGTTGCACTAGAGTACAGAACAACCAATAGGTGGCTTGACACTCTACCTGTGTGCTCAGGTTAGAGGAGTCCAGTTTTTTCGGCATAATAGGTGTGGTGAGGCTAGAGATCCATTTTCCTAATACAAACCAGCGACATACTCAGGCTTAGCAAACCTGGGTGTGTTAGCTACGTCTTGTACAGTGAGATCATAGTTCACTACAAGTCTTCATATGTAGAGTACACTGCATATGATCAAGGCATAAGCTAAAATATGTTCATATAGGTTTAAAGAGTTTCTTATAAGTAAGAAAGGCTAAGAAAGATTTGAGTACAGTTTCCCAGCAATTATTCTTTGTATGTTTTTGAATTATTAGTTCTCTTTGAAATTTATCAAGCATGCTCATATATTGATTTGCTCTTGTTGATATCTAGAGTATCCTGCCATATTTATGATTGTAAATGATCAATCTCTTTAAAGCTTACTGTTGTTATAATTGATATCAGTTGCTCAAAAGTATATCTGTAATTATATCAGTACTTTAGACTATTTCTGTGAAGTACTCATTCACTGAGCGAGTAGGGTCACCCCTCTACTCAAAAAATTTTAGGGAAACCGTGGGGATTGAATATATCATTGCATCAGAGCAGAACTGCCACAAGAGTTAAGTCTGAGTATAGTTAAGTTCATTCGGTCCCTGTCACTCTAGGTCCTTGTATAGATGTGAGAGAGTTGTAAATGATGTTTGTATCTTCATTTCCTGAATAAGAGGGAATGCATTTGATTATCATGTCGTATGTACATGGAAGTATGAGAAACAAAATGAATGTATGGATGTGTATCATTAATGTTGAGATCATATTAGAGTAATCAAGGTTTAATTCTCTTGTAAAGTTTGTTTATGTGATTCAATGTGAGAAAACAAAGAGTTTGAAAAAGAAGAAAAAGTTAAGGGTGATCTTTGTATTACAGTAAATCCTCAATTTTATGTCCTAATCTCATGATTAATGGTAATTGTGAGATCGGGGTGTAACAAGTATGGTATCAAAATTAAGGTAGTAATTTATGCTACTCTCCATAAGTTTAATGTACTCTATGAAAAGCTCTTAATGAAAAATATACCCTAAAATTTAGCCATGTTGGCATAGTGATGATGGAAGAAAGATATAGAATCTTAAGATGAACCCATAAGGGTCTTTAGTAGCTAACTGTATTGTGATAGGACCCTAGGTGCGCACACCCTACATGCATCTTGGATGGCAGTATATCCCTTGCAATGTTTGGATATTTGACTTTTGGGTGGAATTAAGCAACGGGAATGATAAATTAGTTGCATAATAAATAGATTAATGTGGGATATTTCTGACTTGGTTCGTGCATTGATCTGGGGTCAACATCTTGTTATACATTATCATTCATTATTACCAAAACTACTTTTTGTTGGACTGTAATATGGTGCAAAAAGTATTATGGATTTTATTGATGGTTTCTACAATTAATTCCCAATGAAGGAATATATCTAATGTTAGTAGGGAGATCCTAAAACTAGTTCAAATAGAAATATCAAACCCTATATATGAAAAGTGAGTGATAATTAAGAAGAAGTGGCTTGTACCAAAGGTTTTATAATGGGGTGGACTTTTAAAATCCTTAAATCTCCAATAACATATTGGAATTCTTATGTTGAGTTATCTTGAGAGTTACAAGTGTTTTGTTAAAGTTTGGATGGAATGTAACACGGATGCTACTAAAGCAATGATCAAAGTTTCATTAGGGTTTGATGCTCCTGGAGGGAGATATTTAGGTTTGATTTTTATGAAATAATGTGGAATAATGATAACTATGGGCTAAAGTATCTAGGTTTTAGGCTAAGTTGTTAATATCTGCCTTATCACACACCCCTTTTATATTTAGATGAGTGTGTAGCTAGAATCTACTGGTCGTATTGTTTTACTGGCGAAGCCACAGATAGGTCTTCTGGAGAAGGAACTAGGACCTTAGGTTTGCAGATCTAAAGATGCATATAACATCTTCAAGTTACGTTCAACTGGAACGTGGGGGTGGTAGTTCAGCCAACGTGAAAGACCACCACCACATCTGTGAATGTGGGATGATAGTGAATGATATGCCAACAGTTCTCTTCATGTTGACTAGAGGGGTCACAAGACCCATCCTGTGCATTAGTTGAAGTAGACAAGAGTGAGATCCACATCCCCATCATTGTTTCTTCTCCACCATCTAGAGCAGGTGGTGCGAGGAGGAGGGGATAAGTCTTTTTTCCCTTTCTCACATTCTGTAATGACAGTCACATCTACAAGAGAAGCAGTCGGTGGTGAGTTCATCACCGAGTGTGGAGGATCCACAGTAGAACAATACTCAATGCTGATGATTAAAAGGAGAGGCAGTTAGAAGAGAGAATGGAGGAAGAGGAAGAAGAGAAAAGAAGCGTCGAGGCTAGGGTAGTTGTTTGCACTTGGATGCTGCAATCAAGTGCCTATTTCCATGGTCAACCAACCCCAGTTGGTCAGATATGAGGTCTGAACTAGGGATGGTTTCTGGAGATTGGTTAGTGTAAAATTGAGTACAAAGTTGTTAAATGAAGGATAATATGTATTGAAACCCTAATTAGGGTAAAAGAAGAGGAAAAACCTTGTTTATTTCGAATTAAGGAAATAAGTTGTTAAATAATGATCCTAAGTCTGTTAGGAGTATTAAGATGAGAAATATAAAGGTTTTATGTATTTTTGTTGAATTAGGGTTCATAATATTAAAAGTGGAGGCAAAACCCTAATTTTCAAGAAACCCTAAAATTGGAATAGAAATCCTAAGGAATAAGATGAAATTGGATAAATTTTGATAAAAGTTGGAATGTTTATTTTAGGATTTCTGTGCACTTTGCTTGCTTGATTGGATTTTCTCTCTCTACATAATTCTTTCTCTAAATCTGCGGTACAGGTATGTGGTTACGCTTATTTCTACTCCGAATTAGTTTTCCGAGGATTTTGTCAATGTTTCCATTGTGGCTTGAATTAAACTGTTGGATGACTTTAATTCATGCAAACTATAATGTGGATATGACTATCACCTAAGATATGTGCCTACCAACTCAGATCCTAGTCTCCTCTGTAACTTGATAGACTGACCTAGTATATGGCTAACTATGGGGTAGGTCCATCAGGTCATTGGATGACTTAGTACATGGCTACCAATGGGGTAGGACCATCAAGTCACCTTGAGTCAGGGATTGGACTACCTTTGGGTAGGGCCATGTGACTCTATAACCCTAAGTATTGGCTACCTATAAGGTAGGGCCATGGGGGTAAGGATCTACCATATGAGAGAGGTAGTATCCATGTCTACTGCATGACATCACAGATATAGGGGATATGTAAGGATTGAGTAGTATTGCTTAAAACATAATCTTGAAAGTTAAATGATAATTGGTTGATTACATTGCTATCATAGTTGCACAATTTTTGTAATCCCCCACATACCAGCTTTATGCTGACCGCATATTTGTTTGTCGGCGTTTTAGGTACAAACCCCTAAAGAACAAACAGTAAATTGTCACATTGTGAATATGTGAATTAAAGTTCAAGGAGGATTAGTTAGAGTAGAATTCACATGTGGATAGAAGTTTAGAAATCCAATTTTTCAAAGGTATGCAAAATTTTATTTATTACAAATTTTTTGTATAGTCTAGTAAAGTTGGATAATTATTAATGTTTATTTGTCAAACCTTGATATGGAAATTAGAATAACGACTCTAACCTCCTAGTCTCCCGTAATTGGGGGTTACGAGAAGGCGGGGTCATTACATCCCAGGATTTGAGGCCTCAGATAAGTTGATCTTAAAAGGAATGATTGGACTACCCATATCACCACGGTGCACCTCCTTTTTCGGGAGCCCATCACTAAGAACTCCATAGTTAAGCGTGCTCAGCTTGGAGTAGTACTAGGATGGGTGACTTGTTGGGAATTTGATCCTGGCATGCGTGTGAGTGAGGACAAAGCGCGCAGTTAAGGCTAGTGGTGGTCTGTGGGGCCAGTCGTCATTCCTGAAACTGTACTAGAGCCTTGGGCAGTGGACCCGGGTGTTACAAATGGTATCAGATCCATAACCCCTCCAGTAGGTGGGGCCCACATGGGCATGTGACATGCCAGTCCTGACTCCTAATGGGCTTAGGATCATTATTTAACAACTTATTTCCTTAATTCGAAATAAACAAGGTTTTTCCTCTTCTTTTACCCTAAATTAGGGTTTCAATACATATTATCCTTCATTTAATGATTAAAACCCTAAATTAGCCAACTTTGTATTCAAAATGGATAAAAACTCTATATTAAAAATCAACAGGTTAATACCTTTCAAATTAACCTATTAATCTTTAAAGATGAATCCTTTATATACAATTAGGGTTTCTAATTACTTTTTAATACACTTTTCTACCAAATTAAAGTACTTTTGCAAAACGAGATAGAACTAGATTCTCAAAATATTTTTATCATGTTCCTCGTATTTTTCTATGAAACTTTCATATATAAATTTTCCTCATTGGAGATTCCTAGCGATCTCTATTAATTTTGCAAAGAAAAGTAATTTTCTATAATTTTGATCAGAGAGAGATAATTACCAAAATTATTGGGTCGTTCGATCGGTGCGCCAATAGTCCACGTCTTGATCTGACACTCCACGTCAGTTGTCCCCACTAGCGGCACATGCCTCCTCTGTCGATCGTCGATTCTCGATCTAACGCTTCACGTTAGTGAGAGACTTTCACTTAACCGGCCGCCCACTAACACCGTTAGATCCTCGTGTGGATCACGGTGATCCCTGATTGAATGATGGTTGTACGTCATCTTCCTCCCTTCCTTGTTGCTCGAGCCATAGTAGAGTGAGGCAGAGCCCTCTCCAGAGAGAGTTTGATCAAGAGACAGAGAGAGAGAGAGAGATCTGGGACCTAAGAGATTGTCGTTCGAGAGTACTAGGGTGTGAGTTATCGAATGAGGGTCTTTATATAGGACTAGGGGGGATCTTCTAGGGTTTCTATACCTACTGCCACCCTAGATTTTGGCCCAATTGGGCGTTTGGCCTAGAAGCTTCCAACGACCACTAAACCAAGGTTGCGATGGTTCGGGGTCCCCTCCTGATCTCAATGGAAGTGTTTCCAAGATTGGACATCCATTAGATCGCGAGAAAAATGATGGGGAAAATCCCCCTGTAACCGTGCTACAGTCTGCGCCCCATTGGGACTTTGACAATGAGCCGGGTCGGTTGGATCAAGATCCAACGACCACTATCAACCACGCTCAATCAAAAAGGGAAAGATTTCCAAAATTCTAAGATAAAATCCTATTTTGAGGATAACTTGAAAAAGCAATAACTCCCAAATTAGAACTCCTTTTTAATTCAAAATTTAAGGGAACCTCTTTTATGCTTTTATATTTCATCCTAAAAAAATTGGGATTATTATCTAAATAAAACTAGCCCTTTTCTTCAATTGCAAGTTAACACTTATTTACTCATATTTTCCACATATATTCTATCTCTTTTTCCATTATATTATTATCCAGAGTTCCCTGAACCCCAAAGAACCTTAATATTTTGAAATTCCATGTTGGGAAATATTCCTTAGCCTTTTATTCTTCCTTTATCTATTTTCTTAGTTATTCCTTTATCCAATTGAATTCCTTTTTCATTTCTTTTTCTTTTTCTTTCAATTGGGCTCAATAGCCAATAAGGCCCATTAAGAAAACACACAAGGCTATCATACACGAAATTTATTCAAATCAAACCATAAAATCAACCATTTACTTCATTTATCTTTTAAAAAGAGATCTACAAATCTCATTACATGCTTTAGAAATGGGGTTATAACATCCTCCCCTCCTTATAGGAATTTTGACCTCAAAATTCAACAATCAAGCAAACAAATTAGGATATGCCTTTTCCATGTCCGTCTTCAGCTCCCATGTGACTTCATCCTCTCCATGGTGCTTCCAAAGAACCTTTACCATCTCTATATTCTTATTTCTGAGCTCTTTCACCTTGGTATCTAGAATCCGCAAAGGTAACTCAAGATAAGTTAGCTTCCCTTGAAGCTCAATGGGTTCAATGCTTAGCGCATGGCTCAAATATTACACATATCGCTTTAGATTGGACACGTGGAACACATCATGCATCATACTATATTGAGGGGGTAACGCCAATCTATATGCAGCTTCACCAATCCGTTCTAATACTTCAAACGGACCCACATATCGGGGACTCAACTTTCCTCTATTTTTAGCTATAGCTCGGAGCGGTCAGATTTTCAAAAAAACATGTTCTCCCACAGTGAAATGCACATCAGTCTGCTTCACATCAGCATACGACTTCTATCGATCTTGGGCTCTCTTTAGCCTTTTCCTGATCAAATCGACTTTATCATCATACATTTAGAGTTCATCTGACCTCAACAAGGTCCTTTCATCAACATCATCCCAGTGAAGTGGTGACCGACACAGTCTCCCATACAAAGCTTCATATGGAGGCATCCCAATACTGGCTTGGTATCTATTGTTGTAGGCAAACTCAAATAACAGTAAGTACTGCTCCCATGATCCACCCCAATCGAGCACATAAGCTCTCAACATATCCTCTAAGGTCTGGATTGTTCTTTCTGACTGACCATCTGTCTGGGGGTGATATGCGGTACTGAACTTCAACCTTGTACCTAGTTCCTCTTGAACTTGCTTCCATAGTTTGTAAGTAAACTTTGGGTCTCTATTGGAGATGATGGAACTAAGTACGCCATGCAAACACACTATCTCTCTGATATACAACTCAGCTAAATCTGACACCTTGGCAGTGGTCTTCAGGGAAAGGAAGTGTGCTGACTTGGTAAGGAGATCTACCACAACCCACATAGCATCATGACCTTTCTTAGTCTGAGGTAGACCCACCAAAAAATCCATGGCGATTTGCTCCCATTTCCATTCTGGAATCTCTATAGACTGTAACAGTCTGTCGGGTCGTTGGTGTTCAGCCTTCACCATTTGGCATGTAAGACAGCTGGCCACATATGCTGCAATATCTCTCTTCATTCCTAGCCACCAGAAAAACCTCTACATGTCCTTAAACATCTTAGTAGTTCCCGGATGCACCATGTATTTAGAACCATGAGCCTCTTGTAGGATATGTTCCTTCAACGGAGAGTCATTTGGGACCCATATACGATTCTCGAATATGATCCCTCTGTTTATTCCCAATGAAAGACGGGTCTGTGGCTTCTTCATCAAGCCCTTCATCTTGTCAAGTTCTCCACTGGTCAACTGGGCTGCTACAATCTCACTCAACAATTGCGACTGTATCTGGATGTTGGCCAAACGAACTCGATCATTAAATGGTTGAGGAGACCATTCTACCAGCTCTTCCAAACTCTTCCACTGACTGGACAAAATAGCTGCCCACCTGAGCTGTTTCTGACTCAAAGCATATGCTACGACATTCACCTTTCCCAGATGATAAGTGATGGTGAAGTCGTAATCTTTCATGTACTCCATCCATCTTTGTTGTCGTAGGTTCAGGTCTTTCTGTATCAGAAGGTACTTCAGGCTCTTATGGTCGGTGAAGATTTCGAAGGTAGCACCATACAGGTAATGCTACCAAATCTTTAAAGCATGGATGATCGCATCTAGCTCTAAGTATGCGTTGGGTAATTCACCTCATTGGGCTTGAGTTGTCGAGAGGCATATGCAACCACATGCCGATTCTGTTCCAACACACAGCCAAGTCCCATCTTTGATGCATCGGTGAAAATCATGAAACCCTCATTGCCTGATGGTAGAGTCAAAACTGGTGCAGTGGTCAACTTCTCCTTCAGTTCCTGGAATCGAGCTTCACACACATCAGACCACACAAACTTCACATCTTTCTGAGTCAACATGGTCAAAGGCAAGGTGGTCTTTGAGAAATCCTTAATGAAATGTCGATAGTATCCTGCTAACCCTAAGAAGCTTTAGATCTCAAAGGGGTTCTTCGGTGCAGGCCAATCTTGTACTGTCGACACTTTAGCTGGATCTACGATGATCATTCCTCCTGAGATGATGTGTCCAAGGAACATGACTCGGTCTTTCCAAAACTCACATTTAGAGAATTTCCCATAAAACTTCTACTTTCTCAAGATATCAAGGACTTTACTTAGGTGGTCTCGGTGTTGATATAAGTCATCTGAATAAACTAGTATGTCATCGATGAACACTATGACAAATGAGTCAAGGAAGGGTTGGAACAGACTATTCATAAGGTTCATGAAAACACTGGTTGCTTTGGACAACCCAAAAGGCATAACCACAAACTCATAGTGGCCATAACATGTTCGAAAGGTTGTTTTCGGGATGTCCTCACTCTTAACTCTCAACTGGTGGTAACCCGATCTCAAGTCGATCTTGGAAAAGACTCGAGCTGACTTCAACTAGTCAAACAAGTCATCTATCTGGGGTAAAGGGTATTTGTTCTTAATGGTAGCCTGGTTGATCATCTGGTAGTCTATGCACATTCAGAGCAAACCATCCTTTTTCTTTACAAAAAGAACCAGTTCTCCCCATGGTTATGTGCTAGGGCGGATAAAACCCTTATCTAGCAATTCCTGCAATTGTTTCTTCAACTCGAGCAACTCCGCAGGGGCCATTCTATACGGTGCTCATGAAATAGGGATTGTCCCATGAGTTAGCTCTATGGAGAAATCTACCTCTCTCTCGGGAGGAATCCTAGGTAGATCATCATGAAAAACATCTGCATAGCTCCTAACTATTTGTATTTCCTCTAATGGTTGCACCCTGGGTTCTGGATCGGTAACTACTGCCAGGAAAGCTCGACAACCTTTACTCATCATTTGATATGATTTCAAGGCAAACACATATAGGCTGGTAGTGGCATCTTTCCTACCCCTAATGACAAAAGGTGGGTGACCTGGTTTCTTAATGATCACTTTCTTCTCCCTACAGTCAATATTGGCCCTATAAGTATAAAGCCAATCCATACCAATGATCACATCAAAGTCATTCATATCAAGAAGGATAAAGTCTGTAGGAAACTCATGATCTTAGTATCTCATAGGTATCACCAGAGTTTTCAAAAGCGATGTAAAGATCTGACCACTCGGGGTTGTAACATCTAAGACATACCCTAAATCCTTGATATCCAAACAAAGCATAGTTGTAAGATTTCTCGAAATGAAAGTATTAGTAGATCCAGAGTCAAACAAAGCTTTTGCATTATGTCCCATGACTTCAAGCATGCCTACATAGTTTTTCATCATGCATCAGACCATTACATGCTTAACTTTAAAACATAAAGGAAAAACTCTAAGGGATATTACCCTTGATCAACCGATTAGCATTAGCTTGAGCTTCCTCATTATCAATAGCAAACACTCGAGCTTGTCTTCTTTCTCCCGTAGGTGGGGCCAAAACTACAGGTGGGGCTGATACTGGACCTGGTCCTCTTGGGTCTAGCAGAGGACAAGCATCTTGGATATGTCCCTCTTTTTGACAACAGTAGAAGACCCTCTTCTTGTGGCGGCACTCACTGGTATGCCATCTCCCGCAGGTGCGACATCGAGGTCGGTTGTTCTCTTGATGGGGTTTCCCTTTCCCTCCATGTCTTCCTTTGTCCTGGTGATGCCTGTGACCTTTCTTGTGATTGTTCTTCTAACCTTGAGTTCCTTCAGTGAAAACTAGATACCCCTTGGGTGGAAGCTGAGCAGGCATCACAGTCCTCTCCATGTCTAAAGCAGTGTTGTAAGCCTCGGCGAAGGTTTTGGGTTTATTTCCATCACATGAGGCTTGATGGAAGGGTGAAGACGCTCTATGAAGTGATCCACTCTTCTTTCCTCATCCATCATATAACCAAAACGCTCCAGGATTCGAAACCTGTGCTCGAAGTCTACCACTGAAGAGTTCCTTGAGTCATGTTGGTGAACTCCCTTTCCTTTTCCTTCTTAGCTGCGACAGGGATGAATCTGGCAGTGAAGATCATTTTAAAGTCAGCCCATGCCATTGGTTCCTCAGTCGGATCTCAGCCTAAGATCTGAGTCTCCCACCATATCTTTGCTGCTTCTTCCAGGAGATGAGCAGCAAAGAGGACCTTCTTGCTCGGCTGTACTTCAAGCATGTGGAATCCATTCTCGACTGCAAGCAGCCAAGCTTCTACCTTGTCAACTACCTCAGATTTATCTTTTCCCTAGAACTTCTCAATGTTCAGCTTCACGATGTCCAAGATGGTGGCTCCCAGTCGAGGATGAACATGAAGCGGCTCGCCATTTTCTCCTCTAGCTAAGTCTCGGAGGGCCAAAGCACTAATGGCCTCTGTCAACTTCTTCTGTTGTTCCATCCACAAAGCATCAGGGGTGTGGATTATCATGGTTGGTTTGAGACCACCATCTTGATCTTCTTCCATCCGGGCCACCTCCTCGTACTCATGTTTCACCTTGTACCCTTGGTCTTCTTATTGATCAAGGTTGTTGAAGGGTATCGGGTCAGGGTTAGGGGCCTCATGAGTGGTCTCTTCAGGTCTCTTCCTCTTCTTAGAGGATTCACCATCATGGTTCCTCTTTCTCTTCTCTGAAGACTCCTTTCCCTTACGGGGAGGCCAACCACCCCTAGTTGGATTCCTAGAGCCCTCGGGAATAGAAACAGTCTTTGTACGAGCCATCTACATAAGAATAACAAACAGACCTTTAGTTTATATTTAAACCAATTATACTTATGTCAATTATGTCTCATTACGTATCTTTTATTAATTTGATGGAGGATTCCTTAATCCTTAACTTACTTACCCATACCACATGAGGGTGGGGAAGAGAGAGAAAAAACCTAACTCTTAAAATCCTTAATAGAATATGTGATGAGAAGGGATGAATAAGATGAGAGAGTCCTAAAGGTATCTTATTTCAAATCATACCCTAAGACTTTGGCCAGGCAGTCACACGGATGTGGGAGTCCTCGTATTCTGACTAGCGGCGTGGAGGAAAATATTGACAGCCCCCGATCGTGATCCTTTTCTAGACACCTCGGTCTTTCGGATAATCCTCTAATAACTCCCTTGGGTTCTATAGTGTAATGACCCCGCCTCCCGGTAACCCCCAATTAAGGGAGACCGAAAGGTCGGTGCTGTTATCCAATTAACAAGATCAAAGGTTCGACAAATAATCAATAACAATTATGAAATTCTACTAACTAAATGGAATTTGGTATAAAATTAAAACTTTACTTACCTTTGAAAACCTTGGAAATTTATCTATCCTGGTCTTGACTTATTCTATCTAATCCTCCTTGCACTTTATTTCTTTTTCCGCAATGTGTCACTTTACTGTTTGTTCTTTCAATTGTTGTTCCTAAAACGCTGACAAAGAAAACGTCGGTCAGTATATTAAAATATACTGGTATGTGGGAACAACAAAAATCTTGCAAATATGGCTAACAATTTAATAATCAAATTAATTAACTAGCCAATTTACACTTTTCAGTATGACATTCTCCACCGCTTTTGCCCTAACCCTGGCATACCCACCTTAGGGTGCCCTTTGCCAATGACTTAAGGCCACCTTCTCAATCCCGAGCTTGGTGCCTGGGGGTCACCACCCATGGTGCCCACTAGTCATGCAATATCATAGGCCACCTTCTTGGTGCCTGGGGTCACCACTCAAGGTGTCCATTGGTCTACCTATCTGGGCCTGACCTTTGGCATCATCCATCAGGGTGGCATGTAGGTGCGAGAATACATACTTCTAATTTTAATGTGATAATCATAGTGACTTTATGATTTTGCAAGTATGAACATCCAACAGATAATTTGCATTCAATGCGATTAATCATCCAGAAAATCCTCAAGAAACTAAGGCAATTATTCATAATTAACCACATACCTGTTAAGCAGATTGAATGCAGAAATAACCAATCAAGAATTCAAGCAAGTATGCACAGGTTGGTCCTGAAAAGACATCCAATATTTTCTATCATGGATATGGTATACAAATCTAGTAGACCTAATATTCCCTAGGTTTACTATCTCTTTTTAGGGGTTTGAGTATAATTAGGGTTCTACTCCATTTTATTACTTTAAACCCTAATTTTACAAAATTACTTACCAACCCTAGCTATTTCATCTTTCCCTCACAAAAGATTCTAAGTTCATCCTTTAGCAACAGGAAACCCTAATTTCATATTAGAAATGCTTTTCTTTGCTTTTTCTCTAATTTAGGGTTTCTAAGCATACTAAACAACATATTAGGTTTAAAACCCTAAATCTTGTACTTTTATTATCAAAACAGGTTAAAAATCATCTTATCCATCAGTCAAGTTAATAATGCTCGAATTAACTCCTTTGCAAGATTAAACCTATTATCAATCATCAATTAGGGTTAATACTCACAATTTAATACCCTTTTCTATCCATATTAGATACTTTTGTAAAAGAAACTGGTTTAGGTTTCCAAACTATTTTTAATACGTTACTCATATTTTTCTGATCATTTTTCATGTATTAATTTTCTCCATCCGAGTTTCCTATCAACAGATATGATTTTTGCAAAGAAAAATTACTTTTCTGAATTATTGATTAATTCTAGAAAAAAGTAAGCTATTTGATCGATGATCCTATGGACCCAGATGGATCTGACGATCATGATGTGCGAGCCCCGATTGCGATAGAAAAGAAGGAAAGGATAGCGATGCCCTTACCTAGCCATTGCACACACGAGGGCAAAGGGGTCTTTTACCCCTATTGCTTCTTCAACCTCGCGCTTTCTACTTCTCGCGAGCGAAGCCCAACCATGGTCAACGCCATGGTTGACTTTGAGATCTCGTTCCTCTCGACACTAGACAAGGACACCTCGATCTGTGCCGCACCTCCACGAACTCAGTCATAGTCTCAGCTACGCCCGATCCGGTCAAAGTTGCTGGATCGACTAGGAAGAGTTGCCGGCGATGGTCCAGAGCAGGTTGGCTAAGAAAGAGAGTGCTAGAGGAGAACTTGGCGGCAAGGATGGCTCCCTTAAGCCCTATACTATCTTGCGAAGAGGCACGTAGCCTCACAGAAGGGAAACTTCCCCTTATATAGCCCCTGGCTATGGAGAACGGCCAGCAAGAAGAACCAAAATTAGGGGATTCCCCAAGGTACTGCCAAAACATGGAAAACTTGGTATTAATTGGTGCGGTTTTCTCTCCAGAATCCAATGGAGAGAATCCTAGTTTCGCACACAAACTGCACGGAGACAAAATCAAAACTATAAATCTTGTTTTACTGTTCTGCCTTCCTTTTCCTACCTGAGGTAGGAGAGAATGCGGCCACCGTTGGATCTCAGATCCAACGGCTGTCACGTCATGCACCCAAAGTATATAGAAACAAATCATGACATTTAATACATATTTCCCACTTTAAGAGATTTTGTAAAACTTATAACTCACAAACCGTTTATCCAATTAATCCCAAATTTTAAGGGAATCTTATTAATGACTTAATCCATCATCATGTCAAAATTTGGTTCATTATATAAATAAATCAGATCCCTTTCTTTATTTGCAAGTTATTACTCAATTGGGTATATTTCTCATCTAATTTCCCTTTCCTTTGCTATTAAATTATTATTTTGAGTTCCTTGAACCTCAAGGAACCTTAATGGCTTGAAATCCAATCTTTGGAATGTTCTTTAGCCTTTCACTTATCTTTTATCTATTTTCTCTTTCTTCTTATTAATTTCTTATCAAAATATCTCCTTTCGTGGATTTCTCTTTATCTCTCTTATTATTTTCCTTATTGGCGTTCCTTGTAATATTAGAAACCTCATGGATATGAAAATTCATCAAAGATGACTTAATTATACCTCTTTCCACTCATTTTCCACATTTATCATTGTTTTCAATTCCTTTCTTAATAAGGAAATATTTAATTGATCTTTTCTATTCTTATTGCATTCTTTATGAAACTTTGGACTCCTTGGAACCCAAGGTTCCCAAGAGGCACGAAATCCATCTTTGGATTACATTATTTTTCCTTCTAGAGGTTTCCACATCTTTCTTTTCAAAATCTCAATTATTCATTTATTAATTGAATTTCCTTGTTATTGGGCCCAATAGCCAATAAAGCCCACAAACCAAACAACAAGTCTATTTTAAACGAAATCCATTTATTCACAACAAATTATATCATTATTTGTCCAAATATCTTTAATACGAGAAATTACCTTTCTCACCAAAGAAACCCAAAATTTGGGGTTGTAACATCCTTCCCCTCTTATGAGAATTTTGCCCTCAAAATTCCATCAAGCAAGCAAACAAATAGGATAAGTCTTCTTATGTCCATCAGGGCTCCCATGTGGCTTCACCCTTTCCATGGTGTTTCCCAAGAGCCTTTATTATCTCATTTTCTTCCATCTGAGTTCTTTCTTACCTTGGTATATCGTACCCTCATAGGTGACTCAGGACTTTTCAGCCTTTCAAAAGCTGAATAGGTTCAGGGCACATCACCTGGATTGGGTACCTCACATAGTGCTCTAGATAAGACTCATGCAACACATCATTTTATCTTGAGGGGTAAGGTTAACACAACCATCTCCACCAATCCATCTCAAATGGACCCATATATCAGGGACTCATCTTTCTCAGCTGTAGCTTAGAGGGGTCGAATTTTCACATCATATATTCTCCCACAGTGAACTGCATATCAGTCTGCTTTGCATCAGCTCGTGACTCACGTCACCACTGGGCTCTATCTCAGCCATTGCATGATCAAAGCGACTTCATCTGCACACACTTGTGGTTCTTTTCTGTCCTTCGCGAGGCCTCCTTCACCAACATCATCATAATGAAGTGGTGACCGACACAACCTCCCTATAGAACTTCTTGCATCCCGATAAAGGCTATGGTGGTTAACATCACATCTTAAGAACTGTCTCTATGTATCACCCTAAATGAGCACACATGCTCTCATCAAATCATACTTTCCATTAGTAAGGGGTGATAACCTGTACTATCATCGAGTTCTTCATGTATCCACTCCCACCTCATGGAAGTGAACCTTGGTCATACCCAAGAACTTTTGAACTCACATCATGGTGTAGTTGAACCATCTCTTTTCATATGTAGTTCAACCAGATCTGTCCCTTGTCAGAACTCTTCCTTTCTCATGTCATCTAGGTAAGGCAATCTACCATAACCCATATTGTATCTTGACCTTCTTGGACTAGAGAGACTCACAACATCCATAGTGATGAACTCCCATTCCCTCTCAGGAACTCTTTATACTTTATATCCATGCACTGAGTTAATGGTGTTTGTCCTTCACCTCTTGGCTTGCATGGCCACAAGCTACATGCAACTTTGTTTTAAGCATCCAGAATGCTACCATCACTTACTATCTTTGTAGTATCAAGGTATATCATGACCTCCTGTATTGTTATGATTCCTCAAGCTTGATACCTCAGAAACCCTAAACCACTCTCAAAAGGGTTTTATTACCTTCCTATCCAAAGAAGTGCATCTGAGGTTCTATCACCATCCTTTTACTACATCAAGGACTAAACCATTAACTGTTCAATATATCTTATTACATTCGAGTATTAGCCAAAACACATCTTCTTTCCAAACTTAGGGTTAGCCAAACAACCTCAACTTGTTCAAGCCTCTAACTAAACTAGGCAGCTAGATCTCAACTAGAGCATTCATTACCACCTGTCATCCTTAAGTGTTAGGTAACATACACCTCCATGTATTATACTTATCATCTCATCTCAAACTCTAAGTCTATCTTCATCAAGAAGCTCTGAGCTCATCCTCACTGTGATCGAACTCGACCTTGGTTAACTTGCAAATTCCACATAGCTTCTGCTAAAAACATCCTTATTTCTCTTACTATTTGTAAACCATCCATGTATCGTTCACTCCACAAGGGTATGTTATTATCTCTATCCTCATACCTCATAGCAACGTTCCCACTTCCATCATCTTTTATCCTTAGTGTAAGGCATGCGTACTGTCCTATCTCTCACTCCCATAACAAGAAGAAATAAGCATTTGGCGGTCGTCCAATTACAGAGTTCTTACCATTCCAAGAGTAGAGATGGTACATCCCACCTTACCAATACACCTTCAAATCTAAGTTGAAACGTGAAACTCATGTCTCCACATCACAAACATCATGGTATCAAAAATTTCTTCCATGGAAAACTGATCTGAAACCTACTTGGGTCACCACACAATCCTTGGTCATCTCCTCTAGGTCTATAGGATGCCGACACTTTTGGGGTCATCCCTCTTCCCTTATGCATCCAGAGAGTGCCCTACTCATCTGCCCTTTGGGTCCCATGAGTTCATGAAGGTGATCAATCTCCTAACCCATGGCCCTCAGACAATGATAGTTGTTACCTCCCAACCCTATGGTCGTGTGCAACTAGGGAATTAGGAAACTCCGTCTTTCATCGGTCTTATACCTACCTGACCCTTGGATAGACTTAGGATTCTATCATAGTACATGTTCAACTCATAACCTTACCTAATCCTTCATCATCTCTCTCTGCATTCTTGGGTTGTCTTTTATCCTTTCATAAGGGTCATGGCGAGCTGCCTAACTTGGTCGAACCCCATACCGGTTACCTCCATGGTAACACATCCACATGCACATAGAGATGGTTATCCATGGGTCTATATATTCATTCTCATGCCATGTACTCTTCACTTAGCTTCTCAAGATCCTATGAAACCTCCTTAGGTTACCTCAAAACCAACCAAACTGGTAAACTTCCTATCAAAGGGTCGCTCTCCCAGGATGGGAGGAAACTACACCTTTATAACAAAGGTCACAAGAATTCTTAGGGTTTACATCCATATGAGCATGCTTAAACCAACAACTGCTAAGGCACAAGCATACCTACAAAACCATGCTAGGTCCCACTTGCTCTCATCCTTAACATTACATCAACTTAGTTGTGAGGGGTTCATCAAACATACCCTTAACGCAAGGGATTTCCTTTACCTCTACACATGAGGAGTACCATGCTCGAAACTATAGAGACTCAAATCTCATCATGAGCATCGGATATAGTGCTTCCCCTCTTAGGCCTAGGAACCCTAAGTTCTCCTTTGGGTATCCAACTACATGCTCAACCTCTTAACCACGAATAAAGCATGTCCAAGGTATGTCATGTACCTCCATGATCTTTCTACTCGAGCAACACTTTAGAGTTGAGTCCTCTTCTAGGGCAACCAACTAGGTATAAAGCCTCACAACTGGTTACTTAAACCTCCTTAGTGTCTAAAGCACTCTTTATCTCATCCAGTAGGTAACCACTTATACCATGGGTACTAGAAGCATCGTCCTCTCTCTAGGGTTTGGTTCCTCTAAAGGAAACCAATATATCATCATCCTCCAAGAATCAAGCATAAGGCAACCACTATCATCCACGTAGGTCGCATGATCCTTAACTCCCCACTATTCTTCAAGTTTTGGGATTTTAGACTTCCAACCTCCTTGTTGGGGTCCTGCTTCCTCTCTCTAGAGCTAAAACCACCTCCATCCATACCTACTAGAGGTCCCTTCTCCATGAAGGCTCATGTTTTCAAGCAAACCCTTATGTGGCTGAAGCCTATTCTCAACTCATGTCTGGCTTAAGATTATTCATATGCTTATCTCATAATCCATCCATCATGCCCTTTTGGCCAGGGTTTCAACCTACTACCGTACCATTGATGTACTCTGGCTGCATGCCATCCCCTACTTGCATAAGCCATAGGGTTTCTATAGGTTCTTCACTAACTTCATCCATGAAGGAGATACCCTTTGCTTTAACATGCACGACCCTTTCCCGGGTTGCTCATCATGTCAACTCTCTCTCTCTAATCTTCACTTAGGGTTAGGGTTAACATCATCCTCAAAGGATGTGCTAGGTCTCTACTTTTAATGGATGTCTCTACCTCCAAGACTAATTCTCTCTACTCATCCTCCAGACAAGGAGGTCTATCCTCAAGTCTCTCCTGAGGGCAAAGACAACTCGTGTCATACGACCTAAGCATGTATCTATTCTTTAGTTTGTGCTTAATCTATTAAGCCTATGTCCATGACATCTTATTTACATGCTTTTTATTAATTTGGTGGAGAATTCCTTAGACCTTATTAACTTTTCCCATACCTCAAGAGGGTGAGGAGAAGAGATAAAACCCTAATCCTTAAGGTCCTTAACAAAATTTGAGTTGAGAAGCGATGAACAAGATGAGAGAGTTCTAAAGGTATCTTATTTCGAATCATACCCTAAGACTTTGGCCAGGCGGTCACATGGATCTGGGTGTCCTCGTATTCCGACTAGCGGTGCGAAGGAAAATATTGCCAGCCCCCAGTCGTGATCCTTTTCTAGACACCTCTGTCTTTCAGATAATCCTCTAATAACTCCCTTGGGTTCTATAGAATTTGTAAAATTTAATAATTATTAAAGATTAAGTGAGGAACCTACACTCTAATACCAATTGTAACGACCCCGCCTCCCGGTAACCCCCAATTAAGGGAGACCGAAAGGTCGGTGCTGTTATCCAATTAATTGGATCAAAGGTTCAAAAAATAATCAATAACAATTATGAAATTCTACTAACTAACTGGAATTTGGTATAAAATTAAAACTTTACTTACCTTTGAAAACCTTGGAAATCTATCTGTCCTGGCTTTGACTTATTCTATCTAATGCTCCTTGCACTTTATTTCTTTTTCTGTAATGTGTCACTTTACTGTTTGTTCTTTCAATTGTTGTTCCTAAAACGCCGACAAACAAAACATCGGTCAGTATATCGAAATATACTGGTATGTGGGAACAACCAAAATCTTGCAAATATGGCTAACAATTTAATAATCAAATTAATTAACAAGCCAATTTACACTTTTCAGTATGACATTCTCCACCGCTTTTGCCCTAACCCTGGCATACCCACCTTAGGGTGCCCTTTGCCAATGACTTAAGGCCACCTTCTCAATCCCGAGCTTGGTGCCTGGGGGTCACCACCCATGGTGCCCACTAGTCATGCAATATCATAGGCCACCTTCTTGGTGCCTGGGGTCACCACTCAAGGTGTCCATTGGTCTACCCATCTGGGCCTGACATTTGGCATCATCCATCAGGGTGGCATGTAGGTGAGAGAATACATACTTCTATTTTTAATGTGATAATCATAGTGACTTTATGATTTTGCAAGTATGAACATCCAACTGATAATTTGCATTCAATGCGATTAATCATCTGGAAAATCCTCGAGAAACTAAGGCGGTTATTCATAATTAACCACATACCTGTTAAGTAGATTGAATGTAGAAATAACCAATCAAGAATTCAAGCAAGTATGCACAGGTTGGCACTGAAAAGACATCCAATATTCTCTATCATGGATATGGTATACAAATCTAGTAGACCTAATATTCCCTAGGTTTACTTTCCCTTTTTAGGGTTTTGAGTATAATTAGGGTTATACTCCATTTTATTACTTTAAACCCTAATTTTACAAAATTACTTACCAAACCTAGCTATTTCATCTTTCCCTCACAAAAGATTCTAAGTTTATCCTTTAGCAACAGGAAACCCTAATTTCATATTAGAAATGCTTTTCTTTGCTTTTTCTCTAATTTAGGGTTTCTAAGCATACTAAACAACATATTAGGTTTAAAACCCTAAATCTTGTACTTATTATTATCAAAATAGGTTAAAAACCATCTTATGCATCAATCAAGTTAATAATGCTCGAATTAACTCCTTTGTAAGATTAAACCTATTATCAATCATCAATTAGGGTTAATACTTACAATTTAATACCCTTTTCTATCCATATTAGATACTTTTGTAAAAGAAACTGATTTAGGTTTCCAAACTATTTTTAATGCATTACACGTATTTTTATGATCATTTTTCATGTATTAATTTTCTCCATCCGAGTTTCCTATCAACAGATATGATTTTTGCAAAGAAAAATTACTTTTCTGGATTATCGATTAATTCTAAAAAAAAGTAAGCCGTTTGATCGATGATCCTATGGACCCAGATGGATTTGACGATCATGATGTACGCGCCCCGATTGCGATAGAAAAGAAGGAAAGGACATCGATGCCCTTACCTGGCCATTGCACACACGAGGGCAAAGGGGTCTTTTACCCCTATTGCTTCTTCAACCTCGCACTTTCTGCTTCTCGCGAGCGAAGTCCAACCATGGTCAACGCCATGGTTGACTTCAAGATCCCGTTCCTCTCGACACTAGACAAGGACACCTCGATCTCCACTGCACCTCCACGAACTCAGTCGTGGTCTCATCTATGCCCGATCCGGTCAAAGTTGCTGGATCGACTAGGAGGAGTTGTCGGCGATGGTCTAGAGCAGGTTGGCTAAGAAAGAGAGTGTTAGAGGAGAACCTGGTGGCGATGATGGCTCCCTTAAGCCCTATACTATCATGCGAAGAGGCACGTAGCCTCACAAAAGGGAAACTTCCCCTTATATAGCCCCTAGCTATGGAGAACGACCAGCAAGAAGAACCAAAATTAGGGGATTCCCCAAGGTACTTCCAAAACATGGAAAACATGGTATTAATTGGTGCGGTTTTCTCTCCAGAATCCAATGGAGAGAATCCTAGTTTCGCACACAAACCACACAGAGACAAAATCGAAACTATAAATCTCGTTTTACTGTCTGCCTTCGTTTTCCTACCCGAGGTAGGAGAGAATGCGGCCACCGTTAGATCTCAGATCCAACGGCTGTCACGTCATGCGCCCAAAGTATATAGAAACAAATCGTGACATTTAATACATATTTCCCACTTTAGGAGATTTTTTAAAACTTATAACTCACCAACCGTTTATCCAATTAATCCCAAATTTTTAGGGAATCTTATTAATGACTTAATCCATCATCATGCCAAAATTGGGCTCATTATATAAAGAAATCGGGTCCCTTTCTTCATTTGCAAGTAATTACTCAATTGGGTATATTTCTCATCTAATTTCCCTTTCCTTTGCTATTAAATTATTATTTTGAGTTCCTTGAACCTCATGGAACCTTAATGGCTTTAAATCCCATCTTTGGAATGTTCTTTAGCCTTTCACTTATCTTTTATCTATTTTCTCTTTCTTCTTATTCATTTCTTATCAAAATATCTCCTTTCGGGGATTTCTCTTTATCTCTCTTATTATTTTCCTTATTGGTGTTCCTTGTAATATTAGAAACCTCATGGATACGAAAATTCATCAAAGACGACTTAATTATACCTCTTTCCACTCATTTTCCACATTTATCATTGTTTTCAATTCCTTTCTTAATAAGGAAATATTTAATTGATCTTTTCTCTTCTTATTGCATTCTTTATGCAACTTTGGACTCCTTGGAACCCAAGGTTCCTAAGAGGCACGAAATCCATCTTTGGATTACATTATTTTGCCTTCTAGAGGTTTCCACATCTTTCTTTTCAAAATCTCAATTTTTCATTTATTAATTGAATTTCCTTGTTATTGGGCCTAATAGCCAATAAAGCCCACAAATCAAACAACAAGGATATTTTAAACGAAATCCATTTATTCACAACAAATTATATCATTATTCGTCCAAATATCTTTAATACGAGAAATTACCTTTCTCACCAAAGAAACCCAAAATTTGGGGTTGTAACATCCTTCCCCTCTTATGAGAATTTTCCCCTCAAAATTCCATCAAGCAAGCAAACAAACAAGATAAGTCTTCTTATGTCCATCAGGGTTCCCATGTGGCTTCACCCTTCCATGGTGTTTCCTAAGAACCTTCATTATCTCATTTTCTTCCATCTGAGTTCATTCTTACCTTGGTATATTGTACCCTCATAGGTGACTCAGGACTTTTCAGCCTTTCAAAAGTTGAATAGGTTCAGGGCACATCACCTGGCTTGGGTACCTCACATAGTGCTCTAGATCAGACTCTTGCAACACATCATTTTATCCTGAGGGGTAAGGTTAACACAACCATCTCCACCAATCCATCTCAAATGGACCCATATATCGGGGACTCAGCTTTCTCAGCTGTAGCTTAGAGGGGTCGGATTTTCACATCACATATTCTCCCATAGTGAACTGCATATTAGTCTACTTTGCATCATCTCGTGACTCACGTCACCACTGGGCTCTCTCTCAACCATTGCACGATCAGAGCTACTTCATCTGCACACACTTGTGGTTCTTTTCTGTCCTTCGCGAGGCCTCCTTCACCAATATCATCATAATGAAGTGGTGACTGACACAACCTCCCTATAGAACTTCTTGCATCCCGATAAAGGCTATGGTGGTTAACATCACATCTTAATAACTGTCTCTATGTATCACCCTAAATGAGCACACATGCTCTCATCAAATCATATTGTCCAATAGTATGGGATGATAACCTGTACTATCATCGAGTTCTTCATGTATCCACTCCCACCTCATGGAAGTGAACCTTGGTCATACCCAAGAACTTTTGAACTCGCATCATGGTGTAGTTGAACCATCTCTTTTCATATGTAGTTCAACCAGATCTATCCCTTATCATAACTCTTCCTTTCTCATGTCATCTTGGTAAGGTGATCTACCATAACCCATATTGTATCTTGACCTTCTTGGTCTAGAGAGACTCACAACATCCATAGTGATGAACTCCCATTCCCTCTCAGGAACTCTTTATACTTTATATCCATGCACTAGGTAAATGGTGTTTGTCCTTCACCTCCTGGCTTGCATGGCCACAAGCTACATGCAACTTTGTTTTAAGCATCCAGAATGCTACCATCACTTACTATCTTTGTAGTATCAAGGTATATCATGACCTCCTGTATTGTTATGATTCCTCAAGCTTGATATCTCGAAAACTCTAAACCACTCTCAAAAGGGTTTTATTACCTTCCTATCCAAAGAAGTGTATCTGAGGTTCTGTCACCATCCTTTTACTACATCAAGGACTAAACCATTAACTTGTTCAACATATCTTATTACATCCGAGTATTAGCCAAAACACATCTTCTTTCTAAACTTAGGATTAGCCAAACAACCTCAACTTCTTCTAGCCTCTAACAAAACTTGGCAGCTAGATCTCAACCAGATCATTCATTACCACCTCTCATCCTTAAGTGTTAGGTAACATACACCTCCATGTATTATACTTATCATCTCATCTCAAACTCTAAGTCTATCTTCATCAAGAAGCTCTGAGCTCATCCTCACTGTGATCGAACTCAACCTTGGTTAACTTGCAAATTCCACATAGCTTCTGCTAAAAACATCCTTATTTCTCTTACTATTTGTAAACCATCCATGTATCGTTCACTCCATAAGGGTATGTTATTATCTCTATCCTCATAACTCATAGCAACGTTCCAACTTCCATCATCTTTTATCCTTGGTGTAAGGCATGCGTACTGTCCTATCTCTCACTCCCATAACAAGAAGAAATAAGCATTTGGCGGTCGTCCAAATACAGAGTTCTTCTCATTCTAGGAGTAGAGATGGTACATCCCACCTTGTCAGTATACCTTCAAATCTAAGTTGAAACGTGCAACTCATGTCTCCACATCACAAACATCATGATATCAAAAATTTCTTCCATGGAAAACTGATCTGAAACCTACTTGGGTCACCACACAATCCTTGGTCATCTCCTCTAGGTCTATAGGGTGCCGACACTTTTGGGGTCATCCCTCTTCCCTTATGCATCAAGAGAGTGCCCTACTCATCTGCCCTTTGGGTCCCATGAGTTCATGAAGGTGACCAATCTCCTAACCCATGGCCCTCAAACAATGATAGCTGTTACCTCCCGACCCTATGGTCATGTGCAACTAGGGAATTAGGAAACTCCATCTTTCATCGATCTTATCCCTACTTGACCCTTGGATAGACTTAGGATTCTATCATAGTACATGTTCAACTCAGAACCTTACCTAATGCTTCATCATCTCTCTCTACATTCTTGGGCTGTCTTTTATCCTTTCATAAGGGTCATGGTGACCTGCGTACCTTGGTCGAGCCCCATACCGGTTACCTCCATGGTAACACATCCACATGCACATAGAGATGGTTATCTATGGGTCTATAGATTTATTCTCATGCCATGTACTCTTCACTTAGCTTCTCAAGATCCTATGAAACCTCCTTAGGTTACCTTAAAACCAACCAAACTGGTAAACTTCCTACCAAAGGGTTTCTCTCCCAGGATGGGAGGAAACTGCACCTTTATAACAAAGGTCACAAGAATTCTTAGGGTTTACATCCATATGAGCATGCTTAAACCAACAACTACTAAGGCACAAGCGTACCTACAAAACCATGCTAGGTCGCACTTGTTCTCATCCTTAACATTACATCAACTTAGTTGTGAGGGGTTCATCAAACATACCCTTAACGTAAGGGATTTCCTTTACCTCTACACATGAGGAGTACCATGCTCGAAACTATAGAGACTCAAATCTCATCATGAGCATCAGATACACTGCTTCCCCTCTTAGGCCTAGGAACCCTAGGTTCTCCTTTGGGTATCCAACTACATGCTCAACCTCTTAACCACGAATCAAGCATGTCCAAGGTATGTCATGTACCTCCATGGTCTTTCTACTCGAGCAATGCTTCGGAGTTGAGTCCTCTTCCAGGGCAACCAACTAGGTATAAAGCCTCACAACTGGTTACTTAAACCTCCTTAGGGTCTAAAGCACTCTTTATCTCATCCAGCAGGTAACCACTTATACCATGGGTACTAGAAGCATCGTCCTCTCTCTAGGGTTTGGTTCCTCTAAAGGCAACCAAGATATCATCAGCCTCCAAGAATCAAGCATAAGGCAACCACTATCATCCACGTAGGTCGCATCATCCGTAACTCCGCACTATTCTTCAAGTTTCGGGGTTTTAGACTTCCAACCTCCTTGTTGGGTCCTGCTTCCTCTCTCTAGAGCTAAAACCACCTCCAGCCATACCTACTAGAGGTCCCTTCTCCATGAAGGCTCATGCTTTCAAGCAAACCCTCATGTGGTTGAAGCCTATGCTCAACTCATGTCTGGCTCAAGATTATTCATATGCTTATCTCATAAGCCATCCATCGTGCCCTTTTGGCCAGAGTTTCAACCTACTACCGTACCACTGATGTACTCTGGGTGCATGCCATCCCCTACTTGCATAAGCCATAGGGTTTCTATAGGTTCTTCACTAACTTCATCCATGAAGGAGCTACCCTTTTCTTTAACATGCACGACCCTTTCCCGGGTTGCTCATCATGTCAACTCTCTCTCTAATATTCACTTAGGGTTAGGGTTAACATCATCCTCAAAGGATGTGCTAGGTCTCTACTTTTAATGGAGGTCTCTACCTCCAAGACTAATTCTCTCTACTCATCCTCCAGACAAGGAGGTCTATCCTCAAGTCTCTCCTGAGGGCAAAGACAACTCGTGTCATACGACCCAAGCATGTATCTATTCTTTAGTTTGTGCTTAATATATTAAGCTTATGTCCATGACATCTTATTTACATGCTTTTTATTAATTTGGTGGAGGATTCCTTAGACCTTATTAACTTTTCCCATACCTCAAGAGGGTGAGGAGAAGAGAGAAAACCCTAATCCTTAAGGTCCTTAACAAAATTTGAGTTGAGAAGGGATGAACAAGATGACAGAGTCCTAACGGTATCTTATTTCGAATCATACCCTAAGACTTTGGCCAGGCAGTCACACGGATCCGGGTGTCCTCGTATTCCGACTAGTGGTGCAGAGGAAAATATTGCCAGCCCCCGGTCGTGATCCTTTTCTAGACACCTCAGTCTTTCGGCTAATCCTCTAATAACTCCCTTGGGTTCTATAGAATTTGTAAAATTTAATAATTATTAAAGATTAAGTGAGGAACCTACACTCTAATACCAATTGTAACGACCCTGCCTCCCGGTAACCCCCAATTAAGGGAGACCGAAAGGTCAGTGCTGTTATCCAATTAACATGATCAAAGGTTCAACAAATAATCAATAAAAATTATGAAATTCTACTAACTAACTGGAATTTGGTATAAAATTAAAACTTTACTTACCTTTGAAAACCTTGGAAATCTATCTATCTTGGTCTTGACTTATTCTATCTAATGCTCCTTGCACTTTATTTCTTTTTCCGCAATGTGTCACTTTACTGTTTGTTCTTTCAATTGTTGTTCCTAAAACGCCGACAAACAAAACGTCGGTCAGTATATCGAAATATACTGGTATGTGGGAACAACCAAAATCTTGCGAATATGGCTAACAATTTAATAATCAAATTAATTAACAAGCCAATTTACACTTTTCAGTATGACATTCTCCACCACTTTTGCTCTAACCCTAGCATACCCACCTTAGGGTGCCCTTTGCCAGTGACTTAAGGCCACCTTCTCAATCCTGAGCTTGGTGCCTGGGGGTCACCACCCATGGTGCCCACTAGTCATGCAATATCATAGGCCACCTTCTTAGTGCCTGGGGTCACCACTCAAGGTGTCCATTGGTCTACCCATATGGGCCTGACCTTTGGTATCATCCATCAGGGTGGCATGTAGGTGCGAGAATACATACTTCTATTTTTAATGTGATAATCATAGTGACTTTATGATTTTGCAAGTATGAACATCCAACAGATAACTTGCGTTCAATGTGATTAATCATCCGGAAAATCCTCGAGAAACTAAGGCGGTTATACATAATTAACCACATACCTGTTAAGCAGATTGAATGCAGAAATAAACAATCAAGAATTCAAGCAAGTATGCATAGGTTGGTCCTGAAAAGACATCCAATATTCTCTATCATGGATATGGTATACAAATCTAGTAGACCAAATATGCCCTAGGTTTACTAGCCCTTTTTAGGGTTTTGAGTATAATTAGGATTCTACTCCATTTTCTTACTTTAAACCCTAATTTTAAAAAATTACTTACCTACCCTAGCTATTTCATCTTTCCCTCACAAAAGATTCTAAGTTCATCCTTTAGCAACAGGAAACCCTAATTTCATATTAGAAATGCTTTTCTTTGCTTTTTCTCTAATTTAGGGTTTCTAAGCATACTAAACAACATATTAGGTTTAAAACCCTAAATCTTGTACTTTAATTATCAAAACAGGTTAAAAACCATCTTATCCATCAATGAAGTTAATAATGCTCGAATTAACTCCTTTGTAAGATTAAACCTATTATCAATCATCAATTAGGGTTAATACTCACAATTTAATACCCTTTTCTATCCATATTAGATACTTTTGTAAAAGAAACTAATTTAGGTTTCCAAACTATTTTTAATGCGTTACTTGTATTTTTCTGATCATTGTTCATGTATTAATTTTCTCCATCCGAGTTTCCTATCAACAAATATGATTTTTGCAAAGAAAAATTACTTTTCTGAATTATTGATTAATTCTAGAAAAAAGTAAGCCGTTTGATCGATGATCCTATGGACCCGGATGGATCTGACGATCATGATGTGCGCGCCCCGATTGTGATAGAAAAGAAGGAAAGGACAGCGATGCCCTTACCTGGCTATTGCACACAAGAGGGCAAAGGGGTCTTTTACCCCTATTGCTTCTTCAACCTCGCGCTTTCTGCTTCTCGCGAGCGAAGCCCAACCATGGTCAACGTCATGGTTGACTTCGAGATCCCTTTCCTCTCGACACTAGACAAGGACACCTCTATCTCCGCCGCACCTCCACGAACTCAGTCGTGGTCTCAGCTATGCCCGATCCGGTCAAAGTTGGTGGATCGACTAGGAGGAGTTGCCGGCGATGGTCCAGAGCAGGTTGGCTAAGAAAGAGAGTGCTAGAGGAGAACTTGGCGGCGAAGATGGCTCCCTTAAGCCCTATACTATCTTGCGAAGAGGCACATAGCCTCACAGAAGGGAAACTTCCCCTTATATAGCCCCTAGATATGGAGAACAACTAGCAAGAAGAACTAAAATTAGGGGATTCCCCAAGGTACTGCCAAAACATGGAAAACTTGGTATTAATTGGTGCAGTTTTCTCTCCAGAATCTAATGGAGAGAATCCTAGTTTCACACACAAACCGCATGGAGACAAAATCAAAACTATAAATCTCATTTTACTGTTTTGCCTTCCTTTTCCTACCCAAGGTAGGAGAGAATGCGGCCATCGTTGGATCTCAGATCCAACGGCTGTCACGTCATGTGCCCAAAGTATATAGAAACAAATCGTGACATTTAATACATATTTCCCACTTTATGA
Organism: Alisma plantago-aquatica; assembly: GCA_963693085.1. Classification (NCBI taxonomy): domain Eukaryota; kingdom Viridiplantae; phylum Streptophyta; class Magnoliopsida; order Alismatales; family Alismataceae; genus Alisma; species Alisma plantago-aquatica. The sequence continues at coordinate 1,050,724,851 of OY856409.1, read as the reverse complement.
GATTTTGTAAAACTTATAACTCACAAACCGTTTATCCAATTAATCCCAAAGTTTAAGGGAATCTTATTAATGACTTAATCCATCATCATGCCAAAATTGGGCTCATTATATAAAGAAATCGGGTCCCTTTCTTTATTTGCAAGTTATTACTCAATTGGGTATATTTCTCATCTAATTTCCCTTTCATTTGCTATTAAATTATTATTTTTAGTTCCTTGAACCTCAAGGAACCTTAATGTCTTGAAATCCCATCTTTGGAATGTTCTTTATCCTTTCACTTATCTTTTATCTATTTTCTCTTTCTTCTTATTCATTTCTTATCAAAATATCTCCTTTCAGGGATTTCTCTTTATCTCTCTTATTATTTTCCTTATTGGTGTTCCTTGTAATATTAGAAACCTCAGTATTGGGTTTGATAATTATTAATGTCTGGTAAAGTTTTATAATTATTAATGTTTATTTGTTGAATCTTAATCCGAAAATTAGAATAATGGCTCTGACCTCCTGGTCTCCCATAATTGGGGGTCACTGGAAGGCGGGGTCGTTACATGTTGTGAAGTAGAGCAGGCACGTCGCCTAATAAAGAACGGTGGCTATGCTCCGAAGAAAGAGGGAGATCACACTAGATGAAAATGTGAGGGTGAAAAGAAGGATGTTGAACTGGGTTCAGAAGGAAGTTGAGGCAGAGCAGGCACAACGCCTAAGAAAGAACAACGACTGTACTCTGGGGAAAGAGGGAGATCACACTAGATGTGAACGTGAGGGTGAAAAGAAGGACGCTGAATTGGGTTCCGAAGGCAGTGAACCGTCAGAGAGCCAGCCAACCCAAAGCTGAACCAGACGGGTCCATGAGTGAAAGTTGTGCCCTTGGTGGACACATGGCAACACCTGATTGGAAATAAAAAGGTAAAACCTAGAAAATGCATAGATCTTCAATAATTCATAAAAAAATTGATCCTTTACTTGAAAAATACAAATAAGGTACTAAAATTCTCAAAAAACTATGTAGAATGTCATAAAAGTATAATATCATGCTTTTGATACACTAATCTCAGTGATATCATGTAAGTTGTGAAATGCTTATTTCATAGATAATAAATATCAATTGATGACCTAAAATTATGATAATATGTCAGTAAATTCATATTCATATTTATAATCCATTTAAGGTTAGTGATTATGATGTTGATGCACGAAATCATGTAATTTGCTCCATATAACTAATTAGGGCTAATTACACTAATTAATGTGCAATAAATGCAAAGACGCTCAAGAAACTTTGAAAATTGCAGAGTAAGCTTATATCAATAACTGGAAGATACTATATAATTATGAGATCATAATTATGCATATAAATAAGGTTACATGTTTTGGGAACCTATAATGATGAGAAAACCCTAACCGGATTAATGTATATAATACAAATAATGATATGGAAACTAATGGTCATACAATTGACTATAATCTGGAGTACGACATCAGTAACATCAACCCCGGATAAAAACAAGAGTAAGATAAGATATAATGTTGGGAATACTAAATGAACACAAATAGGGCTAAGATGATGAGAATATGATGATAGTATATGATCTTATCTTGATCAAGGTTTGACCTAGATATCTGATCCATTATATGATAGTACTAAATCTCTTTGGTACAATAGTGCATCGATGAAAGTACTACATCTCTTTGGTATAACAGTACATGCAAGCACTAAATCTCTTTGGCAATATAGTGCATTTATGAAAGTACTAAATCTCTTCGGTTGAATAGTTCGTGTGAGCACTGAATCTCTTTGGTGGAATAGTGCATGTGGTTGATCAACTTTACATATAATGGAAATTGTGCCTAAAATATGTTTTCTCTTTTTTTAATAAACATATTTGTTCAAGTATATGCCTTTTGTTATATTTCCTTAAAATTGCCAAGTATTATTTTTATCTTATTGCCAAGCTTAGTAATGAGAGGTATATAAAAAGACACATAGGCGTACTCAGTACAATATTTTTGAATATTGTGTTGACGTGTACCACATGTAATCTCTATTTTAGGTATGTGGACATATGCTCTTGAATAACCAGGATTGTGAGTTGTGTGGCGAGCTGGTGTATAGGTGGACCTATTGTCTTAAGATCATGTTGTTTAGTGTAGTACATGTATATGTAAAATTTACTGTTCAATATGTAATATCAAATGTTGCAACAATTCATTATGTAATTATATGTTGAATTGTGAACATGTGTTGTATGGTTTTATTATTGTTCATGTGAATGTGCTACTGTTGTTTCCTTCTGACTTCCTCAGATTTTATTCTTCTTAGCCTAGTGTGTGGTGTTTAAATTTGGATTCTCACTGAGGTGAGGCTTCAATTTAGACATCACACATCAAATTAAGTTTTAGAAAATCCAGGGACGTCACAGGTTTAGTGGTCCTATGCTCTTTACCCCTTTAGGTTGTGGAGGGTTATACTAAGTGACATATTAGATGTTTATTTGATCTCTAGGATGGTTATGACATATGATAACCAAGCCTAGTTAGTTGAGATCACCTATATGGAATAATGACCTATGTGCATAAGCCCACCTAGTAAACTTAACTCCCAGGATTGATATATAACCCTAATACCCTTAGAGTGTTTTAGTTTGATACATTAGGTTAAAACTTTTAGGGAGTGGAGATTAGTTGGTTGGTAGTTCATGAATGATTACACATTGAGGATGAAATCCTTTTTAAGGGATGATGTGCTTTAACACATCAAAACCTGACTTCATTCCCCTGGAAATCATAACTCCATGGACTAAATACCATTGAATTTAGTCAAGAGAAAATGTCAAACATGGTGTAAATTATACCCTACATGTCCTTGATAGGATGATAATGACAATACTAATTAGATGAGTAGTATTAATGGATAAATAATAATTTGGATATTTTGTATAATAAATACTAACATGTTTTATGCAAATGTATGCATACCTAAATTGGTAAAGGAAACTAAATTGGTAAAATATAATTGGAGACCCATATCATAATGTAGGACTCATAAGATACTTATAAGTTTCATTCAAGAGTTTATACCTTTAGATTCATATATTCATGCAAATTGTAAGTAATTTAAATTAAAGAGTGTAATAATGTTTAAAATAAGATGGAACATAATTATATAAAAAACAATGATGAGAAATATCCTAAATAGGCATAAAACTGATATGTAGTTTATTGGAGAATTAGTTTATTTGTTATTGAATGATAACATCCTTAAGTGACTATAAAATAAATACTGACTTAAATAATGGATATGTTTGCATATAAGAACTAGGGAAAGTAATTCTTGATAAGAAAATTCCCTAAACAATTCTAATAAAAATATTTTAGATATATGTTAACTAAGATTATAAATATGGTAATAATATAAATAATACCTAATACAATCTTATAAAAGATAATATGAAAAGCAGAAATATGAGTAAAATATTTATGATGATTGGATTTACAAATAGGGAAAGTGTTTAATGAATATATAAACCAAAAGGAACCAAATGCCAAATCATTTGACAAAGCCATTTAATTAGAATTAGATAGATTTAAACACCTTAAAATTGCAAATAAATTAATTTTTGATCTAAAAAGTAGAACACCATGAGATATTCAAAATATGTATGCATTCATTAATCTAGGTGCCAAGTTTCTTACTATTTGTATAATTCTAGACACCTTAGTTTAACTAGGAAAGGAAACATAATTTAAGTAAGAAATACAAAATAATCAGTCAATGTCATTAGTAATCTCTAAAGTTTCATTTTAACCATGTCACGTGTGATTTCTTTTCCATGTCCCCATGTAAATGCTTTGATTTGAATGACTTCCATGTTTCCCCATTTTTCTCATTGAGGCCATCCCAATCCAATGGTCTCTGCCTTTTCATATATATCCTTTCAACTTCCCAAATAACCACACAACACTTCTCTTTCTCTCTCTCAAAATGGATTCTCTCTCTATGACTCTCTCTCATGTATTTATTCTCAATCACCTCTTTTGTGTTGGTTGTATGCCCTGGGTGTCATCATGTGATGATTGATGTAGATATAAACTATATATTATATAGTTATTACTACAATAAATCTAATTTAATATGTTTGTTTTAGTATTTTGATAATGAATAAATATAATAATGTCCTGACTCAATGACATATGGTTTGGGTTGATGGACAGAACATGAGATAGTATATATATATATATATTTATATATATATATATATATATATATATATGAGTATTAATTGTTGTTATGCCCCTATTCAATTATTATTGCGGATATTATACGAAAACAATAATACATAAGAGTAGTGTGCATGCTACATGATGACTATGTCTCATTAGTCATGTTATTGGATATCAATTTAGATACATGGGTACTTGTTAGAGAACAAGTTGACTAGACATACCCAATTTGAGAATGGCACATGTGAGCCATGAGATGGAAGTTGGAGTCATACCTAAATGCGCAATGGTTACTGTGATCCTTAGACCTGAAGTTACTATAATAATTACATGTTACTCTGTGTACCTTAACACTAAAAAACAAGACTTAGGGTTTTCACACATGTAGTGATTAGGTATTTGACACTTGTGGATTGTTGTGAGTAATGTAGATAGAATTTGTCCTTCCACATGAGTGATATCTTGGCCAGCCGATAAGTGTGATTATGAAATTTAGGGTCGTTCTCTTGTGAGTTAATATATAACATTGATCTCACAAGATCTCAATAGTATTCTCTTAGTTCAAGAAACAGAGATTCAATATTAAGAGGATGAAAACTCCATGCCTAAGTTTCAATATTGATATCTATGACAAAGGGATTATGTAGTAATGGTAACATTGGTCACTTTACATGTTAAAGTTGTTACCCAAAATATTTATATTTCATGGGTAGAAATGATGTGTTCCTACATGACAATCTTTTCTTCTGAGGTTTTGAACACCATTTCCAACATAATAAGGAACCTATTGGACCACACACAAAGGATGCTTTAAGTAAGTCATGCTTACATTCACATATATGATTGTAATGATTCTAAATAAGGTACATATCGATGTCTACCCAATCAAGAAATTGGGCAAGCCCATTGGAGGATGTGATTGTTTGGATTAGTGGTTTAGATTGAATGTCATTCAGTCAACTAATCACCAATTTGGCAAGTGACAAATTGGTCGAATGGATAGTCCTGTCAGAAGACTAGGTGAAATTAGGGTTGAATAAGAATTGAAAAGACTTTATTTATTTGGAATCAAATTGAGAAAGTCAAATTAGAATAGGTATTGGTGAGTAATATACTTGGTGACTGGAGTCCAGTTAGCAGGTTGGGTTAGGGAGTCAGGTGATTTTTTAATAAACTAGTCAGATGGGAAGTTTTTTTGAGATTTTCAATTTTATTCTGATTGTGAGCTGTGACTAGGAATGAGATTGGATTTTTGAGAAATACAAGCCCATGACTCTCCTATATAAAGGGGTTGACTTCCAAAAGGGGATATACACATATTGTGAGACAATTTTTGTAAGATTTCTTCTTCTTAGAGAGAGAAAAACTTATCCAAGGATGACATTTTGTAAGAAGAGAAGGACAACGAGAGACTCTAGTACGTCAACAACTCTGAGTTCTACTTCCTCTTGGTGACCAAGGTGATGCATCAAGAGTTCCAACATCAGTGTGGACAATGTAGAGAATGAGGCCCTTGCACAAAGACTTGATGACAAGCAACTTCTTCAAGAAGAAGACAATGTGTTTTTGGGACATCAATGAAACAACAACAACAACCAATTTGAATCTAGACCCAAATGTGCAAGTTCTACAATGACATAAGACGTGTCTACTTGTTGGGAAACTTGTGTGTGCCAATTTACATTCAATATCCCTTCTATGTCTTTTTATAACTATTTTTTATGGCTAGGACGGATCACCATTGGCTAAGAGTTTGGTTGGGATTTTTTTGTACTTCCACTATGCCCCTTTCCCTAAAATCCTACAATGGTATCAGAACCAACACTATATGTTTTTAGTGTAGGTTTTGGTTTTGAACCAAAAATCATCCATTGGGAGAATAATGTGCAATGGTATCCATGTTAATCACCAACTATCATATATAATATCATATATTGATTTTACATAAGCCAGTGTGGTGCCTTAGAAGTCATTTCATTTGGTGGATGTAGATATGGCAACAAGTCCGTTCTAGTGAATTCTTGTGATCTATAACATGTAACTCATGGTTTTTTTATTGTGAACCAAAATGTATAACATGTATATAGCTTGCATGTAATTCCTCTTTCTCTCTACATTCTCCATGTAAAATTATATATTTACAATGAGAGTAGGATGATGTATTGACATCGCCAGCGGACTATGGTGGAGAGAATGAGATTTTCAGAAGCCGACATCAACAAGAAAGGTTCTTGGAGGGATCGAGATAAAGACAAACCAATGACTTCATCAACAATTATAGAATTGTACAAATAGGGAATCCAATCAGGAGACTGCTTGGCAAATGGTAGACTGGAAAACTCTGTGAAGGTCGATTTAGGGTTATGTTAGAAGTGAATACAATAGTGTATATATAATGGTGATTGGACACATATGGATAATACATATCCCTCAATATAATATCAATGTTAAGATTCCCTCCATTGTGCAATACACATTAAAACTTTGATCGACTTTGTGTGGGCATGCTCAACATGATGTTTTGTCTACCTTGTGAAAGTGGGATAATAAGTATGTTGCTGGTTGCATAGCATATTGTATTGGATTTTTTACTTGACTTGACTAGGTGAGCTTAATAGGATTAAGAACCTAGACAAATAAAGAGGATTTCTCCAACCATCTATGAAAGAGTTGCAATGGATGGAATTGGTAGTTGTTACATACCTAATAGTTTACTTATGAGTGATCAGTCTAAGTTCACTCGTAACTTAATATAATTTTGGTATTGGTTCACTAAACAATTGTACACAATATCATTATGAATTAATAGAGAGGGATATTAGTTTGATCAGATAGTGGGAATGTTATTAATTAAAGGCCAAATTAATATCATCAAATAAAAATGTTTATTTGTGAAAATAGTTTTCATTGTAAAATGTATACACATTTACATGAGGAGAAGCATCAATTCCTAACTCATAATATTATCTGGGTATCTCAATTCTTAAATACCATGCATAATAAATAATCAAAAGTTTAACCATCACAAGAAAGATTTCATTTCTCTTTCTCAAAATTTCACATGAAAAGGGAAAACTTGGTACACCTAATGACATTATTAAAAAACCTATGCATAAGCAAGCAAACATAACACATGAAAAAAATATGACATGGATAGAGGCAACCAACATGAGAACTCCTACCGTTTCAATGAGACCTCATTGTTCTTATACTAATGCATTACTCCTCCTTTACTCACCATTTATGGACATCTAGTCCATAGTGATGCATAGCAACGTGAAAACTATGTGAGCGGCAATGAGCAGTTATACATGAAAATAACTTATATTGAAAATGACATGAAAATAACTTGAGACATAACTACTTTACATGATTACTTAAAGACTTAAGTAACTTGGCATGATTTAATGAAAATGATGTATTTTATGTTGAGTTAATTAAGTCACTCCTTTTAATGTACTCATGATGCTCATAAGGCCGGTTAAGTCTCACCTAATGCTGGTTAAGGTTATCATAACGCTACCAAAGAACTAAGGTCAATTTCGGCTTTCATAAGGTCAGTTAAGGCTCACATAAGGTTGTTTAAGGATCACATAAGGTCGGTTAAGGCTCACATAACATGAACTAGGGGACTATACAAACATAAAATGATTTCTTAATCATAAGCATGGTTTTCATGACTTCTTAATTTATTAAACATGATTATCATGATTTCATGATTCCTTGATATAGAATAATATATAATGTTCAACTTGACAACCTAAACATCAAAATAGTAGAAAACCTAAATTCTTATCACGAGCATACTTTTCCATGAGCATGTATTTAGTACTAGTATATTCATACTTTAAATGAGGTATTATGAATAAATAAGCAAATAATATAAACATTGAACCCTAATTTAATACTCAGGGTGCATGACCCACTCACCTAAGTATGAGGAGGGAAATAACTATTGTCTAATCTTGATCAACCCTAATTTTCATGTAAAACATATAAATACATTAATCATCATGATTAACTAGGGTTTTAGGGGTTTTAATAAACCATGGAATCTTGGTTGGGAATTGAGGTCTGCAACCTTGGTCATTTTATAGGTTTTAAAAACTTAATAAAAATCCATGTTTTCTTCGATCCCATCAATGCTCTACAATTATTTCTATGAATTTTCATAGGCCATGCTATTTTGGGCCAATCAGAAATGAGAGAAACCAATTAAGTTCTTTTCTGTAAAACTCAAAAAACTCTCTAGCTAGTCTATCAAAGGAAAACCCTACCTCACATGACATAGGCAACTTTAGTTTGTCAATAGGGTTTATCTGTAAAAAATTGGTAGTTGAAACTTGTGGATGAAATTGAATAAACACATTCCAAAGATGAAAATACTAAAATCTACATGATACATCAATCAAATTGTATGGAAAATGGCATGATAGAACAGAGGAAATGAAGAAATTACTTCCATATTCCTATTAGAAAGTAGATCATGTCAAAAACTATGTAATGGAAAAGAGGGTTGCAAGGCATATACCTGGTCCTAGAACAAGTCCAATGACTTATTCTTGCTCGATCAGTTGTCAGTAACAGTCTCCTGGTGCAAAACCACAGACGGCGGTTGACAATGTCCTACTAGAGGGTGGAAAAGGCCTCTTCACCTCTACATAGTTCAAGTAGACCACCGAGAACTTCATGTTGCGCTAGTAGAGCCAGTCCCATCAAACATCAACCTGCTGGGATTGATTTTCTCTACCATGTTATCTCTCTCTTATGTTGTCCTTCCCTTTTACAAACAAGACTTGCTGAATCTATCTAGTTACCACAACTAGAGAGGACATCAACTTGTTAGAGAGTATTTTTGTATCTCTAGAAATCCTCGACATACCCCTCTATTTATCAGAGGGTTAGGGTCATGAGTTCTAGTCTAAGTGGGAGTCAAAGAGACCAATTTCATAAATTTTTCAGAACCAACAAACCATGAACCGATCCGTTCACAACTGAACGATCATTTCACATGTGAGCCAATCAGTTCAACCCATGAACTGGTTGTTTCACCATGTTTTCTATTCACAATTGTATTGGCACTTAATATTGAATTAATGTACAACATGACGTCAACATCCATCCTTGTTCCAATCATATTGATCATTGAACTGGGTGGTTCATAACCTGAACTAGTCATTTTAGAGTCTGAACTGGTCCATTCACTTATGAATCGATCATTTTAGACTTCTAATTCAGCCAATGTTGGTTCAAATTGATTTGACACTTGAATCAATTGGTTCAACACTTGAAACAATCAATTCAGAGTTCAATCAGCCACTTTTCAATCATTTTTGTTTAAATTGAAAACCTAAACACTTCAACAATCAATTTAAACATCATTTATAAATAAACTCCTATTCTTGATGCATCACATGTGTGTGACCCTATAGGTCCCAAATTGTGTTGACAATGAGTCCATAACTAATTTATGACATCACAAACAATGAGCTATATGTAGCACCACATCATTTCTACCCAAGTAGTTTGAAAGTTGGAGAACAACTTCAACCTAAAAAATGTGATCAGTGTTACTATGATCATATAGTTCCTTTCTCTTTGATATCTGGATTGAACTCGAGGCATGAAATCGTCATCCTCTCAACGTTCAATCAATGTTCCTTGAACTAGATCAAACTGTATGAGATGCATGTGAGATCACATATCATATATTGATCCACATGAGTATGGGCATACATTTCTCAATCTCATTTATCATGTGGCATGGGTATCAATCTCCTATAGGAGGGATAAATCCCATCTACATCACTCACACTCAATCCCCACGTGTCTTAATGTACTAGAGCATCACCTTTATGCCAATACTTATTCAAGGTTCCATTGGATGATGTCAAAATACATTGAACGACATGTGATAAGTGTAGTGAATTCAGGTCTAAGAACCACAATCACCACTATCACTATAAAAGATAATTCTGACTACCATTCCATGGTCTCTATGTATCACTCTCAAGATGAGTCTATCTGGTACACTGTTATCTAACAAGTACCTATGTGTTTGGTTTGATATCACATATCTTGACTGATGAGATCCTATAAACCAACTCATACCCTAGTCTTATGTATTACTCTTTTCTATTTTTCTTCCATAGTAATATCCAACTACAGACATAACAAGAATGTATGTAGTTTTAGCATACATATGATCTCGTTGTTCAGGTGCTCAACCTGAAGATATATGTCATTGAGTAACATCATTCTTTATACATCTACTATGTTTGTGTCATCATACCATGATTATGACATACATAATATATAGAAATACCTTCATCATTATCAAACCAATTATACAATGCCTCATTATAATCATCATATTATTGTCTCTCTAGGCATATATATAGCAATAGACTCCCAGTTGCACTTAGAGCCAATCACCCATGAATCTTATTCCAAGTGAATTTAACGTGTGCATCATGTTTCTACTACACAAGAACTTTTATGATGGGTTAAAAATGTTTTCTTCTAGTCAGTATTTTGTAAGTTTCACATCTCCTTGTTGTATAACTTCTCGTATGAGATGGAATTGCCATAGTATGATATCTGAGATTACTTACCTATCCAATAGCTCCATTATTATCATAGTATTTCTAATGTGTCAATAATGGTTGGAACCTCCCATAAGTTCATCCATATGAACTTCTTGATCTATACAATATCCTCTTATGTTCTCAAAATGACAAGGTACTCAAATTGTATTGTAGATTAAACAACTGTCACTTGCTCAAAGCTTTCTTAGTTTATAGTTTTCATTTTTTAGGTCAACCACAAATTTAGATTGCGATCATTGATTTTATTTGTCATTTTGGAATCTTGCATTAGTGTAACCCTTTACATCCAACTCATCCTTATTACCATGACCAAGGAACTAATCCTTTTAGTGCTTCTCAAGTACTTAAGGATGTTCTTCATTACAGTCTAGTGACCTTCACTAGGATGTGACATATATCTGCTTGTCATGTCCAATGCATACGATACAATATGATGAGTACATAACATTGTAGACATGTTGGATCCAATTGCATATGTCATCTTACTCATGTTTTCCCATTCTTCACTAGAACATGGATACTAGGCTCTTGAGAGACCGATTCCATGGAACATGGACAAATCTTCTCTTGTTGAAAGTTGCATGCTTAACCCCTTCATCATCTTACCAATGTATATGTTTGTATTTAGGTAAACAAGTTTTCTAGATCTATCTCTATAGATCTTGATTCCTATCATATAGGATACTTTGCCAAAACCCTTCATAGAGAAGGTACTTTCCATGACAGGTTTTGATATTTGTAATATAAGGATGATATCCATATCATTATGTGGAATATAAATATACTCCCACTAAATTCTTATAATCACAGATTCCATCTTCACTTTGACTAAAGTTAAAGTCTTTGATTGTCTTGTCAAACCAAAGATTCCAGATATGAGATGCTTGCTTCAATCCACAAATTGACCTTTGTAGCTTAAAGATTTTATTTTCATTATTGGATTTATAAAACCTTTAAGCTATGCCATGCACATGTCCTCATGATTATTCCTGTTAAGGAATACTATTTTAATATTCTAATGTCAAATTTGATAGTCATAACAAGATGTAATGGTAAGCATGATGTTGATGGATTTAACCATGAAACTGGTGATTTTTTTTATACATGTTCAACACCTTGAACTTGTTTGAAATTCATTGAAACCAATCTACCCTTATAGGTTTTTACGTTACCATCCATGTTAGTCTTCTTCTAGAAGACCCACTTCCACCCTATGGGTTTTACCACTTTAGGTGGATCCATCAAGGTCATACCTTGTTGGTTTACATGGAGTCCATCTTTGATCTCATGGCCTCAAGCCATTTCTCATATTTGGGTGCCTCAATAGCTTCTAGATAGTGGCACATCATCTATGACCAATTCACTTCCTTCTTGAGTTATAAGATATCATAATTTTTCATGCTCAAGGTGTGTTCTACTAAATCTATGAGGTTTGAGTTACATAAGGAATTTGAGTTTCCACAACAACTTGTGATTCTCCTTGTTCCTACTATACCTCTTTAGGTTCAATGTTTTCTTTTTGATCTCAAACTTTTTGAGTTCTTCTTTTCTCCCACTAATTCCTTTAGAATTAAATTCCTCTTAAGGAGTCTATCCATCCTGGCAACAAACACTTTTGTCATTAGATTGGAATATAAAATTAGTATTTAAAAAAAATAAAATCTATGTGATTTGTAGACAAAGCTTTTCAAGAAACTATTTTCTTACTCAAGATTTCAATTCTAATCCTTCTAAAAGACATGTTGGGACACATCCCATGCCATATCTCATATGGTGTCTTTTGAATAATTTTAGATGATACATTGTTTTAGTGTAAAGCATGTGTCAAAAGAGAAATTGGAAGATCAACTAGATTGATGATCACACCATGAATAATAGGGTGTGATACCTTCTTTCTGATACATCATTATGTTATAGGTGAAGTTCACTATGATACACTATCATTGTTTCTCCAGTAGGTCCTCAAACTCTTAGTTTAAAATTTTTGAACATTGATCATATCAAAGCATCTTAATAGTTTTACCAAGTTGGTTGTGTACTTCATTCATGATCTCCTTGAACATTTCAAGAAATTCACACATGAATTTCATTAAATACAAATTACCATATCTATTGAGATCATCAGTAAATATAATGAGGTACTCGTAACTACCTATAAAATTTATTCTAATGGTCTACATACATTAACATGCATGATGCCTAACAAAATACTTGTGCTCCCACTATCTCTAGTGAAAGGTAATTTTGCCATTTTTCCCAATAAATGAGACTTACATGTCTCTATTGGTTCAATAACCAAAAGAGTCTAGACAACCATCAATATGGATTCTAGAAATGCATTTCTCATTATGTTTTCTAGAAGACAATGCTATAGGTATTCATTGTTTGAGTCATTGAGTCATTCAACATATATTATATATATTTGTCTTTAGAACTATAAAGTATAGACTATGAGAATTAGGGCATTGCCATACAAGTTCTTATCTTTTAAAATGATTCATCAATTTCTTTATAATTTTCTTGTCCATACAAGATACATGATGTTTTCATTAATGGAATATACATAATTTAAATTCACTAATTCTATTAAATGCCCATGAAAGGAAAATTTCAACTATAGTGGCAACAACCCTTGCTTCGTACAGTTCTAACTAACTTCTTCTCAGATCTTGAAGTAGAGATCTGTATCTCCTTCTTATTCTTCTTGAGTTCCTCTATGTAAAGAGGACAGTTCCTTTTCTAGTGTCTAGGTTGATGATAGTGGTGATGTTTGGAAATATGACACAAAGTTAGCAGCAGAAACAAAAGTTTTATTTATCTGTATTCCCATAACAGCAAGATTTCATCAACTACTATGAAATAGGAAGGATTGTTTAATGAGTTATACCTCGTCTTGGAGAAAGTCAAGCAACTACAACTCGTTGTAGTTGCAACTGTCTTCTAGTTTCTCTTGGACGGTGGCTATGCAACTCATGGTCTTCACCGCAGATGTTGACAAGGACAAATTCTGTAGCGACTCCTGCGATCACGCTATGGACTATAGGTTGGCGTTACTCTCCTAGTAGTAGCCAAAGGACTCCTACCTATACAGTAGTCAACACGGATCAACTGGAAATCATGTCGTCCTATTAGAATAGACATGAAGGAGTTGTCCGTCCTGTTGGCATACTAGTCACCAACTTGCTCTCCTACAACAATGATCCTCAGTTGTTCTCTCCCGTAGGTATCCCTCCCTAGTCGAGTAGGACTTGTTTGGGCTCTCTTGGTTACTATGACATCCCGTTATCACATAGACAATGAAATGCCACATGAAAATGTGTGGAATCTCCATAAACCACATATTACTAAAAACACGGGTTAATTAAAACCGATTGCAGAAAGCAAACAATAAAGAAACTATTACATTTAGATCCTTATCCTGCAAGGAAACATGTTATATAAATATACATAAATCGTGATATATGTCCACAGCTCAAAGGACCTAACTGTCCCATAGGCACAAAGAGTTCACCACCTATTTTTATATACAGAATAGACCATATCAAGCCAACAACATGATAAACAAGCTACTTCAACTATACATCGTGAAACATCATCAAAACACCTCCAAGGACCTGAGAGTACAAGTATGACTCTAGGACTCTACTACAAAACTACCAAAACAGCAGCATATCCATCTCTTGCCTCCTACTGTTCTTCTTGCTGCTCGGCCGCAACCTCACGATCACCACCACGTCTAGCACGATCACCTAAAAAGGTTTAAAACCAGTGGGGTGAGACACATAGTCCCAATGAGAAACATAACTCCCCGCCGAACTATAAACCTTTAGGAAAGCTAGAATAGATAAAGCAGATAACTGATATAAGTAGCTCATATATGCAACATACTGAACAGAACTAACTTTATTAACAAACTTACCAAGATATCTGGGAGGCATATAACTATATATTCCTTATGGAACATGATTGACAAGACAAGTTATATAATAAATTATCATAAGATATGAGGAACGTGTAATTAACTATAAGATATAACTAGGGAAACTATACAAGCAAGGCGTCAACCAATGTTCTGTGTTTTTCCCTAAGCATTATATACTTTACGGCTGGATTACAATTTATTATGCCCTGAGGAAGTTAGTCGTATTGCTCAAATCCAACCTTCGATTGTGAAGCCCAAAACCGGTGCCATACAAGGTTAATGGAAGAGCCAGACTCCATGACCTCACCTTCTCGTGGTCAGTGCATGATAAAGAAAGTAGGACCGCAATCTCTTGCTTAAGTGGCCTCAGCCACAGGGTCAGTGTAACATCCCTGACATGCGTTATGCTTTAACACTAGATGTTTTGTTTAATAAAGATTAATTATATGCTTGCTCAAACCTCTTGAAAAGTAATTAAGGCCCAATAGGAACTTATGTTTCAATTTTAGTCCTTTTTGAATAATGTTGAAACAATGGTTTGCCTATTTTGGACTAAAGTGCAAATTACCCAAGTTGAGGGGTTAACTTACAAATGTTACATGATAAAATGTTCCTCAGGTGTTTAAGAACCATAAGAATGAAAATGATATAGAGGTATGGCTTGTGGAAGCCTGAGTACCAAGAAAGAGCTTGTTGAGCAATGCTTGTGCATTAAAACCCAGTTTTGGTGTAATGTGTAATTTACCCAAAACCTAGAGTTCAATATGCAAAATACCACCTCTAGAGAGTCCCTCATGTTTCTTTTCATCATGTAGAGAAAATGAAATGAGAGGGGCATCTCATTTGAATCACTTTGGAGGAGAGAGAATCTTGATATTAAAATAATTAAGATTTAAGCATAATTGAAACCCTAATTCAATTTAATGCAAAAAAATAAATATATTAATTGAATTTCCCTTCAAACAAAAATGTGATGGTTGAATTTGCATAAGTGTGAAAGTCCTTGTGCCTTGCAATGGCACCCAAATATCTAAAGTGAATGGAGAGCCCACTCACATTAGTTAACTAAAAAGTAATATCCACTAATATTGGATATTATTATTAAAATGGTTAAGGTGCTTAATTTTTCTTCTTTTGATTCATGGATAATGAAGAGGAATTACAAGGTGGGGGAGATGTCTTTGTATGCAAGGGATTTAGGGGAGTATGTGGCACCAATTTTGGGAGTTGAAGGAATTATTTATCACTTTCTCTCTCATTTAAATTCCCTTATATACATCCCATTTTCAACCCACATGAAAGGCTTTTTCAATTCCTTTTTCTTTCCTTGCTTTGGTTGAACATAAGGGAGCTTAGGAGCAGCAGGAGGACGTGCCCCAACCTGTATGTAAGCTCCATAGTCATCTTCAACCTTAATTTCATGGTGGAAATCGAAATTCAATGCTAAATTTATTCTTTTCTTCATTCAATCTTCAACCTTAGCCATTCATTTCACTCAAAGACTTGAGGACGAGCCTTTGGAAGTTGAGGAAGCTTCATTCACCATTGAGAACGTGAAGCTTGAAGCTTGTATTCAATTTTAAGGTGGGTTATATAACTTGAACCCTTAAATGTCATTATTGCTTGCAATTTATTCATCATGTGTTGAACCTTTCTTCTTTCTCGATTTCCTTTTGATTAGTTGTTGAAATCACCATAAGAATCACAATTGATTTCAAAGGTTTGAAGCTTGAAGATGATGATGTCATCTTAAGCACACACCTCAACAAAGGAATGGGCAAACGGTTTTGAAAACCGATTGAGCTAATTTGGTTTCAAAACCGATTGAGTTGATTCGGTTTCAAAACTGAATGGGTAATTTACCTCAAAACTGAATGGGTAATTGAGTTCAAGACCGAATGGGTAATTGAACCCAAGACTGAATGGGTAATTTACTTCAAAACCGAATGGGTAATTGAGTTCAAGACCGAATGGGTAATTGACTTCAAGATCGAATGGGTAATTGAGTTCAAAACCGAATGGGTAATGGATCTCAAGATCGAATGGATAAATTGAACTTCAAAATCGTTTAGGAACTTTGACCATTTGAAGGAGTTGACCATTTGGAGGTCTAAATAGTTTCAAACCATTTGAGGGTATTAATTCAATATCGTTTGGAGATTTCAATCCAAACTATTTAAAGGCACAATTAACTCAAAACCATTTGAAGGATTACTAGTCCAAGAACGTTTGAAGGATCAATTAATCTCAAAACTAAATGAGTGATCATAAGGTATCTCAAGGTGGATTACATTGGAGGTATCCCTAATATACTTAGTGAATAAGCATACGTAGAATAATTGACAATTGATGCCTATGAAAACAAATATCTCATTACACTATGCTAACCCTTCTTTCAAGTTGATCTAATCCAATCAAGTTGGAGTAATTAACCTCCTAGAGAGGATGAGAGAGAGAAACTTATAAATGAGTGATAATCATGTAGTTATTAATCCTCAACCCTTTCAACATGAATAAAATATGTAATTAGGGTTTGATCCATGATGATGAGATCATGAAAAACCCTAATCAAGAAGGTTGACGAGCTTTAACCCTTATTTAGGATAAAGCTTGATTGAAGGTCTAACCCTAATTTACGGTAATGATATGAGAAACCCTAATATAGGGTATTTTAATGAAAAACCCTAATTTAATAAGATGCTTCATGAAAACCCTAATTTCAGGAAAAGTTGTATGAATCCCTAATGTTTGGGGAAATGTTATAAGAAACCTTAATTCAAGGTAATGATGTGATGTGAAACCCTAATTTGGGTTATAATATGTGAAACCCTAATCTTGGGCAATGAGATTATTAACCATAGCCATAATTTGGGTAATGGTTGAGTAATCCTTGATTGACACAAAATGGGAAACCCTAACCCTAATGAGGGATTAGTGGTGTTACCCTTGTATAGCATGATGTTGATATGTAATTGGTATATTTGTTATCATGAGTACTAAGCATGCAGGTATCATGAGATGATGAGCATAGCCATGTATGAGCTATGATGTTTCATTTATTGAAAATGTTAATGGGCCTTGTGAGCCATAGCATGTTTGTTGCCTAGTGAGAGGTAACAAGAGATGAAATGGGCCTTGTGAGCCATAACATGTTTGTTGCCTAGTGAGAGGTAACAAGAGATGAAATGGGCCTTGTGAGCCATGTAAGATGTAACAAGTATCATGTTTACCTCGGTCAGATGACCTGAAGGTATTAGTTACCTGATAAATGGTAACAAGTGTTCTTTGATGAACTGAGGGTTTGAATACCCATATTCCATAATCATGATGATGAGATGTTAAAGGATGAGAATGCCCATGATATGACAAGGGATTGGGATCCCAATAAAGCTTTGAAAAGTACTTGATAGGAGTATTACACATTCTTTATAGCATTTTTTATAATAATTTATGTTTGAAAACCTGACTGATGCTAAAAGAATATGGTAATGTACTTAATTAATCAAGTGAAATCTTATCATGTAGAGCCCTTGCCATAGATCCATCATTGTCAGTAGTTGGTGATGGTGAAATAGGTTTTCGCACGGGATCTCCTGGAGGGCATACTGTTGAGTATGTGGGGGTTATGGGCACGAATATCCTTACGCCCTAATGTGAGAATGATGTGAGATAAACATTAAATCTCTCAATCTTACATTATATGTGCCGAGATGGATGTCTCATGAATCTCCCGATGATGTTAATGCCGGATCAATGTGATATAAACATGAAATCTCTCGATTGCAAAGAGAGTGCATCTGCCGCTGTAGCTCTATAGCGAAGTTGCCAGTATACCCTGGAAAGCTATTAGGCAACGACACAAGATGTCCTGCATATTATACTCACACTGACTGAGGAGGATGAGGTCATGGAGTCTGGCTCTTCCATTGACCTATGTATGGTACCGATTTCAACTTCGCAATGGTCGGTTGGAGTATGAGCGGTATACCTCATCTCCTCAGGGCTTAAGTATGATTGTAAAATGTAATCAGTCGTGTAGCATATTTGCTTAAGGTTGAAATATGAGAATCATTGGTTGATGTTACCTTGATTAGCATATCCTAGATGGATAAATGTTATACATGTTCTTCATTTCCTTAATAGATAAGTGGCATGCTGCTTTATCAAGTTATAACTAAAATGCTTGGATAAGAATATTGTTCTAATATGTTAGACATTCACTTATCTGTTGTTGAATATATATGATTCCTCTGCTAAGTTTTATTCTATTAAACTGCAATAATAGTGTTTCTGGCAGAGAGTTATATCTCTCGTTGGGACAATTTCAACTGTCTCACCCCCATGGGATCCAACCTTTTTAGGTATATGTGGAAGAAGAGGTAGAAACCCTATAGTAGGGGAAGAGCAGCAGTAGCACTAGTAGGGACAACAGTGACATTCCAGGTGGAGGTACTGGCTGTCATATCTTGTATAGAGAGTCCTATGTGTCATCTCTGTACTCTCAGGTCCTAGGAGTTAGTAGTTAGTATTGTTAATGAATCAATATGAGATTTTGGCTTGAAGCCTCGAGGTTCTTATACTACCTGTGTATAGTTTTAATAGAGCAGTTGATGCTTGTAATCCTCGAAAAGGGATGATACAAAATATGTACTTATGAACTAGGATGTAAATAAAGTACATTGGTTCTTGTTAAAAGAGTTTTCCTCTGTTTGGATCTCTTTGTAAATGGTTTTAATTTTTAGTGATTTTCAGTAATCCATTGTTAATAATTGCTTCCGCTTAGTCAATGACGTTTTGTTCAAACGACGCATCACAATCAACTCTGCAGGCTACCTTTTTCTCTAGCCCTCCTTGGTACAGGTCTCGGCGCTAGCATACCTTGAGCCATGAGCCTATTCACTATGCTCCTAAGCCATGAATGCATTCATGCTCTACCACACTGAGCCATGGGACTGTTCACCATGCTCTAACCATACTGAGTCTACAACCAAAGTTGTACTCTGATCCTCCTATTTTCAGCTAGGAGAGACCCCGCATATTCAACAATATGCGCTCTAGGTAATCCCACAAGATAAACCTGTTTCACCATCACTAGCTACTGACGTTGATGGATCTATGGCAAGGGCAAACTACATGAAGTGTTCATCTGTAATTAATTAGTATATTTTAAGTGAAATATTGAGGCAACCAGGTTATCATTCATAAACAACATTGTGTCACACCATTACTGTTATTATCACCTTACCATGGGATCTCAATCCCTCATCACATAACACCACTGACCCTCAAGGCTTCAACTTCATACATCATCATGGGATATCAATCCCTTATCTCATCATCAGAGGATAACACCTCAATCAGGCACTCAGCCTTTATCAGGTCACCAGACCTTTTCTCATCATACTGGTGATACATGTTATCTCATCAACAAGGAACATAATTATTTAGTGTTATACATAACACATACACCTCATAGCTCTTACCTATCTATGAATTCATTTGATAATACCTGCATGGTTAGAATGCATATCCGAAGAGATAACTTGATCAGCAAATACATATCTTTAGAGAACATATTATGAATATCATGTCATTAAGATTTAAGGTGCATAGGATTGGGACAACATCCATTATAATAAACACATGAAGCATAAAGCTATGGATGGTATGTCAAATAACTTATATTATTGTTACTAAAATGTGAGCATCCACCATGCCCCTATGACATCATGAACACAACCATGATCTTGTCATCTTACTTTATCATCAACCTTAAATAACCATCAAATCACACCATCATAGATAAGGGTTCAAGATAACAAGTTCACCAACTTAGGGTGGCTGGGTTAGGCGCATCCCTCACCAAAGGTATCACCTACCCTCACTAAAGGTGTCTCGGGTAGAGCACCATCCCTCACCCAAATGATATCGGTTGCCACCAAAACCCTAGGGAACCAAGCCATATATGGGGGAAACCAGAATACCGTGCAACCATGCACAAGAGGGTATCGGGCAACATAGTACAAGAGTGGAGTGTATCGGGCATCACTACATCTATATCGGCCAAGACCCTATGTCTCCCTCTAGGGTTTGGGTGCTCATGTCGGACAACCACCAAAACCATATCGCCCAAGGAACACCACTACCATCCATCAAGTGACATCATGTGCAACCCACCATGGCGCCCAAGGAGTTGCCATATCGACCAAGGTAGCCCTATTGTTCAAGCTAGGGTTTGGGACTCTCTATCGGTCAAGGCATCACATCGTCCATCAGGGTTACACCAACCAAGACTCCATATCGGGCAACACCATATCGTCCCTTAGGGTTACACCAACCAAGACTCCATATCGGGCAACACCATATCGTCCATCAGGGTTACACCAATCAAGACTCCATATCGGGCAACACCATATCATCCATCATGGTTACACCAACCAATATTCAATATCGAGCAACACCATATCGTCCATCAGGGTTACACCAACCAAGACTCTATATCGGGAAACACCATATCGTCCATCAGGGTTACACCAACCAAGACTCCATATCGGGCAACACCATATCATCCATCAGGGTTACACCAACCAAGACTCCATATCAGGAAACACCATATCGTCCATCAGGGTTACACCAACCAAGACTCCATATCGGGAAACACCATATCATCCATCAGGGTTACACCAACCAAGACTCCATATCGGGCAACAAGGTGGGTCATCACCATATCAGCCAACCCTCCAACCTCAACTAGGTTAAGACCAACCAAAGGCTCACCTCTCAAGTCTAAGGTGAGAGAGGGGTAATGCCCAAGCAACTAGATGATAGACTCACCTCTCAACGACTAAGGAAGAGAGGGGTTTTGCCTACACCACTAGGGCTCAAGCTCACCTCTCAAAACCAAAGGGAGAGGATGGGATTTTCCCCAAGAGCACACCACACACACCATGAAATTAGGAAACCCTAGGCTCACCTCTCAACAACTAAGAGAGAGGGGTTTTGCCTAAAGAACCCTAATCCAATGGTCCGTCCAATCCAAGACAACTATCTCAACAAGGTCTAGGGTACACCTAAAGCAACCTTATATCCATTAAAGCAAGAAATATAGCTAGAAGATGACATGGCCGAAACATATAGCAAAGCAACATGATAAAGAAGTAGTATAGTAGGGTTATGAGTTATGTAAACCGCCTCAAGCTCTAAAGCTCCAAGCTCCTAGCAACAAGCTCCAAGCTCTAAGGCACCACCTTTGGCCAACACAAATAGGAAAAACTTATAACCACCATGGCCAAAGAGAAGGGAGAAGAAGAAGAAGAAGGTGCCAATGAAAGGGAGAGATACTTACCACAAGAGAAGGAAAGGGATAAGCTAGCAAGGTGTGTCACCCAAGACACTATCTGGATTGGACACCACTTGCTCCTTTCTTCTCCTAGCTCGACCACCAAAGGAAGGGAAGCAACTAAAGGAATCAAAGAGACCTAGATAACAAGAAGGGTTGCTTATATGCTAAGGGGTGAAGGGGAAGCGCAAGGCAAGGTGGCACCCCCCCTAGCACACTTGTCCAAGGATTGTGCCACATGCTAGCACCCCAAACCACTTGTCCATGACTTGCCACCCACCTAGCAAAGCAACAACCACTTGTCCAAAGAAGGTGACACAAACGAGGGTAGGTCAAGAGGGGTGTGTATCGCCCAACATGGTGCCACGGACGATACACCACCTGGACGATACAACCCTGGCCGATACACAACTTGCCCGATACAAGCAAGCACTCCTGGCTGATACACTAAGGTTCAGCCTGATACAAGCCTCAACAAGGCCCAACAAAGCTCAACACAACTCAAACAAGGCTCAACAAAGCCCAAAGCTACTCAAGCAACGAGCCCAACCCATCCTCTTAACCCTGGAGGATGCAAAGAGCAAGAAAGACATCTCTCAAGGAAACAAACTTGCACACCAACCCTAAAACTTAGGTAATTTGCAATTTTCACCTCCATCTCTCAACAAAGCACAAAACAAACCCTATTCACAACTTTAGGTGATTAGCACACATCTAAACACAAGGTTTAGGCAAAACAAACAGGGTAAGCCCAAAGCAAAGGTCAGGGTCCTTATAGTTACCACAACCAGAGAGGACATCAATTGTCAGAGAAATTGATTCTCAATTATCTGTGTTATTGTTGTGCTCTAGAAAGCCCCCAATACCCCTCTATTTATAGGTGGAGTTAGGGCCAGGGTTCCTAGTTTGTTCAAGATCTGTGTGGGAGTGGAAGGGACTGGAAGATCTTGAATTTTCACAAGATGTGAACCATGAGATGGTTGTCTAGTGACCCAAAAATTTTCTGGAACTATAGGACGATAGTCTCGCACTAGAAGACAGTCATTTTATAGTTTTCCAATCACACACAAAATTGGCAATTCCTTTCCATTTAATGTTAAACATTAATTCCTTGCACCACAAGAATTGTGCAATCAAAACGATCTAATTTTCTCACGAATTTAGGAATGTTTCTAGTGTTGGTATGTATGCCCAGAGAGCCAATCATATGATGATTGGATTAGCATATGTTCTAATTGATTTGATAAAATTAAAGGAAATTTATTCTAGCTCAATCAATTATGAGATAAATGATGGAGTAGAATGAATGTCAAAAGAATGACAATACTCAATGACACATGTCTTCAGGTTGAGGACCTGAACAATGAGATCATACAGATGCTAAGAGTATGTACATTCTTGTTATGTCCCTGGTCGGATGTCATTGTGGAAGGTTGATAGACAACAATGACACATCAAGACTAGAGTGTGTGTTGTTTGATGACAGTGTCTCATTAGTCATGATATATGATATCAAACCTAGAACATAGATACATGTTAGAGAATAGTGTATCGAACAAACCCACCATGAGAGTGACACATGGAACCATGACATGGTATTCAGAATAATCTCTCATAGTGATGGTGGTGATTGTGATTCTTAAACCTAAAATCACTGCACTCGTCGAATGTGATTGAGTACACTTTGATATCATCATATGCAGTTATGAAATATGGGTTTTTATAATGGTGATGATTGGGTGGCTTTAACACATGAGATAGACCGTGGGTGATAGATATGGGATTTGTCCCTCCTAAGGGAGTATGATGTCCAGGCCACTTGATAAGCGAGACTAAGAAAGGCATGCACATGCACTTATGAATCAATATATGATACTAATGTCACACATATCTCAAACAGTATGCTCTAGTTCAAGAAACATGAATGAATGTTGAAAGGATGACAACTCCATGCCTTGAGTTCATTCAGGATATCAGAGACAAAGGAATTATACATTCACCGGAACACCAATCACAGACTGTAGGATTGAATGTTGTTTTCCAACTTTCCTTTTCACTTACGTAGCACTGATGTGTGACTAGGTATCACTCTTTGCTTGTGATTTCATAAGCTAGTTATGGACATCCACTGCCAACATGAAATGGGACCTATAGGGTCACACACAAAGGATTAACCTGGAAGAGGAGTTTATCCATGAATGATGTTTGGATTGATTACTAAAGTGTTTAGGTACTCAATCAAACATTCAATCAATAAACTTGACTCATAATCATCAAGTTCAAGTGTTGAACCAACTGATAGTGTCAGATTGATTGAGAGTTGAATTGACTGTGTTTTGCACAATCTGGACCACCAACTGACTGATTCACTAGGTGAACCGATCAGCTCATGGTCAGTGAGATGACCGGTTCACTCTAGTGAACCGATCGGTTCACTTGGACCAAACGAGCAGTGATGGGTTTTCCTGATTTGTGAGAAAAGTTTTTCGTTTCAGTTATTCAACTCAATTGGGACAAGAATTAATATTTGTGTTAAGAAACGAATAAGAAAATTCAATTGTAGGTAGGTTTGGGAAGTGAAACGATCGGTTCAGTGGGTGAACCGATGGGCTCACACTCCTAACTGACTGGTTCACTAGTGAACTGATCAATCCACCTTGCCAAATGATCATTTTAGTTATGAAACGACCAGTTCACCTGCCGTAGTGCAAATTATTCATGAAAATTCCAAACCCTTCTACTCCCACACAGACTGGGAACCCTGACCCTGCCCTCTACTATAAATAGAGGGGTACAGGGGATTCTCTAGAGACACAACTCATAACATTAGTTTCTCTACAAAGTTTTTGTCCTCTCTGGTTGTGGTAACTGAGAGAGCTCAAGCAAGTCCTACCCATCTAGGAAGGAACAACGAGGGAAAGACAACTACAAAAAAGCAACTGGTGGTGGGAGAGTGTGTCGATGACTAGTACGCTGATGGAAGGGGACAACTCCTTCTAGTCCATTCTTTAGGATAACTAGAGTTCTCAGTAGTCTGTGTGGACTATCTATAGAGGCGGGAGACTTCTACCGTTCAAGAGGACGACAGTCAACCGTAGTCTCAATCAAGACCAGGAGCTACACAGACGCCGTCAGAGACAGATTGTTGAAGACCGCACTTGCTGTGAGGTATAGTCACTGAGCAAACCTCAGGACCAGGTATGTCTTTCTAAAACCATCCTTCCCATTACATAGATATTGATGCGATTTGCTATTTATGGGTTTATGGTCAAGTACAAAATTTGTTTCTGTTGCCTACTCTGACCACATAAAACCCAACATCTAGAACCTTCCATTGACCCAACCGAGTCAATTAGTTCACTAGGTGAAATAGTCATCTCGCTCAACCTGAGTCGATCAGTTCACCCAGTGAGTCGATGGGTTGTGCCTAATTCGTACAAACTCCATCCAATTTAGTTCTAATCATCCTAACACTCCAAATGGTCATCTCACAGTGTGATACGATCAGGGTGTAATCGGTTGATCTATTGCATGAATTGAGTACCTAAACACTGTAGTAATCAATCTAATCATCATTCAAGATTAAAATCCTCTTCTAGATGAGTTCCTTTATGTGTGACCCTATAGGTCCCATATCACATTGGCAGTGAATGTTCATGACTAACTTATGACATCGCAAGCAAAGAGTGATGCTTACTCACCCATCAATGCTACCCAAGTGAATGGAAATTTGGAGAACAACTTCAACCTATAATCTATGTAAGGTGTTACAATAATTATATAATTCCTTTGTCTCTGATATCCAGAGTAAACTCGAGGCACATATTTGTCATCCTCTCAATATTCATCTCATGTTTCTTGAACCAAGAGCAAACTGTATGAGATAATGGGACCTCAATATCATATATTGATTCACATGTGCATGTGCATGCATTTCCTAGTCTCTCTTATCAAGTGTCCAGGATATCCAACTCCAGTAGGAGGGACAACCCATCTCTATCACTCACACTTTATCCCCATGTGTCAAAGCTACCCAATCATCACCTTTATGGCAACCCGTATTTTAGGATTACATTTGAGAATGTCAAAGTATACCCAACGACATGTGATGAGTGTAGTGATTTTAGGTCTACGAACCACAATCACCAACTTAACTATGAGAGGTGACTATGATTACCAATGATGGTTTCCACATGTCACTCTCAAGGTGGGTCTGTTTGGTACATTGTTCTCTAACATATATCTATGTGCTTGGTTTGATATTGCCATATCATGACTAATGAGATTCAGTCATCAACCAACCCACAATCCATTCTTATGTGTTACTAGCATCTATCTACCTTCCACATGTGCAATCGACTAGGGACATAACAAGAATGTACATACTCTTAACATTCATATGATCTCATTCTTTAAGTCATGTACTTGAAGACATACATCATTGAGTATTGTCATTCTTTAGACATTCATAATGTTTCCACATTATCTCATAATTGAATGAAACATATTGAATTAGAAGCCTGCCTTTATGATTATTAATCAAATCCTTTATGGTATATGCCATGTCAACCATCATATGCTTGGCTCTCTGGGCATACCTTACCAATAGACTCCCACTTGCACTTAGAGCCAATCACCCATGAATCTCATTCTTGGTGATCTAAACATGTCCACCATGTTTCTGCTGTACAAGTGCTAATCTAGCGGGTCAGCAACATTTTTCTATTAGTCGGTATATTGCATATTTATTATCTCCTCTCTGTAAGACAAAACTGCTGTAATATGGCAGTTGATATTCCTTGCCTAACAAGTATCTTCATCATTGTCACCGTATTACTATTGAGCCATCAATGGTTGAAACATCTTCTAGATCCATATAGTATCAATCTGTGCTCATAACACAAGTGTACTCAACTTCTAATGTGGAATAAAATTAATAAGTTTTAGTTTGGAACTCTTCCAACTAATAATATTTCTCATTTTAAATAAAACATATTTTAATTTGTGATCACTTTTGTCATTATGTAAGCTTGCATCGATGTAACCCTTTACATCCAACTCTTCCTATATTGTTATCTTTAATTTCTAGCAATCTATCCTTAAGTACTTCTCAAGTATTAATGGATATCTTTGTTGACATTCCAGTAACCCTTATTGGAAGTTACTATCATCTTGTCATACAAGATTATATGGGATAAGTACACTTACAAAATTCATGATAGATTCACTTTTGTAGCCTATGACATCTTAATCATGTCATTCCTATTTATCACAAGAATTGGAACATTTGGTTCATGAGAGACTAATCCCAATTCTCTCTCATTGAATCCTTTTTCTTGTTGAACTCTTTCAAAACATTACTCTTATATGTGCTCAAATTTATATTGTGAAACACTCAAGAATTAACTTTATAGATCTTGATCCTTATCTTATAAGATGCTTCACTCAATCCTTCATTACTAAAGGGTTTTTCCATGCCAAATCTCAATATTCACAATATTGATATGTTATTCCTCATCATATGTTGAATATTCATATATGCTCCCCCTAAATCTTTTGTGATCACATATTTCATCTTTTATTTTGATTCAAGTAAAACTCTTTGACTATCTTGTCAAATCAAAATATCCCATCTCTGAGATGCTTGTTTCAAACCCAGATTGAGCTTTGTAGTTTATAGACATTATATGCATTCTTGACGTTATAAAACCTTTTCAGGTTGTGTCACGTACACATCCTCTGATGTATTCCCTTTAAGAAAGGGATTTTATTGGTAAAGGAATTACTATCATGCTTAACACCTTGAACTGATTTGAAAAACTTATTCAACCAATTTGTCCTTTTATGTTATCCATGTAGGTCTTTGCCATAAGACCCTATTGCACCCTTAAGTATTAACCCTTTAGGTGGTGCTATCAAGGTCCCACCTTGTTAGCTTAGATGGATCCCATAATGGCCTTGAGCCTTTACTCAGATTATTGTACTTAATAGATTCTAGTGGATTAGTTGGCTCATCATGTTATGACCAACTTATCTGAATTGTTGATTTTACAATCCTTCAATTTCAGATGTACTCTACTAGAATTTATTTTATTTTGTGTCACATGATGAACTTGAGATTCCACAACATCTTGTGATTCTCTTAGTTCTCATTGTACCTCTTTGTTGATCTCAAACATTTTGAGTTTTCCTTTTACTCCTACTGATTCTTTTGGAACTCGTTTATACTATCAACAAAACAATTTTATTATTGGATTGGGAGTAATAGTGGCATTCAACAATTATGGTTTGTGGATAAAACTTTTCAAGAAACTACTTTCTCAACATAGGTTTTAATCCTCTAGACATATTGAGACATTCCCAAATCATATCATATACGATGTCTTATAAACCATTCAGATAGTACATTAATTAGTGATTAATTATTTATGAGGGTATAAGAAGATTAGATTAATTGGTAAATCTATCATGACTCGTCATTGAATAATTCCTTCATTCTGACACATCATCATGTTCAAATGAATTTGACTTGTGAGGTATTATCACGGTTCTTTCTTGAAAGTTCTCAAGGTTTTGATGTCAAGTATTTCAATATTTGATCTCATCAAAGTTTCTTAATACTTTCATCAAGGCCATACTTCATTTGTATTCTCTTTGAGCATTTTAAGAGATTTTATGTTTTACTTAGTAGATATCGTTATATTATTAGCAAATGAAATGAGGTATGAATTATAATCTATACCATTCATTGCATAAGATCTTCATGCATCATATGTATGCAGTCTGATGGAAGACTTATCCCCCCACTACATCTACTAGTGAAGGATGTCATGCCATATTATGCATAAATAAGGCTTTGTATGTTTCCATAAATTGAGAATCTAGATTAACATCAATATGTATTCTAGACACGTATTTCTTATTTGTGCGTCCAATGTGACTATTGATAATGATGATTTTGAGTTATCAAACTCTGTTGAGGACTTTTGGGAATTCATTTGGGCTTTCTATAAATCCTAATAGAATCTACATTCTCTTTGTAAGAGTGTTGAGAGGGAGCATGTTGTTAATGACCTCAACTATGAGAGAGGTGCTTTCCCCGTGAAATACCTTGTGTTCTTATACCTATGAAAGATTGATAAATAAACACTACCATCCTCCCCTGGAAAATTCAAAGTTGAAGTTATAATATGGGAAAGTTGATTCTTTATCTGTGGTTGGAAGGGTTGATCTAGTCATGTCCACCTTATCTGCTCTCCACTTACATTGGTCAACTTCATTTCCTCTTCATGTTTGCACTATGAATATGATAGATCAAATTTGCGAAAGCTTTATCTTGGGTAAAAATGAAGACTCCACCCATAGGCACTATGCCTCTTGGGAGAAGATCTACAGACCTAAGGAGGGATGTCTAGATATTAGAATGGGCAAGGATGCTAGTAAAGATGACATTATGATTGATTTATTGAATACAACTTCTAAAAAGTAACCACTTTGGGTTAAATGTGTCCATGCTAAGTACCTTAGAGGAGGTTATTCATGTATGTGGAATAGAGTCTTGACTTTCAAAGAAAGGGTTTTACCCATGTATTCTTTAAGATAGATGATGGGAAGAAGGTGTTACTTTAATAGGATATTTGGATGGAAATAGGAAGATTCATTACTGATCTTATTGATCCAAAGTTCTGTATATTGCTAGTCAAAGAATTGACTATTACTTGTTATTTGGTCACCAATGGTGATTGTTTCGTAATGTGTTTGGAGGTACGCGTATAATTTTGTTGCAATTTTTTGTAGGCTTATGGGCGAATGCGATGAATAGTTTTACCCTTGGTCTTGAATGAAAAAGAGTGCATAATATAGCATTGTTCAAAATTCCAGTGGGAGAGTCTTACCCATAACGAATTCAAGGAGAAGATACAGGGGCACGTTGTCTTTACCCAAGCCTCACTCTCGAATTTGTGTTAATTAACCTCGATATCCTCTTCCCTACTCTAGACAAGAGACTAATGTATGTGTCAGCAGTTAACATTTATGCTCCGGAGTGAAATCCTTTGCTTAACACCAAATATTGCAGCTTTCGTATTTGTATAAGAAGAAGCGAATGCCATAAGTTTCGAGCCATCAATTATTGTATTCCGAAAGTGGATCACTTTTCCTACACAATGTGAAAATAGCCTCAGATCTTTTTTTTTTTTTCCAAATGTACGAAAGAAGGGATGGAGAGGGAGACGTGAAACCATCTTTGTATAATAACCCTCACCACTGCCTTTGTCCTCATCCTCTATCTGTACATTTTACCCCCAGTCCCCTCAGACAGAGTCACCTCTCTCACTCTCTCTCTCCATTATCAGTCCGGCATCAACCCGTCCATTTGCATGCCAATTCCGTGTAAGATCAAATCCATAGTGACGGTCACCACCATGATCCATCCAACCTACATTGATTGCGATCCTATGTCCTTTTCGCGGTACGCCCCTACTGCATTGCAATGCACTACAGTCCTCTTCCGAAAACCAGAAACAAACAAAACCCCTCGTCGAGGACTCGAGGAGCCTCAAGGCATATGTACTTATTATACGTCTGATATCGCGCGGGGATGTGAAAGACCGGCTGCTGGGACACTTGTTGGGCTACAGTTGTCATCTGTGTGACAATGTCTGAGGGAAAAGGAGGACGGGAAGCATATCAGTAGCAGTAGGTGCGCAGTCTGTAGATGGAAGGTAAGGGTAGAAGATCACGTGGTGGGTGTAAATGGCAGGGACGGTGAGAGGAGCTTTTTCACATCAAAATATTTTAAACCGGTTGAGGTTTCTATTCTGGGACGAGTAGTGGAACGGTATCTGCTGGGTGGGGTTGGTGATCCCTCTTGGATGGAGTTATTTAGGCCAAGCCTTTCTTGTTCTTCTCTCACCTAATCAAACTTGGTTGGTTCATACTTGTATTTATCTTACAGTTAATGAATCAACCAGTCCTACTTTTACGATTGCATCACCCAGTTTTGCATTGTTTCTTCAAGCAATAAACGACCTGCCGGCTTACTCGTCTCATATTTGATACTATAGCTTTTCTGTGAATCTCATGAGAATACTATCAAGATATTTCTTCTAAAACAGAAGTATGATAATTCGGTTTAAGAAAATACCCATCTAAAATGTACACATCTAAGAAAACTGAGAAAAAAACTACAAGAAAGGAATTTGACTAATATTGACGTCCACTTATATTCATGGTGGATCAAAGATGCAAAGTTTATAATTTGATGCAATGTGCTTCTTTGTGATGAGTTGTGCAATCTGGGAATTCTTTTTGTGAATGACTATATGATGAAGCATATTAGAAGCTTTTCTCTTACAAGTGACAATCTATCTCAATGTGTTTAGTCATATGATGAAAAATATATCATTAACCATTTGTTTTGTGCTCTCTTATTGTTATAGAATATAGGTGTAGCATCAGAAATAATAACCCTCATATAATTTAGAAGACAATAGATGTGTACTATTTATTGTACGAGGTCACATATTGTTTTATACTCTCCTTTGGTGGAAGAAAGAGATAAATCATATTTCTCGTTCCTCTAGGAGAGAAAGCAATCACCAAGAAGAAAAACAAATCACTGGTAGAGCATATACTTGTTGTGCAATACCCCAACCTTTACATCAAATGAGCGGAAGCCAATATTTTTCTTGAGAGTGTCACAAATATGATAATCATAAAAGAACCATTCCCGTAATGACCTCACTTTCAACGTCCCCCAAGTAAGGAAAGATCTTCAAGTTGAGAGCTATTACCTATATTTCCAAGGATCTGAATTTAGTAAATAATAAAATAATAGTAAATAATTTCCATTAATTTCAAATATCATTTACAACTTTAGAAAGATATTCCTCTAAGGATTTACATAAAATTATTACATGAGAACTATATGAGAAGAAGTATCTAAGTAATCCTCCTTTACTTAGGCTTAATGCCTTCAGGTAGATTTCTGACTCATCAAGTCTTGATATCTTCATATTTTGCATTACCTAAAACTACGTGAAACAAACATGATTCAGTATATTAATATACTATGTACGTGGGGTGCATGTAAAAGTGTGCAAGTAATTTAACAACATATAATCAATCAATTACTTACAAACATAAACTGACATTTTTTTCACAGAATCTTACTTTATGTGATACTCATAGTGACATTGTAATGGAACGAAATGTAAATAAACATTCAACAAGTTAATTCATCAATCTTTGAAAAATCCTCAGCAAACATTGACAAACGATATTGAGGCTACTCATAATTGTAACCATGTATCTCAATGTAGAACCATGTAGATAATGTAATCATACTTCAAGTATTTTAAATATCATTGAATCCAAGCAAACAAGGAGGAATCCAAGCAATTCAACATTTAATATGCATATATTTAAATCCTAAAGTGTCACCATGATATTATTCATATTAAACCCTACCTGAGTCTTAATCTAAGATTTAGGATTGTCTAGGGTTGGGATAAGGAATAAGGATACAATCCCTAATTTCATTACATATTAAACATTAAGTAAAAACCCTAATTATCTGATTTATTTATCCTTACATTATGATCACATAAATTCAATTATGTTCATTAATAAATGTTATGGTATTTAAACCCTAATTCTTCATATCCATGGTTATTCACATTAAAACCCGAATTACTCATCATTATTATTATCAACATCTTATCATCCCATTGTAATAGACTACAACATGAACTGAAAGCATTTAATGTATTCAACAAATTAAATACACAAATCTAGGATTTTCATGTACAAATTACTTACTAAACATGTATTTAAGGTACTTTTGGAATTGGGATCAAATTTTGGTCTAATTTATATTTTATTTGTGTTCCTCTCATTTTCGTGATTCTTTTAATATCTGATTATGCTATTTTTGGCTGATTCTGTCATTTTATATGAATTAAACAAAATAACCATTCTTACCTTAAACATGGGCCACGTGGTGCCTTGCCATTAGTCAATGTTGTAGAAATCGATTACCATGTTGCTAATTGGGGATGTGGTTCAATCATTGGTTCTTTTCTAGGCCGGCTTGTTAGCTAGTTCACTTGATTGGGTCGTCAGTTGTCCACTGGACCCCAATCAACCTTCCTCTCCCTCGCGTCGTCCTGTGCCTGCCACTTGAATGTGAGGCATTATGCCTCTGTCCGAGCTCCAATAGGATAGACACCGGTGAGAGTCCATACATCATGTTCACCTCTTCTCCCTCACCTCTTCTTCCCATGACAAAACCCTACCCTGTCCCAATGGCCTCTGCTGACTCTGCTGTAGGGCATCACAACCCTAGCACAACAACGACAATCACCAGTGGTTCTCCCCCGAGACTCCAGGGAGCGTTGATCAGAGGAGGTGTACTCTTTTTTAGAGATAGGGTGTTGTGCAGATGGGTGAATAAGAAAATGTTGTAGTGTTTTGAGGTTCAATATGAAAATGATGGTGCTACAGATAGTAACTAAAGAGGGGTTTGCCACCCTCATTACTGGCTAGGGGCCAGAATCACCGCCTGCTGCTACTGCCTATCCGGGAAGGCTTAAAGATGGGTCATGTAGTCTCGATAACCAAGACCATGCATGCTACTTCTTGGGATACATGGTCTAGGTGCCATGTCCCGGGGTGGAGGTCAGGCTCATGTGATCCCCTTCATGTGTTTTAGACGAAATCCTAGGGTTAAGAGGAGGAGGACTATGAAGGTAGAAGGGAAGAGAGTATATCCCAAGACGGGTATAGTCCTATATATTCATACTGCGCTCTCACAGATATCATCCACTGGTCTCACACCTTTATGATTCATCTCCATTAATTGATTCTATTGTTCCCTATCCTCATGTATATGTAGGTTATTCACAGATTGAGATGTCCAATTTCCATATGTGATTGAAAAGGAAATATAAGGCAATGATATTAAAATATATTCCTTCCTCTTTTCCTTGAGATAGAAAGCTCACATCTTTTATAATATAGTTCCAAAGGCCACATGAAGGAATCCAAAATTTTATTACTAAAAGATAGATTTGTCAACTTCGATGAAAAAGGGGAAACCAATCAATGCCTTTCTCAACTTGTATTATAGATTTGGGATTTATTAGGATAAACCTCATAGCCAAAACTTCCTTATTTACTATATCCTTAAATTAATTACTCACACCACATGGAAAACCATTTTTCTTGCAAATTCTATAATTATCTTCTTTTTGGTATTATCTTCAAGTATACCATAAGGCAAACCAAGAGATTCTTATTTGATGACTCAAAACTAGTGTTGTCAATCAAGATTAGATAATTATCCCATTAATTATATAAAACACCACATATCTTATTTTCTTTTGGAAACATACCCATTATCTCATATTAGTTATCCAAAGATCCATAAAGCCTTTATCTTTCCTTTATGCATGAATTTCTTTTATTTCTTAAACTTGTGCCACATGGACATATTTGCAAAGCAAATAGTCTCATGGGCCTCACATGGACCATAGGGTGCACCCATGCCACAAATACGATGACTTTCTCATTAGGAAATTTATTTATCAAAACAAATATTTAAACTCACATATTTCAAATTCATCGAAATTACAATTGCAAACTATGTATGAAAGCAATTCTCATCATATTTTTAGAAAAATAATAGGTACATCAAGATTCAAAAGAAAGTCTAAGCACATGATTTAAAATAGTACACTTCTATGTAGTCTCTTGGTTCTTGTAGATGAAGTCCCACCAAGTTAAAGTCTTCTTGAATCCCTCACTTAGTCTATAGATGGTTGAAGTCTTGCTCCTTACCTGTGGGCATTGCATCCCCAGCCACACATGGAAAAATAAAAAATGTGTTAGAGTAAGTGACATTGAGTAACTTTATATGAATATGAAATAGAAACTTCACGTTTGAGAAAACATCACTTAAACATGGTAAACATTGAATACTTTCAATACCATTTATCTTCATATTTATTTATCTTTATCATTGATATTATTATCACTAGTTGACTATGTTGTACTTCATTTATAAGTTATCCCAAGAGGTAATTTCTCACATAGATTTTATGCACTCAAGATCTCATTTCTCAAAGAAATCTTAATAAATAACATTTCTCTAAAGAGCTTGAATATGATATTTCTCTCAAGAGCTTGATTTGTGCCAAATGGTGAATAACTTGGAAGGAACAATCATAAATCAACTATATGTTACTTGACATTAATCTAGAGCATAATAACTTGGAACATTGAACATATTATGGTCATGGTCATAGATTAGAACAATATGCTAGAAAATAATAATCTGATTCATTGTCATAATTCTTGCAAGTATTCATTAAAACATGTACTTGATATCATTGCAATTAAATTACATAACTATATTCAGATATAAATCCCTTTACCCATACTTGTTACTTAGAGTGAATGATTCACTTAACTTTATTGGAGCAAATTCTAATGATTAACTAGGGGTTGGTGAGAACCTAATATACCTTCAACTCTTTGTCGAGCCTGGCATTTCCTGAAATTGAATCAGATACAATATATACATTATATCCAAAAACACTGAATTATCCTAATAGACTTTATAGGCCTTCCTCTACATATTGGGGTTTCCTCAAGTGTCACACATACTATCCTATACTCTAAAAACTCTAATATCATCGTGAATCCTCAACATATATTGTCTCCAAAAAAATTAATATCACTATTACTATCTTTGATTCATAAATCTCAAAAATTAAGATGGTAACATATTTTATATTAAATAAAATCATCATGATGCATAAATTATCACCAAAACTCAAATTCAAAGGTTATTTGATGATTCATACTTCTAAATATCACCTCTTATAATTTTCCTCATATTATATCATTATTTCTTACCTCAGTTTACCAAAGTACATATAGTGGATAAAACCAACATAATAAAATGTATTCTTTAAGACAATAAGATTAAACTTTTTATGTGTATCCTATACCTATCGAGAAAACTTATTTCATCAAATTTTGATATTCCTATCATACTTTATAGCATACAAACCATTGTGATGTATATTCACTTTCTTAAACAATGGAATATAGCTAAATTCCTAATCATCTCAGATTAACAAGCTATACAAACCTAGAATTGAATACCTTTCCAATGACACTATCTATACTTATTTTGAGTACTCTAGCTCAAGATTCATCATTTAAAAGAAAATACCTTTCGGAGCAATCATGGACGCTGGCTTCTGACGTGGTGACTGACATGACCCTTCTTTTTCTTCTTTATTTTTCCATATATCACAGATCCAACCACAAGATTCGATTAAGATAGGAACCATGATCTATCAAGTTCATCACATAGACTAGATAGGGTCAGGGTCACATCATCCCAGCGTCGTGGACTAGATCGTGCTCCATCTCCTTTGCACATATGTAGGAAGGCAGTTTCACAATAGAGCGATAGGGGTCATAGTTGGTCTCCTCTGTGTCCCAACCACCATGAGGGCAACTTGGATGAAGAAAAGTTGGTGCATATTGACAAGGGACCACATTAGAAGCCTTGTTGTATCCGAAAGGGCTACAACGATCATGGAGTCCCCCCTGGCAGCTCCTCATGAAGCCTCTAGTCAAGTAGAAAGACGCTAGAGGTCTCAAACACCTCTACGGTTGCTATGCAATCATGGCAGTGCCTCCTTGTGACTTATTGATCTTGTGTGACTCTACCCCAGATATGAGGAGAATCAATGACCCCCATGACCTATGAAAACCCCACATCCACCTGGACCTTATATGGGGTCACCTTTAAGGCCTCTAGCCGCTCTGACTTCTGTTAGAAAAGTGTCTTTGAGACTGACAAGAGGCAGACTCACACTCGTCACTCGTCACTCCTCACACTAGATCTTCCAAGGACTTCATGTAAATATGTTATTGTTACTGATGTATGCATTTAATATATACTTTTTGCACACTTTTGCACACAAATTTAGTTCATTTTGCTCTCCATTTGACCTCTAATCATACTTTGTTTGCCACCTTTTTTGTTGTCTTATATGTTGCATGATTATGATAATAGGTACACAATGAATATGATGAAATGGGGATAATCCAACCAAAATCCAACCTTGGTTGGATTCCCAGATAATTTACATTTGATATAGAGTTGATCATGAAGAAATTGAAGAAGACACATTGTGTCTTTATGTGTACACGCATGTAACTTTCTAGGAAGGGAAGTCCTCAACACAAAGTAGAGGACACAACGTGTGTTATATAACACACGACATGTAAGTATCCATAGGACTTTGTCTCCAACTATAGAATAAAAGATATGGTGTGTCATTCACTGGCGTGTCCACATGTTCAAAAGACAAATTTCAAAGTTTTGCCAAAGTACACAATGTGTGTTTATTAACACACATCATGTACTGTTCGCCCATATCGACTTCAGTTATAGCTACATGACACATTCTTTTTAGCTACACGTCATGGACTCTTTGCAGAAAGTAAATTTCCTGACAGTTACATTGAAAGACACACTGTGTCTTCCAAAAGACATGCCGTGTCTTTATCAGTTTCTGCAGATTTTAAAAACAACCACCCTTTGTTTTAAAGAGGAGACCAGCCATATGGAGTAGTTATCACTCATCATTTGGAGCACTTGATGACCAAAGAAAGTTGTAGAGAAAGAGAGAGGCAATTTTAGAGAAGACGGAGAGGTTTCTTGGGAAAGAATCTTCATTCTTCATCATTTTCCTCTGCTTTTCTTCTCCAAAGGTGCAACAGAGCTTCTCTACTTCAGAAAAGCTTATTGAAACGGAAGAAACTCCAAGTTGGAGTAGTTACAAGGGTGGATCTTCATCCTCAAGTTGAAGTTTTACTCTTTCCACTTTACTCTTTGCTTTCCATCAACTTTTCTTCTTTCTAATCATGGAAAACTCAATAATTTGTGACATGTGCATATGTTTCTTCATTATGGATGAGTAGAACTCTTTTTCTTGGGGATGGGAGAGTAGTTCCCATGCTATTACTCATTTGAACTCATAATTTATATCTAATGTTAATTAATTTGCTTCTCTAAGAGTTCCTATGGAGTTATATTGCTTGTATGCTTGATTGGCCACCTAATATATATGTTTTATACTTCTTTATGTGATTCGGGAGAATGTATGAGAGTGGGTTGGCAATATTTAGGATCCAAGGTTGCGTTCAAATCTGAACATAAACATGGGAGTGTTATGTTAAGATGAGAACCATCTCATGCCATCGGGAGGTGCAAGATGATATCAACCTTCCTTACAAGTTAATTAGCATGTTTAATTTTGTAATTGCACATGATGTGATATTATGTAAGTGAAATCTTATGCATGAGATCTCTTAATTCTAATCTAAATCCTTTAATTTAGTTCATGTTCTTGCTTGTTAGCTAATCTTCATCAAGACTCAACTTTGGTAATCTGACTTAGATTATTGGAAATTAGCACTTTTGCTTCTAACTAGCATAGCTCCATATGGTTCGATCTCAACTATAATTGATCATGTATACTTGCGAGTGATTGACGAGTTGAGACTTGTTTTTAAAACTCATTTTCCTTTGGCGATCAAAAAGTTTTTGGCACCATTTTCGGGGACATACAATAATTCTTAGTTAGAGTAAAAGTGCTAACTAGTATTCGAGACTAAGTCATCATTTTCCACCCTTCATATTGTGCTACCTTTTTAGTCTTGTGATTTTCACTCAACGTTTTCTTTTGCAGGAAGCATGCGTCATTCTAAGAGGGGTCTTGAGACATCCATATTCTTAGACCCAAAAATTGAGCAAACCTTTTACAGTGGAAGGAGAGAAAGGAAAGGTGATAACTCTACAAACTTAGAGGGATCACAACCATCATCATCTTATTAAACACCTTCACCACCGCCATCACCCGATCATCATTAAGAATCCGAGATGGAGGACAACCCTCCACTTATAGAATTTTTTGTGCTGGCTGCCATCAACATATGTGGAGCCATTGGTCATCCAACTATTGAGGGCAATGACTTCTCTATCATCCCCACTATTATGTAGATGATCCAAAAAACCGGTTTGGAGGAACTCCTATGGAAGATCCTAATCTTCACATAGATGAGTTTTTGCAGTACATGAACACCTTCAAGATAAATAGTGTTCCAGCTAAAAGAATACGCATAATCCCATTTCCGTTCACACTACGAGACTGATCCAAGGCATGGCTCTCATATTTTACCAAGCGATCTATCAAGAGTTGGGATGAGCTACTTTTCTTTCCAAGTACTTTCCTCCAAAAAAGATAGCTCAATTGAGGATCCAGATCACCAACACCAAGAAATAAGAAGGTAAAACACTCTATGATACATGGGAGAGATTTAAAGATCTGCAATGCATTTGTCCTCACCATGGTTTGACTAATTGGTTGTTGTTACAAGCCTTCTACAATGGGTTATTATACAAAACCCATATGTTTATGGATACTGCTACTAATGGAGCTTTGATGAACAAATCCTACATATAGGCATATGACATCATAGAAGACATGGCACTAAATTATTGTCACTGGAGTTCAGAAAGAACTAGCCAACCTAAATCATCAAGTGGTACAAATAAGAAGTTAGGTGGGAGATACACCATTGATGTAGTTGATATTATTGCAGCCAACCTTGATTCATTGTCACAGAAGTTTGAAAAGTTAACTAAACACTCCATCCAAGCAGTTGAGCAAGTATGTGAAGCATGTGAAACCCCCGATCATGACTCTTCTTCTTGTTTTACCCCACAAAGGAATGTTGGAGAGGCACATGAGAAAGTCAATGTAATAGGGAGATTTCTAAATAAGCAGCTCTACAATTCCTACTCCAACACCTATAACACAGGATGGAGAGATCATCTGAATTTCTCTTACAAGAACAATAACCCTCAAAACCAGCAATCAAATCAACACCGGTAGAACCAGGGCCAAAATTAGCAACATCAAGTGAGCAACCACCAGACCATTAATAACAACCAAGCACCAGGATTCAACAACAATAGGAACTATAAACATCATCAATCTAAGTCAACCTTGGAAACTATGGTTAATACTTTTATGTCAACACGGATTTACCAAAAATGATGAGTTCTGTGCACATGGGTTACTCTTGAAGGATGCTATAGCTCAACTCTCTTCCAAGGTAGATGGTATTGCTACTCACAGGAACATGCTAGAAAATCAGATTGCTCAGCAAGAAGCTTTATAAAACCAAAGAGCTTCTTATAGTGGATTGTCTAGTCAGTCGGAGATGAACCCCCATGAATGTAAGTCTGTTACCTTGAGGAGCAGGAACATTGTTGAAAAACCCTCACCGTTAGATGATAAGAAAGTTGAAGATGATAAAGAAGAAGATGTGGAGAAAAGTCAAATGAAGAAAGGTACAACTGATGAGCAACCATCTTACAAGCCTACTGTCCCTTTTCCTCAAAGGTTTGCATCCTAGAAATAAGAGGGTAAATTCCTTAGGTTCATGGACATTCTTAACAAACTGTATGTCAACCTTTGTTAGCAGAAGTCATTGTTGAAATGCCTACCCATGCAAAGTTCCTACAAGACCTCTTAACAAAGAGGAGGATGATAGATCAAGTAGAAACTATCATGCTATCTGAAAGGATGTGCTCCATCATTCAAAATATTTTACCGAAGAAACTTGATGATAAAGGTGTCTTCACATTACCATGCAATATTGGTGACACAACGTTTGATAAAGGCTTAGTTGACCCTGGGGCCAACATAAGCCTTATTCCATATACATTGTGGGAGCATCTTGATATTGGAGAATTGAAGCCAACCAAGATGGCCATTCAACTTGCAAATCACACCATTGAGTACCCTAAAGGAATTTTTGAAGATGTTCCTATTAAAGTGGGCAAGTTTTTCATCCCTTGTGGTTTTGTCATGATTGATATGAATGAGATTACATTCAATCCTATTCTCTTTGAAAGATCCTTCTTCACATAGATGATTGTATAGTTTATGTATGGGAGGGAAAGATCTCTCTTAGAGTAAGAGGGGAGATAATGGAGTTATTTATCTTAGACACAATAAAAGCCCCAAGAAAGATGGAAAATATCTACCTAGTTGATTTGTATTAACAAATTTTTGGAGGAAGATGAAGATTTTTATAATTTCCTTGTTGACTATTTTGATGAAACCGAGTTGGACACCACCATGGCCACAAAAAATCTAGACATTATTTCTAGTACCACATCATCTGCATCTCATGAAGATACTTCACCATTGAAAGATGATTCTAGCAAGAACACTAAGGAGAACAAGGTAGAACTCAAACCCCTTCCATTAGGGCTAAGGTATGCTTTTCTTGACCCAAATTCTACTTCTCATGTCATCATAAATGCTGCTTTAACTGATGAACAAAGAGTCAAATTGTTGGCGAACTACGTTAACATAAGGAAGTAATTGGTTATTCTATCAATGATTTGAAAGGCATCAATCCCTCCACTTGCATTCATAGAATTAATTTAGAGGAAGATGCCAAAACTTGTGTTCAACCTCCTAGGCATTTAAATAAAAAATGCTTGAGGTTGTTAAGAAAGAGAATTTTAAATTAAAATATGTAGGGATCATTTATCCCATTAGTGTCTGTCCCTGGGTGAGTGCTATTCACCTAGTACCCAAAAGGGGGATGCAACTATCATGAAAGGAGGTAGTGATGAACTGATTCAAATCAGTGTTTCCACAGGATGGTACATGTGTATAGATTATATAAGATTAAACAAAGCAACCCATAAAGACCATTTTGTGTTTCCCTTCTTTGATT
The DNA here is from genome assembly GCA_963693085.1 of Alisma plantago-aquatica. Lineage (NCBI taxonomy): Eukaryota > Viridiplantae > Streptophyta > Magnoliopsida > Alismatales > Alismataceae > Alisma > Alisma plantago-aquatica. The sequence goes on along the minus strand of OY856409.1, from coordinate 1,050,682,913 downwards.
TAATGCTTGCGAGACTTGCCAATCATTCTTATTTCTATTATCTTAACGACTATTTGGGATTTTTCCAAATACCAATTTATCCTCAGGATCAGGAAAATATGACTTTTATAGGCACCTATGGTACCTACTCCTTGTCTTTGCAATGCACCAATGACTTTTGAACGTTGTAGAATTACTATTTTTTTAGATTTTATTGAACAAACAATGGAAGTTTTTATGGATGATTTCAATGTATACGATAATTCTTTCGATGATTGTCTAACTAATTTGTCAAAAGTCCTTGAGCACTGTAAAAAGGTTGACCTAGTACTAAACTGGGAGAAGTGCCATTTCATGGTACAATCTGAGGTAGTACTAGGCCATGTGATTTCTAATAAGGGTATTGAGGTTGATAGGGCAAAAGTGGAAGCAATTGATAAAATGTCAACCCTATCTAATGTTAAATATGTCAGAAGTTTTCTTAGCGAGGCAGGTTTTACAGATGGTTCATCAAAGTTTTTTCCAAAATAGCTAAAGCTCTATGTTCATTGCTTTCCAAAGATGTTGAATTTATCTTTGATAAAGATTGACAAGATGCTTTCATAAAACTCAAAGATGCATAAAGAATGTCATAGAACACTTGTTATCACTTATTAGATAACTTCATACCTTTAGGTCATCTGACCAGGGACATAATAAATCTTGATACACAAAGTATTGCACATAGTACACAAAGTTCAATGATTCTTACCACACAAAGCATATGAAGTTTATAAGGCCTATAAAACATTTTCAGTATACAGAACATCATAACTCATACCTGGCTATGCTCATCATCTCAACATACCTGCATGATCAGTGATCATGATGCCATTACATATCAGTACTATGCAATACAAGGGTTATCTTATTACATTCATAACCCATTAGTCTGTATTTGAGCTTCACATAGGATTACTCTGTGTTAGAACTTCACATAGCATCACTTTGTATTAGGGTTTCATATAGCAGGGAATCAATATGGATATCATAAGTATTCAATCATACTTATTTATTCTCATCATTCATCATTGAATGAATTATCAACACACATCATGAGTTTCTCTCTCATCTTTATCACAATATGATCACATCATAGTTTATAGGGTTGAACTAACCCTTTCATAAGGCATGTTAGCCTACATTCAACAGAGCACATTACATTACAATGTAACCATTGACATGACACATCTCATGTGTCATTCATCCAATTATCCTGGACTTATAACTCATCAAGGTATACTAGCATTGGGGTGTTGGATGTGATATCAATCATATCATGATATATCACTTCTCTCAACACCTTATCTTTCTTGAGTTCATATACTTAGCTTGTATTAGGGTATTACCCATCCTAATACTTTATGCACTAGTTCATCACATTCATCATGTAAAGTAGTGATCATTAGTCACTCACTTGGAATATACAACTATTGCCAATACTATGGATTCATCCATAAGTCAAGAATTAACAAAAAGACCATGTTAGGTCCTTTTCAAAACAACTCTAAATCAAGCATAGAGTACCATGGCCGTGCAACCAAGAATGGCCGTGCAAAGGGAAGCCACCACAGTTGTACTACCTTGCACGGTCGTGCAAAGGGAAGATACCACGGCCGTGCTACCTTACACGGTCGTGCTATAGGAGTTCACCTCTTGAATAATATTCAAGTATGAATTCTATTCTTTTATTAGGGATTACATATCACGTTGCCCATATTCAAGGTTTGCTAATCATTCCCAATTAGAGTTTCTCATGAAATCACCCTCAATTAGGGTTTCACCTAGATACACCCTCAACTAGGGTTTTACATGGATACACTCTCAACTAGGGATTCACTTGGATACACCCTTAACTAGGGATTCAGTTGGATACACCCTCAACTAGGGATTCACTTGGATACACCCTTAACTAGGGATTCAGTTGGATACACCCTCAACTAGGGTTTACTATACATCCTGAATAGTAATTTCATATGTAGACAACCTCTTATGAGGGTTATACATGGACTCAGCCTCAATTAGGGTTTACATCATGTATTGGATCCATGCATTTGTTATGCATTATTGATTAGTACCATTAAGGGTATCTCTCACCTAATTACATTAGGTTTCCAAAAAGGTTTGATCAATTAGACCTTCAATAACATGAGGTATCCAACTAGATTGATCAATGGAACCTTCAATTGCACTAGGTATCCATTTGGATTAGTCAATTGAGTCTTTAATTTCATTGGGTGCTCAATTGGATCAATCCATTGTTCCTTCAATTAGGTACTCATTTGGATTAACCAATTGATCCTTCAATTGCATTAGACATCTAATTGAATTAACCAAATTGATCCACAAATAGTTTAAAACCATTTAAGCAAAAAGCTTTGAAACCGCATGGACTTGAAACCGCATGGGTCTCAAACGGTTTGAGATCGTTTGGTCTCAAACGGTCTTGAGACCGTTTGGTCCCAAACGGTCTTGAGACCGTTTGGTCTCAAATGGTCTTGAGACCGTTTGGTCCCAAACGGTCTTGAGACCGTTTGGTCCCAAACGGTCTTGAGATCATTTGGTCCAAACCTCTCAACACCGCATGAACCAAAAAGTCAATCAAGACTTCAACAACACTCAATTCCAATCAATGGAACTTCAATCAATTGGATCATCAATTCAATCATCAATTGAATCATGAACCCACCCCTCAATTGGGACTTCAATTAGGGTCTGATTTCAATGGGATTAGGGTTTATAATCACCAATTAGAGCTTTGAAGTTGATCATCAATCACACTACTAATTGTGTTTCAATTGATTGCATTGGACCTTCAACCATTGAATTTATGGAACCAATCATCAATGGGACCTATGCTCATACTTCAATTGAGTTTAATAGGTCAACCTTCAACTGATTTGACCCTTAATTAACCCTCAATTGTTCATCAATTAGGGTTTAATTCAATTGAATTAGGGTTTGGAATTGATGATCCTTCAATACTAATCAATGTAAGACTAGTTACTTTGAAACCATAGAACCATCATCCAAATTGGGTATGACCTGACCCCAAACGGTCTAGAGGTCGTTTGGATGACCTCCAAACGGTCTTGAGACCATTTTCCCATCATATTACTCAAATCCAAGCCATCCAATTAAGGTTTGGATCATTGGATTGTTCACCAAATCACCAATTGATTACACTTCAACTTAGTGACATTGGATCTTCAATTGCTTAACCATACTCAACCCTAGACCTCCAAACGGTCTTGGGTGACCCCCAAACGGTCTTGAGACCGTTTGGATGAGCTCCAAACGGTCTTGAGACCGTTTGTCTCATCCAAACCTTGGATTCTAGTGAAAAATCATCAAGGTTTGGTCTATTGAGTCGATCAACAAAACAACACTTAATTGCAAAGTGATTTGGTACCTTTGGACCTTCAATTGGTCAACTATACTTAACCCCAGACCTCCAAACGGTCTTGGGTGATTCCCAAACGGTCTTGAGACCGTTTGGGTGATCCCCAAACGGTTTTGAAACCGTTTGGGCTAATCAACCCAAAATCTCTAATTAACTCATTGGAATTTCAGCACTGATTTCAATTAGGGTTTGCCCAATTGATTAGCCTTGAACTCATGACTCGTTTGGAATTAATCCATCAAATTTGGTGAGTCATTAACAAACATAATTAGGAACAGTAATACCAAACGGTCAACGCTTGGTCAACCATATCAAATGGTTTTGAAACCGTTTGCCCAAAAAGTTGAATTACTCAAATTGAAAATCAGCACTTAATCCAATTAGGTTTCCCTAATTGATTAGCCTTCAACTCACGATTCCTTTGGAGTTAATCCCTAATATTTGGTGAGTCATTAACCAACATCATTAGGAACAGTAATCCCAAACGGTAAATTCTTGGTCAACCATCTCAAACGGTTTTGAAACCGTTTTCCCAAAAAGGTCAAGTTAATCAGATTGAATATCAGCACTTAATTCCATTCGATTGCCTAATTCATTAGCCTTCAACTCTCGATTCCTTGGGAGTTAATTCCTCAAATTTGGTGGGTTATGAGCCTACATAATTAGTAACAAAATTACCAAACTTTAAACTCTTGGTCATCCATATAAAATGGTTTTGAAACCGTTTTCTTCCAAACGGTTTCAAACCGTTTTCCCTTAAACGGTTTGCTGAAACTGCATAACCAATCAAATTAAAACGATTTAGAGTAGCTATCAAAACCGTTTGGCTTGGTACTTTTCTTTGAATAAGCATCTAGGATGATGTCATAATCCCCTTCCTTCGAAAAACCAAGAACAGCAACCGTTCTTGATGGAAATTGCAGCAAAGAAACAAGAGTGTAACAATTTAAAGAAAACAATCAACAAAGTATAGAGAATTGATGCAATATCAATGATTAAGGGTTTGAGTTATAAAACCCACCTCAAATCTGATCTCCAAGCTCCAAGCTACACGGATCTAATGGTGGATGAAGCTTCTCCAACTATTCCAAGGCTCAACTTCAAGATTTGGAGTGAAATGATCGGCTAGAATTGAAGATTGAGTGAAGAAATGAAGGAATTACACATTGTTTTATGATTTTCACCATGAAATCATGAAGAACGAAGATCAAAGGCTTACCAACAGGTTGGGGACGTTCTCCCTGCTGTCCTTAGCCTTCTTGGTCCGTTTTGCAAGCAAGGAGAAGAAGTGGGGTCGTAAAAGCCTTTCATTTGGCTTGGAAAAGGTACTTTTATAAGAAAATTGAGGAGAGAGAAGATACTTTATAAAAGTCTTTAAATTCCAAAATTGTTTCCACTAATTCCCCCTTGGTTTATTGAATGCAAGGGCATCTCTATCCCCACCGAAGTCCCTTCCATTATCCATGAATTAAGGGAAAAGAAAATAAGCACCTTAATGCTTATTATATTAATATCCCATATGTGAGTGGAAATTACTTTCCTTTATAATAAGGTGAGTGGAGTTTCACCTCCTTTAGATATTTTCGTTCCTTATCTTGGCAAAATAACGTCCATACTTATTCAAAATCAACCAATAATATTTTGGTTGAAGGCCCTTTAATTAATACATTCATTTTTGCCCTAAATTGGATTAGAGTTTCACTTAGGATTAAATCTTGATTATTTTAATATCAAGATTCTCTCTCCTCCATCTTAATTCAAATGAGAAGTAAGTCTCATTTTCTTTGCTCTACATGATGCCAAGAAACATTAGGGACTTTATTGAAGTGGTAATTTGCATATCAAACCCTAGGTTTTGGGTAAATTGCACATTACACCAAAACTAGGTTTTAATGCACAACATTGCTTTATCAGCTCTTTCTTGGTATTCAGGCTTCCATAAGCCATATAAGCCATAACTCAACATCATATTCACTATCCTGATGCTTCAAAACATGAGGAACATATTATCATGCACAATTTGCACATAAACCCCTCAACTTGGGTAATTTGCACTTTAGTCCAAAACAAACAAAACATTGATTCAACATTGTTCAAACATGACCAAAATTGAAACATAAGTTTCTCATGAGCCCTAATTACTTTTCCCAAGATAAGATTAAGAATCTACTCAACCTTATTAAGCAAAACATCTAGGGTTAACACATAACCCAGGTCAGGGATGTTACACGTAGAGCCATCTTCAGTGTCAGAATTTACTGGATGGTGAAACGAGTATTCCCAAGGGAAACTCGGAGCGCATACTATTGAGTATGCGGGGGTGGCAAGTTGAGGATATATACTTGTCATCCACAATTGCTGGTTATGGAGGATGGCTATGGTCATGCCTCAGATATTTGATGTGATTGAGGACAGCTGCGGTTGTACCTCGGATTAGAGGGTTTTGTATACCCTGTTTTCTAGTGTCGTAACTTGTACCAAGTACATACTAGTTGTTATCAGTTGACTATATGTCACTGTTGGCAGTTTGACTGGTATGTCACTGCAGTTTACTTGTACTGACTGAGGGGAAGAGATCTTAGGATACCGGCACTCCTAGATCTTATACGGAACTGAATAACACTTCACAGTGGTCAGTTGGACTTTGAGTGGTACGACTCAAACTCCCCAGGGCATAATAATAAAAGATATAATACCAGCCGTGTAGTATAATTGCTAGGGTTTAATACATATCAAATTGGTTGATTAACCCTTGTCTTGTCTTTATACTACATAGTTCTTACATGATGCAGACTTATGACAATTGTCCATTTCTACTTGATGTTACAACTTATTTGCTTAACTGTTTCGTATGCTTAAACTGTTCAATCTGTTCATATTGTTTATTCAATATCCTAACTGCTCAATGTATTTACTGTTAATTAATGTTATAATCAATATATGTTGGAGAGAGTTATATCTCTTGCTGGGACTGGGTCTCACCCGTGGGTCACCACATTTTTTTAGGTGGTTGCGTGCAACGAGGTCGAGGTCGTGCTGTGGAAGAGAACCAACCTGGTGATCCATAGATTCAGAAGGTTGGTTAGTTGTAGATGTTATATAATCAGAAGGTTGGTTAGTTGTAGATGTTAGTCATAGATGTTAGTGGTAGAGTCCTAGTGTCGTCCCTGTACTCTCAGGTCCTGGTATGGGATGTGTTTTCTAGATGATATAATTGTATTGACACTAGATTTTAGTATTATGCCAATGTTTGTAAATATATGGCACGTACATGTGAAATATCTTTTGTATGCAAGATGTGACTAAGGTCTTTGGACCCATATGCAAATTCTTGTTAAAGTATATGAGAATGGAATGAGGGACCTTTTTTAAATGTTCTAGAATTTATTTACATTGTTGGAATCGGTTTTAATTGTTTCACATTTTTTACTATGTGATTAATTAGCAGTTGATCGTGTTTTGTGTTTTGAGTAATCTCGTTTAGTGTGATGAGGTGTCACAGTTAAGTTGGTATCAAAGCTCTAGGTTTACCGAGTCTATAGGGAAATAGGACTTAGGTTTGAGTCTGTTCTTATGTATCCAACATATCTGATCATAGTTTATACTTATGCAGATATGTTTGGAGGACATGAAGAACACGTTGAGAGTAGCTATGTTGAACCAGGAAGAGGTGCAGGGAGGCAGGCACGTGATGAGAGAGTGCCAGAAGCAGGGCCAGAGCAGCCCGCAATGCCTCATCTAAACCCGACAATGATGGCCAATCCTGAGTTTCAGTCTATGTTTAGACAGATGATGGCCACAATTACACATATTGCTGACAGAGCGCCAACACCTCAAGCTAGGATAGTCACCTATAATGTGGAGTCTTAAGGTGTCGGGAAGACATTTGAACGTCTTAGACGTGTTGGGGAATTGAATATGCATGTACTTCTAATCCAACAGACGCTGACATGTGGTTGACTGAGCTGGAAAAGGCATTCAAAATCCTAAACATTACTGAAGAAGATAAAGTTAAGCATGCAGTATACTTGTTAAAGGGTAGTGCTGGCCACTGGTGGGCCATAGAAGAGGAGAAAAGGCCAGGAGTTGTGATAGGATGGGAGGAGTTTCGAAGGGAATTTGTTAGTCGATATTTTCCAGAGACCTACCTAGATGGGAAAATCTCTCAGTTCGAGAAGATTTGTCAGGGAGCTATGACTATCAATGAGTATGAATTAAAGTTTATGGAACTTCTGAGGTTCTACCCGCACATGGAAGCAACAGACAAGGAAAGGATCTGGAGATTTGAGAAGGGTCTGAGTACGGAGTTGACTACTACAAGATCAGCCTTGGAGAACAGGGAAAGGTTTTCCACCTTTGTGGAATCTGTCAGGAGGATTGAGAGGTCTGTCATAGAGAAGCGTGAAGCTAATGCTAAGAAGCGACCTATGCAGTTCCAAGGGCAATCATCTGTAGGCTTTAAGAAGCCAAGGTTTTTCCCACCGCTGTCACAACCAAGGTCAACCTTCACTGAACCAAGATCACATGCACCATCACAGTGGACCCCGAGTCAGGGTAGAGGTCATAATTTTCCACCGACTAGAGCCCGCAGTACCTCATCAGTTTCAATGATAGGTCCGTTTAGGCCATATCAGGGCATCAAAACATGTTACAAGTGTGGGAAAGTGGGGCATACAAGACCTTATTGCCCTATGAAAGAGGAGGAGGTGACTCAACAGCCAAGGCAAAGTCAACAAGGTCCACAACAACGACAGTTTAGTAGTGGCAGTGGAAGAGGATGTGGTCAGGCATCCCAGGCAGGATCCTCTGGACAAGCATGTAGAGGACGTGGACGACAACAGGCGACAACAAGGTTCTATGCCATGACCCAGCTAGAAGCAATGGTCAATCCTCGAGTTGTGACAGGTCAGATGGAGTTATTTCATTCTGATATGTCTGCTTCTTGTTTCGTATCTATGTTACTAGACCCGGGTGCAACACACTCTTTTATCACCAGAGAAGTGATAGATAGTTGTTATCTACCTGCTAGTCTTAGATCTGATAGCCTACGACTGGAGACTCCTTTGGTTGATTCTGCTGAATTGCGGGAAGTGTGCCTTTCTTGTGCTCTTTCTTTTTCTGGACACAACATTCAAGTGGATCTTCTTCCACTTGACATGCATGGTTTTGATGTAATCCTAGGAATGGATACCTTGGAAAAGTACAAGGTAGTCTTGGACTGTAGTACTAAGGTGGCGACATTCCATGATGGAGATGTATAGTGGATTTTTTAGGGTGATAGGAAGATTCTTCCTACATGTTTGATGTCAGCCATGACAGCTGAACGATTGATGAAACAAGGATGTGAGGCTTTCTTAGCTCATGTTGTGGATACCAAGGCAGTAGGTCCTAGTATCCAGGAGGTTCCAGTGGTGCAAGAATTTGAGGATGTCTTTCCTGAGGAATTTCCTAGCATTCCCCCTCCTAGAGAGATTGAATTTGAGATCAATCTTGTTCCTGGAACACAACCCATAGCACAGTCAACATACAGGATGGCACCGACAGAGATGCAGGAGTTAAAGAAACAGTTACAAGAACTGTTAGAGAAGGGTTTTATCAGGCCGAGCACTTCCCCTTAGGGTGCTCCCGTGTTGTTTGTTAAAAAAAAGGATTATTCAATGAGGTTGTGTATAGACTATAGACAGTTGAACAGGGTGACAATAAAGAATATGTGGGCTCTGATCTCCAAATCATAACATAAACAAGATTAAAACTTAGCGGAAGCGAATCGGTAATCAGCGGAAGACAAAAATCATGGGAAATTAAAACTTTTCGTGACAAGAGCTTGAACCCATAAAAGCTTCTTTCATAAAGAGTGATAAACTGTTCACATCTCAGGATAATTACTTCTCGAGTAATTATATACATCAAGATACAAAATCTCAAGATCACTATACAAAAGACTCCAAGACCTGAGAGTACAGAGGACACATAGGACTGACTCTAACTACACCACATGGCAGGAAAAATCTCCACCTGAGATTACTGCTGCCCCTGGTGCTGCTGCTGCTGAGACTGGTCACCTGTAGGTTGGTTCCTTCGTCTCCGACGTCCACCTAAAAAGTTGAAGCCTACGGGGTGAGACAATTATACATAATTGTCCCAGCGAGAGTTATAACTCTTCGCCAGAAGCTTTATTATAACATCAAAGAATATTTTAAGCAGTAAAGCCTTCAAAGCATTCTATAACAGTTGCAGGTATAACAAGATCTCAACCATTTAGGAGATATGGAGAATATAAACACTATTGCAATGTAACATCAATCAACTAACTTGGAGTTATCTCTAACAAGTTATACTACATGGTTGATTATGTTTTACAAACAACATTATGCCCTGTGGAGATGAGGCTTACCACTCATACCCCAACTGATCGCTGAGAAGTCACATCAATATCATACATAGGTCATTAAGAGAGCCGGATTCTCATGACCTTCACCTTCCTCAGTCAGTAAGAGGATCACTTGTAGGACATCTCGTGTCTCTACTACTATAGCTCACCAGGGTAAACTGGTCCTTCGCTATTCTAGAGTCACAGTGGCGTTCTGTACTCTCTTCGTCATCAGGAGGTTTCATGTTTACCTACCACTGATACGGATATCTGTGCTTTCTTCGTCATCAGGAGGTTTCATGTTTACCTACCACTGATACGATATGGAAATATAGTGAAGGATGGATGGATTACACATCTTCATCACTTTCCTACACTAGGATGTAAGGTTCTACACATCCATGTACCCCACATACTCAAAAGTATGTGCTCCAGGAGTTCCCTAAGGAAAACCTATTTCACCATCACTTAATTTCTGACAATGATGGATCTATGATCAAGGCTCTACGTTATACTTGATTAGTTAGGTACATTCAGTATTCTTTAACAGCATACCTTGTTCTTCAAACAATAACAGTAGCATAGTAGCTATAAAAGAAGAATACTAAATGTAACAGGCCTAACTCATATCAATCATTATTTCTCATTATCCTCATCACAAGTCATCTCTAAGGCATGACCTTGATGGTATTCATGGCTCTCATAGCCCATTATCAGCATAGGATGCCACTGGCAAGGCATCAGATTACTTTACTTATTTATAAGGCTAACAACATGCCTTTAATGAATATAACATCAACATCCATACCTGGATATGATTACCTTCATATCAGAACCTGCATGGTTAATACATCTGATAAAGGTAATGCAACAATAAGGAATGTACTTCCCACTCTTGTCATAAGAGTTAAATCTTTAATTTAAATCAAATAGAGTTTATTGCTCAAAAGCATGCCATTACCCTTGAATTAGGGTTTACTATTCACATTACATGTCATCACCCTTGAATTAGGGTTTACTATTCACATCAAGGTGAATTAAACTCATAACATCATCATGTATGAGTAACATCTTCATTGATACTCTTGGATTAGTTAAAGGTTCATCATTTATCATAATTAGGGTTTCTATGATCTCACACAGGTGGATCATACCCTAATTATGCTCATTTCTGTGTATTGGGGATGCTTCAATTGAGTTTCCACTTAAAAAGGATACTTTCTCTCTCTAGAAGTACTTTCTCTCTCTAGAAGTACTTTCTCTCTCATCATAAGGTTAGGTGATGTTAACATCACTCTAAAACAGGTTGGATTGAGTCATCATAGGTTAACATAGCCAAAAGCATCACCATTATGTGATTAGAGTTTCTTTCTCTCTCTAGGGTACTTTCTCTCTCTAGAGTACTCTCTCTTTCATCATACTCATGGTTGATGATAACATTAGACTATATCAAGTTGGATAGAGTCATTATGACTAAAAACATCATTCTCATGTAATTAGGGTTTGAATTGAGCAAGGTATAACTCAATTGACCTTTCAGGGGTATATTGGTAATTCACCCCATTGATCATCATTATGGTCAAAACCTTAGTCAAATAACCCCTTAATATCCTAGGTTGTCATTAGGGTTTGATTTGGGCAACATTGAACCATTACATCATCAAATGATTGAATGAGGTCAACCTTGAATCACATTGATTGATTTCAATCATTAATCATCAATTGGATTGAGATTGGTTGAAAGTGTTGACCGTTTGCCCACTTTGACCCTCCAAGACCACGAGCCTCTTTCTAACTCCAAGACCGCGAGCCCCCTTAGGCTTCAAGACCGTGAGCCTCTTCAAGGGTTCAAGACCGCGAAGCCTCCCATCGGTTCAAGTTAATGTTGAGACCGCGAAGACCAATTTGAGTTGAGACCGCGAGGGTCATGAAGACCGTTTGCCCTTCTTTGACCTCAGGACCGCGAGGCCCTTCGCGGTCTTGAGACCGCGAGCCTCCTCTCGGTCTTGAGACCATGAGACCCCTCACGGTCTTGAGACCGTGAGCCCTCTCACAGTCTTGAGACCGCGAGGCTCTCATGGTCTCAGCCGCTTGGTCCTTCAACAAGGCTCAAAGATGCAACCGATAATGTCAACCCATGTTGAAGCCCTCAAATGGTCAAAGCTATGTTGGCCACTTATGGATTTAGTCAATTAATATTATGCTTGATCACTTGGTCATTCAATTGACCCATAATGGTTAACCAATTATGGTTGAAATCGATTCAATTAGGGTCTATCAATGTTCACCCATCAACACTCAACAGTGTGCATCAACACAAGGTTGAACCCTTCAATTGAGCTCCAATTGGGCCCAAACTTGGCCCAAACGGTCTTGTAGTCATGTGGGTGGACCCCACATGGTATTGTGACCGTTTTCCCAAGATTTCATCAAAGTCTAAGGTGATTTGATAGGGGTTGAACCATGATTGGACCACAAAACAGAATTTTGATTAAATTGATAACTTATTTGCAATTGGGTCCTCAATTGGTCAAATTACTCAACCCTAGACCTTCAAACGGTCTTGGGTGATTGTCCTCTCGGTCTTGAGACCGTTTGGATGAGTTCCAAACGGTCTTGAGACCGTTTGCCCATCCAATTTTGGATTCTAGTGAAAATTCATTAAGGTTGAACAAATTGAGTTGATGATTATATCAATATTTAATTGCAATGTAAATTGGTATAAAAGTACCTTCAATTGGTCAAAAAATCTTGACGCCAGACCTCCAAACGGTCTTGGTTGATTGCCCTTGCGGTCTTGAGACCGTTTGGTGACCCCCAAACGGTCTTGAGACCGTTTAGGTCAATCAACCCTAAAAACCCTAATTAGGTCACCATAATTTCAGTACTGATTTTACCTAGGGTTAGCCCTAGTATTCACCCTTCAACTCTTAGCCCGTTTGGAATTAGACCATCAAACTTGGTGATTTGTTAATTAACATAATTTTGAACAGTAATATCATACGGTCAACGCTTAGTCAACGACCTTACACGGTCTTGAGACCGTTTGCCCAAAAAGGCAATTTCAGACCGTTTGAAAAATCAGTAATTAATTCATTTAAAGTTGTGACTTAAAAAGGTCATATCTCACGATTCCTTTGGAGTTAGTCTCCCAAATTTTGAGGGTAATTAGCCTATATAATTAGGAACAGATTTATTATACGGTCCACGATCGGTCAACGGGGCCAAACGGTCTTGAGACCGTTTGCCCTGTCGCGGTCTCGAGACCGTTTGCTCACCTCGCGGTCTTGAGTCCGAGAGAGCAAACTGTTAGGACCATTTAAGGAAAAGAAAAGCGGTGGGTTTTTCTTGGAAATCACGCCTTCATCTTCTAGCTCAAGAACAGTACAGATATCCCACGGGTTTGCTTGCAAAATAGCAGGGAAAAGTAGGGAAACACTAAGAGCTATCATCAAAACGCATATAAAGATGCACATAGTAAAGCATGGGTTTAGAGTTATAAAACCCGCCTAAAGCTTGCTTCTTGAGCTCCAAGCTTTCAAGATCCAAGCTCTAATGGCGTCCTTGAGTTCTTACAGGTTTGCCAAGGTGAAAACTCCAAGGAAGGATGAAAAGAGACGGCTAGAAAGGTAGGGTTTCAAGAGTTAGCCATGAAGATGACCTTGAATTCGAGTTCTAACCATGGAATTAGGCAAGAAGAGGGGTTTCGACCTACCTTGCACCCCTTGGTCGTCCTCCTTAGCTCCAAGGCAGTCCTTGGTCGTCTTTGGTGAAATGAAACAGTAAGGGAACGAAGAGTAAGTTCCCTTGCAACTAAGGGAAGGAGAGCTTATATACATGGGGTAGGATTTTCAACATTAGTTCATAAGTTGTCCATAATTCCAACTAGGTCCCTCCTTCTTTACTTGATCGTTCCTTCCTCTTTATTCTAAGGACAAACCTTCTCTTAAGGTCTTAGGAGAAGAAGGTAAAGGAGAGCAAGCTAATAATGAGGTACATACATAAAGAAATATTGCACATATACCCTGATTATTCAATCACAAGGCATATCTCATAACTTGATAATTCAATTGAGGTGAATTCCTCATCATTTCTCCTCTAAATGATGGCAAGAGTCTAAAAAGATACTTTAGATGACATATTTCACAATTTGCATCCCTTAATTTGGGTAAATTGCATTTTACTCCAAATTAGGGTTTTAAGCACCAAGATTGCTTCCACAGCTGCACCTTGGTGCCTTAGCTTGGGAAATCCCTCAAACTTGGATAAACAGATTTCTCATGATGTCTCAACATCAGAGGAACATCTCATCATGTGCAAATTGCAAGCTAGCCCTTTTAACTGGGTAAATTGCACATAGGTCCCTGTATATCAAAACAATGCTACAACTTTAAATAAATAAAAAGGAGCAAATACTGAAATATACGTTTCTGAGAAACTTAATTACATGCTCAGAGTTAATCACAAAGATTTAATTACATATTTAGGCAAAACACCTAGGGTTAACTCATAACCCAGGTCAGGGATGTCACGAATTATCCACCCCTTACAAGGATTTCGTCCCCGAAATCGATAAAACATACTACAAGAAAAGGGCAGGATACTTCCTTCTCATCTCATCCTCTAACTCCCAAGTGGCTTCTTCAATACCACGATGGTTCCAGAGGACTTTCACAAGACTTATATCTTTCTTCTTTATCTTTTTAATTCGTTTATCAAGGATTGACACTGGTCCCTCCTCATAGGATATGTCATCATTCAATTCTACCTCCATAGGTTGTAGAACTGACTCGGTGTCTGGGTGACATTTCTTCAACATAGAAATGTGAAACACATGATGTAACCTTTGTAATTCTGGGGGAAGCTCTAGTTTATATGCTACCTTTCCAATCCATTCAATGATTGGATAAGGCCCCATATATCTAGGAGCTAACTTCCCTTTCCTTCCAAAACGAAGGACCCCTTTCCAAGGTGGGACCTTAAGATACACTCTGTCTCCAACCTGGAACTCTAAGGGTCTACGACGTTTGTCAGCATAAGATTTCTGCCTATCCTGAGCAGTCTTAATCTTATGTTGTATAACTTTAATCTTTTCTGTGGTTTGCTGCACAAGGTCAGGACCTAACAACTGATGCTCACCAGTTTCAAACCAACACAAAGGTGATCTACATCGTCTACCATATAAGGCTTCATAAGGTGCCATATCAATACTATGCTGATAGCTATTGTTATAGGCAAACTCTATCAAGCTTAGGTGTAGATCCCAACTTCCGGTGAACTGGAGAACACATGCTCGCAACAGGTCTTCTAAGGTTTGTATGGTCCTTTCTGACTATCCATCAGTCTGTGGATGAAAGGCCGTACTAAACCTCAGCTTAGTGCCTAAGGCTCTGTGCAACTATTCCCAAAAACGACTGGTAAACTAAGGACCTCTGTCAGAAACTATTGTGACAGGAACTCCGTGCAAACGCACTATCTCTTTAACATACAACTCTGATAACCTTTCAGCAGAATAGGTTGTTTTGACAGGTAAGAAATGTGCTGTCTTAGTCAACCTATCAACAATTACCCAAATGGAATCATGTCCTTTGTTTGTCCTGGGTAGGCTAACAACAATGTCCATGGTCACATGGTCCCACTTCCACTGTGATATGGGTAAAGGTTGCATTGTCCCTGCATGCTTCTGGTGTTCAGCTTTAACTTGCTGACACACAGGACACCTCATAACAAACTCTGCAACGTCCTTCTTCATCCCAGGCCACCAATACAAATCTTTCAAATTCCGATACATCTTGGTGCTCCCTGGATGCATAGCATACATGGAAGAATGGGCTTCTTCCAGGACTAACTTCCTCAAGTTGTCCACATCCGGAACTATCATTCTTCCATTATAACAAGCTACTTGATCTTTTGAGTCATGAAAACCATCTTGCTTCTCATTTCCATACTCAGATCTTATATGTTGAACTACAGCATCATCTAGCTGTGCCTCTTTAATCTGCTCCCTTAGAGTAGGTTTAATATGCATCTCAGCTAACAAACCGATTAACAATGACACCTTCAACTGTACATTATTTTGCCTTAAAGAGATAAGCATGTCTCTTCTAGAGCATACTAAAGAGTTTAGTTGTGCTCTATTCATGGTTGATGTTGCTGATTTCCTACTCAAGGCATCTGCAACAACATTGGCCTTGCCTGGATGGTAATCAATTGTACAGTCATAGTCCTTGATTAACTCCATCCAACGACGTTGCCTCATGTTGAGCTCATGCTGAGAGAAGATATACTTAAGGTTTTTATGGTCTGTGAAAATCTGAAATGTCTCTCCGTAGAGATAATGTCTCCAGATCTTCAAAGCATGAACCACAATAGCTAATTCTAGATCGTGTGTTGGATAATTCTCCTCGTGTTTCTTAAGCTGTCGGGAAGCAAAAGAAATCACTTGTTTATCCTGCATCAACACACATCCTAGTCCATTCTTGGAAGCATCACAGAAAACTACATATCCTTTTCCTTGTTCAGGTAGCACTAGCACAGGTGCACTTGTCAAATTTTCCTTCAGTAACTGGAAAGATGGTTGACACTTATTACTCCAAGAAAAAGGAACATCTTTCCGGGTTAACTTGGTCAAAGGTAAGGCTATAGAACTAAAGTTCTTAATGAACCTTCGATAATAGCCAGCTAACCCCAAGAAACTTTGAATCTCCGTCGGTGTCTTCGGTTGTTCCCATTGTAGAACAGATTCTACCTTCGTAGGGTCAACACGAATTCCCGAGGCGGATATTACATGTCCAAGAAAAGATACCTCCGGCAGCCAGAACTCACACTTGCTAAACTTAGCGTACAGCTTATGTTCTCTTAGTAAGGTCAAAGCTTGGCGAAGATGATGCTCATGCTGCTGGGCATCCTTACTATAAATCAGTATGTCATCTATGAAGACGACAACACACTGATCAAGGAAAGGTCGAAAAACTTTATTCATGAGTTCCATAAATGCAGCTGGTGCATTGGTTAGTCCAAACGACATCACCGTGAACTCATAGTGACCATATCTTGTCCTAAAGGCAGACTTGGATATGTCACTATCCTTAATGCGGAGTTGGTGATATCCAGACCTGAAGTCTATTTTTGAAAAGACTGTTGCACCACGCAACTGGTCAAAGAGATCATCAATCCTCGGCAGAGGATACTTATTCTTTATTGTTACTTTATTGAGTTGTCTATAGTCGATGCACAACCGCATTGACCCATCTTTCTTTTTAACAAACAAGACTGGATCACCCCAAGGTGAAGTACTCGGTCGGATAAAACCTCTCTCAAGTAGCTCTTGAAGCTGTTTCTTGAGTTCTGCCATCTCGGCAGGCGCCATCCTATACGGAGTTTGAGCTATGGGTTTCGTATCTGGGATCAGATTAATTTCAAAATCAATCTCCCGAGGTGGTGGTATACTAGGAAGTTCTTCAGGAAAAACATCCTCGAATTCCCTGACTATGGGAACTTCAGCAGGATTGGTCCTTTCCTTGGTAACATCTACCACATGGGCTAAGAATGCATAACATCCTTGCCTCAACAGCTTATCAGCAACCATAGCTGACACAAGACAGGTGGGCAGAATCTTTCTTTCACCTTGAAAGATCCATGTGTTGCTTTCATCAGCAAACACAGCCAACTTGGACTCACAATCCAAGACAACTCTATACCTTTCTAAGGTATCCATCCCGAGGATTATATCAAATCCCTGCATATCAAGTGGTATAAGATCCACTTGAATGCGATGGTCAGAAAAGAAAAGGATGCAGGGAGAACATACCTCCTGCAAAATGGCAGACCCACTCAACGGAGTCTCTAACAACAAACTATCTGCTCTAAGGCTAACAGTCATATTGCAGTTACGAATCACTTCACGAGTGATGAAAGAGTGCGTAGCACCCGGATCAATCAGAACGGATACAACACAGGATATAGACATATCAGAATATAAAAGTTTCATCTGACCTGCCACTACCCGTGGATTGACCACTGCCTCTGGTGGGTTCATAGCATAGAACCTCGCAGTCGCCTGGTGTTGAGGTGGTGCTGATGATCCAGCTTGAGACGCTTGTCCACGTCCTCGAGCTGCTCCTTGATGTTGTCTATTCTGAGATCCCTATTGATTCTGTCTCGGGGGTTGTTGTGTCACACCGACAGGCCTAGAACGGCAATCCTTCATCAAGTGTCCCACCTTACCACAGTTATAGCAACTCTTCTCCTGTTGCTGTGGTCTGGGTGGTCCAGTAACTGACACTGATGCAGAACTGTGCGTCCCTTGAAGCGGTTGACTCCGCCCTCTACCTCTGCTTGGTGTCCATTGAGTTTGAAAACTCGATCTGGGTGGTGGAGGGTTAGGTGCAGAGAATCTAGGTTTCTTGGAATCCCTAGATGAAGAACCCTGGAACTATGGATATCTTTTATGGGTTTGTCTTTTCTCAACCACAGATCTCTCTATCTTTCGGACTGACTCAACGAAGGTAGAGAATCTCTCTCTATTTTCTAAGGCAGACACAGGGGTTGACATATCAGAATTCAAACCCTTCTCGAATCTTCTGATTCTTTCCTCATCCGTAGTGGCCATGTGCGGACAGAACCACAACAACTCCATGAACTTAGCTTCATATTCACTAATGTTCATCATACCCTACCTTAGTTTTTCAAACTGAGAGATCTTCTCATCTAGGAAGGTCTTTGGAAAATATCTATTGATAAATTCCCGACGAAATTCTTCCCATGAGAACTCTACTCCAGGTCTCTTCTGCTCTTCCATGTTCCACCAGTGACCAACACTGCCTTTGAGAAGATAGACAGCATGTCTAACCTTCTCAGCTTCCGGAATCATAAGAATCCTAAAAGCCTTCTCCAACTCTGTCAACCATAAGTCAGCATCAGCAGGGTCGGCAGTTCTGAAGTACTCGGTAGTTCCGACACGACGAAGTCATTCGAATGTCTTACCAATACCTTGTACTTCAGGCTGGGCAGGTGCCCTAGGTGCATGAATGGGCATCCTATTGGTTATATGTGTCATGGCAGTCATGAACTGCCCGAACATCGTCTGTACAGCTGGATCACTCATGTCAGCTGGGTTGAACTGGGGTGGCTCTCTTGGCGACTCAGGTGCAGGTTGTTCTATTCTCGGAACTCTTGCACCACCTCGAGGTGCACTAGCACTACTCTCTGCCACGTGCTCATCACGATGTTCTGACATTCTTATGTATCTTCTTTTCCTGAGGAGCGGAAGATTCTATTAGATGAGGAAGGAGTACTAAAGGTAGACTCGACATCCTAAGTCCTATGTCTCTGTAGACTCGACTGAACCTGGAGCTCTGATACCACTAGTTGTGGGATCTGATCTCCAAATCATAACATAAACACGATTAAAACTTAGCGGAAGCGAATCGGTAATCAGCGGAAGACAAAAATCATGGGAAATTAAAACTTTTCGTGACAAGAGCTTGAATCCATAAAAGCTTCTTTCATAAAGAGAGATAAACTGTTCACATCTCAGGATAATTACTTCTCGAGTAATTATATACATCAAGATACAAAATCTCAAGATCACTATACAAAAGACTCCAAGACCTGAGAGTACAGAGGACACATAGGACTGACTCTAACTACACCACATGGCAGGATAAATCTCCACCTGAGATTACTGCTGCCCCTGGTGCTGCTGCTACTGAGACTGGTCACCTGTAGGTTGGTTCCTTCGTCTCCGACGTCCACCTAAAAAGTTGAAGCCTACGGGGTGAGACAATTATACATAATTGTCCCAGCGAGAGTTATAACTCTTCGCCAGAAGCTTTATTATAACATCAAAGAATATTTTAAGCAGTAAAGCCTTCAAAGCATTCTATAACAGTTGCAGGTATAACAAGATCTCAACCATTTAGGAGATATGGAGAATATAAACACTATTGCAATGTAACATCAATCAACTAACTTGGAGTTATCTCTAACAAGTTATACTACATGGTTGATTATGTTTTACAAACAACATTATGCCCTGTGGAGATGAGGCTTACCACTCATACCCCAACTGATCGCTGAGAAGTCACATCAGTATCATACATAGGTCATTAAGAGAGCCGGATTCTCATGACCTTCACCTTCCTCAGTCAGTAAGAGGATCACTTGTAGGACATCTCGTGTCTCTACTACTATAGCTCACCAGGGTAAACTGGTCCTTCGCTATTCTAGAGTCACAGTGGCGTTCTGTACTCTCTTCGTCATCAGGAGGTTTCATGTTTACCTACCACTGATACGGATATCTGTGCTTTCTTCGTCATCAGGAGGTTTCATGTTTACCTACCACTGATACGATATGGAAATATAGTGAAGGATGGATGGATTACACATCTTCATCACTTTCCTACACTAGGATGTAAGGTTCTACACATCCATGTACCCCACATACTCAAAAGTATGTGCTCCAGGAGTTCCCTAAGGAAAACCTGTTTCACCATCACTTAATTTCTGACAATGATGGATCTATGATCAGGGCTCTACGTTATACTTGATTAGTTAGGTACATTCAGTATTCTTTAACAGCATACATTGTTCTTCAAACAATAACAGTAGCATAGCAGCTATAAAAGAAGAATACTAAATGTAACAGGCCTAACTCATATCAATCATTATTTCTCATTATCCTCATCACAAGTCATCTCTAAGGCATGACCTTGATGGTATTCATGGCTCTCATAGCCCATTATCAGCATAGGATGCCACTGGCAAGGCATCAGATTACTTTACTTATTTATAAGGCTAACAACATGCCTTTAATGAATATAACATCAACATCCATACCTGGATATGATTACCTTCATATCAGAACCTGCATGGTTAATACATCTGATAAAGGTAATGCAACAATAAGGAATGTACTTCCCACTCTTGTCATAAGAGTTAAATCTTTAATTTAAATCAAATAGAGTTTATTGCTCAAAAGCATGCCATTACCCTTGAATTAGGGTTTACTATTCACATTACATGTCATCACCCTTGAATTAGGGTTTACTATTCACATCAAGGTGAATTAAACTCATAACATCATCATGTATGAGTAACATCTTCATTGATACTCTTGGATTAGTTAAAGGTTCATCATTTATCATAATTAGGGTTTCTATGATCTCACACAGGTGGATCATACCCTAATTATGCTCATTTCTGTGTATTGGGGATGCTTCAATTGAGTTTCCACTTAAAAAGGATACTTTCTCTCTCTAGAAGTACTTTCTCTCTCTAGAAGTACTTTCTCTCTCATCATAAGGTTAGGTGATGTTAACATCACTCTAAAACAGGTTGGATTGAGTCATCATAGGTTAACATAGCCAAAAGCATCACCATTATGTGATTAGAGTTTCTTTCTCTCTCTAGGGTACTTTTTCTCTCTAGAGTACTCTCTCTTTCATCATACTCATGGTTGATGATAACATTAGACTAGATCAAGTTGGATAGAGTCATTATGACTAAAAACATCATTCTCATGTAATTAGGGTTTGAATTGAGCAAGGTATAACTCAATTGACCTTTCAGGGGTATATTGGTAATTCACCCCATTGATCATCATTATGGTCAAAACCTTAGTCAAATAACCCCTTAATATCCTAGGTTGTCATTAGGGTTTGATTTGGGCAACATTGAACCATTACATCATCAAATGATTGAATGAGGTCAACCTTGAATCACATTGATTGATTTCAATCATTAATCATCAATTGGATTGAGATTGGTTGAAAGTGTTGACCGTTTGCCCACTTTGACCCTCCAAGACCACGAGCCTCTTTCTAACTCCAAGACCGCGAGCCCCCTTAGGCTTCAAGACCGTGAGCCTCTTCAAGGGTTCAAGACCGCGAAGCCTCCCATTGGTTCAAGTTAATGTTGAGACCGCGAAGACCAATTTGAGTTGAGACCGCGAGGGTCATGAAGACCGTTTGCCCTTCTTTGACCTCAGGACCGCGAGGCCCTTCACGGTCTTGAGACCGTGAGCCCCCTCACGGTCTTGAGACCGTGAGCCCTCTCACGGTCTTGAGACCGCGAGGCTCTCATGGTCTCAGCCGCTTGGTCCTTCAACAAGTCTCAAAGATGCAACCGATAATGTCAACCCATGTTGAAGCCCTCAAATGGTCAAAGCTATGTTGGCCACTTATGGATTTAGTCAATTAAGATTATGCTTGATCACTTGGTCATTCAATTGACCCATAATGGTTAACCAATTATGGTTGAAATCGATTCAATTAGGGTCTATCAATGTTCACCCATCAACACTCAACAGTGTGCATCAACACAAGGTTGAACCCTTCAATTGAGCTCCAATTGGGCCCAAACTTGGCCCAAACGGTCTTGAGGTCATGTGGGTGGACCCCACATGGTATTGAGACCGTTTTCCCAAGATTTCATCAAAGTCTAAGGTGATTTGATAGGGGTTGAACCATGATTGGACCACAAAACAGAATTTTGATTAAATTGATAACTTATTTGCAATTGGGTCCTCAATTGGTCAAATTACTCAACCCTAGACCTTCAAACGGTCTTGGGTGATTGTCCTCTCGGTCTTGAGACCATTTGGATGAGTTCCAAACGGTCTTGAGACCGTTTGCCCATCCAATTTTGGATTCTAGTGAAAATTCATCAAGGTTGAACAAATTGAGTTGATGATTATATCAATATTTAATTGCAATGTAAATTGGTATAAAAGTACCTTCAATTGGTCAACAAATCTTGACCCCAGACCTCCAAAAGGTCTTGGTTGATTGCCCTCACGGTCTTGAGACCGTTTGGTGACCCCCAAACGGTCTTGAGACCGTTTAGGTCAATCAACCCTAAAAACCCTAATTAGGTCACCATAATTTCAGTACTGATTTTACCTAGGGTTAGCCCTAGTATTCACCCTTCAACTCTTAGCCCGTTTGGAATTAGACCATCAAACTTGGTGAGTTGTTAATTAACATACTTTTGAACAGTAATATCATACGGTCAACGCTTAGTCAACGACCTTACACGGTCTTGAGACCGTTTGCCCAAAAAGGCAATTTCAGACCTTTTGAAAAATCAGTAATTAATTCATTTAAAGTTGTGACTTAAAAAGGTCATATATCACGATTCCTTTGGAGTTAGTCTCCCAAATTTTGAGGGTAATTAGCCTATATAATTAGGAACAGATTTCTTATACGGTCCACACTCGGTCAACGGGGCCAAACGGTCTTGAGACCGTTTGCCCTGTCGCGGTCTCGAGATCGTTTGCTCACCTCGCGGTCTTGAGTCCGAGAGAGCAAACTGTTAGGACCGTTTAAGGAAAAGAAAAGCGGTGGGTTTTTCTTGAAAATCACGCCTTCATATTCTAGCTCAAGAACAGTACAGATATCCCACGGGTTTGCTTGCAAAATAGCAGGGAAAAGTAGGGAAACACTAAGAGCTATCATCAAAACGCATATAAAGATGCACATAGTAAAGCATGGGTTTAGAGTTATAAAACCCGCCTAAAGCTTGCTTCTTGAACTCCAAGCTTTCAAGCTCCAAGATCTAATGGCGTCCTTGAGTTCTTACAGGTTGGACAAGGTGAAAACTCCAAGGAAGGATGAAAAGAGACGGCTAGAAAGGTAGGGTTTCAAGAGTTAGCCATGAAGATGACCTTGAATTTGAGTTCTAACCATGGAATTAGGCAAGAAGAGGGGTTTAGACCTACCTTGCACCCCTTGGTCGTCCTCCTTATCTCCAAGGCAGTCCTTGGTCGTCTTTGGTGAAATGAAACAGTAAGGGAACGAAGAGTAAGTTCCCTTGCAACTAAGGGAAGGAGAGCTTATATACATGGGGTAGAATTTTCAACATTAGTTCATAAGTTGTCCATAATTCCAACTAGGTCCCTCCTTCTTTACTTGATCGTTCCTTCCTCTTTATTCTAAGGACAAACCTTCTCTTAAGGTCTTAGGAGAAGAAGGTAAAGGAGAGCAAGCTAATAATGAGGTACATACATAAAGAAATATTGCACATATACCCTGATTATTCAATCACAAGGCATATCTCATAACTTGATAATTCAATTGAGGTGACTTCCTGATCATTTCTTCTCTAAATGATGGCAAGAGTCTAAAACGATACTTTAGATGACATATTTCACAATTTGCATCCCTTAATTTGGGTAAATTGCATTTTACTCCAAATTAGGGTTTTAAGCACCGGGATTGCTTCCACAGCTGCACCTTGGTGCCTTAGCTTGGGAAATCCCTCAAACTTGGCTAAACAGATTTCTCATGATGTCTCAACATCAGAGGAACATCTCATCATGTGCAAATTGCAAGCTAGCCCTTTTAACTGGGTAAATTGCACATAGGTCCCTGTATATCAAAACAATGCTACAACTTTAAATAAATAAAAAGGAGCAAATACTGAAATATACGTTTCTGAGAAACTTAATTACATGCTTAGAGTTAATCACAAAGATTTAATTACATATTTAGGCAAAACACCTAGGGTTAACTCATAACCCAGGTCAGGGATGTTACAGAATAAGTATCCTTTGCCGAGGATTGATGATCTTTTTGATCAGTTGAGAGGTGCCACTGTGTTTTCAAAGATAGACCTGAGGTCAGGTTACCATCAGTTGAGAATTAAGGCTGATGACATACCCAAGTCCACTTTTAGGACTAGGTATGGTCATTATGAGTTTGTGGTTATGTCGTTTGGGCTAACCAATGCACCTGCAGCTTTTATGGATCTGATGAATAGGGTGTTTATACCTTATCTTGATCAGTGTGTGGTTGTGTTCATAGATGATATCCTGATATACTCAAAGGATAGTCAACAACATGAGCAACACCTTCGCCAGACACTGACATTGTTGAGGTAGCATGAACTATATGCTAAGTTTAGCAAGTGTGAATTCTGGCTATCTAAAGTGTCTTTTCTGGGCCATGTTATATCTGCAAAAGGCATTTGTGTTGATCCCAAGAAAGTGGAATCTGTACAAGAATGGGAACAACCAAAGGCACCGATAGAGATCCGTAGTTTCCTAGGTCTGGCAGGTTACTACAGGAGGTTTATCAAAGACTTCAGTTCTATAGCATTACCCCTAACTAGGTTAACCAGGAAGGATGTTCCTTTTGCTTGGAATGACAAGTGTCAACGTTCCTTCCAACTTTTGAAAGAAAAGTTGACTAGTGCACCGGTGTTAGTACTGCTAGAGCAAGGAAAAGGCTATATTGTCTTTTGTGATGCTTCAAAGAATGGGTTGGGATGTGTGTTGATGCAGGATAAAAATGTGATTTCTTGTGCTTCACGACAGCTTAAGAAACATGAGGAGAATTACCCAACACATAATCTAGAGCTTGGAGCAGTGGTCCATGCCTTAAAGATCTGGAGACACTATCTATATGGAGAAAAGTGTCAGATCTTCACTGACCACAAGAATCTACAATATATTTTCTCAAAATAGGAGTTGAATATGAGGCAGAGGAGATGGATGGAGCTGATTAAGGATTATGATTGCACAATAGACTACCATCCAAGGAAAGCTAATGTGGTAGCTGATGCATTGAGTAGAAAGTCATGTTCATCATCAATGGTAGATAATGTACAATTAAATTCCTTGATGTGCCATAAGAGAGATATGCTAGTGTCTCTTCGCCATATGAATGTACAACTAGAAGTTTCCTTGTTGGCAGGATTGTTGGCATAGTTACTAGTGAAACCTACCTTAAGACAACAAATTCATGATGCACAACAAAATGATACTATGATACAGAATATCCAATCAGGGATTGGCAGTGAAAAGTATGATGGCTTTCACGAGGCAGATTATGGTATAGTTTGTTACCATAATAGGATAGTAATTCCTGATGTTGATGGGTTGAGGAAGATGGTACTTGAGGAGGCTCACTCCTCCATGTATGCAATGCATCCTGGAAGTACCAAGATGTACCAAAATTTGAAGGACATGTATTGGTGGCCAGGTCTAAAGCGTGATGTGGCAGAGTTCATTGCCAAATGCCCAGTTTGTTAGCAGGTGAAGGCTGAGCACCAGAAGCCTACAGGGACATTACAACCCTTGCTAATACCACCGTGGAAATGGGATCATATTACTATGGACTTTGTGGTTGGTCTTCCTAGGACAACCAAGGGTCATGATTCCATATGGGTGATAGTAGATAGATTGACTAAGTCAGCTCATTTTTTTCCAGTTAAGACGACATTTACAGCAGAGAAATTGGCACAAATATATGTTGATAAGATAGTCCGTTTACATGGCATCCCAGTGACTATAGTTTCTGACAGAGGTCCACAGTTTACAAGTCATTTTTGGGAGCGTCTGCATTCAGCAATGGGAACACAGCTAAGATTCAGCACAACTTTTCATCCGCAGATCGATGGCCAGTTTGAAAGGACTATTCAGACTTTAGAGGATCTCTTGAGGGCATGTGTTGTGCAATTTCTTGGTAGTTGGGATGTACATCTAACTCTGATAGAGTTTGCGTACAACAATAGATATCAAAGAAGCATAGATATGGCTCCTTATGAGGCTCTGTATGGGAGACGATGTTGGTCTCCTCTTTGCTGGTATGAGACAGGTGAATATCAACTTTTGGGTCCTGAGCTAGTACAACAGACTACAGAAAAGATTAAAGTGATACAACAACAGTTGAAAGCAGCCTAAGATAGAAAAAAATCTTATGCAGACAACCGACGCAGACCACTTGAGTTCCAAGTGGGAGATAGAGTATATCTTAAGGTTTCTCCATGGAAAGGTGTGTTGAGGTTTGGAAATAAGGGTAAGTTGGCTCCTAGATTTATGGGACCATACCCTATCCTAGCTCGTATTCGAAAGGTAGCATATAAGTTGGAGCTACCACTAGAGATACATAGATTGCATAATGTCTTTCACATCTCTATGTTGAGGAAATGCCATCCAAATACTGACCAGACAATCCAACCAGTAGAGGTTGAGTTAGATGAGGATGTCTCCTATGTTGAGGGTCCGGTGTTGATCATGGATAGAAGGGTGAAAAAGCTGAAGAGAAAAGATATAATACTAGTGAAAGTTTTGTGGAATCATCATGGCATATAGGAAGCCACATGGGAACTAGAGAATGAGATGCGTAGAAAATACCCATCTCTTTTTTCTTAGGATTTCGGGGCGAAATCCTTGTTAGGGATTTTAGTTGTAAGGCCCTTGAACTTACTTAATGAGTTGAATGAGCTTAATTACCATAATTGAATTCTGATAACCCTAATATAACCTTTTGATATGTTTTGAAATCATAAGACAAACTTAAGTTTCAAATTTGGTCCAATTTGGACAATGTTTGAGCAAGTTATGCAATTTTCTATACATTTTGGACTTTTATGCAATTTACCCAATTAAGGGGTTTTCTTTGCAATTTGTCACATAAATTATGTTCCTTAGTTGTTATATTATCATTCTTGAGATTTTTGAGCCATGGGGCTCCTAGTTGAGCCATGGTTTGAAGGTGTTTTTATCAAGGGTATTTTAGGGTTTTTCCCTTCATGGATGAGCTACCTTTAGTAGCTATCAACTAAGGAATTATGTGATTGGCTGGGAATTTCGCCAAAGGAAAGACACGCAGGTCTATAGGGACGGTGGGAGAGCTGCTTGTGTGTGTTCTTATGTATTTTTTTATAATTTAAAGCCATGGGCACATGGATATATACTAGAATTGCAACTTTTTCTTTTTCTTAATATTAAAGTGTCGTATACTTATCCAAAAGCCCCCAAACGAGCCATTTCCTCTCCATTATCTCTCTCCTTCTCCCAGATTCGTACTCCCTCTGTTCAGATGCGATTTTTTCTGCCCAAGGAAGAAGAAGGTGGGGATCCTCTTGGAAACAAATTCTAGGGTTGAAATTGATTCTCTTTTTGGGTGTATGAAGCTTCCCCATAGTGATATTGACCTAAAAATGTAAGTTTTTCCTCATTTCCTCTGTTTAATTCTTTGTTCCTCTTCCTCCTACTTCTCTCCAGGTCAGAACCATGGTTTTCCATGGTGAAAGTTCCCCTAGAACTCAAAACTCCTTCCTTCTTATTTCTTTTCTAGGGTTTTGCTTGTTTGTGAAGAGAATTGCATAGTTGGCCAAGTTCAGATCTGAATCCAAGGTTTCCTTGCCCTATTTTCTTGAGATTTTTGCTGTTGGATATCTGACCTACTCTATAGAGGCGAGTTATATAACATTCTTCACTTATATTGCTTATTAGAAGCTTGTTGGTTCATGATTATGCTTGAATGTGATGATCTAAGCATAGAGAAATCATGCTTGTTTAGAATTACGAATTTTATGGTGTTTCTTGTTTTATTCCAGTTCTATATGAACCTGTAAATATGTTTACATCCTTTATAATGTGTAACATGATCTGGTACAGGTTGATAGCAACAACCTATGGTGCTATGTACAAAACAAATGATGGTTCAAATTAGGGTTTTCAAGCTACTTCCTTCCCTATCACATAAGTGATTGTCATACCATTCAACCACCAATAATGTTTCTATCTTCGCAACTGATGTTTGTGATCAAGAGTGTCCAATTTATGGTGAAAACCTATGGTCACCACCTTAGTTCAGGTTTTGACTGAATTAGACATTTAATTATCATCCATTAAGTATTCTAATGATGTTATCAATCGATGATGATATTGGCTTATTATTTGATGATGTTAATTGAATGTATTACCAATCTAGCAACCAATGGTTACCTAATGATCACAAGTAATGGTGTATCATGTCATCACCATATATGATGAATTAGGAATGTAATTGTAGATTTGACTATACCTTGAAGCAATGGTTCCTTGGTTCAATTGATCTAATGGTTAGACCTATACTTCAATTGGTAACCTTGAACAATGAACCTGATCCAATGAATAATATTGGATGCTTTAACATCCAATGGATTAGAATAAATCACATGTTATTATATGTGGGTCCTAGTGAAGATAACTCAATGGTTCAATACCATTAATCGGTACTCTTACCTTTGCCATTATATAGTTATATTTGATAAATCAATGTAATGAGTGGATGCGTAACTCCCATGTGATCTAGCTTGTTATACTTAACCTTAATGTAATTATATGATGTTGATTGGTTATAATCAGACCTCTTGAATGATTAATGTGATAATGAATTACACTCTTCTTATGTTGAAACCACAATGTAGTATTATTTGAATATCATAGTGCCTTACCATGTTAAAATCTATGGACATACATGTGCTATTGATCTTTTAAGCCTTGTTTAAGGCATGGAATGATGATGATAAACTTACTATGAATAATGTGATGGTCTTAAAGACCTTTGGGAATGTTTGAATCCATGATTGAGGTGAAATCCTCTTCATGTTCCAATAAGGGTTAAAACCTTGGAACTTGTGATAAGATGTTGGTATCTTGCAATAGTATGATGATAAGTGTGGTCTGTTAATTTGCAATGAATGATACATGTGGTAATGTGATTAAGAATTATATCTCAAATGTTTTATATCTTTTGAAGTTGTTATACATATACTCTTGTTAGAAAATAATTAGGGTTTGAATGTCCACTTGTATGATAAAGCCTTAATGCATTCAATTGGCAGTAATTAATCAAGTGTAACCTTAATCATGTAGATCCCTGTGCCGTAGAGCCATCTTCAGTGTCAAAATTTACTGGATGGTGAAATGAGTATTCCCAAGGGAAACTCGGAGCGCATATTGTTGAGTATGCGGGGGTGGCAAGTTGAGGATATATACTTGTCATCCACAATTGCAGGTTATGGAGGATGGCTATGGTCATGCCTCAGATATTTGATGTGATTGAGGACAGCTGCGGTTGTACCTTGGATTAGAGGGTTTTGTATACCCTATTTTCTAGTGTCGTAACTTGTACCAAGTACGGACTAGTTGTAATCAGTTGACTATATGTCACTGTTGGCAGTTTGACTGGTATGTCACTGCAGTTTACTCATACTGACCGAGGGGAAGAGATCTTAGGATACCGGCACTCCTAGATCTTATACGGAACTGAATATCACTTCGCAGTGGTCAGTTGGACTTTGAGTGGTACGACTCAAACTCCCCTGGGCATAATAATAAAAGATATAATACCAGCCATGTAGTATAATTGCTAGGGTTTAATACGTATCACATTGGTTGATTAACCCTTGTCTTGTCTTTATACTACATAGTTCTTACATGATGCAGACTTATGACAATTGTACAATTCTACTTGATGTTACAACTTATTTTCTTACTGCTTAGTATGCTTAAATTGTTCAATCTATTCATATTGTTTATTCAATATCCTAACTGCTCAATGTATTTACTTTTAATTAATGTTATAATCAATATATGTTGAAGAGAGTTATATCTCTCGCTGGGACTGGGTCTCACCCGTGGGTCACCACATTTTTTTAGGTGGTTGGGGGAAACGAGGTCGAGGTCGTGCTGTGGAAGAGAACCAACCTGGTGATCCATAGATTCAGAAGGTTGGTTAGTTGTAGATGTTAGTGGTAGAGTCCTAGTGTCGTCCCTGTACTCTCAGGTCCTGGTATGGGATGTGTTTTCTAGATGATATAATTGTATCGACACTAGATTTTGGTATTATGCCAATGTTTGTAAATATATGACACGTACATGTGAAATATCTTTTGTATGCAGGATGTGACTAAGGTCTTTGGACCCATATGCAAATACTTGTTAAAGTATATGAGAATGGAATGATGGACCTTTTTTAAATGTTCTAGAGTTTATTTACATTGTTGGAATCAATTTTAATTGTTTCACATTTTTTACTATGTGATTAATTAGCAGTTGATCGTGTTTTGTGTTTTGAGTAATCTCGTTTAGTGTGACGAGGTGTCACATAAAGAGTCTCACTTCATACTGTAAATGGAGGACCTTGTGGGAGTTGACCCCACATTAGGATAGATTTCTTTATTATCATTCAGTAAAGAATATTTTCATTCCCCAAAATAAATTTGTCATGGATGAATGTAATAATTTATACCCTCATAGACATATATCATCATCTTTGTAGGTAGGAAGCACAAGAAAGACAAGTTCTGTGGAAATTCACTAAGATGCAATGTGTCATTTATGGCACACAATGTTTTTCCCTTCACAGATAGACGATTCAAGAAAAACTCTAGAAAACATAGCGTGTTCATTACAAAACACGGTGTGTGCAGTAATAAAAATTAGTTGTTGGAAACTCACATGTTGTGTAGAAAATCATACACACTGTGTTGGCTAGTTCAAACTCCTACTAAAGACCTTCTAGACAGTTACACGACATGTTTTGATTTGAACACGGCGTGTTTTGATTTGAACACATCGTGTACCCATCAGCTCAAAGAAGCCAATGAGTCCACTTGAAGAGTACATGACGTGTCTTAATTCAAACATGACATGTTCAGTAGTCCAATGGAATGTCATAATATATCTGGAAAGTTACACGATGTGTCTTTATTTGTACACGTTGTGTCATTATTAGGTTGGGAGCACCATACGTTCTCTAGAATCTTAGATGTGTTTTTAAATAAACATGGTATGTGTGATAGTTCATTTGTATGCCACAAATTTTCTAGAAAAACTCACGACGTGTCTTAATTTGTACGCACCATGTTGTTATCAGTTTGGCAACTTCAGCCTCGCTCATTGGAAAGTTAGATGACCTACCTTTATTTGAACACGTCATGTCTTCATTAAGCAAGTCAAATATCAAAGGGGAAAGATGAATTATATATTCAAACATGGTACGTCCTTTGAAGGCCATTCCATGTTCACAAGTTAGAATTGGGGTTTTAACCCAAAGTCCAACCGCCACATTCATTCACCTCTTACAACCAGCATTTTTCACAGCCGTGTGCAATCCAGACCCAGTCGTGTTTGAGCGTGTTGTGTGCAAGTTGTTCCAGCCATGTCCTCTAGATTTGTCTGCCGCCTTTCCTTCTTTGATCAATGACAACAAGTCCCGCACGCCGCCATTGCCTCCACATGGCCAACTTCTCCACCAATGTCTAACAGAAGACACCAAGATGGTTAGACACTTAGTTTGTTAGCGAGAGGTCCCAGGATCGAGCCCAGGCCACGGGATGAATAGAATGGCCAATTTAAAAAAAAACTTCTCCACCAATAGCCACTATTCACGAGACACCATCATTCCACATCAGATCCTCCAGTCGCCCTTTCCTCACACTCATCCTCATCATCCCCAAGTCTCCATCCCACCGTCATCATGCAGGCTGACAACACCAGGCCCATATACACTACCTTCCATCTGATCTCCGTGACCGATTTCTCCATAAACTGTTGCCATCTAGAAACCTTCTAGAGCTCCAATGCCATCCCAGTTGACTTCAACAAGTTCTAGCGCCACCACCATCACAAGTGCATGAACATGACGTGAGCAAGCAAGAACATGGTGTGTAAGGTCATTTTCCCAACTTTGACTTCTCACAATCTTTAGAAGACACGAAATGTGATTTTTAGAGCACGCCATGTTGTGCCATTCTTTTCCTTCGAGCCTGGCCTATAGAAAGACACACCGCATGCAGACAAAGACACGCCATGTCCAAGATTTTTGAAGATCAACCTCAACTCCAATGGCTCCAATCAAGAAGGCATCAAAGCGCTAACATAGGGAGTACTCTTCCTCAACCCCATATTATGTCTCCACCACTTTGTTTTGAGTTACTAAAGAAGAAGATCCCAAATATCAGTTTCTCATTTCCCGCAGGGTTCTTCTTACAAGATTTGCTTGTCAACAGACCATGGAAGCTTTGGGGTTCAAGGATGAAGTTCTCAGTCTACTAGAAGAGATGGGACTGAGGTATATCTATTGCACGGTGAGAAATTATCCCATGTTAACTTATGAATTCCTAACTACTCTCAAATTTTAGGATGACCCAAGAAAGCATCATGAGCCCTATGGTATTATTTATTTCCATATTTTAGGTCAAGCTTACAAATTAACATTCAAGGAATTCTGTGTGGCACTCCAATGACACTAAGGGGGTGGTCTAACATACCCTCCTCAGTTCAATAGTGATGAGTTCTAGAATGAAATCACTAATGAGATAAGGCACAAGGCTAATAAATCTAGGGAAACAAGTATCCATAACTGTATTTTCCGATATGTCCATAGGTTACTTAGCACATATGTTTCTACCAAGAAGGAAGCTCAAGGGATATGCAAGAAACAAGACTTATTATTTCTTTAGGAAATAGTGAATGACTACAAGATCAATGTGGGATACTTTATTCTCATAGGATTCTTTAATATCAAGAAAACAAGAAAAGAGAATCAGGTGACATCATGTGTGGGCGTTTGATTGCTCATGTTGCCCACAAGGTGGGGGCTGACTTTACTGGTTTTGTGACACATCGTTCGAATAAAACGTTATCAACAAAGAGGAAGCGATCACTAAGCAACGGATTACCAAAAATCACTAAAAATTAAAACCATTTTACAAAGAGGTCCAAACATAGGAAAACTCTTTCATAAAGAACCGGAGTAACTTAATTACATACTGGTTCACAAGTACATGTCCTGTATCATCTTTTTCTGAGGATTACATGCATCAGCTGCTCTATTAAACTAAATACAGGTAGTATAAAATCTCGAGGCACTGAGCCAAAATCTCAAAAGTACTACCTACTACTCTGAGGAGCTGAGAGTACAGAGACGACACATATGACTCTATATACATGTATACAAGGCATATAAGCCAGTTTCTCCACCTGAGACTTCACTGCTATCTCTGTTGTTGCTGTGGCTATCCTTCACCTATTGAAGGATTTCTGCCTCCTCGTCTGCGTCCACCTAAAAATGTGGTTCCCACGGGGGGTGAGACAATTGTAAATTGCCCCATCGAGAGATATAACTCTCCGCTAGAAACATTATTATTGCAGTTTAAGAAGATAAATCTGAATAGAAGAATCATTATTGTTTAACAACAGTTGCTTCATTGTCTAGCAGATTAGAATATTATCCTTATCTAAAGCATTGCAACTATAACTTGTTAGAGCAGCATGTCACTTATCCATTAAGGAATATGTATAACATTTATTCACTATAGAATTATAACCATAGCATATACTCTCTTCAGGCTTAGATCACATAGCTAATGCTTGTCATTGTCTTTGTGGAGTCATGGCATATAGCCATATTCTTTTATCAAAGTATTGGGAACTTAATCCTTCATCTCAACAAGTACAATTCCATTTCTTAACAAGTTCATCATCGTGATTATAGAATATGGGTATTTGAACCCTTAACTCAACATAGAATACTTGTTACCACTTATTAGGTAACTTAATACCTTCAGGTCATCTGACCAAGGACATTATGACTCTTTTTACACAAAGCATTCCACATAGTTCACAAATCTCATATCTCCTCTTGTCACCCCTTAATAGGCCACAAGGCATATTATGGCTTATAAAGCCCATAAATAATTTTAGTAAGTAAAACATCATATGTCACACAAGGCTCGTTAATTTCTAGATTACCTCTCACTAAGAAATAAAGCATATGAAGGTTTATAAGGCCTATAAAACATTTTCAATATACAAAGCATCATAGCCCATACCTGGCTATGCTCATCATCTCAACATACCTGCATGATGAGTACTCATGATAACAATCATATATCAGTAACATGCAATACAAGGGTTTTCTTATTACATTCATAATTCATCAATTTGTATTTGAGCTTCACATAGAATTACTCTGTGTTAAGACTTCACATAGTATCACCCTGTATTAGGGTCTCACATAGCATTACCGTGTATTAGGGTTTCACATAGCATTACCATGTATTAGGGTTTCACATAGCATTACTGTGTATTAGGGTTTCACATAACATTACCCTGTATTAGGGTTTTCCATAAATAACCATATAGGTTCTCAATATCATATTTATAAAGATCAAGTCCTATTCCATTGCTTCACACAGCTAAGAATCAATATGGATAACATAAGTATTAAATCATACTTATTTATTCTCATTATTCATCATTAATTGAATTATCAACACAAAGTATAAGTTTCTCTCTCATCTTTACCAGAATATGATTGTATCATAGTCTATTGATTTGGATTAACCTTTTCATAAGGCACGTTAGCCTACACTTATCAAAGTGCATTACATCTGAATGTAACAACTGACATGACACACTTCATGTGTCACTCATCCGAATATATTGGATTTAAAATACATTAAGGTATATCACACTTGAGGTGCTGGATATGATATCTATCATATTTTGATGTATCACTTCACTCATCACCATTACCTTACTTGAGTTCACCCACTTAGCTTGTATTAGGGTATTTCCCATCCTAATACTTTATACACCAATTCATCACATTTATCATGTAATGTATTGGTCACAAGTCACTGTATTTAGAAAATAAAACCATTGCTAATGATATGGACTCATCTTTGAGTTAGGAACTATTGATATAAGGCCGATATCCACTATCAACCTCTTTAGATATTACACTTGTCAATATATTAATCATTATTCCATTATTAGGAATAGGATTTTCCCTGTTTATAAATTAAGGTTCACATAGCATCTCCCATAAATATGGGTTTCACATAAAATTACTCTACTTTAAAGTTTCACATAACATCCTCATATATCAGGGTTTTACATAGTGTTACCTGAAATTAGGATTTCACAGCACATCACCCAGTGTTAGGGCTTCACATAGCATTTGTAGCATTACCCTGTATTAGGGTTTCATATACCTTTACCCCATTTTAGGGATTAGGGTTTACCATTCACATTCAAGTAGGGTTTCTCATACCCCATTACCCAAATTAGGGTTACATCATCACCCTATATTAGGGTTTCACTCAGCTTTGCCCAAAATTAGGTCAGTGGCTCAATAATCTTTTCAATTAGGGTTTTTATGATCTCATTATTATGGATCAAACCTTAATCACAAATTTTATTCATAATGAGAGAATTAGGGATTAATTATGTAAGCATTCCTCTCTCTCTTTCTCTCTATCATACTCTTTAGGATGTTAAGTAGTTCAAGATTGGTCTAGGTCTGCTCTTTATTTAAGTACACACAATTAGGGTTAACCGTTATGATCACCTTTAGTCTACATCATTATGAATCAAGTAGCTAAATGACCTTTAATCATATTAGGTGTCTAAATGTTTTAACCAATTTGAACCTCAAAAAGTCTGGGTCACTTAGACCCCAAACAGTATTGGTCACTTAGACCTTAAACAGTCTTGACCAATAAGTTCAAACGGGTTGAAACCGTTTAGCAAGGTTGGTGCTTGAAACCGTTTAGACAAGACATATTGAAACCGAATGAACTTGGGTCTCCAAACAGTTTGAGACCATTTGATCCCAAACAGTCTTGAGACCGTTTGGACTCAAACGGTCTTAAGACCATTTGGTCCAAACTCTGTCAAAACTGAATGGACCAAAAAGGGTCTTCCATCACTTAGTCAATTTAGGGTTTCAATCATTGAACCATCTATCAATTGAACCACTGATTTATTCTTCAATTGAACCATTGAATCACCCTTCAACTGGGCCTTCGATTAGGGTTTTGAACCCAATTGAACTAGGGTTTATAATCAAGAAACCATCACTTAGGGTTTTGAAATCGAGGATCCATCAATGGTTGACATTGTAGAACTCATTCGATTGCAATCATTGAATAACCACTTAGCTATGTCATGACCTGACCTCAAACGGTATTGAGGTCATTTGGATGACCTCCAAATGGTCTTGAGACCGTTTTCCCAATCCATTATTGAAATCTATGTAATTCAATTAGGGTTTGCATCATTGAATCAATCATCAATTGAGCTATTGATTGTATTTCAGTGTAATATCATTGGATCTTCAACCATCCAATCATACTTCATCATAAACTTCCAAACGGTCTAGGTTGACCTCCAAACAGTCTTGAGACCATTTGGGTGACCTCCAAATGGTCTTGAGACCGTTTGGGTTAGTCAATCCAAAAATTAACTCCATCAATTTAGAAATTCAACACTCATCCCGATTAGGGTTTCTAATTGGAGGATTGTATATATATTGAATCATTCAATTGGATACATTGGATCATCATCCAAGGTGTACTAGGGTCCTGACCTCAAACGGTCAACCCATCCAAACAGTCAAATCCTCTAAACAGTTTGGGATCCAAACCTCCAAACGGTTTGCAAACCGTTTGGTTTCCAAATGGTTTGGTGAAACCGTTTGGACCAAGGTTACAAAACCATTTGCAATAGATATTAGTAGAGGTGTGTTCTTATGATGATGTAATCATCATCAAGCTGCAAACTCATGAAGCTTTCTGTGATACTCATGGTGATTGCATCAATCAATCAAATAAAATTCTGAGAATGAAGAAAGAATCAACAATTGATAAGGAATTGAATGCAACAACAATATTAAGGGTTCAAGTTATAAAACCCACCTCAAAATGAGCTCCAAAGCTTCAAGAACATGTCAAAAATGGTGGAAGAATCTTTCTCAACCCACAAGGTTCGTTCCTCAAGCTTTTGAGTGAAAAGGATTGGCTAGAGTTGAATGATTGATTGAAGAAAGTAAGAAATCAAGCATTGATTTTCGATTTCCACTATGGAATCAAGGTGAAAGAAGGTCAAGAAGCATACCAACAGGTTGGGGTCATCCTCATGTTTCTCCAAGATCCCTTGGTCATTTTTGCAAGCAATAAGTGAAAGTGGATTCGAAATTATCCCTTCACCTCAAAGATAAAGGAGCTTAAATATGAATTTTATTGAAAATTCATTTAAGAGATAGAAAGTAGGAATTATCTCCTCAACTTTCTTGCCATATGCCCCCTTCTTTTACTTAGGGACAAGGCTATAATATTTTCCTCTTTTTCCTCTCAATTATCCATGATTTAAAGGAAAACAAACTAAGCATCTTAAATCATATTATAACAATATCTATAAGTAAGTGGATATTTCTTTTTCTTTTCTTAATGTGAGTGGGTTCTCCACTAACGTAGATATTTACTTTTCCTTTGCAAGGAAAAAGGACGTCCAAACATAACCAAAATCAACCATTATAGTTTTGGTTGAAAGGCAATCCAATTAATGTAATTATTTTTGCATTAAATTGAATTAGGGTTTCAATTATGCTTAAATCTTGATTATTTTAATATCAAGATTCTCTCTCCTTCAAAATGATTCAAATGAGGAATCCCTCTCAAATTATTTTCTCTACCTGATGCCAAGAATCATGAGGGACCCTATTGAAGTGGTATTTTGCATATTGAACCCTAGATTTTGGGTAAATTGTACATTACACCAAAACTAGGTTTTAATGCACAAACTTTGCTCAACAGGCTCTTTCTTGTTATTCATGC
Organism: Alisma plantago-aquatica; assembly: GCA_963693085.1. Classification (NCBI taxonomy): domain Eukaryota; kingdom Viridiplantae; phylum Streptophyta; class Magnoliopsida; order Alismatales; family Alismataceae; genus Alisma; species Alisma plantago-aquatica. Next base: position 1,050,644,721 of record OY856409.1, on the reverse strand, counting down.
TTGTAGAAGCCATACTACTGCATCATAATAATTCCCATGATGCTTCAACACATGAGGGACATTTATCATGTACAATTTGCAAGTTAACCCCTCAACTTGGGTAATTTGCACTTTAGTCCAAGACTAACAAAACATTGTTTCAACATTATTCAAAAGGGACTAAAATTGAAATATAAGTTCCTCTTGAGCCTTAATTACTTTTAGAGAGATAAGATAGAGCATATAATCAACTTCATTAAGCAAAACATCTAGGTTTAAGCATAACCCAGGTCAGGGATGTTACAAATTATAAACCCCTAACAAGGATTTCGTCCCCGAAATCCCAAATAACAAAAGGTAGTTGTTACTCATGTCATCAAGTCTCTAATTATCATATCAATATCATGGAGATAATATAGATCTTTAATCCACAAAAATTTCTTCCACACAAGATTATTTTGAAAAAATATTTTCAGCTTGATAAACTTTTCCACCATAATTACACTTGTTCCTTCCATTAGTTCAACCTTATCAATGTTTATATTTATGCAGAGCATAAACCCCTAACATATGATGTTCATATTATTATTATTATTATTATTATTATTTTTGTAACTAGATTGATTTCATAGTTGACCAATATAGGTAACCAGCATAAATACCTTACTTTGGTATTCATCATATGTATTGAGAACACATCTCATCCTTATCATATTCGATTCCCTATTGTTACCACCAAGGGTACACATGCACAAAGTATTTCTTTTACTTTAGGACATTGCTTGTTCCATATATCATTATCTTGGAACCAAAGTCCAAAGCAAACTGATACTTTTCTAAGTATCCATCAACAGATTATTTCTAATCCAAGTACATCAACTGTCATAATACTTACTTGATTGTCATGTAAATGAAAGGAGAAGCATAAAGTATTAGACTCCTATCCTTACCCAAGGTTGTTCATCAAAGAGAAAACATATATATTTAACAGAGGTAATCCACTCAGCAATCCTTTATTTGTTTGGGAAAGTTCACTTAGCACTTCCTATGTAATTAGGAAAGTTCACTTAGCACTTCCTATGTTATTAGAAAAGTTCACTTAACACTCCCTATGTTATTAGGAAAGTTCACTTAGCACTTCCTATGTTATTAGGAAAGTTCACTAAGCAATCTCTATTTAATTGGAAAAGTTCACTGAGCAATTCCTATTTAATTGGGAAAGTTCACTGAGCAATCTCTATTTAATTGTAAAAGTTCACTTAGCAGTTCCTATTCAATTGGGAAAGTTCACTGAGAAATCTCTATTTAATTGGAAAAGTTCACTGAGAAATTTCTATTTAATTGGAAAAGTTCACTGAGCAATTCCTATTTAATTGGGAAAGTTCACTGAGCAATCTCTATTTAATTGGAAAAGTTCACTAAGCAATTCCTATTTAATTGGAAAAGTTCATTGAGAAATTCCTATTTAATTGGGAAAGTTCACTGAGCAATCTCTATTTAATTGAAAAAGTTCACTTAGCAGTTCCTATTTAATTGGGAAAGTTCACTGAACAATCTCTATTTAATTGGAAAAGTTCACTGAGTAATTCCTATTTAATTGGAAAAGTTCACTGAGAAATTCCTATTTAATTGGGAAAGTTCATTGAGCAATCTCTATTTAATTGGAAAAGTTCACTTAGCAGTTCCTATTTAATTTCATTATACTCTCTAGATTGTTACAGAATGACTCCTTGATTAGAGTAATTAGAAAGATAACAATCTAAGAGTTCTATACTTGCCTTATCTCCAATAATCATATACCTGGCCAGGGTATACAAGTATTGAGATTAGGTAGTATGCACTTTATTTACGATCATGTTCCTCACTTTTCATATCATTATACACACATAATTTTTCATTTCTGGATTTTCTTCAGACATCACTTCTATATCTCATCTTTTATCACACAGATAAGAAAGATTATAAAGCATTTTAAGGGGCACTGAGTAAAATGTAAATTCTCATCTTACTTGTGTCCTTATAGGACTAGTCAGGGAAAGTTCAAAAACAACTACTTTCTTATTTTTAACACATAGAATCATGAAATGAAGTATTAGAATGAATCTATTTCATCTGACCTGTCACAACCCGAGGGTTGACTATTGCATCAGATTGATTCATTGCATAGAACCTCACAGTTGCTTGTTGTTGACCCTATACTTGATTATTAGGTGTTGATGAACCAGCTTGGGACGCTCGTCCACATCCTCTATTGTTACTAGAAAATTGCCTCCTTTGTGATCCTTGCTGACTCTGCCTTGGAGGTAGAGTCATCATCAAATTCCTGTCTGGACAATCCTTTGCAAGATGTTTCGGCTGTCTACATTGATAACCGACCCTGGGTGCAAAATATGGTTTGTGAGATCCAGTCACCGATGTTGATGCTATGCTGGGGGCTCTACTTGGAGCCATACTACGATCCCTACCCATACTTGACGTCCATTGCATCTGGGTATGGAATCTCGATGGTGCTGCCGATGCAGAAAATATCGACTTCTTAAAACTTTTAGATCCTTGTCCTTGAAACTAAGTGTATACCTGCTTACCACTGGTATGTCGTTTCTTGATTTTAGACCTTTCTATCCTCCTTACCGACTCCACAAAATTGGAAAACCTCTCCTTGTTCTCTAAAGCAGACACAGGAGTGGTTAGTTCAGTGTTCAACCCCTTCTCAAAACACCAAATTCTTTCCTCATCACTAACTGCCATATGCGGACAAAACCGCAACAGGTCCATGAACTTAGCTTCATATTCACTAATGTTCATCTGTCTTTGTCTGATCTTCTCAAATTGAGAGATCTTCTCGTCTAGATACGTCTTAGGGAAGTATCTACTGACAAACTCTCGTCAGAATACCTCACATCCAATCTGTTCACCTGGTCTCTTATCTTCTTCTATCATCCACCAGTGACTAGCACTCCCTTTTAGGAGGTACACAACATGTCTTACCTTTTCGGCTTCAAGAATATCAAGGATCCTAAAATCCTTCTCCAGCTATATCAGCCACAATTCAACATCTATTGGATCAGATGTACCAGCATAATCTATGGCTCCAACCCGACGAAGCCTCTCAAAAGTCTTTCTGACTCCATATCCCTCATGGTGGGCTGGTGCCCTAGGTGCAGGTGGTGGCATCCTGTCTGCCATGTGTATCATGGTTGTCAGGAATTTCTCAAATAAAGCATGGAGGGCTGGGTTTTCTATCACAGCTGGATCAATCTGGGGTTGTTCAGGTACATGCCCTTCCCTATTCTGGTCTCTTACACCTCCTCCTGGTGAAGCAACATTGCTATCAACAACGTGTTCTTCGTGTGCCCCAGACATCTTCAAGTTTTTCTTCTCCTGCTATATGAGTAGAAGTCACTATCAGATGAACTGGAAGACACTAGAACAGACTCAACATCTTAGTCCTATGTCTCTGTAGACTCAACAAACCTAGCGCTCTGTACCACTAAATTGTGACACATCGTTCAAATAAAATGTTATTAACTAAGCAGAAGCGATCACTAAGCAGCGGATTACCAAAAACCACTAAAAATTAAAACCATTTTACAAAGAGGTCCACACATAGGAAAACTCTTTCATAAAGAACTGGAGTAACTTAATTACATACTGGTTCACAAGTAAATGTCCTGTATCATCTTTTTCTGAGGATTACATGCATCAACTGCTCTATTAAACTAAATACAGGCAGTATAAAATCTTGAGGAACTGAGCCAAAATCTTGAAAGTACTAACTACTACTCCGAGGACCTGAGAGTATAGAGACGACACATATGACTCTATATACATCTATACAAGGCATATCAACTGGTGTCTCCACTTGAGACTTCACTATTGTCCCTGCTGCTGTTGTGGCTGTCCTTCACCTATTGAAGGATTTCTGCCTCCTCGTCCGCGTCTACCTAAAAATGTGGTTCCCACGTGGGTGAGACAATTGTAAATTGCCCCAGCCAGAGATATAACTCTCCGCCAGAAACATTATTATTGCAGTTTAAGAAGATAAATCTGAATAGAAGAATCATTATTGTTTAACAACAGTTGCTTCATTGTCTAACAGATTAGAATATTATCCTTATATAAAGCATCACAACTATAACTTGTTAGAGCAACATGTCACTTATCCATTAAGGAATATGTATAACATTTATTCACTATAGAAGTATAAACGCATCATATACTCTCTTCAGGCATAGATCACAAAGCTAATGCCTGACATTTTCTTTGGGGAGTCATGGTATGTAGCCATATTCTTTTAACAAAGTATTGGGATCTTAATCCTTAATCTCAACAAGTACAATTCCATTTCTTAACAAGTTCATCATCATGATTATAGAATATGGATATTTGAACCCTTAACTCAACATAGAATACTTGTTACCACTTATTAGGTAACTTAATACCTTCAGGTCATCTGACCAAGGACATTATGACTCTTTTTACACAAAGCATTACACATAATTCACAAAGCTCATATCTCCTCTTGTTACCCCTTAATAGGCCACAAGGCATATTATGGCTTATAAAGCCCATAAACAATTTCAGTAAGTAAAACATCATATGGAACACATGGATCATTAATTTCCAGATTACCTCTCACTGAGAAATAAAGCATATGAAGGCTTATAAGGCCTATCACTACTACATAAATGGCTTATAAAGTCACTTTTCAAGATGTCGGTTGTATAAATAAACCGACACCTAAACTCTACAGTGTCGGTTGATAACATAAACCGACATCCAATCTATGAGGGCAACCAGACACGGGTACCGCTTTTATTAAGTGTCGATTACTTAATAAAAAACCGACGCCTAAAATTACCCGCCAAATCCAAAATTTCCAGCAAAAAAAAATTACCTCCAAAATTTGATATATGGCGTCGGTTGATAAATAAAAACCCGACGACTAAAGGTTATTCGCGAGATAGAAATTGGGCACATTTTGGTCGTCGGTTGTACTACAACTACCGACGCTTATGAGTTTTCCCGCGCTGTCCGCGGGGAATTTTTCACACCCTTTAAGCGTCGATTTGAAGTTGAAACCGACGACTATGGTCATAAATCGAGAACGATTTTTTTAATCGGCATATGAATATAGACGTCGGTTTCAGTTGTTGTGCAGAACCGACACTATTAGTTTTAGTCGTCGGTTTTTTTGAATAACCAACGCCTATGGTACAGTTAATAGCCCCGCAAATAGAACTTTTCCCCATTGTCTCTATTTCATTACGACGTGTGCTAGGTCTGGCGATTTCCCCCGATTGCTCCCCTCTGTCGTTTCCGGTTGGCTCCCCGCGCCGCCGTTCGTCTCCTCACGCGCCGCTCGCCGCTGTTGCCATTGCCGCCACTCGCCGCTCGTCGCCATTGCCGCCGCTCGCTGCTCGTCGCCGTTGTCGCTCGCTGCCGTCGCCGCAGTTCTCCTCTGATCCTCGCCTCCGGCGCTGCCAGCTTCACCTCCAGCTGCTCTCCTCTTCTCCAGTGCTGCCAGCTTCACCTTCAGCTGCTCTCCTCTGCTCCGGCCGGGCCTTCTTCCTCTGCCCTCAAGGTACGCCGGCTTCTTCCTCCTTCCTTCGTCCGCCTAGGCTAGGTCAAGCCCTGCAGGTGCCCTGGAGCAAAATCGCCAGGTGCCCTGCTGGGCGTTTATTTTTTTTTAAAGTTATTTACTTATTGGTAACTTGATAAATGTTGAAACAGTCAATAACTATATTCTGTTACGTGATTTATGATTGTATACGTGTGATAGCTAGCAACAGACCTGGACTTGAGGATCTATAAATACATTCTTACATTCTATAAATTGCCAATCATGCTTTTAAAGACATCAATAATCACCCTAACTTGAAGAACTAGGATTTTAGGTATAAGAATGACAACACATTATTTGTTGGCCTAGAAACCCGTCCAATATTTACTCATTAGGAGTAAATCTTGGATAGTCCCCGGTTTGGGACTGTTCTTGAACACCTAATCTTGCTTAGGATGTGTGTATAATGTGTATTGGGTTTTCAAGAAAATTTCGGCAGCATTTCCCCGTTTGTTCTCTAAGTACATATGTACTTGGAGAACAGCGGGGAAATGCTGCCGAAATTTTCTTGAAAACCCAATACACATTATACACTTACTAGTGAGATTAGGTGTTCAAGGATGGGATAGGTGGTACATGTACATTTATTATATATAAGAATGACATCACATGTATTTGTTAACCCTAGACCCTAATCCACATTATACCAATCTGATAGTCCATGATAGAACAAAGCATAATGATTGTTACACCCCGATCTCAAAATTTCCTCAAATCATGAGATTAGGGCATAAGATAGGATTTATATGTAATACAAAGAACACCCTTAACTTTTTTTTTCTTTAAAACTCTTGTTTCTTCGCATTGAACCACATAAATCATTTTAACAAGGGAATATGAACATTTCTTTTACTAAACAGACTTTAATAGTAAAGATACATGTATAAACATTCATGATGTCTCTCACACCTTATGCACATAAGACCTACTAATTAGCATACAATTTCAAAAGAGGAATAATATTACACATCGTAATTACAACTCTCTCTCTTATCTTTTACTGAGGACCTAGAGTGACAAGGACCGACTGACTCAACTAATCTTATACTTAACTCTTGTGGAAGATCTACACTGATGCTATGACCATCTTCAAGTCCACGCGGTTAACCCTAAAATGTTTGAGTAGAGGGGTGAGCCTACTCGCTCAGTGAATGAGTACTTCAAAGAAACAGTCTAAGGCACTAATGTGATTACAAATATAACTTTGAGTAAACGATATGAAATTTAACAACAATAAATACTACACTGAGCAGTTCTAAAACAATATAATTGAAATAACAAAGAATGTAAATATTGCATCCAAAGAATAACTACTAGAAGACTATGCTCTAGTTTTCCTTAACTCTTTCATTTATAAGGAACTCTGTGAACCTATATGATCATATTTTAACTTATGCCCCAAACATATGCAGCGCACTCTGCATATGAAGATCTGTAGTGAACTACGATCCCACCGTACAAGACTTAGCGACACACCCGAGAAATGCTAAGTCTGACTTCTCATCCTGGTTTGCACAGGACTCTCAGGCTCACAAGGCCTCACTGCACTAACTCTGAGTGCTCTGGACTCCTCCCGCAACCTGTAGTGCACATTCGGAGGGTCTCTAAGTCTCCGATGCCTGGGCGTATCCCCAGGGATGACCGGGACATTCTCTCGGATCTACGATGCCTGGGCGTATCCCCAGGGCTGACCGGGATCCTACCTCTCAGACTTTGTGTCACCGAGACATTCGATATTTGTTGGACACGAGTCTCCGATGCCTGGGCGTATCCCCAGGGCTGACCGTTTTACCCCAAAGGTACATACCGCGCAATGGGGTTCTACGGTGTTGGGGCACCTAAGTCTATTAACTGATTAACATATAAACACTTAAACAAGAATATCACATTTCATACTTATTTCACATTCTAAACATCACTTGAAAACACATATACATCATTGTCATCTTTAAACATGACTCAGTAACATCCCTTTCTAGGGCATGTCATATCTCATCACCTGCAATTTACGAGATATGTATTGAAAATAAGAAGCCCTGCAGTATGTAGATATCAACTCAGAGAGAACAAGCATATAAAGTTAAATGCACTAGAAACATACAATTCAACAGTTAAGCATCACCACATCTCATATCGAGACCTTTCATATCACTATAACATGATTCATTGAACACCCTATCCTTAGGGTTTCATTTGCCTTATTCATTCATCACATGCCAACACCCTACTCTTAGGGTTTCATTCGCCTCATTCACCTTTTCATATGGCTCTCATAAGGATTTCATAGGATATAAGCATTCACTAAATAAAGATTGTTTTCAACAAATCATATACAATCAATATAGATATGAAACCATGGAAAGTTAACTAAATTTAGGTTTTCCATACCATTCACTGAGATATCATGTATCAAGAATAAAATTCAATTAAGATAACCCATGAGGTACATCCTAACCACTTATAGGATTACTAGTCCTCTTTATTTAACTTTGATCTTTAAGTGTTCAATTAGGGTTTGCTCCAAGACGGTCGTGGTGTCACCCCACGGCCGTGGTACAGTCGCCTCACCACGGTCGTGGCACAGGTCATTCGAGCTTAAACTAGTGAAATCAAAGTCATAGACTTAGTGACGAATCCCAAAGGTTTTAGATATTGAAATATGATAGCCTTAAGCTTGATTGAGAGCATTTAGACCTAGGTTTGGTTTAAGTCTAGATATCTCTTCAATTGGATTACAACTCTAGTGAGATCTCAGTTAGGTTAAACCCTAATTACATCATACAATATGAATCTGAAGGGCATTCTTTCTAGAATGTGTTGTATACATTTCTAATATGATTCTATCATCAGAGAGTCGTTCAAACAGAGAAGGAGCCCATGTCATATCAAATTGCAACTACACAGAACAAATGGACATTCAGGGTTTAGAATCACATACTAAGCAATTAGGGATTTGGATGCTATAATCAAATTTCGTGCATTACACTATTTGAAGGAAGAACCCACTCACCCTAAGGTGTGAAAACACCTCAAAACTGCAGCTCAACTCAGGGGATCTCGAACTCATATCAAATCCCTAGAAAATCTCCCAATTCTTCTTGCATTCAACTCAGAAACCTTGAAAATGAGGGATTATGAAGAAAGGGTGAGAAAAGAGGGAATTTCAACATCATCTTGGATCAAATCAGAGAATGGACGGAATCTTGACATGAGAGAGAAGATTCACCATAAAAGTCTATGCAAAGAATCCAAACTTACTTGATTTCACCATTCCTCGGACCGCAAAACCCTAGGTCAGCAATTCCTCCTCTTTCTCCACTCAAGCCCTAAATCTCCCTCTCTCTCTAGATTTTCGTTTCTCTGGGGTGGATGACGAAGAATGAGAGATGTGTGTGTGTGTGGTCGATCATATAAGTCAATTTGAGCTTCTTGGGTCAATTGCATATTGACCCAACACTCAACTTTAATTATATTGGCTGAATATTCAGTTTCACAATAGTTTCTGTAATTCGCCTACTGAATAGCTAACCGAAGCTCCAAAAATTCTGGAAATTTTATATGTTATACCTAATGAAGTTTCAGACCTCCAGTAATAATTTGAGATCATTTCTAGTTACAAATAAATAATTAAAAATCAAACAGTGCACTGCTATATTGCAGTCTGTAGCATATTCGGTCGAGTTTGTCCTGCACAGAACTCGACCGACACCCTCACTGTAGAGATCAAAAGTCATCCAAAAATTACTTCAATTTAACATAGTGTCCAAAATTGTGTTTTGCAAGCACAGTTAAAATCTGAGATCAATTGTATATACCAATAAAATGATAAAATTCAATTACCACACTGCTATATCAATCTGAAAATGTGATCGGTCGAGTTTGAAACTCGACCGATAAACAGGTCAGAACATTCTTCAAAAATTCTTATATTTTCCAATGTTTTCACATTTGAGATATCCAAATCATATCCAAATTTTAGATAAATCAGAGTTACACATAATATACTAAAAATCATTAATCGAGACACTATACTTATCAAATTTTGTATCCATGTATCATTAAAACCATATTTTGGGCCGATTAGGGTCTATGCTTCTCAAACCCTAATTCTCAAGACAAAAGAACATTTAGACTTATTATCATAGTTAAAACATCCTAATTGTGTTATCATCATTAATTAGATTTCAAGAATGATTATTCCAATTAATCTTTGCAATTGTCTAGGTAAACCCTAGTTTACCAATTAAGCTTAGATGGGGTCGTAACAACTCTCCCCCCCTTAGAATGTTTCGTCCTCAAAACATAAACCTACAAGAAAGATACATTCAAGGTTATTCTAAGCTTCTAAAGACTTCCATGTCATTATATTCTTGTATTTCATACCTGAATGTAGTTTTCAACATTAGATCTTTTAATTCTTTACTAAATCACAACATATTTCAAATAGTTTTCAATGATATCAAGCAAATTCTTTATGCCACAGTCAAACATAGAATGCAAATATAAGCCACCACGCTTTCACTGTGCAACTCTGATACTCTGATACAACTATCTCAACTTATGCGGCTCAGAAAGTTCTATTGTTCTGTATCACCTTTAAGTGACAAAAGCGAGTTCACCATGCTGTTTTAAACTTTAATAACGTGCTACTCAGATAGCAAAACAGTCTTGATTTGAAAAACTAGGTTCAATAACAATTGTAAAGTATTACTCTTGGCATCCCCATTGGTTCATGGAAGCATTACTATCGCATTCCATACTATCCTCAGTATGAACCCACACATAAGTCAAGGTGTAACCATCATGTTATATCATACTAGGGTTTCAACAACAGTAACAAAGTAATCCACGATTGTATTAGTCATTCAAGCTTTGTTCATACCCAGTTACCATCACTTAGTTAGATTAAAGCTAGGTATAACAAGATATACCTCATTAGGGTTACTTATCAACACAATTTGATTAACATCCCTTCTATTAATATGAGTGAGTAGGTATAACTACCTTATTCAGGATATCCCTCCATGTCTTCCGTCATCATCCAAATTGTATCACCATATCACAAATACACAATACTAGGATGCATATCTGGTATGAATTACTACAACTATCATACACCTTTAATTAACATATAGCTTGCACAAATACACTGAAATCATACATAGAACCAACTTACATACCTTAGTATGCCTTCAACAAAGCATACTTCTAAAAAAAAATGAGTTCACATATTACACAAAACTAGTGTTTTCCTTTATCTCTCTCCTCATTCTTTACTAATTATGTTTTGCTACCTCTCCTTCTCATTTTGATCATATACAATAAACATCCCTAACATTAAAACAGTCAAGGTAAGAATAGATTATTCATCATTCTTGCTATCACACAAGAATTTATTTCTTATCGCACTTCATCGTAATGTATGTCACTATTACATTCACTAGATGACCCTACCAAGGTAGTTATGCATCATATATGATTCATTTTCTTATCATTTCATTCCCAAGTAAGGGTTTCACATTTGAGACCCCAAAATTGAACCTCAGATATCAGTTTCAACTAATTCTTAGTTGTTCTGATCTTGCCCATATGATTCAACATCTTACTGTATGTACATTCTTACTCTGATGTGGGTCTAATTATTCAAATTCTATTCTTATTATACTATTGATAGGATTCATTAGATCCTAGTAACGCATCCTGCCAACCGGACCAGGCCAAACCTGAAGTCCTGAAGCCAAGAACTACAAAGGATTACTCAATTCCTATTCATCTCAGAAGTGTGGAAGAAAACTTATCCACTAACAAAAGCTCATTCAAAGGTCAATTCTAGTCTACTTGTTACAAAGAATGAAATCAATAAATTCTACAACTGCATAGTGTACAACAGATATTAAAGACCCATATTTCAAAGTATTGAATATTTCAATTCAAACATATAAGAGCATTTCTATACATTTCCAACAAAAACAACATTATGAAATGTAACTTCTATCTCCTTTTACATTTATGCTCTTAATTCTTGTTTCTTTTCTCGTTATCTAACCCTAACATTTCTAGGGTTCCTCTCTAGCCCATTCTTCCACTGTATACCTGGCCAGGGTATACGTGAGAGAATAGACAGAGTAGCTTGTACTGGTTGATCCAAGTACTCAGATATCGGGCCAGGATATCCAAATACTCAATTCCCCAAAGCTAACATCAAAACATCTCCTATTTGCCACACTTATGATGCTAACTTACTAACTTAATGGTCCTTGACAACTCACCCTAAGCTCTGATACCAAGCTGTTACACCCCGATCTCACAATTTCCTCAAATCATGAGATTAGGGCATAAGATAGGATTTATATGTAATACAAAGAACACCCTTAACTTTTTTTCTTCTTTAAAACTCTTGTTTCTTCACATTGAACCACATAAATCATTTTAACAAGGGAATCTAAACATTTCTTTTACTAAACAGACTTTAATAGTAAAGATACATGTATAAACATTCATGATGTCTCTCACACCTTATGCACACAAGACCTACTAATTAGCATACAATTTCAAAAGCGGAATAATATTACACATCGTAATGACAACTCTCTCTCTTATCTCTTACTGAGGACCTAGAGTGACAAGGACCGACTGACTCAACTAATCTTGTACTTAACTCTTGTGGAAGATCTACACTGATGCTCTGACCATCTTCTAGTCCACGCGGTTAACCCTAAAATGTTTGAGTAGAGGGGTGAGCCTACTCGCTCAGTGAATGAGTACTTCAAAGAAACAGTCTAAGGCACTAATGTGATTACAGATATAACTTTGAGTAAACAATATGAAATTTAACAACAATAAATACTACACTGAGCAGTTCTAAAACAATATAATTGAAATAACAAAGAATGTAAATATTGCATCCAAAGAATAACTACTAGAAGACTATGCTCTAGTCTTCCTTAACTCTTTCATTTATAAGGAACTCTGTGAACCTATATGATCATATTTTAACTTATGCCCCAAACATATGCAGCGCACTCTGCATATGAAGATCTGTAGCGAACTACGATGCCACCGTACAAGACTTAGCGACACACCCGGGAAATGCTAAGTCTGACTTCTCGTCCTGGTCTGCACAGGACTCTCAGGCTCACAAGGCCTCACTGCACTAACTCTGAGTGCTCTGGACTCCTCCCGCAACCTGTAGTGCACAGTCAGAGGGTCTCTAAGTCTCCGATGCCTGGGCGTATCCCCAGGGATGACCGGGACATTCTCTCGGATCTCCGTTGCCTGGGCGTATCCCCAGGGCTGACCGGGATCCTACCTCTCAGACTTCATGTCACCGAGACATTCGGTATTTGTTGGACACGAGTCTTCGATGCCTGGGCGTATCCCCAGGGCTGACCATTTTACCCCAAAGGTACAGACCGTGCAATGGGGTTCTACGGTGTTGGGGCACCTAAGTCTATTAACTGATTAACATATAAACACTTGAACATGAATATCACATTTCATACTTATTTCACATTCTGAACATCACTTGAAAACACATATACATCATTGTCATCTTTAAACATGACTCAGTAACATCCCTTTCTAGGGCATGTCATATCTCATCACCTGCAATTTACGAGATATGTATTGAAAATAAGAAGCCCTGCAGTATGTAGATATCAACTCAGAGAGAACAAGCATATAAAGTTAAATGCACTAGAAACATACAACTCAACAGTTAAGCATCACCACATCTCATATCGAGACCTTTCATATCACCATAACATGATTCATTGAACACCCTATCCTTAGGGTTTCATTTGCCTTATTCATTCATCACATGCCAACACCCTACTCTTAGGGTTTCATTCGCCTCATTCACATTTTCATATGGCTCTCATAAGGATTTCATAGGATATAAGCATTCACTAAATAAAGATTGTTTTCAACAAATCATATACAATCAATATAGATATGAAACCATGGAAATTTAACTAAATTTAGGTTTTCCATACCATTCACTGAGATATCATGTATCAAGAATAAAATTCAATTAAGATAACCCATGAGGTACATCCTAACCACTTATAGGATTACTAGTCCTCTTTATTTAACTTTGATCTTTAAGTGTTCAATTAGAGTTTTCTCCAACACGGTCGTGGTGTCACCCCACGGCCGTGGCACAGTCGCCTCACCACGGTCGTGGCACAGGTCATTCGAGCTTAAACTAGTGAAATCAAAGTCATAGACTTAGTGACGAATCCCAAAGGTTTTAGATATTGAAATATGATAGCCTTAAGCTTGATTGAGAGCATTTAGACCTAGGTTTGGTTTAAGTCTAGATATCTCTTCAATTGGATTACAACTCTAGTGAGATCTCAATTAGGTTAAACCCTAATTACATCATACAATATGAATCTGAAAGGCATTCTTTCTAGAATGTGTTGTATACATTTCTAATATGATTCTATCATCAGAGAGTCGTTCAAACAGAGAAGGAGCCCATTTCATATCAAATTGCAACTACATAGAACAAATGGACATTCAGGGTTTAGAATCACATACTAAGCAATTAGGGATTTGGATGCTATAATCAAATTTCGTGCATTACACTGTTTGAAGGAAGAACCCACTCACCCTAAGGTGTGAAAACACCTCAAAACTGCAGCTCAACTCAGGGGATCTCGAACTCATATCAAATCCCTAGCAAATCTCCCAATTCTTCTTCCATTCAACTCAGAAACCTTGAAAATGAGGGATTATGAAGAAAGGGTGAGAAAAGAGGGAATTTCGACATCATCTTGGATCAAATCAGAGCATGGACGGAATCTTGACATGAGAGAGAAGATTCACCATAAAAGTCTGTGCAAAGAATCCAAACTTACTTGATTTCACCATTCCTCGGACCGCAAAACCCTAGGTCGGCAATTCCTCCTCTTTCTCCACTCAAGCCCTAACTCTCCCTCTCTCTCTAGATTTTCGTTTCTCTGGGGTGGATGATGAAGAATGAGAGCTGTGTGTGTGTGTGGTCGATCATATAAGTCAATTTGAGCTGCTTGGGTCAATTGCATATTGACCCAACACTCAACTTTAATTATATTGGCTGAATATTCAGTTTCACAATAGTTTCTGTAATTCGCATACTGAATAGCTAACAGAAGCTCCAAAAATTCTGGAAATTTTATATGTTATACCTAATGCAGGTTCAGACCTCCATTAAAAATTTGAGATCATTTCTTGTTACAAATAAATAATTAAAAATCAAACAGTGCACTGCTATATTGCAGTCTGCAGCATATTCGGTCGAGTTTGTCCTGCACAGAACTCGACCGACACCCTCACTGTAGAGATCAAAAGTCATCCAAAAATTACGCCAATTTAACAGAGTGTCTAAAATTGTACTTTTCAAGCACAGTTAAAATTTGAGATCAATTGGATATACGAATAAAAAGATAAAATTCAATTACCACACTGCTATATCAATCTGAAAATGTGATCGGTTGAGTTTTGAAACTCGACCGATAAATAGGTCAGAACATTCTTCAAAAATTCTGATATTTTCCAATGTTGTTCATATTTGAGGTATACAAATCATATACAAATTTGAGCTAAATCAGAGTTACACATAATATACTAAAAATCATTTATCGAGACACTATACTTATCAAATTTTGTATCCATGTATCATTAAAACCCTATTTTGGGCCGATTAGGGTCTATGCTTCTCAAACCCTAATTCTCAAGACAAAAGAACATTTAGACTTCTTATCATAGTTAAAACATCCTAATTGTGTTCGTCATTAATTAGATTTCAAGAATGATTATTCCAATTAATCTTTGCAATTGTCTAGGTAAACCCTAGTTTACCAATTAAGCTCAGATGGGGTCGTAACAATGATGTTGACTACAACTTTGTGCGTCATGCTATTCTGAATTAAGTGTATATTTACTTCATAATTGAATGTTTAAGTAAGTTATAGATATCTTCACCAAACCTCTTTCAGAAACTTGTTTCATTGTTGAGTATATTGAGAATCCTAATCACCCTTCTTGCTTAATGATGAACTTTTCCCTAAATTGCCAATCATGCTTTTAAAGACATCAATAATCACCCTAACTTGAAGAACTAGAATTTTAGGTATAAGAATGACAACACATTATTTGTTGGCCTAGAAACCCATCCAAGATTAACTCATTAGGAGTAAATCTTGGATAGTCCCCGGTTTGGGACTGTTCTTGAACACCTAATCTCGCTTAGGATGTAAGTGTATAATGTGTATTGGGTTTTCAAGAAAATTTCGGCAGCATTTCCCCGTTTGTTCTCTAAGTACATATGTACTTGGAGAACAGCGGGGAAATGCTGCCGAAATTTTCTTGAAAACCCAATACACATTATACACTTACTAGTGAGATTAGGTGTTCAAGGATGGGATAGGTGGTACATGTACATTTATTATATATAAGAATGACATCACATGTATTTGTTAACCCTAGACCGTAATCTTGTTGTAATATATACTTGTTTTCTCTTTGATCATAGAGCTTTACAATTTTGTTGTGATATATACTTTGTTGTAATAATGTGAACTTTACAATGTGAGCTTTACACTTTGAATTACTACTTTACAATGTGAACTTTACAATTTGAATGTGAATTTGCAGATGGCTGACCATTCTCCTGATGACCGTGCTGATGACTACCGTGAGGGTGAGGACATCAATGCGCCGCCTCACAATGTAAGTTTTAAAAATATATCATATATTTATATCTATATGTCCATTTATAGTTATATCTTGTAAATGTGAATTATTTTGTCAAATTTTAGGTTGATGATGCACATGTACCATCTGAAGCACTTGAGGCACTTGATCAACAACACCAAAAAGTTGACAAGAGAAGGGGCATCACTATGATGAAGAAGTTAATTGCGCAAAAGGGCAATGGACCCAAACTTGTTGTGGATTTCGATAATGCAGGAAATGCATGTGGTGTGAATCACAATTCATTTATTTCATATCTTGGGTTTGTTACTCGTAGCCATTGCGGTTGTCACTTAGATTCTTGGCATAAAGTTTCTAAGGAGAAGAAATATTTAATATGGAGGGATTTATGCGTGAGTTATTATTAATTTGCAATTCTATTTTGTAGATTACTAAATTTTTGGATACTAGTTAATAGCAATTCTATTTTGCAGAGTATATTTGAATTGGATGAAAAGCTACATCGTAAATGTGTGATGCAACGCTGTGGGAGAGTCCTAAGGAACTATAGGACAAATATCACCAGAGAATACATAAAAGAAGCCGACAAGAGGAAGAAGACATCCACTGAACAGTGGAACTTCCTAGACAAAGAAGAATGGGACGCGTTTGTCACTTCAAGACAAACTGATGAATTCAAGGTATTAGGCGTCAGTCTCAATCTCATTAATTAATATATGTTGTATTCACTTATTCAAGATTAAAATTTAGTGTTACTAACCAAATCATTAATTTGCATACTAACTAGGCCCTCAGTGAGGCACAAAGATGAAGGCGTGCACTGAATGCGCATGACCACAGAATGGGTCCAAAGGGGTATGCAGACGTTCGCCAAAGACTACAGGCTGAGGCTACTGCTACTTAGGAGTCCTCTACCATTGGTTGCACACCTCTGCCTCGCCATGATGTCTGGATAGCTGGGAGGCAAAATAAGAAGGGAGAAATAACTAAGGCCGCAACGGCTGAGGCGGCTGCAAAAATGGTAAAATACAACTCTTACAGCAATCATTCGAATATTCATTATTTGTGTTGTTTACTTAAGTACAAATTTTTGTTTTGGCGATTAGCGGGAGCTGCACGAGCTGAGGAAACAAGGAAAGTTCATCCCTGAGGGAACAAAGGATGAATTGAAAGTTTCTCTGGGTAACCCAGAGCATCCTGGACGTGTTAGGGCTGCAGGCGCTGGTGTGGGCATCAAATCTTTTTTTGGGTCATCCCAGCGCAAACATGTCCCAAAAGCGGGACTTTCACAAGAAGAGGTAACATATTCTTTCTTTATAATGTTACTGTAAAAGAGAATTCAAAAATTAGAATTTGACGTTTCTTTTATCCATGTATAGGTGGATAAGCTATTTGACAGGAAACTCGAAGAAGTAATGAAAAAGTGGCAGGCATCTCAGACTGCCACTTACCAGACAATACCTACTACAGACTCTACTCCTACTCCTACTGCAGAGGTTGGGAGTAATCCTGTAGAACCACCACCTAGCACATCCACTGTAAGTATTTTAATGACATAGTAACTAGTTTTTTAATTCAAGATGATACATATATATGAAATTGTAGTCGTTTCAAAAAAAGATGGTATGTATATATGTATATAACATTCTTTACACAAAAATTTGTAGGGGTTGAAGCCATGCCGTCTAAAAAGTAAAGAATATGTCATAACAGAGGCGTCGGCTTACCCATCCCTACCAGGGGAAACGTGTCACGGGTCTCCAGTACCAGCTGGTTGGATTCGGGTGAGCCCGATACATATATTCCCCAAGTGGATGGATCTTCCAATGCCATATGCCCACCCAGATTGTGAAACGCTTGGTGAGACAGTAGGCAGAGTGATATTGTGGCTAAAAGAGGATGTCTTCTTTACTGATAAGGTATGGTAAATTTACATTACGTTCAATTGTTAGTGTGTGTATATGCTGGCAGTTGATCTGAAATTATATATATATACAGGTTAAAAAGAAGACACCCACAACATCTAGGCCTCCACTTCCACCTCCTGCATTACCTAGTTGGGTTCCACATGACCTACCTGTCCCGTTAGGTCCTAACTGTAGGGGTATGGCATTATGGTTACGGGAACATGATATAAACTCCCCTATAACTGTTTCTTCTGATTCAGATTCTACAGGTCAGTCATACAAAACAAAACTATTTATACAAGATATATTGGAGTTGTTTCGATATGATTGGCTAAATACATCTGTGATAGAGACATGGATAAGGTGAGATATTCTTTATACATCCATATACCTTGTGTATGATCTGGTGATCTGGTTTCTTATTTATTAATGCATGCGTAATTAATACATATTTTGTAGCTACTTAGACAACATATGTGCAGATTTTGGATTCGAACATGTAGGGTTTTGATTCCATCCTTGATTAGTCTAGTAGCTAAAGACCCTACATCAGTTCAACAATACTGTTGTGAGTCTTTTTCAAATTTTGCTGTAAAAAAAGAAGACGGTGATAATGGATCCATTCAATGTAGAGTAAGTTTACTTTGCTTATTATAATTTGGACTTAAGAAAATTACATTTTATTGTGGATTTTGAGTTATTAATTTTTAACTTTTTTTCCTCTAGGGGTAGGCATTGGGAGTTATTGGTTATTGCCCCTGAGACATTCACTGTGTATTATCTAGATCCTAAGGGGGGTAAATTGAATACAAGATTTGGACACATAATGAAAATGGCAATATTTCGGTGAGAAATATTTCATTTTTCATATTCGTTAACATATGTTATTACATTACTATTTAATTGCAATGTTCTGTGTTTCATTAACATGTAGGGGTTTTGAGGAGTACAAAAAGGCTGGAGGAAAGGTCCCCACGAAAAAGAACCAGCCAATAATTTGGAAGAACGTGCAAGTAAGTTCCCGACTGCAATATATGTATATATTATTTATGTGAACAATGCTTAATTAGTTGTATTTTTTAATATTTTGTATGTTTGAATTTATAGTGTGCTACACAAGACAACGGATGGATATGTGGATACTATGTCATGTGATATATGTACATGATTATCAAACATGCCGTACTGGATATCGAATGTATTGCTCAGGTATTATATAGTCTCATTAGATAATATGATCGAAATATATCAATCTTATTTATAGCTCATTAATTATATATATACATCATTCTCTTTACATGTGTTTAAAGCTGACCCCATTACAGGAAAGGACTTACCAAATGTTAATGCTCCCTATATAATGGGAGAATTAAATAAAGTAAGAGAAGAATGGGCAACATCCATACAATTAGTGGGGGCTTTAAAATATAATTGGGATCCTGATAGCGAATAATGACTACACAATGATACTTTGTAAATGAATTTCTGAATTATAATATATGTGTGAATGTTTCTACATGTGTCTGAGTGAAAATGAATGAAAGTGTTGGTTGCTATATGAATGTTTCTACATGTGTGAATGTGAATGAATGGAACTACAGATTGCTAGCATGTGTAAATGTTTATAAATGTGTGAAAATAAAATGGAACTGCAGGTTGCATTGCTAAATGCATGTGCTACTTTTTATTGTTAATTTTGCAGGTTTGCGGCATGTTGTCAGCTGATATCAATGGATGTCGTAAAACCTACAGTTCATAACTAAACTGAACATGTTTCTCATCCTACGACCAGCCACAGCAGGTCTGCAGACTGACAGGAAAAAAAACCAATAGGCGTCGGTTATTTGTAAATAACCGACACATAATGATATAGTGTCGGTGTTCCTACAATAAAATGACGTCTATGTCCTTAACACCACGGCCGGGCTGGACAGCACGACCGTGGGGCGAAGAATTATGGTGTCGGTTTTTTACTTATAATCGACACTGATAGTGCCCAAGATGGCGCCCTTTCTGTGGCGTGAAGGGTTTGGGCGTCGGTTTTTAACTAATAACCGACGCTTATAGTCCCATGATGGCGCATTTTCGGTGGCGCACGAAGAGTTTGGGTGTCGGTTTTGGAACCAACGCCTGATGGGTGGACTTTTATTGTCACCCACATAGGTGTCGCTTAGAAACCGACACTAAAGGCTTTAAATAACCGACACTAAAGGTAGGTTCTGTAGTAGTGTATAAAACATTTTCAATATACAAAACATCATAGCCCATACCTGGCTATGCTCATCATCTCAACATACCTGCATGATTAGTACTCATGATAACAATCATATTTCAGTACCATGCAATACAAGGATTTTCTTATTACATTCATAACTCATCAATTTGTATTTGAGCTTCACATAGAATTATTCTGTGTTAAGTCTTCACATAGTATCACCCTGTATTAGGGTTTCACATAGCATTACCCTGTATTAGGGTTTCACATAGCATTACCATGTATTAGGGTTTCACATAGGATTACTCTGTATTAGGGTTTCACATAACATTACCCTGTATTAGGGTTTCACATAACATTACCCTGTATTAGGGTTATCCATAAATAACCATATAGGTTCTCAAGATCATATTATTAAAGATCAAGTCCTATTCCATTGCTTCACACAACTAAGAATCAATATGGATAACATAAGTATCCAATCATACTTATTTATTCTCATCCTTCATCATTAATTGAATTACCAACACAAAGTATAAGTTTCTCTCTCATCTTTACCAGAATATGATTGCATCATAGTATATTGATTTGGATTAACCTTTTCATAAGGAACGTTAGCCTACACTTATCAAAGTGAATTACATCTAAATGTAACAACTGACATGACACACTTCACGTGTCACTCATCCGAATATATTGGATTTAAAATACATTAAGGTATATCACACTTGAGGTGCTGGATGTGATATCTATCATATTTTGATGTATCACTTCACTCATCACCATTACCCTACTTGAGTTCATCCACTTAGCTTGTATTAGGGTATTTCCCATCCTAATACTTTATACACCAGTTCATCACATTTATCATGTAATGTATTGGTCACAAGTCACTGTATTTAGAAAATACAACCATTGCTAATGATATGGACTCATCTTTGAGTTAGGAACTATTGATATAATGATATCCACTATCAACCTCTTTAGATATTACACTTGTCAATATATTAATCACTATTCCATTATTAGGAATAGGATTTTCCCTGTTTATAAATTAAGGTTCACATAGAATCTCCCATAAATATGGGTTTCACATAACATTACTCTACTTTAAAGTTTCACATAACATTCTCATGTATCAGGGTTTCACATAGTGTTACCTAAAATTAAGATTTCACAGCACATCACCCAATGTTAGGGCTTCACATAACATTTGTAGCATTACGCTATATTAGGGTTTCATATACCTTTACCCCATTTTAGGGATTAGGGTTTACCATTCACATTCAAGTAGGGTTTCTCATACCCCATTACCCAAAATAGGGTTACATCATCACCCTAGATTAGGATTTCACTAAGCTTTGCCCTAAATTAGGTCAGTGGCTCAATAATCTTTTCAATTAGGGTTTTTATGATCTCATTATTATGGATCAAACCCTAATCACATATTTTATTCATAATGAGAGAATTAGGGCTTAACTATGTAAGCATTCCTCTCTCTCTTTCTCTCTCTATCATCCTCTTTAGGATGTTGAGTAGTTCAAGATTGGTCTAGGTCAGCTCTTCATTTAAGTACACATAGTTAGGGTTAACCATTATGATCACCTTTAGTCTACATCATTATCAATCAAGTAGCTAACTGACCTTTAATCATATTAGGTGTCTAAATGGTTTAACCAATTTGAACCTCAAAAAGTTTGGGTCACTTAGATCCCAAACGGTCTTGGTCACTTAGACCTCAAACAGTCTTGACCAATAAGTTCAAATGGGTTGAAACCGTTTAGCAAGGTTGGTGCTTGAAACTATTTAGACAAGACATATTGGAACTGAATGAACTTGAGTCTCCAAACTATTTGAGACCGTTTGGTCCCATACGGTCTTGAGACATTTAATCCCAAATGGTCTTGAGACCATTTGGACTCAAACGGTCTTAAGACTGTTTGGTCCAAACTCTCTCAAAACCGAATGGACCAAAAAGGGTCTTCCATCACTTAGTCAATTTAGGGTTTCAATCATTGAACCATCTATCAATTGAACCACTTATTTATTCTTCAATTGAACCATTGAATCACCCTTCAACTGGAACTTAAATTAGGGTTTTTAACCCAATTGAACTAGGGTTTATAATCAAGAAACCATCACTTAGGGTTTTGAAATCGAGGATCCATCAATGGTTGACATTGTAGAACTAATTTGATTACAATCATTGAATAACCACTTAGCTATGTCATGACCTGACCTCAAACGGTCTTGAGGTCATTTGGATGACCTCCAAAAAGTATTGAGACCGTTTGCCCAATCCATTATTGAAATATATGGAATTCAATTAGGGTTTGCATCATTGAATCAATCATCAATTGAGCTATTGATTGTATTTCAATGTAATATCATTGGATCTTCAACCATCCAATCATATTTCATCATAAACTTCCAAACGGTCTTGGTTGACCTCCAAACAGTCTTGGTTGACCTCGAAACAGTCTTGAGACCATTTGGGTGACCTCCAAATGGTCTTGATACCGTTTGGGTTAGTCAACCCAAAAATTAACTCCATCAATTTAGAAATTCAGCACTCAACCCGATTAGAGTTTCTAATTGGAGGATTGTATATATATTGAATCATTAAATTGTATCCATTGGATCATCATACAGGGTGTACTAGGGTCCTGACCTCAAACAGTCAATCCATTCAAATGGTCAACTCCTCTAAACGATTTGGGATACAAACCTCCAAACGGTTTGGTGAAACCGTTTGGACCAAGGTTATAAAACCGTTTGCAATAGATATTAGTAGAGGTGTGTGCTTATGATGATTTTATCATCATCAAGATGAAAAACCACGAATCTTGTTGTGATATTCATGGTGATTGCATCAATCAATCAAATAAAATCCCTAGAATGAAGAAAGAATCAACAATTGATAAGGAATTGAATGCAATAACAATATTAAGGGTTCAAGTTATAAAACCCTCCTCCAAATGATCTCCAAAGCTTAAATATCACATCAACAATGGTGGAAGAATCTTTATCAACCCACAAGGTTCGTTCCTCAAGCTTTTGAGTGCAAAGGATTGTCTAGAGTTGAAGATTGATTGAAGAAAGTAAGAAATCAAGCATTGATTTTTGATTTCCACCATGGAATCAAGGTGAAAGAAGGTCAAGAATCTTACCAACAGGTTGGGGGTCGTCCTCCTGTTTCTCCAAGCTCCCTTGGTCATTTTTGCAAGAAAGAAGTGAAAGTGGATTCGAAATTATCCCTTCACCTCAAAGATAAAGGAGCTTATATATGAATTTTATTGAAAATTCATTTAAGAGAGAGAAAGTAGGAATTATCTCCTCAACTTTCTTGCCATATCCCCCTTATTTTCCTTAGGGACAAGGCTATCCTATTTGCCTCTTATTCCTCTCAATCATCCACGATTTAAAGGAAAACAAACTAAGCACCTTAAATCATATTATAATAATATCCATAAGTGAGTGGATATTTCTTTTTCTTTTCTTAATGTGAGTGGGTTCTCGACTCACGTAGATATTTACTTTGCCTTTGCAAGGCACAAGGACTTCCAAAAATAACCAAACTCAACCATTATAGTTTTGGTTTAAGGGCAATCCAATTAATGTAATTATTTTTGCATTAAATTGAATTAAGGTTTCAATTATGCTTAAATCTTGATTATTTTAATATCAAGATTCTCTATCTTTCAAAATGATTCAAATGAGGCGCCCCTCTCAAATTTTTTCTCTACCTGATTCCAAGAATCATGAGGAACCCTCTTGAAGTGGTATTTTGCATATTGAACCCTAGATTTTGGGTAAATTACACATTACACCAAAACTAGGTTTTAATGCACAAACATTGCTCAATAGGATCTTTCTTGTTATTCAGGCTTGTAGAAGCCATACTACTGCATCATACTCATTGCCATGATGATTCAACACATGAGGAACATTTTATCATGTACAATTTGCAAGTTAACCCCTCAACTTGGGTAATTTGCACTTTAGTCCAAGACTAACAAAACATTGTTTCAACATTATTCAAAAGGTATTAAAATTGAAATATAAGTTCCTCTTGAGCCTTAATTACTTTTAGGGAGATAAGAGAGAGCATATAATCAACTTCATTAAGAAAAACATCTAGGTTTAAGCATAACCCAGGTTAGGGATGTTACAGGTTTAGAGGCTGCTCATGGGAGGAACTTTGTGGACATTCAGTTGCTCGTCTCTTCTGGTCTACTTGTTTCGGTTACCCAAAATGACTCCAAATTTAGATTGTATTTCATTGATGACCAATACATTGACCTGCCTGATTTGAAAGAAATGAATGTGACGAATAAAGACATCTGGAAATGGATCTTTTTGATTCTAATGATCACAAAGAAAAACTAGATGTACCCACTTCTTCTTCTGTTGTTCCACCACCTCCCTCTACCGACACACAAATAGATTACAACCGGTCCATGCCTGAAATCCAACACCTACACGGTTATGTCCCACAAAGATTTGACCATCTGGACAACTGCTTTGATCTTATGGATCAGTAGTATTCTATAATGCACTACATGATCTAGAGTATGGATATGTGGCATATTTCACAAGGCCACTATCCCATGCCTCAGCCTCTGTAGCCTGCACCTCCACCGCCCCAGCCTCAACAAAAGCCCACTCCTCCAGAGCCAATCCCTATAGAGATTCCTGATGATGATGATTTGTTGAACCAGTACTTCCCTACTAGTCATGAGGGGCTAGTGTTGCCTAATTGATTGTTTCAATTGCTTTGTTACCACCCCTGCTGAACTAAAAGTCTCTTTCTTGGGTGTGTAAGTTGAAATCAAGGCTGTGAGTCTGTTGATTATGGTTGGTTTGGCCTAATATTCATATTTCATTTCATTTGGTCTATGCATGAACTTGATATAACCTTCATTTGTGTTTCTATGCTCTTTTTGCTTGAGGACAAGTAATAGTTCAAGCTTAGGGGAATTTGATGTGTGCATTTCATATATACTTTTTGCACACTTTCACACACAAATTTAGTTCATTTTTCTCTCCATTTGGCCTCTAATCATACTTAATTTTCCAGTTTTTTAGTTATTCTATTCATTGCATGATTCTGATCATGGGTACACAATGAAGATGATGAAATGGGGATAATACAACTCAAATATAACCTTAGTTGGATTCCCTGATGATTTACATTTGTTATAGAGTTGATCCTAAAGAAATTGAAGAAGATACGCCGTGTCTTTATTTGTACACAACATGTACTTTCTAGGATGGGCAGTCCTTGATAAAAAGAACAAGACATGACATGTGTTATTTAACAAACAGAGTGTAAGTTTCCATTTGAATTCATCTCCAACTATAGAATAAAAGACATGACATGTTGGTCACCCAGACATGGCGTGTCCACACATTCAAAATACAAAGTTCAAAGTTATACCAAAGTACACAACATGTGTTTATTAACACACATCATGTACCATTCACCCAGATGGACTTCAGTTAGATATACAATACATTTCTTTTCAGAGACATGCCATGTACTCTTTGCAGAAAGCAAATTGCTTGAAAGTTAAATTGAAAGACAAGTCATGTCTTCCAAAAGACAAGTCATGTTTTGTCAGTTTCTACAGAGTTTTTTAAAAAACTACCCCTCATTTAAAAGAGGAGACTAGACATATGGGACAATTATCATTCATCATTTGGAGCACTTGACAATGATAGAAAGTTGCATAGCAAGAGAGAGGCGATTTTGGAGAAGAAGGAGAGGTTTCTTGGGAAAGAACCTATTACAACCCCAATTTTTGGTCTCATTTGGTGAGAAATGTAATTTCTCATATTAAAGACATTTGAACAAATAATGATATAATTTGTTTGGAATAAATAGATTTCATTTACAATAGCCTTGATGATTATGTTGTGGGCTTTATTGGCTATTGGGCCCAAATAATAAGGAAATTCAATTAGTAAATGAATATTTGAGTTTTTGCGAAAAGAATGAGGTAGAAACACCTAAAAGACAAAGGGATGTAATCCAAAGAGGGATTTCGTGCCTCTTGGGTTCCTTGGGTTTCAAGGAGTCCACAGTTGTAGAGAAAAAGCAATAAGAAAAGAAAATATCAATTAAGTATTTCTTTATTAAGAAAGAAATTGAAAATAATGATAAAATGTGGGAAATAAGTGAAAAGAGGTATAATGGAGTTATCCTTGGTGGATTTTTGTATCCCAAGGATTCCTAATGATAAAAGGCATACCAATGAGCAAAATAAAAGAGAAATCCTCAAAAGAAAATATTTTAATGAGAAATAAATAAGATAATGTGAAA
Organism: Alisma plantago-aquatica; assembly: GCA_963693085.1. Lineage (NCBI taxonomy): Eukaryota > Viridiplantae > Streptophyta > Magnoliopsida > Alismatales > Alismataceae > Alisma > Alisma plantago-aquatica. The sequence continues at coordinate 1,050,617,971 of OY856409.1, read as the reverse complement.
TAATGCATATTGATGCATTTAGAAGGATAATGAGTATTCCTTAAAAAGGAAATTCGAATTATTTGATTTTCTTGGGATCCAATGAGTCCCAATGAAGAAAAGAAAGAGAAAAATACCAATAATAAAACATAAGAGGATAATATGATGCATGATTAATGAATTTCATGATTTTGTTAAAGAAGTGGTATTTTCTACTTAAGGAAATATAAAATTTGTGGCCAATGAATTAAAAAGGGCAAGTACAAAGAAAATAAAAGAGGAATTTCGAATTTCCTAATATCCAAATAATAGAGAATATCCAAAGGATAAAAAGAAAGAGAAAGAATATACTTCTCATTGAAGGAATTGATTTCTTATTAGGAGAGGGCATTGCTATTTCTTGGATGAGCACCGTAGGGCGTGGATACTCTCCCCTATATAAGGGGTAGAGCCCTTGGCCAAGTTTAAGTTAATTCCAAGCACCCTTCTCTCTCCTTCTTCATCGTTTGTGTCCAAAACCCTAAACTACGGGTGGTGTTTTCTCTGGAGCAACGGTGACATATGGAGTCATCTGGAGGAAGGCCTGATGTACCCCAATGACCAGTGGATGATCGGCTAACATCCTGGAGCGTCGGACTTCACCCAAACACCTGCGACACACCTACAACACGGCTGTTGCATGGCTGTGAGCCGTGGGCTTGTAGGGCCTGATCCCAACCATTGTGGCCATACCCAAGGGCGCCTCACGTGCGGCTGGTAATGGCGGAGCCAGGCCAGGGGTTAGTGGCAAGAACTAGGCCGTGGGAAGGAGAGGAGAAGCTGCTCCATCACAGCTAGGGCAACGCAGCACGTCTGTTCAATGTTGAAGAAGGCATAGGTGGCGTTTGACCATTCTACCCCTCAACATGCTAAAGAACAGATCATTAAGTCAAGGGTAGTTTCGTAATTAAGTTATGTTTTCAACTTACAAGGCAACGTTGCATGGATGCAGTGACGTGGCACAACCTGATTGGTCCAAAGTAAGTAACTTTGCAAAATTCACATCTCATAAATCGTAGCTCGGATAAATACGAATAATATATTTATTTTGATCAGGAGAACGGGAGGAATACAATAAAAATGATATTAAATATTGATTCCGTTCCTGATTGAAAAAGTACAATAAGTTGATGAAAAGTGTATTAAAGTCAGGTTAAAAACCCAATTTGTGATTAAAGGATTGAATCTAGTATGCTTAATGGGTTAATTTAAGTATTAATAACCTGTGAATGATAATGTTAGATTCGAACCTAATCTAGATGTGGAATTTCATGATTTAGAGTTTTTACCCCATATGAGAATGATTAAATAATTTTGAAACCCTAATTTAGGGTAAAAGAGGATAAGATCGTATATAATTTGAAAGATGTGAAAATACGTTGTTAAATGATGAATCTATGTTATTTGAATGCAAACGTCCTTAATTATGGATAAATACCCTAAAAGTAGTAATTAGGGGTTTCTCGTGAATAAAAGGTAGAATTGATGGCAAAATGATTTCATATGTTAATTATACCCTAATTAACTTTGAATTTATTATAGAGGCGTATAATGATCTTGCCATGGATTAAAAGGATAATGGTAGTTTTAACATAAAAGAGGCATAATGGGCCTAACTAATGTTTATGTGTGCCTTTAATCCGAAATCAGGGCTTGTAAGTAATTGATTTTACAAACTCCATAGAACCCAAGGGAGTTATTAGAGGATTATCCGAAAGATGGAGGTGTCTAGAAAAGGATCACGACTGGGGATTTGCAATATTTTCCTCCGCACCGCTAGTCGAAATACGAGGACTCCCGGATCTGTTTGATTGCCTGGCCAAAGTTTTAGGGTATGAATCGAAATAAGATACCTTTAGGACTTTCTCATCTTATTCATCCCTTCTCATCACAAATTCTGTTAAGGACCTTAAGGATTAGGGTTCTCTCTCTTCTCCTCACCCTCTTGAGGTATGGGTAAGGTTAATAAGGTCTAAGGAATACTCCACCAAATTAATGAAAAGCATGTAAATAAGATGTCATGGACATAAGCTTAATAGATTAAGCGCAAACTAAAGGATAGATACATGCTTAGGTTGTATGACATAAGTTGTCATGTCCTCAGAAGAGACCTGAGGCTAGACCTTCTTATCAGGGGGATAAGTAAAGAGAGTTAGTCTTGGAGGTAGAGACCTCCATTATAAGTAGAGTCCTGACACATCCTCTAAGGATGATGTTAACCCTAACCCTAAGTGAAAGCTAGAGAGAGAGACAACATGATGGGTTAGATTGCATGGTAGACTAGGTAGTTGGATGGACATGTGTTGGATGACGTATGAGACACGAGAGGTTGGATGAGCGTGTAGCTTTGGCGACCCAACCCTGGGAAGGGTTGAGTAGTGGAGAGTGAAGGATAGCTCCTTCATTGATAAGGTTAGAGAAGAACCTATAGAAACCCCATGAGCTTGTAAGAGCATGGCATAGTAGGCACCCAAAGTACATCAGTAGTACGAGCAGAAGGTTAAAACCCTAGCCAAGGAAGTAGGATGGATAGCTTACGAGACAAGCATAGGGTTATGGATAACCTTGAGCAGACATAATATTAAGAGGAATGCTTGTAAGCTTGACCCACCTTCATGGATAGAGAACCTCACACAGTAAGGATGTTTGTAGGGTTAGTTCTAGAGAGAAAGAGTAGGACCCCAAGCAAGAAGGTTGTAAACCTAGACTCCGAGATATGAGGAAAAGTGGGGAGTTGAGAATGATGCGGCCTAAGTGGATGAAAATGGTGGCCTCATGCTTGATCCATGGATGATGATGATATATTGGTGGTCTTTAGAGGGAACAAACCCAGGAGGGAGGATGAGGCTTCTGGCACCTATGTGCCTATGGTATAAGTGTTTACCTTCTGAGAAAGGAAGAAGAAGTTCTGTATACCCCAAAGAGGTTTAGTGGGGCCTTATGCCTTGTTGGTTGTCCTTAAGGAGGGCTCGACTCTAAAGTGTTGCTCGAATTGAAGGATGAGAGGAAGTGTGTGTCATGCCTTATACATGCCTGATTCATGATTAATAGATTGAGCATGTAGTTGGTCATCAAAAAGTGAACCTAGGGTTCCTAGGCCTAAGAGGGGAAGTAGTGTACCCAATGCTCATGGTGAGATTTGAGTCTCTATAGTTTCGAGCATGGTACTCCTCATGTGTAGAGGTAAAGGAAACCCCTTAAGTTAAGGGTATGTTTGATGAACCCCTCACAACTAAGTTGGTTTAATGTTGAGGATGAGAACAAGTGTGACCTAGCATGGTTTGGTAAGTGTCTTCTTGTGCCTTAGTAGCTTGCTAGGGCTAAGAATGCTCATGTGGATGCATACCCTAAACATAAGGATGTTTGTGACCACTGTTATCAAGGCGTAGTTTCCTCCCATCCTAGGAGAGGGACCCTTTTGTAGGGTGTATACCAGTTTTGTTGGTTTTGAGGAAACCTAAAGAGGTCTCATAGGATTTGAGAAGCTAAGTGAAAAGTACATGGTATGAGAATGAGCCTGTAGACCCATCGATAACCATCTCTACGTGCATGTGGATGTGTTACCATGGAGGTAACTGGTATGGGGCTTTGACCAAGATAGGTAGGATGCCATGATCCCTATGAAAGGATGAAAGTTAGCCCACGAATGCAGAGAGAGAGAGAGATGATGAAGGCTTGGGTAAGGTTCTAAGTTGAACATGTACTATAAGAGAATCCTAAGTCTATCCTAGAGACAGGTAGGGATAAGACCGATAGAAGTAGGAGTTGCCTAATTCCCTAGTTGTACATGACCATAGGGTCACGAGGTAACAACTATCATTTTCTCAGGGCCATGGGTTAGGAGATTGATCAGCTTCATGAACTCATGGGACCCAAAGGGCAGATGAGTAGAGCACTCTCTGGATGCATAAGGGAATAGGGATGACCCCAAAAGTGTCGGCACCCTATAGACCTAGAGGTGATGACCAAGGAATATCTGTGGACTCAAGTAGGTTCGAGACCAGTTTTCCATGGAAGTAACTTTGATATCAAGATGATTGTAATGTAGAGACATAAGTTGCACGTTTCAACTTAGATTTGAAGGTGTACTAGTAATGTGGGATGTACCATCTCTACTCTTGGAACAGGAAGAACTTTGTGTTTGGACGGCCGCCAAATGCTTATTTCCTCTTGTTATGGGAGTGAGAGATAGGACAATACACATGTCATACACCAAGGATAAAAGATGATGTGAATTGGAACATTGCTATGAGGTATGAGGACAGAAATGATAACATACCCTGGTGAAGTGAACGATACCTGGATGGTTTACCAACACTAAAGAGGAATAAGGTAGTCATCTTATAAGGATGTTTTTGGCATGAGCTATGTGGAATTTACAAGTGATGCAAGGTTGAGTTTGATCATCATGAGGATGAGCTCAGAGTTTTCTTGATGAAAGTAGGCTTAGAGATTGAGATGAGACGAGGGAGTATGTCTTCAACATTACCCCACATGTGGAGTGGTAATGAATGTTCTGGTTAAGATATAGCTGCAGGCTAGAAGAAGTGGAGGTTGCTAGGCTAACCCTAAGATCGAGAAATAAGATATGTTTGGCTAACACTCAGATGTAACAAGATCTGTTGAACAAGTTAATGGTTGTTTGGTTAGCTAGCATGGTCCTTAATATAATGAAGGGATGGTGATAGAACCTCAGATACACCTCTTTGGATAGGAAGGTGATGAAACCCTGATGAGAGTGGTTTAGGGTTTCTGAGGAATCGATGTTGAGGAATCATGACATACAGGAAATCATGATTTTAAGATCACCATACACCATGGTACTACTGAGATAATGAGTGGTAGAAGTACCATGGATGCTGGAGAAGAGGCTGCATGTGGTATTTTCCATGCATGAAAGAAGGTGAAGGACGAACACCAGTAACCCAGTGCATGGATATAGAGGATAAAGAGTTCCTGAGATGGAATGGGAGTTCATCACTATGGATGTTGTGATAAGTCTCCCATAGACCAAGGAAGGTCAAGATGCAATATGTCTTATGGAAGATCGCCTTACCTAGATGACATGAGAGTTCTGTCAAGGGACAGATCAGGTTGAACTAAATATGAGAGAGATGGTTCAACTACACCATGAGGTGAGTTCAAAAGTTCATGAGTATTACCTAAAGGGTTACTTCCATAAGATGGAAGAAGGTACATGAAGAACTCTATGTTAGTACAATTTATCACCCCTAACTAATGGTTAGAATGATCTAGACTAAGGGGTATGATGAGAGCATGTGTGCTCATTCAGGGTGATATCTAGAGACAGTTCTTGTCCTATGAAAGATGTGATGTTAACCATCATAGCCAATATCGGGATTTAAAGAAGCTCGGTAAGGGAGGTTGTGTCGGTCACCACTTCAGTAAGGTGATGTTGGTGAAAGGACCATGTGATGGTTAGAAAAGGACCACAATGTGTGTAGATAAAGTCGCTTTGATCGTGCAATGGATGAAAGGAGCCTAGAGACGACGAGAGTCATGAGCGGATGCAAACTAGACTGGCATGTAGTTCACTGTGGGAGAATATGTGACATGAAAATCTGACCCCTCCAAGTTATAGCTAAGAGAGCTGAGTCCCCGATGCATGGGTTCTTTTGACATGATTTGGTGGAGAAGGTTAAGTTTGATCTTACCCCTCATGATAAAGTAATATGTGATGAGTTCCATGTGTCCAATTTAGAGCACTATGTGGGGTACCCAGACCATGTGCGAGCAATGAACCTAGTGAGCCCCAAGGGAGGCTGAAATGGCCTGAGTCACCTGTGTAGTTTATAGACACCAGGACTCATAGAAAAGAATATGTGATGATAAAGGTTCTTTGGAAGCGCCGTGAGTAAGGTAAAGACACATAGGGGCCAATGATGGACATGGAAAAGTCTTATCCTGAATTGTTTATTTGCTTGATAGAATTTTGAGGACAAAATTCCTATAAGAGGGGAAGGATGTTACAACCCCAATTTTTGGGTTCATTTGGTGAGAAATGTAATTTCTCATATTAAAGATATTTTAACAAATAATGATATAATTTGTTTGGAATAAATGGATTTGATTTACAATAGCCTTGATGATTGTGTTGTGGGCTTTATTGGCTATTGGGCCCAAATAACAAGGGAATTCAATTAGTAAATGAATATTTGAGTTTTTGTGAAAAGAATGAGGTAGAAACACCTAGAAGGCAAAGGAATGTAATCCAAAGAGGGATTTCGTGCCTCTTGGGTTCCTTGGGTTTCAAGGAGTCCAAAGTTGCAGAGAAAAATCAATAAGAAAAGAAAAGATCAATTAAGTATTTCTTTATTAAGAAAGAAATTGAAAATAATGATACAATGTGGGAAACAAGTGAAAAGAGGTATAATGGAGTTATCCTTGGTGGATTTTCGTATCCCAAGGATTCCTAATGATAAAAGGAATACCAATGAGCAAAATAAAAGAGAAATAAAGAGAAATCCTCAAAAGAAAATATTTTAATGAGAAATAAACAAGATAATGTGAAATAATGCATATTGATGCATTTAGAAGGATAATGAGTATTCATTAAAAAGGAAATTCGAATTATTTGAGTTTCTTGGGATCCAATGAGTCCCAATGAAGAAAAGAAAGAGAAAAATACCAATAATAGAACATAAGAATATAATATGATGCATGATTAATGAATTTCATAATTTTGTTAAAGAAGTGGTATTTTCTACTTAAGGAAATATAAAATCTGTGGTCAATGAATTGAAAAGGGCAAGTACAAAGAAAATAAAAGAGGAATTTCGAATTTCCTAATATCCAAATAATAGAGAATATCCAAAGGATAAAAAGAAAGAGAAAGAATATACTTCTCATTGAAGGAATTGATTTCCTATTAGGAGAGGGCATTTCTATTTCTTGGATGAGCACCATAGGGCATGGATATTCTCCCCTATATAAGGGGTAGAGCCCTTGACCGAGTTTAAGTTAATTCCAAGCCCCCTTTCTCTCTTCTTCTTCATTTGTGTCCAAAACCCTAAACCACGGTGGTGTTTTCTATGGAGCAACGGTGACATATGGAGTCATCTGGAGGAAGGCCTGATGTACCCCGATGACCGGTGGATGATTGGCTAACATCCTGGAGCATCGGACTTCACCCAAACACCTGCGGCACACCTGCAACATGGCTGGTGCATGGCTATGAGCCGTGGGCTTGCAGGGCCTGATCCCAGCCGTTGCGGCCATACCCAAGGGCGCCTCACATGCGACTGGTAATGACAGAGCCAGGGCAGGGGTTAGCGGCAAGAACCAGGCCATGGGAAGGAGAGGAGAATTTGCTCCATCGCAGCTAGGGCAACACAGCACGGTTGCGTAAGGTTGAAGAAGGCACGAGCGAAATTTGACCGTTCTACCCCTCAACGTGCTAAAGAAAGGATCCTTAAGTCAAGGGTAGTTTTATAATTCAGTTATGTTTTCAACTTAGAAGGCAACGTTGCATGGATACAGTGACGTGGTGCAACCTGATTGGTCCAAAGTAAGTAACTTTGCAAAATTCATATCTCATAAACCGTAGCTCGGATAAATACGAATAATATATGTATTTTGATCAGGAGAACGAGAGGAATCCAATAAAATGATATTAAATATTGATTCCGTGCCTAATTGCAAAAGTACAATAAGTTGATGAAAAGTGCATTAAAGTTAGGTTAAAAACCCAATTTGTGATTAAAGGATTGAATCTAGTATGCTTAATGGGTTAATTTAAGTATTAATAACTTGTTGAATGATAATGTTAGATTCGAACCTGATCTATATGTGGAATTTCATGATTTAGGGTTTTTACCCCATATGAGAATGATTAAATAATTTAGAAACCCAAATTTAGGGTAAAAGAGGATAAGATCGTATATAATTTGAAAGATGTGAAAATATGTTGTTAAATGATGATTCTAAGTTATTTGAATATAAAAGTCCTTAATTCTGGATAAATACCCTAAAAGTAGTAATTAGGGTTTTCTCATGAATAAAAGGTAGAATTGATGGCAAAACGAGTTCATATGTTAATTAGACCCTAATGAACTTTGAATTGATGATAGATGCATATAATGATATTGCCATGGATTAAAAGGATAATGGTAGTTTTAACATAAAAGAGGAATACTGGGCTTAATTAATGTTTAAGTGTGCCTTTAATCTGAAATTAGGGCTTGTAAGTAATTGATTAGAAATAAGGTTTAAATAATAAATGAAGTGAAACCCTAAATACAAAATGAAACCCTAAAATGATACAAAACCTTAGGAAGAGATTTCAAGTTGAATAGAAAGAATCTTGATAAAGTGTGTAGTAAATAGAGTACATGTGTTTTTCAAGATTCTTGATTGTGTGGTTGAACTACTTGCTTGGATAGCTGTCTTGGTTGGAATTGATATTAGCTTGAGAAATCTACTGAATAGGTATGTGGTTACGCTTATGAATAATCACTTTAGTTTCACGATGATTTCCGAATGATTTTATCGGTTTCTTGAAAATAACTATTGAATGCCTTTTATCTCATGCAACTATAAAGTGACTACGATTATCACTATGAATATATATATATATATATATATATATATATATATATATATATATATATATATATATATATATATATATATATATATAACGGGCTTAGATCTGAATCCACCTCTGTGGCTAAAAATGGGTAACCTAGAGTAAGGTCTAGGTTACTGTGGGTTAGAAACTAGGCTAGCAAGTGTAGTGCCATGAGACCCTTTAGCATGCCATGAGTTAAGGAGTGGGCTACTAATGGGTAGTGCCATGTAACTCAACCCTAGAAACTGGTTCACCTATAGGTGGGACCATGAGGGGTTTAATGGGGATCTACTATAAGGAAAGTAGCATCCAGGTCCACTGCAGTGACAACGCAGAGGATAGGGAATGCATGGCTTGCACAATTATATTTAAAACAGAAAATTGTTTGTTAAATGGTAATTGGCTACAATACATTGTTTTCATAGTTGCACGATTATTATTTCCCCCACATACCAGCTTCGGCTGACCGACATTTTGTTTGTCAGCATTTTAGGTACAAAGCCAAAAGGACAAACAGTAAATCGTTATATTGAGAAATACATGAATTGAAATACAAGGAGGATTAGTAGACTAGAAATTCATATGTGGATAGAAGTTTAGAGATCCAAATTTTCAAAAGGTATGCAAAAGTTTATTTTCTGATAGCTTTCCAGTATAGTCTATTAAAATTTAATAATTATTCTTGGTTAATTTCCGAAGCTTTGATCCGGAAATTATGGGTGCGGCTTCGACCTTTCGGTCTCCCTTAATTGGGGGTTACCAGAAGGTGGGGTTGTAACAGAACCACCATTCTTCATCATTTTCTTCTGCTTTTCTTCTCCAAAGATGCAGCAGAGCTTCTCTACTTCGGTAAAGCTACTCTGGAGGGAAAAAAGTCTGAGTTGCAGAAGTTTCAAGGGTGGAACTTTATCCTCAAGCCAGATTTTTACTCTTTCCACTTCACTCTTTGGTTTCTTTCAGCTTTTCTTCTTTCTAATCATGGAAAACTTTGGAATTTGTGACATGCACATGTGTTTTTTCATTACGGACGAGTAGAATCCTTTTTCTTGGGCATGAGATAGTAGCTCCCATGTTATTACTCATGTGAACTCATAATTTACATCTAATGATAGTTAATTTGCTTCTCTAAGAGTTACTATAGAGTTCTATTTCTTGTATTCTTGAGTTCCCATCAAATATTCTTGTTTTATGCTTCTTTATGCGATTCTGGAGAATGTATGACAGAGTATGGATCAGATCCCTTGGAAACAAACTCTTTACCATGGGAGTGTCTTGGGAATGTTGAGGATTGAAGGTTGCATTTGAATATGAACATAGACACGGGAGTGCTATGTGAAGATGAGATCCATCTCATGCCACGGGGAACTGCATGATGATGGCAACCTTCCTTATAAGTTAATTAGCATGTTTAATTTCATAGTTGCACATGATGTGTTAGTATGGAAGTGAAATCTTATGCCTAAGATCTCTAAAATCTAATTTAAATCCTTTAATTTAGTACTTGGTCTTGCTTGTTAGCTGATCTTAATCAAAACTCAACTTTGGTAATCTGACTTATGTCGTTGAAAATTAGCAATTTTGCACCTAATTAGCCTAGCTCCTTGTGATTCGACCTCGACTACAATTGATCCCGTATTCTTGCATGTGATTGATGAGTTAGGACTATTATTTAAAACTCGCTTGCCTGTGGCAATCAACAGTTAAATTTCTAAAGATATTGGCAGGTTCATTCACTTCCCTTCCTTCGTCTGCATGACTTTTATATACATACATACATAGACACACACACTTATATATATATATATATCTATATCTATATCTATATCTATATATATATATATATATATATATGGATTGTCCCTTCTTCTCCCAATCCAATAGGGACTATAACTCCCAGTTTAAAAAAAACTCAAGTCTCATGGCTCTGTCAATGCTCTCACTTGACTCAAGCATGCCTCTCTATAATGGTGCACTATCCCTTTTACTACCAAACTCTCACTTGGCTAATGATGATATTGCGCCACCTACTTGGGTTGTGGGATACTATAGAGTGCTCAATAACCAACTTCAAGAAAACTCTAACTAACAAAGGATAAGACACTTTCCAATACTAATAGAGCTTAGTAAATATCTCATTGGAATCATCAAACTCTATCTAAGAGTCCTTATAAGGTTGCTTTCCTAGACATTTCTTCTATATCTACTACCAAGTATATAAGAAAAAGAATTGTGAAAGTTCCCTAAAAGTATAGTAGAGTTATCCTCAGAACAAGTCAAATCACACAACAACACCTCTTCCTCATATCATTTATCTGGTTGAAAACAATCCAATTATTAGATTGAACCTTATTATAAAATACATATAGATCAATCTTTGATTTAGTCAGATTCAAACTCCCATCATAAGATGGTCAAATTGCAATTTACTCGTAGACTTCCACTAACACTCAAATGGGCTCAAATTCAGGTGAACGATATTATATTTGGTCCCATATGTCTTGATCTCAACTAATCAAAATTTCATAGGCATCATATAATTCACTTATCTAGGATTCTGAAGATCGGGGTGAGACAATAGTACCCACTTTATTGTGAAATTTTGTCCTCAAAATTAAGGTAAACTAGATGAGACTATCCACCTTAGGATCTAAACATACTTCAATGATTTATTCATTAATATGTTTTAGGGTATCTAACTTTGACATGTATTCTAGTAGTATGATTGGTATGCAATATTGTTTCGGCAACCACCCACCTCAAACATTTCATGTCAACTCTTTTTTTGTCACTTCTTGGTATATGTCAGTCTGTCACATATCTAAAGGTGACATGTCTTATCATGCTTATCTTGACACCTCATTAATGAACAAGTCCCATACCACATGCACTTGAAATGGTGAGACAAGCATCACAAGAATATCTATATGAGCTTAACATTCCTAGTGCAATACCCCATAATCTTGTGTCACATGCCACAAACATGTGGAAAAGAGAGAGGGAATGCTATATATAAAGTTTACACATAATACTTGAAGCAAATTTGTACCTAAGACTAATCATAGATCAACATGTATAATTCAACTAGACCACTAGATCACTATCTTTCATGAATTCCATATGTAATGGGGCTACCAACTGTGTATTTAAATATGTATTCTAGTCTCATTATGTAACATCCCTGACCTGGGTTATGTTTTAACCCTAGGTGTTTTGATTAAGAATGATGATTATATGCTTAATTTCATCCTGTGAAAAGTAATTAGGGCTCATGAGGAACTTATGTTTCAATTTTGGTCCTGTTTGGACAATGTTGAAGCGATGATTGTTTATTTTGGACTAAAGTGCAAATTACCCAAGTTGAGGGGTCAACTTGCAAAATGTTGCATGATAAGATGTTCCTATGATTTTGAGACATCATAAGAATGAATATGATGTAGTAGTATGGTTTCCACAAGCTTGGACACTAAGATTAAGCTTGTAAAGCAATCCTTGTGCATTAAAACCTAGTTTTGGTGTAATGTGCAATTTACCCAAAATCTAGGGTTCAATATGCAAATTACCACTTTAATAAGGTCTCTAATGTTTCTTGGAATCATGTAGAGCAAATAAAATGAGAGGGGCGCCTCATTTGAATTAAGTTGGAGGAGAGAAAATCTTGATATTAAAATAATCAAGATTTGATCCTAATTGAAACCTTAACTCGATTTAGGGCAAAAATGAATGTATTAATTAAAGGGCCTTCAATAAAAATTAAAATGTTTGGATTCAGATGTATGTGTGAACTTCCTTGAGCTTAGCAAGGACCGAAAATATCTTAAGGAGGTGAAATTCCACTCACCTTATTATAAAGAAAAGAATTCCCACTCAAAAAGATATAATGATATTATAATGGATTAAGGTGCTTATTTTCTTTTCCCTTAATCCATGGATAATGGAAATGAGTTCGGTGGCTTTGAGTTGCCTTTGTATGCAAGCAAACCAAGGAGGAATAGGTGGTACCATTTTTGGAATTAATTGATTTTAAATAAAACATTTTCTCTTTCATCAATTTCCTTATAAAAGAGCCATTTCTAACCGACCTAATGACTTTTTCGGATTTTCTTTCTTCCCCTTGCTTGAAAAACCGACCAATAAGGCTAAGGACAGCAGGGAGCACGTCCCCAACATGTTGGTAAGCCTTTGATCTTCGTTCTTCATGATTTCATGGTGAAAATCATAAAACAATGTGTAATTCCTTCATTTCTTCACTCCATCTTCAACCCTAGCCGATCCTTTCACTCCAAAAGCTTGAGAAATGACCTTGGGAGGTTGCTAGAGATTAAACCACCATTGGAGCCGTGAATCTTGGAGCTTGGGATCAGATTTGAAGGTGGGTTTTATAACTTGAACCCTTTTACATTGTTATTCAACCATTAATCTTGTAATTTCAATGATTCCTTCATTATCTTGATTAATTGCTGGTTGAAATTGATTAATTCATGAAATCAGAAGTTGTTAGAACTTCAGGGACGAATATTTATGACGATGAAATCATCATAAGAACACACCTCCCCAGATATCTTGGGCAAACGGTTTGGAAGTTGGGACCAAACGGTTTCACCAAACCGTTTGGTGACCAAACGGTTTGCAAACCGTTTAGGAGAAAATGGTTTCAAAACCATTTGAGATGGTTGACCAAGGGTTGACCGTTTGCGATTCCTGTTCCTAATTATGTTTTTTGATAACTCACCAAATTTGATGGATTAGTTCCAAAGGAATCGTGAGTTTGAGGCTAATCAATTAGGTAATCCTAATTGGATTAAGTGCTAATTTTCAATCTGATTAACTTGACCTTTTTGGGCAAACGGTTTCAAAACCGTTTGAGTGAGTTGACAAAGGGTTGACCGTTTGCGATTACTGTTCCTAATTATGTTGGTTAATGACTCACCAAATTTTAGGGGTTAATTACCAAGGAATCATGAGTTTAAGGCTAATCAATTAGGCAAACCCTAATTGAAATTAGTGCTGAAATTCCAATGAGTTAATTTGATGTTTTGGGTTGATTAGCCCAAACGGTTTCTAAACCATTTGGGGATCACCCAAACGGTCTCAAGACCGTTTGGAGGTCACCCAAGACCGTTTGGAGGTCTAGGGTCAAGTATGGATATGTGTTTGAAGATCCAAAGATGTGGTATGAACCCTAATCGGCTACGTGCTGATTTTGCAAGTGATTGAGTTGATGTTTTGGGTTGATTGACCCAAACGGTTTCAAAACCATTTAGGGATCACCCAAACGGTTTCAAAACCGTTTGTGGATCACCCAATACCGTTTGAAGGTCTGGGATTTAGTATGTTTTCCAATTTGAAGGCCCAAAGTTACCAAGTTACAAAGCAATCAATTGCTGATTTGTTGATCAACTCAATAGACCAAACCTTGGTGAAATTTCACTAGAATCCAAGGCTTGGATGAGCCAAACGGTCTCAAGACCGTTTGGAGCTCATCCAAACGGTCTCAAGACCGTTTGGAGGTCACCAAAGACCGTTTGGAGGTCCAGGGGTGAGTATGGTTAAGCAATTGATGATCCAATGTTACTAAGTTAAAGTGTATTCAATTGCTGATTGGGTGATCAAAACAATGATCCAAACCTTAATTGGTTGACTTGGATTTTGATAATATGATGGAAAAACGGTCTCAAGACCGTTTTGTGGTCATCCAAACGACCTCAAGACCGTTTGGGGTCAGGTCATGTTCAATTTGGATGATGGTTCAGGGGTTTCAAAGAAACTAATCCTGCATTGATTAGTGTTGATGGTTCATCGATTCCAAACCCTAATTCAATCGAATCAAACCCTAATTGAAGACCAATTGAGGGTCAATTGAGGGTCAAATCAGTTGAAGGTTTACCTATTTAACTCAATTAAAGTATGAGGATAGGTCCAATTGATGATTGGTTCCATGAATTCAATGATTGAAGGAATCAACATTGGAAACCCTAATTCAATTGGATACCTTATGTAATGAAGGTTCAATGTGATTGAATCTATTGAGAATTAAGATGATGAATGTTCTATTGATCCAATTATGATTAGTAATGATAATCAATGAAGGTACAAAGTTTGAAACCCTAATAGTACCTAAGTGATTAGTGCCAATTAAGGGGTAAATCCCTAATTGCTTATAGGATCAATAACTTGATACACTATGTTAATCATGATTGTATGAACTTGATTGAAGGGTTGATGTGACCTAATCAAATTGAAATGATAAAAGAATAAAATTCATACATGAATATGATTCATTTGATGATCTTCTATAGCACGACCGTGTAAGGTAGCACGACCGTGGTGGATTCACTTTGCACGACCGTGAAAGGTAGCACGACCGTGGTGACTTCCTTTGCACGGCAGTTCCTGGTTGCATGACCGTGGTGCTCTATGCTTGACATAGAGATGATTTGAAAGTGACGTATCATGGTTGTTTTGTTGATTCCCAACTTAAGGATGAGAGAGAAATTCATACCTTGTGTTGATGATCATTTAATGGTAAATGATGAGAATAAATAAGTATGATTGAATACTTATGGTATAAATGTTGGCTTCTAGATGTGTGGAGTAGTGAATTAGAGTTTGATCATTGATAATATGATCTTGAAAACTTAAATGGTTAATAGTGAAAAACCCTAACTCTAATGAAGGGTAATGATATGTGATGGAAACTCTAATCCTGGTAAAGGAATAAGGGTGATACCTTAAATTAATGATAAATTTGTTTCTGCATGGTGTTGATAGATAATTGATGTACTGCTATCATATGTGCTAACCATGCATGTATCATGATATGATGGGAACAGCCAAGTATGAGCTATGATGTGTTATTAATTTGAATTTGTTTATTGGGCCTTGTGTGCCATAATATACCTTGTTTCCTGGTAAGTGGTAGCAAGAGAGTTAATGGGCCTCAAGTGCTATGATGGATGCTTGTGTAGCAAGTATCATACTTATCTTGGTCAGATGACCTAAAGGTGTTAGTTACCTGAGAAAGTGGTAACAATGCTCAGGTGATGAGCTAAGGGTTTGAATACCCAAGATCACATGGTTATGGTATTGAAATTATGAAGGGATGAGAATTCCCAGTGTTGAAACGAGGGACTGAGCTCCCAATGTCTTATAAAGACTGACAAGTGATTAATGGAAATAGTACATGTTTTCTTTATAGCATTTGTCTTATTAAGTTATGTTTGGAAACTTGGCTGATGCTAAAAGAATATGACATTGTACTTAATTAATCAAGTAATACCATATAATGTAGTTGCCCTGACCACAGATCCATTAGCGTCAGAATTAGCTGAATGGTGAAACGAGTTTACTCAGAACACATATTTTTGAATATGTGGGGGTAATTGGGCAATTATATCCTTATGCCCCATAGGCATGGCTACGGGCTATGTCCTATGAACGGGATTGGTTACGGACCATACCCCAATAAGAGCATGGCTACGGGCCATGAATCCACAAATAATACCAGGCATTGGCTACGGACCATATCCTGAAGAGAGTATATGCTACAAGCTAAAACTCTAATAGCGATGTTTCCAGTATACCCTGGAAAGATATCTAGCAGAGACACAAGATGTCCTGCATGTTATCTCGTATTGATCGAGAAAGTTGAGGTCATGGGAATTCGTCTCTTCCATTGGCCTATGTGTGGTACCGATGCTTTACGTAACCGTGGTCGGTTGGAGTATGAACGGTATACCTCATCTCCTCAGGGCATAAGTATGATTGTAAAACGTAATCAGATGTGTAGCATATTTTCTTAGGATTGAATTGTGAGAATCAATGGTTGATGATACATGGACTATTATATCATAGTTGGATAAATGATATACATGTTCTTCATATTCCTTATTAAATGAATGACTTGCTTCTTAATCAAGTTATAATTGAAATGATTTCATAGAGAATATTGCTATGCATATCTTATTCAATGATTTACCTATTGTTGAGTAAATATAATTCTACTGCTCAGTGTTATTCTATCATCATCAATAACAATGTTTCTGGCGGAGAGTTATATCTATCACTGGGGCAATTTTTATAATTGTCTCACCCCCGTGGGATTAAATTTTTAGGTAATCGCCGAAGAAGAGGAAGAAACCTTTCAGTGGGTGAGCAACAATAACAGCAGTCACAGGGACAACAGTGATCCAACAGGTGGAGACATTGGCTGTCTGGTTTTGTATAGATAGTCCTATGTGTCGTCTCTGTACTCTCGGGTCCTAGGAGATAGTGTTTTGATTCTTCGATCTGAGATTTTGTGTAATGAGGCATGATATGTATATATATGAACCAGGATGTAATGTTTTACTTTGGTTCTAAATGAAAGAGTTTTCTTGAGAATGGATCTTTTGATAAATGGTTTTAATTTTTAGTGATTTTTAGTAATTCCGCTGCTAACGATCACTTCCGCATGTTTTATTATTGTTAATGACACTTGTTATCTCAATTGATGGTGGGTGTCATCACACACTAGGTTTTTGGTGTGTAACTTAAATTGAGATTATGAAAATTTTCTCAGTATCCATATACATTATTGCTTTGATACCACATAGTAACAATCCAACTTTAATGTCACACGAGAAGAAAGCAAGAATTTTTTCTTGGGAGTGTTACAAACATGATAACAAGCATATTAATAATAAAAAAGAACTATTATAGACTGTGCATGAAAGAAATTATCATCAAAGTCTTAGAACAATAACTTTGATACATCAAGATTCATAAGAGAGTCTAAGCACATGATTTAAAAGATTATGCTTGTATCATAGTCTCTCGGATTGTTTAGATGGTGCCCCACCAAGTTAAAGTCTTCTTGAGTCCCTTAGTTGGTCTTTAGATGGCTCTAGTCTTTCTGTTACTCCTAATATGTGGACAATGTGTCCCCAACCATTCCAAGAAAAATATGAAACATATTAGAGTAAGTGGCAGTGGGTAACTTTATATGAACTGAAATTTAATTGATACTTTTGAAAAAACACGAGTTAAACATGGTAACTTTGAATAATTTTTGTATCATTTATCTTCATTTTTATTTCTCTTCATCATTGACATGATTATAGTTGGTTGACTATCTAGTAATTTATTTATAAGTTCTCCTGGATGCTCATTGCTCACATAGAGATCAGGCACCCAAGTGATCATTGCTCACAGAGAGCTATATAAATAGCATTTCTCTCAACAACTTGACTATGACATTGCTCTCAAGATCTTGTTCTGTTCCAAGAAGAAAATAACTTGGAAGGAATAATAATAAATTAATTAACATTTACTTGACATTGTTCAAGAGCATAATGACTTGGAATATTGAATCTTACTTAAAAAAATAAAGATATTATGGTCATACCATAGATGCAAACAATATGATAGAAATTAATAATCTAATTTATTGTCCCAATTTATACAAGTATTCATTACAACATGTACTTGATATCATTGTAATTACATTTAATAATTATATGTGGATATAAAGCCCTTTACCATACTTGTTACTCAAAGTGCATGATTTACATATCTTTATTGGAGCAACTCCTAATGGTTATCTAGGGGTTGATGAAACCATAGTATACCTTCTAGTCTTGGGTCGAGCTAAGTACTTTCTAAAATTAGTATATTACAATATCAACACTATATCCAAAAACATCAAGTTACCCTAATAGAGTTTATAGGACTTTCTATACATATTGGTCCTTTCCTCAAGCATCACACATACTGTCATATCCTCTAAAAACTTTGATATCATCATGAATCCTCAACATATATTATTTTTACAAAGATAAATATCACGATTAATGTCCTCAATTCATAAATCTCAATAGTTACGATGATAATAAAATTTCTTTGAAATAAAATTCTCATGATGCATAAGCTATCATATAAACTTTCATCTAAAAGTTCATGATGTTGCATATTTCTAATATTATCTATTATAATTTTCCTCAAATTTATTGCATTGTTTGATACCTCTATTTACCAAAAAGTACCCAGGCGGGTAAAATCAACATAATAAATTATATTCATAAAACCAATATGAGAAGGCTCTGTATTTGTATTATATACCAAAAAAATTGATCAAGAAAACTTTATTTCATAAAATTCCAATATTCATATCATAATTTATAACATATACACCATTGTGATGTATATTTGATTTCATAAACAATTGGACCTATTTAACTACCTAATCATCTCATATAAACACTTTTATAAAAATCTAGACTTGAATATCATTCAAATGACACTATTTATACCTAGTTGGGGTACGCACAACTCAAGATACATAATTTTAAAGAAAATTTATTTTGGTGAAATAAGGGATGTTGGCTTCTAATACAGTAGCTGACATGTCCTTTCATATCCTCTTTTTTGTTTTCCTTATCTCACAGATCTAGCTACAATATTTGGTAAAGCCATGACCCATGACCCATCTAGTTCTTATCCCAGACCCAACTAGGGAAAGTGTCTCATCGTTCTAATGCCGTAGACTCTATCACACTTCCTCTCCTATGTAGGAACCCAGCCGCACAATGTAGCAAGAGGGCTATAACAAGTATTCTCTGTGCCCTATCCACTATGAGGGCAACTGTAATGAATAAAAGTTGGTGCATCTGGCCAAGGGACCATATCAGAAACCTTGGTCCACCTGACATGGAAGTGGTGACCATGGAGTTCAACCCCTGTTGGCTCTTCATGAAGCATCTAGTCAATCAGACAATGGATAGAGGTCTCGAACACCTCTGTGGCTACTACACATTCATTGCAATGCCTCCTTATGATATCTTGCTCATGCATGACAATGTACCAGGTGAGAGGATTATCAATGACCTCCATGACCTATAGAAACCACACAGCCACTTGAACCTACTATGGGGTCACCGCTAAGGCCTCTAGACACTCTGCCTTTTAGTTTACAAAGTGTCTCTGTGAATGTCAAGAGCTAGACTCATGCTTGCCACTCCACTCTAGATCTTCTCAAGCCTCCCAGTCAATGTTCCATTGTTACATCTCTAAAGACTTTGTCATGTATATTATTTTCCCTTCCTTGGTCATCATGAATTCTATCTATTGTCTAGAATTGTCCCTCCTCGCAATCCAATAGGGACTATAACTCCCGCTTCAAGAAGAATTTGAGTCTCGTGGCTTATTCAGTGATAGCACTTGACCACCACTTCAAGCAAGCCTCTATATTGGTGTTGCAATATCTCTATTGCTATCAAACTCTCAAATTGGATGATAAAGATAGTCCTCTACCTATTGGGGTTGTGGGAAACTGGGGTGCTCAAAAACCAATTTCAGAAAACCCTAACTAGTAAGAATGGATAAGACACATTCTCATACCAATAGAACTTAGGAAACATATCGTGGGAATCATCAAGCTCGGTCCATGAGTCATTTTTAGGTCTTTTTGATAGACCTTTCCTTTTATTACTATCTATATAAGAAAAATTGTTAATGTTCCTTGAAAGTATTAGTAGAGTTATCCAAAAAACCAGTCAAATCACACAACAATGACTCTTCCTCAATTATTTTATCTTGCATCTAAAAATCGGTATAATTTGATTTAAGTTTATTCAAAAGTATATATACATCAACCTTTAGTTTAGTTAGATCCAAACTCACATCATAAGATGGTCAAATTAGAATTGATTTATAGAGTTCCACTACCACTCAAATTGGCTCAAATTTAGGTGAAAGGTATTATATTTTGGATCGTATGTCTTAATATCAACTGATCAAGATTTCATAGGCATCATATGATTCACTTATCTAGGGGTCTAAAGATCGGGGTGTGATAGGGTTGGGTATTTCGCATAGTCACCATCAATGTATGCATGCATGGTAAGGTTGTAGGAAGATATATTTAGTAGTGATCATGTGATTGTTCCCCATTTGTATAGGATGATGTGGAGCATAATAACATAGTGTGCACTTAGGGGAGTGGATAAGAATTATGACACAGTACTAACAACATGTTAATTTTTAGGCCCAGTGATACACATTATAGTAGTTAACCCACTAGCTAATGATACCTTGTCGGATGAGGTAGTGGCTCACCATTAGTTGGGTCCAGTTTCACATGAAGTTTAAGAGATGTTTCAGCATTCTCTAAGTCAATTATCTTGAAAATCTTCACATACTACTGTTGAGACACCAAAATTCCTTTTTGTCTGTGAGTAATCTTCAAGCATAGAAAGTAGTGAAGTTTCCCAAAATCCTTCATATGAAACTATTTTGATTCTTGTTGCATCATGTCCTATGATGAACATGTCATCTACATACATGAATGGAATGACCCGTCCCTGAAGCGCATCATTTAGGAATATATAATACTCATATGAACTTTGGGTGTGAGCCTCACATGTGATGGATTGTCAAAAGCATTCAATAAAGGCCATGGATACCCATTTAATTCCATTGAAGGCTTTGTGTAGAAGACAAAAATGAAAGTCAAAGTATTACTAGTCTAAGTGGAGGATCTATGCATATGATTTTGTGATAATTCTAAGATGGTGCATTAATTATAAAGTTCTGACAATGGTCATGTTATCGATTGGAGCAAACTTTTCATCATAGTCTATGCCATAGTCCTAAGTGATGCCTCTAACAACTAGGCATGCTATCTGGATGGGGATTGTTCCATAAGCTTGTCGTTGATCCTATAAAGACACTTTCAATTAATAGTTGAAGTGTTTGTTAGTAGAGGAACAAGATTCCAAGTGTAGTTGTGCTCAAACTCCTACTATTCTTCATGCATAGCCATGAACATGTCTACAAAAAAAGTAGCTTCTTGATCTAAAGATGAAACTGAATCAATATGTAGAGAGGTGAGGGGACATGCATATTTTGAAGGTTAACATGTGACTGATAAATAAGAATTTCCCAAATTTGGATGGTGTATTTGCATGGATGTTCTTGGGCCCAAGTCCATGTCAATCGAATTAAGATTTTGAACATCAATGTATCCAATATAATATGTTGTGTCATTAGAGGATATAACATGCTCAACATTGACATCTTCAATGCATGTCACTGGTGGTATGGTAGGTGGCTCAACATGGGTAGCATTACTCCATGTTGAAGGATCAACAAGGGTAACCTTAATACTAGTTTGAAGATCAATACGAGTAGCTTAAGTCCCATGCTAATTGTTGAAGTTTTTTTGGTAGCAGATGCTTCATGATGGACAGTGATGACCTCATTATGTAAGATGTGAAATGTCTTAGTGGAAGTGTGGTAAAGAATATCCTCAAGAAATAACATGGTTTTTCATGCACATTCATTGAGAAACAAGTTTAAAACAAAGATACCCTTTGTATTTGTTACTATTTCCACAAAGAGATAATTTTTAGATTGCACATCAAGTTTTTTGTTTGTTTTGAGAAGAAGCACAAAGAAATTGCAGGAAAAGTAACTTAGGTAGTCTATGGAAGTGGTTCATTGTTGATCTATTCATGCGCTGAGACTCCCGCTAGCCTATGAGTGGGAAATATAAGATGATTAGATGTGATAATGAGTAAAACAAAGAAGCATTGGGAATGATAGATCTAATGAGTAGGATAAGTGTGGTTTAATGAATATGTTTTTAAGTTTTCTCTACAACACCATTTCATTCGTGGGGTGTAAGTTTGATACAATTCCAAGGTGGTGCCTTGATAATTGAAGATCTCACACATGGTTGTGGGTGTGTAGGTTTTGTGGAACTATTTATTACCCTTATCCTACCCTAACTGACTATAGAGTTAGTGTCTATAGGACTCATTTCCCCTCCCTAACATTGCATTATCAAGGTGAGAATGGGGAAGTGTAAATCTTAGCATACTTGAACAAATAATAAGATAGAGGCAACAATAACGATCTTAACATTAGAAAAGAATATTCATAGCATCACTCTTTATGACAAGATTGCAACTAAAAATTGAGAGTACATTTATACAAGTGTTCTCATGTACACTAAGGATCTTACAACAAGTACACCTAAGCATAGATCACTAAGCCAAAAACTTCCTATCCATATCTGAACCTATGTTGTATGTGTAACAAGCAGTTCAACACACAAAGTGTTGAGTACATGGTTGCAAGATACATATATACAATATTTACATTATTTTAAAAGATTGCATCAGTCAACAAGAAATGAACAAGTTAAGTTATTAACAAAATGATATCCGTGTTCTATGTCATTTGACTCCAATTATACCAACAATATTATGTATCATAAGACCGTTGAATAACATTCATCGGAAGAGTCCGCAATGGTACCCAAGATTAGTTAACCCTTATCTATGTGAGGGACCTCAAGGCCATCACCAAGAGCTAACCCTTTTATTGACACAGTCCACCCTATCTTGACAACTCAAGTAGGGTGCTCAGCCTTGTGTCCTTGCCTTGAGAACATATGAAGGTGTGAAAGGCTTATGTAATGTAGTTTTGTATTATGTTTGCAAGTTATAAAATAAATGAGGAAAACATCAAGTGTAATACTTGAACACTATATGGAAATTTTTAAGCAAGAAAACAATCATACATATGTATGAGAGTTCAAGCAAGAAATTAATCTTAATATAATTAGTTAATTTGATACCTGATTCAAAGATTCTTAACCTATAATAGAACATCTACATCACAATCCAAACATGATTAAGAATAAGATTGCATACATGTGTTACATTCTTATCATTAACCTGAACTAGATCCATTTTTAGGGTTTTGGACAAATTAGGTTTCAAGTTTGTTAATTATATGTTTTTATGATCTTTTATATATATAAAGGTCCTCGTGAACATGTTGTTCAAGTTTCAAGTCATTTTAATGTTCCATTCACTTTATGCAGTCATTAAAAGATTCATGTCACTTAAGTACAATTTAGGGTCATAACACACGCAATAGGGAAAAAAAGACAAAGGTTCATCAAGTCATGAGACTTGGACAAGATATGAGAATAGATCAGAAAGATAGGAAATATAAAGCTCATTCACATATGAGTAGATGTCCCCTAGAGTCTAGGCATCAACAACCAACACTATATATCAACATTTCAATCATGCATTTAATTATTGATATAGTTTGAACGAGGCACTAAGGTTCAACATGAAACTAAGGTGGGACATCCATATTCAATATATCATAAGGGTTATAGGATTTCCTAATCCAATAGGGAAGGACAAGAGAAAAGGATACCCATAAACATTAAGGTACAAGAACCACAATTCAAGTCATATAGATGACAATAGGCAAATCAGGGTTACAAACACCACTATAGAGGAAAGGGGCTAACCATAGGAATTAGTGTCTCAATGCATCATATAGGGATACTGAGTTTAAGGATATGTGAGAGTTTGATGCACAAAATAAAACAAGGTCATTGAGTAGTTAATATATAACCATTAAATGTCACACATGTATCAAATTCAGGTATTAGGCATCATGAATCAATCCTTAGCAAAAGGGTTATTAGGTCTGGTCTTAGAATCATGGAGGAATCAAGGATACTAATTTCAAGTCAGGAGAGACTTTGATGTCATTTAGAAGAATAAAAGAAAAAATGAAGAAACTTCACCATTTATATTTAATTCAAGTCATGTGTACACAATTAGAGTCATCTATGAGTGATATGTGTTATTAAGAACCTCAATTAGTTCAAAAGTAAATAGAAGGTATATATAAGATGATTAGTTAGGTATAGGTTCATCAAAGGTCCAATATTTCTTAGAATCATGCATTAAGTGTAGTAAACATGGTCAAATATTGCATATTTAGCAAAACAATAGAATATGAAGGGGATTTAAGGTCTCAAACTATGCCCATTATATAGATGTCATTGAGCTCATCAATTTTCATATATAACATGTCGGATTTGGTGCGAGGAGGATGAAGTTATGAATTTTACAACATCTTTATTAAGAACTATATGAAAAAGGGGGATTGTTACCTTTGATATCATGTAACTAATCTGGGTCATTGGCTTGAGATGTAACACTCACATCCCACACCCATGCATGCACCTTGAGGGAAGGGGTCCACACTACATGGCTGAATGATTTTGTGTGTCTTGCTGCTAGGTCAGGAGGCCCAATCATGTTTGCCTGTGATCACCCACACTGGTTGCCTTTGACCTTATTCAAGCAGTGGTGAGTGGCTATTCCCAATCCAGAAAGGGATTGCTGGTCCACAAGATCTTATCCCAGCCTTGCTTCTCAGCCCATCATGGTCATACCCTTAAATTGGCAGCTGCTACCGCTCGTCTCATTTTGGGCTCACCCACACAAGGGCCTCATGGACACAATGGAGGAGCTCGTCGATGCTCCTAGTTTGACAAAAGTGGTGGGATGTTGGCCCCTAAAAACAAGCCTTCAAGCTATGTTGCAATGACTCCAAGTACTAATGTCCTAGACTGAGGCTAAGGGTGGATGGGTTGATGAAACCACATGCCTAGAATGTGGAGATGCAACCAGAGAAGGGGGAAGAAGAAAGAGCACAATAGAGAGATCTAGTGTCTGAAATGTTGCACAAAGAGAGGTAAAAGAGAAAGTGTGAGGTGGAAAGGAGTATCGGGTTACCATTTTCTAGGTAGGGGTATTTGGCAGAGTTATAAAGTGACTGCTAGAGTAGGTGCATACAATGTATGATGAAAGTTTGAAGATGAGCCTAGACCATTGGGCGACGGAGCTGGTGTGAGAACCCATTACTCTAAACGAGATTAATCAAAACATAAAACACAATCAATCACCAATTAACCACATACCCAAAAATATGGGTAAATTAAAACTGATTTCAAAGTCAGCACCTGCTCAAAAACATTTGCATAGGAGCCCAACATCTTTCTTTTATACATACTATGCCAAAAATTTGATACAAATTGTTCTATCGCCTTAGCCATAACATATATACATAGGAGAACAATATTCATATATTCCACACAAACAAGCATTAACATGCTAACAACATTCTGATTCATTTGAAACACCATATACAAACTTTTCTTGCCCGGACCTGAGAGTACAAAGACGACTCTAGGAGACACTAGACATCTAATCAACTTTCTCAGAGATTCATTACTATTGCTCCACTTTACTGCCACCTATTTATTTTCATCACTTCTGATTACCTAAAAAAATGTGGCGAACCACAAGGTTGAGACCCAATCTCATCAAGAGATATAACCTCCAACAACGTTTATTGATTACTACATTTTAAAGTAATTAAATAGTTAAGAAAATTAATTAGATATAACAAATAAGCTCAACAACACTAATGATTAACCAAACACACAAGGGAGCAGATAATAACTATCATCATTAGACAGACTATCATCCTTTATCTTGTTGATAATATAAAATTCCGTAGCATATGCATATCTAGAATCATGAGCAAGTGTAGTAACATAGCATATCTAACAACATGAGCATGTCTAATTGATTGAACATATCAACATTATAAGAAGAGCTAACAACATAAGCACAACTATCTGGATAAGCATGATTAGCAGTATTTGCATTTCTAGTTACAAGGCATGGCTAGCATGCTAAACAAAACTAACAACATTAGATAGCTAGCATCATGATTATAATCAGAAGTAGCAGTATAGTTATCAACATAATCATGGCTACTGTAAGTATGCATCTACAATCTTAAGCATATCCACAACATAAGTATATCTACTATCTCTTAATTGGACTAAACATCATCTTTATGTAAAGATAACAAACAAGGGTTATCATCCAATGTGAAATGTCATGTATAACCCTAAACAAATATGCTACATGGTTGTATTACATCTTTTATTATGCCTTGAGGAAATTGAGGATACCACTCAAAAACCAACTGACCACTGCTAACAAAAATGTAATTCACTATTCAAAGAATTATTCAGAGTTCCTAGAGCCCCTTCTAAGGCTTGTGGAAAAACTCATTGTCGAACCTGATTAATGGCTCTTTGTTGTTCCATACAAGATCTAGGAAGAGAAAGACTCCTAAGATCTTCTCTGCCCCTGGTCAGTACGGGTCTTCCACAGTGACACATAAGGTTAAGCTACTAACAGCCTAGTCCGTCCTTGGTATAGATCACGACACTAGTGAAAGGAGGTGGGTACGCATACCCTACCATCTGAGGTACAACCACAATTGTCTTCCAATCTTGTCACATATATAATCACCGAGACACGACCGCAGCCGTTCTCAGTCACATCATATGTATGAGGCATGACCATAGCCAACCTCTACAATCTGCATTGTGGATGACAATGATATATCCTCAACTTGCCACCCCCACATACTCAATAGTATGTGCTCCGAGTTTTCCTTAGGAATACTCATTTCACCATCTGGCAAGTTCTGACACTCAGATGGATCTATGGAACAAGGCACTACATGATTAGAGTTGTACTTGATTAGTTATGCCAATTGGGTGAATTAAGGCTGCATCAAACAAGTGGACATACAAACCCAAATTCACTTCTAGAAAGCATATAAATATCATAACTTTTGAAAGATATAAAATGTGTGAAACATAATTTCTGATCTCATCATCACATGGTACTATTCTCTTGCCATTCATGAGACCACACTAGTCATCATACTATCACAAGATAATAATATTTTTCAACATATCATAGGGTATCAACCCTTATCAAGATAAGAGGATTACACCTCATTAAGGGCTCAACCATTCCCAAAGGTCATTAAGACCATCATACTATCAAATGATATAAATCCTTTTCACAATATCACAGGGTATCAACCCTTATCAATACAAGAGGATTACACCTCATTCAGGGCTCAACCATGCCCAAAGGTCATTAAGACCATCATATTATTCCCTGCAAGATCATCATTATCTTTGCATGCCTTATAACAAGGCTCAACAACATCACTTACATATAATACACATAATCAACATAATATTGCATTTATGATCTTGGAGATATTCATAACCAATGATAACAGGGTTATATTATCATTAAGAACATTCCCTTATTACATCAACATGCAAGGAATCTAGATATGATTAACACTCATCATATTCATAATGCACATGCTTAGCATAAGAAAGTATCAACCATGTGGCTATGATAACCACCAATTAACACATTTTAGGTTATGATCATGTTAAGGAGGTTATTCCATAATCATTCCATCATATAAGAATGTTAAACATGAATACTCGTCTTTATCTATTTGCATTAGAGTTAGGTTCAACATGATAAATTATATCAATGTTACTAATCAACTTTTATACCCAAACCCTAACTCACGACATCCCCATTGGATCATGGATGCATAAGGTGAATCATCACCATCACATTCCATATTATTCTCAAGTATTAACCTACACATAAATCGAGGTGTAACCATCAGGTTATAGCATACTAGGGTTTCAACAACAGTAATAGAGTACTCCATGATTGTATTAGTCATTCAAGGACTATTCATACCCAATTACCATCATTTAGTTATATTAAATCTAGGTATAACAAGCTATACCTCATTAGGGTTACATATCCACACAATATGGTTTTCATACCATCTATTCATATGAGTGAATAGATAAGATTACCTTGTTAAGGGTAACCATCCATTTGTTCCATCACCATTCAACCCATATCACCATACCACAATGGCGCCTAGAACCATTGGATGTTTAAAAGGTAAGACCAATGGTTGTTTACAAAAGTAAACACCTTGTATAAACCACCTACGAAGTCCTTGATTTGTTCTCTATAAAGAGTCACCCTTTAACCCTAGACATCCCTTGATTAACAACACAAAACTTTCCATTGAGAGTAGGGTAAAGCCCACAATCGACTGTTCAGTTAAAACAAGCCATCCATTGTCAACAAGTAACCTCCTTAAGTTGATCATATAAAGGAAACCATATAAATCACATTATTAGGACCAACATATTACATTATATATAATTACACCTTATTGGAGGAATAAACATTATATCTTGACCATTGTGTCAAGTTCATATGTTAAAACCATCAATTACAGTATAGGTCCGACCATTGCATCAAGTGACCCAAGAAACCATTGGTCTAAGGCTTAATTGATGCTACAACTACAATGATTAACCCACCATAGGTTGTAGATACCTGATCCACCATCATTAGTAATCATTAAATCACCATAGGTTGTTAGATCAACACTATATTCATTAATCAACATCAAATATTAAGCTAATTTCATCATTGATTGATTGCATCGATAGGGTACTTAATGGTTGATCATTAAACTTCTAATTGATCCAAAACCAGACCTAAGAGGGTGACCACATGTTTTCACCATCATATGGCACATTTGATCCCAACCATCAGTTGTCATGAAGACAACACCATAGGGTTGTTGCAATGTTACCATCATTGGGTCATGGGTTTATAGAAGAAATCAGCATTACAACCCTAAAACTGACCATTGATTGATAGGTGCTTAGCACAAAAGGTTGCAAACCAACCTGATCCAAGTCATATAATACCTTAGGAATAATGTACAAATGATCACAGGTTCATCTAGAACTTAGATCAGAACAGGGAACATTATAAAAAATGAAATCCAAGTCAAGCATAGCTTTTTAGTGCATGAATCATCATTTTCTAGAAAGAGCATGATCTAACAAGCTCATGGTAAGCAATAAACATGGATCAAGTTATAAACTTTCCTCTAAAGAGAATATGAAACCCCACACAGAATAAATCTCGAACAGGTAGGGTAGAAAATCCAAGAATAAGCTATGAACTCGTCCATCTAGCACCTTTCTTCATCAAATGAGCAAACCCTAAGCATAAGGAGCAAGAAAGGTAGGATTTTAAAGCTTTAGAGCAATTTCTATCATGGAACAACAAGGTTACAACCTGGAGGATGGTCTAAGGAAGGAGAAGAGAAAGAGAAGTGGAGAAGGACGGAAGAAAACAACTTGCCTTGGTCAAAATCCCTAGAAGATGACCTTGGAAACCCTAGGTAGGGCTAAATGGAGCACTAGGAGACCTTCTTCTCCAAAAAGAGGTTGTCTTCTACCTAGTAGCACTTAATTACACATAAAAATAGAGTAGTGTCATTGATCCAGGTTAGAGGAAAGAGAAAGCAAGCATAGATTCGTACTTGGGCAAGGAAGAGGTAAATATAGCCCATGGATAAGGATGGAAGCAAGCATGAGGTGTAAAAGTAGCTTCCCTCTGTTTCTATGGCCTTAAACTATTAAGAATATAGAATCACACACAAGAAGCTCCCCCACCATCCTTATATGCATGCTTATATTTCCTTTGTCGAATTTCCCAACCAATCACATAATTCATTAGTTGATAGCTACTAAAGGTAGCTCATCCGTGAAGGGGTAAACCCTAAAATACCCTTAGAGAAAACACCTTAAAACTACGGATTAAATAGGTTCCCCATGGATCAAAAAGCTAAATAATGATGAGATAATATACAAGGAACATAATTCAAGTGATAAATTGCAAATAAAGCCTCTCAATTGGGTAAATTGTAGAGTAGTCCAAAATGTGCATAAAATTGCATAACTTGCTCAAACAGTGTCCACATTGGACCAAATTTGAAACTTAAGCTTGTATTATGCTTTCAAAGCATATAAAAATTTATATTAGGGATATAAGAATTCAATTATGGTAATTAAGCTTATTCAACGCATTAAACAAGTTCAGGGGCCTTACAACTATAAACCCCTAACATGGATTTTGCCCCCAAAATCCAAGGTAAACAAAGATGGGTACTTCCTTTGCACCTAATCCTATTACCTTCATATGGTTAATTTCATATCATGGTGATGTCACATCCTTCATACATATATCCTCTTGGGTCAGCACAAAACCCCCCACCTAAGAAGATATTCTCAATATGGAATGTAGAAACTTGTTCTGTCTTCTATACAACTCTAGTAGTAATGTTCAACTTTAAATTCTAGCTATCATCCTAAAATTATATCTATTGTATCAACACATTACTCAAATTTAATACTTTCTAGCTTTTTACCAATCATGGCATGTGTCCCATACCATTTGTTGAAGCATATAAAAAAGTGATGTATCCATCCCTTTTTTTTCTTAGATACATTGACACTGCAACACTTGTCAGTTCTTTTTTAGCATCAAAAGAAATGTTGACGCTGGCACCTGTCCTTCCATACAAAGAAACATCATTTTTATAACCTCATTTTTCCTAAACCATGTAATGATATTTGTAAATCTCCTTTTAATTATAAATGAAATCAATGGTTGATTTATTTGTTTGAATTGGATGAATTTTGTTTACAATAGCCTTGTTTGGTTGCTTAGTGGGCCTTATTGGCTATTGAGACCAATTACAAGAAAAAGAAAGATAAAAGAAAAATGAATTTATTTAATAAAAGGAATAAGTAAGAAAGAGAGAAAAGAATAAGGGAAAAGGTAAAGAATATTTCCCAAGATGGGATTTCGTTCCTTTAGGGTTCCCTGAGGTCCAAGGAATCCAAGATGATAAGATAATGGAAAAAGAAAGAGGAAATATCAATTAATTTGGTTTTATTAATGAATAACTTGCATATGAAGGAAACACCCTTCTCCTTTGGAATTTGGATTTCAAATTTAATATACGAGTAGATAATGCCAAGACAGAGTTTCCTCTAAAATTTGAGTGAAAAATAATAAATGAGGAGAGAGATACGGTTTTCACAAGATTTCATTGTTTGATACCCTTTTCCCTCATTTTTAAGAATTAGGAATAAGGGAGCGATGACAACCGTTGGATGCCCTGCGTGGTCCAGAGGATCACAGATCCAAGGGTGGTTGTCCATTTCCCACCTCGAGTCAGAGAAGGAAAGGGAGAGGGAAACTGAGATATCCCAATGCGATTTCCTCACATTTCTTCCCACCTGCCATGAATCAAAGACCAGGAGGGTCTCTGGGAGGCGATTCCATGAACAACCGACCCTATTCTTAGGGTGTCCCGAGGTTTCTAGAGGAAAAGCCCAATCAGGCCGAGGGACAGGCAGCGGCGAGGGTAGGGAAACCCTAAAGGAGCCCCGAAATCCTATAAATAGCCCCCCTCTCAATTCGTCACATCATCACGAATCCAAATAGTTGCCTCTCGAGTCCTAGCTCCCTCTCTACCCCTCGATTGATCCCTCTCCAGCGAGGACTCCACCTCGGTGCCTCAGTGGCTCGAGCGTCAGGAAAGGAAGGAGACGTGGAGTAGACAATGTCTGATCGAGGTCCACCGTGGTCTCGTGAAGAGATCCAACGGTCCCAGATCCGACCGGATAAATCACCTCATGAGTGGAGGTGCATGACGCCGATTGTTAGATCCAAAGGACAGACCAGCGGACCATCAATCAAATGGCCCCAGATTTTTGGTAAATTGCCCTCTCTGCTCAAATATTCCAAAAAATACATTTTCCTTGTAAAATTTGTAGAAATTACTAGGAAACTCTAATGACAAAACTTAATATATGAAAGTTGATCAAAAAAATATAAGGAAAAAGATAAAAATTGTTTGAGAACCTAATTTCGTTTCTATTCAGAAAAGTATGTTAAGTTGATGGAAACTGTATTAAAATTTGGTTAGAAACACTAATTGAGATCAATGGATAAATTTATGAAGCTTAATAGGTTAATTCAAGTAATATTAACCCGCTGAATGATAATGATAGGCTTGAACCTGATTTAGATGAATAATTGCATGTTTTAGGGTTTTAAACCAAGTATGAATGATAATGCATCTAGAAACCCTAATTTAGGGTAAAATAAGATAAGATCATATTTAATTCAAAAATATGGAAATATGTTGTTAATGATGATCCTAAGCATGTTTGGAGAAATAGGATGAGAAACTTAGGGTTTATAAGTAGTTTTGTCTAATTAGGGTTTGTGGTACTAAAAGTGAAGCCAAAACCCAAATTGCAAGTGAAACCCTAAAAAGGGGGTAGAAACCCAAAAAAGGAATAGAAATCCTAAGAAGCAAGTTGGTTTGGATAGATCTTGATAAAAGGAATTTGTATGTGTATTTCAGGATTCTTGTAATTGCTTGCTTGATTGGATTTCCCTACTTGGTTGATTCTATCTCAAAAATCAGAAGTACAGGTATGTTGTTATTTATGAGTAACTGATTTAGTTTCACAGAGTTTTCTCGAATGATTGATCGAATTGGATACAACCTAATTGTTGGATGTTCATTTATGCAAATATTTAAAGTTACTATGATTATCACAATTAATTATAAATGTGCATTCTCGCACCTACATGCCACCCTGATGTATGATGTGTAACAAGCCCTCGAGGGAAGGTCAATTAGGTCAAGCCCAAGAGGGAAGACCATTTGGGCACCATGAGAGGTGACCCCGGTAACCAAGCTCAGGATGGAGAAGGTGGCCTTATGTTTCTTGCATGACTATTGGGCACCATGAGAGGTGACCCCAGGAACCAAGCTCAGGATGGAGACGGTGGCCTTATGTCCAGTGCAAAGGAATAACCCTAGAGAGGGTATTCCAGGGTTAGGGAAAAAGCGGTGGAGAATGTCACATTGAAAATGTAATTTGGATTGTTAAATAACATAATTGTGATATTTAGGTTGTTAGAAATATTTGTGAAATGTTGGTTGTCCCCACATACCAGCATATTCATTTATGCTAACTGACATTTTGTTTGTCGGCATTTTAGGTACAATATGAAAAGGACAAACAGTAAAGTGATACATTGTGAATATATGAATTGAAATACAAGGAGGATTAGTTAGAATAGACTCCAGTTGTGGATAGAAGTCTAGAAATCCAAGATTTTAAAAAGGTATGCAAAGTTTTATTTTATTCCAACTTTTTAGAATAGTTTTGGTAGAATTTAGCAATTACTATTGATTATTTGTCAAACCATTGATATGGAAAATTGGGATAACAGCTCTGACCTTTTGGTCTACCTTAATTGGGGGATACTGGGAGGCGAGGTCATTACATTTGGTATCAGAGCATTGGTTCCCCATTTAATCCTTAATAATTATTAAATTTTACAAACTCTATAGAACCAAGGGAGTTATTAGAGGATTTTCTGAAAGACAGAGGTGCCTAGAAAAGGATCATGGTCCGGGGGATGGAAATATTTTCCTCCATCCCGCTAGTCAGTCACGAGGACTCTCGGATGCAGTGTGACTGCCTAGCCAATGTATTAGATTCTGACTCGAAATAAGATACCTTTAGGACTCTCTCATCTTTTTTCGTCCCTCCTCAACCCTAATTCAATTAAGTATTCTAAGATTTAGGGTTTTCTCTCTCTTCCCCACCCTCCTGAGGTATGGGTAAGTATGATAAGGTTTAAGGAATCCTCCATCAAATTAATAAAAGATACATAAATAAGATGTCATCGACATAAGTATAATTAGTTTAAATGTAGACTAAAGGTCTATTTGTATGCTTATGTAGATGGCTCGAGTGAAGACCGTTGCTATCCCTGAGGCCACCAATGGTGGTGGGCCTTCCCGCAAGGGAAAGGGGTCTTCTATGAAGAGGAAGAGGAACCATGGTGGTGAATCCTTGAAGAAGAGGAAGAGACCTGAGGGAGCTATAGGTGAAGTCCCTGATCCTAAACCGATACCCTTTGACAACCTCGAGATGGAACAGGAAGAGGAACCTATGTTCGAGGACGAGGCCAAAGTGGAAGAGGACCAATATAGAGATCCAGATCCAACAATGGTGGTTCACACTCCTGACGCCTTATGGATGGAACATTAGATGAGGCTGACTGAGGCCATCAGCGCTCTGGCCCTCAGGGACATAGCTAGAGACGAGAATGGTGAACCGCTGCCCATTCGTCCCCGACTCGAAGTGACCATCTTGCACTTCATAAAGCTAAACATCGAGAGATTGTACAGAGAGGATAAGACAGAAGTGGTTGACAAAGTGGAGGCTTGGATGCTGGTAGTCGAGAATGGGTTCCGCATGCTTGAGGTACAACCCAACATGAAGGTTCTTTTTGCTGCTTACCTTTTGGAAGGAGCGGCCAAGATATGGTGGGAAAACCATATCATGGGATGAGATCTAAGCAAAGAACCGATGGTGTGGACTGAATTCAAGACTATCTTCACCGCCGGATTCATCCCTGTCTTAGCTAAGAAGGAGAAGGAAAGAGAGTTCACCAACATGACCCAGGGTAACTCATGTGTTGCAGACTTTGGTTACAAGTTCTACATCCTGGAACATTTTGGACACATGATGGATGAGGAAAGAAGGGTGGAACATTTCATAGAGCATCTTCATCCTACCATCAAGCCCCACGTGATGGCAAGTAAACCAAAAATCTTTGCTGAAGCCTACAACACTGTCTTGGACATGGAGAGGACTGTGATGCCTGCTCAGAACCCCTCCAAAGGATATCTAGGTTTCATTGAAGGAACTCAGGGGCAGAAGAATGACTATAAGAAAGGACAAGGGTGTAATAACAAAAAGGGCAAACATGGACACAAAGGAAAGCCATGTGGTGAGAATCACTTTCTAAAAGTGCCACTTTGAGAAGAGGGTGTGCTACCATTGGAAACAAGAGGGACACTTCATCGCCACTATCCTCAGCCTGATCTGAGAGGTCCGGTGGTAGCACAGCTAGTGGCAACAACACCCCCAGTAGGAGGAGCACCAACTGGAGGTCCCCCTATTGGAGAGAGAAGGCAATCCAGAGTATTTGCCATCGACAATGAAGAAGCCCATGAAAATGCTAATAGGTTGATCAAGGGTAATAACCCATAGAGTTTTCCTTTCAGTTTAATAGATCATGTAATAGCTATCTGATATGGTATGAACTATGTAGGCATGCTTGAAGTCATGGGACAAAATGTGGAGGCTCTTTTTGATTTTGGTTCTACATATACTTTTATTTCAAGAAATCTGGAAACTACACTTTGTTTGGACATCAAGGATTTAGGTTATGTTTTGGATGTCACAACCCCGAGTGGTTGCATATATATACATCTCTTTCAAAAACCCCTATCTTACCAGTTAAGTATCTGAACCATGAACTACCCACTAACTTCATTCTCCTCGATATGAATGATTTTGATGTAATCATTGGTATGGATTGTGTTATGACCCACTCCATGATTAACCAGTAAGCACAACGATTAGTGCATCATCATGTTGATTAAGTTAAGTGCTCAAGATGCGATTAGTGCTTTGATCAAGTGAGATAGTCTAATTATTATGTTTTCTTGCTTTGAGGTCGTAGTGAATTTTGTGCTTGAA
Source organism: Alisma plantago-aquatica (assembly GCA_963693085.1). NCBI lineage: Eukaryota > Viridiplantae > Streptophyta > Magnoliopsida > Alismatales > Alismataceae > Alisma > Alisma plantago-aquatica. The sequence goes on along the minus strand of OY856409.1, from coordinate 1,050,582,125 downwards.
AATTTGCAAAAGGAATCACTTCAATTGAACCTTTGAGACAAAAGTTATGCCATTTTCAAGTTCTTTGGACCTATAGTGCAATTTACCCATAACTTATTAGCCCTTTCTCTTATCCCCTTCCTTTGGATCGGTCCAAGGCATCGCTTGATAGCAGGTTTCCTGATCGGCTAGTAGAGAAGGGGCATAGGGTGATTTTGGGACAATTTTCAACCTCCATAGCTCTGTCTTCTACAACACCAAGCTCCTTTCTTCTTCTCCTTCCTTCCTTCCTCCTCTTGCTTGCCCAACTGTGATTTGACCTGCTAAGGTGGCACCCCCAGTAGTAGCAGCCGCACGATAGCTGCGGCACCAACCAGAGGCCGTCTTAGCACAGCCAGTACCACCAAATGAATGCCTTGACTCTGATTTGGAGGTCCAAGCAAACAATCGCAGCTCCCCGCCCTTATTGCGCCCACCTACACCTCATCTTGCAAGGGGTAACGCTCGACCAGAAAGAGCAGCAACAACTACAACAACGACCAAGAGCCGTTTGGGCACGAGGAGCATCATGATTCAACACTGTCAAGTTTGGTCGTGAGTTTAGGACTCAAATCCACAGCTTCAGCCGCATTTAGCACCTAGCCTAGCCCTCCTCTCCAACCTATGCATGAGGAGCTACTACTGCTTGTAGCATGTTCAAACCAGGGCAAGCCCAAGGTAGAAGATGACCCCACTAACGCCCAAAAATAGGACTCTAGATGTGTTTCCAGTTGAATTGTGGTCACCTCACCCGTTGTGAGTAGAATTTCACATACTAAGCACATATAACTCCAAAAATTGGGTGTTTTTGGTTGAAATCAGTATCATTCATAGATATCAACATTTACCCAGGTGTCGGGCAGTGCCGATGCCACTCGATTTCTAATTTGCATGTTTTATTTATTAACGTTGCACGACACTAATTAGTTAATTGATATGTATATGTGATTTGGATTAGTGTAAATACACGATTGATCGAAACTTAAATTGCTCTATTAAATGATGAACTCAGTAGCACATGACCAGTAATGACACAATTTGGGTATTAACACAGGCTGTAAATTTTTAGTAAGTTAATAGATGCTAAATTTCAAAGAAATGACGATGACATGAAAAATATTCAAAGAAAACCTAATAGTATGCTCTTTGTTATATTTAAGGTGAATGATTTCATATTTATACAAATTGACACGTTCCTCAAAGATATCAATTGAAGTTCCCAATTATTATTAATTATTCATGCCATGATAAGTAATTGACTTTTAATTGAGTTATGTGATGCATAACTTAGAATTTGGGTTGATGTGCTCAATTTTTGAGGAATTACAGATAATTTACAAGTGCTACTGATGATTTATAATATATCGAGTAATTAACTATTGTCAGTGTGTTACGATGATCAATTATATAATTCCAATGTATATGAGCCAAGTTGATATGAGTTTAATTTATTTAAGAAATTTCAATCTGACTGCATGCATGGTATATGGATTACTTAGTAAATTATAATGTTTTTGAATATACAACTCTGCCAAGTTGAGAAGGATATACATGTTGTATTATAAGATTCAGATGAATAGACTTGGTACCATAGAGATACCGGAGTCAAGAATAAGTAATAAAGAGATACAATATAGTAATAGTTTTCCAATAATAATAAAATAATAGACATAAGTGCCCTAAACACCGTAGATTCCCTATGAATGTCTGCACTGTAGGGAGGAAATAATCAACCCTAGTAATGACTAGTATACGGGGATCAGAACGCACGGACAGAGTGTGCAGGGAGATGAAGCCCTTGAGGAAATATCCTAAGAGAAGATTGGTTACCCAACATGAACTCGAGATCCCGATGGTAGCCCAGAGGTACCCACAGAGCGTACCAAGATGAGGCCCACAAAGCATCTCAGACCCTCCGCCTGTGTACTCAGCCTAGAGGAGAGGTCTAGTTAATGGCCAACTATTTAGCCGCCTTAGTTAGACGCGACGGTTCGAGTCAAGCGGTCCCGGATTTAGTTCTAGGCTTAGCTTCCTGGGTTTTAAGCTAAGCCTTGTACGGTGGGATCGTAGTTCGCTACGAGTCTTCATATGTAGAGTACACTGCATATGATCAGGGCATAAGATAAAATATGTTCATATAGGTTCACAAAGTTTATTATAAGTTAAAGAGTTAAGAAATATTTGAGTTAGTTTCACAACAGTTGTCCTTTAAATGAAATTTTAGTTTCGATGTTATTTAATCGTATCAACAACTTTGCAGTAGTTTTTATCTTAATGAAATGTTGACATCTCCTATCATTTAAATTATATTGTTTAGATCTGTTCAGTATAGTATTATCTTGCATTTTATTCCAATTAATAAACATAAAATGAGTTATTAGTGATGGTTGGGTGAAATTCTATTCACTGAGCCAGTAGCTCACCAACCTACTGAAACATTTTTTTAGGACAACGTCAGCACGATGATGCTAAAGAATTGTATCACCCAAGTTCTTAGAAGGTAGTTCGTAGTTAGATATAGGTCTCTTAGTCCTTTCTACTCAGTCCTTGGGCATGTGGTGGGGTAGTGAGAGAATTTAATGTAATATGTAAACTAGTTTTAAGTTACCTGTTGTGTTTTGTATTCTGCATGGAAAAATTTAATATGTCATGTAACTCTATTTTATCTTCCTAGTAAGATAAATGGTAAGTTTCTTCTGTAGTTAATATGATTCAATGTTATTCAAGTTATAAGACTTTTTTAAAGTTAATTTTAAGTGATTAAGAAAAGAAAAAGTTAAGAGTGATCTTTGTATTACGTTAAACCCTCAATTTATGCCCTAATCTCTATCCACAACTTATTTCTAATAATGTAGAAAAGAGCAGAAGATTTCAAGAAGGATTAAGATCAAAGATTAGACACACCATTTCAGTCATTGGTTGAAGAGATAGAGAAAACTTTGGAGAATTTGTGGAAGCAGCGAGACGTCTAGAAGAGTCAGCTAATGCTGATAAGTAGTCTGAGAGTAAGAAAAGATCTGGAGACTTTATTAGAAGGGGACAAAGCAGTGGTGGATACAGAGGAGGGGGTGGTTTCTTTTCAAAGATAGGACGAGGACTTGGCTATTTTGGTAGACAAGGATCTAGTTTTTCATCAAGTGGAGGAAGACCCAATTCCGGAAGATGGAGTACACAGTCTACATGGACACCTCCAACTAGGTCTTCTAGATCATTGGTTTCAGTGATAGGTCCATCGAGGCGAGAGATGCGAGCATGTGATATCTGTGGAAGACCACAATTAGGACAGTGTTGGGGAACATAGTTTCAAGGATGTCATCTGTGTCGACATATGAGACATTTCAAGAGGAATTGCCCCTAGTTACAGCAGTCAACATCACATGGTTCCCTGTCACAGTACCAGAATGTCCCGAGATAGGATCCAGCTGGAGGACCTTGTTCCTCTGTAGCTTTAGGTTCCCGAGGTGGTGCAATACCCAATGCTAGGGAAGGACAACGAGGACATCATGGGAGAGGAAGAGCTTCAGGACACTTCTTCTCTTTGACACCACAAGAAGGTATTGTTTCTTCTCGAGTGACTATAGGAGAAATGCTTTTCTTTAACAACATTTTAGTTATAGTTTTGATAGATCTGGGTGCTATGATAACCTCCAATTTTGGGTTGATTATATTAGTCTATTCCTTAGTTTTTCACACTCTTTCTTAACTAGAATTATACATAATCCCTAAATATTCCCTCTTATTGTAAATATACTAGTGGACTAACTTTTCCCTCTCATATTGGCAGAAACAAAAGACACAAAACAATCATAAAAGACTCAACGGTCCCAAGACTGCATGAAGCCAACCGGTCCCGAGACCGCATGGAGTCACACGGTCTCAAGACTGCATGGAGCCAACCGGTCCCAAGACCGCATGAAGCCAACTGGTCCCGAGACCGCATGGAGTCACACGGTCTCAAGACCGCATGGAGCCAACCGGTCCCGAGACCGCATGGAGTCACACGGTCCCGAGACCGCATGGAGTCACACGGTCCTGAGACCGCATGAAGCCAACCGGTCCCGAGACCGCATGGAGTCAAACGGTCCCGAGACCGCATGAAGCCAAACGGTCTCAAGGTCCAAACGGTCTTGAGATCCAAACGGTCTCAAGGTCCAAACGATCTTGAGATCCAAACGGTCTCAAGGTCCAAACAGTCTTGAGATCCAAACGGTCTCAAGGTCCAAACAGTCTTGAGATCAAACGGTCTCGAGGCCCAAACGGTCTTGAGATCCAAAAGGTTTCCAAACCATTTGGACTTCACTTAAGGCCTATAAATAAGACCCCAAGGGTCCTCCACGAAGGAAGTTTTTGAGACATCCAAAGGCTGCCTCAATCACTCCAGAGCATATCCGACTTCCATCCTCCGCCCAGGGGCTGCCGGTCTGAGACCCACACTCCATCTTGAAGCTTCTTTCTCTCTCTCTCTGCCAAAGAAGGTGGGAAGAGGGGACCTCGTCATCAAGCAACCTGTGAAGCCATTGGATCGTCTCTCTCTCTCCAAGGGGTTGACTTTTCTCTCTCCTTTGTGGGGATGACGCTCTCTCTCTTCTTGCCTCCTTCCTAGTTATGAGCGAGTAGTCTTTCTCACTAGGGTGTGGGGAGTATCCCCGCTACCCATGTTTTTATATCATGTAAATGTAATCCATAGTTTGTAATAAAGAGTTTATATCTTTTCAGTTCAACATCAAACGTTTAACGAATGCTTGTTGCTTGATCACCAACTTGTGTTATCTTTTATCTTTTAGTATGAATTGTCTACGTTTGTACTATTAGATTCGAAACTCATTTGTATGTTGGTTATTGGTGCATGTATCCACCATGTGCTTGGTTCGGTATCTAGGAGTGCTTTCAAGAAGTGGAGTAAACTCACTTCCAAATGCTGTACTTTCATACTATGAAATGGAATCAGTTGACGTATAAGAGTACAACCTTGGTAAGTCGAGGAACATACTTTGAGAAGGGAACAATGCATAATAGTTGACCATTCATTCGGGAATGGCTGGTGTTGCATCATTCCCACACTTCTTTTAGTTAGTTCTCTGAAAGGAAACTAAATCTATGAAGATACTAACTGACTAAAACTCTTTTTGCAGGCCATGTTTTACTTTGCATGTCTTGATCCATGTGTAGTGGCGGTGAAAACCGATCACACCCTAGTGACTTTTATCATTGTTTAACTTCTTTAAATTCACTTTCTTGCTTTATTTTACATGTTCTTAGTTTATAAACAACAAAACCAATCTTTCGATCGAATTACCAACTAATAAGTGATTAAGTAAAATTCCAACGTTTTCTATCTTGTTGTAACCAACAAGACCGTTGTCCCGTGGATTCGACCCTTAACTATACTACGATAAGACTTCCACGTACCTTAGCATACCTGGGTGGAGTTCTCTACCTAGTATAAGCAAGGCTAAACCTAAAGACTTACCATCTTTAGGATTTTTAGTTGGTACACGCAATTCCGTGCAAATGGAAGCTCCATCAAAAAATTGGCGCCGTTGCCGGGGACAACGGAACGTTTTAATTTCATTTAGTATCTTGCTAGTTGGTTAGGGTTTTACACTTTCTTTTAATCATTAGTCTATATCTTCTTGAGATCATTATATCCTTACCATCATCTAAAAGGTGTTCTCTTTTCTCTACTCAGGTAGAAAACGTGTATGCGATCATCGCATAACCTCAGATTCTCCCCTGATCCAGAGTTTGACTCTGAGGTAGAGAGAAGCTTCCATCGTCGCATTAGACTCAATCGCCAAAGAGCCAGGCAAATGGCTAAAGATCAACGCCAGGCTGCATTGGTGATGGATAGGGTCAACACTGCCATCGCCGCCCAAAGAGCACAACTCATCACTGATACTCGTGCTCAGATTCAAGCAGAGATTCCTGCGGAAGAACATGCCCGCATCAGAGCTGAAAACGAGGCAGAAAACCAAGCTGCTCAGTTGGAACTAAGGAACAAGCAGTTGAGGGATTATGCTGTCCCAAAGAACTACAAAGACAACCATCCGGTCCGACCTCTGATCATAACCATTCCTAACTTTGAGATCCGGACCCAATGGATCCAGATCATGCATGGCGTCTCATTTTCCGGAGGTTCAGGAGATGACTGCATGGATCATCTGAAGAGGTTTAAGGCACTATGTCGACTGGTCCCATAGGCCGGAGTTTCCTTTGATGCAATAATGCTTCATCTGTTTCACTTCACTCTATCTGGGAGAGCTCTGAGGTGGTATAACTCACTTGACAGGAAGCCAATAATCACCACCTGGGCTCCCCTGGAAGAAAGGTTCTTGGAGAAGTTCTTCCCCCCTTCACTGACTTACGAGATCAGGGGGCAGATTAATCACTTCTCTCAACTTCCCGGAGAATCCCTTGATGAAGCATGGGAAAGGTTCAAGGAGCTTTTGCAAAAGTGCCCTCATCATGGAATCTCCCAGAACCAATTGATAGAAACCTTCTGTCGGGGAGTGAGTGATGATATAAAGCAATTTTTGGATTCCTCATCTGGAGGAAACTTTATGAGAAAGAATTATGAAGATGCCTGGAAAATAGTCACGCTCGGAGCTGAGAATCAGTCCAAATGGGGACGATCAGCTGGCAAAGGTGTCCTCAAGGTCTACAAAGCTGAAGAATCAATAGAGATGAAGGCAATTGCTGAAGCCTTGAAAACCATAGTCCATAAGCAACAAGCTCTAGAGACTTCTCTTGGAGAGTTTGATAAGAAGAAAAATCCTCTGGTTCAACAAGTCAAGGCTTCCACAGGGACCTGTGAAGCCTGTCATGCTTCTGATCATCCAACCCTTTCATGCGGGAATGCTTTACAATGTGATGATGGATATGCATCCACCACCACAACAATATGAACCAATCACTGACCAGTCTGAAGAGCAATTTCCAGAACAAGTCAACTCTATTCATACCATTCTTGGACAAGTCTATTATAACCCTAATCAGCCAAGGAACCACCTGGGATTCCAATACGGGAACCCTGCTGGGACTGCAAATCCACAACAACAGACGCAGGGCAGATCTTCCAGTAGGTTGCCACCAAGATTCCCAAGCAACTTCAATCAAAATCAAGGGAACCCCAGGAATAACTTTCCAAGATCCAATTACCCCAGGAATCCATCTGCCTACTATCAGTATAATCATCCTCCTCTCGACCCACAACTGCACCCCCAGCTACAGCAACCTCAGTTAGCACTACCTTCGCAACAACCTCAACAAGGACAACAACAACTTCCTCAGAAAAATACTCCTTCTCTACTGAAATATGAAATGACTTTGATAAGGCAGATGCTGCAATCCCAACAGACTATGCTAGCTAATCAACAAGCTTAGAAAAAGGCAGTAGAGGCTCAACTTGCCCAAATTGCTGCACAACTAAAGCCTCCAGCAGGCACATTTGCAGGGCAGCCTGAATCGAATCCCCGACATGGACAGAATAGGCTTGAACAGTTGAATGATGTTACTATAAGATATGGACGCACTCTCCATGAAAATACAAGGATCACTCTTGATGATGATGATACACCTGCCTTCATGACAAATGAGAGCCCGAAGCCAGGAACAGAGAAGTCCATAGAAAATGCAAAGGGCAAGGGAAAAGAACAAGTGTCCACAGACCCGAAAATCTTACAATATAAACCAAGGATCCCATACCCAGGAAGACTGCGAGAAACGAAAATGGATACCAGGTTCCAAAAATTGAAGGAGGCGATGAAGAAACTCTACATCGATATCCCACTCCTTGATGCCCTCTCTGAGGTATCGGCTTGGGAAAAATACCTCAAAACTCTGTTATCAAGGAAGTACATCACTGAGGAACAAGAAATTGTCAAGCTTGCCCTAACCACCTCTGATATCATCCTCAATAAAATGCCAAAGAAGAAGAAGGACCCAAGTTCCTTCAGAATCCAATGCTTCATTGGGAATGCATCAACCAAAAAGGGATTAGCTGACCTAGGGGCCAGCATATCCATTATGCCCTATTCTATGTGCAAACGATTAGGTTTCACCAAATTGCTGCCTACAACAATGACTATTCAGTTAGCTGATTCTACCATCACCACACCTCTTGGAATCATTGAAGATATTCCAGTTAGGATAGGCAAGGATGCATATGTCCCATGCGACTTTGTCATTATGGATATCAAGGAAGATTTGGGATACCCGATAATTTTTGGCAGACCTTTCCTCGCTACTGCCAGGGCGCTTATCGATGTTGAAGTTGGTACTATCATTCTAAGGCTCGGAAAAGAAGCAATTCAATTCCGAGTCCTCAACAACATGAAAGGCCCCAACATCCAAGAGGAGGTTTTTCTCTTAGAAGCAATACAACAGATGTCTCAATTAGAAATATCTGAGCCATCAAACGAGTTAGAGAATGTTCTAACCAACCCAGTAGTCGAATTCTCTACAGATGAATTAGTTCAACAGTGTCTGCAACACTTAGAGAAGGCCGAAGAAGCACCGACAACCACCTATGAGGAACTCAAGGCTGTTACCGTTCTAGAAGCAATAGAGCCACCTAAAGCCCTTGAGATGAAAACTCTACCCATGGGACTTAAACATGTCTTCTTGGATGAGGAAAAATTATGTCCAGTTATCATTAGTTCCACCCTAATAGAAGGTCAGGAAGAAAGGCTTCTGAATGAGCTGAAGAAACACAAAAAGGCCATAGGGTATAAGATAACTGACCTGACGGGCATAAATCCTGCCCTATGCATGCACAAACTACCCATGGTCAAAGAATTTAGGCCATCATGCAAACATCAGAGGAAGATGAACCCTAATCTCAAAGAAGTGGTTCGCCTGGAAGTCCTAAAATTACTTAAAGCGGGCATAATCTACCCTATCTCTGACTCCCAATGGGTCAGCCCCGTCCATGTAGTTCCTAAAAAGGGAGGCACTACTGTCATACTTAACGACAAAAATGAGTTAGTACCCACTAGGAAGGTGATAGGGTGGAGGATGTGTATCGATTATAGGAAACTGAACAAAGCCACGTGGAAAGATCACTTCCCTCTACCCTTTCTCGATGAAGTCCTAGAGCATTTAGCCCATCAGAAATACTTCTGTTATCTCGATGGTTATTCTGGGTTCTACCAAATACCCATACACCCAGAAGACCAAGAGAAAACTACCTTCACCTGCCCCTTTGGAACCTATGCTTTTAGAAGAATGCCTTTCAGGTTATGTAACACACCCGCTACCTTCCAAAGGTGTATGTCCGTCATTTTCGCAGGATTAACAGAATCCATAATGGAAGTGTTCATGGATGATTTCTCAGTTTATGGAGATTCTTTCAATAACTATTTAATTAACCTTGGACAAGTTTTACAACGTTGTGAGGAAATGAACCTTATATTGAATTGGGAAAAATGTCACTTCATGGTAACTGAAGGTGTCGTCCTCGGGCACAGAGTGAGTGACAGAGGGATCGAGATCGACAAGGCAAAAATTGATGTTATCTCAAAACTGCCACCACCGAAAGATATAAAAGGAGTAATAGCTTTCTTGGGTCATGTGGGGTTCTACATGAGATTTATTAAAGACTTCTCAAAAATGGCAAAACCCATGACTCAACTCCTAACCAAAGATACTGAGTTCATCTTTAACCAAGAATGCATGCAAAGTTTCTCAACTCTCAAAAATGCTTTAATTTCTGCACCTATTCTGAGGGCCCCAGATTGGTCGCTACCATTTGAAATCATGTGCGATGCTAGCGATTACACCATAGGGGCTGTGTTAGGACATCGAATTGACAAGAAACCTTACGTAATTTACTATGCATAAAAAATGCTAGATGAAGCACAGAAGAACTACACTACCACAGAGAAGGAGTTCCTGGCTGTCATCTACGCATTTGAGAAATTTCGCTCCTATTTAATTGGATCCAAGGTCATCGTCTACACCGACCATTCCGCCATTGGATACCTGATTCAGAAGCAAGATGCCAAACCCAGAATTATCTGCTGGGTGTTGATGTTTCAGGAATTTGATTTAGAAATTAAAGATAAGAGCGGGGTGGAAAACGTTGTAGCCGACCATCTCAGTCGTATAGAAGTAGAAGACAAAGATAAAATCCCTATCTGCGACTCTCTTCCAGACGACCAATTAATGAAGGCCACCCACGGATTCCCTTGGTATGCGGATATTGTCAATTATCTAGCTATAGGAATCATTCACCCCTCCGCTTCCTACCATCACAAAAGGAATTTTCTCCATGATATAAAGCAATATTATTGGGATGAACCTTACCTGTTTCACCTATGTGCTGACGGACTTTTCCGTTGCTACTTACCAGAAGAAGAGATTACCCCCGTCCTTGAGCATTGCCATTCAGGACCCATGGGGGGCACATGAGCGCAAAGAAAACCGCTATAAAAGTTCTGCAGTCAGGCTTCTTCTGGCCAACCACAGCAAATGACTCCTATGATTTTGTGAAATCTTGCAACAAATGCCATTTTTCTTGCAGCATATCCAAAAGGAACGAAATGCCATTCATAATGTGGCAAGAAATTGAACTTTTCGACGTATGTGGGATAGACTATATGGGCCCTTTTCCTTCTTCCTATGGTTTCTCCTACATCCTGGTGGCGGTGGACTATGTCTCAAAGTGGGTCGAAGCTATACCCACTGTGTCTAGTGATTCCAAACCAGTTATTATATTGTTCAAAGATATCATTTTTCCCAGATTTGGGGTCCCCAGAACTATCATATCAGATGGAGGGGCCCATTTCCTGGAACGAAGTTTTGAAGCCCTGTTAAAGAGGTACGGAGTCAACCACAAAGTAGCAACGCCTTACCATCCACAGACCAATGGTCAGTTTGAGGTATCTAATAGACAACTAAAGGCGATCCTAGAAAAAACAGTCAACAGAAACCGCACTGACTGGTCCGCCAATCTTCCCGATGCCCTTTGGGCATACCGTACAACTTATAAAACACCAATCGGGACAACCCCGTTCTGTTTGGTATACGACAAATCATGTCATCTTCCAGTGGAGATGGAACACAAAGCTTGGTGGGCCATCAAACAGCTAAATTTTGATCTTAAAAGTGTCGGAGAATATAGACAACTCCAGCTGCAAGAGCTTGAGAAGCTTCAAATGACCGCTTATCAAAGTGTCAGGATTTATAAGGAGCAAACTAAAATGTGGCACGACGGTCATCTTAAAAGGAAAGACATCACCATCGGCGACAAAGTGCTCCTTTTCAACTCCAAGCTCAAGTTGTTCCCCGGAAAACTCAGAACAAAATGGTCCGGGCCCTTCACCATAAAGCATATATACCCAACTGGAGCTTTTATAATTGTCGACAATAACGGAGGAGAAAGGACGGTCAACGACCATCGTTTAAAAAAATATTACACTGCAACAGATAAAATTCCAAGACACACCATCGAAATCAGAGACACCACGTCGTCAGCATAACAAACATCAAAGCGCCGTCGAGCCAGCGACGTAAAACCCAAGTGCTACTTGGAAGGCAACCCAAGATATTAGCTTCTTCTTTTATTTTCCGTTCTTTTAATTACCCTAGGTTTATCTTCAAAAAATATAAAAATTTCACATAACCAAATCAAACCGAAAAATATAAAAATCCTTTCGACCTTAACCCTCCCAAACGGTCCTGAAACCGTTTAGAACCAAACGGTCTCCAAACTGTTTGGGACCAAACAGTCTTCAAACCGTTCGGAACCAAACAGTCTCCAAACCGTTTGGGACCAAATGGTCTTCAAACCGTTCGGAACCAAACAGTCTCCAAACCGTTTGGGACCAAACGGTCTTCAAACCGTTTGGGACCAAACGGTATCCAAACCGTTTTGGGACCAAACGGTCCTGAAACCGTTGACCTAGAGATTTTGTAGGGTCAACCCCCAATCCCTATAAATATAAACCCTACCCCCTCTTTCTCCTCTCTTCGACTCTCGAGTTTTCTCAAACCTTTGCGCAAGAGCTGTTCCATTGCCTCTGCTTTCCCTGCCCCCGCGCGGCTCACCTCCGTCGACTTCGCTCTGTGCCCCTGCACGGCAACCTCGCCTCCGCTCTCCACTTCATGATCGTCATCTCCACCTTCGGATGCAAGGTAGTATAGCCACCATCGCAATCCCTGCATGAGCCACCGTGGCAATGACCAACCGTTTCAATCTTTTTCACCTCCGCAACCATCTTCTTCACCTTTGCCGTCATCTTCGGTGCCGCCGTGGCACCTCCCATCGCCGTCTTCATCTTTATTACTACCGGATCCGCCGTGATCATCTTTACCATCGCCTTTATCGACGTCTGCTCTGCCTTCTCCATCACCACCTTCATCTCTATCGCCGCCGGCTCCGCCGCTATCCTTGTTTTCGCCGGCCGCTTCACCCGACGTTTCACCTTCCAAATGGTCTCCGAACCGTTTGGAACCAAACGACTTTGAAACCGTTTGGGACCAAACGGCCTTCAAACCGTTTGGAACGAAACGGTCTTCAAACTGTTTGGAACCAAACGGCCTTCAAACTGTTTGGGACCAAACGGTCTTCAAAACGTTTGGGACCAAACGGCCTTGAAACCGTTTGGGACCAAACAGTCTTCAAACTGTTTGGAACCAAACGGTCTTGGAACCTTTGGGACCAAACGGTCCTGAAACCGTTTGGGACCAGACGGTCTTCAAACTATTTTGAACCAAACGGTCTTGGAACCGTTTGGAACCAAACGGCCTTGGAACCGTTTGGAACCAAACAGTCTTGGAACCGTTTGGGACCAAACAGTCCTGGAACCGTTTGGGACCAAATGGTCCTGAAACCATTTGGGACCAAACGGTCTTCAAACCGTTTGGGACCAAACAGTCTTCAAACCATTTGGCCTTCCCAAATCGTTTAAGTTTCATAAAAATATAAAACCTCATAAATACAAATAAAAAACCAATTCTTTTCTTACCATATATTCTTACTCATGATTTTCCACTTTTCAGAAATGGCATCACCAGCTAAGCAGACCACAGGATCTGAAGACGCTCCTTTCTGGACAAAGGAGAAAATGATGGAAGACCGGGACAAACTCCAGAAAATCATAGATGACTACAATAGGAATGGAAGGGCCCCGCAAAATGTCAAAATCATGGCGGTTCTGTACGAAATTGACCGCATCAACAAGTGCCTGGCCGAGGCACCTGAAGAAGAAGTGGAAGAAATTTCTTCCGATGATGACGAAGGCTCGGATTACAAGCCAAACTCTGAGGAGGAATCCCCAGCTGAAGAATCAAAGGGGAAACGCAAAGCCCAAGATACTGCAACTGGATAGCCCTCCAAGAAACGTGCCAGAAAGCAAGTTCGGCCTGCCACTGCAAGGGAGCAAATCCTGGTAGGAAACACTCCACCAATCACCACCTCCGCTGCCACTCCCGCAACCATCTCTGTCCCCACTTTCCCTCCTGTCACCACCGCAGCACAACCACCAGAAAACCTCTACATAAACACCGCCCTCTCCACTGACAAAATCCTAAAACCTACTAAGTACGTCTACTCCAGCGTACTACTTAAGATGGGGATCCATGACCGAATTTTCAACATGCTAGACAAAGCCAACCTAGCAAGGCTGTGTTTAGTACCTGAGATCTCATATTTCGAACCCACAACTGAACTCTTCACCTTTCTTAACAAAGAGCCAATCGACATTATGGATAGATCACGGGATGGAGGTGACCGTAGGCTAGTCACCCAACTCTTCGGCAATAAGGTTTTCATCACAGAAAACATGCCGAATGAAACTTTTATTGACAACCAGGAGCAGCTAAAGAAAGCCAAGGTTGTGGGAACTGACAATCCTAATTTCAACAGGCACAACTTTTGGAAATCTCTGACTGGGCTCCCCACCTATGATGCTAAGACATGTAAAGCATCAAATATACAGTCTAGACTGGTGCACACCTTACACAAAATCCTAGCAGGCGCACTCTTCCCCAAGACAGAAGGAGGGAATGTTACAATCTCAGATCTCTTTGTTCTCTGGTCCATTCTAAACGAAATGCCAGTCAACATTGGACGACATCTGATCTAGAAATTATCTGCCTACTCCCTGGGGAAGGAAATCTGCATGGGAGGTCATGTCACATCCATCATCAAATATCTCAAGATGGATAGACCTCTACCCAGATGCACACAAATAAAGGGCGACATCCTCACCAATGAACAAACCTTGAAGAACTCCTTCATTATCAAGGAAAAGGATGCGAAACTACACTATGTTTTCTTCCCTACAGTCAAATCCTCCAGAACCCTGCTACCGCTGCCAGAGCTCGTAGACTACGACTAGGAAAAGCTCCTCTTCACTGTCGAGGAGCTTACAAAACTCTTAGATACGGTAAAAGCACCAGCAAAGAAAATAAAGGCGGGGCAGACTGCACTCAACATCAATGCCCCGACAGCAAGAATACCAAAAATTTCTGTGAAACGACCTTCCACTAGACTTTCATAGAAACAGCAGCTGTCGGGGACACCAACTTCCAAACCACATCCAGAAGACAACCCCCTCCCCGAAGATCACATCACCTTATCATCCTTAGACTCTTTCATTATGAGTCTAAACGCTCAGCTAACCGCCACCACCCCACCTCCCTCCACCTTTCCAACATCCACCACTCTTCCTTTCATCACCACATCTACGCAACCACCCGCATCCTCTTCCTCACCCCTTTTCCCTTTGGGCTCTCCTTTCTCCACCCCTATGCCCGACTTTACCTCTTTCCCCTCCACCTCCACAATATCTACCCCATCACTATCACTCCCACCGCTTTCACCTGAAATACACCACCTTTCACATCCACCACCACCCTGATACCGCTGGTGACCCCATCCGTAGTCACCACGCAGTTCGGGGCACCATCAGTGTCTTTTCCGCAAGACACTACCACCCTCCCACACAGACCCCAGCCACCCCACCCTTCCGCCTCTGGGGTCCCCTTTCCCAATATCGGTGAGGAATTCGGACGACAATTTGACGTCATCTGAAACCTCCTCACCAATCCTTCTAACATTTTACATTTTATTTTTTCTTATGTGCAGGGATTATCGAAACAGGTGGCCACAATCGACGAATAGAACCACACCCTGCCCAACATCCTCCAAGGTTTTCAGCAACGCCAAGATGTGGTGGCTAAGCAAGTTGATCACATCAACAGCCACTTCAACAACCTGCCTGAGCTGGTCCTTGGAGCGAAGCACCAACAAGAGGCGATGGCTATGCAAGTCGATGAGATCTCTACGCAGACTCAACCTCTGGCTGAGATTCTCTGCGAGCTCAAGAAGCAACAAGGAGCTTTTAGCACGCACTTGGACACCATCAGTAGCACCCTCGCACACCTAACCAATCGCCAAGAGGAGTCAACAAATAATGAAATCCAGCACCTCCGCGCTCAAGTAACAAATCTCACAGCACGAATCCTCTCTGCCGAGGGACGATATAACGACCTCAAATAAACACACGACGCACTGCTCGAAACACACGAGCATGTGCAAGTGGCTTTCAATGAGTTACAAGCCACCCATCGGCGATGCAAAAAGACCGCACACCAAAAGCCAGCAGAAAAGGCAACAGATGACAAAGATGGCGACAACGACGACGAAGAAGACTCCGACTCTTCTGCCTATTCTAACAATGATACTACCTCCGCAGATGACAAATCTGATGATGGAGAGGATCCTGGCCAAGCAGCAGAACCTTCTTAAAAAGGTTATGACAAAGGTCACCAAGAAGATGGACACCTTCCCAAGTCCCCCACCCACAACGACAATGTAAACATGTCATATGGGGACCAATTCCTTGACTACTCTAATTTGGGATCCATTGGGGAGTCTTCTAAAAATGTGGCTTTCACTGAGTTCCACCACTGTCTATTAGGAACCAACGCAAGTCCACCCGCAACAACCGCTCAACCTTTCTCCGCACTTGACCCATCAGTGCCTTCCCCCCATGACCAGGACGAGGCAGAATGAGTAAGCTTAGACACAGATGAAGAACTCAATTCTGCCTGTGACTCGGAAGACGATCTACAAAGCTATGAAGAAGCCTTGGCACAACCTTCTTCCCCCCCTCCGCAGAACCTTCCCCCGCCGCCACCTCTACCGCACAAAATGCACGATTTGGATATGGCGGCCATCTCCACATTAGATGCTCAAGACATCTTTATACTGAACACTATTGTCGATGATGCAAAAGCGGGGGAAGACATCATCTACTATAACACCAAAACTAACCGCAAGTTGACACGAGAAGGCTTCCGCAACATCCGTCGACCACGGTCCACGATGCCAATGGCAATCTTCCGTGTCCTTCTTGCCAACTGTATCGAAGTATACAGAAGCTCTAAGAGGCAACAACCAGTTTTTAACGCCTCACCTGCTCTATCTATCAGCCTATTATATAAAGATATACGAGTAAAATCCATAGAGCGGCTGCGTGCTGGTTTAGCATGGCGGGCACATTATCTCACAATGCCCTTCCAAGTTTCAGACCACTGGCTTTTATGATAGTAGACACTGCGGCTCGGGATGCCAAGGTTTATAATTTTGGTGGCACTGAGCTACCTGCTGGTACAATAAATTTTGTTGGTGAAGAAGCAGGTGAAGCACGATGCATACCTTTCCGGCTTCTCAAGTTAATCTGGGTTGTGCACCCATCTCTCCGCCAAGACTGGAGCCAACCCTGGTTCCAAATTATCAACCCACATGTTCAAGCTGTTGAGGGATCTGGGGACTGCGCTTTTTGCACCATCCTTCACATCCAAGCACTGAACTAAGAAATCCATTTTGCTAATCTAGTCGCTGAAGATTTTCACTCCTTGTGAGGATGTTACGCCATGGAACTCATTTGTGATAGACGGTTCTTCAAGGATCCGACAATGGCACCAGCTGACGTCCCTCGTTACCTCTTTTCAGTAATACAATGCCCGTAGAGGCGACCTTTCCGACAAACTTTGAAAGAGCTGGAGAAATCCAAAGCAACAGCCACAACTCCCGAGCAAAGAAAAAGTGACATAGATCCTTTGTCTGCCATAAAACCAACTTTCCCAGACTTTGACCTCAGTGCTTGCAAAGGTCTCTCCGACATTGAACTACGTCTCATCATGTTGAGGCTCTCCGCCGAGAAAGATGAACTCGTATACATGTCTGGCGACATTCTAATAATGGCAGACACACTTCGAGAGACTATACAGTTTAAAGGATCTCTCGCCGTCAGCTTAATGGCCGCTTATCAATTTCTCCTCGGCCAAAATAACCCCACAACATATATGGTGTCACCATACATGAAGGATAATCTTTTAAAGCTAAAGAACTTCAGAACAACTGAAGCGTTGATCTCCTTTCTACAACACACAACGCCGAAATTCATCATGCTACCCTTCCTTTATCACGAGCACTGGATGCTCCTGGCAACCAACCTACTAGAAGGAACAACTACAATCTATAATAGTTCTGACAGCCAGTACAATCCACGACAGAGGAATTATGTCATGGCACCAAAGACGCCCACAGAGGTAGTAGCAAAGGAATGCACTGACAAATTAATCGCCTTTTTAAGTCAGCATTCACGGGCTTATGGCAAAGAACATTTTCACCGCCCAACCTTCAACCACAAATGTCCACAGCAAATTCGCTAGTCAAATGACTGCGGCTTCCATGTCCTCTACGGGATGTACATCATCATGACCCTTCAAAGACCAGTAGAGGATATGACATATGTGGATTACCACGCCCTTCGCGGAAAGTTCGCTGCTGACCTACTCCGCACACACGACGCAAACAAAGGTTTAACAAAAGTCTGATGCCCTTGTCCTTGTACTTCTCATCCTATCACCTTGACACTCTGCGAACAGAGTGAGTGATAAGTTAGGGGGGAGTACACTGGACAAGGGCGAGGTACCATTTCTACAAACCTTTCTTCTCAATTCTCCCTACTCTTTATTTTTTTATAAATTCTTTTACACTTTTAGTCTTTGTTTTTTCTTTTAGATTTCCTGACATTAAATCCCACTCATATAGAATAGCATCCCTCTTGGATCAAGATCAACCCCTGCCGAATTAAGAATCCAGTATTCCTCAAGAATAAGAATAATAATAGCATAAAGGCATGTAACAACGAGTTAATAAATTTCCTTCTCGCTTGCCTTTCATGATTTTGCTTCAGTTCTACATCAGACTCTTCAACAAGCCAATATCAAAGCCGAAGCAAGCCAAATATTCTCAAGGACAGGAGGGAAATCAGTGAAATCCAAATCAAGGAACCTCACAAGTGGACCACCAACCAGAAAATAAGTGCATGTCAGGAAATTCTAAGAATAGTTTTCTTCTTTTTAATAAAAGAGGCTTGTCCACCCAACCAAAAACCCAAATATCCAAATCCCAAGCCTGCGAGTTTTTGAATAAAAGCCAGAGTGTTGAATAAAAACATGAGAGTTGTGCCATGCATAAGGACTTATATAAGAACCGATAAAGGTCTCACTCGGCCGGTACATTCAGCTTCCCTCACAAAGGCAGATGTGTCGTGCCCGGTAATGAGATCCTAAGGTCTCCAAATATATGAAAAGGCTGATAAAGGACTCACCCGACCGGTACATTCAGCTTCCCTCATGAAGGCAGATGTGTCGTGCCCAGTAGTGAGTTCCTAAAAGCATAGATAAACCCTCTCCCACTAAAAGGGAAAGTTACAAAAAAGCCCTTAGCCAACCCTCATAACCACTCTAGTTTCCGATAGGTTTTCAAAAGAAGTACAAAGCTAATTAGAGTCAATGACATGCACATAATAACATAAGGAAAAATGTGGTCCCAATACGAGCTACGTGATTTAGAGGAAACCTGTGATCCGCGCAACTCTCTATACCTGAAAGAATTAAGGCAAGCAGAAGATCTAATATGACCTCAGGAGATCTCTGATTTAGAACTGAAGCAAGGCTATGTAAATCTTAACTAAATAAAATCACCTCACCTTTACATGCCTCAGATCTATCTAACTTGTAGACAAGCTAGATTCTAAGTTAGGGGGTGATAACCTCCAATTTTGGATTGATTATCTTAGTATTTTCCATAGTTTTTCACACTCTTTCTTAACTAGAATTATACATAATCCCTAAACATTCCCTCTTATTGAAATATACTAGTGGACTAACTTTTCCCTCTCATATTGGTAGAAACAAAAGACACAACACAATCATAAAAGACTCAACGGTCCCAAGACCGCATGAAGCCAACCGGTCCCGAGACCGCATGGAGTCACACAGTCTCAAGACCGCATGGAGCCAACCGGTCCCAAGACCGCATGAAGCCAACCGGTCCCGAGACCGCATGGAGTCACACAGTCTCAAGACCGCATGGAGCCAACCGGTCCCAAGACCGCATGGAGCCAACTGGTCCCGAGACCGCATGGAGTCACACAGTCCAGAGACCGCATGGAGTCACACGGTCCCGAGACCGCATGAAGCCAACCGGTCCCGAGACCGCATGGAGTCAAACGGTCCCGAGACCGCATGAAGCCAAACGGTCTCAAGGTCCAAACGGTCTTGAGATCCAAATGGTCTCAAGGTCCAAACGGTTTTGAGATCCAAACGGTCTCAAGGTCCAAACAGTCTTGAGATCCAAACGGTCTCAAGATCCAAACGGTCTTGAGATCCAAATGGTCTCGAGGCCCAAACGGTCTTGAGATCCAAACGGTTTCCAAACCATTTGGAATTCACTTAAGGCCTATAAATAAGACCCCAAGGGTCCTCCACGAAGGAAGTTTTTCAGACGTCCAAAGGCTGCCTCAATCACTCCAGAGCATATCCGACTTCCATCCTCCGCGCAGGGGCTGCCGATCTGAGACCCACACCCCATCTTGAAGCTGCTTTCTCTCTCTCTCCACCAAAGAAGGTGGGAAGAGGGGACCTCGTCATCAAGCAACCTATGAAGCCGGTGGATCGTCTCTCTCTCTCTGCAAGGGGTTGACTTTCCTCTCTCCTTTGTGGGGATGACGCTCTCTCTCTCTTCTTGCCTCCTTCCTAGTTATGAGCGAGTAGTCTTTCTCACTAGGGTGCGGGGAGTAGCCCCGCTACCCATGTTTTCATATCATGTAAATGTAATCCATAGTTTGTAATAAAGAGTTTATATCTTTTCAGTTCAACATCAAACGTTAACAAATGCTTGTTGCTTGATCACCAACTTGTGTTATCTTTTATCTTTTAGCATGAATTGTCTACGTTTGTACTATTAGAATCGAAACTCATTTGTATGTTGGTTCTTGGTGCATGTATCCACCATGTGCTTGGTTTGATATCTAGGAGTGTTTTCAAGAAGTGGAGTAAACTCACTTCCAAATGCTGTACTTTCATACTATGAAATGGAATCAGTTGACGTATAAGAGTACAACCTTGGTAAGTCGAGGAACACACTTTGAGAAGGGAACGACGCAAAGCAGTTGACAATTCGTTCGGGAATGGCTGGCGTTGCATCATTCCCACACTTCTTGTAGTTAGTTCTCCGAAAGGAAACTAAATCTATGAAGATACTAACTGACTAAAACTCTTGTTGTAGGCCATGTTTTACTTTGCATGTTTTGATCCATGTGTAGTGGCGGTGAAAACCGATCACACCCTAGTGACTTTTATCATGGTTTAACTTCTTTAAATTCACTTTCTTGCTTTATTTTACATGTTCTTATTTTATAAACAACAAAACCAATCTTTCGATCTAATTACCAACTAATAAGTGATTAAGTGAAATTCCAACATTTTCTATCTTGTTGTAACCAACAAGACCGTTGTCCCGTGGATTCGACCCTTAACTATACTACGATAAGACTTCCACGTACCTTAGCATACGTGGGTGGAGTTCTCTATCTAGTATAAGCAAGGTTAAACCTAAAGACTTACGATCTTTAGGATTTTTAGTTGGTGCACACAATTCCACGCAAGTGGAAGCTCCATCATGCTACTCACTCATTTATACAACATTCATTAGCTTTTGAGCATAACCTGTTAACTCAAGAGTTACCGGTTGAGTTATTGTTGAGGGTTCTGTTAGGTGAACCAACAGTGTTGACATAGTTTTGTCCTAGATGTTTGTTGACCTTTGGTGGTTACACCATTGCGGTTAATATTATACCCCTAGATATTAACTATTTTCAAGTTATCTTGGTTACGGATTGCCTAAAGACGTATCTAGTTCAACTTGACTGTTGGAAGAAGGAGGTTGTCTTTCAACAGGGTGGATTTTCTTGTGTCTTTTATGGAGACAAGAAAGTTTTACCTACATGTATCATATCAGCTGATGTAGCTGATAAGATGTTGCAGTAAGGTTATGATGCATTTTTGGCAGATGTAGTAGATACTTGAGCTGAGAAGAGCACATTCAGTCTATGGGATGTGCTAGTAGTCTATGAGTTCCCAGATGTTTTTCTAGATCAGTTTCCAGGTCTCCCTCCTGAAAGAGAGATTGACTTTGAGATCCAGGTGTGATAGGTAGTCACCCTGTAGTGCTGACAGTCTACAGAATGGAACCTACAGAGTTGAAGGAACTGAAGATCCAGTTACATGAGTTACTGGATAAGGGTTTCATTCGACCTAGTTATTCTCCTTGGGGAGCTCCATTCTTGTTTATGAAAAAAGAAAGATGGTATTATGAGGATATGTATAGACTATAGATAGTTGAATAAGATCACCATTAAGAATAAGTACTCGTTGCTAAGGATAGATGATCTTCTGGATCAGTTGCGTGGAGCGACAATCTTTTCTAAGATAGATTTGAGATCTGGGTATCATCAGTTGAGGATAAAGGCTTCAGATATTCCTAAGTCTTCTTTCAGAACAAGATATGGGCATTATGAGTTTCTGGTCTTGTTGTTTGGACTGACTAATGCCCCAACAACTTTCATGGATATGATGAACTGAATTTTCAAACCATTTTTGGATCAGTTCATAGTAGTTTACATAGATGACATTCTAATTTATTTCAGAGATGATCAGCAACATGAGTAACATCTGAGGATAGCGGTACAGTTGTTGAGACAAGACCAGTTATATGCTAAGTTTAGTAAGTGTGAGTTCTGGTTAGCTGAGGTGTCTTTTCTTGGACATGTCATCTCAGGAGATGGAGTAACTGTTGACCCTAAGAAAGTCAAGTCTATTCTACAGTGGGAGAAGCCTAGGGCTCCTACTAAGATCAGAAGCTTCTTAGGATTGACATGTTACTATAATAGGTTCATCCATAACTTCAGTGTTGTAGCATCACCTATGACACGCTTAACGAGAAAGAATGCACTGTTTGTATGGTCAGACAACTGTGAGAAGAGTTTTTAGATCTTGAAGAAGAGGTTGACTATAGCACCAGTGTTGATCTTGCCTGAGATAGGTAATGGTTACACAGTGTTTTGTGATGCTTCCAGGAGAGGCTTAGGCTGGGTGTTGATGCATGAAGTCAAAGTAGTAGCTTATGCATCTAGACAACTTAAGAAGAATGAGGATAATTACCCAACACATGATTTGGAGTTATCAACAGTAGTTCATGCTCTTAAGACATGGCTTCACTATCTTTATGGTGAGGCATGTTAGGTGTTTACAGATCATAAGAGTTTGAAATATATTTTCACCCAGAAGGATTTGAATCTTAGACAGTGGAGATGGTTAGAATTGATCAAGGATTATGATGTGATGATACATAATCATCCTGGTAAGGTGAATGTGGTATTAGATGCCCTCAGTAGGAAGTTAAGTTCAACAGTAGATGTATTCTCTATGGCATTCTTCAAGAGTGACATGCTAGTAGAGATGCGGAAATTGAACTTAGACTTAGGGGTGATAGACCAGAGTGGTTTGATTAGACAGATGCAAGTCAAGCCTACTTTTTTTGATCAGATCAAGGAACTTCAGCAGAGTGACAGTGAGTTACAGCAGATCATGTAGGATATGACAGAGGGAAAGAGACCAGAGTTTAGGTTTTCAGATGATGGTTTGTTGTATCAGCGTGACAAGTTGTGAGTACCTAGAGACAGTGATATGAAAGAAAGGATTCTTAAGGAAGCACATGCATCAATGTACGCTATGCATCCAGGCAACACAAAGATGTACAAGAATCTCAAGATTGGTGGTCAGGTATGAAGAAGGATGTAGCTGAGTATGTGGCTAGATGCAGTGTGTTCCAGTAGGTTAAGGTTGAGCATAAGAAACCTGCAGGTACCTTGCAATCTCTTCCTATACTAGAGTGGAAGTGGGAACATATCACAACAGATTTAGTGATAGGGTTGCCCATGACATCTAGAGGTTGTGACTCGATATGGGTAATTGTGGATAGACTGACTAAGTCTACTCACTTTCTTCCTATTAAGTCAACCTTTGATGTCCCGAAGTTGTCTAAGATATACGTGGGTGAGATAGTCAGGTTGCATGGTATCCCAGTTTCAAATATATCAAATAGAGATCCTAAGTTCACCTCCAGGTTTTGGAATCAGCTGCATCATGCTTTGGGCACAAAGTTGAGGTTTAATACAACTTTTCACCCACAGACGGATGGTCAGTCAGAGAGGACCATTCAGACACTTAAGGACATGCTGAGAGCATGTGTCTTGAATTTCAGTGGAAGTTGGGAAGAACACTTGAGCCTTATAGAGTTTGCATACAACAATAGTCACCATTCCAGTCTTGGTACGGCCCCATTTGAATCTCTACATGATAGAAAGTGTAGATCACCTGTATGTTGGTATGAGGTGGGTGAAAAAGAGATTCTTGGACCAGAGATAGTGGATTTGACTACAGAAAAGATTAAAGTGATCAGAGAACAGTTGAAAGTTGCACAGGATAGGCAGAAGAGTTATGCTGAGAAGAGACATAAACCTCTTGAGTTTGAGGTTGGTGATGAAGTGTATTTGAAAGTATCACCATGGAAAGGAGTGTTGAGGTTTGGCAAGAGAGGCAAACTGACTCCTAGGTTTATGGGCCCATATCATGTCATTGAGAGGATTGGACCTGTAGCCTACAGGTTGGATTTGTCATCCGAGTTGGCTAATCTACATGATGTGTTTCATGTATCGATGTTGAAGAAGTGTTACCCTGGTACATAGAAGATAGTGGACCTAGAACCTACACAACTCAGATCATATGTGTCCTATGTTGAAGGACCTATTCAGATAGTTTATCAGAGGATCAAGAAGCTCAAGAAATGTGAGATACCGTTAGTGAAAGTTCTATGGAAGAACCACAACCTAGAGGAGGCCACATGGGAGCTTGAGTCAAAAATGTGTAACAAGTTTCCTTTTCTCTTTTAGGAATGTAGGGATGAAATTCTTATAAGGGAGGGAGATTGTTATGACCCACTCCATGATTAACTAGTAAGCACAACGATTAGTACATCATCATGTTGATTAAGTTAAGTGCTCAAGATGCAATTAGTGCTTTGATCAAGTGAGATAGTCTAATTATTATTTTTCTTACTTTGAGGTCGTAGTGAATTTTGTGCTTGAAAATTTGCAAAAGGAATCACTTCAATTGGACCTGTGAGGAAAAAGTTATGCCATTTTCAAGTTCTTTGGACCTATAGTGCAATTTACCCATAACTTATTAGCCCTTTCCCTTATCCCCTTCCTTTGGATCAGTCCAAGGAACCACTTGATAGCAGGTTGCCTGATCGGCTAGTAGAGAAGGGGCACAGGGTGATTTTTGGGCAATTTTCGACCTCCATAGTTCCATCTTCTACAGCGCCGAGCTCCTTTCTTCTTCTCCTTCCTTCCTTCCTCCTCTTGGTCGCCCAGCTGTGCCCTGACCTGCTATGGTGGCACCCCCAGCAGCAGTGGCCAGCAGTAGCCACACGACAGCTGTGGCGCCGGCCAGAGGCTGTCTTGGCATGGCCAGCACCACTAAACGACACCCTTGACTCCAATTTTGAGGTCCAAGCAAACAACCGCAGCTCCCCACCCTTATTGCGCCCACCCGCGCCTCATCTAGCAAGGGGTAGCGCATGACCAGCAAGAGCAGCAGTAGCTGCAGCAATGGTCAGGGGCCATTTAGGCACGAGGAGCAGCATGATTCGACGCCGTCGAGTTCGGCCGTGGGTTTAGGACTCAAATTGGCAACTTCTGTCGCGTTTAGCACCTAGCCTAGCCCTCCTCTCCAACATGTGCATGAGGAGCTGCTACTTCTTGTAGCACATTCAAACCAGGGCAAGCCCAAGGTAGAAGACGACCCCGCTGATGCCCAGAAATAGGACTCTAGACACGTCACCTCACCCACTGTGAGTAGAATTTCACTCACAAAGCACGTATAACTCCAACAATCAGGTGTTTTTGGTTGAAATTGGTATCATTCACAGATATCAGCATTTACCCAGGTGTCGGGTAGTGTCGACGCCGCCCGATTTCTAATTTGCACATTTTATTTATTAATGTTGCACAACACTAATTAGTTAATTGATATGTGTGATTTGGATAAGTGTAAATACACGATTGATCGAAACTTAAATTGCTTGATTAAATGTTGAACTCAGTAGCACATGACCAGTAACGATATAGTTTGGGTATAAACCCAGGCTGTACATTTTTAGTAAGTTAATAGATGCTCAATTTCAAAGAAATGCCGAGGACATGAAAAATATTCAAAGAAAACCTAATAGTACGCTATTTGTTATATTTTAGGTGAATGATTTAATATTTATACAAATTGACACATTCCTCAAAGATATCAATTGAAATTCCCAATTATTATTAATAATTCATGTCATGACAAGTAATTGACTTTTAATTGAGTTATATGATGCATAAATTAGAATTTGGGTTGATGTGCTCGATTTTTGAGGAATTATACATAATTTACAAGTGCTACTGACGATTTATAATATATCAAGTAAATAACTATTGTCAGTATGTTATGATGATCAATTGTATAATTCCAACATATATGAGCCAAGTTGATATGAGTTTAGTTTATTTAAGAAATTCAATCTGTCTGCATGCATGGTATATGGATTACTCAGTAAATTACAATGTTTTTGAATATACTGCTCTGCCAAGTTGAGAAGGATATACATGTTGTATTATAAGCTTCAGATGAATAGACTCGATACCATAGAGATACCAGAGTCAAGAATAAGTAATAGAGAGATACAATATAGTAAGATCTTTCCAATAATAATAAAATAATAGACAGAGGTGCCCTGAACACCATAGATTCCCTACGAATGTCTGCACTGTAAGGAGGAAACGATCCACCCTGGCAGCGACCAATATATGGGGATCGGAAGGCACCCATAGAGCATGTGGGGAGACAAAGCCCTTGAGGAAATCTCCTAAGAGAAGATTGGTTACCCAACATGAACCGGAGATCCTGGTGGTAACCCAAAGGTACCCACAGAGCGTACCAAGATGAGACCCATAGAGCATCTCAAACCCTCCACCTGTATACTCATCCTAGAGGAGAGGTCCACTTAAAGGCCAGCTATTTAGCCACCTTAGTCAGATGTGACGGTTCGAGTCAAGTAGACCCGGATTCAGTTCTAGGCTTAGCTTCCTGGGTTTTAAGCTAAGTCTTGTATAGTGGGATCGTAGTTCGCTATGAGTCTTCATATGTAGAGTACACTGCATATGATTATGGCATAAAATAAAATATGTTCATATAGGTTCACATAGTTTCTTATAAGTTATAGAGTTAAGAATGATTTGAGTTAGTTTCACAGCAGTTGTCCTTTAAATGAAATTTTAGTATTCTTTGTTATTTAATCGTATCTACAACTTTGCATTAGTTGTTATCTTAATGAAATGTTGACATCTCCTGTCATTTAAATTATATTGTTTAGATCTGCTCAGTATAGTATTATCTTATATTTTATTCCAATTAATAAACATAAAATGAGTTATCTGTGATGGTTGGGTGAAATTCTATTCCCTGATCCAGTAGCTCACCAACCTACTGAAACATTTTTTTTCAGGACAGCGTCAGCACGAGGAAGCTGAAGAAATGTATCACCCAAGTTCTTAGAAGGTAGTTCGTAGTTAGATAGAGGTCTCTTAGTCCTTTCCCCTCGGTACTTGGGCATGTGGTGTGGTAGTGAGAGAATGTAATATAATATGTAAACTAGTTTAAAGTTATCTGTTATGCTTTATATTCCGCATGGAAAAATGTAATATGTCTTGTAATGCTATTCACTATAGCAAAATTTCCCATTAGTGGCATTTATTCAAGTGGCTTTTATAAAAAAAGCCACTATCTTTCTAATATACAGACATTTTTAATTAAAATGCCTCTAAACCACCTATTATAGAGTTTCTAAAAAGGACATAACATTAAAGACATTTTTATTTTTAATTAGTGGCAATCTTAAATTGCCATACAAAAGTATAAAGTAATTGCTAACGCAATATTTACTTCCTACATGCTCCAAATTTTCCCCTACATGCTCCAACGGATCATGATGATCAATCTCTCTGCTCTCTTCCTAATTCAACATGACAATCTATCTCTCTGGTCTCTCCCTAATTCCTCACTCATGATCTAGACCAATGCGTGGAGGAGATATAGAGTCATGGTCGATCGTCATCCTAGATAGGTGTTGGTGGATCGCGTCTGACTGGGAGACTGGTGGCGGCGTGGTGTGTGCTAGTTTTTGGCCGTGGAGTGCCAACTTTCCGGTCGTAGAGTGCCAAGTTGTCGGCGCCAAAGTGACACATTGTCGGTGAGTCCCAACTGAAGCATACTCAGGCATCATTCGACCTTCCTCCTCCGCCAATTTGGACCAAACCCAACCGAAGCACTGCCGTAGAGTCAATCTGCCCCTCCGGCGTTAGTGAGCTTGAGTGAGGGACTCCGATCAATCCACTTCAGGTAACCATCGCCGTACCCTATTCTGCAACTCCCTTATCTCCTTAGGGTGTTCGATCCCCCCCATCTATCTACCCACAAACTAGGTTCATGTCAGGGAAGCTAGACTTCCGGCCAGGCTTCTCGGCCACAGTTAGACCATGGAAACAAATCCCGCAGCTTCAGTAGACAATCTCGAAGAGGTGACTGATCTTCGTTTGCAAGCTTTGCCCCTCCTTTAGAGAAACCAATTTTCAAGCTTACATGCTCTATTCCAACCATTTCATTAAAAAACTATTCTGAAACACCAAAAATGATTTTACAGACCTGCAACTTTTCTATGACCATCTTCAGTTATAGGTTAATCATCAATTTGAAGCCATGAATCCAAAGATTATAAAGCCTTTAATTGCATAAACTATGTAAGCTTTAGTCAATTAGGCTTCTTAAGTATATCTGGATCATCCTTATTAGTGTTAGCATCCCTCTTTAGAACAACATCTACAAAATTATTGTTGCTTAATTATATGTGAAGGTGTTTAGTCTACTTGTGCTAGACATGATAGCCTTGGTTTTCTTTGATCTGGAATATAAGATATGCATATTGGATGACCGAATGACTATCATCATGTGGTATGATTTGAGGATTACCTCCATATGTTATGTAATTCTATGATTCTATAAGTTTCTAGGAATGGAGCATATTAGGGCTTCTTTAGAGGAGTGGTCTTATAGTCACATGTCTGCTGGTGAAAGTACATGTCACTAATTATATGTAAGTCTCAGGTTTTACAAGCCTAAATAAGATGTTGAACATAAATATGTCCCTTTGAAAGGGGGATTTGAAATAGAGTGCCCAATTTTTGCAATAAATAAAGAATGCAATGATAGGGAAATGAATGAACCAAGGCATGGTACATAAAAATCCCACTGCGAAAGGGTCTTCATACTATCATTCAAGACTCATTGTCAGGTTTGTTTTGTGGGGTGTTATGGGTAATATATAAACTTTCCTCTTATGCATAAAGGGGCAAGTAGAGATTAGAATGGTTCATCAAGTGGTCTTGATTTGACTTGGTTATGAGTGGGATATTCTACCTATGAAAATTAAGATAATTTCCTTTATGGTTTTCCCTATAAGAGTTATAACATCCACCATGAATCCTTGCATGGATATAGTAGTGTGGGTCCATCTTGTCATAGCTCAATATCTATGTGGTTTGATTTGTTCAGTTGTTATATGTTGATGACTTAATCAACGACTGAGGTTCCCTATTGATAAATTAAGTCCACTCTACTACCATTCATCCTCTTAGATGGTAGGTGTAGGTCTAGATATTTCCTTATTCTCCATGGGCCTCAAATGGATGTGACGATAAGCCAAAATCAAGATCCTCAAATATTCCTCATCGTGGATTATGTAGGGAGGAAAATAGTTGTCTTTTACATTTGTTATTGTGAGAGATAGTCAAGATATGTTTACTATCTTATCATTTGTATAAATTCAATGATTATTAATATTATACCTTTATATGTGGATTATATATTACATTCTGATATTATTTGTGCCAACGTATTGCTGGGAATCTAGGTATGTGCTACCTAACAATCTTGAGGATCATATAGCCTGTCTTGGCAGTTCTAAGAATTTTGTAGTTTTGAATCTTCCATAGAAAATATATCTACATAAAGATTATGGAATTAAATAGAATTCAACCATCTACGGTTGGGTTCAAGAAAAAGGTTTTACAGGATCAAGCATAATTAGGCTTGATGTGGATGAATTTTTTTTTGAGAAAGTTTGATCAAGTTGTCAATAATGGTTTGACATCACCAATAGCACCTTTTACTAGATGAACATATGATATCTGTATTTTCAAAGTTTCTTGGTAGGTTGGGTTGTTGAGAAATCAGTGGGAATTGTAAATAGTTGTTGCTCATGCCTATATAAGGCCAAGATCCAATATTCCCATGTTAGTATCAACCATGAAGACTTGACCTACAACATCTACATTTGGGGAGAGCAACACATACATATTAGTTCGATTTTCTCTCTCTAAGTGTTGAATATCCAATGTCAGTTAATTGAAACATGAAAAAATGGAATAATATGCCATTTTGTATTAGAGTTATTATATGTAAAGTTGCATCTAGTAGCTACTGCAAGTAGAAACTAGAATTAGATAATAAGCTAGGCAATATCAAAGCACAGACTAAGAAAAATCCATTATATTTATAGTAAAAATAGAAATGTTGCTTTGGATATTTTTTTTGTAGTTTGCAAACACATACTTGACTCAAAAATGAAAAATTAGTAGTAATACCAGGTGCATTACATGTGATCATTCAGGGTCAAATAGAATTTTGATGAAAAGATGCTCAACATACATCACTTTTGCAAGGACCACAAACTTCAAACCATCAAGCTGAATTTTTTCATGGCTGAAACATAAAAAATTCAGTAGAAAATGATTTCTTCAGGCTATGCTAAACTTTAGTTGTGAAACATATATAAGGCACACATTTGATATTGCATTATTGATTGATAAGTAAGAAAAATATTTAAGATTATGATATTTAATGACACAAATATGTACCATATATGTTATAAGTTCAGCCAGAATTTTCATTGTGAGGAGGAGGCACTATGATCTCTGGTGGGATACTTTGGCTCATTGTGTAGATGAGGTAGGAAAAGTGAACATTGTGGGTTCATGGAAATCTCTTTGTACACACTACTATAGAAACATCGTTCAATGTCGCTTTTAGAGGCGTCAGTTTTTTAGTAAAACCGACGCTACTCACATTAAATTTCGGTTAATAAGGACATCCAACATCTATATTTGAAGACCATCCAGACACGGGTATTGCTTTTCATTCAGTGTCAATTGAAGAAAAGAAACCGACGCCTAAAGTAGCCCGCGAAATCCAATTTTTTCGAGCAAAAAAAAACTGCGCCAAAGTATCAGATACAACGTCGGTGTTTTAGCTAATAACCGACGCGGAATGAAGATAAAATTTGCACCAAATGTTCTAATATGGGCGTCGGTTGTCTTATAATAATCGACGTTATAAGTGTGCGCGCGTTGTCCCCGCCAAAATTGTTTACACCCCTATTACGCCAGTTTTTTATGGAAACCGACGCTGTAAGGCTTTAGCGTCGGTCATTTAACCAACCGACGCTTAGGTTTAACATAACAACACCAGCCTAGAAACCCGTCCAAGATTTACTCATTAGGAGTAAATCTTGGATAGTCCCTGGTTTGGGATTGTTCTTGAACACCTAATCTCAATTAGGATGTAGGTGTATAATGTGTATTGGGTTTTCAAGAAAATTTTGGTAGCATTTCCCCGTTTGTTCTCTAAGTACATATGTACTTAGAGAACATCAGGGAAATGCTGCTGAAATTTTCGCAAAAACCCAATACACATTATACACTTACTAGTGAGATTAGGTATTCAAGAATGGGATAGGTGGTACACATTTATTATATATAAGAATGACATCATATGTATTTTTTGGCCTAGAAACCCGTCCAAGATATACTCATCAGGAGTAAATCTTGGATAGTCCCCGGTTTGGGACTGTTCTGGAACACCTAATCTCACTTAGGATGTAAGTGTATAATGTGTATTTGGTTTTCAAAAAAATTTCGACAACATTTCCCCGTTTGTTCTCTAAGTACATATGTACTTAGAGAACAGCGGGGAAATGCTGCCGAAATTTTCTTGAAAACTCAATACACATTATACACTTACTAGTGAGATTAGGTGTTCAAGAATGGGAAAGGTGGTACACATTTATTATATATAAGAATGACAACACATGTATTTATTGGCCTAAAGTTTTAACCATGCAAAAACTCTAATCTGTTAACCCAAGACCCTAATCTTGTTGTAATGTATATTTGATTTCTCTTTGATCATAGAATGGATAGATCATGGATTTCCATTCGCAATCGCTGCACCCCTGAGTTTATTTCTGGTCTTGACCAGTTTATTAGATTTGCCGAGGAACATGGGAAAAAACCTGGAGATAGGTTCTACTGTCCATGTAGGAATTGTGGTAACAACTTGAAAGTCAGCACTGGTGACAAAATCAAAAGTCATGTCATGTGCAACGGGATTATACAAGGCTATACAGAATGGCAATGGCATGGAGAGATTTCAAACCCGAAACCAGTGGATGTCAATAGCAGTGCTTGTGTGGAAGAAGATATTGCCTACGATGACGTAGATGTGAATGAACCAGTTCCAGTAGACATCGTTGATGCGATACTAGATAGTTGTGGGGTAGAACACACCGATCCACCTCCCATTTTTAGAAATATTGTGCATGATGCTGAGATATCGTTATACACAAGTTGTACTAAGTTTATGAAGCTTAACGCTGTGTTGAGATTAAATAAGATGAAAGCTAACAATAGATGGAGCGACAAAAGCTTCACGTCATTGTTGTCTTTGTTGAAAGAAATGCTTCCTGAAGGAAACGAGCTGCCAATCTCAACATACCAGGTAAAAAAATTGTTGTGCCCAATGGGAATGGATGCCATGAAGATACACGCATGCCCGAATGATTGGGTATTATTTCAAAAGGACTATGTGGATTTGAAAGATTGTCCAAAATGTGGTGCGTCACGGTATAAATTGATGACTTCAGGGGAGTCCAAAACTGGTTCTCCTACCAAAGTGAAGTGGTATCTACCTATAATATCACAGTTTCAACGCTTGTTTGCCAATCCGATAGATGCGAAGAATTTTAGGTGGCATGCAGATGTTAAGAAAAATAATGATGGGATCCTACGACATGCGTCAGATTCCCCACATTGGAAGAAGATTGATCTATTATACCCTGAATTTGGTGAAGAGGTCAGGAATCTAAGACTTGGGCTTTGTACAGATGGGATGAATCAGTAAGGGACATTAAGCAGCCAACATAGCACTTGGCCAGTCATGCTTGTTATATACAATCTTCCTCCCTGGCTGTGTATGAAAAATAAGTACGTAATGATGTCGTTGTTGATATCGGGCCCTAAACAACATGGAAATGACATCGATGTTTATCTTAAACCTCTGATTGATGACTTAAAGAAACTCTGGGGTGAAGGTGTGATGACCTATGATGCTTCACGAAGAGAGACATTTCGTTTGCATGCTATGTTGTTTTGCACTATTAATGACTTTCCAGCATATGGGAATTTGTCTGGATATAGTGTCAAAGGAGCTAAAGTGTGTCCTATATGTGAAGAGAACACTGATTCAAGAAGACTAAAACATGGCGGTAAGATTGTATATCTCAGTCATCGAAGGTTTCTTAAAAAAATCCATCTGTATCGTAGGAAGCGCAAAGCATTCAATGGATTGAATGAGGAACGGAGTGCACCTAAACCTATACCAGGGGAGGTTGTTTATGAAAGAGTAAAAGACTTTGTCAATGAATTTGGTAAGAGATCACAATGTATTATGGCTACACGGAGTGACAAATCTTTATTCAAGAAGAAGTCAATATTTTGGGATCTTCCTTACTGGAGTTCTTTGATAGTCAGGCATTGTATCGATGTCATGCACGTTGAGAAAAATGTTTGTGATAGTGTCATTGGTACTTTGTTGAATATACCAGGTAAGACTAAAGATGGGATAAAATCCAGACTAGACCTACATGAAATGGGAATAAGGTCAGAATTAATAGAATTTTGTGAAATGGAAAATCAGAGAACATACTTACCTCCCGCTTGTTACACATTGTCTGGAAAGGAGAAGAAAGCTTTTTGTGAATGTTTGGTAAATGTTAAGGTGCCACAGGGTTACTCATCCAACATCCGTAGATTGGTATCAATGAAAGATCTGAAGTTGATAGGTCTTAAATCTCATGATTGTCACACTCTAATGCAACAAATATTGCCTGTGGCAATTAGATCTATATTGCCAAAGAATGTAAGGTTTGCAGTCACCAAACCTTGTTTCTTTTTTAACAGTCTGTGTGGCAAAGTTATTGACCCTGATACTCTCGATAAATTGCAAAGATAAGTGATTGTTACCCTATGTCAGCTTGAGATGTATTTTCCTCCGTCGTTCTTTGATATCATGGTACATCTTGTTGTCCACTTGACTAGGGAAGTGAAAATGTTGGGACCAGTTTTCTTGCATTGGATGTATCCCTTTGAACGATACATGAGCATTTTTAAAAGTGATGTTCGAAACCGTTATCGGCCTGAAGGGAGTATTATTGAGGGTTATGTGGTGAGAGAGGTTATGGATTTTTGCAATGACTTTCTCAGTGGTAATGACACTCTTGATAATGACAAGAATATTGATAAGCAATTTGGCAAAGGAATTTTGGGGTCAAGTGTGAAAGTAATCAGTCGTGAGCAGTTGGAACAAGGTCACTTGTATATTTTACACAACATGGACGAAGTGAACGTTTATATCGAGGAACATACCAATTTCATCAAGAGACAATATCCTCGAGCCAATACAATGTGGCTTGCTAGAGAGCATAACAAGACATTTATTAAGTGGTTTGAAGATAAAGTCTTACACCAACTATCTCAAACACCAGATGATATTACTGAAACTATCAAATGCCTCGCCTTTAAACAAAAATTGACTGTTATGTCTTATGAAGGGTATGACATTAATGGATTCACATATTACACAAAGTGCCAAGATGATAAGAGTATCATCCAAAACAGTGGGGTCACCCTTCAAGCATCGACTATGTTTTTTGCAAGTGCAAAGGATAAGAGACTACGTGAAGATAAAATGTCATATTATGGTGTCATTGAAGACATATGGGAGTTTGACTACATAGATTTCAGAATTCCGCTCTTCAAATGTAATTGGGTTGATAACACTAAAGGAGTTATAGTGGATGAATTGGGTTTCACTTTAGTGAACTTTGAAAAGATTGGCGAGAAGGGTGAACCATTCATATTGGCATCACAGGCGAAACAAGTATTTGATATCGGTGATCCTGCAAATGATAAATGGTCGGTTGTTCTTCATGGTAAAAGA
Source organism: Alisma plantago-aquatica (assembly GCA_963693085.1). Lineage (NCBI taxonomy): Eukaryota > Viridiplantae > Streptophyta > Magnoliopsida > Alismatales > Alismataceae > Alisma > Alisma plantago-aquatica. The sequence goes on along the minus strand of OY856409.1, from coordinate 1,050,547,259 downwards.
CAGTTCATTGAAGATCCTATAGATGAAGAATAGTACTATGATAAGTATGATGACTCCAGTCCATTCTCAGTTGGGTTGCCAACACTAGCAAATATTGAAGCTAATGATGACTTGTATGTGCGCGGAGATCACAATGAAGGATTGTTAATTGATAAAAAATTGCAATATTAGAGGCATGTTTATATTTTTTTATATGTTTTTTTTTTCTGAATATGTGAACTTTACAATGTGAATGTGAACTTTACAATGTGAATTTTACAATGTGAATTACTTTATAATGTGAACTTTACAATGTGAGCTTTACAATTTGAATTACTTTACAATGTGAATGTGAATTTTCAGATGGCTGAGCATTCTCTTGATGACCGTGCTGATGATTACCGTGAGGGTGAGAACATCAATGCGCCACCTCACAATGTAAGTTTTAAAAATATATCATATATTTATATCTATATGTCCATTTATAGTTATATCTTGTAAATGTGTTTATTTTGTCAAATTTTAGGTTGATGATGCACATGTACCATCTGAAGCACTTGAGATACTTGATCAGCAGCACCAAAAAGTTGGCAAGAGAAGGGGCATCACTATGATGAAGAAGTTAATAGTGCAAAAGGGAAATGGACCCAAACTTGTTGTGGATTTTGATAATGAACGAAATGCATCTGGTGTGAATCACAATTCGTTTGTTTCATATCTTGGGTATGTTACTCGTAGCCATTACGGTTGTAAGACAGATTCCTGGCATAAAGTTTCTAAGGAGAAGAAAGACATAATATGGAAGGATTTATGCGTGAGTTATTGTTAATTTGCAATTCTATTTTGTATATTACTAATTTTTTGGATACTAGTTAATAGCAATTCTATTTTGCAGAGTATATTTGAATTGGATGAAAAGCTGCATCGTAAATGTGTGATGCAACACTGTGGGAGAGTCCTAAGGAACTATAGGACAAATCTCACCCGAGAATACATAAAAGAAGCTGACAAGAGGAAGAAGACAGCCACTGAACAGTGGAACTTCCTGGATAAAGAAGAATGGGACGCGTTTGTTGCTTCAAGACAAACTAATGAATTCAAGGTATTAGGCGTCAACCCCCATCTCATTAATATATGTTGTATTCACCTATTGAAAATTAACATTTAGCGTTACTAACCAAATCATTAATGTGCATACTAACTAGACCCTCAGTGAGGCACAAAAATCAAGGTGTGCATTGAATGTGCATGACCACACAATGGGTCCAAAGGGGTATGCAGGCATTCGCCAAAGACTACAGTCTGAGGCTACTGCTCAGTCTACTTCTACTCAGGAGTCCTCTACTATAGGTAGCACACCTCTGCCTCGCCATGATGTCTGGATAGATGGGAGGCAAAATAAGAAGGGAGAAATAACGAAGCCCGCAACTGCTGAGGCGGCTGCAAAAATGGTAAAATACAACTCTTACAACAATCGTTCAAATATTGATTATTGGTGGTGTTTACTTAATTATAAATTTTTGTTTTGGCGATTAGCGGGAGCTGCACGAGCTGAGGAAACAAGACAAGTTCATCCCTGAGGGCACAAGGGATGAATTGACAGTTTCTCTGGGTAACCCAGAGCATCCTGGATGTGTTAGGGATGCAGGCACTGGTGTGGGCATCAAAGCTTTTTTTGGGCCATCCTAGTGCAAGCATGTCCCAAAAGAGGGACTTTCACAAGAAGAGGTAACATATTCTTTCTTTATAATGTTACTGTAAAAGAGAATTCAAAAACTAGAATTTTACGTTTCTTTTATCCATGTATAGGTAGATAAGCTATTTGATAGGAAACTTGAAGAAGCAATGAAAAAGTGGCAGGCATCTCAGATTGCCACTTACCAGACAGTACCTATGGTGTCTCCTACTGCAGGCTCTACTCCTATTGCAGAGGTTGGGAGTAATCCTGTAGACCCACCACCTAGCACATCCGCTATAAGTATTTTTATGACATAGTAACTAGTTTTTTAATTCAAGAAGATATGTTTTCAAGATGATATGTATATATGAAATTGTAGTCATTTCAAAAAAAGATGATATGTATATATGTATAGAACATTCTTTACACAAAAATTTGTAGGGGTTGAAGCCATGCCGTCTGAAAAGTAAAGAATATGTCAATGCAGAGGCGTCGACTTACCCATCCCTAACAGGGGAAATGTTTCACGGGTCTCCAGTACCAGCTGGTTGGATTCGTGTGAGCCCGGTACATATATTTCCCAAGTGGATGGATCTTCAATTGCCATATGCCCACCCAGATTGTGAAACACTTGGTGAGGCAGAAGGCGGAGTGATATTGTGGCTAAAAGCGGATGTCCTCTTTACTGAAACTGTATGGTAAATTTACATTATGTTAAATTGTTAGTGTGTGTATATGATGTCAGTTGATCTGAAATTATATATATATACAGGTTAAAAAGAAGATACCCACAACATCTAGGCCTCCACTTCCACCTCCTACATTACCCAGTTGGGTTCCACAGGACCTACCTATCCCGTTAGGTCCTAACTGTAGGGGTATGGCAATATGGTTAGGCGAACATGACATAAATTGCCCTATAACTGTTTCTATAGATTCAGATACTGCAGGTCAATCATACGAAAGCAAACTATTTATACAAGATATTTTGGAGTTTTTTCGATATGATTGGCTAAATACATCTGTGATAGAGCTATGGATAAGGTGAGATCTTCTTTATACATCCATATACCTTGTGTAGGATCTGGTGATCTGGTTTCTTATTTATTAATGCATGTATAATTAATACATATTTTGCAGCTACTTAGACAAGATGTGTGCAGATTTTGCATTCGAACATGTAGGATTTTTGATTCCATCTTTTATTAGTCTAGTAGCTAAAGACCCTCCGTCAGTTCAACAATACTGCTGTGAGGCTTTTACAAATTTTGCTTAAAATAAGAAGATGGTGATAATGGCTCCATTCAATGTAGAGTAAGTTTACTTTGCTTATTATAATTTGGACTTAAGAAAATTACACTTTTATTGTGGATTTTGAGTTATTAATTTTTAACTTTTTTACCTCTAGTGGTATGCATTGGGAGTTGCTGGTTATTGTCCCCGAGACGTTCACTGTCTATTATCTAGATCCTAAGGGGAGTACATTGAATTTAAAATATGGACACATAATCAAAATGGCATTATTCCGGTGAGAAATATTTCATTTTCATATCCGTTAACATATGTTATTACATTACTATTTAATTATGCAATGTACTGTGTTACATTAACATGTAGGGGTTTTGATGAGTTCAAAAAGGCTGGAGGAAAGGTCCCCGTGAAAAAGAACCAGCCAATAATTTGGAAGAACATGAAAGTAAGTTCCCAACTACAATATATGTATATATTATTTATGTGAACAATGCTTAATTAGTTGTATTTTTTAATATTTTGTATGTTTGAATTTATAGTGTGCTACACAAGACAACGAATGGGCATGTGCATACTATGTGATGCGATTTATGCACATGATTATCAAAAATACCGCACTGGACATCGATTGTATTGCTGAGGTATTATATAGTCTCATTAGATAATATGAAATATATCTATCTTATTTATAGCTCATTAATTATATATATACATCATTCTCTTTATAGGTGTTTAAAACTGATTACACTATATGAACTGCCTTACCAGATGTACATGCTCCCTATATGATGGGAGAATTAAATGAAGTAAGAGAAGAATGGGCAACAACCATACAAGTAGTGGGGGTTTTAAAATATAATTGGGATGTTGATAGCGAATAATGACTAAAGATTGATATTTTGTAAATGAATTTCTGAATTATAATATATGTGTGAATGTTTCTACATGTCTGGATGTTTCTACATGTGTCTGAGTGAAAATGAATGAAACTGTTGGTTACTATATGAATGTTTCTACATGTGTGAATGTGAAAATGAATGGAACTACAGATTGCTAGCTACATGAATGTTTCTAAATGTGTGAAAATCAAATAGAACTGCAGGTTGCATTGCTAAATGTGTGAATATTTTTGTTGTTAATTTTGCAGGTTTGTGGCCTATTGTTGGCTGATATCAATGGATGTCGTAAAACCTACATTTCATAACTAAACTGCAGGTTTCTCATCCTACGACCAGCCATATAGCAGGTCTGCAGACTGACAGAAAAAAACAAAAAATAAGCGTCAGTTATTTGTATAAAACCGACGCCACATAGTTACAGTGTCAGTTTCTACTCGTAACCGACATCTATTTACTTAACACCACGGTCGTGCTGGAAAGCATAGCTGTGGCAGTGGACCAGACACCACGGCTGTGCTGGGAGTGATATGGCGTCGGTTACAATGTCGGTTTCTTTTCGTAACCGATGTCTATTTCCTTAACACCATGGCCGTGCTGGCTAGCGGACCAGACACCACGGCCGTGTTGGGATGATATGACATCGATTTCTTATCTAATAACCGATGCTGATAGTGCCCAAGATGGCGCCCTTTCTGTGGCGCGAAGGTATATGGCATCAGTTTCTTATCTAATAACCGACGCCTATAGTCCCCTGCTGGCGCGTTTTCGGTGGCGCGCAAAGGGTTTTGGCATCGGTTTTGGAACCGACGCGTAACGGTTGGACTTTTAGCTTCACCCACATAGGTGTCACTTAGAAACTGACACTAAAGGCCTTAAATAACCGACACTAAAGGCCGGTTATGTACTAGTGACAACATTATATTCTGGATTTGATGGCTCAAGTTGAGAGAAGTACATTTCAGACTAATGGAGTGCAACATTAGCCAAAGCATAAATATGTTAATTTTAGGGTAATAACACTTGTAACCTATATAGAATATTAAGTAACTTAAAAAGATGAACTTTTCTATTATTATATGTACTTTGGTAGCTATTTGGTCTAAGTTGTGCACAAAGTTGTAGTGTACAACCAATTTATCTGTGCACAAAGTTGTAGTGCACAACGTCATACTAGGAATTGATGGGCTTCTCTCCTTTTCCAAATAGTGCTTGTGAGTCATATTTAGACCTATCCCTAATAGGGTTTGCTTTCCACTTGGGCCAATACAACTGAACATGTCTCTCTTTCATGTGCCAAGCAAGCTGCATGATAGACTTTGCAGTCATTGATATGTGTTGTCGTTGATACTTTCTGGTTGTATATGTTCTAAAGGTTTGTAGAAGGTGAGCTTGTAGAAGATGAGGTTTTAGGTTTGGAAACCATGTTGGTGGTTTTAAGGTTTACGAATTCTCCTTTGATACTAGCATATATGACCCAGGATCCTATTCATTTTTTGATTCAATTCAAAATGATTAGTATGGGCCTGGGTCCTTATTATAAGTATGTTCTTTTATCCTTATAAAAAGTATTTCAAACATAGTGTCATGTACTTATAAAACTAAAGAGGAAGGAATCTATCCCATTTACATATAGGTTAGGGAATGATAACCTCACATAATTCATTTATAAATTTTACAATTTTTAAACGAATCCTTTTTGTCATAAAATTTGTAGTACTATCAAAATAATAAGATGATAAGATATCTTATAGTAGTGTTATGATAAACACATAAGTACAAGACTATAGTAAAAATTTGGAAAGACACCAGTAACCTCTTTGATAATCTAAAATATGAGTGTTGATTCAACAAATAGTTAATAAGTGTCACCTCATTGTATGAAATACCAAGCTACATCAATTATAGAAAATACTAGTTACTTCCATGAAATTCTCAAAGAAGGATTAGTGAACATTGGACCAATTGCAAAGATATAGGACATGATCTCCTCTCTTAGATTTCTTTTCAAGCTATCATGTCCACCACAATAAAGTTGGTTATGAAAAACAATAAAAGGTTAACTAATGTTATACTACTTTTTCTAAAAATATATAACATCTTTATATGTACTTACAATTGTTAGTACTAGTATGTTGCAGTCTCTGTCCACCCACAACAGTCACTATGAACTGGGCCTCTATGCCAATGTTATTGTTCCCTAAAGAAGAACAATTGGACATCATCCTAGATGATCATTCCTTAATCCAACTAACCATAACCAAACATTGGAGTTTTCTAAATGGAAGACACTAGAGGCTTGGTGAAGTGACCCTAAATTTTGGCAATTCTTCACATGTTATCGAGGTTGAGTATGATTTGGTGGGAAATCTTATATCAAAATACATTTGTAGTGATTGGTTAGAAAGATGCTAGTGGGCCATAGTGATAAGCTTTTTCTCCATCTAGTTGGCCATAATACGATAAACGTTTGGATAACCAACATGAACAACAAGAGCCCCAATCATCTACGACGGTATGAGCACATGATGGAGCAAACCAGCTCAGAAAAATCTGATGATGAGGCACGTATCAGTTTAGATTCATATAAATACAGTGAGGAGCTCCGCGACACAACAAAATCATCAAAAAGACCATGGTAGGTCCAATTAAAAAATATAATCCTCCTGAAAAAAAATTGTGTTTACACTTTTTGTCTTAAAGTAATCAATCCTCATAGCTACTTTCTTTTCTGAACTTCAGGAGAAGATCTCCACAATGAAAAGGCCTTGAAGTTACTGATACGGGACCATGTTGGTGTAGTATTTAGTTGTCTATCTATCTAGACTTGTCTGTATTAATAGTGATTTTAATTATGGACATGTTTAGGGGTACACCAACCCCTTTGTTTAGTTACTATTTTGGGGTACACCCCTGTGTGTGGATGTAAAAAGAGATTAATGAATGGAACTGAAAGTTGCCACATGAATGCTTATAATTGAAGTGTATGTTCCCATGAATGTTCCAAATTCACAAATCCATCCTATCTAATGACACATTTGAAACCCAATAACAAAAAGAAATATGCATATCCTATTATGTTACAAATTACTGATAAATTTCATTATAAATGTTCTTTTATCCTTATTATGACTATGTTCTTTTATCCTTATTATAAGTATTTCAAAAAATTCTTGGGTGCCCACCTAGTCGGATAGGCTCACATGAACTTCATTTGCATGATTACACTAGTATTTTCTCATATTGTATAGTCTTTTTTAATATGACATACTTACTCATATATGTTATATGTTTTACTATTTTATAAAATGGATAAGTCTGGGATAGCAGAGGATGACCGAAAGAGCAGTAAATACTTATGTGGAGTATCAAAATTTTTGGATTTTTCTTTTGAACATTCATCGATTGGAGATAAGATTGTATGCCTATGTAGATAGTGTGCTAATGTATACCAGGTCACCAGAAAGACTGCATTGAGCCATCTATTATGGCATGGCTTCTTACCAAGCTATATTTCTTGGGCTTTTCATGGTGAAGATGTTGATGTTCAACTGGATGGTCCTACTGATTAGGGAGATTTCCTGAATGCTGAAAATTTACAAGATATGTTGCATGATACTTTTCCGAGTTTTAGTAAAGATGGAAATACAGAAGGAGTGTTCATCTAGTGATCAACATTTCAATACTGACAAAGTTTATATATTGTTAAAGGATTCTGAGATAGAATTATATCCAGGGTGCAAGAAATATAGCAAACATGCTTGCATCCTAGAATTCTATCACTTGGTTTGTCTTAATGACTTGAGTAAGAAAGCATCATCTATGTTTCTTACGTTCTTTAAGAAGATGCTACTAGAAGGAGAATAATTACCTAATTCATTTTATGAGCTAAAAGAGATGATTACAGGGTTGTGTTTAGATTATGTGAAGATTCATGTTTGTCCAAATGGTTGCATGTTGTTTTGGAAGGATTCTGCTGATAAAGCCGTCTGTGATACATGTGGAGCATCAAGATGGAAAATGATTAAAATCCCAGATGATGATGACAAGCTTGTAAAAAAACCCAAGAGAATACTTGTCAAAGTGCTCAGACACTTTCCACTTATACCACGCCTAATGTGGTTGTTTATGTCATCAAAAACCTCTTCCTTAATGAGGTGGTATGTAGAAGAATATGAAAAAGATGACAAGTTAAGACACCCTGTAGATTCACCTACATGGAAAACATTTGATGTGACACATCTAGAATTTGCTGGAGATGCTAGAAACATTCGATTGGGACTTGCAACTGACGGATTTAATCCTTTTGGGACAATGAGTACTTCTTACAGTACATGGACTGTCGTGATTATTCCATATAACTTACCTCCTTGGTTGTGCATGAAGCAACCATATTTTATGTTGTCCCTACTCATTCCTGGACCAACTTCACCTGAAAATATAGATGTGTACTTGAATCCATTGATTGATGAGTTGAAAGAACTATGGGATACTGGTGAACATACATATGACGCTGGAACTAAGGAATTCTTTCTGATGCATGCTTCTTTGTTATGGACTATTAGTGATTTTCCATTATATGCACAAATATCTGGTTGGAGTACTAAAGGCTACAAATCATGTCCTAATTGTTATAAAGATACTGTCTCACATTGGTTGCCACATAGCCGTAAAGTTTGCTACAGAGGACACCTTAGGTTTTTGCCAACTAGCCATAGATTCTGAAAAGAAGCAATGGCATTTGACGGTGAGCAAGAATTTAGGTGTCGACCTAAACCTCCTTTTGGAGCTCAAATCTTGTCACAATTGGAGGATGGAAGAATTGTAATTAGTAAGAAAAGGCCAAGAGGTAAAGATTGAACACACAATTGGGAAAGGAAAAGCATATTTTTTGAGCTACCATATTGGAAATCTAACATTGTAAGGCACAATCTCAATATCATGCACATTGGGAAGCATATATATGTGAGAGTATTGTTGGAACATTGCTAGGTTTGAAGGATAAAAGTAAGGACAACTTGAATGCAAGGAAGGATTTGGAGGATATGGGAATCAGATTTCCGCTTCATCCAAAAAGTGTTGGTAAATATACCATCCTACCTCCAGCTTGCTATACAATGAGAAAAGATGAAAAAATATTATTTTGCAACCTCCAAAAATCTGTCAAAGTTCCAGACGGGTATGCGTCTAATATATCTAGATGTGCATGGCCAAAGGATCAAAAGATGCTACCAATGAAGAGTCACAAGTATCACGTGTTGATGCAACAACTTCTGCCATTAGCTTTCACTGTGTCCTTGCCCAGTAAGAATGCTAAGTCATGTATTATTAATCTTTGTCGCTATTTTCAAAGGTTGTACACTAAAGTCATAGATCCAAATGATTTTGCTGCATTGGAAAATGTAATAGTTGTGACACTTTGTGAGATGGAGAAGATATTCCCTCCATGTTTTTCTAAAATAATGGTGGATCTATTAGTCCATCTCGCTTGTGAAGCTAAGATAGCCGACCATGTTCAGTATAATTGGATGTATCCAATTTATAGGTAACTTCTCATACGTCGTGATGACTTTACCTATTGGAATGTAGTTTTTCATAATATTTTCCTCAACTTTGTTATCAGGTATCTAATGACCCTAAAAGGATATGTTTGTAATAAAAGAAATCCAGAAGGAATTATAGCAGAAGGATATATAGACGAAGAGTGTCTAACTTTTTGTTCAAGATACTTGGATGGAGTTGAAACAAAATTAAATCAGCCAAATAGAAACGATACTAACAAAGCAAATTTGGAAAACGAGCCAACACTTGATAGTGATGATTGGTCTATTTTCTCAATAGTAGGTCGTGGTATTGGTAAAATGGTAACGTGTCTTAGATGAAAATACATTGAAACAAGCCCATAAGCATGTATTATTCAATTGTGAAGCAATAACATATTCCAATGACATATTGGACATATTTTGTATTCAGGAAGCACTATGATATCATTAGGCAAAAACATCCTCAGAAGTCCTTAAAGGAGGTTCAGAGATTACATAGTAACTCATTTGATGGATGGTTTAAGGAACATGTAAGTTTAGTTGTGTTAATTAAATTTTTTATGCTTCATGAATAAAGTCTAACAAACTTTTCTTTTGTTAGATTGAGACACTCCTAAGAACATAGATGGTGGATGATAAAATCAAGTTTCTTTCGCAAGGTCCTCATCAACTGACCATTAAGTACAAGGTCTATGTTGTCAATTGTCACAAATTTCCTACCAAGGCAAAAGATGCAAATTGAACAACACAAAATAGTGGAGTCTTTCTAGTAGCTAAGACTGATCATTATTCTAAAACCACTGAACACAATCCAATTACTAGAGATGTTACCTACTATGGTGTTTTGAAGGATGTTATTGTGCTCAATTATTATGAACACTTTAAGGTGATATTATTTAAGTGTGATTGGGTGGACATCTACTCAAAGAGGGGAATCAAGCATGATGAACATGGGTTTACTCTTATTAATTTGAGATGACTTCAAACTATAGGAGAACCATTTGTAGTGGCATCTCAAGTTGGACAAGTATTTTATGTAGAAGATGTCATTACAAAAGGGTGGCATTTTGCTGTAAAGATTGCCCCACAGGATATGTTCAACATGGAAGAACAATCTTGTATTGAGAATGTCAAAGCTTATGTGCAAGGTGAAACTAGAGATGGGCCATCAATGACATCATAGGATGAAGATATTGATTGTTACATAGTTAGATTGGATATAGAAGGAATTATTGTTGATAGTTCAACAATTGAAAAAGACCAATCCCAAATTCAGCAGGATGATGAAAGTGTATCTCAAAGTGATGATGATGACAATTATGAATGAGAAGATTGCAAAATATCAACTGATGTTTCTTTTAGTTTGTCATTATTATTTGACTTAAATAAGCCTTTTTTGACATGATGTATCTCTTTAATTTCCTGTTTCACATTGCGCTCTACCTAGGTGTATGCATTTTACATGTCTGACATTCTTCTTAATCAAATGTATCATTGTATCTGTTGTCGTTTATAATTATATTTTCTTAAATATCTATGTTTCATTTTTAAATATCAATTATAAAAGTTTTATTATGTTGTTCAATATTTTTTAAATGTCTTCATTTTTATGTGACTTGATATACTCAGGATGAGAGAACAGTACAATGACAACTGCCATAACAAGACAACCACAAGGAATGATAAGAACAACAACAATGACTCTTGTACGGTGTCTCATTTACCTAACATTACTCGACATGGTTGTTGGCAATCTTTGAACCTACCATCCTCAAATCGCTCCAAAATTTTTTTAGCTTCCCTTCCAGCTAAAATTCATAATGATAGAGCAAACAAATTCAATAAAACTACTGCTAGCTCTACAAAAAATACCCAATCAGCCACGTCTCCCCAAGACTCCTATATTGTTGGTGGTTCAAAATCCTCTCAAACATGCACAACTGAAAAGGAGATGGGAACAAGGTTCCAAAATTGGCACAACAAAGAAAGTGTTGATAAAGTTATAAGATAAAGAAATTCACAGCTATCACGTGTGACTAATGTCAATGCTTCAGTGTTTATTCATTCAAGAATTGCAGAGAATAGATATGCCAATAACCAAAATAGAAATGCATTTCCTGATAACATGGACCAAAATGACATCTCTGATCACCATGTTGAGTCATTGAATGTTACAACAACACCTTCTAATGGGCTAGGCAATCATTTCATTTATATCATTGCATTTATAGTGCTACATTTAATGATATATAATTTTCCATATATATATTTTATCCTTTATTAATGAATGCTTAGGTCAAAAACATCGAGCATGTGGTCGAACACAATGCTTGAAAGTCTAGAAAAGATAGACCGACGATCTAATTCCCATTGAGAAAAATCAATTTGGACAACCATTAGGTGAAAACCAATGTCACTTATCAAGTTTTCTGACAACCATTGCAAGATATCCCAATCTTTTTCCACTAAACTATGAGGACTGGAGATGATTTCTAGCAAATAAAAAAGATTCTATATGGAATTTTGTGAAGGTATACTATTAAATTTTATTTTTAAATGGTTAAATGAAACTTCTAATTGATATCCTTTATGTCGGTTGAGTAAATTCACAATGGATTCAGATCTGAAGGAGTGGACAATGAAGAGACTAGGAAAGAAATGGAAGGACCACAAGTGGGATTTAAGGAGACTACACTTCCTAGAAGATAGTCCATACGAACAATTGCTTGAACAAGTTGTTCTCCGCGTGGACAAGTCTCATTGGAGATTTCTTATGGATTATTGGAGGAGTAATAAAGGAAAGGTAACATTTTTTTTCTATTCATTGATACGTAAAGTACTTCACATATAATTACTATGCACAATATTGCAATGTTTTCCACAAAGGAAGTCTATAACTAACAAGATAAGTAGAAAATTTTAAAAGGTTACCCACAATATAGGAACCAAGTCATTTGCATGTCTGAAATATGATGTAAGTTAGTAATTTTTGTGATCCATTTAGACAATTTGATGGAATCTGTATATTTGATGTTTACAATAACCTTGTTTGAATGATAAAGATGGAGAAGAAAACAAGTGAAGAAGTGGATCCCATAATATTTTTGAGAAAACTCATCGTAAAAAAGATGGGAGCATAGTTGATGTTGAATATGCCAAAGTTTTGGTACAACACATCCTATCCTATAGTATTATGTTACATATACTAATTTTAAAGAGATGAATATTTGGTATAAAATGCGTCTCCTATGATTTGTTGTATGTAGGAAAATTGTTTTGAGGTAGGAGAAGAGCTGCGAAGAAAACAACCTGATGTTACTTTAGATGAAATTTATAGGCATGTTATGGGAGAAGAGGGACCAGGATATGTTTGTGGTTATGGACTTGGACCATCACCTTCTGATATCTAGGGCAAGAACCATAAATCCCGAGAAGCTGAAGAAGCGCAAAGGAAGCATTTCCAGGATAAGCTTGAAGAACAACGGTTGGAATTTGATGCAAAACTTCAAGAACAAAAGGATAAATTCAACGAAAAATTAGAGGAGTTAGTTGCCTTAACTAGAGTAGCAAACAGTCAAGCACAACATGTTGGCACTGGCCAAGTATGAATACATTTTATACAAGATGTGTGGTATCAATTATTTTCCATGTTGACTTTTATGGACTTATGACAAAAATAAAATAATTGTGCAGACAAACTTATCAATGCAAACTCCACTCCATATAAGACATTCATCATTTAAGAAGGGACAAGTATGTTTGTATTTTTGTAAATTGCACTTCATTTTATGTTTATATAAATTTGTTATGTAAACTATATTTTGTTTCTAGGATGTGTATCTACTGAGTTTTACATATCCATACGCTAGAATTGCATTCGGTCGAGTATATGAGGTTGACCCCATGAAAAGGGTGGGAGGTGAAATTTTAGGCTCATCATTTGTTGCTGTTTTTATAGAGGTTGATTTGTTGGGCTAAGATTCTCTAGTGAGACCTTATGATCAATATCAATCGATTGATGATGTTGTTAGCAACATCATAGCATGGCCAAAAACACATATGTTGCCAAGGTGAGCATAAAGTATTTCTTATACTGTTACATAATTGCAAACAAAAGTAGTATCTATAGTTGTTTCCATTTGTTGCAGGACATGAAGTTTAAAGCTAATTGCATTCTTGGATACTATCTAAAGAGAGGAGAGCTATAGTATTTTTTATTTAATCCAATTTTTTATTTGTACATGACAATCCAAATAATGGTGTTTCATGTCCATCGTCATAGACAATGTTGCCAATAACAATCCTATTTTGTTTTGACCTGCTTTTAATTTTTTTATGGAGAACCGTAGTATTATGGATGATACACACACTATGATTGGTTTGTGGTTTTTAGCTATGAGTAGTGTTTTAGATTCTTGTTTGTGAGATTTACATATTAGCAATGTTTACATTTGTGATGGATCATCTATGCATTTGTTCTTACTATGGATTAATGACTTTGGGATATATATTAATGTTTCATCTTAGTATATTCAAGATCTGATTTGGAGCTTAGAAATTGGTCATTGAGATCCATTCTTCTATTTAGCTGGTTTGGTTATGTTGGCATAAGGCCCTTCAAGATCTAGCTATTTTATCTATATCACTTGAGATGTAGAAAGCTTCCAGATCTAGCTATTTTATCTATATCACTTGAGATGTAGAAAGCTTCCAGATCTAGCTATTTGGAAGGAATATTGAAACAGGAAGTACAACAAAACAACCCACATCTTGAGGTCTCACATCACTTGAGGTCTCACATCTTACCTTTTGGGTAATTCATTTGAGTTGTGCTTGTATGTGGATTCTTAACTTATTTGTTAGCTGAAGCATCTGAATCAAGAACTCATAAGTAAGGTAATAGTGTTTCCCTTTCTCGCCATAATGGTTTTTCACACAGAGAGCTTAATAATTCAAATATGAGTAGTGAAGATTGCTTGAAGGTTACAACTGTGCAGATACGTCCCAAATTAAATACCACCTTCTTAATCATCATTGTTATACATCTATACATATGAAGGTTGAATGGAAGTACTACAATTTATGTCTTCCATATCTGTGCAAATAGGTCCAATTTATGGACGACAACTGGGATCTTTAGAAGAAAACTCAGTAGATAAATCTGACGATTGTGCTTTAGGTTGGTCAACCAAAAAGAATTGAAGTTACTGATTTTCTTTATTTGCACCATGTAGCATTTCATTCTTTCTTCATTTCTTACTGTTTAAAGCTAATTTTAGACTTTATGTAACTAGGTTATCCTCAAAGATTTTGATGAATAATTCACGATTGCAGAAGTCTCCTATTGTACCATAACCTCTAGATCATGTTATCATCATATATAATAAAGAAGGTAAATGTAAGTGCTACTCTAGAAATCTGTAGTTGCATTTGTATTTATATCTTGAAGAATAAACTAAACATGAACTAGATAGATAGTTTTTATTATATTTCCATAAGTGAACAAGGATATAAACCAAGTGAAATGTATATATATACAAAGATGGAACATCCCTGCTCTTAGAAGTATTACCTTTAAGAACTCTAAATAAATTTACAAGTCTGAATATTATCTGAAATGCAGATTTTTAGCTACATTGTAACGTAGAAGTATTACCCTTAAGAACTCTAAATAAATTTCCCCTATCTGCAGTAGCAATTGAGGTGGCAAGCTACTTGATGCCACTTTGCAATTGAGCAGTAACAAAATAAGTAGTAGCTAACTTTGTATGAGTTTTTCTCAAATTCAAAGGTGCATTTTGATTTTGTGCTTTTGTTAATATACCCCTTTTAGACGTGCTTATCCACACTAACACACAATGGTGGTTCGAAAGAGGCTTCATTAAGTAAATAGTAAACCCAGGGATAACAAAAGGAAAACATTATATTGTATTAATGTATAAGTAAGGGGTCTATTGGTGCACAATTTAACATAATCTAAGTCTCTTGAACAAGTTGCAGATCAAACACCATGCCCTAAGAAGAGTGACCATAGTCTAGATAGGACATATATTATTACTGTTATGGATTTAAATCTATATCTCTACTTGCCATGTTTCTATTGTATAGTCTGACATGATTTTTGTATGTTTTTCATATCGAATATGAATTTTGATAATAGTTGCATCAAGTGTTAGGGAGAGAAGGCAAAGGCTAGTAGTCGATTGGCTTCCATACCCACACCATATTCTACCTAGAATGGATATATTTGAAATCCTTAGGCTTCATTGGGGTGAGAGTGAGTATTTTGTAGGCTAGGGCAATCTGTAGCTTCTATATCTTCTTTAGATTACCATTAATTTGTTTACACTTCACATGAACGTATGTTTTAGTGACATACACCTTTTTTATATACTCCATAGCCATTTACTTAGCCTTTTTAGTTGCCCTTGTTCAAGGTCTCTTTGACCAAAACTCTATTACTTCATAGACCAGACCTTGATGACCACGAGTGCACTTGATAAAGAAGACCAAGGTTAGGAAGTGGTCTGGATACAACTTGATCCAAGGAAGGAAATGTATTGCAACCTTAGTTTTCTTCATTGAGGATAAGTCTCATGCATAATCTGATAAATTATATGCAGCAACAAACGTGCATATGGTGATAGTTCTGGCTCAAGGATTAGAAATGCTAGCCTTACACATGGGCTATAAGTTGCACGAATGAAGCTACAATGTCAAACGATTGTATTGTTGCTAGTTGGCTTTTAGCAAGTATTTATATATGCCTCATATTATTAGGTAGTCTATTTATCACAGTGTTAGTCGCTGTCACCAATTGCTTCCTATTTTTTGCAGACCTGCTCACCCTTGTATAGAAAACCCTACAAGATGATTATCAATTTCCTTAATATGCTTGTTGTAAGTAATGACCGTACACCTTGTGTACATGTGAAGTAGAAACATTGATTCCTTTGATACTATAAAATTTAGAGTAGATTGCTTAATGGTGGTCCAAAAGAATTGTTCTGAAGTGTGTATTCCTCTCTGTTAAGTCATATGACATTGTTGGTTTTGTTATGCAAGCCTCTGTGTCCTTTTTTACCATTTTTTCATTACATTCACACCAGTCATCTTAAATCTATCTCCTGCTTTTTTTTATGAGTTGGTTAATTTGACCATATTTTGTCGGCTTTAGGTACTTTCTTACTTAATTGGTTGTGAGAATTTAAATCTATTGCATGTGCTTGCCTTGTATTGATATTGCCTATGAAGCCGGTGCTATCTATGTCAGAGTGGTTATCTCACAAAGACTATGCATGTCATCATGACCATAGCCAATGGGCATTTGTGGGTTTGAACAAACATGTGGTATGGTATTTTTTATATGTACATGGTTTTTATTGCAAGTTAATTGACTTAAAACTCTAGACTTGCAAACATATTCGATTTGAATGGCATTATTCATTAAATGAAACTACATTGGAAATTATTAGCCAAAATACCTTTCATATTCAAAAGGGGTGCATGTTCACCTCTAAATCAAACCACAAATGAATTGTAAATATTTAACAATGCACATTGGAGACATTTTATCATGTGTGATTATGTTCAGCTAGTGCTATTTGAACTGTTGGTGGTTCAATACTAACCATTATTATGATTATCTATAGAGTTTCTGGTCTGCTACCTTACTACTTTCAACAACCTCAACTTCCATCCTATTGCATATTCACCCTATTTAGTTGTTTTGAAGTTGTGTGGTTATATTAATTTCTAATTGTCTTATGGTTTATTGTAGGGAACCAAGATTGCTTCTGAGGAAATCAAACACCGAGTCTTTGAGGTTTGTCTATCTGATCTGTAGCAGGATGAAGATCAGTCATACATGAAGATCTATCTAAGGGTTGAGGATGTCCAAGGGAAAAATGTTCTCACCAATTTCTAGGGCATGGATTTTACCACTGACAAGCTCAAATATCTAGTCTGTAAGTGGCTGACTCTTATTGAGGCCCATGTAGACGTCAAGACTACTGATAATTACACCCTCAGGTTGTTCTGCATAGGTTTCACCGAGAGAAGGCCTAATCAAGTAAAGAGAACCTCTTATGCTCAGTCTAGTCAAATTAGGTAGATCTGTAAAAAGATGATTGAGATCATGGTCAACCAAGAATGTTCTTGTGATCTTAAGGAGCTTGTCTTGAAGTTCATCTTGGAGGTTATTAGCAAAGAAATCAAGAAGGCAACGTCTAGAATCTACCCTCTTCAAAATGTCTTCATCCGTAAAGTAAAGATCTTGAAGGCTCCAAAGTTTGACCTTGGGAAACTAATGGAGGTGCATGGTGATTATTCTGAAGATGCTGGCCTCAAGGTGGATCTCCCTGACAAAAGAGGTAGCTAAACCAGAGCCTGAGGTCGTAGGGTCTTAAATGTGTGATTCTTATAGTGTTCTCTCCTACCTTAGTGGCTGAATGAGAGAATTACCAAGTAGTAAAGTTTTGTAAGGATGTTTGTTAATTTATTTGGAAGCGATTTGTTTGTAAAAAAAATGTTGTATGAAAGTATATCAATGGTGTTGTATTCAATATAAGGGGCAAGGTAAAATTTCCTCCCCATGTAATTGTCATTTGATTATAAATAAAAAATATTCATACTTTTGGAAAACTGAGTTCTGTTGCATTTGGCATTCAATTAGAAAACTTGATAATGAACTAAAAATTGAATGACTAAAAGACATAAAAATGTAGTAATATAGAACTAGTATGTCATTTGTGGCTTTTTAAATGCAATTACACTAATAAAAAATCATTTCATACACCAACATAAAACAAAATAGTGGCATTTGTATAAAAGCCAATTGATGGATAATGGCTTTTTTATAAATGCCAAATGATGTTTTAGTGGCCTTTATTTGGCATTTATTGGAAGCCACGAAAGATAAATGTTTAGTGGTGTTTACAACTTACACTACTATCTTACTAGTAGCATTGGTACTAGAGGAATTTTTTTAAGTGTCAAAAAATGCCACTAAACATGTTTAATGGCGTTTTTTAAGTGGCATTTCTAAAAGGCCACTAATGTGAATGTTTGTTGTAGTGGTTTTATCTTCCTAGTAAAATAAATGGTAAGTTGCTTCCGCAGTTAATAAGATTCGGTGTTATTCAAGTTATAAAACTTTCTTTTATGTTTATTTTAAGTGATTCAAAAAAGAAAAAGTTAAGAGTGATCTTTGTATTACGTTAAATGCTCAATTTATGCTCTAATCTCATGATTAGTGGTAATTATGAGATTGGGGTGTGAAATATTGGCTTTACACCTATAGAGCCCAGATTGACTATAGGGAGTAGAAGATTCTTATTAGGAAGCCTAGACATCCACACTTCACCATTTGAGCAAGGAGAGATGCAACTACCAGCCTTTATGTGTCATCCTTGAAGGCCGAGCAGATGATATCCAAAGGTTGCTGAGCATACCTAGCCATAGTTACCAAACCTGAGACTAGGGTGCGACACTTAGAGGAGATAGAGGTGGTTTGGGAGTATGCAGACGTGTTTCCAGATGATCTAGTAGGGATTCCCCCTGAGAGAGAGGTGGATTTCTCCATTGAGTTAGCTCCCAGAACTAACCCTATATCTAAGGCATTCTATAGAATGGCCCCTGCCGAGTTTCTCTAGTTGAAAACCCAATTGCAGGAGTTGTTAGATAAAGGTTTTATCCAGCCCAATACATCACCATGGGGAGCACCAGTCCTCTTTGTGAAGAAGAAGGACGGATCACTCTAGATGTGTATTGATTACCGGATGATCAACTAGGTGATCATTAAGAACAAGTACCCTTTACCCAGGATAGATGACCTATTTGACCAACTCAAATTGGCTCAAGTCTTTTCCAATATTGAATTGAGGTCAGGATACCATCAGGTGAGAGTGAGAAGTGAGTATATACCTAAAATGGCTTTTCGAACCCGATATGGTCATTATGAGTTTGTGGTCATGCTGTTTGGGTTGTCCAATACACCTAGTGTCTTTATAAACATTATGAACTGTGTGCGACAACCTTTCCTTGATTCCTTTGTAATAGTGTTCATATACGACATCTTGGTGTACTCCGATGACCTAGCCCAACACCGTGACCATCTGGGTAGAGTCCTTGACATCCTGAGAAAGCAGAAGTTTTACAGAAAGTTCTCAAAATGTGAGTTTTGGATAGACCAAGTCATGTTTCTTGGACACATCCCAGGAGGAACGGTCACCATAGATCCAGCCAAAGTGTTGGTAGTTCAAGACTGGCCTGCACCAAAGAACCCCTCTGAGATTCATAGCTTCTTGGGGTTGGTCGGATACTATCGATGCTTCATCAAGGATTTCTCAAAGACCGCCTTGCCACTGACCATGTTGACTCAGAAGGATGTGAAGTTCGTGTGGTCTGATGTATGTGAGGATCATTTCCATGAGCTAAAGGAGAAGCTTCCCACTGCCCCAATGTTGACCCTACCTTCTGACAATGAGGGTTTTGTGATATTCACTGATGCTTCGAAGATGGGACTTGGTTGTGTGTTGGAACAAGACCGACATGTGGTTGCATATGCTTCCCGACAACTCAATCTCAACTAGGTGAATTACCCAACACATGACTTAGAACTGGCTGTTATCATCCATGTGTTGAAGATATGGTGGCATTACCTATACGATGCTACCTTTGAAATCCTCACTGGCCATAAGAGTTTGAAGTACCCCCTGACATAGAGAGACTTGAACCTACGACAGCGATGATGGATGGAGTACATGAAGGATTACGACTTCACCGTCGCCTATCATCCTAGTAAGGCAAATGTCATAGCTGATGCTTTGAGTCAGAAACAACTCATGTGTGCAGTTTTTTTGTCTAGTCAGTGGAAGAGCTTAGAGGAGTTGGTGGAGTGGACTCCACAACCGTTAGAGGATCGAGTTCGACTAGCCAACATACAGATTCAATCATAGTTGTTGGGCAAGATCGTAGCAGCACAATTAGTCAGTAGGGAACTTGACAAGATGAAGGGCTTGATGAAGAAGCCATACACCTGTCTCTCAATGGGAGTGGATAGAGGGATCAGATTCGAGAATCGCATATTGGTTCCTAAGGATTCACCATGAAGGGAATGTATCCTACAAGAGGCTCATTGTTCTAAGTACACAGTGCACTCGGGAACTACCAAGATGTTTAAGGATATGCAGAGGTATTTCTGGTGGCCAGGAATGAAGAGAGACATTGCGGCATATGTGGCCAGCTGTCTTACGTGCCAGATGGTGAAGGATGAACATCAACGACCCAGTGGAATTTTACAGTTGATAGAGATTCCAGTGGAAATGGGAACATATCACCATGGATTTTGTGGTGGGTCTACCCCAGACTAAGAAAGGTCATGATGGGATATGGGTTGTGGTAGATCACCTTACAAAGTCAGCACACTTCCTTGCCCTAATGACTAATACCAAGGTGTTAGATCTAGCTGAGCTATATATTAGAGAGATAGTACATTTGCTTGGCGTACCCAGTTCCATCATCTCTGATAGAGACCCAAAGTTTACTTCTAAGTTGTAGAATCAAGTTCAAGAGGAACTTGGTACAAGGTTGAAGTTTAGTACCACTTATCACCCCCATATGGATGGTCAATCAGAGAGGATGATCCAGACATTAGAGGATCTGTTGAGAGCTTGTGTGCTCAATTGGGGTGGATCGTGGGAACAATACCGTTAGCCGAGTTTTCCTACAACAACAGATACCAATCTAGTATCGGGATCCCTCTGTATGAAGCTCTTTATGGGAGACTTTGTCGGTCACCGCTTCACTGGGATGATGTCGGTGACAGGACCTTATTGAGGTCAGATGAACTCCAAGTGTATGCTGATAAAGTTTCTTTGATCAAGCAGAGGCTAAAGAGAGCCCAGGATTGACAGAAGTCATAGGCTAATGTGAAGCGGACTAACGTGCAGTTCACTATGGGAGAGCATGTATTTTTTAAAATCTGACCGCTCTGAGCTATAGCCAAGAACAGAGGAAAGTTAAGTCCCCAATATGTGGGTCCGTTTGAGGTATTAGAACGGATTGGTGAAGCTGCATATCATTTGGCATTACCCTCTAAATACAGTATGATGCATGTTGTGTTACATGTGTCCAATCTGAAGTAATATGTGCAAGATCCGAGTCATGTGCTGAGCATTGAGCCTATTGAGCTTCAAGGGAAGCTAACCTATCCTGAGTCACCTTTGCAGATTCTAGATACCAAGGTGAAAGAACTGAGATGTAAGAATATAGAGATGGTAAAGGTTCTTTGGAAACACCATGGAGAGGATGAGGCCACATGGGAGCTGAAGACGGGCATGGAAAAAGCATATCCTGACTTGTTTGTTTGATTGTTGAATTTTGAGGGCAAAATTCCTATAAGGAGGGTAGAATGTTATAATCTAATTTTTCCTAAACCATGTAATGAGATTTGTAAATCTCCTTTTAATGATAAATGAAATCAATGGTTGATTTATTTGTTTGAATTGGATGAATTTCATTTATAATAGCCTTGTTTGGTTGCTTAGTGGGCCTTATTAGCTATTGAGCCCAATTACAAGAAAAAGAAAGATAAAAGAAAAAGGAATTTATATAATAAAAGGAATAAGTAAGAAAGAGAGAAAAGACAAAGCAAAAAAGGCAAAGGAATATTTCCCAAGATGGGATTTTGTGCCTTTAGGGTTTCCTGAGGTCCAAGGAATCCATGATGATAAGATAATGAAAAAAGAAAGAGGAAATATCAATTAATTTGGTTTTATTAATGAAGGAAAATCCCTTTTCCTTTGGAATTTGGGTTTCAAATTTAATATACGAGTAGATAATGCCAATATAGAGTTTCGTCTAAAATTTGAGTGAAAAATAATAAATGAGGAGAGAGATATGATTTTTACAAGATTTCATTGTTTAATACCCTTTTTCCCTCATTTTTAAGAAATAGAAATAAGGGATCAATGACAACCGTTGGATGCCTCGTGTGGTCCAGAGGATCACAGATCCAACGGTGGATGTCCATCGCCCACCTCGAGTCAGAGAAGGAAAGGGAGAGGGAAACTGAGATTTCCCAATGTGATTTCCTCGCATTTCTTCCCACCTGCCATGAATCCAAGAACACGACGGTCTCTGGGAGGCAATTTCGCGCACAACTGACCCTATTCTTAGAGTGTCCCAAGGTTTCTAGAGGAAAAACCCAATCAGGCTGAGGGACAGGCAGCGTTGAGGGTAGGGAAACCCTAAAGGAGCCCCCAAATCCTATAAATAGACCCCCTCTCAATTTCTCACATCATCGCAAATCCAAACGGCTGCCTCTCGAGTCCTAGCTCCCTCTCTACCCCTCGATTGATCCCTCTCTGGTGAGGACTCCACCTCGGCACTACCGTGTTTCGAGCGTCAGGAAAGGAAGGAGATGAGGAGCAGACGACATCCGATTGAGGTCCACCGTGGTCTCGTGACAAGATCTAATGGTCCCAGGCCCGGCCGGCTAAATTATCGTGTGAGTGGAGGCACCTGACGTAGATCGTCAGATCCGAAGGACGGACTAGTGGACCATCGATCAAACGGCCCCATATTTTTGGTAAATCGCCCTCTCAGCTCAAATATTCCCAAAATATGTTCTCCTTGTAAAATTCATAGAAATTACTAGGAAACTCTAATGATGAAAATTAATATATGAAAGTTGATCAGAAAAATACGAGGAACAATATAAAAATGGTCTGACAACCTAATTTCGTTTCTATTTGCAAAATTATGTTAAGTTGATGGAAAATGTATTATAATTTGGTTAGAAACCCTAATTGAGATCAATGGATGAATTTATGAAGCTTAATGGGTTAATTCGAGTAATATTAACATGTTGAATGATAATAATAGGCTTGTTTTAGGGTTTTAAACCAAGTATGAATGATAATTCATCTAGAAACCCTAATTTAGAGTAAAAGAAGGGAAGATCATATTTAATTCAAAAATATGGAAATATGTTGTTAATGGTGATCCTAAGCCTGTTAGAAGAAATAGGATGAGAAACTTAGGGTTTATAAGTAGTTTTGTCTAATTAGGGTTTGTGGTACTAAAAGTGAAGGCAAAACCCTAATTGCAAGTGAAACCCTAAAAAGAGGGTAGAAACCCTAAAAAGAAATAGAAATCCTAAGGAGCAAGTTGGTTTGGATAGATCTTGATAAAAGGAAATTGTATGTTTATTTCAGGATTCTTGTACTTTCTTGCTTGATTGGATTTCCCTACTTGGTTGATTCTATCTCAAAAATCAGCAGTATAGGTATGTGGTTATTTATCAGTAATCGATTTAGTTTTACGGAGTTTTCTCGAATGATTGATCGAATTGGATGCAACCTAACTGTTGGATGTTCATTAATGCAAATCTTTAAAGTCACTATGATTATCACAATTAATTATAAATGTGCATTCTCGCACCTACATGCCACCGTGATGTATGATGCATGACCAAGCCCTGGGGGGAAGGTCAATTAGGTCAAGCCCACCATTTGGGTACCATGAGAGGTGACCCCAGGCACCAAGCTCAGGATGGAGAAGGTGGCCTTATGTTTCTTGCATGACTATTGGGAACCATGTGAGGTGACCCCAGGAACCAAGCTCAGGATGGAGAAGGTGGCCTTATGTCTAGTGCAAAGGAAAAACCCTAGAGAGGGTATTCTAAGGTTAGGGAAAAAGCAGTGGAGAATGTCACATTGAAAATGTAATTTGGATTGTTAAATAACTTAATTGTGATATTTAGGTTGTTAACAATATTTGTGAAATTTTGGTTGTCCCCACATACCAGCATATTCATTTATGTTGACTGACACATTGTTTGTCAGCATTTTAGGTACAATATGAAAAGGACAAACAGTAAAGTGATACATTGTGAATATATGAATTAAAGTACAAGGAGGATTAGTTAGAATAGACTCTAGTTGTGTATAGAAGTCTAGAAATCCAAGATTTTAAAAAGGTATGTAAAGTTTTATTTTATTCCTACTTTTCAGTATAGTTTTGGTAGAATTTAGCAATTATTATTGATTATTTGTTGAACCATTGATCCAAAAAATTGGGATAACGGCTCTGACCTTTTGGTCTCCCTTAATTGGGGGTCACCGGGAGGTGGGGTCGTTACATCATTCCTAGTCAACCTTATTAGGGGTGAAACAACAACACTTTCTTCACCTTACTAGGATTTACACAACCTACTTAGAAGGCATATCATAACCCCATAAAGAAATTTAATCAACCCCAATCTCACTCTTGTTCAACTTATCTCATAACTATTGCTGCTTCGGCAACCCAAAGGTTTTTGAAGAAATATTGATCATATTTTGAGCATATTTGAAATACTTTGACAAGTCATCATTCAAAGCTTGATATAACTTGTATAACATGACTGGAACACTCTGTTCCTCCTATTCATTAATTCTATTTGTACATCGGTTATTCTAAAGGAAATAACTCTAAACTCATCATGGTCATGTGAATTATGTCATCCAATCTAACTCCTATGCATTGATATTTGTTCATAGGTTTATCTTAAAGGAACACGGTATCACATATCTATTAACCAACAAACCATGTATCGTTGATAGTGGTCTTTCCCAACTATCACTGAACCATACACAACATTATAGATCGCTTTTTTTTTCCTTCCAAACAACATTTAGAGGGTCATCATCAACTCTCTCTCCCTCTCTCTATGGAAGATGAATACTTGGAATGTTCATTTAATAAACATCTCCAACCTTCACATATTTCTCATATTATTAATAGATCTTAGATACTAGGATTCATTACCTTGGTATCCACCTCATGTGCTATAAGCAACTCACATCCTTATATCATCTAATTTTACCAACATAACAAATATCAAGACATATAAGAGGAGTCTTCCTAATTATTGGAAGGCTAAAAAGAAAAATCATGAAAAACTTTATGAACTTGGAACCATAGTCCGAACAACCTTATGCTATAATAATATATCCACCCTCATGTTTACAATGAATCCACACATACCAAGTGGAAATGATCCACTTGAAAGCTGTACCCTAGAAAGAAAAGACACAAAGGGAAACACACTTCCCACATGATAGCAACATTGTTCAAGGTCACTACCAAAAAGGTAACCAATTCTATTTTCATTATGCAAGTTACAACTTCTTATGTATAATTTTACCTTTTTCATTTCAGGTTCCTTTCCATTAGCATAGAAATCATCATGATTAACATATCTCATTACTCCTTCCTTGACGACTATTTATCACACTTGGTATGTTCTCTTATTTTATTATGTTTTTCAACCACTTATCGATAGGTAAATCATCATATTCCACTTTTCTTCATTAAATCGAGATCATCTCCCTAAATTTCTTTCACATGCCATGTTGATTTTTCATTAAAATTTTCTTATACACATAGGTTGGTCTGAGATTAACTCAGGTTCCACCTTATTTATTTGTCATTGATCCCATTCATCTTCTCATTTTGTACTTGTTATAGGAGTTCTTTCCATCTTATGTGGATTTCATACCTTGATTCACTTTATAAGCATAGACTTATCTATCTTTTACTTTATTATCATCTTGAATCACATCTTCAAGAATTCCTCTTTTCCTTATTTGTATTCAGATTTATATTTCATGGTGTTGTATCTTTCTCTTATAGTTACCAAACATTCACATTTGGATAGATTATGATGCAATTTCCATCTTCTTTAAGATAGGATTGAGATATTCACACCATGATTTGTTATTCGTTATGCTCTTTAGATTGTCCCAAAATGATTACTTGATCAGAGTAATCAGAAAGATAACAATCTAAGAGTTCCATACTTACATTTCTTCAATAATTGAATACATGGCCAAGACACCAAGTACTGAGATTAGGAAGTATTCACCATACTTTTATGTCATATTCCTACTATTGACATCATCCTAGTCCTAAGTCCTAGTATCCTTGTAGACTCAGTAAACCTAAAGATCTGATACCAACTTGTGAGAACCTATTACTCTAAACGAGATTACTCAAAACATGAAACACAATCAATCACCAATTAACCACATACACAAAAATATGGGTAAATTAAAACCGATTTCAACATCAGCACCTGCTAAAAAACATTTGCATATATACACAGGAGAACAATATTCATATATTCAACACAAACAAGCATTAACATGCTAACAACATTCTGATTCATTTGAAACACCATATACAAACTTTTCTTGCCCAAACCTGAGAGTACAGGGATGACTCTAGGACACACTAGACATCTAATCAACTTTCTCAGAGATTCATTACTATAGCTCCCCTTTACTTCCACCTATTTATTTTCATTACTTCCGATTACCTAAAAAAATGTGGAAAACCACAAGGATGAGACCCATTCCCAGCAAGAGATATAACCTCCAAAAATGTTTATTGATTACATCACTTTTAAGCAATTAAATAGTTGAGAAAATTAAATATATATAACAAATAAGCTCAGGAGCACTAATGATTAACAAAATGCACAAGGGAGTAGATAATAAATATCATCATTAGCCAGACTATCATCCTTTATCTTGTTGATAATATAAGTAATTCAGTAGCATATGCATATCTAGAATCATGAGCAAGTCTAGTAACATATCATAGCTAACAACATGAGCATGTCTAATTGATTGAACATATAAAAATTATTAGAAGGGCTAACAACATAAGCAAAACTATCTGGATAAGCATGATCAACAGTATATGCATCTCTTGTTACAAGGCATGGCTAGCATGCTAAATATAACTAACAACATTAAATAGCTAGCATCATGATTATAATCAGAAGTAGCAGTATAGTTATCAACATAATCATGGCAACTTTATGTACACATCTACAATCTTAAGCATATCCACAACATAAGTATATCTACTATCTCTTAATTGCACTAAGCATCATCTTTATGTAAAGATAACAAACAAGGGTTATCATCCAATGTGAAATGTCATGTATAACCCTAAACAAATATGCTACATGACTGTATTACATCTTTTATTACGCCCTGAGGAAATTGAGATACTACTCAAAATCCAACTAACCACTGCTAAGTCGAAATTAGTGTCATACAAGATCTAGGAAGAGATGGACTCCTAAGATCTTATCCACCCCTAGTCAGTACGGGTCTGGCACAATGACACATAAGGTCAAGCTGCTAACAACCTAGTCTATCCTTGGTACAGTTCACACCACTAGCGAAAGGAGGTGGGTACGCATACCCTACCATCTGAGGTACAACTGCTATTGTCCTCCAATCTTGTCACATATATAATCACCAAGACACGACAACAACTGTTCTCAATCAAATCAGATGTATGAGGCATGACCATAGCCAACCTCCACAATCTGCATTGTGGATGACAAGGATATATCCTCAACTTGACACCCCCACATGTGCAATAGTATGTTCTCCGAGTTTCCCTTAGGAATACTTGTTTCACCATCTGGCAATTTCTGACACTCAGATGGATCTATGGCACATGGCACTTCATGATTAGAGTTGCACTTGATTAATTATGCCAATTGGGTGAATTCAGGCTGCATCAAACAAGTGGTCATACAAAACCTAATTTATTTCTAGAAAGAATATAAATATCACAACTTTTAAAAGATATAAAATGTGTGAAATATAATTTATCATCTCATCATCACATGGTACTATTCACTTGCCATTTATGAGACCACACTAGTCATCATACTATCACAAGATTTTCACAATATCATAGGGTATCAACCCTTATCAAGATAAGAGGATTACACCTCATTCATGATTCAACCATGCCCAAAGGTCATTAAGACCATCACACTATCACAGGATGTAAATCCTTTTCACAATATCATAGGGTATCAACCCTTATCAACACAAGAGGATTACACCTCATTCAGGGTTCAACCATGCCCAAACATTATTAAGACCATCATATTATTCCCTGTAAGATTGTCATTATCTTTGCATGCCTTATAACAAGGCTCAACAACATCACTTACATATAATGCACATGATCAACACAATATTGCATTAATGAGCTAGGAGATATTCATAAACAATCATAGCAGGTTATATTAACATTAAGAACATTCCTTTATTACATCAACATGCAAGGAATCTAGATATGATTAACACTCATCATATTCATAATGCACATGTTTAACATAAGAAAGTATCAACCATGTGGCTATGATAACCACAAATTAACACATTTAAGGTTATGATCATGTTAAGGAGGTTATCCCACCATCATTCCATCATATAAGAATGTTAAACATGAATACTTGTCTTTATCTATTTGCATTAGAGTTAGGTTCAACATGATAAATTATATCAATGTTACTAATTAGCACTTATACCCAAAGCCTAACTCACGACATCCCCATTGGAACATGGATGCATAAGGTGAAGCATCACCATCACATTCCATACTATTATCAAGTATTAACCTACACATAAATCAAGGTGTAACCATCAGGTTATAGCTTACTAGGGTTTCAACAATAGTAATAGAGTAATCCATGATTGTATTAGTCATTCAAGGACTATTCATACACAATTACCATCATTTAGTTATATTAAAGTTAGGTATAACAAGATATACCTCATTAGGGTTACATATATACACAATATGGTTTTCATCCTTTCTATTCATATGAGTGAGTAGGTAAGACTACCTTGTTAAGGGTAACCCTCATCAATCAACCCATATCACTATACTCCAATGACACCCAGAACCATTGGATGTTTAAAAGGTAAGACCACTGGTTGTTTACATAAGTAAACACTTTGGATAAACCATCTATAAAGTCCTATATTTGTTCTCTAGAAAGAGTCACCATTTAACCCTATACATCCCTTGATTAACAACACAAAAAGTTCCATTGAGAGTAGGGTAAATCCCACAATCGAATGTTCAGTTAAAATAAGCCATCCATTGTCAACAAGTAAGCTCCTTAAGTTGATCATATAAAGTAAACCATATAAATCACATTATTCGGACCAACATATTACATTGGCCATAATTCCACATTATTGGAGTAATAAACATTAGATCTTGACCATTGGGTCAAGTTCATATGTTAAAACCATCAATTACAATATAGGTCCGACCATTGCATCACGTGACCAAAGAAACCATTGATCTAAGGCTTAATTGATGCTACAACTACAATGCTTAACTCACCATAGGTTGTAGAGACCTGATCCACCATCATTATTGATCATTAAATCATCATAGGTTGTTAGATCAACACTACATTCATTAATCAGCATCAAATATTAAGCTAATGTCATCATTGATTGATAACATCAGTAGGGTACTTAATGGTTGATCATTAAAATTCTAATTGATCTAAAACCTGACCTAAGAGGGTGACCATAGGTTGTCACCATCATATGACACCTTTCATACCAACCATCAGTTGTCATGATGACAACACCATAGGGTTGTTGTAATGGTACCATCATCGGGTGATGGGTTTATAGAAGAAATCAGCTTTAGAACCCTAAAATTGACCATTGGTTGATAGGTGCTTAGCACCATAGGTTGTCAAACCAACCTGATCCAAGTCATATAATACCTTAGGAATAACGTACACATGATCACAGGTTCATATAGAACTTAAATCAGAATAGGGAACATTATAAAAATCGAAATCCGAGTCAGGCATAGCTATTTAGTGACTGAATCATCATTTTCTAGAAAGAACATGACCTAGCAAGTTTATGGTAAGCAATAATCATGGAGCAAGTTATAAAACATGCCTCTAATGAGAAGATGAAACCAAATACAGAAGAAATCTTGAGAAGGTAGGGTAGAAAATCCAAGCATATGCTATGAACTGGTCCATCTAGCACCTTTCATCATCAAATGAGCAAACCCTAAGCATAAGGAGTAAGAAAGGTAGGATTTTAGAGCTTTAGAGCAATTTCTACCATGGATCAGCAAGGGTCCGACCTGGAGGAAGGTCTAAGGAAGTAGAAGAGAAATAGAAACGGAGAAGGAAGGAAGAAAACAACTTGCCTTAGTTAAAATCCCTAGAAGATGTCCTTGGAAACCCTAGGTAGGGCTAAATGGAGCTCTATGAGACCTTCTTCTCCAAAAAGAGGTTGTCTTCTACCTTAGAGAACTTAGTTCCACATAACAACAGAGTGGAGTCGTTGCTCCAGGTTAGAGGAAAGAGAAAGCAATAATATATTCGTACTTGGGAAAAGAAGAGGTAAATATAGCCCATGGATAAGGATGGAAGCAAGCATGAGGTGTAAAAGTAGCTCCCCCATGTTTCTATGGCCTTAAACTATTAAGAATATACAGGGACATAGACAAGCATCTCCCCCACCGTCCTTATATACCTACTTATCTTTCATTTGTCGAATTTCCCAGCCAATCACATAATTCATTAGTTGATAGCTACTAAAGGTAGCTCATCCGTGAAGGGGTAAACCCTAAAATATCCTTAGAGAAAACACCTTCAAACCAAGGATTAAATAGGTTCCCCATGGATCAAAAAGCTCAAGAATGATGATATAATATACAAGGAACATAATGTGAGTGATAAATTGCAAATAAAACCTCTTAATTTGGTAAATTTTAGAAAAGTCCAAAATGTGCATAAAATTGCATAACTTGCTCAAACAGTGTCCAAATTGGACCAAATTTGAAACTTAAGCTTGTATTATGATTTCAAAGCATATAACAAGATTATATTAGGGTTATAAGAATTCAATTATGGTAATTAAGGTTATTCAACTCATTAAGCAAGTTTAGGGGCCTTACAGCCGGTATCTAAGGATAGTGATCCAACAGATAGGATTGAGTCGGGCCAATAGGAGAGGGGGAGAAACATATTCACCACATAAGGCCCACACACTTTGCTGGGACAGATGGGATTGGGCCAGCCCACAAGGCATAAATGGTGTTAAATAAAACAAAGATCAATGTATGACGTTGAGAGGTCATATCTTGGACTCTAGATGTCTAATTAAGGAAATTTTTTGTGCCATTGTAATTATAAAAAGAAATCTATACAACATGATATAAGAATACAAATATCAGGTTTAGTTTGACTTATAATATGGTATCATATTAAACTATTTCATTGTTCTCAATGTTTTGATATAATGTCACACATTGCAAAATTGACCATTAACGTGACCTGATTGGAGTATCACCATGCTAAAACCATGAAGTTGATATCCCAATGAGTAAGGAAGACACTTTATGAAAAAAAGTTTACAATAATGGAGAGGGAAAGTTAAGTTGTTATATCCTTCCCTCCTTTAAAGAAACTTCATCCTCAAAATTCTTCCAAGATACAGTCGGAGGTCAAAGTCCATATTAATCTTGTTAAATTAGCCAATAAATATGTGTCTTAGGCATCCCCATCATTGGGTGCATACATAGGTTTCCAACACCAATGTTGTACCCACCCTAATTTATGGATTGAGACATTACTTAACTTATCATCATAGCTTACCATCTTTTTGTCATTAGGATTTTCACATCCCTCGTCCCTTTAGAATTAAAGTTGTTGTTCATGCACTCATGTGAGCTCAAGGAAGTTTTATGAAAAAAAATGTCATTAATTTCTCAAAAGAATATGTTCATCAACATGAATCTCAGATGATATTATCACTGATAGGGTACTTCATCATTATACTAGATTTCACACACGTTTTAGTTTCTCAACAAAATTTGACCAGCTATCCTAAATTACGTTCACTATTTCTGATTGTGGGTCTAAAATTAAGGAATTTGTACGTTGTTATTATTTGAATTAGGAGCCTAGGGCATCATCATATTGAGTTCATAATTTCAAACTTATATCTTTCATGTATGGTATGATTTCATATTAGCTTTAGATCAAGAGAGTGACTTGTTGTTCATAAATAAATTCTTTAGCTTAAGTGAGATTATTTCATGTATCAAGCATCAATTAAGGAAAAACATTATCATCAATATCAAGGTTTTTTAATTATCTCACTTGTATCTAGAAAGAGCTCTTCAAGTATGAGCCACTCAATCTAAGACCTATCAATTTCAAGGAAAAATGTGCTAACCGCCAACATCTAACTGTACCAAACTTTTACCTATCATACCAAATGAGAGAAACCACTAGATTTCTTTACATAAAACAACTAACCTAAGTATGAGGCTCAACATGGAAATCACACATTATGTACATCACTATCAGGTCTTGGCACATATCCCTCACCTATATAGCAAACATCATATATTCAATTGCCTCTTTCTCTAGAGTTAGATATTTTCATAGGAAATCCAGGGTTCAACATTATCATGAGAACCACACACAGAGTGACTAAGCTCATAAAATTATAAGTTGTCTATCTAGGGACTCATCATCATGTATTTCATCATTCATATTTTTCAACATTTCAAATGTTTTGGAGGTTAGGTTACTCTCACCTTCTCCTGTGTCGAGTTGACCTATACCTAGAGTTCACCATTTTTGTATAACCAATGCTATAAGTCCTTCTTTGTCAAGAGATCGAGGGATGTGTTGGTTCTAAACCATATCTCACAAACCATAATTCAACATACACTACACTAGGCACATGCAAGCGTACCATTCCACTATCTATGTTTAGCACACCAACCACATCATGTTTACCATACATGGTACTAAACTTAGCTCAGGTTGCAATTGTCAAACTCGTCTCATATCATCAAAACATACTCGACTTTTCCAAAAACAAACACAAGACATATTAAATTAGACTCATACCATCAATGTCAACATCATCATCATCATCATAATTAACCATTATCATGGACCTAGGCATCTCTATAGACTACAACAAACATCTAAATATTCTCATATAGACTGATGTTACAACTCTTTATCTAAAGGTTATATGGATATTATATGCCATTGTGCATGTGGTAACATTTTATGTGTGTACATATATACTAATACTTGCAATAGATTTTTCTCTGACATTGAAACAAGCGACGAAACCACCATACTCCATTTGAATAAACCAAAACCAAAATGAGTTACTACATTCATTAGGAAGTCTAGTACCATGATACATGGGGAACTAGAAATAACATGGAGTACACCTATGTATCTAACCTAAGAACATGTCATGAGAATATGTCTACGATTGTAATAGGATCTCCCTTTTCTCACCTTCTTAAACCTATAGGTCGTGATGTAGGATAGAACAAGGAGAAAATAGGGGTTCTAGGTATTTTATGTTGGTATGTATGCCCTGAGAGCCAATCATGGGATGATTTTTGGGATACATTAAGATTGATTTGATAAACATCAAAGGCAAGCTTCCAATTCTTTCTGGTTCAGTCATATGAGATAGTGATAGAATACTCAATGACATATGCTTTCAGGTTGAGGACCTGAATGATGAGATCATACGGATGCTAAGAGTTTGTACATTCTTATTATGTCCCTAGTCGGATGTCATTATGAAAGGTAGATAGACAGTAATGACACACAAGACTAGATTGTGGTGTTGGTTGATGACAGAATCTCATTAGTCATGATATAGAGATATCAAACCAAACACATAGGTACTTGTTAGAGAACAAGTGTACCAGACAGACCCACTATGAGTTTAACAAATGGAACCATGACATGGTAGTCACAGTCAGTACTCACAGTGATGGTGGTGAGTGTGATTCTTTGATCTGAAATCACTGCACTTAACACATGTCATTGGGCACACTTTGACATCATCAAACGCAGTCCTGAAACATGGGTTGTTATAAAGGTGATGATTGGGTGGCTTTGACACATGGGGCTTTTGAGGGGTGAGTGATAGATATGGGATTTGTCTCTCCTGAGGGAGTTTGATATCCATGGCCACTTGATGAGTAGGATTGAGAAAGGCGTGCACGCATGTGTGAATCAGTATGTGATATTGATGTCATACATATCTCTTCCAATCTACTCTGAGATCAAGAAAGTGAATGAATGTTGAGAGGATGGCTGTTCCATGCCTTGAGTTCGTTCGGGATATCAGTGACAAAGGAATTATACATTCACTGTAACACCATTCACGGATTGTAGGATTGAAAGTTGTTCTCCAACTTTCTATTTCACTTGGGTAGCACTGATGTGTGACTAGGAGCCGCTATTTGCTTGTGAAGTCATAAGTGTTATGGACTTTCACTGCCAACGTGAAATGGACCTACAGGGTCACACATAGGATTTAACCTGGAAGAGGAGTTTTGTCCACAAATAATGTTTAGATTGATTACTAAAGGAGTTTAGTAGTTCAATTAAACACTCAATTAATTGATAGCTCAATGTCATAATGTTCAAGGTGTTGGACACATTGATTGGAGTATCAGATTGATTGAAACTATAATTGACTGATTCTGCACAAGATGCACTCCCAACCGATCGGCTCATGTGATGAACTGATTGGCTCAGCTTAAAAAACCGACCGGCTCAGGTTGTGAGTAGATCGGCTCATGGACAGGATGAAATGATTGTTTCAAGTGTTGAAATGATCGGTTCAACTGATGCAACCGAGCAAGTTGGGAAAGTAGGATTGGTGAGAAATTTCCTTTCATTTCACTTGCCCAATTTGATTGGAACAAGGATTGATATTTGATACCAATTAGAAACAAAAGATGAAAAGTCAATCGGGAACTGACCAGGACCATGAACCAACCGGTTCAGAAGTGAACAGATAGTTTCATGGGTCCCAACCGATCGGTTGAGGTGTCAACTGACCGGCTCAGGTCCCCAACCGACCATTTCAAAAAATGAAACGATCAGTTCAGGTTGCGCAATTGGTTGTTTTTGTGGAAAATTTCAAACCCTTCTACTCCTGCTTTAGTCCCACATTGCCCGAGATAGAGAACCCTGTGCCATGACCCTCCTATATATAGGGGTATTGGGGGCTTCTCAAAGTACAACACTGTGCAACCAGTTGCTCTGTAAAGTTGTCATTCTCTCTGGTTTTGGTAACCGAGAGAGCCCGAGCAAGTGCTACCCGATAAGGGAGGTACAACAAGGGAAAGACAACTGCAGAAAGCGACTGGTAGCAGGAGAGTGTGTCGGTGACTAGTACGCCGACAGGAGGGTGCAACTCCTTCCAATTCCTTGTGGGACAAGGAGATTGGAGTTCCAGGTGGTCTGTGTGGACTACTTCAGAGGCGGGAGATTTCTGCCGCTCAGAGGACAACTGTCAATCCCGACAGTCCCGGTAAGACCAGGAGTCGTCAGTCCCTGTGCGACCAAGAGTTGCACAGACACCGTCCAAGACCGGAGGTGAAGACTACGCAAGCTGTGAGGTATTGTCGCCGAGCAAGCCTCGGGACAAGGTATGATTCCACCAACCATCCTTTCCTATTGTATAGATGTTGACGCGTTTCCTTGTTCTGGGTTTGGGGAAGAATATTTTTGTTTCCGCTGCCTTCTCTGCCTCCCCTAAAACCAACAGTGGTATCAGAGCCACGTCAACTGCTCTATACTTTAGGATTATCGATATGATCAATTTTGGTTTTTCGCCTTTATTTATTGCATACGATGCAAATAAAATTGGCTTTTTGCATGTCCAATCCTAAATCCACAAATCCCAATTTACATATATGATATGTGTTATGATTCCACTCAATATGCGTCACCCTTAAACGAGTTTTGTTTTGGATGTATAGCGTGGTTATGGCCAATAAACCCTATCTGTGTATGGTTGTATGTGGTTTCTTGCATCTCGGTCTGCGCACCGATCTTCCTTCTCCTATTCCTGATGTAACTCGAAATAATTAGAGATTTCTTTCCTACCTTTGCTCACCTGGAATGTAACTCGAGGTTTCTCTTTTACAATGTCAAATTGGATAGAATTTTATTTCCTGTTATGTCAAAGAACGGAGGACATCCTGATGACAGCTGAGAGGATCGGTTCAAGGCGTGAACCGATCAGTTGACGTTCCATACGATCGGTTGAAGGAGTGAGCCGATCGGTTGATGACCGGTTCGAGAAGCGAGATGAGTGGGTGGCGGCCATGATGAGATGCACGATGACCAAGCGAACCGATCGGTTGGAGGAGCCAACCGATCGGCTGGTGGCACCCAGCCGACTGGCTTGATGGCTAGCCGATCAGTCATGTGATGAGTTCATCAAACCTAGAAAGGAAAAACACAGAGTTCATCTTATACAGGTTGCATGTGATGTAGACCTAGATGACCATGATTCCTCTTGGCTCGAGGAATCACATTAGGATGGCCATAATCATCGCTTTTATCGTTTTGCATGTTTTCTGTGGGATATAGCATGTATATGATACGTACTATGTATTGTGGTGATTGGATATGTATATGTATATAAAACCAAATCCCTCATTAAATATTATGTTTTAGATGCCTTCCAAATGTGACACACGTGAAAAGCTTGATCGACCAAGTGTGGGCACGCTCTGGAATGGTGCACCATCTATCTCGTGGAAGCGTGAAGGATGGATATGTGGGTATTCCCTAGCAGGGTGCATATTCATCGTGTCTGCTTTGGGTCAGACTTAACAAGATGACCTAGATAGGATCTATCACCTTGAGGCTTGGATATGATCATGGAAAGGAGTTGCATATGACATCTTATCAAGAGTTGCATATGATGCAATTGGCAAGAGTTGCCTACCTGAGAGATCTAAGTTGTGGGTGACAGCCCTAGCTGGTCCATGACTTAGAGGATTTCAGGATCTTGCCTACTAGAAGGTTGTACGCTGCAATCTTCTGAATTGATGGTGGGGGCTATCAATTTGAAGTAAAACAGTGGGAGCGATAATTAATTAAAGGCCTAATTATATCGTCAACTTTTCAAATCAATCATATAAGTCAAAAACGAGTTTTTGGACTAAAATTGCATATTTTCCTTTTGTAGTACAAATGGCAACAAACAACAATCACTTTTCTTTGTGATCGGTCCTTGAAAAGGACAAGCTAAATGAGACAAACTTCCACGACTGGTATAGGACATTGAGAATTGTTCTCACACAAGAGTGAAAGCTCTATGTCCTGGATACTCCAATTCCAGAGGAACCTACTCCTAATGCGCCAAAGGAAGAAAGGGATGCTTACAAGAAGCATTCTGATGATGCCATTGATGCAAAGTGCCTGATGTTGTGCTCTATAAATCACGAGTTGTAGAGACAACATGAGAACATGGGTGTCATTGAGATGATTCAGCATCTCAGGAACATGTATGAAGATCAAGCACGACAAGAGAGATACGATGTCTCAAGGGCACTATTCAAGTGTGTCTTGACAGAAGGAGA
This sequence comes from Alisma plantago-aquatica, assembly GCA_963693085.1. Classification (NCBI taxonomy): domain Eukaryota; kingdom Viridiplantae; phylum Streptophyta; class Magnoliopsida; order Alismatales; family Alismataceae; genus Alisma; species Alisma plantago-aquatica. The sequence continues at coordinate 1,050,509,613 of OY856409.1, read as the reverse complement.
TCCAGTTGGTCCTCACACACTCAAGATGATTGGGTATGTGGAGAACCTGAAAACACTGGGATTTCCACTGAGCCAAGAGTTGGCTACTGACGTGATACTGCAATCATTGCCAAAATCCTACAGTCAGTTTGTGATGAACTACAACAAGAACAACTTTGATAGGCAACTGTCAGAGTTGTTGGGCATGTTGAGGACAGCCGAGACAAATATGAAGAAGGACAAGCCTAAGTCTATGATGGTGATCATGAGCAAGAAAGGAAAGTCCAAGCGTAAGAGCAAGGGCAAAGCTAAGAAAGGTTTTGATGCTAGCCAAGAGCCCAAGTCGTCTTCAGCTCTCAAACCCAAGGGAGGTGTGACCAAGAAAGGCAATAGCCAACATTGTCAAAAGCCAGGACATTGGAAAAGGAATTGTCCTCTCTATCTGGAAGAACAAAAGAAGAAGGTGGCGACCAACGTCTCTACTTAATGGTGTCATGAAAGTAAACTTGTAACACTTTTGAAGTATATGATACCAAGATGTAAAGTGTAAAGCACTCAATAATTGGGGCAAGTGTTGCCACCATAGATCGGAGTACTTTAGTTTATTTTCAGCCTAAAAGGCATGTAATACAGTTATGAACTGCTATTTCATATTTTCCAATAGATAGAAACACTTTATTGTTGCATATTGTATGACAATGATGGCAATCAATAAAGAGATGTTTCAATTTCTAAATATATGATCTTTGTGGCAATGCCTTATTTATCTTGTGGTATTTGATATGCATAAGATAAAATGATACCAAAAGTTATTGATAACTCAAACAATCAAATTAGCATCAATCATGAGAGATTCATTTCTAGTTTCCATATGATGGATAAATCTAGACTCTTTTGGTTAGAGAACCAGTAAGAGACATGAATATCTTGGACATGATTAATCAATCTTCACTAAAGGTAGTCAGAGAATGATTATCCTATTAGGTATGATACATGTGATGTATTTACATACCTATTGAAACAAATGCTAATACTTCAAATGGTGTTTAAAGAAATACCAATATGAATATCTTGAAGTGTTCAAGATTATCATAGATGAAGTGCAAATTTGGTAAAGTGTTAATTGTTGATGAGATCAATGAATGAAATACTTGGACCAAATGTTTGAGATCCTTATGAGTGATTATGATAGTGTATCATAGTGAAGTCATGATTAAGGCATGGGGATGTCTAAATCAAGAAGGAATCATACTCTAAGGAGTTAGAGAATGATTATCAAATAACTGAATTCTTCTTAATAAAAGAATACCCCACACAAATCAAGGACATTAAGAATCACAAGGAGTTGTAAGTTATTATATCCTTGACGGATAAACCTTGTTTATCTATGTGATGAGTTGTTCATGTGATGAGTCAACTATCTAGTTGAAAAATGAGGAATCGAATTTTGAGTTATGGTTTATGACCATTACATCCTAAATGACATCCATGTGAACCATAAGGTATGACCTTGATGGTAGCACCCATTGGATGAAATCCATAAGTGCAAATGAATCTTAAGTGTTAAGACACATGGATAACATTTTTCAGAAGGATGATGCTTGTTGATTGCAACTTAATGACTAGGACATTTCGCATATGGATACTAAAACCGCATTCCTATGAGGAATAAAACAAGGATGTGTATGTGACACAACCTATAAGGTTTATGAATCCACTAATGCAAATGAAGTCTATAAGTTACAATGGACTAATCAATGTGATTGATTGAGTACAAGCAACTCAGAATTGGATCTTTACTTTGATGATATAGTCAAAGGGTTTGACTGATATGTCAAAGATAAAGAAGAGATCTGTGATTTAGTGGGAGCATGTTCACATTCCACATGTTGATGTGAAATGGAAATGTTCTAGAATGGAAATCCAAAAGTGGAAATTATCTTTAAGGAAGATAGAGATGTTTCCTATGTGATAGGAATAGAGATCTATAGAGGTAGTTCTCAAAAACCTCTTGGCTTGAAAAGAGAAAGCATACATTGGCAATCTGTACTGAAGGGTTTAGTATGAACATATTCAATGGGAGAAAACCTATCCATGTTACATGGAGTTAGTATCCCAAGGCCAAGTGTCCAATTCTTATGAAGAATGGGAACACTAAGAATAGATATGGATCTATCATGTATGTAATCATCTCATTATCATGCATGTATCGACATGACAAGAACAAAATGCATTCATCATCTTGTATGTAGGACATAGCAATATGATGTGCTCATCCTAATAACTCGTATGTGAGACATGACGAGTGGATGTCTGTCTACTTCCAGTAAGGGTTATTGGAATACCATGAGAACTTGATAAGTACTTGGAAAGTACTAGTTCTATGGAAATAAGGAAGAGTTCACTGTAAAAAGTTACACTGATGCGAACTTCCGGAAAAAGGGATAGAAAATTAATCGCAAATCATATATAAGATATATAAAAGTGAAATTTTGTTGATAATTGGAAGTGTTCCAATAAAACCTTTTAAAAGGGAAATGCTGAGTATCTATGTGTTGGAGACTAGAAGTGGATACTATATGGATCTGGAAGTTTATGAGATGAACTTATAGATATTCTGCTCATTGATGACAAGTATGGAATCCTTGTGCTAAAGGTTAGCAAAGGAATACTAGATCGCATATTACGGCAACTCCATCTCATACGTGTGACGTGCAGTGAAGAGATGTGAGACATGCAATTTATACTGACTTTGGCAAGGTGTTGTCATAACTCACTATGTTCGCACTAGAGCACAGTAACATGTGGGACATGTTTGAAGATCAATATGAATATGATTCAAGGGTGATTGGCTCGCAATGCAAGTGGGAGTCTGTTGGTATGTATGCCCTGAGAGCCAATCATGGGATGATTGGTGGGATACATTAAGATTGATTTGATAAACATCAAAGGAAAGCTTCCAATTCTTTCTGATTCAGAAATATGAGATACTGATAGAATAGATTGAATGTCTAGAGAATGACAATACTCAATGACGTATGCTTTCAGGTTAAGGACCTGAACGATGAGATCATACGGATGCTAATTGTTTGTACATTCTTATTATGTCCCTAGTCAGATGTCATTATGGAAGGTAGATAGATAGCAATGACACACAAGACTAGATTGTGGTGTTGGTTGATGACAAAATCTCATTAGTCATGATATAGAGATATCAAACCAAACACATAGGTACTTGTTAGAGAACAAGTGTACTAGAAAGACCCACCGTGAGTTTGACACATGGAACCATGACATGGTAGTCATAGTCAGTACTCACAGTGATGGTGGTGAGTGTGATTCTTTGACCTGAAGTCACTGCACTCAACACATGTCGTTGGGCACACTTTGACATCATCAAACACAGTCCTGAAACATGGGTTGTTATAAAGGTGATGATTGGGTGGCTTTGACACATGGGGCGTTTGAGGGGTGAGTGATAGATATGGGATTTGTCCCTCCTGAGGGAGTTTGATATCCATGGCCACTTGATGAGTAGGATTGAGAAAGGCGTGCACTCATGTGTGAATCAATATGTGATATTGATGTCATACATATCTCTTCCAATCTACTCTTAGATCAAGAAAGTGAATGAACGTTGATAAGATGATTGTTCCATGCCTCGAGTTCATTCGGGATATCAGTGACAAAGGAATTATACATTCACTGTAACACCATTCACGGATTGTAGGATTGAAAGTTGTTCTCCAACTTTCTATTTCAGTTGGGTAGCACTCATGTGTGACTAGGCACCGCTCTTTTCTTGTGAAGTCATAAGTGTTATGGACTTTCACTGCCAACGTGAAATGGACCTGCAGGGTCACGCACATAGGATTTAACCTGGAAGAGGAGTTTTTTCCACAAAAAATGTTTAGATTAATTACTAAAGGAGTTTAGTAGTTCAATTAAACACTCAATTAATTGATAGCTTAATGTCATAATGTTCAAGGTGTTGGACACATTGATTGGAGTATCATATTGATTGAAATTGCAATTGACTGATTCTGCACAATTCGCACTCCCAACCAATTGACTCATGTGATGAACCGATCGACTCAGCTTGGTGAACCGATCGGCTCAGGTTGTGAGTCGATCGACTCATGGACATGATGAAATGATTGCTTCAAGTTTTGAAATGATCGGTTCAACTGATGCAACCAAGCAAGTTGGGAAAGTAGGATTGGTGAGAAATTTCCTTTCGTTTCACTTGCCCAATTTGATCGGAACAAGGATTGATATTTGATACCAATTAGAAACAAAATATGAAAAGTCAATTAGGAACTGACCAGGACCACGAACCGACCGGTTCAGACATGAACCGATCGTTTCATGGGTCCCAACCGATCGGTTGACGTGTCAACCGACCAGCTAAGGTCCCCAACTGACCATTTCAGAAATGAAACGATCGGTTCAGGTTGCACAGTTGGTTTTTTTGTGTGGAAAATCTTGAACCCTTCTACTCCTACTTTAGTCCCGCATTGCCCGAGTTAGAGAACCGTGTCCCATGACCCTCCTATATATATAGGGGTGTTGGGGGCTTCTCAAAGTACAACACAGTGCAACTAGTTGCTCTGTAAAGTTGTCATTCTCTCTGGTTTTGGTAATCGAGAGAGCCTGAGCAAGTGCTACCCGATAAGGGAGGCACAGAAAGGGAAAGACAATAGTAGAAAGCGACTGGTGGCAGGAGAGTGTGTCGGAGACTAGTACACCGACAGGAGGGTGCGACTCCTTCCAATTCCTTATGGGACAAGGAGATTGGAGTTCCAGGTGGTCCGTGTGGACTACTTCAGAAGTGGGAGAATTCTGCCACTCGGAGGACAACTGTCAATCCCGACTGTCCCGGTAAGACCAGGAGTTGTTAGTCTCGGTGCGACCAAGAGCTGCATAGACACCGTCCAAGAGCGGAGGTGAAGACCGCACAAGCCGTGAGGTATTGTCGCCGAGCAAGCCTCGGGACAAGGTATGATTCCACAAACCATCCTTTTCTATTGTATAGACGTTGATGCGTTTCCTTGTTCTGGGTTTGGGGGAGAATATTTTTGTTTCCGCTGCCTTCTCTGCCTCCCCTAAAACCCAACATTTTAGCCTTACCCCCCTAAGACATATAGGGACTACTTTGAATAGTGATATGTGGGTTAGAGAAAATATCTAGAGAAAGAAGTTAGCTACCGAGGGGATGGTTCATTAGACAACCCCTTTTCATCCAACTCAAAATATTTTAAGAGAAGAAAGGTCCAAAAAAGGTTGAAAAGTAGTACGCCTAGTTCACCAAGTTCTACCATTCCAGGGCCCCATTCCACAATCCTACACCTATTTCTAGAACATCTAGGTTCTAACCCAGAGGCTAAGTCAAATTAGTTCACAAAGGGAGACTTATTAAGTTTCTAGAGTTAAGTTATAAGATTCGTTTAATTTGTTCAACAAATATTTGGTGTAGGTATTATTCATGCTATGGTACCATTTGTCACGTAACCATTTATTACCCTTATCCTACCCCACTAACTATAGAGTTAGTGGCAATAGGGTTCGGGTGCCCATCCTTAGAGTGGTATAATCAGAGTGTGGATGCGGAAGCATAAATCTTAGCATACATGAACAAGTAACAACATAGAGGAACCAATCATGGTCTCAAAATGTATATTAATAATGACATTCTTTATGATAAGTTTCAAACTAGAAATTCAGAGTACATTGTATAAGTCTTCTCATGTACATTAGGGATCTTACAATAAGTACACATGAACATATCTCATAAAGCCACCAACTTTATATCCATCTATGAATCTAAAACTGACATGAAATAAGAGGCTCAACATAGGATGCGTCGAGTACATAGAGAAAATATGCATATATTTATAAAATATGAATTATTTAAAAATATTGCATAAGTAAGAAAATAAGAAATAAGCAAGTTATCTGCTTAGAAAATTGACATCCCATGTTTTATGTAATTTTACTCCAATTATACCAACAATATCATGTATCATAAGGCCTTTGACTAAATTCCCGTAAGAAGAGTTCGTAAGTGTGCTCAAGATTAGCTAACCCTTTTCTACGTGAGGGACCTGAATGCCATTTCCAAGAGCTAACCCTTTTATCGACATGGTCTCCTCTATCTTGACAACTGAATTTGGGCACCATACTTTGTGTCCTTACCCTAAGAATACATGCGGGGGCACAAGGTTTGTGTAATGGAGTTATGTATTATGTTTGCAAGTTATAAAATATCAAGGAAAGCATCAAGTACATTACTAGAATACTACATGGAAATATTTGATCAAGTAAACAATCATGTATATGTATCATTATTCAAGAAATAAATCAATTTTCATATAATTATTAAATCCCAAACCTAGTTTAGAGATATTTAACCTATCCTTGACCATCTAGATCACCAGCCAAACCTGATTAAGAACAAGATTGCATACATGCATTAGATTCTCATCATTAACCCTAACTAGATTCATTTTAGGATATTAGAAAAACTAGGTTACAAATTGATTAATTATATGTTTTAGGATATTTTAATGGTTTAGAGGTCATCATGAACATGTGTTAAAAGTTTCATGTCGTTTTGATGTTCCATTCACTTTATGCGGTCATTGCAAGATTCATGTCACTTATGTACAATTTAGGGTCAAAGGAGTTGCAATAGGGCAACAAGATGAAGGTTAATCAAGTCATGAGATCTATACAAGATATGAGATTAGATTAGCTGGATAGGATATATAATGTTCATTCACATATGGGTGGATGTCCCCTAGAGTCCAGACATCAACAACCAACATTAGATTTCAACATTTCAGTCATACATGTAATCATCGATATAGTTTACACAAGTCATTTAGGTTAAACATTAGACTAAGTTCGGACATCCACATATATGATATCATAAGGGTTATTGATTTCCTAATGAGATAAGGGAGGACAAAATAAAAGTATCTGCATTAACATTAAGGCACAAGAACCACAATTTAAGTCATATCAGTCACCAATACACAAATTATGGTTACAAACAACACTATAAAGAAAATGGGATGATCATAGGAATTTCTGTGTCAATGCATCATATAGAGCTACTGAGTTTTAGGATCTAGGAGAGTTGTATGCACATGAAAGATCAAGGTCATCAATTAAATAAGGTACAACCATTCAATGTCACATAGGTGGCATATGAATCCAACCTTAGCAAAAGGGATATTAGGTCTGGTCCTAGAATCATGGTGGGAATGAGGCTACTGATTTCAAGTCATGAGAGGATTTGATATAGTTTATGAGCATAAAATAAAAATGGAAAATATTCACCATTTCTATTTAATTCAAGTCACGTTTATGAAATTAGAGTCTTTAATGAGAAATAGAGGTGATTCAGACACTCAATTAATACAAAAGTAAATAGAAGGTACTCATAAGATGATTAGATAGACATTGTTGCATAAAGATCCAATCGTTATCATAATTATGTATTAAATATAGTCAACATGGTTAAATGTTTCATATTTAAGAAAATAGTTGAATAGGTAGGGGAATTAAGGTCTCAATCTATTCCCATTAGATAGATATCATCAAGATGATTGATTTTCATATATAACATGTTGGATTTGTCTTAAGGTGGAGGAAGTTATGGTTTTTTAAACATCTTGATTGAGGACTATAAGAAAAGGGGAGGTTGTTACCTTTGATATCATGTAACTAATCTAGGCCATTGGTTGGAGATCAAGTGCTTGCGTCCCATTCCTAGGCTCACATCTTGAGGGTAGGGGTCCACACTGCATGGGTCAGTGACTCAATTTTGCTCGCTGTCAGATCCTTTCATCCACCCGCATTCACCCATTGCTCACCCTTGCTGGTAGTTGTTGACCTTACTCATCCAGGGGTGAGTGGCTAGTCCCAATCTTCAAGGGATTGTTGGTCTATGAGCTCCAATCCTTGCCTTAGGTGGTTTGCACATCGTGGTCCTAACCTCATACCAATGGCTGCTACTTCTTGTCTCATTCAACGAGCGCTCACGCAAGTTCCTCGTGGTCACGACGTAGGATCTTATCAATGCTCTCAGGTTGACCAAAATGGCGGGGATGATGGCCCCTGAAAACAAGTCAACGAGTCCTGTATCAATAATGCCAAGCTACTAATGTCCTTGGATGAGGTTGAGGATAACTGGGGTGACAAAACCCCATTCCTAGATTGCGGCAGTGCCGCCAGAGAATGGGCAAAAAAATAGACCTAGAAGAGTGCTCCAATGCACGAACTGTTGTGTAAAGAGAGGTAAAAGAGAAAGAGAGATGTGTCAAGGAGGATTGGTTTACCAATTTCCGTAAAGTGTCTGCTAGGGGAGATGCGTACATTGTATGACCAAAGCTTGAACATGACCCTAAACCGTTGGATGGGGGAGTTGTGATCCGTATGTAGGGATCTAATGGAAAGGATTGAGCCGGTCCAGCAAGTGGGGGAGAAAACACAATGGACGCGCCTCTTTCTAGGCCGAATGGCACTGGTCCAGCCCATAAAATATAAAAATGGGTTAAATAAAACAAACATCAATGCATAACTTTGAGGGGTCATATCACTGACTTCGGATGTTTGAGTAAGGTGATTTTGGTGGCGGTGGATTCGTAAAAGAAATCTCTACAACATGAATGTATTAGGAAGCAACATGAACACAAAGACTAGGTTTAATTTTTCATATAAGATGGTGACATATTAAAGTATGACATTGTGTTCAATGTTTTTATTTAACGTCTCACATACCAAAGTTGATGATTTATGTGACCCGATTGGAGTATCCCAAAGATCAAATTGTGAATTTGATATCCAAATGAGTAAGGACGAAACTTTATGAGAGGGAAAGTGTACAACAGAGAGAGGAAAAATTTAGGTTGTTATAGTAGGCCTTTGTGTCTTCTTTGATGAGCACAAAATTTACTTTATTTAGTTTGGTTATAATTCTATTAGTGATGATTTTGTAAATGTGTTGAATTTGATACATGTTGCACATAAGATCGACCCAAGAATATTTTTTAAGATAAGAAAAAAGTTTAATCATATGGAAAATCCACTTCTAGAGGTGACATGTGTATGTCTTCAAACATCAAAATCAACATGATAAAAAAGATTGATATTTTAATTGATTGAGTTCGTAAAAGTAAGAGATATAACTCTTTAAAGTTTGCTATTTGTGCACTCATGTAATAAATTGGAAGTACTAACTGAACCAAGAATCACATGCTTAACAAAACTAGTAAGGTTTGGAGATACATGTCGCAATCTTAATGACATTAATAGGGTGAGATAATAAGTCCACTATGGGGATTGTGGATTTTGTTTCAAATATATAAAGGAGATATCAGACAGACCACTGACTTCAGTTGCATTCCCAATACCTAACCTAGACTCAACTCCTATACACTATACCAAGCATCATAAAAGTTACTTTAAAACTAGAATCAAATGTACAGACACACAAATATGATTCACATGTAATTTAGGAACATACCAAACTTTGGGCAAAGTTAGATTTATATTAATTGAGGATTGAGACGTGATGTGTGTATATATATGTATATATAAGGAAATCGTATGGATTTGTATCGATAACTATTGTAGAGAGTAGTAATTCCTCAAATAGAATAATTTGGATGCTTATGATGTCTAAAACTTGAAAACAAGTTCTAGATGTCAAAGGATGTACTAATAGTGAGGAAGAGGAACATGAAGATGTGCCACCAATTCTTGAAGATGTGGAGGTTCCAATGTTCCCCATATCTATGCTCTAGCACAATATGGTTGTAAGCTTAGTGGACTATAAAGTTTCTTTATCACCCACTTTCTACAGAAGTGTTGTTTGTTCGATGCAAAATATTCTTGGTTCTTTCCATGTATTATCAATAAAGCTTTGCATGAACATTTGTGTAGACATGATATGTTCATGATTTTTTGTCCTTGCAAAAAAAATAGTTGCAAGAGACATATTTGTCTCATATGTGGTAGGAGGCAGGTAGTGCATCAGTTTTGTATTTTTTTCAATATGGAGATGAGTCTAGTCCACCACGAATTGAAGGATGATAGGTTTCAAAGAAGGTGTGATTAGACATTGTATGGTACTGGTCACACATGAAGGAAATTCCATATGGAGTGCCATAAGGAATTTATTTTATAAATATGCCATCATAAAATGGTGACATCTAGAACTCTTGATTTGTCATGCACAAGAAAAGTGGGTAGGTACGTCAATATTTCCTAGAAGCCAAAGTCCATGCATGTCATTGTAGAATTCAAGGATGGAGAGATTACCTTGTGTTGATTGTACTTCCTCCATTGGAAGTAAAAACTTGTGAGGTATACATAATTGGGAGAACTGGATCTCAATGTTGGATCGTATGAAAGAGGTGATGATGAATTTTTCAATTATTCCATCATGGATCTGGATGTGAATGGAGTTGATGAGGTTGCCCATTCGTTCATCATGATTTTTCCACTACGTAAAACATGATTGATTACATCACTCTCATTTTCATCATAACCTTTTCATTAGATGCAAGGTGTTATGGAGGAAAACTAAATAGATCCATGTCAGAGAGAATGTAGAGCCTAAGGAGGTCCCCACAAATTGTTTCCTTTCATGGCCTCCAATCTTTATTGGATTAAATAATAACTCGTGATGCATGATGTGGCATGAAGTTGGTGTTGTTTCTCTTCATTGTGAGAGTACTATAGAAACAAAATATGTGGTGGCTACCTTTGTGGAGAGTATGAATTGTACCTGGTCGTATCCTTAGGTAAAGTAGTTTTTAAATAGGGAGATGGAAGGGGGAAACAAAAAACCTTGGAGGTGTAGAGTAGTTGACGACCTTGCAATTTGTCATCAAGTCAAAGATGGAAGGATGGGATTTATCAACTGTTGGCATTGGGATAAACATGAGCATGGAAATTATTGGGAGGAACAAAAGTGGACACTACATATTTTTGTATTTACTATTCTAGCAGTCATCATGGGATGAACAGAGAGGAGGCTAACATCAAAGAAATAATGGGAAAGGAAAGATAATCACAGCCCTAGTCAGGATCTATTTACATGTTAAGTATGTTAATCCCATACGTATATTGTCAGTAAATCTCTTTTATATTATAGTATGTAATTATATGATTTGAGTTGATAAAAGAAAACATTACTCTAATAGTTACATGAACAAAGACCAAAGAGAAATTATAGATAACTAAACTAGGGAAGTTACATAGACAAAATTTGACTAATATTGAAAATTCCACTTGATGTGTTGTCTCATCTGGGCTAATGCAGTTCTACTTCTTGGTTCGTTCTTCAATTGGGCTAAGTAAACCCAATTAGGGGATATACCATACACTATACAATATAAATTGACTATGACTTAGAAAGCTATTTTGAACTAGCATTCTTTTTTATTTAGACACTAATGCTCAACTAGTTTTATCCTACAACCAAGGTTTGAGGTTACATCATAAATTATGTTGATGACTCTATAACAATACTAGAAAACCCAAAATTATATGAGAATCAAAATCAAACACTATTAGAAGTCCTACCCAATGCAGGTGGATATTCTTAAAACCAAACAAATCAATTTGAGGATCCTACTTAGTGGAAAGGGATTTAGTAGGTAGGGGTTGGTCTTTCCTCATTAACTAGTCAGTAGAATGGAGGCATCAAGACCATGCCCTTCTCATGCCTATCTTAGTTTTCCAATCATGGATACCTCTACTGATCCTAGTCCTCTTAAAAAGATCATATTATATATAGAATGAAATATATTTGGTTCCTGCATGGCTAACTAGCTTTTGTTCCGTGTTGATAAAGTTTGTGACACAAAGGCACATGATTGTAATGAGATGACCAAAATTATAAAAAAAGGGTTGTTTTTTTCATACAACACGAAATTTTTTTGTTGCTCCAAATATAGTAAAAACAATATTCAAGACAAAATAGCAGAAGCTTTACAAAGTATTACATAATGCGTCTTTCTATTACAAGTTTTGTCGTATTATTGCCATTTTGACAGTTTTATTGCAATTTTTTGTCTTCCTACTACAGAACTAATTCACATATGACCAACTTGTGTTACCTACCTGGTAATAAATGCATGGATATATATATAGTTAATTCTTGAACTAGTGTGGACTCATGATTATAGCACCTAGTTATGAGTTTATCATTGTTTCTTTATGTAATAAACAAATGCTCTCCCTCTTCTATTTTTTGCGTGGCCAATGTATGAACTTCTCACTCATCACAATTGTCATATTATGGATGTCTCATTTGGACTCAAATCTAATTTTATGAGTTTTTGTACTAGATGTTGTTTCAGACCATTCCAAATGTACATGTACAACAAAGGCCCACATTTAAAGAAAATCAATGCAATGTTTTCATGGCAGAAAAGTAGTTGTAACACAACTGGAACAACATCTCACAATAATGAATTTGGACCCGTCTCATTTGGGCCACTTGGATTTGGATGTCCAAAAAGTCTTCTACCCTCTTCTTTCCCCACCAAGAATCATGTTCCACCCTACCTCAAGAATTGTGTTTCTATTTATCAATGAAAAATTGTGAAAATTGGGTTTGCTACAATGATTGTGGTTAGACATTTATTTATTTCATGAGGCAAAACCATGTGGCATATATATGACATCATTATGTCCCAATATGTCATCATATGGTCTCAGATATCATTAATCAGTTGCTTCAGGGTTCAAATAGTGAATATAATAATTTGACATATATTCATTTTTTGGGTTGATGATTTTTCTTCCGTAGTTAATACAACTGATTAAGTTGTCAACATGCTTTTAGTTCAAGAAATATTTGTAAGCATAATAGAAACAATCAAATTTCAAATAGTATTGTTAAGCAATGTTGTTCAACCTTCCTTTTCCCTTTTCAAAGCTGAGTTTTTCCTATTAGAGCTTCCACATCACAGTATAATATTACATGCCATATTTGTATTAACCCTGATGTATGCATGGTTTACCTCTAGCGAAGAGATGTAGATTAGAGGTGACTTGTCTCAATAAACAAAAGATAGAACCAAAAGACTGAAATAGAACCAAAACAAAAGTATTTGCTTCCCTAAAACAAAAACTAAAATAGTATCTTTTTGCAAATAATTCTCAAAATAGAACACATTTTCTCAAAGAATTTTCGCACCATTTGGGTTCATTGGGTGAATAAATTAAACCAATTGATGGAATCATAAGTGGTTATAGAACAAATAATGTTCGGGCAGATTCCAAGGCCAAAAATATCCATGTCAATTTTTAGTGTCAAATGAATGCTGCAACAAAGTTGTCACATTGAATATGAATATGTCAATTATTTTGTTGCATTAAACATGAAGTCAATGTGCTAAATATTTTTCACATTTAGACCTTTTATTATTTTACATTCCATACCTAAATGAAATGTTTTGAATGTCCATTTATTATATTGAGTTAATTCACTAGTCATTCAGTATGAATTATATCTCAATTCTGTTACAATGTCTTTCTATTACAATGATTTTTATCATGAACTATCACTAACAACTACTGATGCTTATTTCAAGAAGGAAAATGAGATAAAAATTAAATTTCACAAAAAATGTATTCATAAGTTAGAAATATAAATAGCAAGCCCAAAGCACAACATTGAATGGAGCAATGATGATGGTCCTGAAAGCACCAAAAACCTTTATTGCGGTAGTAAAATAATCTTTAACGCCACTAGGATCTCTAACTACATCACTAATTATTGATGGCATTAGAAATGCCACATTTGATATAACAAACTCAGTAGCTATGTAATACAAGTGATTGAACACACACAGACAGATATATACATATATATATATATCTTTATATTTATATAAAAATGTATAAAATTATAAAATATGTATTCATCACATATGATGAAGTATTCAGGCTCACCATATCTAAAGTTAGATCATTGATGTTCTTAGCCATTGATATTGGAATAACTCAGAAACATTTGTCAACACTATAATAATGTTGCAGTCTATGTCTACGACCTCCTCCTATAGATCGATCACCATCTTATCTAATTGTTCTATATTATCTAACCATATTGTCAATGACTTACAATTAGGGCCTAAGGAGTAGGGGTGAGCAAATGATGGTCCATATCACAAAACTGGAATGGACCGGTCAGTTCTGTCTGTATGGACCTAAACTATTTTGAGTTCATTGTGATCTGCGGTCTAGAAATTTTAGATATTTGGTCCATGGTCTGGTCTGGTCCGGTCCAAAACCGTTGAGGCGACGGTCCAGACTGTGGACCATTTTATATGTACAATGCCTTTAAATATGAAGTTTTATTATGTCAAATGTATAAAAAAAATCACATATTACAACACTAGTAATGTAAATGTTTGATAGTAACACTAAACAATAGTCATATGTAATTAACATTATCAAAGTTATACTATAAAATAGGTTATTTAATGCAAAAAATTTATGATTACAGTCCAAATGGTCCAGTCCCAGTCCATTTCGACTTCAAAATGGTCGGTCTATGGTCCATAATTTTACACAACTACGGTCCTCGGTCCAGTTTGGTTTTGTTCGCTCTCATTTTAGACTGATGCTAACCCCTACTAAGGAGTCAAACTACTCCTATGGATTAAAATGTGGAGGTGTAGTCTTCAACACCCTAGGGGGATTCTTAGAAGTTGTGTTCTTCATGCATGTATTCTCATATTAGTTTTTTATATTTATATAAATTTTAATATGCATTTGTCATATCTTAAGAAATATAACAAGTCATTTGGGACACCCAGTAAAATTTCCTTCTACCTCTCTGAATGCGGTGGCATCCGAGTTTTCGATAGGAGAGGTGTGTTTCTCGATGTCAAAATGACATGTATTACGTTCACACAAACATAATCAACAAGAAGGGGAATACCATGAATTGTATCAATGAGTGAATAAGCCTCAACATCAACCATGATGTATAATGGAACATCAATGGCAAGATGACATTTTCTAGTCCCTTACACTTTTAGCAAACACAAAATTAAAATTGGCACACATATATATTGACAAGAAGGATTATTTTATCACAATGTATACATAAATTGACTTATATTAAATCTTACATGATCATTCCTTACGGGTTCAAAGGACTACTCCCACCACATTATGTGGGTGTGTGATGCTATACAGGTTCCTTAACTGCTGGAGGAGCTTGTGTTACCTGAGAAGTCTTAAACTCCTCCAAGGATGCAGCTATCAATTATTGCACATCCTCCTTGGTCATTCCCCCTTTTCTTGATAGATTTGTGCTTTTATTGGGTTACACCAAACTTTTATTTTATCCTAAACCCAGCTCCAGTGGCCCTAACATGCCCATGGTGCTCTTTCGTCTCTAGAGCAACCATCAATTCATCATGTGTGTCCTGTGGGTGAACTTGCCCTCCTTTGTTTTCTCACTCAGATCCAACTATTCATCATCAAAACCAACTAATCTGTAAAATTTAACAATCCATTGAAAAAAGAATATGGACGTATAGTGAGACAATAAATTTACCATTTTTGAAGCCACCTCCTAGGTTGTTTGGATGGGTATTTCTCCAAATTTGTTTGTCCTTGCATCTATCCTCTCAATATATTGAGGCAACTATCCATAAGAACTAAAAGACTCAATAATAGATGAAGTAGAAACCTTGCTCTTATTCTCTCAACTGGATGTGTTTAATATAACCACCTAAATCCAACTAGAGGGTGTGCACATTCTTGTCACGCCTTTCTTTTTTAGCATCATGAATGGTCTGATTAATTCAATAAGAATTATATTTAACTAATCATAAGAAATCATAAAAATGTAATTAATTCAATACCTTGAACGCTTCTATTTTTCTTTTCTCAACAAACTCCAACCAATCTCTTATATCAAGATAGTTTTATTTAAGAGTGGGGTCCTTCTCCTTCTTGTCGCCAAATATGTAGTCTCTTGTGAGGAATGTTCTCCACTATCTAAGTCTTCTCCTAATTAGATACATAATAGGCTTGTTATGCAACTTTTCATCAAGCTCATACCAACCCTAAAAATGTTCAAAATTCACTACTTTTTAGAAATTTGAAAATAAAGACTGGGAAAATTCTATAAAAATGTAAATGCATGTATCTCACTCAGATGAGTCTTTATTGGCCTTACTCACTTGTCTCCAACCCTCAACACCGAAAGAGACTTTGCTTTGAGAACCCCATAGTAGTTGACAAATTCCTTAGTAATCAATGTGTCACCTTCATTAAATACAGTGATGCTCTTCTTCCCTTCTCTATTTGTAGCAATTTTCATCAAAGTTATCCATCATACATTTACATTTATTAGTAGTGTCATCACCCTACTTAGGATTCCTAAATAGGTTCCTCTCACTCAAGATGTTGACGCTCGAGATCAGTATGCTTTTGGTCATATTCCATATATAAAATAATAATTAAACATATGAAAAAGTTAGATCACATATAAAAAGTTAGATCGCACATGAAAAGTTCAGATCACATATGAAAAATTCAGATCACTGATAAAAATTCTGATCACATATGAAAAATAAACATGTTATATAATGTAAATAACATATAAATATTAGATGTAGTATACCTTAAACTAATATCCCTTTTGTGTGATCTTCACGTGTATAGTCATCAATGTTGGATTCAACATAAACAATTGGTAAGCAAATAGAGAATGGACTAGAGTCATCATAAACAATTGGTAAGCAAATAAGATTAATACTCTTCTTCATTAATAGGATCTGAAATGAATTGTCTTTCCCGGTGAAGAATGTCATATTGATTTTCTTTTATAGGATCATCTATATCGAATAGATGATTTGCATGTGATGCAATGATGAATGGTTCATTCTTATCGCATGTCCAGAGAAAATTCACTATCGTGGAATTGAGTTCATCAACTACAATTCCGTTGTTGCTATCAACCCATTACACCTAAATAATTGAACTCCAAACTCTGTGTAGTCAAATTTCCCATATGTCCTCAATGACACCGTAATAAGAAATCTTTTCTTCATGTGTAATATTATCCTTGGCACTATAAAAATACAATGACAATGCTTGTAGAGTTACCCCACTATTTTGGACGACACTCTTATCATCTTGAATTTTTGTGTAGTATGAAAATCCATTTATGTCAAACCCTCCATAAGATGTAACATGTGTCTTTGTCTTATAAACGAGGCATTTAATGGTTTCTATAATATTATTTGCTGCTTGAGATAATTGACTGAATACTTTCTCTTCTAACCATCTAATAAATGTATGATTATGCTCTCTAGCATGCCACATTGAACTGATTTGGGGATAACTTGTCTTGAGCTCAGTGGTGTGTTCAGTGATATAAATACCCACATCATCAATGTTGTGTATAACATACAAGTGTTCTTGTTCCCACTACTCATGACTAATATGTATCTATCATTCTCCCAAAGAACCTTTGTCAGAATAAAGGTCAGGATTCACAGTATTAGCAGGAGTTTTGTTGCAAATCAAAAAGTCATTGTAGTACACTACTACAGAACCTACCTTTAGTGTCGGTTATTTAAAGCCTTTAGTGTCGGTTTCTAAGCGACACCTATGTGGGAGACACTAAAAGCTCACCCATTAGGCGTCAGTTCCAAAACCGACGCCCAAACTCTTCGCGCGCCACCGAAAACGCACCATCATGGGACTATAGGTGTCGGTTATTAGATAAGAAACCGACGCCCAAACCCTTTGTGCCACAGAAAGGGTGCCATCTTGGGCACTATCAGTGTCGGTTTTTTACAAATAACCAACGCCATATATCTTCACGCCAGAGGAAATAGATGCCAGTTATTTATATAAAACATATCCCATCCTTGAACACCTAATCTCACTAGTAAGTGTATAATGTGTATTGGGTTTTCTAGAAAATTTTGGCAGCATTTCCCCGCTGTTCTCCAAGTACATATGTACTTAGAGAACAAACGGGGAAATGCTGCCAAAATTTTCTTGAAAACCCAATACACATTATACACTTACATCCTAAGCGAGATTAGGTGTTCAAGAACAGTCCCAAACCGGGGACTATCCAAGATTTACTCCTAATGAGTAAATCTTGGACGGGTTTCTAGGCCAAAAAATAATGTGTTGTCATTCTTATACCTAAAATCCTAGTTCTTCATGTTAGGGTGATTATTGATGTCTTTAAAAGCATGATTGGAAATTTAGGGAAAATTTCATCATTTACATTCCAAGCATGTCACATGTGTGCATTACAGTTCATCATTAAGCAAGAAGGGTGATTAGGATTCTCAATATACTCAACAATGAAACAAGTTTCCGAAAGAGGTTTGGTGAAGATATCTATAACTTACTTAAACATTCAATTATGAAGTAAATATACACTTAATTCAGAATAGCAGGACGCACAAAGTTGCAGTCAACATCATTATGCTTTGTTCTATCATGAACTATCAAATTGGTATAATGTGGATTAGGGTCTAGGGTTAACAAATACATGTGATGTCATTCTTATATATAATAAATGTACATGTACCACCTATCCCATCCTTGAACACCTAATCTCACTAGTAAGTGTATAATGTGTATTGGGTTTTCAAGAAAATTTCGGCAGCATTTCCCCGCTGTTCTCCAAGTACATATGTACTTAGAGAACAAATGGGGAAATGCTGCCGAAATTTTCTTGAAACCCCAATACACATTATACACTTACATCCTAAGAGAGATTAGGTGTTCAAGAACAGTCCCAAACCGGGGACTATCCAAGATTTACTCCTAATGAGTAAATCTTGGACGGGTTTCTAGGCCAACAAATAATGTGTTGTCATTCTTATACCTAAAATCCTAGTTGTTCAAGTTAGGGTGATTTTTGATGTCTTTAAAAGCATGATTGGCAATTTAGGGAAAAGTTCATCATTTACATTCCAAGCATGTCACATGTGTGCATTACAGTTCACATTAAGCAAGAAGGGATATTAGGATTCTCAATATACTCAACAATAAAACAAGTTACCAATTTCATAGTTAAACTATTCATTAGTATGGAATGTCCATAGGAGTCATAGCTAAGGTTTTTCCAACAAAGACATAATCATTTTTTTATCTACCATATTGATCACCCTATCACATTAAAATATAAGATGGATAATCAGATATCACTGTCAACAAACTGGCTTCCTAACTTACTTCAACATCAATGGATATGAGTTACTTATTAAAAGAAGAATAACGAGAAGTAATTTGGGCTGTCAAGCACACACAACAATGTTGTGTTATATCTGTATTTATAGAATGTAAGATTACATAGTTTATAGAATGTAAGAATGTATTTATAGATCCTCAAGACCAGGTCAGTCTGTTGCTAGCTAGCACACATATACAATCATAAATCACGTAATAGAATATAGTTATTGACTGTTTCAACACTTATCAAGTTACCATGCAATAAGTAAATAACTTAAAAATAAATAAAAAAACGCCCAGCAGGGCACCTGACGATTTTGCTCCAGGGCACCTGCAGGGCTTGACCTAGCCTAGGCGGAGGAAGGAAGGAGGAAGAAGGTGGCGTACCTTGAGGGTAGAGGAAGAAGGCCCGGCCGGAGCAGAGGAGATCAGCTGGAGGTGAAGCTGGGAGCGCCGGCGGCGAGGAGAGGAGAACTTCGGCTCGGCGGAGCGGCGGCGACGGCGGCGAGGAGACGAGTGTCACACGAGGAGACAAACGGCAGTGTGGGGGAGCAAGGCAATGATGGCGGCGACGGCAGGGAGCAATCGGGGGAGCAATCTCCAGACCTAGTGCAGAGTCGCAATGAAACAGAGACAATGGGGAAAAGTTCTGTTTGCGGGGCTATTAACTGTACCATAGGCGTCGGTTATTCAAAAAAATCGACAACTATAACTAACAGTTTCGGTTCTGAACAAAAACTGACACCAATACTTGATTATAGTCGTCAGTTTTTAACTAAAAAACAACCGACGACTATATACATATGCCGATTAAAAAAATTGTTCTCGATTTATGACCATAGTCGTCGGTTTCTACCTAAAACCGACGCTTAAAGGGTGTGAAAAATTCCCCGCGGATAGCGCGGGAAAACTCATAAGTGTCGGTCATTGTAGTAAAACCGACGACCAAAATGTGCCCAATTTCTATCTCGTGAATAACCTTTAGTCATCGGTTTTTTATTTATCAACCGACGCCATATGTCAAATTTTGGAGGTAATTTTTTTCGCTGGAAATTTTGGATTTGGCGGTTAATTTTAGGTGTCGGTTTTTTATTACGTAACTGACACTGAATAAAAGCGGTACCCGTGTCTGGTCGCCCTTCATAGATTGGATGTCGGTTTATGTTATCAAACGACGCTGTAGACTTTAGGTGTCGGTTTATTTATACAACCGACACCTTGAAAAGTGACGTTATAAGCCATTTCTGTAGTAGTGGTAGTCCATGGCATCCCTAGCAACATAGCCCTCAATGATACTCCATCATGGATGACAATAGTTCTGAACATAACCTTTAGAAGCACTCATGTACCAATCAAAAGGATACATCCATCCATTGATACAAATCTATGGATATTGGATGAGTACCCATGTGGTACCTTAATAGTACACAACCACTCACAAAAAGTTCTCTTCTCATGTGTAGACATGGTATAACAAGTAGGAGGTAAATATGTGTGGCTACCCTTGGTAACTGTGATGACCCAATAACAAATCAAGCCATCACCAGTAATAATTGCAGAATAACCATAAGTAGTAGAATTAACAAAAATCACTAAATATTTAAAACCATTTTGCACATAGATCCTATTCCAGGAAAACTCTTACAGAAAGAACCAAAACCTTATATACATCATTATTCATATAGTACATACATTGTACCATCTCCTCTTGAGGACAATAGCTAATAGTTTCTTTTCTCAATATATAAAATAGTAACATAAACCTTGAGGCATTCAAGCCAAAATCTCAAGTTGTTCATAAAAACCACTAACAACTATCTCCCCAGGACCTGAGAGTATAGAGACGACACATAGGACTTCTATCTACAAGACAAGACAGACAATACACTCGACCTGAGCTATTACTGTTTTCCCAGCTGATATGGTCCTTCCTCTACAGTTCGGATTCTACCTCCACGTCCACGTCTACCTAAAAATTGTGGATCCCACAGGGCGAGACTATTGTCCCAGTGAGAGATATAACTCTCTACCAATAATATTATTATCATAGGAAATAGTATAAAACTGAGCAGAGGATATTGTATGCAATTAAGCAGGTTTATTTATAGTGTAAAACAATAACATTGATAAGATAGTTCAAATGTTCATCACAGAGTTATAATCATCTATTTGCTTTATAAGGAATATGTAGAACATGTATAACATCTATCAACTAAGATGTATAAAAGTAATGAAGTATCAATCAATGTTTTCCGTATTCAATCCTTAAACAAATATGCTACACGGTTAATTACATGTTCTTATGCCCAGAGGAGATGCGGTATACCACTCATACTCCAACCAACCATGACTACATTTAGCATCGGTACCATACAAGGTAAGTGGCAGAGCCGGCTATCAAGACCTCACCTGTATCAGTTAGTAAGAGATAACTGGTAGGACATCTTGTGTCAATTTCAATTAGCTCACCAGGGTATACTGGTGTCTTTGCTATAGAGTTATAGTCACATCATGAACTCTCCTCTGGAGAAGACCACAGAGCTATCCCATATTTATTTGTCATGAAGAAGACTACTGAGTGATCCTGGTTTAGTTTCATCAGGAAGTCCATTGAGCAATCATGGTTTAATTGGGTATTCCACTGAGCAACCCCTGTTTATTTGGGGAGTCCACTGAGCAACCCATGTATAATAATTACACATTCAAAAATATGTATACCGAGTTAAGCTCGTTTCACCATTCAGCAATATATGACACTAAATGGATCTATGGTCTGGGCAACTACATGATAACATTTCACTTGATTAATTAAGTGTATTACAATATCTTTTAGCATCAATCAAGTTGCAAACAAGAATTATATCAGATGCTACAAAGACATGTATAATATGTTTATCAAGTACTTTCATGATCATTGGAATACATATATCACTATTGATCACAATCTCTTATCATCATCATGCTTGCTAAATCTAGGTATTCAAACCCTTAGTTCATCACTGAGTATTGTTACCACTTATTAGGTAACCATTACCTTTAGGTAATCAGACCAATGTATTACTTCACATAGTTTACAAAGATCATTAGATCTATATTATATAAACATCATATCTCTTACTTAGCTATGTTCATCAACTCATAATACCTGCATGGTTAGTATTTCATGATAATAGAACTATCAAATACATGTCATTAGCATGCAATGCAAAAGAAATATATCCCTCCCATTATTTAGGGTTAGGGTTTCCCTTCATCAATTAATTAGAGTTTCCAATCATCTCATCACCCATTCTTAGGGTTAAGATTTACCTTTATTAACCATATCATGCTTAAGATGCATCTATCCTCATATTGTGTATCCATATTGGGCATGTGGTGTGACCACATCATCATATCGTGTTTTAGGGTGTATCTCTATGGCCGATACCAAGCTCTAAGCTCAACTCTCCTTCACTTATGCATGATACTAGGATGTTGTGCATGATATCTAAGGGAATGATGGTAACAAGATCCGAAAATTTTTCTAATAGGTGAAGGGAATGATATTCATACTTGTTGTTTATGAGAAAGAGTGTATGAGGTGTCATCTTCTTAGGCTACTAAGTGCCACATGGCCATGCATAGATTGACACTTGTATTTGCATGCATCCCATCATTATCTTGCCATGCAAAATTGAAAATGTATGGATAATGCAAGGGATAACGGTCATCCCTTTGGTTATCTTCTAGGGCAAGTTACTTCCACTCACTTATTATTATATTCACAAATCAATACAACCTTTTCCAGAGAAAAGTTGCAGACCAACATCTATTACTTTATTGAGGTGCCTAGCCCATCATGTCTTTTTCTAAGAATCAACAAACCAATAGGAGACTCCCTCTATGGCTCTTTGGATGATAGGGACTCCTATATCAAGTTTATAACTCGATATAACTCATATAAAGCTTTCAACTATACTACTTCCTTAGTCTTTTCATCACTTAGAATATCATCCTTCAAGGATGATTCAAAACATGGTATATACTTCTTCCTCTTTCCTTTAGATGATACTAGGAAGTAGTAGTGGCATTCTAGAAGTAGTAATTTGCACATCACCCCTTCATTTTGAATAAATTACATTTTGTACCAAAAATTGATGCACAAAGCACTAGCATTACTCAAACAAGTACTCTCTTGGAATTTAGGCTTTCCACAAGCCACCACTTAGCATCATTCTCTCTCTTCTGATGTTAAAACACTTATAGTACATTCAACATATGACATTTTGCAATATAACCCCTCTTCATGGGTAAATTGCACATTACACTCAAACTATCATATAATGCACACATAGTTTGCAAATAAACTCAAACTTGAAAATTTATTTCATAAAGAGTCTTAATTAGTTTTCAAAAGATTAGAACAAGTTTGTAAATGACTTACTTCAGTAAAACATCTAGGGTTAAGCCATAACCCAGGTCAGGGATGTTATAATTATCAACCGCTGAAAAGGATTTCATCCCCAAAATGTCAAGAGAAAAGAGAAGTGTACTTCCTCCTCATCTCTTCCTCTAGCTCCCATGTGGATTCTTCAATGCCACGATGATCCCTGAGAATCTTTACAAGAACTATATCTTTCTTCTTCAACTTCTAGACTCTTTTGTCAAGAATCATCATAGGACCTTCAACATAGGATATATCTTATTCAATTCAACCTCTACGGGTTGCAACACCATTTCTGTATCAGGATGACACTTTCTCATCACAGACACATGAAACACTGGATGTATTATATGTAGCTCAGGTGGTAGTTCCAACCTATACGCTACCTTTCCAATCTGTGTTGTCACTCGGTAAGGTCCCATAAATCTAGGATCTAACTTACCCTTCTTCACAAATCTGAGAACACCTTTCCAAGGAGGCACCTTGAGATACACTCTGTCTCCAACTTGGAATTCTAAAGGTCTACAACATTTATCAACATAAGACTTTTTTCTATCTTGTGCAACTTTCAACTGTTGTTGTATCACTTTAATCTTTTCAGTTGTTTGTTACACTAACTCAAGACCTAGAAGTTGGTATTCTCTGATCTCAAACCAGCATAATGAAGATCTACAACATCTACCATATAATGATTCATATGATGTCATTTCAATACTAGCCTGATAACTATTATTGTAGGCAAACTCTATTAAGCTCAAATGTAAGTCCCAACTTCCTACGAACTAAAGAACACATGCTCTAAGCAAGTCCTCCATAGTTTGTATAGTCCTTTTAGACTTCCTATCTGTTTGAGGGTGAAAAGTTGTACTAAACTTTAACTAAGTACCCAAAGCTTTATGTAGTCGTTCGCAAAAATGACTTGTAAACTAGGGACCTCTATCAAACACAATCATAGATGGAACTCTATGGAATCACACTATCTTATCTATATAGATATGTGCAAGTTTCTCAGTTGTATAGGTTGTTTTGATTGGAACAAAATGTACTGTCTTAGTTAACCTATCAACTATCACCCAAATGGAATCATGACTTTTGGCTATCCTAGGTAGACCAACCACAAAGTCCATCGCCGTATAATCCCATTTGCACTGAGGTATAGGTAAGGATTGCAATGTTCTTGCAGGATTATGGTGTTCTGCTTTAACTTACTGACACACCGGACATTGCATAACAAATTCAGCTACATCTTTCTTTAAATCGGGCCACCAATACATATCTTTTAGGTTATGATACATTTTGGTACTCCCTGGATGCATTGCATACATGGATGAGTGAGCTCCCACCATAACTATATTTCTCTATTTATTAACATCAGATACTACCATCTTACCATGGTAACATACTATCCCATCCTCTGACTCATGGAAATCGTCCCATTTCTCACTGTGCAACTCTGGCCTAATTCATTGAATCACAGTATCACTATGTTGTGCCTCTTTGATATGTTCTTTCAGAGTAGGTTTCACATGCATCTCAGCTAACAATCCTGCTAACAAAGATACTTCTAACTACACATTCATTTGTCTCAAAGAGACATGCATGTCTCATTTACAATAGTGCTAAAGAATTCAATTGTGTTTTATCTGTAGGTGAAGATGAATATTTTCTACTAAGTGCATTTTCCATTACATTGGCTTTCCCTGGATGATAATCAATTGTACAATTGTAGTCCTTGATTAATTCCATCCAACGACATTGTCTCATGTTCAACTTATGTTGTGAGAAGATGTATTTCAAGTTTTTATGGTCTGTGAAGATCTGACATGTTTCTCCATAGAGATAATGCCTCCAGCTCTTCAACACATGTACCACTATAGCTAATTCTAGATCATGTGTCAGATAATTCTCCTCGTGTTTCTTAAGTTGTCGAGAAGCAAAAGAAACTACACGATCACTCTACATCAGCACACAACCTAGACCATTCTTAGAAGCGTCACAGAAAACAATGTATCCTTTTCCCTGCTCAGGTAGAACCAACACAGGTGCACTAGTCAACCTTTCTTTCAACAACTGGAAAGAATGCTGACACTTGTCATTCCAACAAAAGGGACTTCCTTTCTGGTCAGCTTGGTTAAGGGTAATGCTATAGAACTGAAGTCTTTGATAAACCTTCTGTAGTAACCTGCCAAACCTAAGAAATTGTGAATCTCAGTCGGTGTCTTGGGTTGTTCCCACTCTACAACAAACTCTAGTTTCTTAGGATCAACACGAATACCTGAAGAAGATATAACATGTCCAAGAAAAGACACTTCTGACAACTAGAATTCACACTTGCTAAACTTAGCATATAACTTGTGTTTTTTCAACAAAGTCAAGGTTTGACGAAGGTGTTGTTGACCATTTCTACTATAAATCAGGATATCATCTATGAAAACCACCACAAACTGATCAAGGAATGGCTGAAATATTCTATTCATCAACTCCATGAATGCAGCTAGTGCATTAATCAGTTCAAACGACATAACTATAAACTCATAATGACCGTATCTCGTCCTAAAGGCTGACTTAGGTATGTCAATCTCCTTGATACGTAAATGACGATATCCTGACCTTAGATCTATCTTAGAGAACACTGTTGCACTACACAACTGGTCAAACAGATCATCTATCCTTGGTAAAGGATATTTATTCTTTATAGTCACTATGTTAAGTTGCCTATAGTCTATGCATAGACTCATAGACCCATCTTTCTTTTTAACAAAAAGAACTAGAGCACCCCATGGTGAAGTACTCAGTCGAATGAAACCTTTCTCAAGCAACTCCTCTAATTATTTCTTGAGTTCTTCCATCTCAGCTGGAGCCATCCTATAAGGTGTTTGGGCTATGGGTTGTGTACCTATAATAAGATTAATCTCAAAAATAATCTCTCGAGGTGGAGGAACATCTGGAAATTCCTTGGGAAACACATCCTCAAATTCCCTGACAACATGAACTTCAAAAAGGCTAGGACTCTCTGCTCTGGTGTCTACCACATGTGCCAAGAAGGTGAAGCATCCTTGTTGCATCAACCTCTCAACTACCATTGCTGACACTAGATAGGTTGGAAGAATCTTTTTGCCCCCCTGAAAGACCCATATCTTATCACCGTTTGTAAACATAGCCTGCTTGGAACCACAATCCAAGACAACTTTATACTTCTCAAGGGTATCCATCCCGAGAATTTCATTAAACCCGTGCATCTCTAGTGGTATAAGATCCACATGAATGCTATTTTTGAAAAAGAAAGAATACAAGTTGAGCATGCCTCCCACAACATTGTAGATCCAACTAACAAAGTTTCTAATAACAGGTTTTCCATTCTATGAATGATAGTTATATTGTAGTCATGAATCACTTCTCGAGTGATAAAGGAATGTGTAGCACCTGGATCAATCAAAACAGAAATGAAACAGGATGAAAACATATTAGAATGAAATAATTCCATCTGACCTGTGACAACTCGTGGATTGGCTACTACCTCCGACTAATTCATAGCATAGAATCTCGTCATTGCCTATTTCTGACCTCGTGCTCTATTAGCTGGCACAGATGATCCTACTTGGGATGCTTGTCTATGCCCTCGTGTGCCACTACTGAACTATTGTCTCTGAGAGCCTTGTTGACTCTACCTCAGTGGTTGGGTTACTTCAACATCTCTCACAAGACAATCCTTTATCATATGTCATGTCTGCCTACACCTGTTGTAGACTCTGTCCTCCCATTGCGACCTAGACAGTCTTATTAGTGACATCAATCTGAACTATGGGCTCCACTTGGTGGAAAACTATGGCATCTACCTCTGTTGGACATCCACTACATTTGAGCACTGAACCTCTATGGTTCTACTAGTGCAGTAAACCTTGGTTTCTTAAAACTTCCAGATTTCTGTCCCTGGAACTATGCAGGTACTTTCCTACTGTTCGCCTCATGTTTCTCAATCATAGACCTCTCTATCCACCTAACTAACTCCACAAAGGTGGAAAACCTCTCTCTATTCCCTAGAGCAGATACAAGGGTGGTTAATTCAGCGTTCATCTCTGTCTCAAAATGCCTAATTCTCTCCTAATCTATAGTAGCCATATGTGGATAGAACCATAGAAGCTCCATAAACTTAGCTTCATACTCGCCAATCTTAATCGATCCTTGTCTAATCTGCTCAAACTATGAAATATTCTCATCTAGATAAGTCTTGTGAAAGTATCTACTGACAAACTCTCATCAGAATTCCTACCATCCGACCTCAACACCAGGTCTTTTCTCTTCTTCAATGGCCCACCAATGTCCAACGCTCCCTTTGAGAAGGTACACAACATGCTTAACTTTATCAGCCTCTAGAATGTCAAGGATTCTAAAATCTTTCTCTATCTCAGTAAGCCATGAATCTGTGTCTACTAGGTCAGTTGTACCTACATATTTAGTGGCTCCTACCCTTCTTAACTGCTCAAAGGTCTTACCAGATCTGTGTCCCTCATTGGAAATCGGTACCCTAGGTGATGGTGTTGGTATCTAATCAGCCATATGTGTCATCGTGGTCATGATCTGCCCAAAAAGAGCATGAAAGGATGGGTTTTCTAGAAAAGCTTGGTCAAGCTGAGGATTCTCAGGCTCTGGTACTTCTCTATCCTGATCCCTTTCACCACCTCCTGGTGCAGCAACACTGCTCTCAACAGAATATTCTTCGTGCACTCCGGCCATCTTTCAGTTTTACTTCTTCTCGTATACGAGGAGAAGTCACTATAAGATAAACTAAAGGATACTAGAATAGACTCAACAAACTTAATCCTATGTCTCTGTAGACTCAACAAACCTTAGGCTCTGATACCAAAACTTTGTGACGACCTGATAACAAATCAAGTCATCACCGGTAATAATCGCGGAATAACCATAAGAAGTGGAATTAACAAAAATCACTAAAAATTTAAAACCATTTTACACATAGATACTCCTCTAGGAAAACTCTTATAGAAAGAACCAAAACCTTATATACATCATGGTTCATATAGTACATACATTGTATCGTGTCCTCTCAAAGATAACATGTAATAGTTGCTTTTCTCAATATATACAACAACAACAACATAAACCTTGAGGCATTCAAGACAAAATCTCAAGTTGTTCATAAAAACCACTAAGAACTATCTCCCAAGGACCTGAGAATACAGAGATGACACATAGGACTTCTATCTACAAGACAAGACAGACAGTACATTTGACCTGAGCTATTGTTGTTGTCCCTGTTGATACGGTCCTTCCTACGCAGTCTGGTTTCTACCTCCACGTCTGCGTCTTGTGGATCCCACGGGGTGAGACTATTATCCCAGTGAGAGATATAACTCTCTTCCAACAATATTATTATCAAAGGAAATAGTATAAAACTGAGCAGGGGATATTGTATGCAATTAAGCAGGTTTATTTATAGTGCAAAGCAATGACATTGATAAGATAGTTCAAATGTTCATTACAGAGTTATAATCATCTATTTTCTTTATTAGTAATATGAAGAACATGTATAACATCTATCAACTAAGATGTATAAAAGTAATGAAGCATCAATCAATGTTTTCTGTATTCAATCCTTAAACAAATATGCTATAGGGCTGATTACATGTGCACATTCACACTTATGCCCAGAGGAGATGAGGTATTGATAACACCAAATTTTGTGACGTTTTTGCCCTTTATTCTGTTATCAAAACTACCCTTTTCTGCTATTTTCCTCTATTTTATTAGCATTTTCGCAATAATTGGCCAAGCAACACTCTTATTCCAATTTTTCCTATCTTCTACAGAGTTTTCCTCATTTTTGTGCAATAAGGCCGATTCCGGCCCACAATAAGTCTAAGCCCGTCTCGACCTTCCTGACGCCCGATACAACCCAGCCCGACAGGGGCTGGGCGACACGAGAATGATCGGCGGAGAAGGGCGCTGCGCAAGAAAGACGTGTCAGCCGACATACCGTCTACCCGACAGGGAGCCAAAGCCGCATCGACGACCAAACTCGTCGGGCGACACAGCCACTCACCGGCAGGCGTGCCGCCAGCCACGTGACCGATAGCCAGCGCCTCGCACCGAGACATACCTGTATCGGCCGACCACATCCATCGACCGGCGTATAAGGGAGCTACGTGGCATTTCCAGCACCATAACTCCTTCAATCGCCGGTATAAATAGCAGCTACAGGAGGAGGTCGAAGAGAGTGGGATAGGTCGGACAAGTCGAGAGAATTCGGACAAGACAGTTTGGAAGTTCGGGAGCCACCATCGAAGGAAGCTGTGAGAGCAAGAGTATCGCGCCCCAGTGCTTGTGCCGGGCGACACTAGGTGAGCTTTCCCTCATCCCGAGAGGGAAGGGATGGTTCACTTAGTGTTGTCCCGGGCGACACTGCGGGCCGATATCGGCCAGCGAAGA
Organism: Alisma plantago-aquatica; assembly: GCA_963693085.1. Classification (NCBI taxonomy): domain Eukaryota; kingdom Viridiplantae; phylum Streptophyta; class Magnoliopsida; order Alismatales; family Alismataceae; genus Alisma; species Alisma plantago-aquatica. The sequence goes on along the minus strand of OY856409.1, from coordinate 1,050,479,513 downwards.
TGAGTGACACGAGCGCCCGACAGTAGACTCGTAACTCTTTGCCCGACACGATATCGAACTCGATACGCTCCGCCCGTCATGCGTGCCGCCCGAGAGGGTGTGCCGCCCGACATTAGCGTATCGGCCAGGGTCCTTGAGCGATACAGTCAGTCGTCAGTCGGCGCTTCCCGAGAGGGGATGCCGCCCGACACTGCCGTATCGGGCTCGGCTCCTGACCGGTATCGGGAAGGAGAGCTACAGTAGTCTGTCGTTCTTCTACATAAAGAAGGCGACATCTATCTTTAATTCTGTTATTTAAATTCTTAGCTTATGCATTGTATTAAGACCCTTATTGCTTATGGAAATAGAAATGTTTAATTGCTATTTGTTTAATTCTTGGTGCCTTATGATTGGGTAACTGCTGTGTTGGATATCTGAACTCTAGCTTGCATGTTTTGGATCGCGTTTCGCTTAGCTACCGAATCGTCTTTCCCGTCGCAACTACTTCGAGAGTTGGGTTGTGTCTCTAGTGTTTGGTCTGGTTCTGGAGTACGAGAGTGCCCGGAACGGAGTTGTTTTAGTATCATTCCACTCTAACTTGAGCCCAGCAACCTCGAGAGGGGTGTTGAAGCTTGGTTAGAGGCACCCGCTCTGAGAGGAGGGGTGCAGGGTGTTACTGCTACCGCTTGTCTTACTGAAGTCTTATCCCTTGCATTACGCCTTAAACTGCAGTTTATCTTTCTATTTTCTGTTGCATGAAAATTCCTAAAAATTGCTATATGAAAAAATCTTAATATTTCTAGTAACTCCAGTTGGAGATAGTTTTCTTTGATTTAATCGTGACAGCTTGTTGTTCCCCTTCGGGGAACTTTAATATCTCTTTATACCCACCGGAGTGTAGAGTGTCGATTCAGAGTCGTCAACACGACCCACCTTGTCCCTGTGTTCGACCCCGTATGACTACTTCGACCCCGTAAACAAAGTTGCGGGGGCCTAGAAGGATTCGGGTTATAAATGTGAAGGCTCGACTACCTCAAATACGCCTCAAATTTTAGGACGCGTGATTTAGGCCGGTCAACTTTCTGGCGCCGTTGCCGGGGACAAGGCAAATGGCACTGTTGACGAATCCGAAGCCACTAACTACACTCCCGTGCCTCAAGCTTAGAAATAGGCTTTACAGCACCTTTTTTTTCTTTTTCTTTAAGCATTATTTTTGCCGGAACCAAATAACTCTGTGTTCTAACTTGATTTCCCGTGATATTTCAGGTACCCTGCAAAGCTGTAACCTGCTCCACCGAGCCTTGATACCATGCCTCGTTGTGAGCAACCCCTTTCTGAGGGCGAATGTCAGAGCCAAAGCGAGAGGGCGACCCGGCCTAATTGGGTTGGTCAGCTTTCCGCCTACATAAAAAGACAGGACACCATTATCAACCAGTTGGTACAGGGGACGTTTACCAACCCTGGATCTCTGAATTCCATGCAACACCAGATGGCGAGTCTGCAGATGCGCCAATGGGAGGTCGATCAACGGCTGTCTCAGATGGCTGCTCTGATGAAGAACCCTGCAGGAAAAATGCTCCCTCACCCTAAAACTGCAGTAATGGCAGTGCTTAGATCAGGAAAGACGGTAGAGCGCGCTGATGAAGCCCCACCGGAACTTGAGCAAGGGCCCAAGGATGCTATTCCAGCAGGAGGCGGAGGTAGGCCTGCAGAAGCCCAAGAGCCTGCGCCGAGACCGTCCGATGAGCCATCTGGTGGGAGGAATCCTTATGCTCCCAGGATACTGTTCCCGTACAAGCTGATCAAGGCAAATCTGAAAAAGCGGCACGAAAGGTTCATGGACTCGATCAGGAATCTGCATCTTGAAGTCCCTTTCCTTGACGCTTTGGAGGTGATGCCCACATACGCCAAGTTTCTCAAAGATCTAATAATGAAGAAAAGAAGGGGAGGAAGGATAGAGACAGTGTACCTAGCCTCTACTTCCTCTGCCTTCATAAAGCCCAACTTGCCAACTAAGAGAAGGGATCCCGGAGCTTTCACAATCCCATTCTCCATCGGGGACAATGTCGAGCGGAAGGGTCTAGCGGACTTGGGAGCAAGCATCAGCCTCACGCCCTTAAGTTTCGCGCAAAGAATGGGTTTGACCGACATGGTTCGAACCAATATGCGGATTGAACTGGCGGATCACTCCTTCAAAAGACCTGTTGGCATTGTCGAAGATGTGCCAATTAGGGTTGGTGATTTCTTTATTCCCTGCGACATCGTCGTCGTCGACACAGCTGAAGATCCCAGATGTCCGATCATCTTCGGATACACTTTCTTGGCAACAGGGAGGGCGCTGATTGATGTCTCTGAAGGGATAATCACCTTGAGGGTTGGAAACAACCACATGGACTTCAAGATGAAGGAGATCATGAGAGGTCCATCCCTGTATGAATCGGCCTGTTTTGCGGATAGTTATAATAAATCTGCGAGGAAATAGAGGAGGATATCCAGACAGTGGACCCCCTCGCAAGGGCAATAAGCTGTCAGGATCCCGACCTCGAAGATCCTGAGGTCGTGAGGCATCTCGACCTTTTCAACCTTTCTGACAAAGACTTGCAAGAAGAAGAGGAGGAGGTGAACTCTGCGAAGTATGCCTCCCTTGAGGGAGAACCTCAGGAGGAGACACCCCGAGCAAAGCCGGATTTAAGAGCGTTTCCTGAAGGACTGAAGTACGAATTTTTAGATGAAGAACAGAGGAACCCAGTCATCGTAAATGCCGATCTTTCAAGCAATCAGCTAGATCGGCTCCTTGAGGAGTTAAGACTCCACAGGGGGGCTATAGGATATTCCGTAGATGATATCAAAGGCCTTAGCCCCGCCCTTTGCATGCATCACATCAACTTGGATGAGTCTGCCAAGCCTCTGGCCCAACCCCAGAGGAAGATGAATCAGATGCTCAAGGAGGTCGTCAAGAAAGAGGTAATAAAGCTTAGGGACGCGGGGATCATTTTCCCAATTAGCGACAGCAATTGGGTAAGCTCGATCCACGTAGTACCCAAGAAAGGAGGAATGACTGTGGTTAAGGGTGAGAAGGGTGACGAGGTGGCGGTAAGGACCGTCACCGGTTGGCGAATGTGCATTGATTACCGAAAGCTAAATCAGGCTACAAAAAAGGATCATTTTCCGCTACCTTTTATTGACCAAGTTCTTGAAAGATTAGCGCATCACGATTATTTTTGTTTTCTTGATGGCTTTTCAGGATTTTACCAGGTACCCATCTTACCCGATGACCAGGAGAAAACGACGTTCACCTGCCTTTAGAAGGATGCCCTTCGGACTCTGCAACGCCCCCGCCACCTTTCAAAGATGCATGATATCAATGTTCTCAGATTTTCTAGAAGACATCGTGGAAGTTTTCATGGACGATTTCTCCGTCTATGGAAAGGACTTTGATAGCTGTCTGAAGAATCTGTCGTTAGTACTTCAAAGGTGTGAGGAAAATAGCCTGGTCCTGAACTGGGAAAAATGTCATTTCATGGTGCGGGAGGGCATCGTTCTAGGGCATAAGATCTCAAGGCGTGGGATTGAGGTGGATACCAACAAAGTCGAAGCTATATCTAAGCTTCCTCCACCAAAATCCTTCACGGGGATAAGAAGCTTCCTCGGGCACGCTGGATATTACCGAAGATTCATCAAGGACTTCTCAAAGATTTCCAAACCATTGTCCAATCTTCTGTTAAAAGATGCTGAATTTGTTTTCTCTAACGATTGTCTCAGTGCTTTTCAGGCCCTGAAAAATGCTTTAGTATCACCACCTATCCTTCAAGCGCCAGCTTGGGGTTTACCCTTTGAGCTAATGTGCGACGCTAGCGACTACGCAGTTGGAGCAGTCCTGGGGCAAAAGAAAGATAAAAAGCACCATGTGATTTGCTACGCTAGTCGCACGTTGGACGAAGCACATGTAAACTACACAACCACCGAGAAGGAGATGCTCGCGATCGTCTTCGCGTTTGACAAGTTCAGGTCGTATCTCGTCGGATCAAAGGTCAAAGTATACACAGATCATGGGGCAATAAAATACTTAATGCAAAAGAAAGACGCAAAGCCCAGATTGTTGAGATGGGCCTTGTTGCTCCAAGAGTTCGATCATGAAATTATCGACAAGAAGGGCGCGGAAAATGTGGTCGCAGACCACCTATCGAGGATAGTGGCTGAGAGACAGAGAGGGCCACAGATCGACGACGACTTTGCCGACGAAGCTCTTATGATGGTTGAAGCTCAAGAAGAAGATTTGCCCTGGTTTGCAGACATCTGCAATTTCCTTGCTTGTGGAGAGCTGCCTCCTGACATCACCTACAATCAAAAGAAGAAGCTATTCGCGGATGCCAAGAATTATTACTGGGATGATCCTCTCCTGTTCAGAAGATGTGCAGACAACTTGTACAGGAGGTGCATCCCGGAAGAAGAAACCGCTGATATCCTGAAAGGATGCCACGCCTCCCCCTATGGTGGACACCTGGGTAGTGAAAGAACAGCGGCGAAAGTGATACAATCAGGTTTCTACTGGCCCTCCTTATTTAAAGATGTTGCACGATTTGTAAAGGTTTGCAAAGAGTGCCAGTCAACGGGAAATATAGGGCGGAGGAATGAAATGCCGATGGCAAGCTGGATCGAAGTGGAAATATTTGACGTATGGGGGATTGATTACATGGGGCCGTTTCCCCCATCCCAGGGGTATCAATACATACTAGTGACAGTAGATTATGTATCGAAGTGGGTAGAGGCGGTAGCCACCCAAACATGCGATGCCAAGTCGGTTATCAAGCTTTTTGAGAAGACCATCTTTCCCCGTTTCGGTGTACCGCACACCGTAATAAGCGACGGCGGGTCGCACTTCGGAGAAAGGCAGTTCGAAGCGCTCCTACGTAAGTATGGAGTAAAACATAAGATCGCTACGCCCTACCACCCACAGACGTCGGGGTAGGTAGAGGTCTCAAACAGACAGATCAAGCAGATCTTAGAAAAGACTGTCAGCCGCACGCGGAAAGACTGGTCTATGAAACTTGACGACGCATTATGGGCCTACCGTACTGCTTACAAGACGCCCATTGGAACCACCCCCTACCGTCTTATATACGGAAAATCCTTCCATCTGCCTTTGGAACTAGAACACAAGGCCCTTTGGGCGATCAAGTTCCTAAATATGGACCTAGACAAAGCAGGAGAAAAGAGGTTTTTGCAGCTTCAAGAGCTCGAAGAGCTGAGGATTCACGCCTACGAGAATGCAAAGATCTACAAGGAAAGAACAAAAATGTGGCATGATGCCCACCTCAGGAGAAAGGATGTGAGCGAAGGGGATAAGGTCTTGTTATTCAAGTCCTCCATCTGTCTTTTTCTTGGGAAATTACAGACAAGATGGTCGGGACCATTTTCAGTGTCAAAGATATACCCATCAGGAATGATGGAGCTCCGCGACAAGGATGCCCCGACTAAGATCTTCAAGGTGAACAGGCACAGAGTGAAAAGGTTTTATGAAGACGAAGCTTTTGTCAGGAAAGCAGAGATTGACTTGCTGTATGTGGGTACAACCGAAGAGCCTACACCGGTCGAGCTGGCGACAGAAACTTCAGCGCTCCTCGGGAGGCAGCCCGAGTCATAGATTAGGATACATTTCTTTTCTTTGTAAAAACAAACATTATGGACTGTAATAAGGCCTGAGTCAGTGCATGCGCACGTTTGCTGACTCTTTTTGTTTTATGGGCCACCGCTGTGTTTTGCGGAGCATTGAGGAGTAATATCATCTGAGGTAGGAGATCCTTCTCTATACCAATGATGTTTTACCCTGCAATGACCTTTTACTTCACCCAGGTTTAGTTTTGGCCTTTTGACCGCCCGCTTTTCTACCGTGTCAACCAGCTGGGCGCAGAACCGCTTGTATTGGGCAGCCTCGCCCCGGGCGTCGCAAGGGCAGCGGATGACCCTTGGACTGCCCGATGGGACTGCGCGTCTCGGGAATAGCGTGACGAAAACGCCCGACGCGCGCCATGTTTTGCCCATTTTACCCCCAGTTGGGTTCTCTATAAATAGCGTGGAGGTTTCTTCGTGTCGGGCTATCATTTTCTCCTTTTGCCACCTGGAACGCATGCAGTGATCCTCCCTTTTGCTCGTGTGTCGGCCATCTTGCCTTCTCCCTGGTAACGGGCGATGCCTCCTGAGAGCAAAGGTATAGCCCCTCACACCTTTTGCCCGACACGTTTTCTCTCACCCGGCACAGGTTTTGGATCGTGCGAAGCGTATCGGCCAGCTTGTTGTTTTCTTACCAAACGACATGGCTTGTCGCCCGATAGGGTTGTAGACCGGCATGTTTATCGGCCGATAACCCTGTCGCCCGACGCCAGTATCTTTTACCGAGCCGCTTATCGGGTTTACATGACCTGCAGATTTTCTATCGCCCGACATGCTTTCGCGCGTAACGCCGGTCGATAGCGTTTTCCCGATGTATCGTATCGGGCATCATGCTTCTCACGGCGATGTCATGTTTTTGCTTCATGTGACCTCGAATCGCCCGACACACCAGTGTCGGGCGTCGAGTCATATCGCGCGACACATCGTGTCGTCCGATCACTTATCGCCCAGTTTTAATAAGTTTCATCTTTCTTGCCTAACGGATGAATAAATTCTAATTTTGAATAACAGGTATGGCTCGTATGGAGCAAACCACCGGCCGCGCCAACAAGCACGGCACGGGAAACAGTAACAACAGTCGGGCAGAAGCGGCATCAACAATGAAAGGGGAGATTTTTCTTGATTTGGTAGCTCCAATAGCGAGTCACCTAGTTATCAGCCTGTCTTTGGGGTGGCTTGGGACCATCTCCAGAGATAGCAAGAGTGCGGAAACCAAGGCCTCCGAACAAGTTCGAGGCACCTCGGTTCTGTCCTCTTAAGGGAGAGGGCCCACCCTGACTACACACTCCTGGGAACTGAACTAGGGACTGATAATCAGTCCTTTTGTTTACGTTCACAATGGAGATGTGAAGAAAGGGCGGGTCAGAAGTGAATTTTGAGGGTTACGCTCAAGCTCAACCGCTGCATAGCCAAAGTGAACCCGCTAGACAACCTCACAATGGCATGCTGCAACTTCGTAGGAGCATTTTGCAGCACATCAGTGAGCTAACCCTCACTGGCTAAACTTTACCTCACTTTTGCTTTCTTCTCTACTCTGAGACAGAGTATGGAGTAAGTTTGGGGGGGTACCCTTATGCTAGTGAGGGGGGGTATAAATTTTCTTTTAACATTTCAAGCTTTCTACGATATTCACTCTCTTTTACCTGATGTGCTCTTATATCTTCCTGTATATTTGATCTACGCACGCATGCCATATATATAAAAATTTCTAATTTTCAAAAATCTTTCCTTTGCAAATTTCTGTCCCTAGGCATATGTACAAAGTTGCTGTAATAATAAAAACCTGTTGTGACTTCTTGCAAAGTTTACTTTCTGTATATTTAATGAGTTACAAGTTCTGTCATATCTTTCTGATAATGTTGTCTCAAACAAACAAAAGATTGTGCCTTGCCATCCAAAAAGTTTTGAAAAATAATAATCTCGCAAACAGCTAAGAGACGAGTATGGAGAAGGAAAAAGCTGCCCAAATAGCAAAAATCTCTTTTGTTTTCCCTTACCCAACAAAAATTCCAAAAAGAGAAAGAAGCCTTATGAGCGTGAATAAAAGCATAAGAGTTGTGCCCAATAAAAGAAAAGAAAAAAAAATATATATATACACACTTGTTTTCCAAAAGTACCCATCTTTAGGCATGGTAGATCCGGGGCAGTGGTACGTAGGATGTGAAATTACTGCTCTAAAGTACCCATCTTTCCAACTGGCTTGGACTGCAGGGACCACTTGCCTGTTAACGGACCCTTACCTGGATGGACTGATGGGAAACAAGTAGAAAACCCCAAAAAGCCTTAGCCTACCCTATACACAACTTTCTGCCCCTAAAATAAAGCTGTTTGGTGTGGAAGCTAACTTCGGAATCATACACCAAAGTCTCGCTGAAGCTGTGGAGAAGAAAAATTTTACCTAAATAATAAGGCAAGTAGGGCAAGGTCTTTTATTCGCATTAAGACAGCATTACCACCAAGACATCGCAAATCTTGTGCTACCCTTTAGCCTTAAAGTTTTGCTGTGCAAGAAGAAGCAACACAAAGTTTAGTTTAAATATTGATTGAGGACAATCAAAAAGCTAAGTTTGGGGGAGTTGATAACACCAAATTTTGTGATGTTTTTGCCCTTTATTCTGTTATCAAAACTACCCTTTTCTGCTATTTTCCTCTATTTTATTAGCATTTTTGCAATAATTGGCCAAGCAACGCTCTTATTCCAATTTTTCCTATCTTTTACAGAGTTTTCCTCATTTTTGTGCAATAAGGCCGATTCCGGCCCACAATAAGTCTAAGCCCATCTCGACCTTCCTGACGCCCGATACAACCCAGCCCGAAAGGGGCTGGGCGACACGAGAATGATCGGCGGAGAAGGGCGCTACGCAAGAAAGACGTGTCAGCCGACATACCGTCTACCCGACAGGGAGCCAAAGCCGCATCGAAGACCAAACTCGTCGGGCGACACAGCCACTCACCAGCAGGCGTGCCGCCAGCCACGTGACCGATAGCCAGCACCTCGCACCAAGACATACCTGTATCGGCTGACCATATCCATCGACCGGCGTATAAGGGAGCTACGTGGCGTTTCCAGCACCATAACTCCTTCAACCGCCGGTATAAATAGCAGCTACAGGAGGAGGTCGAAGAGAGTGGAATAGGTCGGACAAGTCGAGAGAATTCGGACAAGACAGTTCGGAAGTTTGGGAGCCACCATCGAAGGAAGCTGTGAGAGAAAGAGTATCGCGCCCCAGTGCTCATGCGGGGCGACACTAGGTGAGCTTTCCCTCATCCCGAGAGGGAAGGGATGGTTCACTTAGTGTTGTCCCGGGCGACACTGCGGGCCGATATCGACCAGCAAAGATGAGTGACACGAGCGCCCGACAGTGGACTCGTAACTCTTTGCCCGACACGATATCAAACCCAATACGCTCCGCCCGTCATGCGTGCCGCCCGACATGAGCGTATCGGCCAGGGTCCTTGAGCGATACAGTCAGTCGTCAGTGGGCGCTGCCCGAGAGGGGGTGCCGCCCGACACTGCCGTATCGGGCTCGGCTCCTGACCGGTATCGGGCAGGAGAGCTACAGTAGTCTGTCGTTCTTCTACATCAAGAAGGCGACATCTATCTTTAATTCTATTATTTAAATTCTTAGCTTATGCATTGTATTAAGACCCTTATTGCTTATGGAAATAGAAATGTTTAATTGCTATTTGTTTAATGCTTGGTGCCTTATGATTGGGTAACTGCTGTGTTGGATATTTGAACTCTAGCTTGCATGTTTTGGATCGCATTTCACTTAGCTACCGAATCGTCTTTCCCGTCGCAACTACTTCGAGAGTTGGGTTGTGGCTCTAGTTTTTGGTCCGGTTCTGGAGTACGAGAGTGCCCGGAACGGAGTTGTTTTAGTATCATTCCACTCTAACTTGAGCCCAGCAACCTCGAGAGGGGTGTTGAAGCTTGGTTAGAAGCACCCGCTCTGAGAGGAGGGGTGCAGGGTGTTACTGCTACCGCTTGTCTTACTGAAGTCTTATCCCTTGCATTACGCCTTAAACTGCAGTTTATCTTTCTATTTTCTGTTGCATGAAAATTCCTAAAAACCGCTATATGACAAAATCTTAATCTTTCTTGTAACTCCAGTTGGAGATAGTTTTCTTTGATTTAATCGTGACAGCTTGTTGTTCCCCTTCGGGGAACTTTAATATCTCTTTATACCCACCGGAGTGTAGAGTGTCGATTCAGAGTCGTCAACACGACCCACCTTGTCCCTGTGTTCGACCCCGTATGACTACTTCGACCCCGTAAACAAAGTTGCGGGGGCCTAGAAGGATTCGGGTTATAAATGTGAAGGCTCGACTACCTCAAATACGCCTCCAATTTTAGGACGCGCGATTTAGGCCGGTCAGGTATACAGCTCAGACACCAACCGATCATGACTACGTTAAGCATTGGTATCATACAAGGCCAGTGGAAGAGCCGGATGTCAAGACCTCACCTATCTCGGTCAGTAAGAGATAACTGGAAGGACATCTTGTATCAACTGCAATTAGCTCACCAGGGTATACTGGTGTCTTTGCTATAGAGTTACAGCCGGAACATGTACTCTCTTCGGGAGAAGACCACTGAGTTTTCCCGGATTTATTTGTCATTAGGAAGACCACTGAGTGATCCTGGTTTAGTTTCATCAGGAAGTCCACTGAGCGATCCTGGTTTAATTGGGGAGTCCACTGAGCAACCCCAGTTTAGTTGGGGAGTCCACTGAGCAACCCCTATATAATAATTACATATTCAAAAATATGTATACCGAGTTAAACTCATTTAACCATTCAAAAAATTCTAACACTGAATGGATCTATGGTCTGGGAAACTACATGATAACATTTCACTTGATTAATGAAGTGTATTACAGTATCTTTTAGCATCAATCAAGTTGCAAACAAGAATTATATTAGATGCTACAAAGATAGGTATAATATGTTTATCAAGTACTTTCATGATCTTTGGAATACATATATCATTTAGGATCTAAATCTCTTATCATCATCATGCTTGTTAAATTTGGGTATTTAAACCCTTAGTTCATCATTGAGTATTGTTACCACTTATTAGGTAACCATTACCTTTAGGTCATCAAACCAAGATATTAATTCACATAGTTCACAAAGCTCATTAGATATGTATTATATAAAACATCATAGCTCTTACTTAGTTATGCTCATCAACTCATAATACCTACATGGTTAGTATTTCATGATAACAGAACTATGAAATACATGTCATTACCATGCAATACAAAAGAAATATATCCCTCCCATTATTTAGGGTTTGGGTTACCCTTCATCAATCGGTTAGAGTTTCCAATCATCTCATCACCCATTTTTAGGGTTAAGATTTACCTTTATTAACCAATTAGGGTTTCAAGATCACATCATAAAAGATTAAGCCCTAATTCATACTTCATTCATAATAGGAGTATCAACATATACTCATTACATGGTTAATATTCAATATAAATTTCTCTCTCATCCTCACTAGGATGTTGATTGCACCATACTTTTAATACATTGGCTCAATTCTCCTCTTTAGGTACATCAGTTCACCACTATCATATTGTGTTAAACTCATTACCTTTTAATGTTGCATTTAACACAACACGCAACATATGTCACTTAAACAAGTACATATGATCAAAGTATACTTAACATATCGGGTATTAAAGTGTATGTATGCTATCATATCGTGCTAAAGATGCACCTATCCTCATATCGTGTATTCATATTGGGCATGTGGCGTAACCACATCATCATATCATGTTTTAGGGTGTATCCCCTATTACTATATCGTGTACTCATATCAGACTGGCTATCACTTAGGTTCTATCATCTCAAGTTGGAGTTACATGACCTCATATTGTTTATGAGCTGAAAGTTTGACCTCATATCGGGTATAGAGGTATACTTTCTTCCATATCATGTACAAGGTGTGCATCATATCGAGCATACAATGTATGCCTCAACATGGTATCGTTCAAATAGTATATACACAATACCATATCGGGTTCCCACCTAGGATTAGTATATCAAGTTGTCATATTGACTAATCATATTGGGTTAGCATATTGGGTAGACCATTATGCTCATAACTTTTCATGCCTTCAAGGAATATGTCCTATCATATTTTTGAATGACATCTAGATATCAGGTTGATCTCTTTCACAACAATCATGTACATAAAATGATAGGATGTATCAGATTTCAAAATGTCATCTAGGGTTTCAACTCTATATCGGTTAGAGTTTTCAATTGGCACTATATCGTGCATGAGGTATGATCTTAACCTTATATTGTGTATAAGGTATAAGTAGGTACCTCCCATATCGTTCATAAGGTATGCCTCATATCATTCATAAGGTATCACCCATGTTTATATTGGGTTATTCATCATCTTGGGTTCCATATTGGGTTTAAGGTACTTTAACCTATGTCGGGTTGTACCGTGGTGATGTCACCATCATCTACCTCTAGACTATTATCCTTACTACCCTAAGACATGGAAAACAATCCTAATATATGTTTGGAACTCAAAGCAACAGTAATTAATCATAAGAACTTGAAATTGAAAGTAGTTCAACAAGTTCCACAATATTGAAAGTGTATAATAACATAGTTGGGTTCAAGTTATATAACCTGCCTCAGGAACAACTTCCAAGATTAAAGCTCCAAATCTTCATTTTTCCAAGATTGAAGATGAGCTTCTCCAAGATCCCAGACTTGAGATCCTTAGCACTTGCATGACATCTTCCTTCTTGTGATCGATATCCCTCTCTTGTGGCTGATATCACCTTGCTAGGTCAATATCCTTTCTCTATGGCCAATACCAAGCTCTCAGCTCAACTCTCCTTCACTTATGCATGATACTAGGATGTTGTGCACGATATATAAGGGAAAGATGGTAGCAAGATCCGAAAATTTTACTAATAGGTGAAAGGAATTCTATTTATACTTGTGGTTTATGAAAAATAGTGTAAGCGGTGTCATCTTCTTAGGCTACTAAGTGCCACATGGCCATGCATAGATTGCCACATGTATTTTCATGCATCCCATCATTATCTTGCCATGCATAAATAAAAACTTATGGATAATTTGTGATGGAGTGGATTTTTGAAGTCAATAAATCTCCAATAACATATTATAATCCATATCTTGAGTTATAATGAGAGTTCCAAGTATTTTAGTAAAGCTGGAATGTTGATTGAGATTTATATAATGACTAAGAATTGTAAGGGTTATGGTAAGTTACGAATGTTAATTGGTGTAGATATGATAATGATAAACTCATACTTAGGATTTCACGAAGTTTTGAGGTTCCTAGAAGAATTTATTTAGGCTTGGAAATGATTAAATGATGTGCACTTTGATGTTTTGATTACAAAGTTCGGATCATTTAGAATAGGTCCTGAATTATTGTTTTGTGACGCTGCCCTGGACAATGTGTAAACAACTAGGCATCCCATTCTAATGCCATGGATCGGTCATGAGGACAGTGGATCTTGGCCCTTGATGTGGTCAGACGGTTAAGATATGTCTTCTTCATAACGGTTGCGATGAACAACAATTCCAAACTTCGTTGATTCCCATGTTGTGGTCGTGGCTTGACCAAGGACACGAAGTGGGTAGTTCTTTTAGTCTTGATGAGACTTACATATGTATCCCTCGCTTTTCTTGTTTCAAGAGCATACCAAGAGAACGATGAATCCATGTTCACCTTTTTCCCAAAACCGTCATAGTTGGGGTGTAGGAGAATTAAGATGGAAGCTTAGAGGGAGACGAAGAAGGAATGACAAGGATGAGGCCTAAGAAGTGGAAACACAGTGTAAGACCACAAAACACCGGTTGTAGGTCGACACTCACGCATGCCATGACAGAATCACAACCGGGCACAAATAATAGAGATGGACCTCATCGCTGGAGTTCCAAGCCACGTCATTGCTTGCGTTGTGGACTCACATTACAGGAGCACATAACTGAGGTGAAGGATCTGACCACCAGCTTCTCCCCGAAGCATGGAACCATGGCAGTGTTGGAGATCGGGAGCAAGCAACAGGGAGAAACTGACGAGCAGAGCAGCGTCGGGTCCAAACTCATGATGACAGTTACAAAGGAGCCATGTAGAGCCCTAGATCCAGCCATCACCGGTGCCCCTTGAGATGCCACGGTGGCTACGAGATAGGGCGGCATCGATAAGGAGAGGGAGGAGCTTCAAGTTACCCGCCAGAGCAGACCCAACCGTGACAGCGACGGCGGTGCTTGAGAGAGAGGCTGCAGGCGGCAGCCGTGTTACTGCGAGGAGCGGTGAACCAGTAAGCCAGGCGACAGCGGCGGTTGCTTGGGCAGTGGTGCAGACTCGACGTGAGAGCAGGAGGAGAGACTAGAGGCGGCGCTCATGCCCAGCGTGGGCGCATCGTTGCTCTTCGCGAGATCGCAAAGAAGATGAAGCCGCATAGACGCTTGCGTCAAGTCGAATCGTGAGAAGAAAGGGAGGAAGTGGACTGGGTCCAGGGCATGAACCGGCCAGCCCATGTGAGAGCAGCGCCTCCTCAGGGCCACGTGGCAGCACCAGAGTGGCCAATAAAAGGTAAAATCTCAATAATACCTAGATCTTTGAAAATGCATAGTAATTAATGTGTTTCTCAAAAAAATACAAACAAGGTACCATTATGTTCGGAAAAATGAGTAGAACACATTAGAATAATGATATCAGGCTTTTGATGCACTAGTAATAGTGATATCATGTAAGATGTATCATTCTTGTTTCATGAGTAATAAATATCAAACGATGTTATAAAATTATGATAACATGTCAATAAGTCTATAATAATGCTTATAGTGAATCTAATGTCTGTAATCATGATGTTGATGCACGAAATCATGTAATTTGCATAATATGTCTAATTCGGGCTAATAACCCTAATTAAAATACAATTAATGCATACATGCTCAATAAATGGTGAAATTTACAGAATAAGCTCATATCAGTATCTGGAACCTCAGAATTAAATATGAGATCATAATGACAAACAAAATCCATGTTATATGAAGATGAATATTAATACATGTTATAAAACCCTAATCTAGGTTAATGATGTAACTTAGGGTTAATATATATGTGCACAAAATGACAGGGAAGTTAATGATTCAGATAAGAACCATAATCTGGAACATGACATCAGTAAGATGATTCTAAGACAAGAAAGCAAGTAATGATGGGAATGACCTAATGAACTAAGTAAAGCCCTAATGAACACGATTAGGGTTAACATGAGATGTAGATGATGAGAATCTGATAGTAGTGTGTGATCTTGTCTTGATCAGGTTTAACAAAGATATAGTTGACATCAGGAATATGTGTGTGATTAGGTTTCTCTTGATCAAGGTACGCCATTACCTCTTACTTGGCTTATTATACAATATGCTTGTGTTATATGCATAGTAAAATACTTGGCATATGGTATTGGATGAAATGATTGTTCTTATATGATATGTTGGTTGGTTTTCTATAATTATTGTTATGAACACATGAAACATAATATATCTATTCCATTATATCTGAGCACTTCAACTCTTTGGTAGTAAAGTGCTGGAAATAAATACTTCAACTCTTTGGTAGTAAAGTACTTGGAAGTGATCCAACTCTTTGGTAGTAGATCACATTGTGAAATGACTTTGGTAGTAGATCATAAAGGCCTTAATGCATTCAACTCTTAGGTAGTAAATGCATGGATGATATAATGGAAAATGTGCTTAAAATATGTGTTCTCTTTTTTTGATGAATATCTTTGTGCAAGTATACGCTTTTCTTATATTTCTTTATAACTGCCAAGTATTAGTTTTATCTTATTGCCAAGATATGATGAGAGGTATATAAAAGACACGTAGGCGTACTCAGTACAATATTCATGAAATATTGTGCTGACGTGTACCGTATGTAATCTTTTGTTAGGTTGTGATTATGCTCTTGAAGATCCAGGATAGTTGAGAGTTGTGTGGTGAGTTGATGTTCAGGTGGACCTGTTGTCTTAAGATCCTGTTGTTTAGCTGTAGTACATGTATATGTATAAGTTTGTTGTTCAATATGTAATATCAAATGTTGTAACAATTCATGTTGTAATTATATTTTGAATGGTGAACATGTGTGTATGGTTTTATTATTGTTCATGTGCATGTACTACTGATGTATATTCCTTCTGACTCCCTTGATTCTCTTCTTCTTAGCCTTGTGTGGGATGTTTAAATTGGGATTCTCGCTGAGGTGAGGGTTTCAAATTTGGGCGTCACACATCAGATTAAGTTTTAGAAAATCCGGGGATGTCACATAATTCAAGGGATAAGGTTCGTCCCTTTGGTTACCTTCTAGGGCACTACTCACTTATTATTATATTCAAAAATCAATACAACCTTTTCCAAACAAAAGTTGCAAACCGATATCTATTACTTTATTGAGGTGTGTAGTCCATCATGGATTTTTCCAAGAATCAACAAACTAATAGGAGACTTCCTCTATGGCTCTTTGGCCGATAGGGACTCCTATATCAAGTCTATAACTTGATATAAATCATATAAAGCTTTCAACTATACTACTTCCTTAGTCTTTTCAAAACATAGAATATCATCCTTCAAGGATGATTGAAAACATGGTATCTCCTTCTTCCTCTTTCCTTTAGATGGTACTAGGAAGGAGTAGGGACATTCTAGAAGTAGTAATTTGCACATCACCCCTTCATTTTGGATAAATTACATTTTGTACCAAAAATTGATGCACAAAGCATTAGCATTACTCAAACAAGTACTCTCTTGGAATTTAGGCTTTCCACAAGCCACCACTTAGCATCATTATCTCTCTTACGATGTTAAAACACTTAAAGTACATTCAACATGTGACATTTTGCAATATAACCCCTCATTATGGGTAAATTTCACATTACACTCAGACTATCATATAATGCACATATAGTTTGCAAATAAGCTCAAACTTGAAAATAAATTTCACAAAGAGTCTTAATTACTTTTCAAAAGATTTGAACAAGTTTTTAAATGACTTACTTAAGTAAAATTTCTAGGGTTAGGTCATAACCCAGGTCAGGGATGTTACACTAACTTCTTTTGTTAATTCTTTCCTTAAACCCATTTCACATGGGTACTTTTTTGATTTCATGCCTTCTTTAGTTTTACCGAGTATATTCAATAGAATAACAATTATGCTATCACAAACATTTTTCTCAACATGATGACATCAATACAATGTCAAACTATCAAAAAAATCCAATAAGAAGATCCCATAATATCGACCTCTTTTTGAATAAAGACATTTCACCTATGGGACTAGTGCATGGTCTCTTACCAAAATGATTTACAATGTTGTTTACTCTTACTTAAACATAATCCCCTGACATAGGTTTCGGGGCACTCTATTCCTTAGTTGATCCATTGAATGTTTTCTACAACTTTTAGTAAGGATGAACCTTTGGTAGAACCCTTGTATGACCAAGATATACAGACTTACCACCATATTTTTGTCCAATTGAATAAGTATTTTCCTTACATACATGACATGCCTTGGCTCCTATGATGATGTAGCCAGACAATCTCACGTAAGTTGCAAAGTCATTAATATTGCAAAACAACATAACACATAAATTAAACATATCTGCACACAAATCATCATAAGTCATCACACCTTCTCCCCAGATTTTCAATAGGTTATCTATCAGAAGTTCAAGGTAAACATCAAGATCATTGCCAAGTTTGTTTGGGGCCAAAAATAAGCAAGGACATCATGACATATTTATTCTTCATACACAACCATGGAGGAAGATTTTATATAACAATCATGACAGGCCAAGTGCTATGTTGGTTTCCTAATGTTCTATATGGATTCATACCATCAGTACAAATTCCAAGTCCTAAATTACTGACAACTTTAGAAAATCCAGGATACATTAAATAATTCTTCTTTGATTGCAATGAATTAGACCCATGTGATAGCATACCATCGTTAATTTTCTTCACCACAACATGCCAACATAAATTTTGTGCATCTGTGGTATTAGCAAAGAAGCATTAAAGCCATGACATTATAGGAATATACCACATCCACCTTGGTAGGAGAATCAATTTTGGTCTTACCTGATGTTGTCCTTTTGTACCTAGACTCCCCACTCTTCAGACATTCTATCAGATTGACATAGTCCTTTAGAAACAACACATAATCATTTGGGCGTGCATGTATCTTCTCAGCCTCCATTCCCATTGGGAACAACATCTTTTTTATTTCATACGTTGAGATTGGAAGCTCATTCCCTTTACGGAGAATTTCTTTCTAAAAAGACAACCGAGAAGTGAAGCCTTTTTTTCTCCATATATTGTTAGCCTTTAGAGTACACAATCTCAACACATCGCTCAACTTTGTTAACTTAGTACAACCTTAGTATAATGGTTTCTCAACATCATGCACAACATTATTAAATAAGGGAGGTTTACCCTACAACTATCTATCATCACATAATCATGTTTGTTGGAATTCCTTCATTCTCATCAACATCATTAGCCATTTCTTCATAAACACAACTACCACTATCGAAATATGTTGATCTCATACTTACAATCTCTCCATGGCAGTACCATTATGTATAGCCCTATACAATTCTATTGCACATGACATGATCTTTGATCATGTCAACAGTGTCAACTTTCAAGTTGTTATTACAATTCCTATAGGGGAAATAGAACCTATCTCCATGTTGTTTTCTATGTTCCTATACAAATCTTACAAACTCATTGAAACCATTAATAAACTCCAAATTGCAACAATTTGGATTAGAAATCCATGATTGATCCATTCTATGATAAGATGGGAGACAAGTAGCTCATCAAGTGCTAGCTAATAAGTTAATTTTAGAAGAAAAAAATATGTTTCAATTGAACTCTAATCATCTATTAGCATTCACATTCATGAATGTGTACCACCTAACCCCTTCTTGAACACTTCATCTCATAAGTTAGTGTATTATGCATGTTCGATTTTAATAAATTTTGGCAACATTTCCCCATAGTTCTCTAAGTACACATATGTAGATGGGAAAATACCCACATACATATGTACCCAGAGATCAAAAGTGGAAATGTTGTCAAAATTTGTTGGAATCAAACACGCATTATACATTTACATCCTAAGTGAGATGAAATGCCCAAGAGCAATCCCAAATCAGGGACTATGTAAGGTTTACTCCTACTGAGTAAATCTTTGTAGGGTTCCTAGGACAACAACATGGTTTAGAAATTAAGGTTTAGAATCTAGGGTTTATAAATTAGACTTTATAGATTAGTGTTTAGAAATCTTGGTTTACATATTATAATTCACAAATTAGGGTTTTTATTAGGGCTTACATATATTGTTCAAACATAATATTCAAAGAAACCAAATAACCAATTCATAATTCATACCAGACTAAGAATACCCAAACTATTTCTTAGGGATTACATATTATTTAAACAATCACTATGGAGCCAACAATTCTATACAATCATCACATTCATACCATCAACATAGTTAATGTAAATCATCACATTCATGCACCAACATAGTTATTGTAAAACATAATTCAATAATGAAAAATGGGATATGGTTCATTTGATCTAGCAATCCTACTCTGACATCATTATCATTCTATTATGACTAATATCTTAGGATCTCATTATATTCATCATCATCAACTTATCATATATTGAACATGATCCACAATCCTATTTTGAGCACCAGAACATGATATTCACTGCAAGAAAACAAAGGAGAAGGACAAGGCACAACTAATGTACCTCTCACTGGTGAGGATTTGGCGTGTATTTGGAGAAGCTTTTGGGTGTTGACGTCAATTTGGATTAGTAGGGTAGTAGAGGAAGCAACAATAGAGGCGGCAAGGAGGAGGAGATGATGACAAAGTCAGGGTCGGAGGAGGACTGAGTAGTTGTAACAAGAATAGCGACAACAACAACAGTGATAGAGGCATTGAGGAGGGCGAGGTTGATAGATGAGTGGTGGAGCTTGTTGATGCCAGAGAAGCAATAGTGACCAACAGAGGAGTGAGCAACAATAGTGAGGTCGATGGAGGAGGAGCAATCGACAGAGCTCAGATGAGGAGAGAAGTGGTGGAGCTCGGGAAGGAGTAGTGACAACGATCACGCCTGGTATCATGAGAGGGAAATCAAATAGTAGGCTCACAAGGAGGGAAACAGGGTTAAGGGTTTCTTATAGGGTTAATTAATAGGTACATTCGTCATCGGTTATTTTAAAATCCAACAACGTAAAACCTAGTTCGTCGGTTGAAATCAAAACACCGCCGAAAAAAGTTGTCAGATGTTAATATGTCACATGTTAACTAGACAATACAGATGGCTAACTTTACATCCCAGATGCAACCTAGAAATATGTGCATCATTGGTTGAGGTGATGACATCTGACAAGAAAAACTAATTAGTAGGGAATAATTTTTTGGGACACATGGTCTGTACCCCTTTCTCGTCGGTCCCTATAGGTCCAACCGACGATATATACACATATAAATTATAAGGAGAGATCTGGTGTGTAGCCCTTTATCCCATTGGTTATATAACCAAAAACCAACAAAATAGGTTTTTGAAAGCAAATAAAATACCTCTCAAAAATTTCATGAAATTGTATTTCTGCAGTTGATGTATCGTGTTAGTTGTTTTGAGAATCAACTGATGATATCAATAAAATGCAACTCATATTTAATCAGTTGGACAACAATGACAATTTTCTTTAAGGAATCGATGCTAAAGAGTACACCCTTGATTTCTCTTAAAAAAACCCCGATGAAATGTTTCATATTTGTAGTAGTAACACCACTATCATGGATATCATTCAAGGAGAGTACAAAAGGTTGAAGTTCCAAAATGGAAGTGTAGGGTTTTAAGGGAAGGGGCACAATGGAAATACACAATTTTTTTAGAAAAAAACTCCTATCCAATGGATCTGTTGTAAAAATAAAATGTCAATATGTCAAGACATAAAAAGGATATCAAATTTCAATGGCACACATTAGTTGTCCAACAACTAGACAGATCTTAAGTAGGTGTAGGACTTGCAATTCTAGATCTAGTGTCCATAGTGGTTGTTGTTTTTGCATCCTTGTCATCGCATCAACAACTTTTACTCTTATTGAAGAAGTTTCTTATCCTGAAGCCTTGGCCTTTATGTCGTCCAAGTGGATGTAGAAACTCTTGGTGCACAACCTTGACCACTAAGAGGAAGTGGAAATAAGAGTCACTAACATACTACTATCTCTCACTCTCCTTATACTCCTATTTTGATTTGTTATCCATGGGATGATTTTTCTCTCTCTAAGAGGAAGAACTCTTTGAAAACTTATGTCTCAATATATGTGTGTCACGTTGGGCGTCCAACCTTATATAGGAGAGTCGTGTGCTTGGAATTTATAAATTTCAGTCCCATTCCTAATCACAACTCACATTTTCAATGAATTTGGAACACTTTGACAAACTTCTTAGTTATCTAGTTCATTAATGAATCATCCAACTCACTAATCAAATCGCTAGAATAGACCATCCAATCACCTTGTTCATTTGGTTAGAAAATAATGTTTCCATTTTAATATCTCAGTTTGATTCCAAACCAATAGTGACTTCCTAATTCTTGTTCAATCTTGATTTCTCCCAACCACCTGACTAGAATATCTAGATAGACAATTGGTCACTTTTCCAATTGGTGATCAGTCTGTTGATCAACATTTAATCCATTTAGTTGTTCCAAACCATCTAGTTTACCAACTGACTGCTTAGTCACTATATTGGTCAGAACTCAACATGTACATGATTGTGAAACATTCTAATTATAAATGTGATTGTGAACTTTCTCTAAAATTCATTATGTTTATGACCTCATAGGTTCCTCATTAAAATGTGAATGATGTTTAAAACCTCACACGAAAAGATTGGTCTTTAGTAATACATCTTTTCTACCCAAGTAATAGGAATAAGTTGGAGATGAATTTCAACATTAATGTGACCAATGTTACCATGAACGTCATTCGTTTGTCATGGATATCCAATTTGAAATTGAGCTATGGGGTATTCTTTCTCTTAACATTCAATCTATGTTTCTTGAACCACGATGGACTATTAAGAGTGTGAGCTCAACATCACATATGAACTCATATGACCATGCCCATGCATTTCACAGTATCACTTACTAAGTGGATAGGATATCACTTCAAAGTAGGGGATGTTAAATCTACATCACTCACAATAATCCAAAACTATCACAACGTACCCAATCACTATGTATGACAACCATTATTCATAATCACATTGGGTAATGTTAAAGTACATCGAATAGTTATTCAGCCCTATTTTAGGGCTTCATCTTGTGTCTTATTGTACTTCAATCACATTTATACCTGTTATTTCCCTCAATATGCATATTTGTATAAAATGCACTTATGGACATTATTTACATGTTTTTAAGGTATTTGGACCATGCTCGATGGAAGAAAGAGAGAGAAGGAGTGATCCTAGGGTTTCTCTACCCTTGGAGAGACCTAAAGTGAAGTCAGATGCTCCCTAAACCTACCCCTAGTGGAAAAAGATCCATTGAAGCAAATATGTCTAAGAAAGTCTAAGGAAACAAGTCAAAGAGTTGATCCAGAGGCCAACACGGCCATGGGACCAGAAAATGGTCGTGCTAGCACACTTGCAAATCAACAAAGTCATCTTCAAGCAAAGCTAGAGTCACCATGGTCATGCCACACAGAATAGCCATGGTGAACTGACCCAGAACAGCCATGCCACCTTGTAGGGCCATGTGAGAGGAGAGGCAGAATGGTCGTGGAGTAGAGAACGGGCTATGCATTTCGAGCCACCACGTTCGTGCTACCCTAGTCCCACCACAGCCGTGCCACCTTCAGTACAAAGTCAACCTATTCCCTATGATTTTTTACCATTTCTCACAATGGTCATCCCCATCCACCACAACCATTCTCTCCGCTCCCCACCACGTTTGTGTTACCTACAAAAACCTAGATACTTTTGCACTATTTTTTCCGACTACCCCTACTCGATCTAGTACTTCCCCCACACCTATAGATACTTAGGTCGCAGCTCCAGCATGGGGTTAGCTACCTTCTACCACCTCTTAGCTCCCCAGTTTCACCCTTTAGATATTCCACTCCATTTCCACCTCCATTTCACTCCATTTCTCCATTTCCACCACCAAAATCCTAATTTTCAAGCCTTCCATCCATTTCCCACAATTACTTCACACCATTCCATCCAAGAAGAAGGAGGAGGTCGACCTTGCAGTAGCTAGAGAGGACTCACTCATCTACTCTGAGATCCATGGCTACTTCTTCCTCTTTCTCCTTCCTTTTTGTATTTTGCATTGTTATGAGTAGCTAGGCTCCTTGGGTGGGCTGTTTGGGGTGTAAAATGTTACTTTGATACCATGTTGGGGGAAATGATATGTAAACATTGTAATTTCATTTGCTAATGATTATTTTCTATTTCTATCTCATTCTTCATATTTTCTTGTTGGTTTGTGCTTGAAATCCCCTAGTAATTTAGGGAAATTATTCTGTGTGTGAATTTTAGGATTTGCTCCTAGGGGCAATTATTGGATCCCTAGATAGCTACCCATCCTCCTACATCATAATAATTTTGCCTAACCCTAGTTGAGAGATCTAAGTAGCTAGTTTATATGAAATGGGTGTGTTTAGCATGGAGCTTTCTCAAGGTTAGAATGTAGGTGATGGGAGGCCTAAAACCTCACTTTCCCCCCATGACAAATCTGAAACCCTAATGATCCTAAGATCATCTAACCTAGAAATCTAGGCTTTTTTAGACTCTAATTGAATTACACCCAAGACCTAACCCAACTGAGCCTCGTAAGGGTAGTAGGGAGTGTTACGGACTAGTTCCCCTATACACAACCTAGCATATCCATGACCGGTTAGTAGCTTAGGCTAATTCATTAGACTCTAGCTCGTTGTTTGGTATGGATAATCTAAATGGAATCAAAATGTTCATATGTCACCCCCAACTTCATTGATAAGTGCATCCCCTAAACAGCCCACATCTTCCCTTATTGCTTTAAAACCCTAGTTTCCATCTTGCTTAGCTAGTGTTAGCTTAATTAGCCCTTTTCTTGCTTAGTTAGCTGCTTGCCATGTTATTGCTTTGTTCTTGCTAGCTTAGGGTTTTGTTCTTGCTATATTAGGTCTTTAATTGCTCTTTTGCCTTGTCTTTCTTGCCTTAGTGTAGATTGTTCTCTTCTTATCTTTTCTTCTCGGCTCGTCTTTTCATGCTTAGTAATTTTGATTGTTTAGGGTTAACTTAGGTTTTGTTCTTGCTCAACTTCATTTAACAATCAAATCACCTTTAAACCCTTAACCGTAGTCTCCATAGTAGGAACCTAGAACCAAAAACTAACCTAGCTCTAGTGCCCCCTTTTCTTTCTGTAGATTGATCCTATACTTGCCGCCTTACCTATACTACGACATGACCTTGTGTGCTTGCGGGTTAGCATTTTAGTAGAAGTAGGTTGCTTGAGTTTAGGTCCTTATAAATTTCAAAAGTGAATCCATCATGTGCTTCTATCCCTTGAGTTGCATCTATTCAAAATCTCATTTGAGTAGTGTGTAACATCGTTGGTGGGAGCGCACTAAGCTTTCTGGCATTGTTGCTGGAAAGAAAGGTGCTTGGCCTAACTAGTTAGTTTTGCTTTGACTTTTCACATTGCCCATATCATTGCTATTGTTTATTATTTATTCTTAGCATTCTTTGTGTATATTGGCTTACTAACTTGTTCTCTTTTGTTTGGTTTTGCCTTGTGTGTGTGACAAGTCACTCGGGGAAGACAACATGGAAGGCCAAAATGCACAAACCCATCCATTTCCTCCACTACCCTACCTCCAAGGCTATCCTAAGACTTACACACCCCCACCACCTCCATCTCCACAACCTTCCCACCAGTTCACCTTCTGACCTAAATTCCCTCCTCAGCCTCAATTCCAAAGGTCATTAACAACGGTGCCACCACCACAACTATCACATGCTCCCCCTACTTCCTATGAATAAATGGATATAGTTTCAATCATGGGGTGTGACAAGGTTGTTGAGAAGATTTTCAAGGGAGGGAATCAAGTTGACAAGGATCTTAATGAAGAGCCATTGCCGGAAAGTCCTTGTTCACAATTATCCCATATTATTGAGACCCCTCTCCTAGATGCTTATGAAGACCAATTCCTCAAGAGAGAGCAAAACTATGGCATGAAATATATGATGGTCATAAGGTTGACTAAGATCTATGATGATGATCCCCAAGGAGAGAAAACTATTGAAAAACACTTGATATGCTCGCATGACCCTTAGGAGGAAGATCCATCAAGGAAAGCATTTGAGAGGATTGCCTACAATGGGGATGCAAACATTTTGTTTTTGGATAATGGTTGATGGTGAAAGAACAACAAGCCCAGCTGAAGGAATGAAATTCAGTGCTTGTGGGAAGCAACCCACCTAGGTTTGGCAAATTTTCACCCAAACTTCAATTTTTGATACTTTTGTTTTGTTTTTATACTTTCCAAGAAAAGACACACACACACACTTTATACTTGATGGTTCTAGCTATTTGTGAATCATGTTAGGACAGTGCATTGGAAGGAGGAGGATGCATGGTTGATATCACCAAGTAGGAGATCAAAATTGAAAAGAAAATTGCAAATCAATAGAAAAGCTATAGGAAGGTGATCAACATGACCGTTCGACATAGCACAGATGTGGTGCTGGCAAGACATAACGGCCTTTTTGTATAGAATGGTCATGGTGGCTCTATCCTGCTCATTGGACACCTTAAGATCGATCTCCCTCTTGGCATTTATCTACCACAACTCCATGTCTACTACCCTATCATCCTTGACTTCTATTTCATGCTAAGGACATCATGGTTTAAAAGTTTGGGGTGGTAGGGTGGTAAGCCCTTTCTGTACCTGCACTTTCCTCTATGTTCCTTATTCTAAATTTTTGCTCAAGATGATCAAATAGTATAACCATCTCTCTTACTTGTGTATCCATGCTTTGTGTGCTTGCTTTGATTACTTGCATGTCATGTAGTTTACTTTCTTGCAATTTTTGTGTAATTTTCAAAAAATTTGCTATTTTTGTCATGCATTGCATATCATGTATATTTTTGATAATTTTTGCATGTTTCATCTAGGATTTTCTTGTTTACTGCTTTAAGTTCAATAATATAGGCTTAGATGTGGTTGAAGGAAACTTGGCACCATTTTGGCCAATTTTGCCCAAATTTTAGATTTCTTGCCTAAAAGTGTGTTTCAATCCAATCTCTACTTTTTGGATTAAAAATGATGACCTTTGACAAATGCAAGTGAATTATCATTGCTTATTACTAAATGATATCAATTCTTGACTTCTTACATGCGCACCACCTCTCTTATGTTTGTGAATGTTTTGGTTGAATTATGACTTGAGCAAGCTATGAGCACTTAGTGCCTATGAAATCACTTGATAGAAGTATCAATTTTAGGTTGTTCATTCATGTGGTGTGAAATTATTGGATGAAGTGTTAGATTAATTTTCATGCAGGAGACCTTATATTGAGAATCACGCTAGTGACCCCTCCTTGACCTAACTCTTCACTCACAGTCTTCTTACCCCTCCACCTCATGAAAGGATGCCAAAGTACACATAACAGCCATGCACACCTCCAAAAGTTTGTGGTGGCCACATCTACATCTCACCGCTTCACTCTCATCACCATGTGCCCTATCAACTACAAGGCATAACAAAAAGAAAAAGAAAAAAAATAAAAAAGAAAATAAAACAATGCTCCTATTTAAGAGCATCTAAAAAAAGAAAAGATGAGTGTGTGAAAGCACTTCAAAAGCTTACTGCAATCCTTTCTTCCATTTTCATACCCATTAAGCTAGGAAAAAACAAACCTAGCTCATTTTGCTTTTCTGCAGCCACGTGGGTCATTTGGTGCGATTTGAAACATAAGGTTGAATGCATGAAGATGAAGTAGCCCTCCTAGTCATCCTTGATTAACGCCATCATGAAATGGTCTACCTGAAACTACATGAAAGAAATATGGATATCTTGTGTGTTTTATGCACTATATTTGAAGTTGATATACTATGTGCGCTTATCATGAATGAATACACTTAGTCATTATTGATCCCATTTATCAATAATCATCCGTTGCATTACATTTGTCATTTCTTGATTGTGGAAAAATTGTAGAGAGATTGACTTGGAGCATACTTGAGGACAAGTATGTTTTAAGTTTGTGGTGGTGATTCAGCCCTATTTTAGGACTTCTTCTTTTTTCTTATTGCACTTCAATCACATTTATACCTGTTAGATTACATGTTATTTCCCTCAATATGCATATTTTTATAAAATGCACTTATGGACATTATTTGCATGTTTTTTAGGCATTTGGACCACGCTTGATGGAAGAGAGAGAAGGAGTGATCCTAGGGTTTATATACCCTTGGAGAGACCTAAAGTGAAGTCTAATGCTCTTTCCACCTACCCCTAGTAGCCAAAGATCCATTAAAGCAAAGATTTCCAAGGAAACAAGTCAAAGAGTTGATCTAGAGGACAGCACGATTGTGGCACTATAGAACAGTTGTACTAGCACACTTGCAAATCAATAGAGTCATCTCAAGCAAAGCTAGTGAATAGACCCAAAACGGTCATGCCACCTTGCACGACTGTGTGAGAGCAGAGGTAGAACGGTCATGGAGCAGAGAACAGGCTATGCATTTCGAGGCACCACGGCTGTGGTGACCACCAAGGTCGTGCTATCCTAGTCCGACCACGATCGTGCCACCTTCAGTACAAAATCAACCCACTCCCTGTGATTTTTTACTATTTCTCACTATGGTCATCCCCATCCACCATGACTGCTCTCACCCCTCCCCATCATGGCTGTGGTGAACACCACGGACGTGCTACCTACAAAAACTAGCCACTTTATCAATGTTTTTCCATACTACCCCTACTTGACCTTGTGCTTCCCCCACACCTATATATACCTATGTGGCGGCTCCAGCACAAGGTTAGCTACCTTCCATCACCTCCAAGCTCCCTTTTCATCCTTTATCCATTCACTCCATTTTCATCTCCATTTCTCCATTTCCACCACAAAAACCCTCATTTCTAAGACTTCCATCCATTTCCCACCATCATTCCACACCATTCCATCCAAGAATAAGGAGGAGGTCGACCTTGATGAAGATGGAGAGCAGGATTCACTCATCTACACTGAGCTCCATGGATACTTCTTCCTCTTTCTCCTCTATTTTTGTATTTTTCTTTGTTATGAGTAGCTAGGCTCCTTGGGTAGGCTGTTTGGGGTGTAAAATGTTACCTTGATACCATGTTGGGGTATAATGATATGTAAACATTGTAATTTCATTCGCTAACGATTATGTTATATATATATATCTCACTCTTTATAAATTACTTGTTGGTTTGTGCTTAAAATCACCTAAGAATTTAGGGAAATTAATTATATGTGTGAATTTTGGGATTTTCTCCTAGGTCCAATTCTTGGATCCCTAGCTTGCTACCCATCCTCCTACATCCTAATAAATTCTCCTAAACCTAGTTGAGAGGTCTAAGTATCTAATTTAGATGAAATTGGTGTGTTTAGCATGGAGCTTTCTCAAGGTTAGAATGTGGGTGATGGGAGGCCTAAAACCTCGCTTCCACCCCCATTACTAATCTCATCCCCTAATCATCATAAGATCATATACCATAGAAACCTAGGCTTTCTTAGACTCTAATTTAATTACACCGAAGCCCTAACCCAATTCAACGTATCAAAGGTAGTAGGAAGTGTTAGGGACTAGTTCTCCTATACACAACCCAGCATATCCATGGCCAGTTAGTATCTTAGGCTAATTCATTAGACTCTAGCTCATTGTTTGGTTTAGATAATCTAAATGGTATCATAATGTTCATATGTCACCCCCCAACTTAATTGATAAGTGCATCCCCTAAACAACCCACATTTTCCCTTATTGATTTAAAACCCTTGTTTCCATCTTGCTTAGCTAGTGTTGGATTAATTAGCCCATTTCTTTCTTAGTTAGCTTCTTGTCCTATTATTTCTTTGTTCTTACTATCTTAGGTCTTTAATTTCTCTTTTGGCTTGTCTTGCTTGACTTAGTGTAGATTT
Source organism: Alisma plantago-aquatica (assembly GCA_963693085.1). Taxonomy (NCBI): domain Eukaryota; kingdom Viridiplantae; phylum Streptophyta; class Magnoliopsida; order Alismatales; family Alismataceae; genus Alisma; species Alisma plantago-aquatica. The sequence continues at coordinate 1,050,450,595 of OY856409.1, read as the reverse complement.
TTCTCTTCGTGTCTTTTCTTCTCGCCTTATCTTTTCATGCTTTGTAGAATGAATTATCTTGGGTTAACTTAGGTTTTGTTTGTGCTCCTATTTCTATATTTCTCAACTTAGTTTAACAATCAAATCACCTTTAAACCCTTAACCCTAGTCTTGACAGTAGGAACCTAGTACCAAAAACTAACCTAGCTCTAGTGCCCCCTTTTCTCCCTGTGGATTGACCCTATACTTACCGCCTTACCTATACTATGACATGACCCTGTACGCTTGTGGGTTAGGATTTGAGTAGAAGTTGGTCATTTGAGTTTAGGTCCTTATAAATTTTGAAAGTGAATCCACCATGTGCTTTTGTCCGCGGAGTTGCATCTATTCAAAATCTCAATTGAGTAGTGTGTAACACCATTGGCAGGAGCGTACCAAGCTTTCTGGCTCCATTGCTAGGGAGAAAGGTGCGCAACCTAGCTAGTTAGTTTTGATTTGACTTTTCTCACTACCCTTATCATTGCTATTAATTTATTCATTATTTTTTGCATTCTTTGTGTATATTGGCTTACTAACTTGTTCTCTTTTGTTTGGTTTTTCCTTGTGCATGTGACAAGCCACTCGGGGGGAAAATATGGAAGGCCAAAATGAACGAACCCATCCATTTCCTTCACCATCCTAGCTCCAAGGATATCGTAAGCCTTACACACCCCACCACCTCCTTCGCCACAACCTTCCCACCGATTCACCTTCCGACCTCAATTCCCTCCTCCACCTCAATTCCAAAGGCCATTAACAACAGTGCCACAACCACAACTATCACATGCTCCCCCTACTTCCTATGAGAAAATGGATATGGTTTCAATAATGGGGTGTGATAAGGTTGTTGAGATGCTTATCAAGGGAGGGAATCAAGTTGACAAAGATCTTAATGAAGAGGCATTGTCAAAATGTCCTTGTTCGCACGTGTCCCATATGATTGAGACCCCTCTCTTTGATTCCTATGAAGACCCATTCCTAAAGAGAGATAAAAACTATGGAATGGAATTTATGAAGCTCATAAGGTTGATTAGGGTCTATGATGATGATCCTCAAGGAGAGAAAAATGCTGAAAAACACTTGAGAAGCTCGCATGACCCTTGGAAGAAAGATCAATCAAGGAAAGAATTTGAGAAGATTGCTTATGATGGGGATGCAAACATTTTGTTTTTCTACAATGGGTCATGGTGAAAGAACAACAAGCCCAGTTGGAGGCATGAAACTCAGCGCTTGTGGGAGGCAACCCATCTTAGTTTGGGATTTTTCACCCAAACTTCAATTTTTGATACTTTTGCTTTGTTTTTATACTTTCTAAGAAAAGCGACACATGTACACGTTATGCTTGATGGTTCTAGATATTTGTGAATCATGTTAGGATAGTGCATTAGAAGGAGGAGGATGCATGGTTGATATCACCAAGTAGGAGACCAAAATTGAAAAGAAAATTGCAAATTGGTAGAAAAGCAACAGGAAGGTGGCCAACACGGCCGTTCCACACAGCACAGCCATGGTGCTGGCAAGCCAGAATGGCCATTTTGCATAGGACGGCTTTGGTTGCTCTATCATGATCATTGGACACCTTGAGACCTCTCTCCCTCTTGGCATTTGTCTACCATGACTCCATGCCCTCTACCCTATCATCCTATACTTCTATTTCATGCTGAAGACAACATGGTTTAAAAGTTTGGGGTGGTAGGGCGGTAAGTCCTTTCTCTACCCCCACTTTCCTCTATGTTTGTTGTACTAAATTTTTTCTCAAGACAATCAAATAGTATAACCATCTCTCTTACTTGTATATCCATGCTTTTTGTGCTTTCTTTACATACTTTCATGTCATGTAGTTTACTTTCTTGCAATTTTGCGTAATTTGAAAAAACATCTCTTTTTGTCATGCATTGCATATCATGTAGATTTTTGGTAACTTTTGCATGTTTTAGCTAGGATTTCCTTGTTTAATGCTTTAAGTTCAATAATATAGGCTTAGATATGGTTGAAGACAGCTTGGCACCGTTTTGGCCAATTTTGCCCAAATTTGAGATTTCTTGCCTAAAAGTGTGTTTTAACCTAATCTCTACTTTTTGGATTAAAAGTGATTGCCTTTGACAAATGCAAGTGAATTATCATTGCTTATTGCTAAATGGTATCAATTCTTGACTTTTTACATGTGCACCACATCTCTTATGTTTGTGAATGTTTTGGTTGAATTGTGACTTGAGAAAGCTATAAGCACTTAGTGCCTATGAAATCACTTGATAGAACTATCAATTTCATGTTGTTCATTCATGTGGTGTGAAATTGTTGGATATAGTGTTGAATTAATTTTAATGCAGGAGACCTTATGTTGAGTATCATGCCAGTGACCCCTCTTTGACCTGACTCTTCACTCACCATCTTCTTGCCCCTCCTCATGAAAGGATGCCAAAGTGCACATATCAGCCATGGCCACCTCAAAAAGTTTGGGGTGGCCACATCTACATCTCACTGCTTCACTCTCATCACCATGTTCCCTATCTACTCCAAGGGCAAAGAAAAAGAAAAAGAAAAGAAAAAGAAAAAATAAAATAAAAAGACACTCTCGTTTAAGAGAATCTAAACAAAGAAAATATGAGTGTGCGAAAGCACTCCAAAAACTTACCGCAATCCTTTCTTCCATTTTCGTACCCATTGAGCTAGGAAAAAGAAAACCTAGCTCAATTTGCCTTTTCTACAGCCATGTGGGTCATTTGGTGTGATTTGAAACATAAGGTTGAATGCATGAAGGTGAAACAACAATCCTAGTCATCCTTGATTAACGCCATCATGAAACGGTCTACCAGGAACTACACGAAAGAAATATGGATAGCTTGTGTGTTTTATGCACTATATTTGAAATTGATATGCTTTGTGCTCTTCTCATGATTGGTTTGTGAAAGTAGGAGATGAGAGAGGTGGAATTCATGCACTTAGTCATTATTGATCCCATTTAGAAACAATCATCCTTTGCATTGCATTTGTCATTTCTTGATCATGGAAAAATTGTAGAGAGATTGAGTTGGAGCATACTTGAGGACAATTATGTTTTAAGTTTGGGGTGGTGATTTAACCTTATTTTAGGGCTTAATCTTGTGTCTTATTGCATTTCAATCACATTTGTACCTGTTATATTACATGTTATTTCCCTCAATATGAATATTTTTATAAAATGCACTGATGGACATTATTTGCATGTTTTTCAGGCATTTGGATCATACTTGATGGAAGAGAGAGAGAGAGAAGGAGTGATCCTAGGGTTTCTATATCCTTGGAGAGACCTAAAGTGAAGTCCAATGCTCCCTCAACCTACCCATAATGGCCAAAGATCCATTGAAGCAAATATGTCAAAGAAAATCCAAGGAAACAAGTTAAAGAGTTGATCTAGAGGCCAGCACAGACGTGGCACCATAGAACAGTCGTGCTAGAACACTTGCAAATCAACAAAGTCATCTTCAAGCAAAGCTAGAGTCACCACAACCATGCCACATAGAATGGCCATGGTGAACTGGCCCAGAATAGTTGTGCCACCTTGCACGGTCGTGTGAAAGTAGAGGCTGAACAACCATGGAGCAGAGAACAGGCTATACATTTTGAGCCACCACGGTCGTGCTACCCTAGTCCCACCATGGTCGTGGTGACCACCACAGCCGTGCCACCTTCAGTACAAAATCAACCTATTCCTAGTGATTTTTCATCATTTCTCACCATGCTCATCCCCATCCACTACGACCATTCTCACGCCTCTCCACCATGGTCATGATGACCATCACGGCCGTGTTACCTACAAAAATCTAGCTACTTTGCACTATTTTTCCCATACTACCCCTACTCAACCTAGTGCTTCCCCCAAACCTATATATACCTATGTGGCTTCAACATAAGTTTAGCTACTTTCTGCTACCTCTTAGCTCCCCATTTTTTTGATTTATCCACTAAACTCCATTCCCACCTCCATTTCACTCCATTTCTCCATTTCAACCACCAAAACTCTCATTTCCACGCCTTTCATCCATTTCCCACCATAATTCCACACCATTTCATCCAAGAAGAAGGTAGAGGTCAACCTTGCAACAACTGGAGAGGAGGATTCACTCATCTACATCGATCTCCATGGCTACTTCTTCCTCTTTCTCCTTTCTTTTTGTATTTTGTATTGTTATGAGTAGCTAGGCCCGTTGGGTGGGCTGTTTGGGGTGTAAAATGTTACCTTGATACCATGTTAGGGGAAAATGATATGTAAACATTGTAATTACATTCGCTAATGATTATGTTCTATACATATCTCACTCTTTATAAATTACTTTTTGGTTTGTGCTTAAAATCACCTAGGAATTTAGGGAAATTGATTATATGTGTGAATTTTGGGATTTGCTCCTAGGTCCAATTCTTGGCTCCCTAGATAGCTACCCATCCTCCTACATCCTAATAAATTCTCCTAAACCTAGTTGAGAGGTCTAAGTATCTAGTTTAGATGAAATTGGTGTGTTTAGCATGGAGCTTTCTCAAGGTTAGAATGTGGGTGATGGGAGGCCTAAAACCTCACTTCCACCCCCATTACTAATCTCAGTCCCTAATCAACCTAAGATCATCTAACATAGAAACCTAGGTTTGTTTAGACTCTAATTGAATTACACCCAAGCCCTAACCCAATTGAGCCTCTCAAGGATAGTAGTGAGTGTTAGGGACTAGTTCCCCTATACACAACCTAGCATATCCATGGCCAGTTAGTACCATAGGCTAATTCATTAGACTCTAGCACATTGTATGGTTTGGATCATCTAAATGCAATCATAATTTTCATATGTCACCCCAACTTGATTGATAAGTGCATCCCCTAAACAACCCACATTTTCCCTTATTGCTTTAAAACCCTAGTCTCCATCTTGCTTAGCTAGTGTTAGCTTAATTAGCCCTTTTCTTGCTTTGTTATCTCATTTCCCTATTATTGCTTTCTTCTCGCTAGCTTAGGTCTTTATTTGCTCTTTTGCCTTGTCTTACTTGCCTTAGTATAGATTGTTCTCTTCTTGTCTTTTCTTCTCACCTTGTCTTTTCCTGCTTAGTAGAATTAATTGTCTAGGGTTAACTTAGGTTCTGTTCTTGCTCATCTTTCTTTCTTGCCTAACTTAGTTTAACTATCAAATCACCTTTAAACCCTTAACCCTAATCTCTATAGTAGGAACCTAGCACCAAAAACTAACCTATCTCTAGTGCCCCCTTGTCTCTCTGTGGATTGACCATATACTTGCCGCCTTACCTATGCTATGACATGACCCCATGCACTTACGGGTTAGCATTTTAGTAGAAGTAGGTTGTTGGAGTTTAGGTCCTTATAAATTTCAAAATTGAATCCACCGTTTTGTTCTGTCCATGGAGTAGCATCAATTCAAAATCTGAATTGAGTAGTGTGTAACGCCATTGGTAGGAACGCACCAAACAACATCTGATCATCATAGTAACTTCCGGCCTAAGGATCATAGTCACTACAATTAGATTGAAATATGACTTTAACTTCCACGACATAGATTCCTTTTGTTATTCTCAAAGTCGGCATCAAAAATATAACTTGTTCTCTAATGCTTACCCATGTATTTGGATTTATATCCAATTTCATGACTAGAGAACATAGCCATCATTCAACATATGTACTAGTATTATGCATTATTGTTGTTCTATAATATCCATAAAAACAAATGACTAGGGACACAACAAGAACAAAAACAATTATGTATACCTATAATCTATTGTTCAGGTCCTCAATCCAAACTATATGCCAAGTCAAAATATTCTTCGGGCATAATTACATATATTCATCATCTTAATTCTAAAAAAACATAATAACTGGAATTTCTATTTATTTATAATAAAATCATATGTGATGTATCCATGTTACAATCATCTCATGGTATCTCTTAGGGAATACAACCAACAATATCCCACTTTTACTATATCTTATAACACATGAATTGGATTCCAAGTGATCTAACATGATCATCATGCTTCTTCTAGGAAAGTGCTTTTGTATAGGAATAAATGTCCTTGTTTTTAGTTATTACTATATAAATATTTAAATATCCTCTTTGTATGTCCAAAGTGATTCAAAAAGGAACCTACATCTTATCAAATGGTAAGTGGGGGCTTTGCCAAAGATTAAAGGTGGTCTTGGGGTCTGCAAATGTAAAAAAGGTGGCCAAGGCATGTTTGATTCTAAATGCTTGCGATGTTTCCAGTAAAAAAGACACAATTTGGATCAAGTGGATAGGAGAGAAATATTTACCAAAAGCATCATTCTGGTCAATCTCTAATTCCCCAACTTCTCATGGATATTCAATAATATTTTAAAATTCATCTTAAAGTTGGTCAGGGGGATTTCTTTAAAGTTAGGTAAGATCCATGGTTTGGAAACAAGTTCCTAGATGATATTATAGGAAGGAAATCATCAGGTTTGGCATTCCGTATAACTCTAAACTAAACTTAATCATTAAAGATATGAAGTGGAATGTACCTAAGTCTATAAGCTCTCATGTTTTGGAAGACATTCTTAAAGATGCACACTTAAGTAATATTGAAGATGACTATATCATGTTTCATGGGAAAATCCATTGGTACTAAAGAGGTTCGGGAGGCCACTAGAGTTAAATAAGCTGAAGATAATTGCTTTAATTGGATTAGGAAATGTAAAAGTCACATTAATAGTCGTGTTCATCTGTGGAAGGTCATGCATAATAGGCTACCCACTTCATATTATATAAGAAGAAGGGGAATTTCTATTGCGTCTGTATACCTTTTGTGTATGTAGGGGTATGAAGACACTAAGCATATCTTATTCAAATGAAAGTTTGTGTGTGATCTGTGGCACTTAACTAAGCATGAAAAATCATTAGTATCATTCCTGGGATTGGGGTGATCTTATCTCTATGAGAGATTTCAAGGCTAGAGTAATTTGTCCTCTTATTTTATATCACTCATTGCTGGAGATAAATAGAAGGGTCCATCATAAAAGAAGTAGAGAGGTTGATGCTCTTTGAAAAATGATTCTTTCAGACTTTGAGATCTTCTCATAAATCCTTTCTGTTATGTTGTCTATGTTGACTTTGTTCTGTATATGTGTGGCTTTCTGTAGTTAAACACATGGTTCCCTGGGTTTATTGCTCTCTTTTGCTCAATAGTTTTTCTTTTGGGTAAAAGATTGGTCTAGGGAGGTTGGTGATTGACAACACCCAAATTTATGCATTTATTCTAAGCATTTATTTATGGTTTTGTGTCACTATAGCTTTAATATGCCTAAAATAACCCAAGTTTATTATCTTTTAGTAATTTATGTCTTTTCTTAGATAAAGTTGCTCACTAGCCAATTTTGGGACTTGCTGGCATCGAACCTAAAAAGACATTTATTATCCATGATTTCTCCCCAACACACGGTTTTTGTAGCAGCTAGACTCCCATCTGTCACGACCGTGATGGACTAAGCATCACACTTTGTGTACCAGCATAGGAGGCGGTGGTCCCGCTAGTCAGTACATCCTCCCGGACCGCGACCGCGGTATCTACATTGACCTCGACCGTGATCGAGGTACATCTTCTTGGACCACGATCACGGCCAAGAAGTAACCTCGACTGCGACCGAGGTACATCCTCCTGGACCGCGACCATGGTATCGACATCGACCTCGACTTCAACTGTGATCGTGACCTCGATCGCGACCTCAACCTCGACCTCGACCTCGACCGCGACTGCGATCGTGACCTCGACCTCAAATGCGACTGCGACCTTGACCGTGACAACAAAGTTAAGTCAGTGCAGACCTCAACCCTTTCGCCTATAAATACACACCCCTCTCCACCTGAAGAAGGGTTCAGAACTGGGGAGTTTACCAGTTGTTGGTTCCGACCCCGTGAGGTTCCCAGAGCTCCGTGGGAGAGTCTGGAGGTTTCAGAAGGCCGAAGTGCTCATTTTACACCTGTCTCTTCGGCGTGCTTCCATCCCCCACCATCTTCCACCTCCGGTCATAGATCTCTAAAGGCGGAAGCTGAGGAGAGAGAAGACTGAGGACCCATCTTCTTCGAGAGAAGGAGAATGCCCACACCTTCATCTTCCACCCCCATACACCAACCAAGCTACTATTTGGGGCAGATCTAGAGAGAAAAGAGGCCGAGGAGTCCAGAAGATCAAGGAGGATGACCCAAGGACGAGATTTGGCCTATACGGAGGCCAGGGAGAGAGAGTGACCTCTCCTCTATGGGCTAAGTCTCTTCTTCAGCTCCTTTCTTCTTATGTTCCCCTTGGTTTCCGTACAAATGGTGTTCTTCCATCTTTGTTAGGTGCTAACTATGCTTGTCCATGGCTAGTTGAGCACCTTCTTGGCTATGTACCCCGTTTTGGGCATGTTTATGTACTTTTACCTTAATCAAGTAGTTTTATTTCAGATCTATCACGTTTTATTTTCTATCTCCTTCTTTTGGTTATGATTTCTAGTTTGGTTGATCTCTTTCTTGCTTGAACTGCTATTTCTACATATATCAAGAGATTCGTTGTAGAAATAGACTAGAGAAGATAGTTTGGATCAAATTCTGAAAGGAGGATGGTTCAAGGTCATCTGTTCCTAACATCCCAGAATATTCTAGACCTGAGAGGGTATCTAGAATATTCTAGGATGTTGGTTTGTCATCCTCGAGAGATGTTTCTTATCATCAATGGGTTTTAGTCACGCTACACGAGAGCGAGTGGGATGACCCCACATGAACATATACCACAGTGAGTGCTATGTTTGAATGTAGGTTGCTTGCTGAGGTGTTTGAGGCTTGTCTATGCTCAAGAACAGGTGCATAGACTGCCCAACTTGTGGTTACATAGCTAGGAACTCCTTCTCTCTGATTAGTAGAATCATATAGACTTTGTTTTCTTTTCTTTTCTTTGTTTTGTTTTAATTCATGACAACACACTAGACTAGTTCTAGCCTCATACTATTATCGACGATTATCTTGGCTTATCTGACTCAAGAACAAAATCTCAAGCATCCTAAATGTCACCACGTCCCTGTATTTGACCCCGTATATCTACTTTGACCTCATAATAAAAGTTGTGGGGGTCCTTGAAGGTTTCAGGTTATAAATTTAAATGTTTGAATCCTTCTGAATCCACCTCCATATTCCGGATGCACAATTCAGGGTCGATCAACTTTTTGGCACTATTGCTGGGGATGTGGTCTGTTGGGTTTTAGAGGAGACAGATAAGGTAGTAGAAACAAAATTTTCTTCTCCCAAACCTAGAAAAAGGAATCACATCAATGTCTATACAATAGGAATGATGGTTTGTAGAGGCGTACCTTGTCTCGAGGCTTGCTCGGCGACGTTACCTCACATCTTGTGTGGTCTTCACCTCCGGTCTTAGATGGTGTCTGTGCAGCTTCTGGTCTCACCGGGATTGTCGGGATTGATAGTTGTCTTCCGAGCACCAGAAGCCTCCCGCCTCTACAGTCATCCACACGGACTACCTGGAACTCCGATCGCCTTATTGTACAAGGCACCAGAAGGAGTCACACCCTCCTATCTGTGTACTAGTCACCGACACACTCTCCTACCAACAATTGATTTTCTGTAGTTTTCTTTCCCTTGTTGTGCCTCCCTTATTGGGTAGCACTTGCTCGGGCTCTCTCAGTTACCAAAACCAGAGAGAACGACAATTTTGCAGAGCAACTAGTGTTCTAAGTTATACTTTGAGAAGTCCCCAATACCCCTATATATAGGAGGGTCATGGGACAGGGTTCTCTACCCTGAGCAATGTGGGATTAAAGCAGTAGTAGAAGGGTTCAAGATTTTCCACAAAACAACCAACTGTGCCAGCTGAACTGATCGGTTGTGAACCTGAGCCAATCGGTTCACACATGAATCGATCGGTTGGGACACTAGAGTCGATCGGTTCAAGCATGAGCCGATCGGTTCGTGGTCTTGGTCCAACTCGAATTGACTTTCATGTTTCTTTCCGACTAATCAAATATTAGTCTGTGTCCAAATCAAATTTATACAAGTGAAACAAATATTTTTTTGCAAAAAGAGTCTTCTGACTTTCCAAATGATATCGGTTCGTCACACGAATCGACCGGTTCAACAATTGAGCCAATCATTTCATTGATACATGAGTCGATCAACTCACCACTTAAGTCGATCGGTTCACCAACCTGATCCGATCAGTTCATCACATGAGCCGATCGATTGGGAGTACAGACTATGCAAAAATCAGTCAATTGTAGTTTCAATCAATCTGATACTCTAATCAATTGGTCCAACACCTTGAACACTATGATTTTGAGCTATCAATCAACTGAGTGTTTAATTGAACTACTAAACTCCTTTAGTAATCAATCTAAACGTCATTTGTGGATAAAATCCTCTTCTAGGTTAAATCCTATGTGTGTGAACCTCCAGGTCCATTTCACATTGGCAGTGAAAGTCCATAAGACTTATGACTTCATAAGAAAAGAGTGGTGCCTAGTCACACATCAGTGCTACCCAAGTGAAATAGAAAGTTGGAGAACAACTTTCAATCCTACAATCCGTGAATGGTTTTACAGTGAATGTATAATTCCTTTGTCACTAATGTCCTGAATGAACTCAAGGCATGGTACAATCATCCTTTCAACATTCATCCATTTCCTTGATCTCAGAGCAGACTGGGTGAGATGTCTGTGACATCAATATCACATATTGATTAACACATGCATGCACATGCCTTTCTCAATCCTACTCATCAAGTGGCCATGGACATCAAACTCACTTAGGAGGAACAAATCCCATATCTATCACTCACCCCTCAAAAGCCCCATGTGTCAAAGTCACCCAATCATCACCTTTATAACAACCCATGTTTTAGGATTGCGTTTGATGATGTCAAAGTGTACCCAACGACATGTGTTGAGTGTAGTGATTTTAGGTTGAAGAATCACACACCACCATCAATGTGAGAGATGACTGTGATTACCAAATCATGGTTCCATGTGTCACTCTCACGGTGGGTCTGTCTGGTATACTTGTTCTCTAACAAGTACCTATGTTCTTGGTTTGATATCACTATATCATGACTAATGTGATTTTGTCATCAACCAACACATAATCTAGTCTTTAGTGTTATTGATGTCTATGGTTATTTCCATAATAACAACCGACTAGGGACTAAACAAGAATGTATACTCTTAACATCTGTATGATCTCATCATTTAGGTCCGTAACCTAAAAAGCATACGTCATCGATTAAACAATTCTTTAGACATATATCATGTTACACTATCATCTCAGAAATAATTAAAACATATAGATTGGAAATTTCCTTTATTATTATTCAAATCATTTACAAAGTATCCCATTACAATCATCACATGACTTGCTCTATGGGCATACATACCAACAGACTCCCACTTGCACTTAGAGGCAGTCACCTAGGAACCTCAGTCCTTGTGACCTAGCATGACCATCATGCTTATGCTGAGAAAGGGCCTTCATCAATGGATCATCTATGTTGTCTTCAGTTGGTACTTTGCAAATCTTCACATCTCCTCGATGTACGATCTCTCATATAAGATGGAAGCACTGCAGTATGTTCTTGGACCGCTGATGTGATCTGGGCTCCTTAGCTTGAGCAATAGCACCATTATTGTCACAATAAAGCTCAATCGCATCACAACTACTGGGAACTACATCAAGTTCATTGATGAACTTCCTGATCCAAATAGCTTTCTTTGCTGCATGTGAAGCAGCGATATACTCGGCTTCTGTAGTAGAATCGGAAACTATTTCTTACTTGGAACTCCTCTAGCTCATAGGTCCATTGTTTAGGAAAAACACAAATCCTGATTGTGATCTGTAATCATATTTGTTAGTTTGGAATATTGCATCAGTGTAACCCTTTACAACCCGTTCTTCCTCGCCGCCGTATACAAGGAACTGATCCTTAGTCCTTCACAAGTACTTGAGGATGTTCTTTATGGATGTCTAGTGAGCATCCCCGGGAACTGACTGGTACCTTCTCGTCATGCTGAGGGCATACGAGACATATGGGCATGTACACAACATAGCGTACATGATGGATCCAATGGCTGATGCATATGGGATCCCATTCATACGCTCCCTCTCTTCACAAGATTGGGGACATTGAGCTCTAGAGATGGTGACTCCATGTAGCATGGGGATGTTGCTTCTCTTTGAGTTCTCCATGCTGAACTACTTAAGCACTTTGTCAATGTACGTGCTTTGACTTAGTCTGAGAAGCCTCTTACATCTATCTCTATAAATCTTAATACCTAGAATGTAGGATTCCTTTCCTAAGTCCTTCATTGAGAAAGTATTCCCAAGCCAAGTCTTTACCTTCTCTAAGGCTATGACATCATTTCCCATCAATAGTATGTCATCCACATATAATATGAGGAATGTGGTCGTGATCCTACTAACCTTCTTGTACACACAAGGTTCATCTTCATTTTGAATAAAGCCAAACACTTTGACTTCCTCATCAAATTGAAGATTCCAACTCCGAGAAGCTTATTTCAATCCATAGATTGGCCTTTGCAGCTTACATACTTTATTGGCATTCTTTGGATCTACAAAACCTTCAGGTTGTGTCATGTACACATCCTCATTTATATTCCCATTAAGGAATGCGGTTTTAACATCCATTTTCCATATCTCATAGTCATAGTAAGTTGCAATAGCAAGCATAATCCTGATGGACTTAATCATGGCAACTGGAGAAAAAGTTTCATCTTAGTCAACACCTTGAACTTGTCAGAAACCCTTTGCAACCAATCTGCCTTTATAAGTTTGTACATTGCCATCCATGTCGGTCTTCTTCTTGAAGACCCACTTGCACCCTATGGGTTTTACCCCTTCAGGTGGTTCCACCAAAGTCTGTACTTTGTTGGAGTACATGGATTCCATCTTGGATTTCATGGCCTCAAGCCATTTCTCAGAATCTGGTCCCTCCATAGCCTCTAGATAGGTAGTTGGATCATCATGTATGATCAACTCACTGTCTTCCTGAGTCACAAGGTATCCAAACCTCTCAGGTTCAAGATGTGTCCTACTAGATCTATGAGGTCCTTGTATTACTTGATGAGACTGAGATTCCACAACACCTTGTGAATCTCTATGTTCCTCTTGCACATCTACCAGTTCAATGTTTTCTTATTGGGCTTGAACCTCTTCAAGATCTATTTTCCTCCCACTAATTCTTTTGGAAACAAATTCCTTTTCTAAGAACACAACATCCCTGGAAACAAACACTTTGTTGTCAGTTCGGTGGTATAAGTAATATCCCTTGGTTTCCTTAGGATATCCAACAAAATAACATTTATCAGATCTAGGGCCTAGCTTGTCAGGAAACCTTTTCTTGACATATGCCTCACACCCCCAAATCCTCATAAAAGACATATTGGGACGCTTCCCAGTCCATATCTCATATGTTGCCTTTTGAACTGATTTAGATGGTACTCAGTTAAGTGTAAACGTGGCGGTTTCAAGAGCATGACCCCAGAAGGAAATCAGAAGATTAGCAAAACTCATCATTGATCACACCATATCCAATAAAGTATGATTCCTTCTTTCAGACACACCATTATGCTATGGTGTTCCGGGCGGAGTCCATTGTGATATGATACCACAGGCTCGCAGAAGGTCCTCAAACTCCTGGCTTAAGTATTCTCCACCTCGATCGGATCGAAGTGCTTTAATACTTTTACCAAGTTGCATCTGTACCTCATTCATGAAATCCTTAAACCTTTCAAGGGTTCCTGACTTATGTTTCATTAGGTACACATAGCCATACCTACTAAATTCATCAGTGCATGTAATGAAGTACCGATATCCATTTCCGGCATTAGTTCTAAAAGGCTCACATACATCATTATGTATGAGTCCTAATAGATCACTAGCTCTCTTACCTTTACCTGAAAAGGGATTCTATGTCATCTTGGCCAAAAAATAAGATTCACATGTCTCTATTGATTCATAATCAAAAGAGTCTAGATAACCATCTTTATGGAGTCTAGAAATGTGCTTCTCATTTATGTGCCCTAGACGACAATGCCAAAGATATGTTATGTTTGAGTTGTTGAGTTTTTGCCTTTTGGTGTTTACATTGTATACGCTTGTTTCTATATCTATCAAGTATAGACCATAAGACATTGGGGCACTACCATAAAAGATCTCATCTTTTGAAATGGAACACTTTCCATTTTTAATAAGAAATTCAAAGCCATCATTGTCTAAACAAGAAACGGAAATGATATTCCTATTTATAGCAGGTACATAATAGTAGCTCTTCAACTCTAATATTATCCCACTAGGTAGAGTTAACTCATAGGTTCCTACGGCACTGGCGGCAACTCTTGCCCCATTGGCAACACGTAGTTCAACCTCGCCTTTCCCCAAAGGCCTACTTCTCTTAAGATCCTTCACATTTGAACAAATGTGAGATCCACATCCGGTATCAAGTACCCCTGACACAGAAGTAGTAAAGTTAATCTCTATCATGTATACACCAGAAGTAGAGATCTCTATCTGTCACTTCTTCTTCCATCATTCCTTCCATCTTCTCCAAGTTTTGAGCACATACGATTCTGACATTGGTTTGGCGAGAGAACCCTTCTCTCCCTCACCTTTGTCATTAGACTTTGTTCCATTGATTTCCATCAATGAACTATACTTCTTCTTAAGCATACATAGGGTGGATTCAAAGGCTACTGGTATATCTGGATTGTGCAGAACACTTCTCACAATCCCCAACCAGTTATGGAATTTATTCTCAATTAATTTACCCATTTTAAAAGATGATTCTTTTACCATTCTATAAGAGAAAATTGCATTTGTCAAAACTCCTTTTGATTTAAATTTGATTTGAATAATATTTGATGATAGTTAATTAGGCCTTTAATTAATTACCGCTCCCACTATTTTGATTCAAATTGACAACCCTCACCATCAATTCGGAAGATTGCAGCGCACAATCTTCTAGTGGGCAAGATCCGTATTTCATCAAGTCATGAGTCAGATTTGGCTGATTGCCCACAACTTGACTATTTAGGTAGGCCATCATGCCAATTGCATCATATGCAACTCTTGATGAGTTAACATACGCAACACCTTACCATGAACATTCCGTGCCTCTGGGCTTAGACCCTCTAAGAATCACCAGTTAAGTCTATCCCAAAAGATGACACGGTAAACATGCACCCTGCTTTGGCAGAACCTACATGTTTACCCTTCACACTTCCGCGAGATAGACAGCGCACCACGCTTTGGCGTAACCTACGCTTGGTTGATTAGGTTTTTCATGTGTGTCACTAATGGAAGGCATGAAAGACTTAATATTTAGATGAGGGATTTGGTTTTTATAGGTACATATACATATCCAAACACCACAATATAGTAAGTATCATATACATGCTATATCCCACAGAAAACATGTGAAACGATAAAAGCAATGATTATGGCCATCCTAATGTGATTCCTCGAGCCAAGAGGAATCACAGTCATCTAGGTCCACATCACATGCAACTTGTACAAGATGAACTCTGTGCTTTGCCTTTCTGGGTTTGATCAACTCATCTCCATGATTGATCGGCTCACCATCAGGCAGGTTGGTTGGGTGCCACCAGCCGAGCGACTGGCACCTCTAGCCGATCGGTTCACTTCTCATCGTGCATCTCCTCAGGCCGCCATCTGCTCATCTTGCTCCTCGAACCGGTTGTCAAATTGTCTGCCGTTCTTTGAAATAACAGGAAATAAAAAATCTATCCTATTTTACATTTGAAAAGGGAAACCCCAAGTTACATTTGGGGGGAGCAAAGGTAGGAAAGAAATCTCGAGTTATCTCAAGTTACATCAAGAATAGGAGATAGGGAATCTGTGTGCAGACCGAGATGCAAGCAACCACATTCAACCAAGCACACATACATAGGGTTTATTGGCCATAACCATGTTATACATCCACCACAAAACTCATTTAAAGGCGACGTGCATTGATTGCATTTATATTACATATCATATATGTATATAGAGATTTGTGGATTTAGGATTGGACACGCATAAAGCCAATTTTATTCACATTGTACGCAATAAATAAAGGTGACAAACCAAAATTGGTCACATCGATAATCCTAAAGTATGGAGTAGTTGACGTGGCTCTGATACCACTGTTGGGTTTTAGAGGAGACAGATAAGGCAACGGAAACAAAAAATTTCTTCTCCCAAACCCAGAAAAAGGAATCGCGTCAACATCTGCATAAGAGGAAGAATGGTTTGTAGAGGCATACCTTGTTCCAAGGCTTGCTCAGCGACGTTACCTCGCGTCTTGCGCGGTCTTCACCTCCAGTCTTGGATGGTGTCTGTGCAGCTCCTGGTCTCACCGGGACTGTCGGGATTGACAGCTGTCTTTTGAGCGGAAGAAGTCTCCTGCCTCTGTAGTCATCCACACAGACTTCCGAGAACTCCAATCGCCTTGTCGCACAAGGTACCGGAAGGAGTCGCACCCTCCTGTCAACGTACTAGTCACCGACACACTCTCCTTCCACAATTTGCTTTTCTGCAGTTGTCTTTCCCTTATTGTGCCTCCCTTATCGGGTAGCACTTTCTCGGGATCTCTCAGTTACCAAAACTAGAGAGAATGTTAACTTTGCATAGCAACTGGTGTTCTGGGTTATACTTTGACAAGCCCCCAATACCCCTATATATAGGAGGGTCATGGGACAATTTTCTCTACCCCGGGAAATGCGGGATTAAAGCAGGAGTAGAAGGGTTTGAGATTTTCCATAAAACAACCAACTACGCCAGCTGAACCGATCGTTTCAAGCATGAACCGATTGGTTGGGGACCTGAGCCGATCGGTTAACACCTGAACCGATTGGTTGGGACACCTGAGCCGATCGGTTCAAGCATGAGCCAATCAGTTCATGGTCCTGGTCCAACTCGAATTGACTTTCATGTTTGTTTCTGACTAATCAAATATTAGTCCTTGTCCAAATCAAATTTGTATAAGTGAAACAAATATGTTTTTGCAAAAAGAGTCTTCTGACTTTCCAAACGATCTCGATTGGTCACATGAATCGACTGGTTCAACAATTGAGTCGATCGTTTCATTGATACATGAGTCGATCGACTCACCACTTGAGCCGATCGGTTCACCAACCTGATCTGATCGGTTCATCACATGAGCCAATCGGTTGGGAGTACAGACTGTGCAAAAATTAGTCAATTGTAGTTTCAATCAATCTGATACTCTAATCAATTGTTCCAACACCTTGAACACTATTATTTTGAGCTATCAATCAATTGAGTGTTTAATTGAATTACTAAACTCGTTTAGTGATCAATATAAACATCATTTGTTGATAAACTCCTCTTCCAGGTTAAATCCTATGTGTGTGACCTTGCAGGTCCATTTCACATTGGCAGTGAAAGTCCATAACACTTATGACTTCACAAGAAAAGAGTGATGCCTAGTCGCACATCAGTGCTACCCAAGTGAAATAGAAATTTGGAGAACAACTTTCAATCCTACAATCCGTGAATGGTGTTACAGTGAATGTATAATTCCTTTGTAACTAATGTCCTGAATGAACTCAAGGCATGGTACAGTCATCCTTTCAATGTTCATCCATTTCCTTGATCTCAGAGCAGACTGGGTGAGATGTGTGTGACATCAATATCACATATTGATTCACACATGCATGTGCATGCCTTTCTCAAACCTACTCATCAAGTGGCCATGGACATCAAACTCCCTTAGGAGGGACAAATCCCATATCTATCGCTCACCCCTAAAAAGCCCCATGTGTCAAAGTCACCCAATCATCACCTTTATAACAACCCATGTTTTAGGATTGTGTTTGATGATGTCAAAGTGTACCCAATGGCATGTGTTGAGTGTAGTGATTTTAGGTCGAAGAAAAACACTCACCACCATCACTGTGAGAGCTGACTGTGACTACCAAATCATGGTTCCATGTGTCATTCTCACGGTCGGTCTGTCCGGTATACTTGTTCTCTAACAAGTATCTATGTGCTTGGTTTGATATCACTATATCATGACTAATGAGATTCTGTCATCAACCAACACACAATATAGTCTTTAGTGTTATTGATGTCTATGGTTATTTCCATAATAACAACTGACTAGGGACTAAACAAGAATGTATACTATTAACATCTGTATGATCTCATTGTTTAGGTCCTTAACCTAAAAATCATATGTCATCGAGTAAACAATTATTTATACATCTATCATGTTACACTATCATCTCAGAAATAGTTAAAACATATAGATCGGAAATTGCCTTTATTATTATTCAAATCATTTACAAAGTATCCCATTACAATCATCACATGACTTGCTCTATGGGCATACATACCAACATGGTCTTCCACGTTTACACGCCTAAAAGAATTTGTTCTGTCACTTTTAAGCATGTATATTTATGCATAGTCTTTCTTTCATTTTAAACATACTTGTCCATATATATAATAGCTTTCCTTTTTTCTTATACTTCTTCAGCCATGGATCTTCCTTCTACAAGACAAGTCATCTTGTCCACCTGTCCTCCTGAATTTTTTTGCAGTTCTGACTACTCGCAAATAATTGAAAGTTGTTCCTTACAACTCATCGAGTTATATTCACCCCCACCGTTGTCATATGTAGAAGCTCCAACAATGGAGACTGCCAGTCAGCCCTCAACTTCTATGTTGTCAGGGGATCAAGAACTGATTAAGGATGTGGAGTTGGTTGGGGAAAGTGTTCATGCACTCACCTCCTCAGCTCCTCATCTCCAAGAACACGTCAATCCACTCCAGAAACTGTTCGAAGAGCAGGAGAATCAACTCCAAATAGAAACAGAGATTGTAGAATGTAGTAGAACTCTACTTCAAACTGTTGAGCAAGGATTCATCCAAGCACATCAGTTTGATACAGCGAGTCTACAATAGGAGTGCAATGCGGAATTGATGGTTCTCGGAAGCTTGGCTGCCCAAGTACAACAACTTCATGATAAAGATGTTGAACAAGGAAATAAGCTTCAAGAGCTCATCAATTTGGTTACCATGTAGTTGCAAGTGCCACCGCCTTAAAATGAAGACATTAGTCATCAAGACCATTTTGTTAGGTCTGAAGCGGAGTATGCCTCACCATCCGATTCAGACCATCAATTGGATTCATTATGATTTTTCTATGAAGACAAACCCATCTGGGTAAGCCCTTCATTCTATCCAGATGACTCAGTTGATCTACCAATGGAAAATACAAGCCAAGCGCATGAATGGTTTTATGATGATGATGATGAAGACTCTTATCCTCACTATAGTAGCCAATCAACCTCACAGCTAGAAGGTTGGTTTCAGGATCCTGAGTCAGACATTGACCCAGACCAGAGTGATAGCTCTCACATTGAGACTTGTCACTTAGCCTTGAGAAGTACGCCAATCATGGTTTGGAACAATTTGTTCGATGACGACGAAGAAAATTGTTCAATTTGGAGCAGTGAATATACTGATGATGATGAGTTGGAGCAACACGAGCTGACATTTACCACCATTCCCTTAAAAGGCTTGGTGGACATCGACGGAGTAGGATGGAAAATCCACTGCAACATGGCTGCTAAGCATGAAGATACCCCAGACCCCATAAAGTGTGACAAGCTTGGGGTGGTAGAATTGCAATTAAATTCACCCGGGGATACTTCCTTCTCATAAAATGATTGGATGACTCAGATTGTACATGAAGACTTATCTAAGCATCCAACCTCAAGTTCCGAGGTGGAGGGAAAGGTGAGGGGCCTTATAGAAGACTCTCAACCTCTCTCCTCGATCTCATCATGCGTTAACACCCTGGGGCCTTCCTATTCATATCCTTACCTTAAAGGCAGCCTTAAAGATGAGCTACTGAAAAATTCATCCAGGTGTAGTTCAATTGAACATGAGCATAGGGATGACTTCTCCAGATGGATAGATTTCGGCCCTCTCCTCTGGAGTCAGAAGGGGGGGGGCTTTCCTCAAGCCCTACCACTATGCCATAGGTTCAATCACCGAGATATAGGTAAATGGGACCCAAAAACTTAGGATTTGGGATCCCAATGTAGGAATTGTAGGGCAGCCATCCCCTATTTCCTACACAATGTTCCTTTAGTTGTTTACGTTTCTTCTCACCTACAAATAAAGAAATATTGTTCATTTTGCATCATCTAGTTTTCCTCTTATTTTCCTTTCACTTAAATCTTCACACATGAACAACTACTTTTGGTATGTATCTCTATCATCCTTCTTTGATTACCCCACCTTGGTTTACAATTTTATGTTTTGCCCTCTGAAGATTCATCTTTCCCACGTGGTATTGCTGGAACTGTGATCGCGGTCTCATGATAAGAATCGCGATCGCGGCCTAGCAAAAAGACCACGACTGTGGCTTGTTGAGTAAGAACCACGACTGTTGTCTAAAAGCCAAGAACCGCGAACGCGGTCCTACTTGAGTGAGACCGCGACCACGGTTACGCAAGCCCTAAGCAAGCTTTTTCGTCCTGGTCTGACCAACATGTCGGGTTATCTCCGCATTTTTGACTGAATGTTTCTCTTTTGACTGAGCTTTTTCTCTTTTTCTGATTTGCCGGCATTTTATCCGCTAATTCAAGCGTTTCACGCGAAGGTGGGGCCTGATGTTGGTCTATAAATACCTCTATGGTCGAGGGGTCGCCCCCCCCCTGCCTAAACCACCGGGTTCCCTCCTCCATATTATTTTCTGCCTATTTTTCCTACTTCTCCTTGCTCCCGCTATAGGACAATAGGGAAGGAGCACGCAGGTCAACACCAGCAGTTGCGACTGCAATTGTGATAATGGTCAGTAGGCATTCCCCTGTAGCTCGCCATCCACGCACCCCAAGCAGTGCCAAGCTCAAAGGTCCTGACCACAGTCTCTTTGTAACCAGTGGGTTAGCGGTCAGAGTGCCTTGGCGAGAAATATCGCGATCTTCATGGCCGCAGTTCTGAAGGTTGAATTCACCTCGTACACCAGGTCACGGTGTCCTACATTTGCAGGCTGGGGTTTTCAGGTCTGCTTCATGATCATGGTTCCTTAGACCATGGTCGCCTTCTTAACTATGGTTACGGTGATAAAGGAGTCAAGGTCGTGGTATCCCCATACACACCGTGATCGTGGTCACCCTGATCATGAGTACCTAGGTCGTGGTACCATGATCATCCATAGTGGTGTGATCCATGAATATTCATCAGGTGCGGTACTGATCACAGTCTTCAATACCATTATCACGGTATCCAACTATGTCGTGATTCAGATTGTAGGCTGATTTGGGGTGTTTTGAGAATCTTC
Organism: Alisma plantago-aquatica; assembly: GCA_963693085.1. NCBI lineage: Eukaryota > Viridiplantae > Streptophyta > Magnoliopsida > Alismatales > Alismataceae > Alisma > Alisma plantago-aquatica. Next base: position 1,050,429,214 of record OY856409.1, on the reverse strand, counting down.
ATAAATCTTTGCCACAGTAAAAGCTACTGAGTCTACATCAAAAATATCAACATCATAGACGCCATGAAGAGTGGTTTCAAAAAGCTCAAAAAGTCCCTGACTAGGAAGAAAGGGGAAGGGAGCTCAGCATCACCATCAAATTATGGGAGTCCCTACCCACAACACACCTCCCAAACTATGAACCAAATATACAAAGATGAAGTTATGCTTTGTACATCAGGGTTCGGCTTGCAAGAATTCAGCTTTGGTTTCCGCAGCCTTGTTGCCACACCTATGGATACCCATAATGGTGAGTTAATGCAAGAGGCATCAGGTGAGAGGATATGGATAGAACGTCATGACGTTGAACTCCAAACTTCGACCAGGTATCAAGACGGCCCGACAGTTCTTCATAGAGCTTCATCGGTGGGAGATCAACATCGACAGTCAGTAGAACGTTCAATTTTCTTACGACGGTCAACCTTCTCATGAGGCTCTTTCCAGGGGAACAGACACCAAGCAGCTCATAGTGGTGTCAATCAAAGCTCAATCCTCTCTCCATTATTTTTTAGCATAAAGCAAAGGCTAAGTTTTGACGCTCTTTTTAGAGACTAACGTAGACTTACGGGACCGAGGTACGCCGATCCAGGGATGCTACTTAGACTCGGGATCCAAGAGCTAGTCAACACATACCTTGTAGTTGTTGGCCTTGATGTGCTCACATATGCACAATGCAATGCTTACCATAGACTCACTTCTGAGTTTTATGCCACGCTAGAGCCATGCAAGGATCACCAGTACATTGTATTACGTTTTTGTCTCCTTAACCAACCCTGTGAGATTACAATGGAAAACTCAATAGTTGGTTGTCAAGGTTTGTTGAAGACTGCGCCGAAATGACTAGGGGACGGCTGCAGACAATGGACCATGACTTTAATGTTGTCCAAGTAGGGAAAATGATTACGGGGGAAGAAAAGTACTCCACAAAAACCTCCAAGGCCTCACACATCCACAACCTGACAATTCATAATCTACATCGGGTACTAACAAACTGTGACTTGGAAATACAAGACAGTCAAGGGGTGCTCAGTGCATCTGACCTCTACATTCTGTGGTGTGCAGTAGTAGGAAAGAAAGTGAATGTTGGGAACTTCCTAATTTGTCACATTCACAACTCTTTCAAAAAATAGGTCCAATTCATGCCAATGGCAGGAATTATAAATTCTATGGCGTGCCATTTGGGAATTGGGGACGAATAGTTGGCACTCATGCATGATGCTACCGAGTGGTCAAGGCTAGACTTAGACCACTTGATCTGTTCAGGAATGATCAGACAATGCAGCACTGGTTATCTCTTTGGTCACTACAAACACATAATTTTATTGCCGGCAAATGAAGATTTTGCATGTCGAACGTCGTATATAGACGTCTCTCTTTTGGACGCCCAGGTTAATGTTTGCCATATAGGTAGAGCTACATGGGCTTCTTCTTCTATGCCATCAATGCCAAGGACTCATGAGGGAGGATAGCAGATGGGGGCAACCTTCCACAACATACCTTATCAGGGAGGGCCCTATGTAGAGATGCCTACTACAGAGTATTCACAACCCCCGCCATAGCAGTCATACGTGCCAAATGATAATCAAGAGAACTTGGTGGTTCGACACAATGGAGCAAGACGTGCATTACCTCAGAGAAAGGTTTGACATGGTCTTTCCCCCAGAGCTTCAATAGTTTTATCAGCAACCGTTCTAGCAACCCCCGAGTCTTATTATCAACATGGACCCCATGTCTATCAGCTGTCCCAAAGCTTCGACCAGGCAGTTCAATTTTAGCAAGACCAAAATCAGAACTTTGAGAACGCACCGAGCGGTATAGACAACCTGAATCAATATCTGAATAGCGACTACCAATAAGAATCTATCTCATCTTCACCCACCATGGCCAGAAGAATTGCTCGAGGACGAGCAAAGATTTTAAGCTTGGGGTGGTGGCCAGGGTGTACCCCCTCCTAATTTTACTTTATTTTAATGTTTCCATAGCATGCATGTATTCTTCCCTTTCTTTGCATTTTAAACTTTGTTTCGTAATTTGTAGCTTTGTAATTAAGTCTATGCAATGCAAATCTTATAGCTAAATGCTTGACCTTACGCCTAAATACACAATTTTCATCTTAAACTGCTTGATCTTTTGCTTGACTTGCTCATTGACTCTTTCCTTAAGTTTGGTGATAAATCTAAGGTTATGTGACTTTTTCATAGCTTAAAACTTTATTCCCTTGATCTATGTTGTGAATGACAAATTCAAGGTAAAGGACTGTTGGAAATAGCTAAAGCATGATCGAAGACTCCTAGCTACGATTTCACAAGCTTGCCTCTATTCTAAGGATCCTTGAACCATAATTACTATATTTTCACATAGGTATCAAGCGGATAATGATGAGTTTTGAGATATAGTGAAGTTGAAGTGTTTTCCTTGATGGTCTGTGCACCTTCTCCCCTTAGATTGAGTCAAAGGGATAAAAAATAAAAAATGTGCAAAAGAGGCTTGGCCACCCACAAATATCCTAAAAGCATCTATATAGTTCTCACCCAGGCTTACAAATTAGAATGCAAGGAATAAAAGCCTAAGTGTGAATAAATGAGTGCTTGTTTCCTCTTTTAGGAGAGTTGAGGATGGTGCCCAACCAGTGTATGTCTGTGCTCATGAATGCGGCTATGTCATGCCTGGTAGTGCCACTCTAAGGCTCATTAGAGAGTCATTAGGAACCCCTAGGAGACCTATGAGATCATCCCAGTAGTAGGGTTGGTTCGAGCACAATACAAGGAGTTCGTCTCAGTGCTCTGGGCCAACTGGCTCGGACTACATGGAATGTTTCTCGTTACATGACCAGTCTGACGTATATTGGGATCCTCAAAAGTCATTAGAGTCTTTTTGCTTTGCTTCTTAGGACCTAAATAAGTGAGAGGCGCATTGTTCGCGATTGGTATACATGAATTCATGTTGATGGTTCATTGCTCATCAGCCGTGTGATCACATGTGTGAAAATTATTTTATGTTTAATAATTATGATTCAAACCCTCATGAGTATCGACAGGTTGTAGTGAATTCTCTTAATCTATCCTGGACACTCTTTGACCTTGCTTTGGCAGAATTGTGCCTGATTGGTGGGGGTTTGTTCTTAAATGGCATGGATCAAGAGAATCAATGTTTTAAACTGTTTTTCTTAACCTTAGCATTCGTTGCCAAGTTTGATTTGGATGTTATCTTTTTGTTCTTTGAGAACAGTCTTGCTTGAGGACAAGCAAAGGTTTAAGCTTGGGGTAGTTGATAACACCCAAATTTATGCATTTATGCTAAGCATTTATTTATAGTTTTGTGTCACTATAGCCTTAATATGCCCAAAATAACCCATGTTTATTATCTTCTAGTAATTTATGTCTTTTCTTAGATAAAGTTTCTCAACTAGCCAATTTTGAGACTTGCGGGCACCGAACCTAAAAGGACATCTATTCTTCATGATTTCTCCCCAACACATGATTTTTGCAATAGAGCTAGACTCCCATCCATCATGACCGCAGCGGACTAAAAATCGCACTTTGTGCACCAACATAGGAGACGGTGGTCCCGCTAACCGACTAGGGGGGCCAACAAACTTTTGATATCTTGGACCCTATTTTCAATTGCCAGTCCTTTAGCAGGATGCATCCTCACCAATCAAAAAGGCTCATCGATGCGGGCCCCTCGACCACTAATAATAGCCCCCCCCCCCCCAGGTTGGGTTTAGGATGCCATAATCGTGGCCAAGAAGAAGTAACCTCTATCGCGACCGAGGTACATCCTCCTAGACCGTTACTGTGGTATATACATCGACCTCAACCGTGATTGAGGTACATCTTCCTGGACCGTGATCGTGGCTAAGAAGAAGTAACCTCAACTATGACCGAGGTACATCCTCCTAAACTATGATCGCGATATCTACATCGACCTCGACCGTGACCGTGATCGTGACATCGACCTCGACCGCAACCACGACCGTGACTGGGGTCGCGACCTCGACCTCGACTGTGACCGCAACCTCGATCATGACCTTGACTACGACCACGAGTGTGACCTTGACTGTGACCGTGAAGATAAGTCGGTGCAGACCTCAACCATTTTGCCTATAAATACATGCCCCTCTCCACTTGAAGAAGGGTTCAGATCTGGGGAGTTTTCCAGCTATTGGTTCCAACCAGGTGAGTTTCCCAGAGCCCCATGGGAGAGTCTGGAGGTCAGAGAAGGCCAAAGTGCTCATTCTATGCCCGTCTCTTCAGCGTGCTTCCATCCCCTACCATCTTCCACCTCCGATCTTAGATCTCCAAAGGCAGAAGCTGAGGAGAGAGAAGACTGAGGACCCATCTTCTTCGAGGGAAGGAGAATGCCCACACCATCATCTTCCACCCCCATCCACCAACCAAGTTGTTGTTCGGAGCAGATCTAGAGAGAAAGGTGGCTGAGGAGTCCAGAAGATCAAGGAGGACGGCCCAATGATGAGATCCGGCCTATACAGAGGCTAGGGAATGAGAGGAGCCCCTCCTCTACAGGCTAAATCTCTTCTTATTCTCCTTTCTTCTTCTGTTCCCCTTGGTTTCTATACAAGTGATGTTCTTTCATCTTTGTTCAGTGCCAACTATGCTTGTCCATGGCTAGTTGAGCTCTTTCTTGGCTATGTACCCCGTTTTCGGCATGTTTATGTACTTTTACCTTGAGCAAGTAGTTTTATTTCAGATCTAGCATGTTTTACGTTCTATCTCCTCTTTCTAGTTATGATTGCTAGTTTGGTTGATCTCTTTCTTGTTTGAACTGCTATTTATGCCTATATCGTGAGATTTGTTGTAGAAATAGACAAGAGAAGATAGTTTGGATCGAATTCTAAAAGGAGGACGATTTAAGGTCGTCTGTTCCTAACATACCAGAATATTCTAGACCTGAGAGGGTATCTAGAATATTCTAGGATGTTGGTTTGTCACCCTGAAGAGAGGTTTCATATCATCAATGGGTTTTAGTCACGCTACGCGAGAGCGATTGGGATGACCCCACAGGAACAAATACCACGGTGTGTGCTATGTTTAAATGTAGGTTGTTTGCTGAGGTGTTTGAGGATTGTCTACACCCGAGAATGGGTGCATAGACTGCTCAACTTTTGGTTACATAGCTAGGAACTCCTTCTCTCTGATTAGTAAATCCTACGGACTCTGTTTTCTTTTCTTTTCTATGTTTTGTTTTAATTCGTGACAACTCGTTAGTCTAGTTCTAGTCCCATACTTTTATCGACTATCATCTTGGCTTGTCTGACTCAAGAATGAAATCTCAAGTGTCCTAAACGTCACCACGTCCCTGTGTTTGTCCCCGTATATCTACTTCAACCCCATAATAAAAGTTGTGGGGGTCCTTGAAAGTTTTGGGTTATAAATTTAAAGGTTCAATTCCTTCTGAATCTGCCTCTGTATTCTGGACGCACGATTTGAGGGCGATCAACTTTTTGGCACCGTTGTCGGGGACGTGGTCTTCCACGTTTACATGGATAAAAGACTTTGTTCCATCACTTTTAAGTCTGTATATTTATGCATAATCTTTCTTTCATTTTAAACATACTTGTCCATATATACTGAATAGCTTTCCTTTTTTCTTATACTTCTTCAGCCATGGATCTTCCTTCTGCAAGACAAGTCATCTTGTCCACCTATCCTCCTGAATTTTTCTATAGTTCTGATTGTTGGAAAATAATTGAAAGTCGTTCCTTACAACTCGTCGAGTTATATTCACCCCCGTCGTCGTCATATGTATATGCTCCAACAACGGAGACTGCCAGTCACCCCTCGACTTTCGTGCTATCAGGGGTATCAAGAACTGATTAAGGCAGTGGAGTTGGTCGAGCAAAGTGTTCACGCGCTCACCTCCTCAGCTCCTCATCTCCAAGAACACGTCAATCCACTCCAACAACTGTTAGAAGAGAAGGAGCATCAACTCTAAATAGCAACAGAGATTGCAGAACACAATAGAAGTCTACTTCAAACTACTGAGCAAGGATTCATCCAAGCACATCAGTTTGATACAATGAGTCTACAACAGGAGTGCAAGGTAGAATTGTTGGATCTCGGAAGCTTGGTTGCCCAAGTCCAACAGCTTCATGATAAAGATGTTGAATAGGGCAAGAATCTTCAAGAGCTCATCAATTTGGTTACCACACAGTTGCAAGCACCACCGCCTTACAATGAAGACGTTAGTCATCAAGACCATTCCATTGGGTCTGAAGAGGAGTATGCCTCACCATCCAATTCAGACCATCAATTGGATTCATCAGGATTTTTCTGTGAAGACCAACCCACCTGGGAAAGCCCTTCATTCTATCCATATGACCTAGCTGATCAACCAATGGAAAATACAATCCAAGCACATGAATGGTTTTATGATGATGATGATGAAGACTCTTATCCTCACTATTATAACCAATCAACCTCATAGCTAGAAGGTTGGTTTGAGGAACCTGAGTCAGACATTGACCCAGACCAGAGTGATAACTCTCACATTGAGACTTGTCACTTAGCCTTGAGCAGTACGCCAATCATGGTTTGGAACAATTTTTTCGATGACGACGACGATGATAATTGTTCAATTTGGAGCAGTGAATATACTGATGACGATGAGTTAGAGCAGCACAAGCTGACATTTACCACCATTCCCTTAAAACTCTTGGTGGACATCGATGGAGCAGGATGGACAATTCACTACAACATGGCTTCTAAGCATGAAGATACCCCAGACCCCATAAAGTGTGACAAGCTTGGGGTGGTAGAATTGCAATTAAATTCACTCAGGAAAACTTCCTGCTCAGAAAAATGATTGGATGACTCAGACTGTACATGAAGACTTATAAGAGCATCCAACCTCACATTCCGAGGTGGAGAGAGAGGTGAGGGGCCTTATAAAAGACTCTCAATCTCTCTCCTCAACCTCATCATGAGTCAATACCCTGGGGCCTTCCTATTCATATCCTTACCTTGAAGGCAGCCTTAAAGATGAGCTGCCAAAAAATTCATCCCTGTGTAGTTCAATTGAACATGAGCATAGGGATGACTTCTTCAGATGGACATATTTTGGCCCTCTACTATGGAGTCAGAGGGGGGCTTTCCTGAAGCCGTACCACTAGGCCATAGGTTCAAGCATCGAGATACAGGTAAATGGGATCCAAAAACTTAGGATTTGGGATCCCAGTTTAGGAATTGTTGGGAAACCACCCCATAATTCCTATAGAATGTTCCTTTAATTGTTTACTTTTCTTCTCACCTACAAATAAAGCAATATTGTTCATTTTGCATCATCTAGTTTTCCTCTTATTTGCCTTTCACTTACATCTTCACACCTGAACAACTACTTTTGGTATGTATCTCTATCATCCTTCTTTGATTACCCCACCTTGGTTTGCAATTTTGTGTTTTGCCCTCTGAATATTCATCTTTCCTATATGGTATTGTTGCAACTGTGACCTCAGTCTCATGATAAGAACTGCGACCGCGACCTGGAAATAAGACCACGAATGTGGCTTGTTAAATAAGAACCGCGGCTACTATCTGAAAACCAAGAACAACGACCACATTCCTGCATCAACGAGACCGCGACTGCAATCCTACATGAGCGAGACTACGACTGTGGTTATGCAAGCCCTAGGAAAGCTTTTTCGTCCTGGTCTGACCAACATGTCGGGTTGTCTCCACATTTTTTATCGACTTTTTCTCTTTTGACCGAGCTTTTTCTCTTTTTCCAATTTTTCCAGCATTTTGTCTGCTGCTTCAAGCATTTCACGTGAAGGTGGGGCCTGATGCAGGTCTATAAATACCTCTACGTTCGAGGGTTTCCCCCTGCCTAAACCACTGGGTTCCCTCCTACGCATTGCTTTCCGCCTATTTTTCCTCCTTTTCCTTGTTCCCACTGTAGGACGACAGGGAAGTAGCACGTGGGTCGGCACCAACAGTTGCGACCGTAACCGCAGTCGGTAGGCAGTGGCCCTATAGCTCGCCAACCATGTGCCCCAGGTAGTGCCAAGCTCATAGGTCCTGACTACGGTCTCTTCGTAACAAGTGAGTCGACGGTCAGAGCACCTTGGTGAGAAATATCACAGTATTCATGGTCACGGTATTGAAGGATGAAGTCACATCATACACCTAATCACGGTGTCCTACATTCGCGGGCTGGGGTTTTTTCAGGTCTGCTTCACGGTTGTGGTTCCTCAGACCGTAGTTGCGGCGATAAAGGAGTCAAGGTCGTGGTATCCCCGTACGCACCGCTATCACAGTCACCATGATCGTGAGTACCTAGGTCGTGGTACCATGATCATCCAAAGTGGTGTGATCCATGAATATTCATCAGGTGCGGTATTTATCGCGGTCTTCGATACTGCGATCTCAGTCTCCAACTGGGTCGCAATCCAGACCGCGTGCTGATTTGGTGTGTTTTGGAGAATCTTCATCAAACTTTGCCACAGTAAAAGCTACCGAGTATACATCAAAAATATCGACATCGTGGACACCATGAAGAGTGGTTTCAAAAAGCTCAAAAAGTCCATGACCAGGAAGAAAGGGGAAGGGAGCTCAACAACACCATCGAATTACGGGAGTCCCCACCTATAACAATCCTCCCAAACTACGAAACCAATATACGAAGATGAAGTTATACTTTGTACACCTGGGTTCGGGTCGTAAGAATTGCTTCCGCAGCCTTGTTGGCACACCTATGGATACCCATAGTGGTGAGTCAATGCAAGAGGCATACGGGGAGAGGATATGGATAGAACGTCGTAACGCTTAACTCTAGACTTTGACCGGGTATCAAGATGGCCCGATAGTTCTTCATAGAGCTTCATCCGCATGAGATCAGCGTCGACAGTCAGCAAAATGTGTAATTTTCTTACGATAGTCAACCTCCTCACGATACTCTTTCCATGGGAACAGACACTAAGCAGCTCATAGTGATGTCAATCAAAGCTCAATCTCCTCTCCATTATTTCTGAGCATAAAGTAAAAGCTAAGTTTTGACACTCTTCTTAGAGACAAATGTAGACTTGCGGGACTGAGGTACGCTGATCCAGGGATGCTACTTAGACACGGGATCCAAGAGCAAGTCAACACATACCTTGCACCTATTGGCCTTGATGTGCTCACATACGCACAGTATAATGCTTACCATAGACTCACCTCTGAGTTTTATGCCACACTAGAGCCATGAAAGGATCACCAGTACACTGTATTACATTTTCATCTCCTTAACCAACCCCACGAGGTTACAATGGAAAAACTCAACAATTGGTTCTCAAGGTCTGCTAAAGACTGTGCTGAAATGACTAGGGGATGACTGGAGACAATGAACCATGACTTTAATGCTGTCCAAGTAGGGAAAATGATTACATAGGAAGACAAGTACTCCACAAAAAGCTACAAGTCCTCACACATCCACAACCCGACAATTCATTATCTACACTGGGTACGAACAAACTACTTCTTGGAAAAATAAGATAGTCAAGGGGCTCTCAGTGCAACTGACCTATACATTTTTTGGTGTGTAGTGGTAGGAAAGAAAGTGAATATGGGGAACTTCATAATTCATCACATTCACAACTCTTTCAAAAAACAAGTCCAATTCATGCCAATGGCTAGAGTTAGACCACTTGATCTGTTCAGGAATGATCAGACAATGCAGCACTGGTTATCCACTACTACATTTTTGGCTAGTAACGTCGTTTCCCATAGCGTCATTTTTATTAGAATAACTGACCTAATAGACTATTGCATCGGTTTTATCATAAAAACTGACCTTACAGGTTTCCCGCGGAAAAAATCCACACGATTTTAGCTTCGCGCCTCGATCTATAGCGTCGGTTTTTTCAAATAACCGATGTTATAGATTCAAACAAAAACGCGGGCACCACTTTGGAACTCTAGGGTCAGTTTTTATGGATAACCGACCTTATAGATGCTGACCTCTAGGGTCAGTTTTTTCAAATACCTGACCTTATAGATGGTTTACGAAAATTTGGGCACCACTTAGGCTTTAGTGTCGGTTTTCTTGAATAACCGACCCTATAGACCTGACTTCTAGCGTTAGTTTTGTCAGTTAACCGATGCTAAAGGTCGGGTTGTTACCAAAATGTGCGATCGATGGGGTACTTCTGTTTCATTTCATTTTGCTCGAAAGCACAGTGCTAGGGACCCCCTCGTTGTGTCCAAGGAGCCCATCTCCATGTCCTTCTGACACCGCCGTCGTGTCCAACGAGCTGAGTCGTGTTGTGGTCGTCGTGTCCAAGGAGCCGAGCCGTGTTGTGCCGCCGCCACCGACTAAAGATTGCAAGGTACATTTTATTAACTGAAAATTAGTCGCAAGCTTGTCGGTTGTACGTGTTGTGCCACCATCGAAGATCCCTTCTTGGTTGGAAAGGAGAGGCGGGGCAGGTGGGGGATGTTGTGGTCGAGGCTGGGGTCTGGCGGTGGGTGGTGATGGGTGCTGCGGTCGGGGCTGGGGTCGGCAGTGGGTAGCGATGGGTGCTGGTGGTAGTAGCATGATCGTTCCATAACCACAACCCTTTTTCTTCTTATTGTCATACCGCGATTGAGGAGAGGTTTGGAGTGAATATATTTGTTAGGTAGCACGGTCGTGCTTGGTAGCACGATCGTGGTGGTTGTGGCTGAGTGAATGTATTTGTTTGGTAGCACAGTCGTGCTGGGTAGCACGGCCGTGGTGGTTGTGGCTGAGCGAATGTATTTGTTAGGTAGCACGGCCGTGCTGGGTTACACGACCGTGGTGGCGGTGGCTGAGTAATTGTATTTGTTAGGTAGCACGGTCGTGTTGGCTGAGTTGCTGAACTACATTTGTTAAAATCTTTCTTCTCCTCTAATATTGATGTATATTGACCCTAATGCCTTACATTATAAGAGAATTGAATCGTGTATTTGTGTTGTTGCAGGAGTTGTTGACTTGCATATATTTCTTCTTCAACCTTCAAGCGAGGTACAATATTCTCACTCTCCCAATGTGCAGGCTTCATTTTGATTCAAATATTTAATACATGTACGGTAGCGCTTGGTAGACATTCCAGAAATATGAGGGTAGACATTGTGTAGTCTCAGATTGACACTTTAGGGTTTATATATGAGATCATTGAATGCATGATGTTTAACTTAATATATAAATATGACAATAATACATTTATGCATGTATCAACTTAGAAACTCATTCAAAATTTACTCATAGGAGTAAATTTTGGATAGTCCCCAGTTTGGGACTATTTTTGGATATTTAATCTCACATGGATGTAACTGTATAATGTATGTTTAGTTTTGAAGAAAATTTTAGTAGTATTTCCTCATTTGTTCTCTGGGTACATATGTGAGTGGTTATTTACCATTTACATCGGTGTACTTGGAGAACTTAGGGGAAATGCTGCTGAAATTTTCTTCAAAACTAAACAGACATTATACAATTACTAATGAGATTAAATATTCAAAAATGGGATAGGTGGTACACTTTAGTATAAAAGTAATTAACTTCCTATCAATAAAAACTTACATCTTAAAGTATCAATATTAAATGCTTAGTTTTATAATTAATTTTTAATGTGATATAGAAAATGGATCGAAGTTGGATGTCTATCAAGAACCGTTGTAGTCTAGAGTTTGCCAAAGGTCTTGATGAATTTATCAAATTTGCTGAGGAACATAGAAAACTACCTACAGATAGGTTCTATTTTCCATATAGAAAATGTGGTAACAATTTGAAAGTTGATATTGTTGAGGAAATTAAGGATCATGTCATATGTAATGGGATCATACAATGTTATAATGAATGGTATTGGCATAGAGAGAAAATTAATAATGGATAAAAAATGTCAATATTAATAGTTCTGGCATAGAAGATATAGATAATGATGATAATTTCAATGATGAACCAATTCAGGATAACCCGATTCAGGATGACCCGATTCAGGATGATATGGTTGATGAGACGCTATGCAGTTATCGAGACAATGTCATTGATCCACCTTCTTTATTTGCAAACATAGTCCATGATGTTGAAAAACCTTTATATAAAGGTTGTACTAAGTTCACGAGGTTGAGTGTTGTGATGCGATTATATACTCTTAAAGCTCAAAACCTGTGGAGCAATAAGAGTTTCACTTCACTGTTGTCTTTGTTAAAGGAAATTCTTCCTGAAGGCAACGAGCTTCCAATTTCAACATATCAAGCAAAGAAAATAATGTGCCCAATGGGAATGGAGGCTAAGAAGATTCATGCATGTCCAAATGATTGTGTGTTGTTTCAGAAGGACTATAGTAATTTAATAAATTGTCCAAAATATGGTGCGTCAAGGTATAAGACCACAAATTCAGCTAAGGCTAAAAATGGCTCTCCTGTCAAGGTGATGTGGTATCTACCAATAATACCACGATTTGAACGCTTATTTGCTAATACAGAAGATGCGCAAAATTTGTCTTGGCATGGGAATTTAAAGGCCAATGATGATGGCATCCTACAACATGCATCTAATTCACCACAATGGAAGAAAATTGATTTATTATACCCTCAATTTGGTAACGAACCAAGAAACTTAATACTTGGACTCTGTATAGATGGAATGAATCCCTATAGCACATTAAGAAGCCAACATAGCACATGGCCTGTTATGATTGTTATATACAATCTTCCTCCTTGGTTGTGTATGAAAAATAAGTATGTCATGTTGTCAATATTGATATCAAGGCCCAAGCAACCTGGAAATGATATTGATGTTTACCTTCAACCTCTAATAGATGACCCAATGAAACTATGGGAATAAGGTATCATGACATGATGCTTCATGTATAGAGATCTTCAGTTTGTGTGCTATGTTGTTTTTCACAATTAATGACTTTCCATCCTATGGCAATTTGTCTAGATATAGCATAAAAGGATACAAAGCATGTCTTGTTTGTGAGGAAAATACTGATTCAATCAGACTGAAACATGGTGGTAAAATCGTATATCTTGGTCATCAGAGATTTCTCCCACCAGTGCATCCTTATCGAAGGCAACACAAAACCTTTAATGGGTCAACTAAGGAACAAAGTGCTCCTAAACCTATACTAGAAAATGTTGTATATGATAGGGTGAAACATATTGTTAATGAATTTGGAAAGAGTTCAAGTAGTCATACACTCGCATGTGTCAAATCTCTATACTGGAAGAGGCCAATATTCCGGGATCTTCCTTATTGGAGATCTTTGGCAATTAGAAACTGCATTGACGTCATGCAAGTTGAAAAAAATATTTGTGATAGCATCATTGGTACGCTATTGAACATACCAGGAAAGACAAAAGATGGCATCAAATCTAGAAAAGATTTAGAATTAATGGGTATAAGAAAAGAATTATCAGTGGAGATCAGGGGTCACCGCACATATTTACCACCAGCTTGTTACACTTTGTCAAAGAAGGAGAAAAAGACTTTCTGTGAGTGCTTGTATAATATTAAGGTTCCACAAAGATACTCTTCTAATATTTGTATATTGGTATCAATGAAGGATCTGAAGTTGATAGGTCTCAAATCTCATGATTGTCACACCTTAATGCAACAAATTTTACCTGTGGCTATTCGTTCTATATTACCAAAGCATGTAAGGTTTGCAATCACAAGACTCTGTTTCTTCTTTAATGAAATATGCAACAAAGTGACACATCTTGATACTCTCGATAAATTATAGAAAGATGTAATTGTTACCATGTGTCAGCTTGAAATGTACTTTCCTCCATTTTTTGATATCATGGTTCATCTTGTAGTACACATTACAAGGGAGGTGAAGATGTTGGGTCCAATTTTCTTACACTGGATGTATCCATTTGAACGCTACATGAGTGTTTTTAAAGGTGATGTTCGGAATCGTTATCGTCCTGAAGGGAGTATTGTTGAGGGTTACGTTGCTAGGGAGGTGATGGACTTTTGCAATGATTTTTTGAATTGCAATGAAACTTCTAGCGATCTAAAAAATTCCCATCACACTGAATCTTATTGTGGCAAAGGATCTCTGGGAGGACGAGTGAAAGGAATCAGTCGTGAGTTGTGGGAACAAGCGCATTTGTATATTTTACATAACATCGATGAAGTTAGTAGCTACATCACAGAACACAATGATCTTATCAAGAGAAATCATCCGCTTTTATTATCACTTTTTTTTATCATGTATACTTGCAGGTTCTAAAATGGCGAGTGAAGATGAACATTCTGAGCATGTGCATGAGCACCATGAGGATGGTAGTGGTGATTCTAAGAAAAGTAGAGGTCCCACACTAATGTGTAGGCTGTAGGAGCTTAGGGCTAAAGGGGACAAATTGCCATTCCAGTTTGATATCACAGGAGCACCTGTTGGGGAACATGCTAGTGCTTTCAAGCATTACGTAGGGGTGACCGCGCGTAGTAAGGTGCCAATAGATATAGAAAATTGGCATGATGTTCCTAATGCCAAAAAAACCTCATATGGAAAGATATATCTATGAGTGGAAGTGATATTGTTTTAATATGTTTTTTATCTATTGATTCTAATTTAGTTTGCTTGGAATTAATTGCTTTTCAAAACGACATTATTAATTGCTTCTTTTGTATGTATAGGGTGTTTTTCATTTAAATGAACAAGATCACAAGAAAAGAGTGCTACAATGTTGTGGTGTACGATGGAGGGGTTTTAAGACATATCTCACAAGGGAATTTATAGATAATCCTAAACAAAAGAAGAAAGCAACATATGTATATATTTTTATAGATCCTGAGGTGTGGGAAACATTTGTTGCAGCTAGGAGATCGGAAGAGTTTCAGGTAATAAAGATTGTGATGTATTGTATGAATCTTTAATTTTATACAATTAAGGAGGTGAATCTTTTTATACATGTTTGCCAAGTCTAAATGTAATATCTCATTTTAAATGATCAGGCTATCCACCAGGCTCAAAAGGAAATACGGGCCCAAAATGTGCATGACCATCGCTTGGGGCCCGGTGGTTATGCCTTCTGCCGCCAACTACAAGAGAAGCAATCCTCTTCTAGAGAAGAATCTAGTACAACTCAAGTTGAGGGTCCACCCTGACACTTGACATGGATTGATGCTAGAAAGAATCGAGCAGGTGAAATTGTCAACCCTGCAACTAAGGAGGTGGCACAAAAGATGGTAGGTTTATCCCAACTAAGTAAACAGTAACTCCCACAAAATTAGATTTATTTATATCTAATTGATATTGTGATTTAATATTTTTATTAACTATGAATATATTGATCTCCATGAGCAAAGGAAGGAAGGAAAGTTCATCCCAACTGGCCACATGGATGAACTATCAGTCGCTCGTGGTACGAAGGAGCATCCTGGCCGTGTTAGGGGATTAGGAGCTGGCATAGGATTCAAGTCTTATTTTGGCCCTTCACAATCTAAAAGAGGTCATGTAGGAGGTCTTACATAAGAGGAGGTTGAAGCATTAGTAGCGCAGAAAGTACAAGAAATAATGTCTTGATTTCAGCCTACTCAACCTTCTCAACCTATTCATACTGTGCATCTCTCAAGTGATGAGGTACAAGCCCATGCTACAGTTGTAGAAGGTCATGGGAGCACTCCCAATAAACCACCACAACAATCTGCAGTAAGCTTTTGTTCTATATGTTATGTTATTAGTTTGATATATATATATATATATATAAAATAATATATATAGTTGTAATAGGTATATGTTCTACTGCTTCTTATATAACCTATATTATTTCAATCTAGGTTGGTATGAACTGTAAACTTGCAATGGAGGTTCTAGAATATAATGTTGTGGCAGCGGGCAAGGTGTACAACCTTGGTGGTACATTGCATTGTCAACATATTACTGATGACATTTGTCGTGTGTCCATCCATCTTGTGTATGACAGAATGGGGGACAAACCACTACCCATACCTAATCCTAAATATAGTACAGTTGAAGAAGCAGAGGGTGCAATTTAAATAACAGGTTTGCAAACCAAAAAGTAAAAATTATACTAGTCGTCCTCCTATTCCCAAGCCATCTATTATTCCAGAATTCACATTCGATGAGTTGGGAAGTAAATGTAAATGTTTGTGTCGATATTTAGCCAACGAAAGCTCTGGACTACAAATGTTGATCAATTTAATAGAAGATGCAACTGGGAGGGACTTTGAGAAATATATTTTTCTTGATGATATTATAGAGTTGTTCCGTTATGATTGGTTGAATACTTCGATATTATAAGTATGGATAAGGTAAGGATCTATCAATATAGAAAATTCCAATACACATTTTTAGCTTATTTCTACATATGAAAATAATTACAAATGTTTAACAGCCATTTATATACTGAGGCCACAAACTTTGATATAAATAATGTTGGATTCTTAGTTCCTTCAGTCACTAGTCAGGTGGAGACACATATTAAGGAAGTGAGTGAGTACTTCTCTGATGCATTCAAATATTTTTCTACTGTGGTAAAGAAATTATCCTAATTCCTTTTAACATCCAGTTGGTATTATTATTCAATATAATTTTAATAATGAACAAATGTATTTATTTTAATGTTTGTTTTATTCTTACTCAGAGATAGACATTGGGAATTATTGGCGATTGTCCCAAAATTGATGAGTCTTTATTATCTTGCCCCAATGGGAAAAACAACAAGGGGTCACAAACTAAAATTGCCAGCTATGGCGTAAGAATAAATATAGTCAATGCTTCAAGATGATATTTCTTTTTAGAATTTCTATTTTACCAACTATCATTTAATTGATAGGGGTATAAAAGCTTTTCGTGAAGGCGTAGGACAAATACCCACAAAATTAAAGACATTGACTTTGAAAAATGTCAAGGTAGCTACTTTGACAACTGCTTAGTCTTATATGTATTAATTTTCAACTCTTATATGTCAACTCTTATAGTCTTCTGTTTATAGTAGTTACTAACATTAAGTATAATTTGTTATTTGTAGTGTCCTATACAAAATAATGACTGGGCTTGTGGTTACTATGCAATAAAATATATGCAAGCTACTGTCAAACAAGCATCAAATGACATTCAGACTATAGATCAGGTAATAAAGAATAACATCATAAATTTACAAGTGATTTGTAGTCATTTTATAAAATATTAGCATGTGCATTTTCTGTTACAGATCTTTACAACTCAGCCTTACACATGTGAGGACTTAAATGAATTCCGAGAAGAGTGGTCAGACGCTTTTCTAAATGAAGTCAATATAGCATTGGAATAAATATGTCAGTTACGTTCCATTTGTGTGTGTGGTTTCAGTACTCTTTCATATTTACTTTTGTATCTGACATTTAATATCATCTCATACTTGCAATCTATCATTTTGAAAATTATGATGTGACTATGTGTACTCAACTCAATATATGAATCATTTTTGTTATGAATGTGTGGTTTGGAATGGTGACGGTTGAGCATCAATGCTCCCTCTCCCATATCTTATTCTTGTTCTTCTGTTTTGTTCTATTCAATTTCTGCAGAAATTAAAAAAAACATCGACCCTATAGCTTCGGTTTTCTTAAAAAATCAACCTTATAGGTGTCTTGGCCATTCCGCGTAGAATGACCATGCTGCATAAAACGGTCATGTTGGGATGAGGTGGAACGGTCGTGCCACGTAGAATGGCCGTGTTGAGATATGGTAGAACGGTCGTGCCGTGTAGCACGACTGTTCTACCTCATCCCAACACGGCCGTTTTATGCAGCACGACCATTCTACATGGAACGGTGTAAAAAGTGAAACCACTTCTCTACTAAAAATTTGAACAATAATACCTCCAGTCCAAACACACTTAGAAGGTATGATGGAGTGGGTGTAAAATTTTCAAATCTTTATATAATGGTAAAAAATGACCAAAGTATAGCAGCGGAATAAAAATATGACTATATTCAATTATGAAATAAAGGGTTACAAACTTACATCACAAGGATCCATGTAGAGGAAATCTAAACCACCTCAAGATTGTCTCCAAGCCTTAACTTATCAATCTAAGTTTGGGTCCACATGTCAAGCCATCCATGTCCTCCACCTAGGGTTGGAAACATACCCCAGCAAAAGAGAAACAAAAGGAGACATCAACAAAGATTGGTATGTGCATACTAAAAAGTAAATTGAGCAATTTATAAAGAATAAGGGACATCAAAATAAAAGACTTTCCATTGAAAGAGATAAGTACCACCCAAATGGGTAGTAAGAGAAAAGATCACAACAAAAGGGATACTTTCCATAAAAACAACATAAAAAGGATTGTGCCATAAATACTTTCACTACATAGTGGAAAACAAGCCCAAGTAGGGCACACACTGATGCATGGGTTTTGAGTCATTTTTATAGGCTTATTTTATATCCATTTTATGCATGTATTTGTCATTTTCTTGATTATATTTTCATAATTCACTATAGATGGCCTATAAACTCTTTTTGCATCAAATTATACTTCTTTTATCATATTTATATGCTTTTATATAATCCCCAGACTTATACACATGTTTCAGCACTTTTTCAGGCACTTTTGCATCGTCCAGAGTCGATACTATCGACCCTGGTGTCGATAGTATCGACATTTCATCAGAAAGCAACCCCAAAACACGATTTTGGAAGGAAATACCTATATCATGGTCGATACCATCGACCTTGGTGTCGATACTATCAACAGTGTCGGGATCTGGCAATTTTCAGCACTAAAACGGAGCGTTATAATCCGACGGTTGAGCTTTTTCGGAGCCGTAAAGTGGTCCTATGACCTAAGAAGAGCATGTCCGGCCCTAAGTAGATCTCATATCTTGTTGCACAACATCTAACAAGGAGAGGGAGACAAACGGGATGAGATACGAAGGTCGTCAACCGGGCGATCCGGGCACCTCCGACGGGCAATTTTGTTGCCGGAAGACTGCAAAACACACGTTTCTCGAGGAGGATCTCTAGGAGCAACTTTGTATCACGGGTTACACGAGTTTGCTCCATGTTTCCCATGTTTTTCTTCTCTACTCCTATGTATTTTCCATTGTCAACCATGAGGGGCTAATCCCCTTTGTCTTTAGGACCGGGAGTAGCCCGGGTAATCATTGTATGACGTTTTTATCATACTAATTCATAATTTGTCTCTTAAATCCGTGGTATGATTTCATTTTCTCCATTATATCATTATGCTTGATCACCCTAATGATAATCTAATGCCTTTAATTTCTTTGAAAGAAGAATTAAGGGTTAAAAAGAGACGAAATTCACATTAATTAATAAATCCCTTGAACAAGGCGATGTACGGTTAATGGTGGAAACCCAGAGGTCGATTCTAATGCACCTAGTTTAGGGTATAGGTTACTATGATGGTGGAACCGACCTAGACTTAGGTAGTGAATTGTATCATGACAGTGAACAGTTCTGACTACAGGCCACTACCCAGAATGAAAGGCGAATCTAAGTAACTATGTGGAAATTCATACAATGAAAACTCGCGGTGAAACCGCAATCCAAAAGATATCCATTTAAATTGATTAAACTAAACACTTAATCAATTGCATTGCTTTTTTTTATTCTTATTTTCTTTTTAAACAACTCTCATAACCTTTTTATTGGTCTAGCTGATTGCGAACAGTTAGTAGTAGTCTACCGATAGTTCAGTGTCCCTGAGTTCGACTCAGGCCTCACAAGGGCCTATACTACATTGACGCATGCACTTGCGTTATATGCACGTTAAATCGTGTCAAGTTTTTGG
This sequence comes from Alisma plantago-aquatica, assembly GCA_963693085.1. Lineage (NCBI taxonomy): Eukaryota > Viridiplantae > Streptophyta > Magnoliopsida > Alismatales > Alismataceae > Alisma > Alisma plantago-aquatica. The sequence continues at coordinate 1,050,409,436 of OY856409.1, read as the reverse complement.
CACCGTTGCCGGGGACACGACAATTGTCGGCACTACGAGTGCTACAAGCGGCCACTCTAGGCCACATTTTTATTTTGTTATTTTATTATCATTTTAGAAATTCATAGTATTATCTTTCATATTATTGTAATCATCTAGCACGGTACTGAACTGAAATTATCATCTTGCAGGTACTGGTGCATGGTGAGGATGCGTAGCACAAACTACACACAGCCTACACCAGAGGTTCCACTATTGGGACCAGACAACGAGGAGGATTACAATCAAGACCATTCTGAAGAAATAAATTCCAATTTTGAACCAGAAGCAATGGCAGAAGAACAGACGATATGGGAGAAGATAAAAGCTTCTTCCTCATCTGCGTCAAAGGGGTCAATCAAGAAGCAGGAAATCAATATTCTGACTTATAAGATTGACCCAGCACTGATAAATTTGGTTAAATCGAATGCATTTCACGAGCTTAAAAATGAAGATCCGGTGACTCATATAAGTCAATTCGTGGAGAACTATGATATGATCAAAATAGACAGGTTCCCGCAGGAGACACTTTACCTGAAGCTGTTTCCGAGCTCTCTGGTGGGAAATGCACGAGAATGGTTGCATAATCTTGACGATGAATATGTGGAATCGTGGAACCACATGGTTGAAGTGTTCTTTGAAAGATTCTTTCCACCCAAGAAGACAAATGATCTGATCAGAAAAATTCATAATTTCAGTCAGAAAGCAGGAGAAACATATTCTGAAACCTGGGAGCGATTTCAAATAATGATGAGGAGGTGCCCACACTATGGTTTGGATAAGGAAAAATAGGTTAAAATCTTCTATTTTGCTCTTTCTGAGCATGATAGAAGTAACCTAGACTCAGCAAGTTCAAGATCTTTCTTGAACAACACAGGCACAAGGTGTTGGGAGATCTTGAAAAATATGGCAAAGAATCTGTCTTGGGGCGATAGGGATGCACCAGAACAAGTCAAAGTTGCAGGTGAGTCCAGGGCCATCAAGGAGTTGAATGACAAATTAGATCTTCTAGCCAACAAATTGCTTTCCAAGGAAGATGCTGAATCTGGTGAGGAAGCCCATGTCAAGTTTATGCAACAACAGGGCTATAGAAATAATGATTATGCTTGGAGAAAGGATAGGAAATTCTCATGGAAGGATCCAAAAAACTTCCTCTAAGATCCAGATGTGAATCCACAACCAAGGGCAGAGGACAAAAGCACCGAGTTGCTTAGTCAAGTGGTGCAACAAAATCAAGATGATGAGTATGTTCGCCAAGCAGTTACAGTCACAGGGCGAGATGTTGAATAAATTTGGGCAGACACTGCAAAGTCATGGAGCACAAATGAGGGCACTAGAGACAACGGTGACTCAAATCACCAATGAAGTGGTGTCCATGAAGCAAGCAAATCAACAAAGACCGGCTGGTAATGCAGAGTCTGTTCAAACACATCATCAAGTGAAGTATATATCTGTGATTAAGGAGGCAGAGCCCCCGGTGGTGGAGGTCCATGAAAAAGGCAAAATGATTTTTTACATGGAGGCTAAACCCCGTGTACCATATCCCCACATCTTATATGGACTACCTGGCGGATATTTCCCATTCAGAAAATCCCGCCAAGAACCCATCACGGCCGTGCCCACACCTAGGCAAGAAGAGCAGGTGAAGGCCATACTTCATGGTGAAGCTACATCCACTGAGAAAGATGAGCAGCCACAAGTCACACCAGCTGCAAATGATGTGCCAAAGCCTGCGCCAGGAGGTGACAGCAAAACAAGCTTAGGGGAGGAGACCCCGAATATCCCATATGTGCCACCTCACAAGCATCTAAAGGGGCCAATTGTGTCTTTTTCTTACAGTCTGAGGCCGAAGAAAGAGCATAGACATTACAAGAAATTCTTGGAGATGTTTAGGAAGCTCCATATTAATATTCCATTAGTTGAAATGATAGAATAGATTCCAGCATATGGAAGGTTTATCAAGGACATAATCACCAAGAAAAGGCAGATAAAAGACACTGACATTTGTGTTGTTGATGAAAAAGTGAGTCCTATAATCCAAGGAAGGCTACCAAGGAAGATGAAAGATCCAGGATGTTTCCACATCCCATGTTCCATAGGTGGCAAACATTTTCCACAAGCACAGTGTGACTCAGGGGCAAGCATTAATCTTATGCCACTTACCACTTTTCAAAAGCTGGGATTGAAGAAGCCAACACAAACTTCTATGACAATTGAGTTGGCGGATGGATCCATTGTGAAGCCACAAGGTATATGTGGGGATGTGCTAGTCAAGGTCGACAAATTCATCTTCCCTGTTGACTTTGTGGTCATGGACATGCATGAGTTGGAAGGAGGTGAGATGTTATTGGGAAGGTCATTCCAAGCTATGGCTAATGTAATATATACCATTGGGCGAGGTTACTTGACACTTGGGATTGGTGATAATAGAGTTAAATTCAAATTGCCAAATGAATCATTGGAGACATCCCTTGACAACCCAGGTTAAAGGTATCTTTATGTCAAGCCTAGGACATTAAACAAGGGTGCTTGTTGGGAGGCAACCCAACTTTAGGTTCATTTTATGTTGGGTTATGTTCTTTTATGTTTATGTACTTAGTTTTTGCTTAGGTTTTGATAATTTTTGTAAAAATAGTACCCTAACTCGTGTTTTGAAGTGTGCATAATGTTAAGGTCGATACTATCGACACCCATGTCAATAGTATCGAGTTTGGATCAGTAAACGCTGAAGAAAAGTTGATACCATCGACCCTAGGGTCGATAGTATCGAGATTCCTGAAGATTTACAGAAATATTGGTGACAGTAAAGTCGATACCATCAACCCTAGGGTCGATAGTATCGACACCTTTGAGTTCCCAAGCTTTTAGATGCATCAATTCAACAAAATTGATGAGTCTGGGTCGATACCATCGACCTTGGTGTTGATGGTATTGACACCTGCAGGACAACTACATAAAATAGGCCGAAAATGGAATCGAAACGAGATTTTTTCGAACCATTTTTTGCAAAGGAAAGATGGATGAAGTAAGTCACGTCTTAGAAGCACTAAGACACAAAAATGGGCTACCAAAAAGAGTGAGATAGCAAGCATCACTTGGTCCACTTGAGCATCTAACTATCCTTCTTCACCACACTTCAAAGCGAATGGTACTGTTGTTCCACCTCTTAAGTGAGAATGTTGACTATGAGGCCATAGTCATATTCAATCTTAGGGGGGGTGTTGGAACAACCCTCTATCTTAGTTTTTACTTACTTATTCATGTTGCTTTTACTTTTGAAATATTAGTTGTTTGTATTTCTAGGTTTACTGCTTTTGTAGGATCCACATCTATCTAGTGTAATCTGTGGAGTAATAAATGCATGGTTTCAATTGGGATTTTTACTCTTGGGTTGTGGGCACATGAAAATATGAGCATATTGAAAACTTTTTGAGCTTATTCTTGTGAGTAGTTGAGTTGCATAACTGAGGAAGTGCTTGGGTGATTCAGCTTCAGGACACGGGGAGATGAATGACCATCTTTATTGTCCAAGGAAAAGTGATTGACAAGGATGTTTGAGCCCAAACCGACCAAACACTAACGTGACCTTAGACTAAAGTTTAAGAGAGAAATCCTTCAGTTACCCTGTACATAGGTCTTTAGAGAGGGACATATGATATTTTTGGAAGGTTTTGTCAATTAGTCTTGTGATCTGATCCACTGCAATTTCATTCACACTCCACCATAAGAAATGGGAGCACATTACTGTTTTTCACTCTTTGATTGCATCCCATGTAGATAGGTCTTGCATTATATCTATTTTCACATATTTTTTTTGCATGAAAATGAAAAAAAAAAGATAGAGTAGTTATACATGCACATTATCCTTAGGTGCGTGTCATTTGATTGCATAACTATCATTATGTAGTTGCATTTGCATCTTTTGAGCATATTGTACACCATGTATCTTATGTTAATCTGAAAACATTAAAGGTGGTGAGCTTGATCCATACCCTCCAAATAGAATGCTTCAAATGTATAATTTATGTAACAAGAAGTGAGCCCGACAAATAATTCATTGTCATCTATGAAAATAAGGGCTTGAAAAAAAATTGAAAAAAAGAAGAAAAAAAGAATTGAGAAGTAATAAAGAAGAAGAAGAGGGAGAAAGGAACATGTTCTCACCAGAGAATTAAGAAGAATAAGCACATGGTGTAGTTTTCTTAGATATTCCATCTCACCTTGAGACGGAATGATAGTGCATGCATCATTCCACCAAAAATATAGCATTAGGACATTTTCACTTGCATTTTGCATCATGATAGGTCATTAATTTTTGTATTGCATGATTGACTATTATGTGCTTCCATCTCTTCCACAGCCACCTATCCCATCCACCCGTTGCTCGAATCGGTAGGCCACCCATGATATTCTTCTCATTCATTAATATCAAGAGATCTTCTTCCATTTAGATGGTAGTTAGGAAATGAGCAACATAGATAGGAGATCACAAGATGCATCAAGTATGGATCAAATGAGTTTATCATATTAACTGCTTTAATTGATAGTATTTCATTGATTGGGGGACGAACATCTTTTACATAGGTCTTTGGTTGCCTGAAAGGCAGTTAGTGTTCAGTGGTCAATGAGGGCCGGTTTGTGGACAGAAAGTGGGGATGATGTAGATTCATTTCATGTATTTATGTCCTGTTGCTGACTTATCTCAACCAGATCCAAAGTTTTGTTGCTCGAGGACGAGCAAGGTTTAAGCTTAGGGGAGTTTGACGCATGGGTTTTGAGTCATTTTTATAGGCTTATTTTATATCTGTTTTATGCATGTATTTGTCATTTTATTGATTATATTTGCATAATTCACTATAGATGGCCTATAAACTCTTTTTGCATCAAATTATATTTCTTTTATCATATTTATTTGATTTTATATAATCTCCGAACTTATACACATGTTTCGGCACTTTTTCAGGCACTTTTGCATTGTCCAGAGTCGATACTATCGACCCTGGTGTCGATAGTATCGACATTTCATCCAAAAGCAACCCCAAAATGCAATTTTGGAAGGAAATACCTGTATCATGGTCGATACCATCGACCTTGGTGTCGATACTATCGACAACGTCGGGATCTGGCAATTTTCAACACTAAAACGGAGCATTTTAATCCGACGGTTGAGCTTTTCCAGAGCCGTAAAGTGGTCCTATGACCTAAGAAGAGCACGGTCGGCCCTAAGCAGATCTCATATCGTGTTGCACAACATCCAAGAAGGAGAGCGAGAGAAAGGAGACGAGAGATGAAGGTCGTCAACCGAGTGATCTGAGCACCTCCGACGGGCAATTTTGTTGCCAGAAAACTGCAAAATGCACGTTTCTCGAGGAGGATCTCCAAGAGCACCTTTGTATCAGGGGTTACACGAGTTTGCCCCATGTTTCCCATGTTTTTCTTCTCTACTCCTATGTATTTTCCATTGTCAACCATGCAGGGCTAATCCCCTTTGTCTTTAGGATCGGGAGTAGCCCGGATAATCATTGTATGACGTTTTTATCACAGTAATTCATAATTTGTCTCTTAAATTCGTGGTATGATTTTGTTTTCTCCATTATATCATTATTCTTGATCACCCTAATGATAATCTAATGCCTTTAATTTCTTTGAAAGAATAATTAACGGTTGAAAGGAGACGAAATTCACATTAATTAATAAATCCCTTGAACAAGGTGATGTACAGTTAATGGTGGAAACCCATAGGTCGATTCTAATGCACCTAGTTTAGGGTATAGGTTACTACGATGGTGGAACCGACCTAGACTTAGGTAGTGAATTGTATCATGACAGTGAATAGTTCTGACTACATGCCACTACCTGGAATGAGAGGCGAATCTGAGTAACTATGTGGAAATTCATACAATGAAAACCCGCGGTGAAACTGCAATCCTAAAGATCTCCATTTAAATTGATTAAACTAAACACTTAATCAATTGCTTTGCTTTTTTTTATTCTTATTTTCTTTTTAAACAACTCTCATAACCTTTTTATTGGTCTAGCTGATTACGAACAATTGGTAGTAGTCTACCGATAGTTCAGTGTCCCTGACTTCGACTCGGGCCTCACAAGGGCCTATATTATATTGACGCGTGCACTTGCGTTATACGCACGGTAAAATCGTGTCAAGTTTTTGACGTCGTTGCCGGGGACACAAAATTGTCGGCACTACGAGTGCTGCAAGCGGCCACTCTAGGCCACATTTTTATTTTGTTATTTTATTATCATTTTAGAATTTCATTGTTTTATCTTTCATATTATTGTAATCGTCTAGCACGGTACTGAACTGAAATTATCATCTTTTGGGTACTGGTGCATGGTGAGGACGTGTAGCACAAACTACACATAGCCTACACCACAGGTTCCACTTTTGGGACCAGACGACGAGGATGATTACAATCAAGACCATTCTGAAGAAATAGATTCCGATTTTGAACCTGAAGCAATGGCAGAAGAACAGACAATATGGGAGAAGATAAAGGCTTCTTCCTCATCCGCGTCAAAGGGGCCAATCAAGAAGCAGACAGTCAATATTCCAACGTATAAGATTGACCCAACACTGATAAATTTGGTTAAATCGAATGCATTTCACGTGCTTAAAAATGAAGATTCGGTGACTCACATAAGTCAATTCGTGGAGAACTGTGATATGATCAAAATAGACAGGTTCCCGCAGGAGACACTTTACCTGAAGCTGTTTCCCAGCTCTCTGGTGGGAAATGCACGAGAATGGTTGCATAATCTTGATGATGAATATGTGGAATCGTGGAACCACATGGTTGAAGTGTTCATTGAAAGATTCTTTCCACCCGAGAAGACAAAAGATCTGATCAGAAAATTTCATAATTTCAGTCAGAAAGCGGGAGAAACATATACTGAAACCTGGGAGCGATTTCAGATAATGCTGAGGAGGTGCCCACACCATGGTTTGGATAAGGAAAAACTAAGCAGTCTTGGGGTGATAGGGATGCATCAGAACAAGTCAATGTTGCAGGTGAGTCCAGGGCCACCAAGGAGCTGAATGACAAATTAGATCTTCTAGCCAAGAAATTGCTTTCCAAGGAAGATGTCAAAACTGATGAGGAAGCCCATGTCAAGTTTATGCAACAACAGGGCTATAGAAATAATGATTATGCTTGGAGAAAGGATAGGAAATTCTCATGGAAAGATCCAAACAACTTCCTCCAAGATCCAGATGCGAAGCCAAAACCAAGGGCAGAGGACAAAAGCACCGAGTTGCTTAGTCAAGTGGTGCAACAAAATCAAGAGATGATGAGTATGTTCTCCAAGCAGTTACAGTCACAGGGTGAGATGTTGAATAAATTTGGGCAGACACTGCAAAGTCATGGAGCACAAATGAGGGCACTAGAGACAACGGTGACTCAAATCGCCAATGAAGTGGTGTCCATGAAGCAAGCAAATCAACAAAGACCAGTTGGTAATGCAGAGTCTGTTCAAACACATCATCAAGTGAAGTATATATCTGTGATTAAGGAGGCAGAGCTCCCGGTGGTGGAGGTCCATGAAAAAGGCAAAATGATTTTTGACACGGAGGCTAAACCCTGTGTACCATATCCCCGCAGCTTATATGGACTACCTGGCGGATATTTCCCATTCAGAAAATCCCGCCAAGAACCCATCACGGTCGTGCCCACACCTAGGCAAGAAGAGCAGGTGAAGGCCATACTTCATGGTGAAGCTACATCCACTGAGAAAGATGAACAACCACAAGTCACACCAGCTGCAAATGATGTGCCAAAGCCTGTGCCAGGAGGTGACAGCAAAGCAAGCTTAGGGGAGGAGACCCTGAATAGCCCATATGTGCCACCTCACAAGCGTCTAAAGGGGCCAATTGTGTCTTTTTTGGACAGTCTGAGGCCGAAGAAAGAGCATAGACATTACAAGAAATTGTTGGAGATGTTTAGTAAGCTCCATATTAATATTCTGTTAGTAGAAATGATAGAACAGATTCCAGCATATGGAAGGTTTATCAAGGACATAATCACCAAGAAAAGGCAGATAAAAGACACTGACATTTGTGTCGTTGATGAAAAAGTGAGTTCTATAATCCAAGGAAGGCTACCAAGGAAGAGGAAAGATCCAGGATGTTTCCACATCCCATGTTCCAGAGGTGGCCAACATTTTCCACAAGCACAGTGTGACTCAGGGGCAAGCATTAATCTTATGCCACTTGCCACTTTTCAAAAGTTGGGATTGAAGAAGCCAACACAAACTTCTATGACAATTGAGTTGGCAGATGAATCCATTATGAAGCCACAAGGTATATGCGAGGATGTGCTAGTCAAGGTCAACAAATTCATCTTCCATGTTGACTTTGTGGTCATGGACATGCATGAGTTGGAAGGAGGTGAGATGCTATTGGGAAGGTCGTTCCAAGCTACAGCTGATGTAATATCTGCCATTGGGCGAGGTTACTTGACACTTGGGATTGGTGATGATAGAGTTAAATTCAAATTGCCAAATGAATCATTGGATACATACCTTGACAACCCAGGTTAAAGGTATCTTTATGTCAAGCCTAGGAAATTAAACAAGGGCACTTGTTGGGAGGAAACCCAAATTTATGTTCATTTTATGTTGGATTATGTTCTTTTATGTTTATGTACTTATTTTTTGCTTAGGTTTTGATAATTTTTGTAAAAATGGTACCCTAACTCATGTTTTGAAGTGTGTAGAATGTTAAGGTCGATACTATCGACACCCATGTCGATAGTATCGAGTTTGGATCAGTAAACGCTGAAGAAAAGTCGATACCATCGACCCTAGGGTCGATAGTATCAAGATTCCTGAAGATTTATAGAAAAATTGGTGACAGTAAAGTCGATACCATCGACCCTAGGGTCGACAGTATCGACACTTTTGAGTTCCCAGGCTTTTAGATGCGTCAATTCAACAAATTGCTGAGTCTGGGTCGATACCATCGACCTTGGTGTCGATGGTATCGACACCTGCAGGACAGCTACATAAAATAGGCTGAAAAAAGTATCGAAATGAGATTTTTTCGAACCGTTTTTTTCAGAGGAAAGATGGATGAAGTAATTCACATATTAGAACGACTAAGACACAAAAATGGGCTACCAAAAAGAGGGATATATCAAGCATTACTTGGTCCACTTGAGCATCTAACCATCTTTCATACACTTCAAAGTGAATGGTACTGCTGTTCCACCTCTTAAGTGAGAATGTTGACTATGAGGCCATAGTCATATTCAAGCTTAGGGGGGGTGTTGGAACAACCCTCTACCTTAGGTTTTACTTACTTATTCATGTTGCTTTTACTTTTGAAATATTAGTTGTTTTTATTTCTAGGTTTGCTGCTTTTGTAGGATCCACATCTATCTAGTGTAATCTGTGGAGTAATAAATGCATGGTTTCAATTGGGATTTTTACTCTTGGGTTGTGGGCACATGAAAATATGCGCATATTGAAAACTTTTTGAGCTTATTCTTGTGAGTAATTGAATTTCATAATTGAGGAAGTGCTTGGATGAGTCAGCTTCAGGACACGGGGACATGAATGACCAACTTTATTGGTCAAGGAAAAGTGATTGACAAGAATGTTTGAGCTCAAACCGACCAAACGCTAACGTGGCGTTAGACTAAAGTTTAAGAGAGAAATCCTTTAGTTACCTTGTACACAGGTCTTTAGAGAGGGACATATGATATTTTCGGAAGGTTCTGTCAATTAGTCTTGTGATCTGATCCACTGCAATTTCATTCACACTCCACCATAAGAAATGGGAGCACATTATTGTCTTTTACTCTTTGATTGTATCCCATGTAGATAGGTCTTGCATTATATCTATTTTCAAATATTGTTTTTGCATGAAAATGAAAAAAATGATAGAGTAGTTATACATGCACATTATCCTTAGGTGTGTGTCATTTAATTGCATAACTATCATTATGTAATTGCATTTTCATCTTTTGAGCATATTGTACACCATGTATCTTATGTTACTTTGAAAACATCAAAGGTGGTGAGCTTGATCCATACCCTCCAAATAGAATGCTTCAAATGTATAATTTATGTAATAAGAAGTGGGCCCGACAAATAATTCATTGTCATCTATGAAAATAAGGGCTTGAAAAATAATTGAAAAAAAGAAGAAAAAAAGAATTGAGAAGTAATAAAGAAGAAGATGAGGGAGAAAGGAAAATGTTCTCACCAGAGAATTAAGAAGAATAAGCACATGGTGTAGTTTTCTTAGATATTCCATCTCACCTTGAGACGGAATGATAGTGCATGCATCATACCACCAAAAATATAGCATTAGGACATTTTCACTTGCATTTTGCATCATGATAGGTCATTAATTTTTGTATTGCATGATTGACTATTATGTGCTTCCATCTCTTCCACATCCACCTATCCCATCCACCCGTTGCTTGAATCGGTAGGGCACCCATGATATTCTCCCCATTCATTAATATCAGGAGATCTGCTTCCATTTAGATGGTAGTTAGGAAATGAGCAACGTAGATAGGAGATCACAAGTTGCATCAAGTATGGATAAAATGAGTTTATCATATTAACTGCTTTAATTGATAGTGTTTCATTGATTGGGGGATGAACATCTTTTACATAGGTCTTTGGTCGCCTGGATGGAAGTTAGTGTTCAGTGGTCAATGAGGGTCGGTTTGTGGAAAGAAAGTGGGGATGATGTAGATTCGTTTCATGTATTTATGTCATGTTGCTGACTTATCTCAACCAGATCCAAAGTTTTGTTGGTCGAGGACGAGCAAGGTTTAAGCATAGGGGAGTTTGATGCATGGGTTTTGAGTCATTTTTATAGGCTTATTATATATCTATTTTATGCATGTATTTGTCATTTTCTTGATTATATTTGTATAATTCACTGTATATTGCCTATGAAATCTTTTTGCATCAAATTATACTTCTTTTATCATATTTATATGATTTTATATAATCCCTGGACTTATACACATGTTTCGACACTTTTTCAGGCACTTTTGCATTGTCCAGAGTCGATACTATCGACCCTAGTGTCGATAGTATCGACATTTCATCAGAAAGCAACTCCAAAATGCGTTTTTGGAAGGAAATACCTATATCATGGTCGATACCATCGACCTTGGTGTCAATACTATCGACACCGTCGGGATCTAGCAATTTTCAGCATCAAAATGGAGTGTTTTAAACAGACAGTTGAGCTTTTTCGGAGCCGTAAAGTGGTCATATGACCTAAGAAGAGCACGGCCGGCCCTAAGCAGATCTCATATCGTGTTACACAACATCCAAGAAGGAGAGGGAGAGAAAAGAGATGAGAGACGAAGGTCGTCAAACGGGCAATCTGGGCACCTCTGATGGGAAATTTGGTTGCCAGAAAACTACAAAATGCACGTTTCTCGAGGAGGATCTCTAGGAGCACCTTTGTATCAGTGGTTACACGAGTTTGCTCCATGTTTCCCATGTTTTTATTCTCTACTCTTATGTATTTTCCATTGTCAACCATGCGGGGCTAATCTCCTTTGTCTTTAGGACCGGGGAGTAGCCTGGGTAATCATTGTATGATGTTTTTATCACAATAATTCATAATTTGTCTCTTAAATCCGTAGTATGATTTCGTTTTCTCCATTATATCATTATGCTTGATCACCCTAATGATAATATAATTTCTTTAATTGCTTTGAAAGAAGAATTAACGGTTGAAAAGAGATGACATTCACATTAATTAATAAATCCCTTGAACAAGGTGATGTACGGTTAATGGTGGAAACCTAGAGGTCGATTCTAATGCACCTAGTTTAGGGTATAGGTTACTATGATGTTGGAACCGACCTAGACTTAGGTAATGAATTGTATCACAAAAATGTGAACAGTTCTGACTACAGGCCACTACCCGGAATGAGAGGCGAATCTGAGTAACTATGTGGAAATTCATACAATGAAAACCCGCGGTGAAACCGCAATCCTAAAGATCTCCATTTAAATTGATTAAACTAAACACTTAATCAATTGCTTTGCTTTTTTTTATTCTTATTTTCTTTTTAAACAACTCTCATAACCTTTTTATTGGTCTAGCTGATTTTGAACAGTTAGTAGTAGTCTACCGATAGTTCAGTGTCCCTGAGTTCGATTCGGGCCTCACAAGGGCCTATACTACATTGACGCGTGCACTTGCATTATACACACGGTAAAATCGTGTCAAGTTTTTGGCACTGTTGTCAGGGACACGGCAATTGTCGGCACTACGAGTGCTGCAAGAGGCCACTCTAGGCCACATTTTTATTTTGTTATTTTATTATCATTTTAGAAATTCATAGTTTTATCTTTCGTATTATTGTAATCGTCTAACATAGTACTGAACTAAAATTATCATCTTGCAGGTAATGGTGCATGGTGAGGACGCGTAGCACAGACTACACACAGCCTACACCAGAGGTTCCACTGTTGGGACCAGACGACGAGGAGGATTACAATCAACACCATTCTGAAGAAATAGATTCTGATTTTGAACCAGAAGCAATGGAAGAAGAACAGACGATATGGGAGAAAATAAAGGCTTCTTCCTCATCCGTGTCAAAGGGGTCAATCAAGAAGCAAGCAGTCATTATTCTGACTTATAAGATTGACCCAGCACTGATAAATTTGGTTAAATTGAATGCATTTCACGGGCTTAAAAATGAAGATCTGGTGACTCAAATAAGTCAATTCGTGGAGAACTGTGATATGATCAACATAGACAGGTTCCCGCAGGAGACACTTTACCTGAAGCTGTTTCCGAGCTCTCTGGCGGGAAATGCACGAGAATGGTTGCATAATCTTGACGATGAATATGTGGAATCATGGAACCACATGGTTGAAGTGTTCTTTGAAAGATTCTTTCCACCCGAGAAGACAAATGATCTAATCAGAAAAATTCATAATTTCAGTCAGAAAGCGGGAGAAACATATTCTGAAACCTGGGAGTGATTTCAGATAATGCTGAGGAGGTGCCCACACCATGGTTTGGATAAGGAAAAATAGGTTAAAATCTTCTATTTTGCTCTTTCCGAGCATGATAGAAGTAACCTAGATTCAGCAGGTTCAGGATTTTTCTTGAACAACACAGGCATAAGGTGTTGGGAGATCTTGAAAAATATGGCAAAGAAGCAGTCTTGGGGTGATAGGGATGCACCAGAACAAGTCAAAGTTGCAGGTGAGTCCAGGGCCATCAACGAGCTGAATGACAAATTAGATCTTCTAGCCAAGAAATTTCTTTCCAAGGAAGATGTCGAAACTGATGAGGAATCCCATGTCAAGTTTAGGCAACAACAGGGCTATAGAAATAATGATTATGCTGGGAGAAAGGATAGGAAATTCTCATGGAAGGATCCAAACAACTTCCTCCAAGATCCAGATGCAAAGCCAAAACCAAGGGCAGAGGACAAAAGCACCGAGTTTCTTAGTCAAGTGGTGCAACAAAATCAAGAGATGATGAGTATGTTCGCCAAGCAGTTATAGTCACATGGTGAGATGTTGAATAAATTTGGGCAGACACTGCAAAGTCATGGAGCACAAATGAGGGCACTAGAGACAACGGTGACTCAAATCGCCAATGAAGTGGTGTCCATGAAGCAAGCAAATCAACAAAGACCGGTTGGTAATGCAGAGTCTATTCAAACACATCATCAAGTGAAGTATATATCTGTGATTAAGGAGGCAGAGCTCCCAGTGGTGGAGGTCCATGAAAAAGGCAAAATCATTTTTGACACGGAGGCTAAACCCCGTGTACCATATCCCCGCAGCTTATATGGACTACTTGGCAGATATTTTCCATTCAGAAAATCCCGCCAAGAACCCATCACGGCCGCGCCCACACATAGGCAAGAAGAAGCAGGTGAAGGCCATACTTCATGGTGAAGCTACATCCAATGAGAAAGATGAGCAGCCACAAGTCACACCAGCTGCAAATGATGTGCCAAAGCCTGTGCCAGGAGGTGACAGCAAAGCAAGCTAAGGGGAGGAGACCCTAAATAGCCCATATGTGCCACCTCACAAGCTTCTAAAGGGGCCAATTGTGTCTTTTTCGGACAGTCTGAGGCCGAAGAAAGAGCATAGACATTACAAGAAATTCTTGGAGATGTTTAGGAAGCTCCATATTAATATTCCATTAGTAGAAATGATAGAACGGATTCCAGCATATGGAAGGTTTATCAAGGACATAATCACCAAGAAAAGGTAGATAAAAGACACTGACATTTGTGTCGTTGATGAAAAAGTGAGTTCTATAATCCAAGGAAGGCTACCAAGGAAGAGGAAAGATCCAGGATGTTTCCACATCCCATGTTCCATAGGTGGCCAACATTTTCCACAAGCACAGTGTGACTCAGGGGCAAGCATTAATCTTATGCCACTTGCCACTTTTCAAAAGCTGGGATTGAAGAAGCCAACACAAACTTCTATGACAATTGAGTTGGCAGATGAATCCATTGTGAAGCCACAAGGTATATGCGAGGATGTGCTAGTCAAGGTCGACAAATTCATCTTCCCTGTTGACTTTGTGGTCATAGACATGCATGAGTTGGAAGGATGTGAGATGCTATTGGGAAGGCCGTTCCAGGCTACAACTGATGTAATATCTGCCATTGGGCGAGGTTACTTGACACTTGGGATTGGTGATGATAGAATTAAATTCAAATTTCCAAATGAATCATTGGAGATATACCTTGACAACCCAGGTTAAAGGTATCTTTATGTCAAGCCTAGGACATTAAACAAGGGCACTTGTTGGGAGGCAACCCAACTTTAGGTTCATTTTATGTTGGGTTATGTTCTTTTATGTTTATGTACTTAGTTTTTGCTTAGGTTTTGATAATTTTTGTAAAAATGGTACCCTAACTCCTGTTTTGAAGTGTGTAGAATGTTAAGGTCGATACTATCGACACCCATGTCGATAGTATCGAGTTTGGATCAGTAAACGCTGAAGAAAAGTCAATACCATCGACCCTAGGGTCGATACTATCGAGATTCCTGAAGATTTATAGAAAAATTGGTGACAGTAAAGTCGATACCATCGACCCTAGGGTCGATAGTATCGAAACTTTTGAGTTCCCAGGCTTTTAGATGCGTCGATTCAACAAATTGCTGAGTCTGGGTCGATACCATTGACCTTGGTGTCGATGGTATCGACACCTGTAGGATAGCTACATAAAACAGGCCGAAAAAAGTATCAAAATGAGATTTTTTTGAACCGTTTTTTTCAGAGGAAAGATGGATGAAGTAAGTCACATCTTAGAACCACTAAGACACAAAAATGGGCTACCAAAAAGAGGGAGATAGCAAGCATCACTTGGTCCACTTGAGCATCTAACCATCCTTCATACACTTCAAAGTAAATGGTACTGCTGTTCCACCACTTAAGTGAGAATGTTGACTATGAGGCCATAGTCATATTCAAGCTTAGAGGGGTGTTGGAACAACCCTCTATCTTAGTTTTTACTTACTTATTCATGTTGCTTTTACTTTTGAAATATTAGTTGTTTTTATTTCTAGGTTTGCTGCTTTTGTAGGATCCACATCTATCTAGTGTAATCTGTGGAGTAATAAATGCATGGTTTCAATTGGGATTTTTACTCTTGGGTTGTGGGCACATGAAAATATGCGCATATTGAAAACTTTTTGAGCTTATTCTTGTGAGTAATTGAGTTGCATAATTGAGGAAGTGCTTGGGTGAGTCATCTTCAGGACACGGGGACATGAATGACCAACTTTATTGGTCAAGGAAAAGTGATTGACAAGAATGTTTGAGCTCGAACCGACCAAACGCTAACGTGACCTTAGACTAAAGTTTAAGAGAGAAATCCTTTAGTTACCCTGTACACAGGTCTTTAGAGAGGGACATATGATATTTTCGGAAGGTTCTGTCAATTAGTCTTGTGATCTGATCCACTGCAATTTCATTCACACTCCACCATAAGAAATGGGAGCACATTACTGTCTTTCACTCTTTGATTGCATCCCATGTAGATAGGTCTTGCATTATATCTATTTTCACATATTTTTTTTGCATGAAAATGAAAAAAAAAAGATAGAGTAGTTATACATGCACATTATCCTTAGGTGTGTGTCATTAAACTGCATAACTATCATTATGTAATTGCATTTGCATCTTTTGAGCATATTGTACACCATGTATCTTATGTTACTTTGAAAACATTAAAGGTGGTGAGCTTGATCCATACCCTCCAAATAAAATGCTTCAAATGTATAATTTATGTAATAAGAAGTGAGCCCGACAAATAATTCATTGTCATCTATGAAAATAAGGGCTTGAAAAAAAATTGAAAAAAAGAAGAAAAAAAGAATTGAGAAGTAATAAAGAAGAAGAAGAGGGAGAAAGGAACATGTTCTCACCAGAGAATTAAGAAGAATAAGCACATGGTGTAGTTTTCTTAGATATTCCATCTCACCTTGAGACGGAATGATAGTGCATGCATCATTCCACCAAAAATATAGAATTAGGACATTTTCACTTGCATTTTGCATCATGATAGGTCATTAATTTTTGTATTGCATGATTGACTGTTATGTGCTTCCATCTCTTCCACAGCCACCTATCCCATCCACCCGTTGCTCGAATCAGTAGGCCACCCATGATATTCTCCCCATTCATTAATATCAGGAGATCTGCTTCCATTTAGATGGTAGTTAGGAAATGGGCAACGTAGATAGGAGATCACAAGTTGCATCAAGTATGGATCAAATGAGTTTATCATATTAACTGCTTTAATTGATAGTGTTTCATTGATTGGGGGACGAACATCTTTTACATAGGTCTTTGGTCGCCTGGATGGTAGTTAGTGTTCAGTGGTCAATGAGGGTCAGTTTGTGGAAAGAAAGTGGGGATGATGTAGATTCATTTCATGTATTTATGTCATGTTGCTGACTTATCTCAACCAGATCCAAAGTTTTGTTGCTCGAGGACGAGCAAGGTTTAAGCATAGGGGAGTTTGATGCATGGGTTTTGAGTCATTTTTATAGGCTTATTTTATATCTGTTTTATGCATGTATTTGTCATTTTCTTGATTATATTTGTATAATTCACTGTATATTGCCTATGAAATCTTTTTGCATCAAATTATACTTCTTTTATCATATTTATATTATTTTATATAATCCCTAGACTTATACACATGTTTCGGCACTTTTTCAGGCACTTTTGCATTGTCCAGAGTCAATACTATCGACCCTGGTGTCGATAGTATCGACATTTCATCAGAAATCAACCCCAAAATGCGATTTTGGAAGGAAATACCTATATCATGGTCGATACCATCGACCTTGGTGTCGATACTATCAACAGCGTCGGGATCTGGCAATTTTCAGCATTAAAATGGAGTGTTTTAATCAGACGCTTGAGCTTTTTCGGAGCCGTAAAGTGGTCATATGACCTAAGAAGAGCACGGAAGGCCCTAAGAAGATCTCATATCGTGTTGCACAACATCCAAGAAGGAGAGGGAGAGAAAGGATACGAGAGACAAAGGTCATCAAACGGGCAATCTGGGCACCTCCGACAGGCAATTTTGTTGCCGGAAGACTGCAAAACACACGTTTCTCGAGGAGGATCTCCAGGAGCACCTTTATATCAGGGGTTACACGAGTTTGCTCCATGTTTCCCATGTTTTTCTTCTCTACACCTATGTATTTTCCATTGTCAACCATGTGGGGCTAATCTCCTTTGTCTTTAGGACCGGGAGTAGCCCGGGTAATTATTGTATGACGTTTTTATCATAGTAATTCATAATTTGTCTCTTAAATCCGTAGTATGATTTCATTTTCTCCATTATATCATTATGCTTGATCACCCTAATGATAATATAATGTCTTTAATTGCTTTGAAAGAAGAATTAACGGTTGAAAAGAGACGACATTCACATTAATTAATAAATCCCTTGAACAAGGTGATGTACGGTTAATGGTGGAAACCCAGAGGTCGATTCTAATGCACCTAGTTTAGGGTATAGGTTACTACGATGGTGGAACCGACCTAGACTTAGGTAATGAATTGTATCACGACAGTGAACAGTTCTGACTACAGGCCACTACCCGGAATGAGAGGCAAATCTGAGTAACTATGTGGAAATTCATACAATGAAAACCCGCGGTGAAACCGCAATCCTAAAGATCTCCATTTAAATTGATTAAACTAAACACTTAATCAATTGCTTTGATTTTTTTATTCTTATTTTCTTTTTAAACAACTCTCATAACCTTTTTATTGGTCTAGCTGATTTCGAACAGTTACTAGTAGTCTACCGATAGTTTAGTGTCCCTGAGTTCGACTCGGTCCTCACAAGGGCCTATACTACATTGACGCGTGCACTTGCGTTATACGCACGGTAAAATCGTGTCAAGTTTTTGGCACTGTTGTCAGGGACACGACAATTGTCAACACTACGAGTGCTGCAAGCGGCCACTCTAGGCCACATTTTTATTTTGTTATTTTATTATCATTTTAGAAATTCATAGTTTTATCTTTCATATTATTGTAATCGTCTAACACAGTACTGAACTGAAATTATCATCTTGCAGGTAATGGTGCATGGTGAGGACGCGTAGCACAGACTACACACAGCCTACACCAGAGGTTCCACTATTGGGACCAGACGACGAGGAGGATTACAATCAACACCATTCTGAAGAAATAGATTCCGATTTTGAACCAGAAGCAATGGCAGAAGAACAGACGATATGGGAGAAAATAAAGGCTTCTTCCTCATCCGCGTCAAAGGGGCCAATCAAGAAGCAGGCAGTCAGTATTCCGATTTATAAGATTGACCCAGCACTGATAAATTTGGTTAAATCGAATGCATTTCACGGGCTTAAAAATGAAGACCCGGTGACTCACATAAGTCAATTCATGGAGAACGATGATATGATCAAAATAGACAGGTTCCTGCAGGAGACACTTTACCTGAAGCTATTTCCGAGCTCTCTGGTGGGAAATGCACGAGAATGGTTGCATAATATTGACGATGAATATGTGGAATCATGGAACCACATGGTTGAAGTGTTCTTTGAAAGATTCTTTCCACCCGAGAAGACAAATGATCTGATCAGAAAAATTCATAATTTTAGTCAGAAAGCGGGAGAAACATATTCTGAAACCTTGGAGCGATTTCAGATAATGCTGAGGAGGTGCCCACACCATGGTTTGGATAAGGAAAAATAGGTTAAAATCTTCTATTTTTCTCTTTCTGAGCATGATAGAAGTAACCAAGATTCAGCAGGTTCAGGATTTTTCTTGAACAACAAAGGCACAAGGTGTTGGGAGATCTTGAAAAATATGGCAAAGAAGCAGTCTTGGGGTGATAGGGATGCACCAGAACAAGTCAATGTTGCAGGTGAGTCCAGGGCCATCAAGAAATTGAATGACAAATTAGATCTTCTAGCCAACAAATTGCTTTCCAAGGAAGATGTCGAATCCGATGAGGAAGCCCATGTCAAGGTTATGCAATAACAGGGCTATAGAAATAATGATTATGCTTGGAGAAAGGATAGGAAATTCTCATCGAAGGATCCAAACAACTTCCTCCAAGATCCAGATGCGAAGCCACAACCAAGGGTAGAGGAAAAAAGCACTGAGTTTCTTAGTCAAGTGGTGCAACAAAATCAAGAGATGATGAGTATGTTCGCTAAGCAGTTACAGTCATAGGGCGAGATGTTGAATAAATTTGGGAAGACACTGCAAAGTCATGGAGCACAAATGAGGGCACTAGAGACAACGGTGACTCAAATCGCCAATGAAGTGGTCCATGAAGCAAGCAAATCAACAAAGACCGGTTGGGAATGTAGAGTCTGTTCAAACACATCATCAAGTGAAGTATATATTGGTGATTAAGGAGGCAGAGCCCCCAGTCGTGGAGGTCCATTAAAAAGGCAAAATGATTTTTGAGGCTAAACCCCGTGTACCATATCCCCGCAGCTTATATGGACTACCTGGAGGATATTTCCAATTCAAAAAATCTCGCCAAGAACCCATCATGGTTGTGCCCACACCTAGGCAAGAAGAGCAGGTGAAGGCCATACTTCATGGTGAAGCTACATCCACTGAGAAAGATGAGCAGTCACAAGTCACACCAGCTGCAAATGATGTGCCAAAGGCTGCGCCATGAGGTGACAACAAAGCAAGCTTATGGGAGGAGACCCCGAATAGCCCATATGTGCCACCTTACAAGCGTCTAAAGGGGCCAATTGTGTCTTTTTCGGACAGTCTGAGGCCGAAGAAAGAGCATAGACATTACAAGAAATTCTTAGAGATGTTTAGGAAGCTCCATATTAATATTCCGTTAATGGAAATGATAGAATAGATTCCAGCATATGGAAGGTTTATCAAGGACATAATCACCAAGAAAAGGCGGATAAAAGACACTGACATTTGTGTTGTTGATGAAAAAGTGAGTTCTATAATACAAGGAAGGCTACCAAGGAAGAGGAAAGATCTAGGATGTTTCCACATCCCATGTTCCATAGGTGAGCAACATTTTCCACAAGCACAGTGTGACTCAGGGGCAAGCATTAGTCTTATGCTATGTGCCACTTTTCAAAAGCTGGGATTGAAGAAGCCAACACAAACTTCTATGAAAATTGAGTTGGCGGATGGATCCATTGTGAAGCCACAAGGTATATGCAAGGATGTGCTAGTCAAGGTTGACAAATTCATCTTCCCTGTTGACTTTGTGGTCATGGACATGCATGAGTTGGAAGGAGGTGAGATGCTATTGGGAAGGTCATTCCAATCTACGACTGATGTAATATCTGTCATTGGGCGAGGTTACTTGACAATTGGGATTGGTGATGATAGAGTTAAATTCAAATTGCCAAATGAATCATTGGAGACATCCCTTGACAACCCAGGTTAAAGGTATCTTTATGTCAAGCCTAGGACATTAAACAAGGGTGCTTGTTGGTAGGCAACCCAACTTTAGGTTCATTTTATGTTGGGTTATGTTCTTTTATGTTTATGTACTTAGTTTTTGCTTAGGTTTTGATAATTTTTGTAAAAATGGTACCCTAACTCATGTTTTGAAGTGTGAAGAATGTTAAGGTCGATACTATTGACACCCATGTCGATAGTATCGAGTTTGGATCAGTAAACGCTGAAGAAAAGTCGATACCCTCGACCCTAGGGTCGATAGTATCGAGATTCCTGAAGATTTATAGAAATATTGGTGACAGTAAAGTCGATACCATCGACCCTAGGTTCAATAGTATCAATACTTTTGAGTTCCCAGGCTTTTAGATGCGTCGATTCAACAAAATTGCTGAGTCTGGGTCAGTACCATCGACCTTGGTGTCGATGGTATCTACACCTGCAGGACAGCTACATAAAATAGACCGAAAAAGGTATCGAAACGAGATTTTTTCAAACCATTTTTTGCAGAGGAAAGAGGGATGAAGTAAGTCACGTCTTAGAACCACTAAGACACAAAAATTGGCTACCAAAAAGAGGGAGATAGCAAGCATCACTTGGTCCACTTGAGCATCTAACCATCCTTCTTCACCACACTTCAAAGCGAATGGTACTGCTGTTCCACCTCTTAAGTGAGAATGTTGACTATGAGGCCATAGTCATATTCAAGCTTAGGGGGGTGTTGGAACAACCCTCTATCTTAGTTTTTACTTACTTATTCATGTTGCTTTTTCTTTTGGACCAAGAGAAAGACAAAAATAGGATAATTTCTCAAGAAGAATAATAGGGGATGCAAACATACATAAGAGAGAAGAATTTCTCAATATGAATGATCGGAGATGCAACATACCTCAACTTCAAAGTCAAATGATCCAAAGTCACATCTAGGTCCAAGCCTAGGCATCCAAAGAACCTATTAAGCATATATGTGGAATTAGAGTTAGGTTTCCACTAATTATACAAAACCCTAAAAACACCTTTTTATCATCATGCAAATTAGGTTAGGAATACTATTCCATATTTTAGTTTACATTATTAGGAGTTCAAAACATATTTTATTATATTTTTCTGACTTATAGATAATTAGTTATGATTTTTACAAGTTAATTCATCATTAATTAGATCTATTGAAAACACCTGTTATTAATATTTAGATTTAGTTATCAAAACTTATACCATAGTTAGAACTTATTTTTTTGATTCCAACGAGTATTTATTAATATTTTTCTGACCTGTAGATAATTAAATACTTATTTTTTTAAGTTACTCCAATAAGAAATTGAGGAAAATCCATGCCAGCATATCGTTGCTGAGAAAGCTGGTGGACCAATCTGATGCGTTCGAATCTTCTGGTCAAGGCCAGTTTGACCCATGACAAGGCAAGGCAGGATCAGAGCAAAAAAGACAAAAATGCCCCTAGAGGCGTGCGAACAGAAAAAACATGATCAAGGGCACAAAGGGGAAAACAATGTGGGTTATCTTCCTCGCGAGAACGTAGAGCTTCAGGACAACCGAATCGCAAAACCATGAATTCGTAAAGCCGAAACAAGTAAAATGGTCAGTAGCAATGATGCTCCTCATCTTCCTGACATCTCTCCGAACAAAACGACCCTTCTCAAACGTCAAGAGATGCTCATAACACGCGTCCAGTCTTCTACCAGGATCACGGAAGAGGCTGAACTCGAGCCCAAGGGAAGAAGCCCCAAAACTAGGAACAAAGCACTCGGGAAACATCCGAACAGCATCGCCAGGTTACCTCAGTGGTAGAAAACCCATACGTGAGACGGGAAGATGAGGGATTGATCATAGCACTGAGAGCAGCATGAAAGAACTCGAAAGGGGGAAAGGTACACTACGGAACAAACTCAGAAATTGAGACGGGTTCTACCTTCGCAAAGACTCGTGGAACAATTTCAGTCCATCTCCAGGAGGTTGCGATGGTCGAAGGTCTCGCCCCCAACATAGGCTCTCCGGTGTGGCGGTCAGAGTAGGGAAAGGAAGGTCGGGGTCAAATGTCACCAAACCAAGGAGACCGGCCACCTCTTGGGACCCCAACGGAGGTAAGGGAACATGTCGACAGCAGTCCAAAGGTCAGGACAACAGCGGAGAAGAAGAGGAGGAACGTAAACAGGGGAACGACAGATGGTGGGAGGGTTAAGGTTCTGTAGTGCATGAAATCGCATATATATATATATATATATATATATATATATATATATATATATATATATATATATATATATATATAGCTAGACTGGTGCAGAAATAGACCAAGAAAATAAAGGGAAAGAAACCGCGAGGAAAGACGGAACAAGGAGCTAGAAAAGGCTTGTGAGAGATCTGTTGTTACTATTCACCGTGAGTCAGTCTCCTACCCAAGGTAGGAGACGATCTCAAAGCTGTTAGATCAGAACCCAAAGGCTGCGATTAAAGTGCTTATAAGTCAGATCCGCGAGACAACCTATATTTCATAAACCATAGCCCAAATGTGATTATGATTAAGGTGACATTATATTTAATTTACCTTTTTCTCTTTCTTAAATTGAGGGCTCAAACATTATCCAAATTAAGACAAACTTGGCACACAAGCTAAGTTAAACATGTACATTCTGAATATCCACATACATGTCACTTTTGGAAACTTTAGATGTATTATTTAACATATTCTTTATTTCTCTTTCATGGTGCATTAATGACACATGGATTATCCAAATTAGGTAAAACTTCATCCACAAGTTAACTTAAGTGTGTTGGAGTTGTTTGAGTATTTAATTAATATTTTGAAGGTTCTACACACTTTCTCTCTCCTGATTTTACCTTTTAAGCAAACTTTCTCCAAATTGGATGAAAATTCACCCAAAGGCTATATTTGTTATATAGATTACGAATCTAATAATACTTTCCTCTTTTGGAGTCAATTATTATATTTATTTATTAATTACACCTTTTAGGCAAATTTCTCTCTCTTAACTTACCATATTATTACAAGCTTGTCCAAATTAGATGAAAATTGACATGTAAGCTTATTTTGATGTGTAGATCACGAATTTGGAGTTTGTTTTCACTTTTGAGACTTCCTTATATGAGTTATATCATCTAGCCCATTAGAGGCCCATGAACCATATTATGCGAAAAATCAAGTTATTTATCATCTTATTATCATCAAATGAATTATGTGACATATTAGATTACATTATTCATGCATTATATTATTAGGATCATCCTAACCTCAACCTTGTTTGGTCAAACCCAAAAGGTCAAAGTTATAGGGTAGGGTTCTAGATCTGGTATGTTACAACACTCCACCCCTTAAAAAAAGGATTTCGTCCTGTAAATCTATTGATCCAAACATCCACAACCAACTATTCTCCATCCCTTAAAAAGGATCAACCTAACCAGTCAAACTAAACATCTTTTTAGAACTACCCTCATCTCTTAGTTATGAAAGTATTTAGAGATTAATATTTCTCATGTATCCAACTCAAGTCACCATCTAGGGCTGAGATTTTAGGTCCCCGTGTCTCTAACCTAACAACCCTACATGAACAACCAAAAAGTCATAGGGCAAGTCAACTACACCATTATATTATTTCTAGTCACAACTTCCAAAGTCAAAACTAGGTTTCGAGCTAGGTATAGGGTTTTAGTACCAAAACTTCTCATAGCACTTCATTATGTCTTAGTTTAGGAAACTTCGATGAAATCCAAAAAAAAATTTGTACATATAGTAGTATAATTGAAAATAATTTTTGGCGACAAAAACTTTTTGGGATGAAACAAAATGTGGATCCAAAATCAATTGTGGAAACCAAGTCACAATATTTTCCATATGAATATTTCCTTATAACCTAATCTTGTCCTCAAACCAAACCTTATTGCATAAAAGATCAACATAGATCAAATCTAGGGTGAACATCACTTCTAAAGGCAACTATCTAAGTCAAGGGTCAACCAAGGGAGACAAAATTGAAATAGTCAATTCCGACTACCATGGGCTCTGATAGCATGTTGTAAAGAAGTGAAACCACTTCTCTACTAAAACTTTGAACAATAATACCTCTAGTCCAAACACACTTAGAAGGTATGATGGAGTGGGTGTAAATTTTTCAAATCTTTATATAATGGTAACAAAAGACCAAAGTATAGCAGCGGAATAAAAACATGACTATATTCAATTATGAAATAAAAGGTTACAAACTTACATCACAAGGATCCATGTAGAGGAAATCTAAACCACCTCAAGATTGTCTCCAAGCTTTAACTTATCAATCTAAGTCTGGGTCCACATCTCAAGCCATCCATGTCCTCCACCTAGGGTTGGAAACATACCCCAACAAAAGAGAAACAAAAGGAGACATCAGCAAATGCTGGTATGTGCATACTAAAAAGCAAATTGAGCAATTTATAAAGAATAAGGGACATCAAAATAAAAGACTTCCCATTGAAAGAGATAAGTACCACCCAAACGGGTATCAAGAGAAAAGATCACAACAAAAGGGATACTTGTCATAAAAACAGCATAAAAAGGATTGTGCCATAAATACTTCCACTAAATAGTGGAAAACAAGCACAAGTACGGCACACACCCCAAAATCAATATCCTGTATGCATGTGAGATAAACATAGCCCTAGAACAATATAAACACAATTGGCAGCCAAGGCTTCACATCCTTGAAAACCTGATAGAGAATGACTCACCATCAAACTCCAAAATATATATAAAACTGGTCAAGACACACATCTTGCCCTGGGTACGAGGTTCCTTGCCATCCCAAAAAGAGTAGGAAATATCACATTTGCTATAAACAAAACCAATGTAATTTACACTACTCTAGTGCTACTGAATCACATAGCATGTTTAATATAGAGGCAAGTAGAAAGTATGGTCAGAATTGTACAATGTTGCCATCACACAATGGACAACACATACATATAACCATCCACTTCAAAGTGGGCACATATCAACAAGTAAAACTCCACATCACAGTGGGTATATATCATCAAAAGTCCAACTTGCACCAAGGCATAAGAAATAGAGTCAAGAGAATATATATGATCACAAGATCAATAACAATTAAGATACTTCACATGAAGCATGATTTTAAGAGAACAAGATAATGTGTAGGCCAATGTCCATAGAACCAAGAGAAAGACAAAAATAGGACAATTGCTCAAGAAGAATAATAGGGGATGCAAACATACATAAGAGAGAAGAATTGCTCAATATGAATAATCGGAGATGCAACATACCTCAACTTCAGAGTCAAATGATCCAAAGTCACATCTAGGTCCAAGCCTAGGCATACAAAGAACCTATTAAGCATATATGTGGAATTAGAGTTAGGTTTCCACTAATTATACAAAACCCTAAAAACACCTTTTTATCATCATGCGAATTAGGTTAGGAAAACTATTCCATATTTTAGTTTATATTATTAGGAGTTCAAAACATATTTTACTATATTTTTCTGACTTATAGATAATTAGTTATGATTTTTACAAGTTAATTCATCATTAATTAGATCTATTGAAAACACCTGTTATTAATATTTAGATTTAGTTATCAAAACTTATGCCATTAGTTAGAACTTATTTTCTGATTCCAACGAGTATTTATTCATATTTTTCTGACCTGTATATAATTGGATACTTATTTTTTTAAGTTACTCTAATAAGAAATCGAGAAAAATCCATGTCAGCATATCGTTGCTGAGAAAGCTGGTGGACCAATCTGGTGCATTCGAATCTTCCGGTCAAGTCCAGTTTGACCCGCGACAAGGCAAGGCAGGATCAGAGAGAAAAAGACAACAATGCCCCTAGAGGCGTGCGAACACAAACAAACCTGGTCGAGGGCACAAAGGGGAAAACAATGTGGGTTATCTTCCTCACGAAAACACAGAGCTTCAGGACAATTGAATCACAAAACCATGAATCTGTAAAGCCGAAACAAGCAAGATGGTCAGC
Source organism: Alisma plantago-aquatica (assembly GCA_963693085.1). Lineage (NCBI taxonomy): Eukaryota > Viridiplantae > Streptophyta > Magnoliopsida > Alismatales > Alismataceae > Alisma > Alisma plantago-aquatica. The sequence continues at coordinate 1,050,382,480 of OY856409.1, read as the reverse complement.
AACAATGATGCTCCTCATCTTCTTGACATCTCTCCGAACACAACGACCCTTCTCAAAGGTCAAGAGATGCTCAGAACACGCGTCCAGTCTTCTAACAGGATCGTGGAAGAGGTTGAACTCGAGCCCAAGGGAAGAAGACCCAAAACTAGGAACAAAGCACTCAGGAAACATTCGAACAGCATCGCCAGGTTACCTCAGTGGTAGAAAACCCATACCCGAGACGGGAAGATGAGGGATTGGTCATAGCATTGAGAGAAGAAGGAAAGAACTCGAAAGGGGGAAAGGTACAATGCGGAACAAACTGAGAAATTGAGACGGGGTCTACCTTCGCAATGACTCATGGAATAATTTCAGCCCATCTCCAGGAGGTTGTAATGGTCGAAGGTCTCACCCCCAACACAGGCTCTCCAACATGGCGGTCGGAGTAGGGAAAGGAAGGTTGGGGTCAGATTTCACCAAACTAAGGAGACCGACCACCTCCTGGGACCCCAACGGAGGTAAGGGAACATGTCCCCAACAATCCGAATGTCAGGACAACAGAGGAGAAGAAGAGGAGGAATGGAAATAGGGGAACGACAAATGGTGGGAGGGTTAAGGTTCTGTAGTGGATGAAATCACATATATATACATAGCTAGACTGGTGCGGAAACAGAGCAAGAAAACAAAGGGAAAGAAACCACGAGGAAAGACGAAACAAGGAGAGAGAAAAAGTTTGCGAGACATCCGTTGTTACTGTTCACCGTGAGTCAGTCTCCTACCCAAGGTAGGAGACGATCTCAAAGCCATTCGATCAGAACCCAAAGGCTGTGATTAAAGTGCTTATAAGTCAGATCCGCGAGACAGCCTATATTACATAAACCATAGCCCAAATGTGATTAGGATTAAGGTGACATTATATTTAATTTACCTTTTTCTCTTTCTTAAATTGAGGGCTCAAACATTATCCAAATTAAGACAAACTTGGCACACAAGCTAAGTTAAACATGTAGATTCCAAATATCCACATAGATTTCACTTTTGGAAACTTTAGATGTATTATTTAACATATTCTTTATTTCTCTTTCCTAGTGCATTAATGACACATGGATTATCAAAATTAGGTAAACCTTCATCCACAAGTTAACTTAAGTGTGTTGAATACGATTTTTCCATCAATTTTATATATTGGAGTTGTTTGAGTATTTAATTAATATTTTGAAAGTTCTACACACTTTCTCTCTCCTGATTTTACCTTTTAAGCAAACTTTCTCCAAATTGGATGAAAATTCATCCAAAGGCTATATTTGTTATATAGATTACGAATCTAACATTATTATCCTCTTTTCAAGTCAATTATTATCTTTATTTATTCATTACACCTTTTAGGCAAATTTCTCTCTCTTAACTTACCATATTATTACAAGGTTGTCCAAATTAGATGAAAATTGACATGTAAGCTTATTTTGATGTGTAGATCACGAATTTGAAGTTTGTTTTCACTTTTGAGACTTCCTTATATGAGTTATATCATCTGGCCCATTAGAGGCCCATGAACCATATTATGCGACAAATCAAGTTATTTATCATCTTATTATCATCAAATGAATTATGTGACATATTATATTACATTATTCATGCATTATATTATTAGGATCATCCTAACCTCAACCTTGTTTGGTCAAACCCAAAAGGTCAAAGTTCTAGGGTAGGGTTCTAGATCTGGTATGTTCCAAACGGCCAAGGCACATATAAGGTTGGTTTTTTAAGAAAACTGACGCTATAGGGTCCTTAGAAATAATCTTTAAAGTTAAATACTTATTAAAGAATTGACATTATAGGGTTTAGGTACAGTTTCATTTCTCATTTGGGTTTAGTTTTTGAGAGCCTATAGGGTCAGTTTTTACTATACAAGGTCGGTTTTTTGGGTTAAAAAAATCGACGCTACAGAGCAATTTCTGTAGCGACGACCACTTAGGCGTCGACTGAAAAGTGACGCTATAGGCTTAAAAAAACCGACGCTATAGACCATTTCTGTACTAGTGATCTCTACATCTTTGGTCACTACAAACACAAAATTTTATTGCTGTGAAACGCAAATTTCGCATGTCGAACGTCATTTATAGACGTCTCTCTTTTGCACGCCCAGGGTAACGTTTGCCATGCAGGCAGAGCTACATGAGCTTCTTCTTCTGTGCCACCAGTGCCAAGGACTCATGAGGGAAGATAGTAGATGGGGGCAACCTTCCACAACATACCATATCAGGGAGGGCCATATGTAGAGATGCCTACTACAGAGTATTTGCAACCCCCTCCATAGCAGTCGTACACGCCAAATGATAATCAGGAGAACTTCTACGACTTCATGACAGGTTTCAGAGATGACTCTGGAAGTCAGTTCGACACATTGGAGAAAGACGTGCATTACCTCAGGCGGTTCGATAAAGACTAGATGAAAATAAATCCAAGTTTTAAGATAAGTACATCATTCTTTGTGACCTAGGTGATGAAATTTATATAATACTTGAATGGTAGGAAATGATAGTTATGTATAGTATTTTTATCCCTATCTTTCACTGATCAGAGATTACGCTATGAAGAAGATGATATCCATATTTGGGATTAATTGGATAATCCTACCAATCTATTGGATTTTTAGAATAAGGTAATAATACAAAGTAAATTGGAAGGGTTAATATAGTTTATAGTGACGCCACACTGAAGTCCAGTTAATCCAAAACTTTGGGAGAGTTACACATCATATGGTCACAGTCTCCCACCATTCATTTAATATTTGATGATAGTAAAGTCCAACTTTGACATCTGACTTCCCTCCTTTCTTTATTGGCTGCCTTTGACCTTAATCTTAGTCCCTTTGAATTTGACAAAGAAATATGAGTCTAACCATTCCTATATTCATTGTTATCCCAACATGGGGGAGATAATGCCCAAATAACCAGCCTCCATGAAGTTAGGGCTCGATACATCACATGAAACTAGACCTATATAAGTCCTAAGAAACACCCTCATGTCTTCCTCATCACACTTATACCCTCAATTCCACCTAGGTACCCTCATGAGCAAGTGCAAAATGAGTCATCTTCTATGATGATCAGTGTCTTTGTCATGTTGAACTAGAGCATATCCAACCAATTTCTTGGGCCTAGAGTTTTGCCAGACCACTATGAGGATCCCCCTAGCCTTCATTGCAGATCGAGGAAGACCATGATAGCTTATCCACAAGCCTACTTGGTCCCCTCTAAAGCAGTTTGTCAGGGAACTATTTCCAATATAATGTGACACCACGTGAGGGGGGGAAATGACCACTATGAATCGATGAAGCTCCTGCAACCCTAATAAGCCCATTGATAGTGGTAATTCCCCTTCCTCTGATTGTTCCTCTTATTAGTAGGAGTTCACGTATGATGTGTGACTGACTAGGTTCCAATGGATTTTGTGAGTTAGTTAGACTCCAACGAACTTGGTGGTGGCTTCGACTGGCATCACCAAGCTTTGGGTTTGAGAGTCAACCAACTAGTTGAGCTCGACATGGTTGTTTGAGAAGTAGTCTAGCCACAAAAAATAAGAAGAATAATCCCCTATGGATGCATAGCTTCATGCCTTCAACCCGCATGACATTTATGTAATGTATGAGCTTTTAGGACCTTTTCCTCCAATTTAAAGGGGCCAGCCTGTGCTGAGTAGACTTTGATGTGGTGTAAGATGACATGTATTTTACTACACGCTTAAACGCAAGTATACGCATCGAGTAATATAGGCCTTGTGCGGCTTGAGTCGAACTCAGGGATACGTGAATTATTGGAGACTTTTACTAACTAATCGCAATCAGCTAGGCCGATTAACAAAGTAGGGTTTTGTTGTTGAAATTAAAAGAAAATAAAAATCAAACAAAGAAAACAATCGATTAAAGGTTAATTTAATCAATTCAAAGGGATATCTTTAGGATGGCGGTTTCACTGCGGGTCAACATTGTATTAGGTTTCATATAATTCCTCACAATTCTCTCTCTATCTGGGTAGTGGCCTGAATACAGAATTACCCACTGTCGTGGTGTAAGTCACTACTTAGGTTTAGGTTGATTCCACCGTCGTAGTAATCATTCCCCTAAACTAAGTGCATTATAAACGGTCCCTCAGTTCCCACCATTAATTTTACAACTCCTTTGTCAAGGGTTTTATTAATTAATGTAGATTTTGTCTCTTTTCAACCGTTAATCCTTCTGTCGAAGTGATTAAGGGCATTAAATTATTATTATGGTGATCAAGCATAACAATAGAAATGGAGAAAACGAATCTATACCACGGATTTGAGAGAGAAAATATGAATTATCAATATAAAAATGTCATACAATGTATTCCCGGGCTACTCCCAGTCCTAAAGATTGAGGGTTTTAGCCTCTCATGTTCATCTCACACGAATACATGGTAGAAATGGGGGATTTCATAAGAAAAATGTGAAACAAGTGGGAAAACCCCTGAACGGAGAAGAACCGGTAGATCCTTGGCGTAGAACACGAGCTTCCCCGCCTGTCGGTGGTGGAAATCGTCTTCGGCAGCGTCCAAATCACCTGGGATGAGCTTCTGGCCTCCGTTCTCCTTTCTCTCCTTCCTCAGCACTCGTGCAATCCAAAATGAGATGATCCTCTCGTCTGGGCGGCCGTCCTTAGGTATAAGTCCCTAATTAGGTCGTCAAATAAAAACAGCCGTCCGATCGAGATCAAAACAGATCCAACGCATATCTGCCGGCGTCGATACCATCGACGCGGGTCGATGGTATCGACCCAGCGGATTAGCGGCAGCTTTCCTTTCTTTTAGTCTTAGCGCCTGTGGTGATCTCGATACCATCGACGCGGGTGTCGATGGTATCGACTCTCTGTAGAGTTGGTTTTGTCTTTTAGCGACGCTGTAGCTCTCCTTGTGTCAATGGCATCGACCTTTCGTCGATGGTATCGACAGTTTCCTCGCCAGCAAACTGAAGTGATCTCGATGCCATCGACTTGGATGTCGATGGTATCGACTCTATGCTGCTCTTCTCGGCTGGAAACCTGTGGCTTGGTCGATGGTATCGACTTCCGTCGATGGTATCGACGGAAGCAGATACTTGTTTTTCCTGAAATTTCACAACAAGACCAAGTAAATCCACACAATTTATAATAAGATGATAAATAATGCTCAAAATAGTAAAACAAAGGGGATTCGATATGATATGATGGCAAAGACCGAATTAAGTGAATTATACAATACTATCCATGAAAATGAGTAGTTAAAGCACAAAACACATATAAAAGAAAATCTATAAATGCGACTCAAAATCATCGCATCAAACTCCCCTAAACTTAAACATTGCTCGCCCTCGAGCAACTAATCCTTAGAATAGAATTGCAGATGTCAACTAAAAATCAACACATCACCCCACATCCCATGAGACTCCCACTGGACGTTCTCAAACCGGCCTTTCCTAATCACAGAACAGTAATTACCCTACAGGAGACAATAATCATCAATAAGAGAAATTATCCTTCAAACCGATGAACACTATCACATAAGGCAGTTAACATAATAAAGTTCGCCGATTCAGCCTTGATGCATCTTGTGATCGCCTACACTACGTTGCTCGCCCTAACTACCATCTACATGGAAGCAGTTCTCTTGATAAACATGAGTGAGGAGAAAATCACAGTGGCCTACCAATTCGAGCAACGGGTGGATGGAATGGGTGGTTCATGGAAGAATCTTGGAAGTATTACACAGTTTCAACATGCACATAACAAAATGTCCTAAATGATGCAAATGCACATTGAAAATGCCCTAATGCTTAAAATTGGGTGGAATGATGCATGCACTAACCTTCCACCTCAAAATGAGATGGAAATCTAATTAAGCCACATCATGTACTCAATTTCCCTATTATGCAAGTGATATCATGTTCCTTTCTCCCTCTTATTCCATTTCCTTCCAAATTCTCTTTTTTTTTCTTTCTTTTAAATTTTTTTTTCAGATTTTCAGAATTTTTTTTCTTTCTTTTAGCCCACATATCCATAATTGCTTAGAGATACATGTATAAGGCCATTTTCTTCACGATTGGAAATCTTTGCATTATTTCGAGGGTATGGAAAAGTTTAGATCACTTTTTAGGAAAAACTGAGGTACATGGTGTACTTAAGCACGAAAATCATGAAAGTTATGAGTGCAACTACATGACATGCACCTAAAGGTAATGTGCATGAATCACTATATATTTTTCATTTTATGCAAAAGTATGGAAAATATCAATGCAAGTCCTATCTAAATGCTATGCACGCAAAAGGAGTTAAAACTGTACTTTACTTCCAATTCTTAGGTGGATTAAAAAAAATATATGAAGTGGAATGATCACAAGATTAAGTGACTGAACCTTATAAGAATATTATGTGTCCCTCCTTACTGACATGTGTAGTAGTTCAAAGGGTTCTCTCTCTTATATCCAATTAAGGTCTCATTACCATTTGATTAGGTTAGGCTCAAACAACCGTTACTATCCACTTTTCATGAGTCAACGGGGGTGTGGGTGTAACATATTGCTTTAGAGTTGACATAATCAATCATTTTCATAGGACAAGTTTCCCAAGGACAACCAAGTCAAGCTATCCAAAAGACACAAAAAAATTTAAATTCCCTTAACATTTCCATGAAAACAGCGAGATGACAATTTTTAAGACATCCACGGTTACACTAGATAGATGTGGATCCTAAACAAAAACTAAAATTGCAAGAACAAATAACAAAGAAAAAACTAAAAATAATAAAAGAAAAGATAAAAGATAGAGCTGTTCCAGCCACCCCCCTAAGCTTGAATTCGACTATGGCCTCATAGTCAAAAACCAACTTAAGGGTGGAACAGTGATACCCTGATCAATCCTACGGAGGCGGTGGTGGATATTGTGGTGCCGTAGGATCCCAAGACGGGTACTCTCCCTGGAAGCTTGGATCATATTGGGTCCTCGGCGGAGGCTGTGGATAGCCTCCAAAGTAATCTCGACTCCAATAATGGTCGAAGAAGGGCTCCTGTTGCGTCTCTATCTGCTGCAACCGGTTGTGTATTTGCTCTTGGTTGGCGAGGATGAGCCGCTCGTTCTCAAACATAGCCCGTTGATTATCAAGTACCCGGCTCGTAGTCTCATGAATGTCGGTATACGTAGCCATGTGCTGCTGCTGAGTCTGCTGGATATCCTGCAGCATGGTGTACATCCCCTGCATGGAATAGGGATCCTCGGCTGGCTGCTCGTGCTGTGGTGATGGCGGCGGGGGCTGAGATGATGAAGATACACCCGGATGCATCCTAGGACGCTTTCGTGGTGCCACACGTGCACGAAGAGGTGTGAAAGCCTCCTCTTCCTCTGCAGCCTCGCCTTCTTGCTCGGCACCTCCGCCTTCTTCTTCGGAGGACTCGATGGCTATGATTGGCCACCTGAAATGTTGCGCGCCCTCGATGTTGAAGACATCGTCCGGCAGTGAGCGCTCCTGATAAGCTTGGTTGACGTGGCAATGTGCGTACGCCAACCCGTCCCAGAGAAGGATGAGGTTTGAACGGTGCAAGTGTTGCACGTTCACCTTGCTCCTCGTAGAGATCGGAGTCATGGACTGAAAGTTCAGCCCCAAGTAAGACGCCAACTTGGTGACAAGCCCACTAAAATGAATCAGAGCCTTCCTTGTACTCCTCTTCACCGCCAGGACGCGCTGTAGCCAGAACGCCCCCCAGTTTCACTATTGACGTTTCAAGAGTGCGTAGAGAAAGAACAGGTTACTCTCCTGAAACTTGCTCAAAGCAAGATCACTTCGAGCGAAGAATGTCAAGCTCAACATCCTATGCAGGACCCGGACGAACGGGTGTTCAAAATCCGCTACCGCTGCATTATGGTAGCTCACAGTCTTTCCCGCCGGCACTGTAACTAGCTCGGCAAAGATTTTGTCGTAATCGGTGCGGGCGTCGGGGCGTCGGTGATCGTTGCGGCCGTGGTTCCAGTTGAAGATGTCGTTGAACTGCTTCAATGTGATGTTGTAATTGTTGTTGAAGAGTCGGAAGGACACCCTTCCCTTGATCCACTCCCGGTCCGATGCTACCACGTCGTTTGGTATGACGCAGACGTCGAGAGACCCCATGAACTCCGCCACCAGTTCCTTGTAGGTGGCCCATTCGCCGAAAAACGGCTGCCCATCCTGGTGATATCTCATCTCAACGTAAAGTCGACCGGTGTGCCGTGCTTGCCCGGCCAACACGTAGGCCAAGTTGGCCTCGAACCCCAGCTCCTGGAGCATATTCCGGTCCACATACCGGGTTGGCTCGAACTTCCGCTTCATTATCTCCTCGTAGACCTTCCTCGCCTCCATGGAAGGATGAATTAGGTGTGGACAAGAGACGGAAGCGGTTGGGGGAGGAACGAACTCCTCAATCACCATGGGATTATCTTGCGATGAAGAGGCTCCGGCGACATGCACCGTGGTTGCAAGAAGATGGGATTAGAAGAGAGCTCGGTGAAGATGGAGAAGAATTTCTCTGCTCGGTGAAGATCTTCGCTCGATGTCGCTTCTCTTCAGTCTTGGAAAGCTCGGGGGAGTGCTCGGCGCAAAGGAGGATTCTTACTCTGAAGGTGTGACGTCAAATGACGTTGCAAGTCTCCTTAAATAGACTTGGCCGGCGCCACTGTTGACCCGTCGATACCATCGACGCGGGTCGATGGTATCGACACATCTCGCGGGTATCCGCCTCCCTCACGAGTATCGACGGCTGACGTTTGCTGGATCAAGAAACCTGGATTGCTGACGAGTCAATACCATCGACGGAAGTCGATGGTATCGACGCAGCACCCGGATCGCTGACGTGGATCTTGCGAGCGTCGTCGATGTCTGTGTGCGGATCGGTGACATGTCCGTCGATACCATCGACGGGTGTCGATGGTATCGACTTGCTTTTATTGCGACACCGTCGTTTTGTTGCATTCACCCTGTGATGATGTCGATACCATCGACGAGGCCGTCGATGGTATCGAGTTGACTGAGCAAATTTCGTCTGAACTTCTCCAGAGATCTCGATGGTATCGACTGGGGTGTCGATACCATCGACACTTTCATTGCGACCTGCCTGTGACCATGTCGATACCATCGACGGGGGTGTCGATAGTATTGACGCAGTGCGATTTTTGCATCAATCAACCTGCACCCATGTCGATACCATCGACCAGTGTGTCGATGGTATCGACCCTGCCTGTTCCTGCACATTTAACAACCGGATCAAGGTATCTTTTTTTTTAACTAAAATCTAAACGAAATAAAAGCAATCTATGACTCGAATTACACTATCCTAATGTACCAATGGTTGGGTTGCCTCCCAACAAGCGCCCTTATTTAGCGTCTTAGGCTAGACGTCTTCCCATTATCTCATTCATGCACAAGTGAAATGAGTTTGACCTCATTCACTTTACTCTTGTAGTTCTCACCAAAATACAACTTCAAGCGTTGCCCGTTTACCAAGAACGTGGCATCTCCATCACGCACAAGAATCGCTCCGTGCGGTTTCACCTCCTCCACTATGAAGGGTCCACTCCACCGGGATTTCAGCTTCCCGAGATGCAATTTAAGATGGGAGTTGAACAATAGAATGTTGTCTCCCTTCTTGAACGTGCGCATCTCAATATGGCGATCGTGGATCAGCTTTGTGCGCTCCTTGTAGATGCGGGCATTCTCATATGCCGTCATACGTAGCTCATCCAATTCATTCAATTCAACCATCCTTTTTCTCCCGGCCTCATCATAGCGCAAGTTCAGCCTTCTTAGCGCCCAATGAGCCTTGTGCTCCAGCTCCACCGGAAGGTGGCAAGCCCGGCCATATGCCAACCTAAAAGGCGTGGTGCCTATAGGTGTTTTGTACGCCGTTCTATACGCCCAAAGTGCGTCCGGTAGCAATGCACTCCAATTTTTCCTTGTGGATGCTACGGTCCTTTCTAATATCTTCTTGATTTCCCTATTTGATACCTCCACTTGTCCTTGCGTCTGTGGATGATATGGGGTGCCGATGTTGTGCTTGACCCCATATTTCTTCAAAAGTGTCGCAAATTTTTGATTTCGGAAGTGTGTGCCTCCATCACTTATGATCATTCGGGGTATCCCGAACCTGCAGAAAATGTTCTCTTTGACAAACCTGCACACTACATTCGAATCATTAGTTCTTGTGGGGATTGCCTCCACCCACTTCGACACATAATCAACAGCAAGTAAGATATACAGATTTGAATTTGAGGACACAAAGGGTCCCACGAAGTCAATGCCCCATAAGTCAAATACCTCAACTTCCTGAAATACATTCAGGGGCATTTCTTGTCTCCTTGAGATGTTACCTGTGCGCTGGCACGGGTCACATTGCCTAACAAAATCATAGGCATCCCGGAACAAAGTGGGCCAATAAAGGCCGCTCTCCAACACCTTGGCTGCTGTCCGTGAGCTAGCATGGTGTCCTCCCATAGGCGACGCATGGCAATGGTGGAGAACACTCTCGTACTCCACCTCCGGCACACACCTGCGAAGAATACCATCCCTGCACTGCTTCAAAAGAATTGGGTCATCCCAAAAATAATATCTCAAAGAATGAAAGAATTTCTTCTTCTCTTGATAAGACCAATCATCCGGGATGATCCCGCAAGCCAAATAGTTAACGATTTCCGCAAACCACGGTTCTTTCGAATCAATTTTTAAAAGTTGTTCATCGGGAAAGGTCTCGGTAATGGGTATGTGCAACCCTTGTTCATCAACCCTCTCTAACCTAGACAAGTGGTCAGCCACCACATTTTCAATACCCGACTTGTCCTTAATTTCAATATCAAATTCTTGTAGGAGCAAAATCCACCTAATTAGTCTAGGCTTTGCATCTTTCTTCGCCATCAAATATTTTATTGCAGCGTGATCGGTCCACACAACTACCTTAGAACCCACTAAGTACTGCAGAAATTTTTCAAAAGCAAACACAACGGCAAGTAACTCTTTTTCCGTAGTTGTGTAGTTCAATTGAGCATCATTAAGTGTTTTGGAGGCATAGAAAATCACAGCAGGCTTATTATCTACCCTTTGCCCCAAAACGGCTCCCACTGCATAATCGGAAGCATCACACATCAACTCGAATGGCTTTGTCCAATCCGGCGTTTGAACAACCGGAGCCGAAATCAACTTTTCTTTCAAAACCTCGAATGCGTGAAGACATTTCTCATTGACATCAAAAACTGCATCTTTTTCTAACAATTCCAATAAAGGTTTTGCGATTTTTGAAAAATCCTTGATGAATCGCCGATCGTGTCCTAAAAAGCTTCTCACCCCTTTTACAGAATTTGGTGGGGGTAGCTTAGAAATCACCTCAATTTTTACGGGGTCTACCTCAAGACCCTTGCTAGACACCTTGTGTCCTAACACAATTCCTTCCGTCACCATCATGTGAAATTTCTCCCAATTGAGGACCAAATGTGTGTCCTCGCACCGCTGCAATACCTTATCTAAGTTATAAAGGCATTCATCAAAAGATGCTCCATACACCGAGAAGTCATCCATGAAAACTTCAAGACACCGCTCTACCATGTCAGATAATATGGCGAGCATGCAGCGTTGAAAAGTCGCCGGCGCATTGCATAAACCAAACGGCATACGGCGGTAGGCAAAAGTCCCATAGGGACATGTGAAAGTAGACTTCTCTTGATCCAAAGGATCAATATAAATCTGGTTGTACCCCGAATAGCCATCTAGAAAACAAAAATGCGACCGACCGGCTAGACGTTCCAAAATTTGATCGATAAATGGCAATGGAAAATGATCTTTAAGAGTTGCGGCATTCAATCGGCGGTAGTCAATGCAAACACGCCACCCGGTTACCAATCGGGTGGTGACAGGTTCATTCAAAAGATTTGTAGTGACAGTGATTCCCCCCTTTTTAGGGACTACCTGTGTGGGACTCACCTACGTTGAATCTGATATGGCATATATGATCCCTGCAGCAAGAAGTTTTATGACTTCCTTCTTGACAACCTCCATCATGCTTGGATTTAGACGTCTTTGAGGCTGTATGTCTGGCTTGGCTCCCTCCTCGAGCCGAATCTTGTGTTGGCAAAGTGTAGGGGAGATCCCCTTGATGTCCGCGACTGACCACCCAAAGGCTCCACGGTGGTTCTTGAGCACTATCAGTAGTTGCTCCTCCTCATCCACACTCAAGTATGCAGATACAATCACTGGTAACTTGTCCTTCTCAGCTAGAAAGACGTACTTCAGATGCGGGGGCAATGGCTTCAATTCCAGATCAGGCGGGCAAATGAGAGATGATTGCAGCGGTGGGGGAAGTGTACCTAAGTCTTCATAGTGCCTCGTGTAGAAACATGGAAGCATCTGAAGCATTTTGGCACACTCCTTGAGTGAAGTACTCCGCATCCAATCATAAGTGACATTTAGCAAACACGCCTCCAAAGGCAATTACGGATATGCATCAAAAACTGAAGTAATAATCGCATCATCCTCCCACAAAGGTGGAATGTCCTCATTCTCATCATTTGGAAACCCAACAGCTTTGCATAAAGAGACAACTTTAGTTTGCTCCATAATGTCCACAGCTAAGGTCCCATTATCTATCTTGCTCATCACATGAGCCATATCCAAGAATGGCTTCCCAAGACAAAGTGAGATATTGTGTTCACCATGCTTCACCATGTTGCACTGTGCTTTTTCTTTAGTAGATGCATTGCTATTGGGCATGACCATCTCAAAGCGATCATCCGCAATGCCCAAGGTCAAGCGACCTCTCCCCATTTCCAAGATCATATCAGCTGTAGCTTGGAATGGACGACCAAGTAGCAACTCATTTCCATGCTCGTCCTGCATTTCCATAACAACGAAATCAGCCGGAAAAACAAAGCGGTCTACCTTTACCAAGACATCCTCACAGATTCCATACGGTTTCACCACAGAATTATCGGCCAATTGGATGGTCATGTTGCTTGGCCTTGACTCCTTCAATCCAAGCTTCTTAAATGTAGAAAGGGGCATCAAATTGATGCTTGCCCCGGAATCACAAAGTGCCTCTCCAAATTTGAACTTCCCGATAAAGCAAGAAATATTGAAACAACTGGGATCCTGTCTCTTTGGCGGAAAAGTGCCCATAATGAAAGCACTTACTTGCTCCTTCAGCACCACGACCTCAGTGTCGGGTATTTTCCTCTTCTTGTTGATTACATCTTTAAGAAACTTCCCATACGACGGGATTTGCTCAATTGCCTCTAGCAAAGGAATATTCACTGATAACTTCCTAAAGCTGTCCAGAAATTTCTTAAACTGTGCATCCACCTTTCTTGCCTTTGCACTATTGGGATATGGGACCGGAACGGTATGTGCCCTTTGATGAGGTGGCACATAGGGAGTTAATTTCTGTGGTTCCTCTTCAGTGGCTTGTTCTTCCTTACCATCTTCAGCTATGTCCTCAGTTTGCTCTGTGACACGTGCGGGCTGCTCTTTGATGGTTGCTTCTTCAACTGTGCCCTGCGGTGTGCTTGTGTCATCCGCCCTTGGATTCAACACTTTCTTACCGCTCCTCAATAAGATGGCCTTGGCCTGTTGGTTTCCACCGGGAACATTGGTGTTCCGCGGAAAACCCGGATGTGCCGGCTTCTTCAAGCTTGCAATCTCGGCTACCATTTGCACCATGGAAGTCTCTATAGTTCTCATTTGAGCCCCGTGGCTCTGCAAAGTCTGCCCAAACTGGTTCATAAATTCACCCTGTTGCTTGATTTGTTGCCCAAAAGTGTTCATCAACTCTTGATTTTGCTTGATGACTTGATTGAGCAACTCCGTGCTCTTGTCCTCTGTGACCGGTGCAGGCTTGGCGTCCAGATCATGCAGAAAGTTGTTTGGATCCTTCCATGAAAATTTCTTGTCCTTCCACCATGAATAATCGTTGTTCCTGTACCCCTGCTGTTGCCTAATGTACTTGACCTGAGCCTCATCCTCGGACTCATTGTCTTCCTTCTGCAGCAACTTCTTTGCGAGAAGATCCATCTTCTCGTTCAGCTCTCTCATTGCCTTTGACTCACTGGCAACTCTTGCTTGCTCAGCTGGGCCTCTTTCTCTTTCTCCCCACGATTGTTTTCGTGCCATGTTCTTCAGTATTTCCCAGCATCTTGTATCAGTGTTATTTAAGAAGAATCCGGAACCAGCCGAGTCCAAGTTGCTTCTATCATGCTCGGAGAGAGCAAAGTAGAAGATCTTCACATGTGTCTCCTTGTCCAGTCCATGATGTGGACATCTCCTCAACATGACTTGGAATCCCTCCCAAGTCTCAGAATAAGTCACTACTTAGGTTTAGGTTGATTCCACCGTCGTAGTAATCATTCCCCTAAACTAAGTGCATTATAAACGGTCCCTCAGTTCCCACCATTAATTTTACAACTCCTTTGTCAAGGGTTTTATTAATTAATGTAGATTTCATCTCTTTTCAACCGTTAATCCTTCTGTCGAAGTGATTAAGGGCATTAAATTATTATTATGGTGATCAAGCATAACAATAGAAATGGAGAAAACGAATCTATACCACGGATTTGAGAGAGAAAATATGAATTATCAATATAAAAATGTCATACAATGTATTCCCGGGCTACTCCCGGTCCTAAAGATTGAGGGTTTTAGCCTCTCATGTTCATCTCACACGAATACATGGTAGAAATGGGGGATTTCATAAGAAAAACGTGAAACAAGTGGGAAAACCCCTGAACGGAGAAGAACCGGTAGATCCTTGGCGTAGAACACGAGCTTCCCCGCCTGTCGGTGGTGGAAATCATCTTCGGCAGCGTCCAAATCACCCAGGATGAGCTTCTGGCCTCCGTTCTCCTTTCTCTCCTTCCTCGGCACTCGTGCAATCCAAAATGAGATGATCCTCTCGTCTGGGCGGCCGTCCTTAGGTATAAGTCCCTAATTAGGTCGTCAAATAACAACAGCCGTCCGATCGAGATCAAAACAGATCCAACGCATATCTGCCGGCGTCGATACCATCGACGCGGGTCGATGGTATCGACCCAGCGGACTAGCGGCAGCTTTCCTTTCTTTTAGTCCGAGCGCTTGTGGTGATCTCGATACCATCGACGCGGGTGTCGATGGTATCAACTCTCTGTAGCGTCGGTTTTGTCTTTTAGCGACGCTGTAGCTCTCCTTGTGTCGATGGCATCGACCTTTCGTCGATGGTATCGACAGTTTCCTCGCCAGCAAACTGAAGTGATCTCGATGCCATCGACTTGGATGTCGATGGTATCGACTCTGTGCTGCTCTTCTCGGCTGGCAACCTGTGGCTTGGTCGATGGTATCGACTTCCGTCGATGGTATCGACGGAAGCAGATACTTGTTTTTCCTGAAATTTCACAACAAGACCAAGTAAATCCACACAATTTATAATAAGATGATAAATAATGCTCAAAATAGTAAAACAAAGGGGATTCGATATGATATGATGGCAAAGACCGAATTAAGTGAATTATGCAATACTATCCATGAAAATGAGTAATTAAAGCACAAAACACATATAAAAGAAAATCTATAAATGCGACTCAAAATCATCGCATCATAAGCCCGTTGGCCAGACCTCAGACTTACTTTAGCTTGGATAATGTAGATATTTTGAACATGTCAATCTAGGATTGGTATGAGTATATTAACCTTATTTTATCGTAGCAATTAATTGGTATCTCTAAGGATAGTGATCCTATTTCTAGATTCGATCAAGAAAACAAGTAAAATCAAAATAAAATATAAATATCACCCAATTAAGATTCCAGATCCAAAAGTGTAGTTAATACATGAATGTAGAGTGTTTAATACATGTAAACCCAAGATTCAATGATTGATGTATTGAATATATTAAGCATGATCAATATCTATTAGAACCTAATGATGATGTAATAATTATATACCAAGATCTTTATCATGTTAGGATTATAATAATGTTCAATTAGGGTGCTAATTCATATGAACCACATACATGTGAATTATGACTTCAAGACCTAACCCTAATGTCAACCAAGAACCAAGGAAACATATACCCTAGACTTAACCATGATTAGTATCTTATGGATATGTGGTGATACCCTAGTTTTACATGCATATTGAATTGATTGAAAGCTTGCTTAAATATACCTTGATGATTGGATTGCATGGAAATAACGACACGATAACTATAATGAGGTACATTGTTACATAGGAGTACCCACATTTTTGACTGTCGATGGTTTTGCGAATAATTTATGAAGTATTGGGTTGTATGACCTAATGTTTGGATGTTTATTTAATTGAGTTTGTATATTACCAATACGAGTATCACGTATGGTAAACTATGATATTATGAACCCTAGGTTACATGCATAAAGGGTTCATACATAAAATTCCAATGACTGACTCTCATTACACAAGGGATAACATACCAGGAAGGGCTTAGATTATGAAATTTAAATACCAGTTCATATTTGCAAATATTTTATAGTGAGTATTATATGTTGTTATTATACTTGCACACATTTTGGTTGCACCACTTCTACAATATAGAGATATATTGATCCATGCATATTTTTGTCAGTGTTTTAGGTAAGTTCTATATATAAAGATATGAAAACATGGAGATTCAGATGAAATCAATCAAAGATATTAAAGTTAAAACCAAGGACGGTTAGTTAGGTAGTTCTTAGTACTTATTTTCATATGTATTAGTATCTCATGTACAATTTATTTAACTCCTTATAGGAGTCTCATTATACATCTTATAGACAATGTTTGTTCAACTAATGGAAAATTTTCATTACTAATTGTAATTTTTTATATATGGATCGTAGAAATTTTAGGTAATGACTCTAGACTTGAAGATCCACCTTGATTGGAGGGGCACTCAAATGTGGGGTTCATTACATTCGGTATCAGAGTCTAAAATTATCAAATAATATTTAATAGTTCATAATTTCAATAATCCATAGAATTATAAGGAAAATTATTTGGGCATAATCTAAAGGTAATGGTGTCAAGAAATGATCATGTCTCTGGGGGCTATCAATATTTCCTCTACACCATGAACTTTTAGTATATGTGGTCTCCCTTTTCCAATGTGATACCTACCTTATTGGAACCTAGGGTTTTCCTGAAATAATATTCCATTAAGTTTCCTTATCACTAATTTTGTCTTCTTTTCATCTTATTTCTTAATAAACCCTAAAATACCCTTCCTTCCTCATCTCAGGTTAGATTTTAAAGAAGAAGTAGGATTAAGGCATCCTCTTCTAATTTAAATATAATTTTGATTAGAGTTATAGATGTGAAAATGTTACATGTAGTTCATGTCCTCTAGTGAGGATAAACCCTAAACTACCTAAGTATGGGTGGGAAAGCCCAGACCTCCATAAAGGACATAGTGGGATATCCCAATAGGGTATGAAAACATGAATGGGTTAAGGGAATCATAAAACCCTAAAATATAGGGTGAATTTCCTAACCCTAAACCCTAAACATGGGTAATGGGAGTACCATGGGTGATAGAGAACCATACCAAAGAAAATCCTAATTAGGAAAAAAGGAAAAGAAGAAAAATAGACTGGATGGGTAATCTTGTTTGGGTAGCACAGATTAGATACTCTAGTTTCATGTGCATGCAAGTATAGGGAGTAATGCAAGCATGATGCATGGAAAAGGGTTTTTAATATCTATATGAAACATAGCTAATCAATGGTTACCTAATGAGAAGGCCTTGTACTAATGTTAAGGGGTGGTGACCCGACTTGGGGTGGGTCAACCCAAGAAAGGAAATGACCTATGACAGAGGCATAACCTTAAATCCGTGGAGTCAGGTTGTAGCTAGAAAAGCTTGGCTCCTTCTATAATCCAAGAAGGCACCCCAGGTTAGGCACTTCCTTAGAAGGGTGAGTTTTCCAACCTCATCTTGAAATTTGAGGTAACCATGGATGTCCTAAAAGGATGTAACCCTAAAGGAATGGGTATGATGTGATGGTATGGGCATAAGGCATCGAATCCCTTGCCCAACCTAGTCAAAATAATTTTCCCTTAGTAAATGAGAAATATAACCAAGAAATATTAAATGTGATAACCTTGTGTAAACATGGAATATGTAACTCCCAGACCCACTACCCAAGGCTCTAGTAGAGTTTTAGGAATGACGATTGTCCCCACAAACCACCACTAGATTTAACTGCACACTTTGTCCTCACTCACGCGCATGCCAAGATCAACTTCCGGATAGGTCACCCATCCCAGTAACACTCCAAGTTGAGCATGCTTAACTATGGAGTTCTTAGTGATGGGCTCCTGGAAAAGGAGGTGCACCTTCGTGATATGGGTAGTCTAATCATTCCTTTTAAGATCAATTTATCTGAGGCCTCAAATCTTGGGATGTTACAATCTCCCCCACTTAGACTCTTGATGTCCTCGTCAAGGATCAACTATAAGGCCTCATAATATTCCCCATTTTAGTGCAAACCCAGAATGGCCCATGGACACCTAGCTCCCGATCACGGAACATCAGCGCAAGGGTGGCTACGTCAACCACGGACAACCCTTTCCTATATGCCTAGACCGCACGACTCAAGACTGGCATGCCACATGCCCATGTGGGCCCCACCTACTAGAGGGGTTATAGCTCTGATACCATTTGTAACGCTCAGGCCCACTGCCCAAGGCTTTAGTAGAGTTTTAGAAATGACGACTGTCCCCACAGACCACCACTAGCCTTAACTGCACACTTTTTCCTCACTCACGCGCATGACAGGATCAACTTCCCGACACGTCACCCATCCCAGTACTACTCCAAGTCGAGCACGCTTAGATATGGAGTTCTTAGTGATGGGATCCCAGAAAAGGAGGTGCACCTTCGTGATATGGGTAGTCTAATCATTCCTTTTAAGATCAATTTATCTGAGGCCTCAAATCATGAGAGACTGGGTCACCTACACCCATTCCTCTATCATTCTTATTCTTGATTTCAAGTTTCACATGGAAAGTGTCCCATACCACCACACCATGTTCATTATTTAAGGTTAAGGTTTTAGGGTTAGGGTTAGGGACTATACTCTACCTCTTAGAGTTTCCATATCCCTTGATCCACTAAAGTTTTCATACCCTAAACCAAGTCCTTCCTCTTAAGAAAGGGCTTACCCATACATTTATCTTTCTAGTGTCTACCCTCTCTAGAGGGACCTACATGAAAGGTTACTTCTTTTCACATTTTACTTCTCTATTTAATATTTTTTTCAAATATTTTTAAGAAAGACATGAGAAGTAGACAAAAATGTGAGATGAGAAACCTAAAAGATACTTTATGCTTTATTAACTTTTCTCTTAAATTTCTAAGAATGATTGCAAATTATAGACTATTAGGTATTAGTTGATGAATCTGTGCTCTGATACCAAATGTAATGGCCTACAATTTTGAGTGTCTAAAAGACATTAAAGTCACAGATCGTTAATCGTGAATTCCAGGACCAGATTCATGAAATAATACAAAATAGTAAACAATTTCCACTAATGATCAAATATTTACATGTTTACATAAAAAGCTCCTCTAAGGAGTTACATAACTTTTAAACAGAATAAAGTTTTACATGAGGGTATAGATAGAGATGTTGAAGACACTATAGTTAATCATGAAGGTTTAGTCTTAATGGTTTATCTTCACACATGTAAAACGTTATTCTGTTTAAAAGTTATGTAACTCCTTAGAGGACCTTTTATGTAAACATGTAAATATTTTATCACTAATGGAAATTGTTTACTATTTTGTATTATTTCTTGAATCTGATCCTGGAATTTACAATTAATGATCTGCGACTTTAAGGTCTTTTAGACACTCAAAAGTGTGTGTCATTACAAAATAGCAAATGAAGTACATTCCAAAATGTAATAATTGTGCACCTAAGGCATATAAGACCTACTACTACCAAGTTTGGATAAAAAGGGTGTGCGCTTGGCTTAATTCCATGCATGTAGACATATATATAAGATCTACAATGTTGGTCGTAGAAATCTCAAGTTGGATGAACATAATTATAAAAAGGGTGTGTGTTTGGCTTAATTCCATGCATGTAGACATATACAATGTTGGTCGTAGAAATCTCAAGTTTGGATAAAAAGGGTGTGCGCTTGGCTTAATTCCATGCATGTAGACATATATATAAGGTCTACAATGTAGGCATATAAGACCTAATACTACATGTACAATGAATAATGGGATGAACATAATTATATGAAAGACATTTAAGTTATAAGAACTCTTGATTTAGGATGAGTCATGGGGAACATAAATATAATGCCCTTGGATACCCTTATACTAGAACAAGTTGTAATTAAAGAGAAACAAAATAAATTTATGTTACGTCAATAAACCCTTGGAAGGGTAGTTCCCTATGTCAACCCTAGGGTCAGGTAGGGAGCCTTAAAGATATATAAGACCCTAGGGGTCAAGAGCTGATCATTCCATCATTACATAAGGCCTATGGGGCCATGAGAAAGCCATGGATGGGTACTTAAGGCTTGTGGGGTTAGGAGAATGGCCACCTCCATAAGTGTATAAGGCCCAAGGGGCAATTTTGAAAGGCACTCCATAATTACATAGAGCCCATGGGGTCAAAGGAGATCACTCCAAAGGTACCAATACCCCTAGAGACCTTAAGGGAAAGGCTAAGGCTAATGATACATGAGATGTAGATGTAAGGAATACAAGAAGTTATTTAAATGTTTACAATGAAATCTTATAGGTAGTTGTGCATAAATTAAATAATTATGAGAAAATCACTTTCCCTATGAGTTCAAGAAATTTAAGAAAAATTCATGGAATTATATATATTCATGGTTTGGAATCATTGTTAAGGATGATTCAACCAAAAGTTTGAAAAAAAAAGATAATGTGTGAGTACACCATCTCTACACATGGAAAAGTATGAACTTTGTATTTAGAGTACAACCAAATAATTTATTTTATATTATTATGTGTAGGTGATTGAGTAGCCACATGTGATACATGAAATTGACATGTAAGAATGAATACCCTAAGTTGAATTTTTGATATCATTTAGGGTCTCGAGATTTTACCTCATCAACTCATGAATATAGTTCTATAATGATTAGCAGGCTTGAGACATGAGTGAAAGTGTAATCACCAAGTGAAAATAAAATCACTAAGTGAATATAGAATCACCAAGTGATAATATCATGCAATAAATGAGGATGTGGAAATACTCTTTGGTTAAATTTGGGTTTCAACCTTAGCACTATATGAAATTTTTGTATTAATGAAAGTTAATAAAGATAACCTAGCTAAACCCTATCCAAGAAAGGTTTCTAACGCTAAAGTTGAAGGAAAATTGGAGTACTCGTTCAACTTAACCTAATTGGACTTGACTTTTTGGCGACAAAATTCATTTTTAAGGAGGGGTGACTGTAAGATCCTCAAAATTTATAACTTTGAATAGTATGATTATGAATTCAATATTAATCTATAGAGATTCATTTTAAGATAATCATATAATATGAGAATGAAGATATCGATAATATGACTTTGTTTGAATTTGGTTACTGAATTTAAGCTCTATAATTAGAGTAAGTCCTCAATTTAAGGGAATAATATATCATTGAGAAAATATATGAACATGAGTACTCAATTGATAAGCAATGCCTTAATTGTCTAATTATAAATATGATTAGGCTTGTGCACCCATTGGAAGGCCTACGTATGAAATTTTGGCCTTGGGATTCAACTCAGACCAAATTGGACTATTTAAGTGACAAACAGGTCCATTGGGATATATGATAAATAAATTGGATTTTTGTGTATAATTATGTCTCCAAAAAATTCTGAGTTAATTCATGATGAGATAATTAGATAGTTTCTAGAATAATCTAAGAGGATAGATGACCTAGATAATTAAGGGAGTAATTATCTAGTATATACTTAGTTTCCAACTATTCAAGCATCAAATAAACATAATATGAGCTAAACAGATTATCTACTATATACTTGATCCAATATGAGATAATGACTAAAATAAGATAAGTCAAAGTTTTAAGATAATTACTTCATTATCAATAACATGGGTGATTAAATTAAGAAAATACTTAAATGGAAAGAAAGTTATAGTTATCTTTAGTATTTTGATCCCAATCTTTCAACGGTCCAAGATTACATTAATAAGAAGATCATACTCAAATTTTAGATTAATTGGATAATCCTTCTGACGTATAGGATTTTTAGGAGAAGGTGATAATTCAAAGTAAAGTGGAGGGGTTAATATAATTTATTGATCTAGCAGTTGATGTCATGCTAAAGTTTGGATAATCTGAAACTTTAACAGAGTCGTACAACATATGGTTGCAGACTTGTATTGTTGACTTGAGATCTGATGATAGGCTAGTCATCATCAACCTCCCGACATGAGGTTAATAAGATCCAAACTATATCTTTCACATCAGGCTTCCCTCTCTCTCTGTACCAGTTACCTTAGGCCTTGATATCATTCCTTTTGGACAAGGAAGAGAAAGACTAGTCTAACAACTCCTAACTTTGTTGTTATCTCGATATGGAAGATATTTATAAAATGCCTAATCTCCCATGGAGTTAGGGCTCTATATATCACATGCGATCTGACCTATATAAGTACATAAGGAAAACACTTGCATCCTCCTCATCGATCTTACACCCTCAATTCCACCTAGGAATTATCAAGAGCAATCGTCAGACAAGTCAAATTCTCTAGAGATCACTTACTATGTCATGTTGAACCAGAGCATCTCCATCCAATTGCTTGTCCCTGGAGTATTTCTTGACCACCACAAGGAACCCCTAGACTTCAGTATGGCTTGAGGAAGACCAGGGTCGCTTCCCTATGAGTTAACTTGCCCCGCCTCTGATGCACCTTGTAAGAGGGCGATAATATAAATTGGCACCATGATGGAAGTGAAAACTGACTACCACAACTCTAGGAATCTCCTTCAACCATAAAGAACCCATGGACCCTAGTAATTCACCTCTCCTCTAATGATTCTTCTTTTTAATAGGAGTTCACTTATGATGTATTGCTGACTAGGCTCCTCTAACAACCCCAAAGGGTGTTTTGAGTTTGTTAGAGTCCAACGAACCCAGTGGTGTCTTTAACTAGCATCACTAGGCCTTGGGTTTGAGAGTCAACTAACTGGTTGACCTTGGCATGGTTGGCTGAGTAGCAGCTAAGCTATGGGAAGGTGGACTAAGGATCCCCTATGTATATTTACTTCCCTTCCCTCAACCCACATGACATTTATGTTATACCATATGAGCTTTTAATACCTTTTCACCAGATCCATAGGGGTCTACCCACACTGAGTAGGATTTGATGTGGCATGAGCCCGTCGGCTGGGTCTAAAACTTGCTTTAGCTTTGATGTTCTAGGATTGGTATGATTTATTAATCATGTTTTATCTATAGAAATTGATTGGTAGCTCTAATGATAGTGATCCTACATATGGAATTGATCATGAAAATGAGTAGAATCCAAAAAAAAAGTATAATGATTCATCAAATTTCTTTTCCCAGTTTTAAAAGTGTAGTTAATACATGAATGTAGAGTGATTAATGAATATCAACCCTAGTATGATGATCAATATATTCCCTAGATCTTAAGCATGTTAAGATAATAACAATCTTCAATTAGGGTTGCTAGATCAGATGAAACATATATGTGTGAATTAAAGTTTCAAGACCAAATTGTAATGTCAACCAAGAACCCTAGACTCAACAATGAGTAGTATCATATGTATATAGGGTGACACTCTATTGTTATACATACATGCAAATTGAATAATTGAATACTTACTTGATTATACCTTGATGATTTAATTGCATGGAAATGACTGCATGGTGACTATAATGAGGTACATATTTATGTATGAGTACCCACATTATTGACTGTGGGTGGTATGTCAGATGATTTCTAAAGTAGTGA
Source organism: Alisma plantago-aquatica (assembly GCA_963693085.1). Taxonomy (NCBI): domain Eukaryota; kingdom Viridiplantae; phylum Streptophyta; class Magnoliopsida; order Alismatales; family Alismataceae; genus Alisma; species Alisma plantago-aquatica. Next base: position 1,050,358,479 of record OY856409.1, on the reverse strand, counting down.
ATCCAATGATAAAATTCTTGGATGCTTATTAAATTTAGTTCATTATAATGCCAATATGAGCATTACATAAGGTAAACTATGATTTTCGAACCCTGGATTACATGCATTAAGGGGTAATACACATAAGTCCAATGATAGACCATGATTACACATGAGGTAGCAATCTAGTAAGGGGTTAGAATAAGAAACGAAAATATCAGTTCATATGTACAAATATTTGGTTATGAGCATTATATGTTGTTATTAAACTTGCACACATTTTGGTTGCACCACATACACAATATATCGATGTACTGATCTACGTATCTATTTGTCAGCATTTTGGGTAACTTCCCTATATAATGATTTGAAGACTTTGACATTCAGATGAAATCAATTGAAGATACTGAAGTTAAAACTTAGAAGGTTTAGTTAGGTAGTTCTTAGTACTTCTTCTCATATGTGTTAATTTCTCATGTAAAATTTATGTAACTCTATCAAGGAGTCTCATTATACATTTTGTAAACAATATTTTTTGAATGAATGGATGTTTATTATTATTATTTTAGATCTAGATCTTGAAAATTATAGGTAATGGCTCTCGACTTTAAGGTCCCTTTGATTGGGGGACACTTAAAAGTAGGGGTCGTTCAAAATATCTAGTCATGGTCAAATGCCATATTGGTAATTAGTCAACCAATTGACATTCAATCCAACTAACTGATCCAAACCATCTAGTCAGCCAAATGGTTTTCGAAGTAGTCATATTAGATAGATGCCAACTTCTACATGATTCAGAATCATTCAATTCATATGTATGATTGCAAACTTCAAATCTTTCAGGAAAACTTATGTGTGTGAACCAATAGGTTCTGTATTAAGTTGTTGATGATGTTTAGAACCTCAAAAGCAAATATTTATATCTAACAACACATCATTTCTACCTAAGTAATAGGAATAAGTTAAAGAAAAACTTTTACCTGTAAAGTGATGATTGTTACTATGACCTCATAATCCCTTTTTTTTAGATATCTAGATTTAAACTGAGGCATATATTTGTCATACTCTTGGAATTGAATCAATTTTTCTTAAACCTGACCATATAGTGTGAGCTCAACATCACATATTGACTCACATGAGCATGGCCATGCATTTCATAGTATAACTTATCAAGTGGAAAATGTATTAATCCAAAGAATGAAAAACATCCATAAGCATCACTCATAATAATCTACATGTGTCACAATGCACCAAATCTCTACATGTATAGAAACATTTATTAAGAGTCACATTGGGTAGAGTAAGAGTAAATTGAGAAAAAATGTTATCATTGTAGTGACTTCAGGTCTAAGGATTACATTCAACACTCTCACATTGAGATGTGACTCTAACTATTGTGACATGGCTTCCATGTGTCATTCTCATAGTTGGTGTGTCTAGTACAATGAGTATTGTAACAAGTACCCATGTATCTAAATTGATATCTAATATCATGACTAAAGAGATACAACCATTATTTAACATGCATACTAGTCTTATGTATCATTGTTGTCCTATAATATTCACGATAACTAACCAGCAACATGACAAGAATGAATACTCTTGAATATACACATAATAGCATGTTAAGGTCCTCAACCCAAACCATATTTCATCGAGTCAAAAAAATCTTATGACAATATTATATTTATTCAATATATAAATACCAAAATAAACATAATAAGTGATGTTGCCTTCTATTAATAATAAAATCATATACATTCTATCCTTATTACAATCGTGACTTGATGGCTCTCAGGGCATGAAACCAACATGAAGAGTTGTACAATGAAGCTTGAGGGAAATATGAAGAAGTGAAGACCCTTAATATCAACCATACTTCCAGCATGATTGTTGATGCCCTAGAAATCCATCACCTTAAAAATCCTAAGGAGAATTCTCACTAAATGCAACCCCATATGATCTTTTTAGTCAATATATCTTCCTTCAATAAAGCAATGGTTGTAGTACTACAAAAATTATTTCTTTTCAATTGCATTGGTAGCTCTTTTTGTGTAATATGTGCTAGAAGAATGCAAGTTGAATAAATTCTCTCTTTGCTTTACCAAAACCAGGTGTCTACAAAGTAGTTAGACCCCATATTATCACTAAAACTTGACATGAGTGGCTCAATGGAGAAGGATGGGGCTTCCCAGAGTAGGGACCCGAGTTTGAATATGTGATTGTGTGCCACAATGCTCCTTGATCCCATCACACAGTCCAATCTTCGTGTGAGGTTAAATGCTCCACCAATGTGTGGGTAGTTGAGAGGGGTGGGGGTGTACATTATTAGAGGGAACAATCTTGGACCGCCTTCGGGGATGGTCCCACGCCACAAAAAAATGAGAATTTTAGGTATTTGTTAAAATAAAGGTGAAACTAGTTTAAAAGAAAACAATGTTGAAAAGGAAAAAATGTTAATGAAAATCATAATTCAGATAATGACAAGGAAATTAAAATTGAATATGAAGATATTGAGAGAAAGAGAGACCCATCTTATCAAACCAACATTGCCATTTTTAGTTCAATCCTCTATGACATCACACCAACTTGTAGTGTTAGCCTTAAACAAAGTTTCTCAGTGATGGTTGACTCAGCCAAAAAAGAAGTTTCTTGGGTATTTTGAATACTCTTACATATCATGATATGGACAAATTGGGCCATGGGAAAATTAATTGAAGTATCTTAGATAAACTGCATCCATATGTGATTAAGAAAATTATATGAAGTAGTGCCTCTTTCATGCTTCATATACAGAGTTTTGTATCTATTTGGCATGATACTCATTTAAGGGAGTGAAGTGTTTAATGATGAAAATACAAAAACCATATGGAGGTTTCATTAATCAATTAAAAAGGGTAGTTTCCTTTCATAACATAACTCTTTTTCAGAAACCATGCATAAATTGGAACTTGATCTAGAAAGAATTTTTATATAATATGCTTTTCAAAACTTAAATAGTTGAGTGTTTGAACAAGATATATGGAGATGTGTTGGAGGAGTTATACTATAACTGGAAATATATTGAATTATTTCGAATTGTGATATGATTGTCATTTGAATAAAGAAAGCTCCACTAATTTGGCCTACACAAATGCAATTAGTTAGATACAAACTTACAATTAGGTTATGGACCATTCCTTGTCCTAGTTCCACACACCAAAATTTGATTTTTCACTTAATCACCTAAGTGTAGAATCAATTAATGATCGAACTCCTAGTGTCAAACTAGTCTCTTGGGCATTCATATTTGAAAATTCAACTTTAGTATGTGTAACTACATTATTCAAAGATTAATTTCAAGGAATCAATAAGGTAAAAACTTGATACAATTTGGGAGCTACTTTCATTTAAACCTGTAAGAATGGTAAATAAATGTGATTATATTGAGATTCCTTACAACTGATCGCAAGTCTTGTATAAATAGGAATCTAGACATCGTAGCACTCATGTATTCAACAATATGGGACTAAACACATGTAACTAGTACACACTCTAATACTCCCCCTCAAGTTGGAGCATGGGTGAAGCACATGTAGAACTTGTAAAGAAAGACATAAACATGACATACAAAGAAAGATATACACAACCCCTACAAAGATCACTCCCCATGAAGCACATTGTAGTAGAACAACTAGCATGCGAAAGCTTGAACCAGAGTTAGAGAAATATTGATGTTGGTGTTAGAAAAAAGTTCTTGTTAGCACATGTAACAAGTACATACTCTAACACTCCCCCTCAAGCTCGAGCATGGGTGAAGCACATGTGCAGCTTGAAAAGAAAGGCACAAACCTGACATACAAACTCGAATTATAAAAAGAAGGATATGCACAACCCCTCCAAAGATCACTCCCCCTTAAGCACATCGTAATAGATCAACTAGCATGAGAAAGATTGAACTAGAATCAGAGAAATATTGATGTTGGTACTGGAGAAAAGTTCATGTTGGTGAAGAAACTTGCTTTATCACTGAAGAGAGTTTGTTGCTGGCGCCAATTTGTCTGGGGGCTACAACTCTCAGGCAAAAAAAATAGAAAAATAGAGGTTTCTTGCCCATGCCTTACCATTTGAGGGAAGAAGAAAGGAAGCTATACCGCTAGAGAGAAGAGAGGTTGTGTGTGAAAATAACAACACAACGGGGCAGCCGAGAGAAGTGAAGTTAGAGTTATCACATCTAAGCGCCAGTAGCTAGACCTTATTGTTGGAGGATGATGTGGATGCTGAGGACGAAGATGATTGAGAGCTAAGGGGGTGAGGCGGAGCATTCCTTTCTTGAAAGTTGCAGAGTCTGCGTTGTTGTCACTACTATTGGAACAACAATAGAAGGCTAGAAGTCATCATCAAGTTACGTTTTGTGGTGCACCCAACGTTGGAAGTCCCCTCTCTTGAGCAAACCATGGTATGAGTATATCATAGTGGAGTTTTTTGGAGGGGTTGAGAGGTGGGGGAGAGAGAGAGAAGTTTGGGATTGTTGATGGGAAAAGAAGAAAAGGAGAGATGGATGATTGAAAAAAGAAATGATTAGAAACAAAAAAGAGAAATAGAAATAAAACAACGAGATGAATGGGTCAAGGAGCGCAACGGTCCACTAAAATTTGGAGGTGAAGAGAAATCAAGAGGAGAAAGAAAAGAAACTGGAGAAAGCAATGGAATTGGAATGTGAATAATGGAAGTGGAAGAAGAAGAAAAGAAAAAAAAATGTTGAAAGAAAACAAACTGGAAACCAACAAAGAAGATAGGTTGTCAATGTGTGTTCTTAGACTAGATAATGGAAAGGAAAAGAGAGTATGAGAGGAAAGAAAAGAAAAAGCAAATAAGAGGTTGAGAAGGAAACAAAATAAAGTAAAAAAGAAATAGAAGAATAATAAAGAAGGAAAATGAAATGACAATTTGATTAGAAGAAAAAGAAGAGAAAAGAATTGACAATGCTACCAATGAATAAAGGAAACCTATAAAAAAGAGAAGAGACTACACCGTTATTAAAAAAAAAGGAAGTTATCACTATAAAGACAGAAAGATAAAGAAAATGAAATGACAAAATATAAACAACAAAAAGGCCTATGGGACGCTTACCAAGAGAGAAGGATTCGTTGCTGGCCAACTAAGAATGTCTTTTCTTTAATTTCTCTCTCTTATAGGATCTTGGCTCTGATACTATCTAAGAATGGTAAATATGATTATATTGAGATGTCTTACAACTGATTACAAATCTTCTATAAATAAGAATGTAGACATAGTAGTACTCCTCTATTCAACAATATGGAACTAAGCACATATAATCAGTACATACTCTATTAAAACCATTGAAAGGTAATATCTAATAGGGGTTCGCGGCTTTACCGTCTCAACGTGTGTTCAAGTAATAAAAAATCATTGCAGAAAAGATATATCTACTTTAAGCACATTGATTGCTCTGCTTTTTTGCTGACATGTAGTAGTTGTGACCCGTGCATTTGCACGAGTTATTGATTCGGTGATCATTTTAGTGGGGGAATGTACTTAGCTTAGGATGTTCCCTGATATTTTAGTACAAAGAAATCTGTTCTAGAATCCGTGGGTTTATTTAATACAAGGATAAGCTATCTGTCATTCATTCACGTGGACGTATCAATGCTTACAGCCATCCATTTCTGTGGAAGATAACGAAGCTCAAGACAAAACAGATCCACATAACAATATTTTCGTACTCCCATAAATGGGAAGGAATAGGGTGAGCAGAATTTGGTTAATAACCGATTAACCGAACGGTTAATTCCGAATGGTTAATTTTATTGGGTTAATTTGGTTAATTCGATTAATTTGGTTAATTTATTTCGGTTAATCGATTAAATTGTTAATTTGACGGTTAAAGATATTTTTAGTTTGGTTAACTGCATTAACCGAATAGTCAGAATTTATTCATAAATAATATCTTACATATGCATATATACATATATAGTTGTACTTTTATTTCAAAATACTTCCCCATATATATCGTGATCAAGTTTTTACGAGCCATACAAAATTAAATTTACAACAATACTACTATAATATAACAATATTGTCCCAAATTCTATGACTATTTCAAATAATATTATTACACGAGTGTTATTTGGTTAACCAAATTAACCGACCGAATTAACCATTAACCAATTGGACAATAACCAAATTAACCGACTCAATTTGGTTAGGTTAATGGTTAAAATCTCAAACCACAAATTAACCGTTTAACCGAACCGAATTAACCGAATGCTTACCCCTAGGAAGGAAGAGTCACATAATCGCCAAATACTACTGCCCTCAAGGCAGTTCAGGCGCTGGTTTTTCTTTGTTTTGTTCTACCCATTTTTCTTTCCTCCCTTGTTAGTGATCAACTTGAAGATCGCTTGGATACCGAGGGATTGATTTTGTTTTTAAATCTGGTTTCTTAATTTGGATGGAGATAGTAAGATTTTTTAGATTAGGAGTTATTTATGTTGAGTCCGCTCTTATGTTTATCTCTGATATTTTATGGTCGTACTTGTTTTCAGAAGAAATTCAGCGTGCAAACAGAACCCTTATGTGTAGGGATATGCGCAAACCATACCACTTTAAACCATGGCAAATATACGGAATTATCCTACTAGCGTATACGTGCGCTTATACTTATCGATGTTTCCAGATCTGATTTTGAAAATTGCGGATTAAACCTTTTTTTTGGTATGAATAATATCGATATTAATGCATTTCATGCAGAAAAAAATCCGAAACTGTTATGTATAGTACATTACCAAAATTACATAAAAATCTATAAATATGAAGTTATTTTTTCACATATTGTTTACAGATAATTATATTATATATATGTAATATATCTATTAGCATTAAATGCTTTGATTTTCACTTCGGATCGGATAAATAGTCAATTTTAGATACTATCTAGTCATTGCATAATATATTTACTATTAGTTAGATATTGGAGCGGATACAACATCTGATTTCTTTTTGTATTGACATTTAACCGATTCGAACTCAATACGTTGATAGCTTAGTCATGCCGCAATAGAAACTAATTTGAGATACACTTGATCGCATTGGGAACTTTCTATTAGTTATCATGCTCCATGACTAAATGCAATTGCTCGATGGCAAACAGGCATGGCAGGCACGTAGTAGTCGGCAGAATAGAACGTGGTTCCCAACACTGACAGCCAAAGCAAAAGAACCAATCCAATGCCAACAGATCGTGTTTTGGGAGTAAATGATGACAATAGCCATGTTGCCCATTTACAGTCACACAATCACATGATCAAAGCGCACATGGTTCCGCAACAACACAATTGCTTCGCTATTAAACGTCTGCGCGCCGCGCACCCACCACCATTTTTCTTCTTTAATATTTTCTGAGTAAATCATGGAACGAAATACAGGTGAACACGTCGGAGAAAAAGAGAGACGGAGGTTGGGGATTTTAACTCCTTGAGCAGTACTTCATTAGTAGATCATGGGTCAGCCAGTCGAATCAATGGTGCTCATGACTAGCTGTTTGGTATGGGGTACCAAAGTTGGTCATGTGTGTATCTAACTGTTCATGTATTGTGGCTTTCGCGACGTTACTTGGATCCAATATATATATATATATATATATATATATATATATATATATATATATATATATATATATATATATATATATATATATAGAGAGAGAGAGAGAGAGAGAGAGAGAGATTATACTTGTACTTATTCTTCTTTAAATTTCAATTATTCACAAAAAACTTGGATGTAAGATTAAGGTTATTAACAAAAAAATTCAAATGAATGTATGTATAAAAATAGAAAAATAGGACTAGAAATATAGGTGGGAATAACGTCTTGAAATTCTATGACTAAAAAAAAGGAAATATGTGTCTAAAAAGGAACTATAGTCATGTGATTGGAAATAGTATTTTCCTAATTTTTCTTTTTTTTTTGAACCAACCATATTATATTTCATTTATTCCACTTTATGTATAAGAGATTTGATTGAAATGTTGAAAGTGTAGGTTATCATTGAAGGTAAAAGTATAATGGTTGACTAGGTAAATAAAATAATATTAAAGGATAAAATAGAAAATGTAATGAATGCATGCACAAAAATATGAGATCAAGATGAAGCTGACACTATCTATACATGAAAATAAAATTTGGTACTTGACCATCATGTATAATTTGAATAGTTTATTTCAATTATTTTCTCAAAATATTATAATGATCTATTTAAAACCATGGTAAAGAAAATGGGATATTGTAAATAAATAATTGGAAGAAACCATATATGTAAAATAGGAAGGTAATGCAAAAATATCCTTAAACCTATATAGCAAGCAAGATAATAGGCAAGCTAAATATGAGAAGACACTATGTTCCAAGTATTCTTTTTCCACTTCCACATGTAGTAAATCACCAATATTATACTTTTACTTATTCTTCTTTAAATTTAAATTGTACATAATTTGATAAATCAATGGAAAATTAAAAGGTGATCATGTGAGAACAATAATAACCTTGTCAAGAAGAAAGTAAGAGTAATGAAAAATAAAAAATAAAACAAAAAAAGAGAAAGACAAGTAAGATATGCCTAAAATAAATAAATAAAAATTGGCTAAAAAGGGGTCAAAATTCATAATAAGAAAGAATCTTCCTAATATCATGTTTGATCATTTATATTATATTTTATTTATTATTCTTTTCATATATAATACACTTTTAAAAAGACAAAAAATGAATTAGAGAACTATGGAAAGGAAAAACTATGATGATGGATTGGTAAAGGAAAACAAGAATGGTAGTAAAAGGAAAAATAGAATATCAAATGCATCTAAAAAGGAAAGATAGGTGAAAGTGTTTTCTTGGGATTAGATGAGGCAAAGTAGGAAGTATGCCTGCTAAATGGAAACAAAATCATTGGCTACAAATGAGAGGTTGTCCTCATTATCCCTATACTGGACGTTGGTGTGTTTTCACTAATTCTTTTCTTAAGAGTAGGGGATTTATTAGAAGGCATAAACTATAGAGCATTTGGTACATCCTAGTATTTATATTAGGATACAAATATTACTTTAGGTTAAATTCAAAATGTATATAATGAGAAGTTACTTATCATTCATCACATGAAACTATAATGTACATCCAAAACTCGTGTTCAGAGCAAAATGTTTGCCATATAAGGCAAGTCATATCATCAAAAGTCACTATGACATAAGAAATACATAATGTATACCTTATCATATTGTTTAATATATCTATGTAAATAGATATTCTGGCTATCTGAGAAATTAACTTATGGGATGTTTGTGTTGATTCTTCCTTATGGGTTTATATAGTAGCATTTTTATAAGTCCTTCTACCTTGTACCAGGTTATCAACAACCTATATCACAAGGAAATATGCATAACGGTCTTACAATTTTTGTGGTACATGTTCACAAGGAAAATATAATCCATGAATAAAAATATAACACAAGTAATAATTAGAATTCTTCTGCATGTACATATGTATACAGTACCATAACAATAAGAGCCAAGATAATACCTCTAAAAGTAGGTGGTAGTAAATTTTTTAGTAAATGATCTTTGCATATAGTTATGGTTGGAAATTTGTATTTACAATATTTTGGCTAACAAACAAATTTGTTAGCTTGTATATTATATCTTGTCATTTTAGATATATGTAGATTCTAACTTGTAGACAAGTGAATGTCAAAAAATAGTTGTGTATGGGAACCCCTCATTTATGTTGCAACATTAATAGATGTGTTCATATATTCTATAGTGATGCTTATATTAGACTAGTTTAGATCAGTGTCATGGTTCATGCTCAAAGAATCAGTTTAGCTTCTTGAATTTCAAAATAGTTTTTTTATAATCATGAACTATATGGCCCCTCACATATCTTAATGCTAAATTCTGCTTACTTTGTATAATGAGATATTTAATCTTTAATTTAATCTTTTGGAATGCTTTAGTATCATGTGGCAGGTCTTTGGTTTCAATTTGGCTCAATTTGGTTGAGGGTTGAATCATCTTTGCTATATAAGTGTTTGTTTTGGACTAGTTTGCAATTTACCCATAAGTGAGGGTTAACTTGCAAAATGTCACATGTACAGAGTGATCCTTGTTATTTGGCTCTATGAGAGGGAAGACGGTGACATGGGGTGCCTTGTTTGAATCATGTTTGGTGATGAAACACATCATAGTGTTCTAGGGTTTCTAGGGTTTGCTACATGGAAGTAGTGATCAAATAGGGTTTAGGTGTTGCAACCAATACCCCACTTTTGAGTGAGGGTAGTGACTACAACACATGATCTAATATCATGTTGTTTTGACCTAAATAGCCTAGAGGTTGAACACCTCTTGTCCCTTAGTGTATAGACCATGCACATATGCATATATGAGAATTAGGGTTTTGGGTCGAAATAAGATGTGCTTGAAAGTGTTGCGACCTAGATGATGGTAGAGACCATGGAGGTCACTACATTTTTTGGATAAATATGAAATTTTCATATTTTTATATGTGGAAGAGGACAAGACCATGGGGTTGAAGGACATGTGTCCTTCGGCGATCTAGAATGGTGACACATCACGAATCACTTTCTCTCTCTCCCTTAGGGTAGATATGCCTTTCTCTTCGTGTGTGAGAGAATTTTCAACTTCCTCTTCTTCCTCCCTTGAACTTGAACCAACCTTAGAGCTTCAAGAGTAAGAAGGATCAGAACTTGAAGCTAGGGTGGCTGATCCATCTTGCATGTTGTGGATTTGGTGCTAGATCATCTTCTTGGTGGTGGTTTCTTTGAGAATCTCTTCTCTTGGTAAGTAATTCGAACCTTGGATCTAGTTTCCCCTTTCTTCTTCATCTTCTTCTTCCGCCATCTCGACCATGATGGTTGTGGATGGTCCATGGTGATACCTCTTGGGGATTTCCTCTTCTCTTGGGTCAAAAATCATGTTGTAACCTAGGGTTTCTTCATCTTCTACCTTGGTTCGAAGATAGGGTTTGGGTTTTGTTTTCCCAAGACTTTTCTTTAACAATGGTGTTCCTCTTATTTTGAAGGAGATCCAATGGTCAAAGTTTGTATCTAGTTGGGGATTCCTTTTCTTCTTTGGAGCTTAGTATCAAGGAGGCTTGGATCATCAACTATAGGTGGGTTATATAACTCTTTCCTCCTTTATTATTTGCAACTTCAACCTAATTATATGTTGCTCGTCTGTTGTTGTTCTAGATCCTAAAATATGTTCTTTTAGTAGAGGAAATAATGATAGTTAAGTTTGAACTATGTTGAATTTTAAAATGATGTATACTTCTTGTAAACCCTAAAATCCTTGTACCCAATTTTGAGATTTTGGATAAATGAGTGATGATCTCTTGCTCTTTGTTATGGGACTATTTTGTTCTATTTATGATGTGTTCATTTAGTAATAAATCATGGTCATGATGATAGTTGCATGTGTGAGAAACCTGATTTCCACACCCTTAAGCACGTTCCTTAAGATGATCTTCTATGATCTTGTTCTAGGGTTTGAAGAACACCCTTGTGAAGGGTCCTTATTCTTGGGTTAAGCGTTTAGTGTTCCCTGTTTTTTGCCTAAATGATACGACATGTTTGATAGCGGGCTAGACACCACATAAGTCACACATTAGGTTGCATGAGGTCATGATGCACTGGTTTTGAGTCACTTTTACAGGCCTATTTTATACCTGTTTGTGCATTTATTTGTCATTTTCTTGATTATATTTGCATAGATTACTATTGTTGACCTGTACACTCTGATTGCATCAAATTATGCTTATTTTATCATATTTATATGATTTTATATATTCTCCGAACTTATATACATTTTTCTGCATTTTTCAGGTACTTTATGTACAATGCAGAGTCGGTGCCACCGACCCTTCAAGTCGGTGCTACTGAAATTACATCAGTAACCGATCCAAGAGAGCAGAGTCGGTGTTATTGACTTCCAAATCAGTGCCACTGACTTTTTCAAAAATCGACACTCCATTAGATCATCCAGATCTGACGGTCCATGTTACGTGGCACCGTAAGTAGGCCAATGTCCTAAAAAAGGGATGGCCAGACCTAAGGGGGACATCACGTTGCACCGCACGATGGCCAGAGAGAAGAGGGAGAGAAGCACAGAGCCAAAGGATGTCAACTGAGAGATCTGAACACCTCTGACGGATGATTTTGTTGTTGGAAGACTGCAGAATGTGCGTTTCTTGAGGAGGATCATCCGGAACACCTTCTCTCCAGGGATTACATGAACTTCCTTCATGTTTCCCACATTTGTCTTCGCTCTTTTTATGGATTCGCAAATGAAAACCATACGGGGCTAAACCCCTCCTTTTCTTAGGACCCGGGAGTAGCCTAGGAAATCGTTGTATTAACTTTTTACATGATTTAATATCAATTTCTCTTTATTCTTGGATATATAAGTGTGAAATTGAATGACATATCGTTTCTTGATCACCATCGGTAGGATTACATACTGATAATTACTCCGGAAGGAGGCTTAAAGGTTAGATAACAATAACTTATACACTCTCCTACATGTTCCTTGGTAAAGGTAGCATATGGTTAGTGGAAAGAACCCAGAGTTTTTGATAATGCACCTAGACTAAGAGATAAATTACTATAGACATAGAATTGTCTTAGATCTAGGTAGTGAATTACACCGCGAAAGAGGGCAATTCAGACTACATGCTTTCTATCCAGGCTAGGAGTAGGAATTTATATTAATTTGGTAGAAATAAGATACGATGAGACCCTGTGGTGAAATCGGTAATCCTAAGGAATTCATCTCATTCGAATCAACCGTTTGTAATTTTCTTTTATTTTGTTCAAACTCAAATTCAACTTTTTAATCGGCTTAGCTGGTCGCACTGTAGCTAGTAGTAGTCACTGAGACTATGTCTCCCTGAGTTCGACTCGGGCCTCACATAGGCTTATATTACTCAACGTGTGCACTTGCGTTTCTATGCACAGTTTTGGCGTGTCAAGTTTTTGGCGCCGTTGCTGGGGAGACAACACATTTTTAGCACTACAAGTGTTGCGGTCAGCCACTCTAGGCCACTTTTTATTTTTCTTGTAATTTTATTTTAAGCTTTTGAACTGAATTACAAATTTTATTTATCTTTTTCAATTATTAGTACCAGTTCATACACTGTTATTTGAAATTTCAAGATACTAGTAAAGCAACAATGGGTGACGGAGCAACGACTGAAGAAAAGACCATATGGGAGAGGATAAGGCATCTTCCTCAGTTGCTCAGTTGGGCCCGATCAAGAAACAGGCAGTGACGGTGGCACAATACAAGATTGACCCAGGGCTGATTACACTAGTCAAGTCACATGCTTTTCACGGGCGTATCATGAAGACCCAGTGGCACACATCAGCAGCTTTGTGGAGTGTTGTGACATGGTGAAAGTGGATAAATTTCTATAAACAACTATTTACCTAAAGCTATTTCCATCATCGCTGGCAGACAAGGCAAACAAATGGCTATACAACCTACCAAAGAAATTCGTTGAGACATGGGAGCAGATGATTGAGGTGTTATTTGAAAGATACTTCCCATTGTAGAAGACCAATGAGTTGGTCTGGAAGATTTATAACTTTAAGAAATAGGCTGAAGAATCATGTCTAGAGGCATGGGAGAGATTCTAGAATATGCTCAGAAAAGTCCCTCATCATGGGATAGATCTAGAAAACTAGGTGAAGATGTTCTATTTTAGTCTTAACCATAACGAGTGTGTCACTCTGGATAGTGCAAGCACACGGTTCTTTCTCAACAACACACCGTCTAAGTGCCAGGAGATACTACAAAATATGGCTAAAAACCAATCCTGGGATAATGAGAGAGAACACCCGAAGCACATCAATAGTGTAGCAGAGTTAAAGGCAATCAATGCATTGAATGAAAAGCTAGATTTGATTGCTAAGAAGATATATCAGAAGGAAGAGGAAGAAGAGGCAGAAAAAGCCAAATACATGAGGCAATAGGGGTACAGAAACAATGAAGAAGATAGTACCAATGAGATGCTCAAGAAAATGCTCAAGAAAAATGAGTTGTTCATGGGACAGACACTGCATGTTCTTCAAAGCCATGGGGCACAGATACAGAGCATACAATATCAAATTTCTCAAATTGTTGAGGAGATGGCTTCCATGAAGAAGCTTATTCAGAAGGAACCTACTGGGAATGCCAAGCCCGCTCAACAACATCAACAGGTTAAATATATCTCAGTAAGCAAGGAGCCAAAGCCCCCTATTGAGGAGATACCTAAGCAGAATGTCATGTAGCTAGATATGGAATATGTCCCCAAAGTTCCATACCCTCGCAGTTTGTATGGACTACCAGGAGGGTGAAGAATGACACACAAAGAAGAACATGTGAAGGCCCTACTCCGTTGTAGAGCAGCCACAATTAACAAGGAGACACCCATGAACAAGGAGAAGCAGCCACAAGTCATACCACCCACAGAAGATGTGCCAAATTCTATCTCAGAGGGTGGTGTTGAAGCAAGCTTAGGGGAAGAGACCCCCAAAGTTCCATATGTTTCACCATACAAGTGCATAGAGAAGCCAAGTGTGCTGTTCTCAGATAGTATGAAGTCGAGGAAAGAGCAAAGGCACTTTAGGAAATTTCTTGAGATCTTCTAAAAGCTCCACATCAACATCCCAATGGCGGAGGCTATAGAGAAAATCCCAGCATATGGAAGATTCATGAGAGACATCATCAACAAGAAATGCATGATCAAAGATACAGATGTTTGGTGTGTTGACGAAGAAGTAAGTTCTATTATTCAAGGAAAGATGCCAAGAAAGAGGAAGGATCCAGGATGTTTCTACATCCCATGTTCTATAGGTGGACAACAATTCCCACAAGCACAATGTGACTCGGGGGTAAGCATTAAACTCATGCCTCTTGTTACTTTTCAAAAATTGGGATAAGAAGCCAACAAAAACCTCCATGACAATTGAGTTGGCTTATGGATTAATTGTGAAGCCACATGGTATATGCGAGGATGTGCTAGTCAAAGTAGACAAGTTCATCTTTACTGTAGATTTTGTGGTCATGGATATGCCTGAGATGAAAGGATCTGAGATGCTATTGGGAAGGTCGTTCCAAGCTACAATTGATGTGATCATCGCCATTGGGTGAGGTTACTTGACACTTGGGATTGGTGATGATAGAGTTGAGTTTAAGTTTCCATCTGAATCGTCAGAGCCACCCCTTGACAACCCAGGTTGAAGGTATTCCTCATGTCAAGCTTAAGACATTAAATAAAGGCGCTTGTTGGGAGGAAACCCAGCTTTTAGATTGTTTCTTTATGTTCTTTTAATTTTATGCACTTAGTTTTGCTTAATTTTTAGTAATTTTTTGTAAAAATGGTACCATGATTCGTGTTTGGAAGTGTGCAGAACTTACAAAGTCGGTACCACCAACATCTGTGTCGGTGGTATCGAGATTTGATCAGTGTTGGATCGGCTTTGGAAAGGCAGAGTCGGTGCCACCGACTTCCAAGTTGGTGCCACCGACTTCCCTGAAGATTTTTAGAAAGTTACATGCGTGTATAACTGATAAAACATCAGTGCCACCAAAATTTTTGATTGTCCAACGTTCAGTGGGTGCATCGATGCACCGAAAATGGTTGGAAAAGTCGGTGCCATCGACTCCTGGCAGACAGCCACCTGAAAAAGGCTGTAAACAACACCGAAACAATTTTTTTGTTAGCACCATTTTTTGTAGGGCAAAGAGGGCTAAAGAATGTCACGTCTTAGCACTACTAAGACACAAAAATGGGCCACCAAGAAGAGCGAAATTATCAAGCACAACTTGGTCAAATGAGCCTCCAACCATCTACCTCCACCACCCTTCAGAGCAAATGGTATCTTTGTTCCACCTCTTAAGTTCGAATTTTGACTATGAGGCCATAGTCATATTCAAGCTTAGGGGGGTGTTGGAACAACCTTTTATCTTAGCTTTTCTTTATTTCTTTTATGATGTTTTATTTTTGAATTTTTTTTTAATTTTTAGGTTTATTGCAATTTTTAGGATCCACAGTCTATCTAGTGTAATTGGTGGAGAAATAAATACATGGTTTCATTTGAGTATATCAATTTTTGGGGTTTGGTGCACATGAAAATTGAGTAAATTTCAAAATTCGGTGAGCCTATCTTGTGAGTGATTGAGTTGCATAACTGAGGAAGTGCTTGGGAGAGTCAGCTCCAGGACATGGGGATGTAAAGGACCATCGTAATTGTCCGAGGAAAGTAATTGACAAGGTTGTTGAGCCCGAATCGACCAAACACTACTGTGACCTTAAACTAAAATTTAAGAGAGAAACCCCTTGATTACCATGTACATAGGTCATTAGAGAGGGACATATGATTTTCTCTGAAGGTTCTATATCTTAGTTGTGTGATCCCATCCACCGCATACATCCACTTTACACTCCACCATAAGAAGATTGAGTACACATTATATTTCTTTCTCTTGATTGCATTTGCATTGGATAGTAGACCTTGCATAATAGTTTTTTATTTTTGTTTGCATTAGTGTAAAATGAAAAAAATAGAAAAACATACATGCACAACAAAAATTTGGGTGCATGTCATTAGTTTCATAACATCTTTGTTCATATAGTTACAACTGTATTACATAAGAATATAGTTATCATCATTTGCTAAGCATTCTTCTAAAAGATAAGAAGGTAGTGACTTTGCCCATACCCTTGAAATAAAGAAGAAAAATAGTGTCATGATTAGAAAAATGTAGTGTTAGCATAAGCCTGTAATAGCATGTTGAAAGAGGGTTTGAAAAAAAATCGAAGAACAAAAAAAAGAGAATAAAACAAAAAGATTGAGTATAGTGTCAGAAAGTGAGGGAGAAAGGGCATAATCCTACCTGATCATAAGGAAAAATTAGTACATGATGTAGCTTGTAGAGATTTCGTCTTATTTTGAGATGAAATGATAGTTTCATGCATCATTCCACCGCAATGATAAGGCATTAGGAGCATTTTTATAAATTTTCATCATTATAGGTTCATCATAATTTTTGATTGCATGAATGATTTTATGTGGTCATAATTCTTCCACAACCACCTATTTCAACTACTCGTTGCTCTTATTGGTAGGCCACTCAGATGATTTTCTCCTCATTCATTATTTTATCAGGATATCTTCTTCCATGTAGATGGTAGGTAGAGAAAAGAGCAACGTAGATAGGAGATCACATGATACACCAAGTATGAACTGAACGAGTCTATCATAATAACTTCTTTAAGTGATAGTGTTTCATTGATTGGGGGACAAACATCTTTTATAGAGGTTTCTGGTCGCCTGGATGGTAGTTAGTGTTCAGTGGTCAGTGAGGGCCGGTATGAGGATCGAAGGTGGGAACTTTTTAGATGTACCTTATGCACTTATGTCCTTCAACTGACTTATCTCAATAAGATCCAAAGGTCTTTTTGCTCAAGGACGAGCAAGGTTAAGCTTAGGGGAGTTTGATGCACGGGTTTTGAGTCACTTTTATAGGCCTATTTTATACCTGTTTGTGCATTTATTTGTCATTTTCTTGATTATATCTACATAAATCATTATTGTTGGCCGATACACTATGTTTGCATCAAGTTATACTTATTTTATCATATTTATATGATTTTATATATTCTCCAGACTTATATACATTTTTTTGCATTTTCAGGTACTTTATGTACAATGCAGAGTTGATGCCATCGAGATTACATCAGTAATCGATCCAAGAGAGCAGAGTCGGTGTCATCGACTTCCAAGTCGGTGCCACTGACTTTTTTAGAAATCAGCACTCGATTAGATCATCCAGATCCGACGATCCATGTTACGTGGTACCGTAAGTAGGCCAATGACCTAAAAAGAGATGGCCAGACTTAAGGAGGACATCACGTTGCACTGCACGACAGCCAGAGAGCAGAGGGAGAGAAGCACAGAGCTAAAGGACGTCAACTGGGAGATCTGAACACCTCTGTAGGACGATTTTGCTGCCGGAAGACTGCAGAAAGTGTGTTTCTCAAGGATGATCATCCAGAACACCTTCTCTCTAGGGGTTACACAAACTTCCTTCATGTTTCCCACGTTTTTCTTCTCTCTCTTTATGGATTCGCAACTGAAAACTATGCGGGGCTAAACCCCTCCTTTCCTTAGGACCCGAGAGTAGCATGAGGATCATTGTATTAATTTTTTACATGATTTAGTATAAATTTCTCTTTATTCCTGGTTATATAAGTGTGGAATTGAATGACTTATCATTGGTTGAACACCATCAATAGGATTACAGACCGATAATTACTCCGGAAGGAGGATTAAAAGTTAGAAAACCATAACTTATATACTTTTCTACGCGTTCCTTGGTAAAGGTAACGTACGGTTAGTGGAAAGAACCCAGAGTTTTCGATAATGCATCTAGACTAAGAGATAAATTACTACAGATGTGGAATTGGCTTAGATCTAGGTAGTGAATTGCACCGCGGAAGTGGGCAATGCAGACTACAGGATTTCTATCCAGGTTAGGAGTAGGAATTTATATTAATTCGGTAGAAATAAGATACGATGAGACCCCATGGTGAAATCAGTAATCCTAAGGAATTCATCTCATTCGAATCAACTGTTTTTAATTTTCTTTTATTTTGTTCAAACTCAAATTCAACTTTTAAATCGGCTTAGCTGATCGCATTGTAGCTAGTAGTAGTCACTGAGACTACGTCTCCCTAAGTTCAACTTGGGCCTCACATAGTCATATATTACTCTACGCATGCACTTGTGTTTCTACGCATGGTTTTGGCGTGTCAAGTCACAACACCTAATATGATGTGTGGTTGTAACCATGCAAGCTAAGGAGTCGAAACACTCTAGGGTTTTGAAGGTGGTGACCATATGGAAGTGTACGACTGATACCTTTATGTTTAGGGTCAAAACACATGTGAAGATGATGGTTTAGACCATGAACTTTGTTACGACCAATACACCACATGTGGTTGAGATTGAAATGCTATCCCCTTGTGGGTTGAGACCATGAACTATTAAGGTTGAAACACTTTGAAGTGTGGAGGTTGAAACACTTTGATTTTGAGGTCAAGACACTCAAGTCCTTTGAAGCTAACACCCCTAGGTCACTACACCATGATGTTCTTGGGTCCAAACATAGTGTTGCGGTCGTGACACATTGAGTGTGTCTAGGTCGTAACACATGTATAGTGATGGGTCAATACACTTACGCTCATGTATGTATATATAGCCAATACATTGTGTAATGATCTATATGAGATGATGTGACCTTGAATGGCTAATCACTAATCATAGTGCTTGACTCTATAACTCTCCAATAATATGGGAGGTGATGGAATTAGGGTACAGAGGGTGAATAATGATATGAAACCCTAATTGATTACATATAAACTCTAACCCTAATCCAATGTTCATATGATGTATGTGCTTACTTGGAGATTATTGTTTTATAAATAGAGTTTTCTCTCTCCTGTGTATGAAACCCTAACTTTGCAGGTGAGATGAATGTGCATAGATAAGAGAATGCTATGGTGAACCTTGTACAATATAGGGTGGTGATTATAAGCATACATCATTGTTGAGATATAATCTGATATTAAGTACACATGTTTATGTAATGTGAATCTAATAGCATGTTGAGTGTCTTGAGCAAAGTTTGAGGTCAAATCCTCTATAGATAGAATTGAGGGGTTGATACCCCATAGTGATGTGATATTGATGGCCTTGTAATAATTATGATACAAGTGTCTTGTGATGATGAAAAAAGTTCTCACCTTGTACGTTTTATATCTTTTGAAGTTGTACACTATTCTTAATTTTTTAGAATCTATTTAGGGTTAATATGTTGTAACTTGATTGTTGCATTGAAATATACCCAATCGGAATATCTAATCAATTGAAAACCTAATCATGTTCCTTAACCCTAATATTGGGTCATGTGATATGTTTATTTTTCTCTCTTGAAGTGATTATACTTTTATGATGTTTCCTCTCTCCTACTGGTATGATTCTAACCTTGTAGGTTATTTGAGTGTCATAGTTTTTGAATACTTTAAAGATGATTAAATGATACTAGACAATGGCCAAGAGCCTTGATGAGGTACACTTAATTTTTTGTAAATATGTGAAGGTACCCACTTAGTTACAATCTATAGAGCAAATCCCTAATACACTCCAACCTTGTGAGAGGTAATGAAACTGGAGATTGGTAAATAAATAATGTTTTGGGATACCTATGTGGTTAAGAATGAACCCTAACCCTAATTTGAGGGGGTTATATGATACAATGCTTACTTTGTTTAAAGTTTTTAATATGTTGAGACATTTTATCTTCCTATTTATACAATATTGATCGTGTAGGTGAGGTGGTTATCATTGCTAATGATTGTCATAATATATATGTGATGGAATACATGTGATGCTTATATGCTTGATAAGGCATGATGAGATAATAATGAGTTACAAGAATAATGTGATTGGTCTTATGAACTAGTGAAGGCTTGATGCCTAGTGTGAAGTTATATCCTTCTCATGTAATAAGGAATTGTTATTCCTAGTAATGTGATAATATTGGTTAGCCTAATAAGGCAGTGTTCACAAATATTGATGTTGATGGCCTTATTTAAGGCAGTAATGTTGTGTTTCCCTGGGATGATGTGACAAGTTCACACCTTGTATGTTTTGTATCTTCTGAGGTTGTTTCATTATTATGCTTGCTAGATTGAATTAGGGTGTTGTATGTCCACTTGTATTATGGAGCCTTAATTCACCAAATTGGCATAACTAATAAAGTAAAACCTTAATCATGTAGTTTCCTGTACCATAGATCCATCTTCACCATCAGTATCTTGTTGGATGGTGAAATGAGTAACTCCTACCGGAAAATCAGAGCGCATCTTGTTGAATATGCAGGGTACAAGTGGTGATATCTCCATGTATCCTTAAATTGTTGAAATAGTGATATGATTTTTTGTTATAAAATAGACACGTGTGAGCCTATTCTCTAGCATTGTGCCATGTACCAAGGTAGGATAGTTGTTTTACAAGGCCATAGTTTGACTATGAGTTATTATCTCTACATGACTATAGCTATGACGATAAGTTGCTATCTTGCAAT
This sequence comes from Alisma plantago-aquatica, assembly GCA_963693085.1. NCBI lineage: Eukaryota > Viridiplantae > Streptophyta > Magnoliopsida > Alismatales > Alismataceae > Alisma > Alisma plantago-aquatica. The sequence continues at coordinate 1,050,337,300 of OY856409.1, read as the reverse complement.
TTGATTGTTATGTCACTGCGTTGCAGACTCGAGCTGACCAAGTTGTGTTAGTGATGATCGTGGAGTCTGGTTCTTCCATTGATCTTGTATGGTACTGATTTTGACTTAGCAGTGGTCAGTTGGATTTGAGTGGTATGCCTTAAATCCTTAGGGCGTAATAATTAAAGATGTAACAAATATCTGTAGTGTTATTGCTTATGGGTCATATACAAATAACATTGCCTGACCCCCTTGTTGTTTTTCGTATATTATTTATTTTATAATAGTCATACGTGTTCATCATATTTCTTCATAAGGTATAAGATGATTTACTACTCAGTTGTAGATACTTGAACTGCTGAAAGAGTGATAATTGCTTGGCTTATATCATTTAGTTGAATCTGCTTACTTGTTAATAGTATAAATTGGGGTTTAGCATATCAGTGCTTATAGTAGATGTTGGCGGAGAGTTATATCTCTTTCTGGGACTTTGGTCTCACCCCGTGGGATCCATTTTTTTAGGTGGACAAATATACTAAGGCAGAGATCGTACGGATAAAGGTAATAATAAGAGGGGCCGTATCCGTTGGATCATGGATGCACAATTAGTGACTAGTAATAGAGTCCTATCTGTAATCTCTGGATACTCATGTCCTTGGAAGAGTTTTGTGAATGTTGTACATCATTTTGAGTTTTTTATTGTAAGCCATAGTGGTACAAACATAGTTGATGTACATGAGCAGATGATTATATATAACAGGCTGTGGCTAAATAGCCAGTGAGTAACGAAGTGTAATACCTTTTCTTATGAATAAATATAGTGGCAACAGTTTGTGGCTCTAATTGTATCTTATTGAGCTTGAGATCCCAGCATGTGATCTTAATTTACTCTATTTTGTGGTAATATTTTTATTAGTGATAATTTTGTGGTTTATTGTGAGTAATCTCTCTTTGTGTGGCCAAGGGTGTCACATGAATTACAATGCAAAAATTTATCTATCATAGAATACAATATTTTAGCTTGGTACACTAATGTACATTTAACCTATAAAGTCTACTATTGCTCATTTTATTGTTTGTCATTCATTGCCTATGAAGACTAACAAGATACTACTTCTGTGATAGAAATCACAATGAAACAATAATAGCATACACTACAAAGATTTACTTACTTCTTGTTTACACTTACCTGAGTGAGCATAGACTGCATAGAGACTGACCTCAGCCATATGGCACATCAAAAACATATAGTGAACAACATTTGTCTTTACAAATGATCAAGAATGCCTTAATACAATAAGATCTAACAACACATACACTCTTTATGAATATTAGCATAAAGTCATATGTTTAAATTGCTAAAATATTGTATGGTTGTTGAATGCATTTCTAAAATGACCATATAGAGAAACATTGTAAAACAATAATTACTTCAGAGCATGATGAAACCTCATAATACAAAATATGAATAAAAATTATTTGATAGTCTACTGAGAGAAACTTTCTGATCTTAGCATTATATATTGACATGAATGCCCATCTTTAAAAGTATTCATTTATGTTTAGAATATAAAATAAAATATTATAATTTGACAAAAGTAAATAAAATACATCTCTAAAGTTGTATTGTATAATTAATGGAGAACAAACATGGCAACCAGAATCTTGACATTGCATGGCCCATTTTACATCTTAGGTGATCTATGTATCTACTTCAACTGCATAAGAGTATGGCCTTTTTTTATTCTAGTGTTAAGACAATTGCACATAGGGATTTTGGGGACATGTATTACATGCCATATTTTTATATATAAAATTCAGAGATTCTCATTGTGAGAAATTCGGAGGAAGGGTAGGAAAGAAACAAGAATAAGTGTAGTATATCTACAACATTGTCAATCTCATCATAAGAATATCCCTTCTGGTGACCTGAAATGTAAATGAAATGTTCATGATCCTTGTAAAGATGGATGGAATCTAAAGAATTCATAGACGTGTTATATTATCTTTGTATTCAGAATTATACATATCAAATTAAAATGTTCCCTAAGTACAATATGACATGGGGATCCTTGTTGAGAGTCTAATGAGAGAAATTGTTTGAACTACAGTAGCATTAGATGATGACATGAATGCCCATCTTTACAAGTATCCAATAGCAAAAGCAAATATAATACAACTCTAAAGTGATATTGTATAAATTTACCCAGAACAAACATCTTCTGGTAAGAAGATAAACTTGACAATGAATGACCAATTTTACTTCTTAGGTGATCTACGTACTGCTGGAGACTTGAATTGCATATTATGCATGGATATGCATGACATGACATATTCATATATATCAAATTCAATGAATTCTTACCATGAGAAATTCGGAGGAAGGCAAGAAGGGAACAAAAGTAACTATAATATCTCTACATTATTGTCAATCTCATTGTTAGACTATCCCTTCTGGTGACTTGGAACGTAAATAAAATGTTCGTGAGCCCTGAGAAGATGTCTAGAATATAGATAAATTCATGTACATGTAATATTTTCTTCGTGTTCTGAATTATACTTATTAGACTAAAATGTTACCTGAGAATAATGGAACTTGGGGGTCTTAGGATGGTCTATATATACCGAAAGAGGCGAGGAGGAAAGGCTTTGGGGAACACCAACTGTAATTAAGAACGTGAAAAAAATACATTAGCTAGAAGACCAGGACATAAGGGTAACACAAGGGTACCGTGAACATCTGGAGAAGATGATTGGAAGAGGTTAAGGATATGAAGACAAACGGTTTTGAATGGGGGAATAGGTTGTGGTCTGGGAAATGATATCCTGGAGAACGACATGTAGAAGATGACTGCCTGCATGTAGAGCATGACAGTCGATAATGGGAGGAAGTGGATGTCTGGCGGATGAAATAAGGAGGCAAAGGGTCTGTAGCACCAGGAGGTTTTGCCGAGAAAAGGAGACGAAGAGATGAAAAGTCTGTATGGGAAACCATAGCCTGGAGTTTGGCATGTAGAAACAACGGCCTGAATGTTGAGCATGACGACCGCCTGAATTTCTTTAGGAGGAAAGAAGGTGAAGGTCTGCAGTAGGAGGAGGTTTTGCCGAGGGAAGTAGATGAACAGTGTGTAGCGGGGGAGCCATAGGTTTAGTGGAGGAAAGAAGGTGGACGGTATGTGTATCTATATCTATACTATTATAAAAAAAGCGAATTTGCCAAATAACATAACATGCCACTAGTCAATGAAATTGCTTTATTTTTGAATGCCGCATTCTCCTTAACTCTTCTTCTTCTCTCCTTTTTTCAAAAATTTTCTTTTTTATTTATTGTTACTTTTTCTTCTTTCGATCACAGACTCTCATCGCCCCACTCTGTCCACAACTCCCACAATTGCCATTTGCCAACATGTCTCTCTTATCTTCACAACCAAATGATAACTCCGTCCCCTCTGTCCCCGTTCTCTCCATAAGTCTCACAATATTCAATTTTTCCTCACATCTGGCATCCCATTCAAACTGTTAATTACTCTAACAAACCACCCACTCTCTTTTGAGGTTTTCCAAATTGAATACAAATAACTCCCGGTCTCTCTTCACTTACGTTTTCTAACCGTGACCCAGTCAAACATGTCGACTCTCTGATATTTTTTCCATTTCTTATCCACTTTCTCATCCCTATATAATGCGATTTAACGTATTAATTCTTGTTTTTCTTCTCTCTTTCTAGCAATCTTAAAAGAATCAAGTATTTTCTCTTTTTTAGATGCTCCGGACAAGAAAAATACATTTACCACGTTATCTAATTTTCTCCCACACTCACATACTTACACATGTTTAATACTCCAACGTTTTATGGAACTGATTGGTTATGTTTTGATTTTTTTCAAAATTAAAGTTCTACAAGCCACGCTCATTTCAAAGTCACGAGTCTCCATGATGGAAACTGAGCAATAACACAAACAACACATATTCATTCAAACAATAGAATAATAAAATAAAATTTATATAGCATATTTATCGGAACACACTTTCTTCTAATTTTACAAATTAAACAATTAATATGTAATCATTCGCATTATCTTTTCGATTTTTGTTAGTTTTTATCTATTGTTTTTTTTAGATAACTATCTTCCATAGGTTCACATGTAAAACACCACGACAGGACGACCACTCTCCCGCTATTTCATAACCAGTTTTTCTCTCTTTTCTAGTATTAGTTTCCTAAGACTTTCTTCCCTCACTTTTTTTCTTTTCTATATCTTCACTTGTGAAAATATCATAACTACGAAATAGCTTTTACTCAAACATCCAATAATGGTTTTCTCACATATTCTTTGCACCTTGTTCGTGTTTTCTCTCCAACTTATCTGACAAATCATATTTTAAGAACTCTCTTTCCCTTAAAAAAAACCACTAAAAAAAAGTGGTTATAAAACAACTTCCCGCTATAAGTGGCAGGAGTGCGAGGTGTGCGGCAATCTAATAACCGCTCCAGTAATTGCGCTTTTTTTTAATCCGACCCTAATAAGCTAACATCACTCTCTTCACTCCATACGACCCTAATAAGTAAGCGGAGTGCGGCATTTATGGCCGTATCCAGTTTCCAAACTGCTTCCTTTTCTTGGTTTTCCAACTCCTGCCTGCGCCATGCAAGCTAGCCAGATTCATGTTTGTTGTCACTGCTTCTACTGTCCCTTCTGGTTTTTCTGTATTGCGTATATGGTAGTTCTCATTGTTTGTTATACTTAATTTTTTCAGTTGTCGCTTCACTCTCTGGTTTCTCCTACTCTCAGTTCTTTTCGAACATCTGTCCCACTTGCCTCTCGTCTGTTGTGTTCTTTTCTCTCTTCTTTTTTGCTTTGTTTATTTCTTAGTTTTTATAATTTTGACATATATCTATCGGCTTTGATTCCCCTTGATCATCTCATCTCACCTACCTGCGTTCTTGAACCTTCTCAGATTCTGCTTGGCCTGACATTTCTTTTTCTTTTCAACAAAACCCCTCTTCCTCCCTCCTTTCTTTTGTCCGTTCACATGTACAGATAGAAACTCCACTGCGACAAATACCATCACCGCCGGCTTCCCCATGGTGGAAGACAAACCCACCACCGTTACAGACGGCACAAAGATAGACATCCGCGAAGCTGCTAGCAGACAATCAATGCTCGGCCCCGCATGATTTTGACGGCGACAAGGAGGTGGAGCAGTACAAGTCCACCTAGCACTGGCTGTCTGCGGCCCGCCCCACGGCACTCGACAAGGCCAGGGTAGCAAAAGGCTACACGGCAAGATGGAAGCTCATCGTCGCGAGTGCGTCCTGCACTGTCTATCCGGCATGTCCAACCACCCTAATAGTTGATTGCCGTGAGGCTACTCTGGTATATATCACCATTCTTTGTTATCCAAATATAATCTCCCAGCTCCTGGCGCTTCACACGTTAACGCTTGAAGGTCGTCGATACATTTCATGTATTTAGCATATCAATGGAACTTGCATGATCCGTGGGTGGTTGAAGTCGATCACATGACGAGTGTTGGAAACTAATGCCAAGGTCATCAATATGTTTACAATGCCTAAATTTCATGGCGTTGAAGAGTCAACTGTATCAACCGCAAGATAAGCATACATATTTGTAATCATGTTGATTTTCTATTGTATAAATCTCTCATGGCACAAAATGAGGAACGTAACAGATTTTATTTCTATAGGTCTTTTCTAGATGACTTTGATGGATTTTCTTTATATAGATCTTTTCTTGATGCTTGGACGAAATATGTTTTGTTCATATGTGGTTGAGAAATAAACATGGAAGGCTGTCGTTGGTACGCAGCCTCACAGTCACGCTTGCCCATTTCAATTAAAAGACTTGGACGTTATCATGGATTGAAGAAGAAGACCTGCCATTGGCAACTTTTGAGTCTACCTGGACCTTATCGTGGCTGATGAAGTTTGTGACCTCATCGTCGCTGACCAATTGTACTAGCTTTTTTTTACCATGACAATAATCAACTGCTTACAAGTTGAGATTCCTCATGGCATCCCAACGACCACTGTTTCCAGGGTGGTGGAGAAGCTGTGACCAAGGACTTAAATATGTTTAGTGCGAGGATCGATTAGGATCATTCTCAATGATTCTTGGTAGATCAGGCAAGAAAGATTGCCTGGCTAGAGCTAGCAACAAAAAAGAGATGCAGACACAAAAGGATCAATTGAGAAGTAAATGCAAGAGGTGCGAAAGAGGGGTAAACAAAATGGGGTTTCATACATTCAAGTCATCAGACGATCTTGCCCACAAAGGCTTTATTTGCAATTGATATTGCAATATTATGTAACGATGTCGATCGGCTTTGTCAATGTTATATTTATGTTCATATTAATTCATTATGAGTGTCTCATATGTTTGGATGATTCAAGACGAGCGTCTCCTATTTATTCGATTCATCAAATTGTTATCTGTGTACGAACATAAAGGAAACTGCAATCCAGAAGTTTGAACAGCTATGTAGTGAAAAATTAGCACTCTTCTAAATCAACAATTACTATACCATCAACGAAAATCAATGTTGACTACTATTAAAGGATCTTATAATTTTAAGAACAAGTAAATGAAAATATGTGATACACTCAAGACGATAAAAGTTTGGCTTCCAAGTATGTACTGCCATATTGTATGTTTAATGTGTGTGTGTGTGTGTTCTTAATGAATTATAGATTGGTATAACACAAAAACTTTTGATGTTACACATATGGCACACATGTAGCATTTTAGTTTCGGTCTCTATATATGTGACATCGATTAATTTGTTTTAAAAAAATAATAACCAAGAGGCTGTAGAAACTTTGTTATCACATTAGCAAAAGTAACGGTAGTTTCATGGTACTACTTTTTGTTTTATAATTGTTGGGGAAAAATATCTACATAAAACTTCTCCTGAATAGACTGAAATTTTACCAAGTTTTTTTAGGTGCATAAGTTTTTAATAAATGTAACTTCCATAATGTTAAATATCATCGATCACCATTTATTGTCTTATATTTGTATGAGATGAAACATATTTGCTTATATTTGAAGAAAACACATTTGAGTTCATAACTAAAAGACAAATTTTGGTTCACATATATTATACTCTTTTATTTCTATTAACAATTTATACATAATGATCAATTTAAATAGAAAAAATATCATATATCTTTTGTTGGCTTGTGAGTAAGATTGTTTCTCTGAAAGACCCATCTTTTTGGTGAATAATTGCAATTTATCATAAACCACATACTACAAGTTGACGTGTGTCAAGGATCCCACTTATCCATTTTCTACTTGCATATTATTAATTGTTGTCATATTCCACACTATATAATAATTGGTTATATTTTTTAGTTGTACATTCCAATCCAAACTGCACATTATTGAAATATTTTATTAAAAGTATACCGAGAGAAGTTCACAACAATACACTAGAATAAAAAATAACACATGAGTTTTCTACTTCTTGATTGATTTAACGATCTATTATGATGTTTATTAATTACTCTTAAAGATCTATTTTAGATACACTTATCCTTTTTTACTAAATACCTATTTTTAAGATCAGAACATTTACTCCGGCTCATACAAAACAACAACTTAAGTATTTGTCTATGTTCCTATAGCTATCAATGTTATCTAATAAAGAATATTGTTTCTTTAATGTAATATAAAAATAGAGCATCTATTATAATTGTCTCATAATATATGCTTTGGTAAAATGATATGTTAACACCAAATCAATTGATTTTGATTCTTCACGTGCAATGGCACATGTATTTATTTTGTGATGATAGTTATCTAAGTTACATTAATAAAGAGGATATATATTTAATATGTAGTTAAATTCTACTATGTAAAATTAACATATAAAGTACGTTGCCCTTTTTTGTTACAATGGTTACATGCAAACTAGAATACGATTAAAATATAAAAAATCATTATTTTATAACTTTTATCATTCAAATTAGAATACAATTAAAATATAAACAATCATTATATTATAACCTTTATCATTCAAACTAGAATACAATTAAAATATAAACAATCATTATTTTATAACTATTTATATAATACTTATTAAGTTTGATGTGGCACATGCATGTGCACGTGTGCATTTACTAGTGTAGGTAAATAAGGGTGTCGGTGGGTGAAAAAATCATAAATACAAACGTTTCAATTTTTCATTTGTTTGACCATGTTTCATAGGTTGGTTATTAGAGAGCGGATATTTTGTGGGAGAGTGGAGAAAAAAAGGATTACCAATTTTTATGGCAAACGTTTTTTTAATTGGTTTAGTGGGAGATAAAAAGAGAGAAACAAATGTGATAAAAACCAACGAAAAGAGAGAAAAAAATGTGGCTAGTAGTATACCTAACTTTTTCCATGTTGATTGATATAAGTTTAAAACATGACTAACCATGCTTTCAATTTCTTGTTTCCATGTTGGCTAATATAACATTTTCTATGTTGATTGATACAAATATAAAACAAAGGTATTTTGAAATTTGTGAAAGTAAAGGAACCTCCAAAATTTGTGTTTTATTGATTACTGTTTTCTAGAAGTCCAATAAAAATGAGCAAGATAGTTAATAGGGATTTGGTGTTACATTGAGGGAAGAATGATTACGAGGGATAGACATAAGCGGGAATTGAGATAATTTTTTTGAAGATTAGTTTGTTAACGTGAATGAAGGAAGATAAGTACAAAATGGTTGGAATGGTTAGTGGCTATATAGTGGGTATTAGAGAGTGGGATGAAAGATGATGGAAGGAGGAAATACATGTGAAAATTGGAAAGTGATTTAGAACAACTGGGGTATATAAAGTTGTGAGTTAGTTGTTGTGGGAGAGAAATTTGTGCTAACATTAGCCATGGGCATACCTTTGTGGTCGGAACTACAAGAGAGAAAATTGGAATTAGAAAGGTAAACAAATGTAAGACAAATTTTGAAAAGAAAGAGAGAGTGTGAAAGAGAGTGCAACATTTTGAAAATATTGTATTTTTATTGGTTACAACTTTTTATAAGGCAGTTAGATGGTATGATGGTAATTACTTTGACTGATTCACTCTTTTTATAGTATATATATATATATATATATATATATATATATGTGTGTGTGTGTGTGTGTGTGTGTGTGTGTTTGTGTGTGTGTGTGTTTGTGTGTATTGCTAAAATAATTGTGTATCTGGGTACATGTATCTTGTATGTAACCATATTTGATTATGATGGTTTCACAACTTTACACAATAATCTAACCTTATATATGTGATGTATACCCCCTTAGATAACATGTGTATTAAACAACATCTCAATTCAACATTCCTAGATCATCTAATGAAACAAGATGTATATTTTCTAGTCAACAATAAGCTATAGAAATCATAGAAATCATTGGATGATATGTTGCTATATCTCATGATACATGTGAGATTTGATTGTGATTCTTTAAACACATCGTATCCAAATAATTTAGATCAAACATACGGTTGGATATATTTAGTGGATTCCACATATCCCATTTTAATGGGTGGTAATCATAACTTACATGTACATGTCAGCACACAATTCCTAACCCCTATATATACACATATATACATATATACATATACATACACTACATATATATGCATATATATACATTACATATATACACACACACACACAGATATATATATATATATATATATATATATATATATATATATATATATATGACTAAGAGTGAGGAGGTGAAAAAAAGAGCAGGGGGAGAAGGGAGATATCAAAAATGTAAGTAGGGTCAAAGCACTAACTAATTATTGTATGGGGAAGTGGATTTCTCATCTCCTCCTCTAAATGACAACAATAGTTGATTTTATAGTTTATAACTTAGTTGTATTTGAAGTTGAATACACTTGACTGTATTCTAGTCTCACACACACTCTCTCCCCCTATATATCTATAGAGAGAGGGAGTGATAGAGATATAGAGAGAGTGAGAGTGTATAGAGTGAGAGAGTGTATCTTATTTACACTACATGTGCTTCTAAAAACACGGTGGCACATTCTAAACATTATCAACGTATGTCTTGTCTCTAGTCTAACTCCACTATGAAAAGGAAGCCCAACCTCCTTCTCCTTTGTTGCCCCCATCCCCGACGTATGTCTCTTAGACCTTGAATTAGAGAAGTGTACACTTTTCCTAGTGCTACCGGTATCGTGAGTCCCGGTTTCCATAGGACATCTTGTTCTCCGTTTGGCTGATATTGAGAGTCCCATCTCCACTAAACATGTTATTGAGAATGAACAGTGAAAGGGTGGAAGAAAGTAACTACAAGTTGACAATCGAGTATGGGAAGTCTAGCGTCCTGAGATGGTTGCCTACCAATAGAGGAGGCATCTTGAAGGACTCCTCTTCGCCATTGTTGTTTGCAAAGGAAACCAGGATCATGTAGGGAAGGCGACATCGAGGAGTGCCATAAGTAGAGGTAGGGAGTAGGACAAAAGTAAGAATATCTACATATCCAAGATGAAGAACAACATCTTCACCACCCTTCACACTATGGTCCATGTCCTCTATGACCGGCCGCTAGAGGACATGGATCGATCACATATGGTCGGGTTGTGCCTGTGCTCATCAATAACCAAGCACCTTTGGTATGTGCTATAGTTGGAAACCCACCCTTGAAGGTGTGGTGCTAGTGTGTCGCTTGTAACATGGACCTTGCTCAGGGACTAGTTCATCAACCACAAATTCTTTGTGGACGTCCTATGTGTGGCCTTTGTTGTTAGGGTGAAGGCACCTCTTAGATTCAATTATAATAGGGGAAATGTATACCTAAGAAAAAATGTAGTTGGGAAGGCCACACGAGAGGTTATTAGACCAAGGGAGGAGGTCGAGGGCTATAGGAGGAGGGGGTTCTACAAACAAAGTTAGAATTCCAGAGAATGAGGACTGCCATATTGTCATAGTTAGCGTCATCACTATTGATAGTGGTGATAAATTTGAAAGCTTGACTTTCCTATTGAATGGATAAAGGAATACACATATCATATTGAGGAATGATGCAAAAGAGTGGCCAACAAATTATGATAAAAGGAGCAGTGGACAATTATTAGAGAAACCTCACATTCGAGAAGTATGGCTACATATTGAGTAAATGTATGATGGCAAATTAGGTAGGGTTATATTTATTATCAACAACTTTGTGATTACGGATATTATAGATGGTATTTAAGGTACATATCACAATCATATTTGACCAAGATACGAAAGCATGAACTCCTCTATAGTGGGCACAAGTTTGCACAACTGTAGTATAGCTCGAATATGCAGTTGTAACTCTACTTGACAATCAATGTGGTTAGTGTTTAACAAGTGATGCTTGACTTATGAGATGTGTAGTTCACAAAAATCTTTTTTGGATAACGTTTATGAGTTGTGTGCTTAGAATTTAAACATATTGTGATACAAAGATAAAGTGAATGCATAAAAATGTATCTCTAATACACAAAAGAAAAAGAAAGTATTCTAAAGCCAATTGTGTAAAGTAAATAGAAATTAACAATAATAGAAAGATGCTTTATAAGGAGCAAAAGTAAAAATGTGAAAGTTAAATTAATATTTTGACATTAAAAGTTACTATTTAGACAAAAATGTAACTTTTCAAAAGAAAGTGTAACTTGAGTATACAAAATGTTACCATTTTTTGACAAGGAGTGGCTCAACTGGTCAAGCGGTAGCCCCTAATGAAGGGTCCCGGGTTCAAATCTCTACTGCTACCTTGGTTTACCACCCTCCCAAGCATCCAACCTCCATTACGGGCATGGGAGAGGGGGATAGAATGCCTCTCTTAATACCACCCTCCTGAACATCCAACGACTAGAATTAGTCAAACACCTCTGTGACAGAATGTCAACAACACCAACATCACCCAAACCCACCATATCACACCCCATGATAGTAACAAAGGGACTATCATTAGCTACAACTCCACATGGTAGATCTTAAATGTTGATTAGTGTATTAAGACTCATCACATTCTCTCAAGATTGTGTAGCTATTCAAGTCATCTTTATCCTTATTGATCTCAGTCAGTGTCTCATTGAACATGATTAGATCGTCTCAGGGTGTTGTCAAATTCTCTACAAGGCTAGCAATATCCATGAATGGAAGGTGTTGTTGAGTAGGAGACACACTTATGTGGTCCCCACTAGGTGCAGACCACACCATTTCATGAATGAAAGGTGATGTTGAGCATGAGTCTATGAACTTATTCATTGAGTTAAAAGCATGCATGGAAAGGGGAAGAAAAATGTTACAAATCATGAGGGTAAACAAAAAGTCAATGGTATGTTTTATCTGTAAAAGTAACTAATATGAACAGAAAGTAACAATTCTTCCATTTATAACTATTTCGCACAAAGTGTAACTATTTTGTAAAAGATATAACATACTCAAACTGAACTAGGAAACATGTACGTTCTACAGTGAAACAATCATTACAATGTCAAACATATATCATAACATTACATGGACATCTAAAAATATAAATTCTATCATCAAAAGAGCATACTCAGTCAGATGTGGCATAGCACTAAAATGATTGACATGAAACTTTCCTTAGAGGTTGTAATTTTCGACGCCAATGAAAATCTGTTATGTGTGGTGCTTTGGTTTTTAGGCTTATGTGCCCTTATTATTTTTTGGCATGGAGGTTATGTTCCCCATACTTGGATTTTGTTCCCACACTTTATATATTTGGGAGTTTGGTTATGTGCCTTTCTCTATTAGGTTTCAAGTTTATGAGGCTTGGTCACCATTGTCTTCATATTGTTCTAGTGCTATGCTTATCTCACATGAATGCAGGTTGATGATGGGTTATTGATAATACTTTATTTTACATACTTTTTGTATATATTTTATACCTCTTTTAGCATATCTTTTGCTAACTTTCCCCATAATTTTAGCATCTTTTTGCCAAAGACTTCACTTACACATCTTTCTTTAGTTTCAGGTATATATATAGCCCAAGTCACGGTCATCACCTAGACCATGACCCATTCATGCAACAAGGATCATAATACCACGGTCGATATCTTCAACTACCTTAAGATCGTGGTCATTTGCACTCAAGCCAGACCACGATCATCTTGGAGGTTGCGATCATTGCCAAATCGCGATCAACCTAGAGACCGTGAGCCTCAAGCAGACCGCGATTCTTGCTAGACCACGAACCACATGCAGACCGTGCCCAAGTGGGGAGACCTCAACCTCGGCCTCTCCAACGTAATGCACAAGTCGACCTCGACTGCGATCCTTGCTAGACCGCGAGCCACATGTATACCGCGACCAAGTGGAGGAGCTCACCTAACCGTGACAAAGGAAGAAATGGTGAGGAGACCACGACTGTGATCATGCCCGTCCCCAAACCAAAATGCGACTGCGGTCCAGAAGCTAAATCAGTGGAGGTTCCTATAAATAAGCCACCCACCTGTCTTGTCAAGAGATCTGATGATAGATCAAATCTAGAAGGCCATGAAGTGTTGTTGCATCCCAGACTCATTCCATTCCATCCCATCCACCAGTCTTGGATGTCTAAAGGCAAAAGATGAGGAGAGAGAAGACTGAAGACTCCTTCTTTGAGAGGAGAAATTCTCCATCGACGTGCTAGATCTAGATCTAAAGAAGTATCGTGTTGTATCACATTCCCTCTCTCTCTCTCTGTCTAGATCTATCATTCCATTATGTTGTACTTCCCTCCTCACTTTGTGGATCTTCATGTATCTATCTTTCTATAACGTCATTATGTTGTCCACAAGCATGAGCAGCTAAACACCTTAACTTGGGTTGGAATTAGCTACTAAGGCTCTCCCAACATGTATATTGTCTCTTTTTGTTGAATACATATACTATTGTCAAGATTATCTCCATACACCTATTTTAATGCTTCACTTGTATGCTTAGATACCATCTTGTGATATTTGATGGTTGATATCTCGAGAGAGTAATATCACTTTTATCATGTGTTATGGAGTAGTACGAATGCACGAGAGTGTTGGAATGCTAAATCTTTAAATCATATGTTATACTTTGTGGTCTATGTGTGGTCATCTCGAGAGACAGGCTACCCTTAGAATTAGATATATCCTCATCTCAAAAGAGAGTAGAATAGAAGCTATAGATGGTTTCTTGTAATCTTAATGAGAGTAAACAAGAGAGAGAGAGAGATGATGTTTCATGTTGGAGAGGTGTCTTAGTAGGTGAAACCCAATTAAAGTTTCCTTCCATATACTTGTATCATCTTATTTTCATTTTCATTTTTTCTTATTATCTTCGATTTACTTGCTTTATTTTTGTTTTGAGTGCCATCGTTCCTTAGGGAACACTCCTTAAAATATCCTATTTATCTCGAGTATAAGAGTGTTAGATTTTGTTCACTTAACACTGCCAACCTTGTCCCTGTGTTCGGCCCCGATCGCTACATCAAACCCTATTTATCATTGTAGGGGCCTGAGATTCGGGTTATCTCTCTAAAAGTCTGACTACTCTGAATCCACTCCTTTTGGACGTATGATTTAGGCCAGTCAAATTTTTGGTGCCATTGCCAGAGACAAGGAAAAATGGCATTGTTAAGAATGCAAGTCCATTCGTCTATACTCCCGTACCTCAAGCTTAGTAATAAGCTTGACTGCACTTAAATCTTTAACCCTACTAACTTACGGTTACTACAGTTCATTTTACGTGTCCAATTTTTCTGACTCGACCGTACGTTTTGTTTAGGTGAGTGAAGAAGGCAAATATAATCTCCATCCTAGATTTTGTTCTTCATGTGAGATAAGATGCCTCCTTGAAGGGACGACCACCGCTCTAGTGAAGAACGTGCTAGGATCCCACGCTATCCACCTCCCTCTGGAGAAGAAAGAGAGGAGCCTGAACCAGAAGAACATGAGGAAGAACATGAAGAGCGACGCGAAGATGGTCGTCGCAATGAAGATCATCACCATCACTGTAGACATAGAAGGAACCATTATGACCGCGAGCGGGAAGGCGAGAGAGATCACAACTACGGGAATGGTGAAGAAGACAATGAAGAAGATAAAACTCTCTGTGAATTGGTCGCTACCAGGGCCAATGAGTCTAGATGCCCCGTCATAATCCCATGCTTTGATGCAGCAAACTTCGAACTGAAGCCTGTTGTAATCTCGATGATTCAAAACAAGTCTTTTCGAGGAAGTTCCAAAAATGAAAACCCGTACCACCACCTTGATGCCTTCAAAAATATTTGCAATACCATCAAGATGAGAGGAGTTCCCCATGAGGTAATCTATTGCAAGGGATTTATCTTCTCCCTAGAAGACAAGGTAATGTCTTGGTACCTCAGCCTACCACATCGTTCTCTAGACGGCTGGAGAGATCTTGATGATGCCTTTGTCACAAAGTTTTATCTAACTAAGAAAACAATTTGGAATAGGCAAAGGATAACCTCATTCATGCAGAAGCCAGGTGAAAAAATGCATGAGGCTTGGGAGAGATTCCAAGAATATCTATGGGATTGCCCTCACCATAACTATGGAAAAGGTTTCTTAGTTACAACTTTCTATAATGGGCTGACCCCAGATAAGAGGACATCACTGAATGTCGTGGTAGGAAGTGATTTCCTAGGAGAGAAATCAAGCAGGATGATCAAGATCATTGAGAACATGGCTACGTTGCAAGTGTGCATGGACTACGATTGAAATGATAGAGGATATGCGAAGAAGGAGACCAATGAAGGACAGTCTGCTGAAGTTAAGGCTTTGGAGGCGATCATTACCCAGATTCAAAAGATAGCTACTAATGTCCAGTAGTTAAATGACTCAGGAACCAAGGGTAAGAAACATGTGGAGAAAGTGATGAAGTATGTTACCTGCGGCCAGGGGGGCATGGAATTGACAACTGTATTCACACTAGGCCGGAGGAATTCTATGATCGTAAAAGTGAGGAAGAAGCTAAGAATATCTCCTACGCTAACTTCAAGAGGCCAGACCATCCCAATTTCAATTACAGAAACAAGGATGCAGCTGAGAATTCACATCAACTAAACAACTAGCCAAAACCGCCACCAAGTTTCGAAAAGAGAAGCGGACAAACTCAGTATACTCAGATGACCAACTATCAACCCAACAAAAACAACTACTCAGGACA
Organism: Alisma plantago-aquatica; assembly: GCA_963693085.1. Classification (NCBI taxonomy): domain Eukaryota; kingdom Viridiplantae; phylum Streptophyta; class Magnoliopsida; order Alismatales; family Alismataceae; genus Alisma; species Alisma plantago-aquatica. The sequence continues at coordinate 1,050,321,126 of OY856409.1, read as the reverse complement.
AGGTAAGTATTAGAGTCATCAAGGAGTAGGACCGAGCCAAGGACAAGACCAAGGCCAAGGATCAGGACAAAGAAAGGATAATAGCCAACAAGACATAGTCACCCCATTATTTGATTTCACCAAGAGGCAAGCCACAATGAACGATCAACTAGCCCAAAGAGCTCTAGAAAATTCTAGAGTCTTGACAACCATGCAAGTTTAGATGGCAAATATGCAGACACAACTACGCCAAAGTGATCAACAGCTTGCGCAGTTGGCAGAGTTGTTGAAGAATCCTTCGGGAAAAATTCCATCGAGTATGGAGACTGCTAAAATGGATACCTCCGATCTGGGAGGACACTAAATAATTGTGGAACTGGGGGAGACAATGACGAAGGAAAAGATGACGAACCACAACTTGAGAAAGAAGTCACTCCTGAGAAGTCTACTAATAAGGGGAAGTATGCCGAAGAAAGCAAAAAGAAAACCGGAGAAGTTAGGGATCCAGGTCCTATTGAGGAAATCTTCACGAAGAAAAATCCGTATGAACCAAGGGTCCCATTCTCATATAAGATCATCAAGGCACATATCAAGAAAAGTTACAAAAAAATTATGGAAGTAGTGAAGAAGTTGCACATAGATGTTTCACTTCTTAATGTCTTGGAGGAAATGCCTATGTATGCAAAGTTTTTCAAAGATCTAATCACCAAGAAAAGAAGGGGAAACCATGTTGAAATAGTACATCTAGCAAACATGTCTAGCGCTTTTGTTCAAGCTAAATTGCCGATTAAGAAGAAAGATCTTGGAGCCTTCAACATCACTTTTTGTGTTGGGGACAACATTAAAAGGAAAGGTCTAGCAGACCTGGGAGCGAGCATTAGCTTCATGCCCCTAAGTTTAGCTCAAAGACTAGGATTGACCGACATGGTCAAAACATACATGAGGATTGAACTGGTAGATCACACATTCAAGAGACCCATTGGTATAGTAGAATACATCTCGATCAGTGTGGGACGATTCTTCATCCCTTGTGACATTGTGGTAATAGACACTATAGAAGACCCAAAGTGTCCTATGATATTCGAACGACTGCTTTTGGAAACTGGTAGGTCTTTGATAGATGTCGCCAAAGGCATCATAACTCTCCGGGTAAGAAACAATCACATAGACTTCAAGGTGAAGGATGCCATGAGGAGACCATCTCTTTCTGAGTCAGTTTACTTCATGGATAGCTACAACCAATGTTGTGAGGAGGTTCAAGAGGAAAAGGCTATAGTAGATCCCCTAGTGAGGGCCTTGAACAACCCAAATCCTCTGGTGGAAGACCCAAAAGTGGTTGAAATTTTGGATTATCTTAACCAAGGGGAAGTAGATCTCAATGAGGATGAAGAAGTAATTGAGACTGTAAAATACGCTTCTCTAAAATAGTCAAGCAAAGAGCAAAAGGCTCCCAAGCCGATACCAGAACTAAAACCACTCCCTGAAGGACTGAAATACAAATTCTTGGACAATGAGGAAAGGAACTCAGTCATCATTAACACAAACCTAATGGAAGAACAGATGGAAAGACTCCTGAAACGGCTGAGGGAACACAAAAAGGCAATCAGATACTCTGTCGAAGACATCAAAGGGCTTAACCCAGCCCTTTGCATGCACCGTATAAATTTAGAAGAATCTGCTAAACCACTGGTTCAGCCTCAAAGAAAATTGAACCATATGCTAAAAGAAGTAGTCAAGAAAGAAATTTTAAAACTACAGGATGCAGGAATTATATACTCGATAAGCGACAACAACTGGGTAAGCCCCATTCATGTAGTGCCTAAGAAAGGGGGGATGACTGTAGTAAAGGGAGATGATGGTGACGTAGTCACTACGAGAACTGTTACGGGCTGAAGGATGTGCATAGATTATAGATGACTGAATTCAGCCACAAAGAAAGAACATTTTCCCCTACCATTCATTGACCAAGTCTTGGAAAGACTTTCCCACCATGACTACTTCTATTTCTTGGATGGATATTTTGGGTTTTATCAGGTTCTGATAAGAGAATATGACATTTACGTGCATCTATGGCAGGTACGCCTTTAGAAGAATGCCTTTTGGCTTATGCAATGCTCCAACAACTTTCCAACGTTGCATGATCTCTATGTTTTTGACTTTTTGGAGGATATAGTAGAGGTTTTTATGGGTGACTTTTCAGTATATGGGACGGACTTTGATGCATGCCTAAGAAAATTATCCGTAGTACTATAGAGATGTGAGGAGAAACACTTGGTCCTAAACTGGGAAAAGTGCCACTTTATGGTCCAGAGAGGTATTGTCTTATGACATAAAATTTCCAAGAAGGGCATCGAAATGGATCTAAGAAAAATTGAAGATATCTCCAAACTCCCACCGCCGATGTCTGTGATTGGGGTAAAACGTTTTCTAGGCCATGTTGGATACTATAGAAGGTTCATCAAGGACTTTTCAAAAATCTCAAAACCCCTATCAAATTTGTTAATCAAAGACGTAGTTTTCAAATTCAATGACGAATGCTTAGAAGCTTTCGACACCCTGAAGAAAGCTTTGACTTCTGCACCTATCCTACAAGCCCCAAATTGGGAGTTGCCTTTTGAGCTAATGTGTGATGCTAGTGATTACGCCATAGGCATAGTCCTAGGACAAAAGAAAAACAAAAAGTATCATTTTATCTATTACGCTAGTCGCACATTGGATGAAGCTCAAGTAAATTATACCACCACTGAAAAGGAAATGTTGATGATAGTTTTTGCATTTGATAAGTTATGGTCATACCTTATAGGTTCCAAGGTGAAGGTGTATACTAACCACGACACTATATGTTACCTTATGCAGAAGAAAGATACCAAACCAAGGCTACTACGATGGGATCTTCTATTTATAGGAGTTCGATCATGAAATTATAGATAAGAAGGGAAAGAGAATGTGGTAGCTAAACACTTATCCAAGATCATTTTCAATGAGGGAGATCAATTTCCTATTAATGATAACTACGCTGATGAAGCCTTACTGATGGCTCAATCAGAGGAATAGAGATTACCATGGTTTGCAGATATTTGTAACTACTTGGCCTATGGCCAGTTGCCGCCCGAGATCACATATCACTAGAAGAAAAATCTTTTCTCTGATGTCAAGAACTATTATGGGAATGATTTGTTGTTGTTTAACAAGTGCTTTGATAATTTGTATTAGATATGTATAATAGAGGAAGAAGTTTCGTCGATCTTGAAAGGATGTCACTCTTCACCTTATGGAGGGCACCACAGTGGAGAGAGAACTGCTGCGAAGGTACTCTAATCTAGGTTTTACTGGCCCACCCTATTTAAAGACGTGACGTCTTTTGTAAAGGCATGTAAGGAATGCCAACTCACTGGTAATATCAGCAAAAGAAGTGAAATGCCTGTGGTTGAATGGGTGGAAGTGGAGATCTTCGATGTATGGGGAATCTACCATATGGGCCCTTTCCCGCCATCAAAAGGATACCAGTACATCCTTATAGCCGTCGATTATGTGTCCAAGTGAGTTGAGGCATTAGAAACTCAGACTTGTGACTATAAATTGGTGATCAAGTTGTTTGAGAAGACCATATTCCTACGCTTTAGAGTACCTCACACTATTATAAGCGATGGAGGATCACACTTTGGAGAAAAACAATTTGAGGCACTATTGAAGAAATATGGGGTAAAGAACAAGGTTGGTACACCCTATCATCCAAAGACCTCAGGACAAGTAGAAGTGTCCAATAGGTAGATAAAACAAATTTTGGAAAAGACAATCAGCTGTACTAGGAAAGAGTGGTCTATGAAGCTCGATGACGCTCTTTGGGATTACAAGACTACTTATAAGACGCCTATAAGAACGACACGGTACAAACTGATCTATGGAAAATCTGATCATCTACCCCTTGAGCTCAAGCATAAATCCCTATGGGTGATCAAGCTCCTGAATATGGATCTAGAGAAAATAGGTCAAAAGAGATTCCTACAACTTTAGGAACTCGAAGAGTTGAGGCTACACGCTTATGAAAATGCAAAAATATATAAATAAAGGACTAAGGTGTGGCATGATGCCCACTTAAAGAACAAAGATGTCAGTGAGGGTGACAAGGTTCTTCTATTTAATTCAAGCATCCAACATTTCCCTAGAAAACTCCAAACAAGATGATCGGACCCCTTTTCTGTAGTAAAGATATATCCATCAGGAATGATGGATATTTAAGGGGAGAAAATAGGAACTTTCAAGGTTAATGGTCACAGAGTGAAAATATTTTATGAAGATGAAGTTTTTGTCTAAAGGTCTGAAATTAGTTTGGAGAAACCCCATCAGTCACCAATAGAAAGGAATGAGGAATTGCAACACCCAACTAAGAGAACCAAGGAATGAATGATTATGAAGTCGAGCTAGAGACTTTAAAACAAGCACTTCTTCGGAGGCAACCCAAGTTTTTGTTGTTTCTCTGAGCTTTTACTTTTCCTACCTTTTAGTTTGATTAGTTTCCTTCTCTATTAAGTTTTGTACATATCCTTTCCCCTCTTTGAAAAAAATGAATTGATTGATGAAACGAGTATTGCTTTGGTTAAAGTGCTCTGACCGCGATCCAGACCGCGGTTGCGGTGTTAGCTCTGCTTCAAGCTAGACCGCGACCCATAATGCCTCTGTTTATTTGACAATACCTCGACTTAAGTTTTTCCTTAAGGAGAAGAGACCGCGGGTCATGGTCGTGCTTTGCACACACCGCGGTCACGGTCACCCCTCCTATATGTGCTCAAACCCTAGTTTCACTGATTCGTTTCGTATTTTAACTTCTCGAGCCTGAGTTAAACCCTTTGACTCTGACGAATTGCGTGACCGTGAACGACCTCCTCCATCATAGCTCACTCGATGCCTACGTCTCATCGTCACTTTCGTCAAGAAAGGTAACCGCCCAACTCTATTTTTGCTTTTCACCTACCGTTTCCACTATCCTTGGCCGCCACCACAATCATCATCATTTTCACCTCACGCCATCTCTCATTTTTTCAATTCTTTTCATCGTGTGCCACCCTTTGCGCCACCATGCCACTGCCCTTCCCTTCTTTCCTACCCGTGCACCATCGACAATCATTCATTCTCGAACCCCGCCCTAGGGCAGTATTTTTGAACAAAACATAAAAACCATAAAAAATAACCACCCATCAAGGTCCTTCGACCTCCGCCCTGCCCACATGCCCCAATCGAACAGGGATGAAAGGAAAATGGAGTCATGGAACCAGATAGACCGCAAGTCATGGTATGCTTCACCAGCAACCGCAGTTGCAATCTATGTTGGTATATGTATGCCCATAGAGCCATCCCAAGCGATTGCATGGAGTCAGATATTAATTAATCAATTAATGTGATTATTTGGTTAGCTAATGAATTCTAGAATATTCTAATTAATCCATGAGCATTTTAATTAATGCAATGTTTCCGTTTACCGATGGGTTTAGGAAACCCTACTTCCCTTCGTATCCTATTTAAAGGAGGATTGACGGCTGATATCTATATAAGATATCGAGAGACGCTTTTAGTTTACGCTCATGCACGTAAACCCTAGCCGTCATCGTCCTTAGGAGAGAAAGGAGAGAAACGCACCGCTAGCATGCCGCCGCAGAGACATACTCCTTCCCGCCAGCTTGGGAAGTGTGGCGTGGAGTTCCGTCCATCCTTGTGGATGAAGTAGAGACGCAGACGCCTTGACGCCTGCGTTCGGAGGACGTCGACGACCACCTATACGCGCTACAAGCGGCGGACATCAGTGCTGCAAAGGAGCACCGCCGGATCAACCTACGACAGCGAACGGGAGAGAAGTTTCATCCGTGTAGACAAGCAGCGTTGCACCGTCATGCAGCGGGACATCGCCGGACTTGCTCCGCGATAAGGTGTATCCCCTAAACACTCCTTCCAAATACGTTGTTGTCGACGAGATCCTATTTTAGGTTGCATGGATTTTATTGCTTCCGCCGCACATGTTTTCTCCAAAAAACCCAACAGTGGTATCAGAGCAGCATTGATCTACGGCGTATTTGAATTTGTTTCGATATGATCGAATCACTGTATATTGTTTTCATGTTGCATACGATGCGAATTAAACCTGCTAATGTGTAAATCTAAACCTAATTCTACATACATCACAGGCTTCTATTTTTGACATTTTGGACGGGGTCGACTATGGAAAATATTGATTTTCCTAAGTGCACGGAAGTAAAATTCCATAAACCTTTCTGGGGCTCTGCCCCTGAGACCCCGTGAGGGGCGGCCTCCTCGAATAGGGGCGCTGCCCCTGTGTAACCCGCATAGTCTGCGTGGGAGTCAAAAACATTATTTAATGGGGAATGTCCCGCATTAAAAGTATTGCAATTTGAATATGTATATACATATATATAGATATACCTATGATAGCACACACGTCGCCTTTAAAATCTATTTTATGTGGTGAATGCATACACAGTTATGGCCTAGTATCCCCTTTTTTGAATGTTGTGAATGAATGTGGATGTCGATCTTGTGAATATGTTTGTTTGTGAATTCTATGGATGTATAATGGTTACATATGGACCCTTTGTTTAAAGTATTCGGCTTGCATGTCGAGCCTCATCTCTTATTTCAAAGTGTAATTAATTCCTTCCCTTTATATTTGTACACATATGATGTAATAGAGATAGGATTAGTTTTAGTCTTTGTAAACTTGATCTAAGGATGCTACTTGAAGATCCAACTCCAAGGAGTATCCATGGAGAAGCACCATGAAGATCTAATTCCAAGAAGCAACCTGAAGATCCAACTCCAAGGAGCGTCCATGGAGAAGCAACAAGAAGATCCAATTCCAAGAAGCAACTTGAAGTTCCAACCTCACGAAGCATCCATGAAGTTGTTCATTGTAATGTTGATCATTACATGCTTACAAGTTGATTCACAGGTGTTGCATGAGATGCATAAGACCATAGGTGGACCGTAATCCTTTGTTTCTCCAAAGGATTACAATAGTATGGCCATAACCGATGTATTTGTGTTCATGATTGCATGTCTATCGTTTGTGGTTGTGGATATAGTAGTATATGATACGTACTATAAGTATGTGGTGTTTGGATATGTATATGTATTAATAAAATCCCTCAATTAATAATATTAAGTTTTAGTTACCTTCCATAAAGCAACACATATGAAAAGCTTGATCGACTATGTGTGGGCACGCCTCCGTGTGGTACATTGTCTATCTTGTGGAAGTGTGATGGTGGGTGTGTGGGTTTGCCTCCACAGGGTGCACACTCATCGTGTTGTCTTATGGGTTGGACTTAACTAGGGAACCTTGATAGGATCAAGTACCTAGAGGCACACAGATGCATCATGGCAAGGATATGTGCATGATCATTTATCCAAGAGTTGCATATGATGCAATTGGCAAAAGTTGCCTACCTTAGTATTTGGTCTTTGACGCCGGCGTTGGCGGGGCATTGATCCAATTATTTTGGATCTTGGCTCACTAGAAGGTTGTGCGTTACAATCTTCCAAGTTGATAGTGAGGGCTATCAATTTGAATAAAATAGTGGGAGCATAATTAATTAAAGGCCTAATTAATCTCATTTATCAAATCTTTACAAGTCAAAATGTTTTGGACTAAATGCAAATTTTTTTTGTAGCAATCAAATGGCAACCAAAACTCACACTTTCTCATTGTGATCGGTCCTTGAGAAGGACAAACTTACCGGAACCAACTTTCAAAACTAGTTTAGGACGTTGAGAATTATTCTCACACATGAGCATAAGCTCTATGTCCTTGAAACACCAGAGCCAGCGGAGCCCGCCATAAATGCACCCAAGGCTGAAAAGGATGCTTACAAGAAGCACCTTGATGATGTCGTGGATGTCAAGTGCCTAATGTTGTGCTCAATGAACTATGAGTTGCAAGAGCAGCATGAGAACATGAATGTCATGGAGATGGTAACACATCTCAAGAACATGTATCAACATCAAGCAAGGCAGGAGAGATATGATGTCTCAAAGGCTTTATTCAAAAGCAAGATGAAAGAGGGAGACTCAGTTGGCACCCATATACTCACCTTTATTGGGTACGTGGAAAGCCTATCCAAGCTGGGATTTCCCCTAGGTCAAGAGTTGGCCACGGATGTGATTCTAAAATCGTTTCCTGAATCATATAATCATTTTGTCATGAAATACAACATGAACAATTTTGACAAGCCGTTGTCAGAATTGTTAGGCAAGTTGAGGACAGCTGAAGCACAGATGAATAAAGACAAGCCCAAGTCTGTGATGGTGATCAGCAAGGCAAAGGGAAAGTCAAAAGGCAAAAGCAAGGCTAAGAAAGGTTCTAAAGACAGGCAAAATCTAAAGTCATCCGCGCTCAAAGCTAAAGGTGGGATCTCCAAAGAAGGCAGTTGTCACCATTGTCACCAGCTTAGACATTGGAAAAGAAATTGTCCTCTCTACCTAGAGGAACTGAGGAAGAAGAAGCAGGGGATAGAGATATCCACTTCAAGTATATATTTTATTGAGATAAACTTAAATACTTCTTCATCATGGGTACTGGATACTGGATGTGGATCTCACATATGGTCTAATATGCAGGATCTGATAAGAAGTAAGCCTTTACAAAAGGGCCAAGTCGAGCTGCGGGTTGCTAATAGAGCAAGAGTTGTTGCCACCGCAGTTGGAGTTATTAGTTTATCTTTACCTACGGGCCTTGTAATAGAATTAGAGAATTGCTATTATGTACCTGCCATTAATAGAAATATTATTTCTGTATCTTGTATGGACAAGAGTGGATTTGAATTTCACATTAAGAATGGAATTATTTCTATATCTAAAGATGAGATCTTTTGTGGAAATGCCCCTATGTCTTATGGTATCTACTTGTTAGAACTTGAGACTAGCATATACAACGTAAATACTAAAAGGTTAAAACTTGACAACTCAAACAAAACATTCTTATGGAATTGTCGTCTTGGGCACATAAATGAGAAGCGCATATCTAGACTCCATAAGGATGGTTATCTAGACTCTTTTAATTTTGAATCATTGGAGACATGTGAGGCATGTTTATTAGGGAAGATGACCAAGAATCCTTTCATTGGACATAGTGAGAGATCCAGTGATCTGCTAGGGATCATACATACTGATGTATGTGGACCTTTTAGATCAAATGCTAGAGGAGGCTATCAATACTTCATTACCTTCATTGATGACCTCAGTAGGTATGGCTATGTATATCTTATGAAACACAAGTCAGAAACTCTTTAAATGTTCAAGACTTTCATGAATTAAGTAGAGAAGCAACTTGGTAAGAGTATTAACGAACTCCGTTCAGATCGAGGTGGCAAATACTTAAGCCAAGAGTTTGAGGACCTTCTGAGAGACCATGGTATTGTATCACAATGGACTCCACCTGGTACACCACAACATAATGGTGTGTCAAAAAGAAGGAATCATACATTATTATACATGGTACGATCAATGATGAGTTCAGTCGAACTTTCAATATCATTCTGGGGATATGCTCTTAAAACTGCAGCGTTTACACTTAACTGTGTACCCTCCAAATCGGTTCAAAAGATACCATATGAGATATGGAATGGGAATCGTCCCAATTTATCTATGTTAAAGATTTGGGGATGTGAAGCTTATGTTAGGAAACAATTTCGTGGAAAGCTTGGACCCAAATCGGAAAAATGCTATTTTGTTGGATACCCCAAGGAAACTCAGGGATACTACTTCTACACACCAACTGACAACAAAGTGCTTGTTGCTAGGACTACTGTATTTCTTGAAAAGGAATTTATTTCCAAAGGAATTAGTGGGAGGAATGTAGAGCTCGAAGAAGTTCGAGACCAACAAGAAAGTAGAGAACCTGAGGAGGTACATAAGAAACATGAAGACTCATAAGTTGTTGTGGAATTTCAAGTTCCAAATGTAACACATGAACCTCGTAGGTCTAGTAGGACATGACTTGAGCCTGAGAGATTTAGATTTCTCGTGACTCAAGACAGTGACGAATTGGGCATAGCAAATGAGCCGACTTTCTATCTAGAAGCTACTAAGGGACCAGAATATGAGAAATGGCTCGAAGCCATGAGATCTGAGATGGAATCCATGTACACCAACAAGGTATGGACCTTGGTGGATCCACCCGAAGGGGTAAGACCCATAGGGTGCAAGTGGGTCTTTAAGAAGAAGACTGACATGGATGGAAATGTTCAAACCTATAAAGGTAGATTGGTTGCGAAAGGATTCCGTGAAATTCAAGGTGTTGATTATGATGAGACCTTCTCACCAATTTCCATGGTTAAATCCATCAGGGTCATGCTTGCCATTGCAGCTTATCATGACTATGAGATTTGGTAGATGGATGTTAAAACAACATTCCTTAATGGGAATTTACTCGAGGATGTGTACATGACACAACCTGAGGGTTTTATCGATCCAAAGGAAGCCAATAAAGTTTGTAAGCTACAAAGGTCAATCTATGGATTGAAGCAAGCATCTCAGAGTTGGAATCTATGTTTTGATGAAGTAGTCAAAACGTTTGGCTTTATTTAAAATGAAGATGAACCTTATGTTTACAAAAGGGTTAGTGGGAGCACAATCATATTTCTCATATTGTATGTGGATGACATACTATTGATGGGAAATGACATCCCTACTCTTCAGATAGTAAAAGGTTGGCTAGGGAAGACCTTCTCTATGAAGGATTTAGGCGAAGTATCCTATATACTAGGGATCAAGATCTATAGAGATAGATCTAGAAGGCTTCTAGGCCTAAGCCAGAGCACATACATTGACAAGGTGCTAAAGAGGTTTAGCATGGAGGGTTCTAAGAGAGGTAACTTGCCCATGTCCCATGGGGTTACAATCTCTAAAGCCCAGTGTCCTAGTTCATGTGATGAACGGGAACGCATGAGTAAGATTCCATATGCATCAGCAATTGGATCTATCATGTACGCAATGTTATGTACTCGTCCTGATGTGTCATATGCTTTGAGCATGACGAGTCGGTATCAATCAGATCCAGGTGAATGTCATTGGACAATCGTAAAGAACATCCTAAAGTACTTGAGAAGGACTAAGGATCAATTCTTGGTATACGGCGGTGAGGAAGAGATCGTGGTAAAGGGTTACACTGATGCTAGCTTCTAAACTGACAAAGATGACTACAGTTCGCAATCTGGATTTGTGTTTTGCCTGAACAACGGAGCTGTGAGATGGAAGAGTTCCAAGCAAGAGACGGTTGCGGATTGTACAACATAGGCCAAATATATTGCCGCATCTAATGCTGCAAAGGAAGTTGTGTGGATCAAGAAGTCCATTTCTGAACTTGGAGTGGTTCCAAGCACTGGTGATGCAATTGAGCTATTTTGCGACAACAATGGAGTAATTGCACAGGCTAAAGAACCAAGATCGCACCAACGTTCCAAACATATTCTACGGTGCTTCCATCTCATACGAGAGATCGTACAATGAGGAGATGTGAAGATTTGCAGAGTACCTACAAAAAGCAATGTGGCTGATCCGCTCACAAAAGCACTTTCATAGCAGAAACATGACGGGCTTGTTTGATCACTTGGATTGAGATTCATGAGTGATTGGGTATAAGTGCAAGTGGGAATATGTTGGTATGTATGCCCATAGAGACTATCATTCGATGATTGTAATGGGATACTATGTAAATGATTTGTAATACTACATTGATCATATCAATAAAGGCAAGTTTCCAATCTATATGTTTGTGTTTTATATTGTGAGATGACCATAAAACTTATAGATGTCTATAGAATAATATACTCAATAACATATGTCTTCGGGTTGATGACCTGAACAGTGAGATCATATGTATGCTAAGAGTATGTATTCTTGTTTTGTCCCTAATCGGTTGTTATTATGGAAATATCCATAGACATCAATAATACATAAGATTAGAATGTATGTTGGTTGATGGAAGAATCTCATTATCCATGATATGGAGATATCAAACCAAATACATAGATACTTGTTAGAGAACAGTGTATCGGATAGACCCACCTTGAGAGTGACACATGGATACCATGATTGGTAGTTAGAGTCACATCCCATAATGATGGTGGTGATTGTGGTTCTTAGACCTGAAGTCACTACACTTATCACATGTCGTTCGGTGTACTTTGACATCATCCACCGTGGTCCTGAATAAGGATTGCCATAAAGATGGTGCTTGGGTGCACTGTGACACATGGGGATGACTGTGAGTGATGTAGATGGAATTTGTTCTTCCTACGGGAGTTTGATATTTTGGCCACTTGATAAGCGAGACTGAGAAATGCATGGCCATGCTGATGTGAGTCAATATGTGATATTAAGCTTACATATATCTCAGATAGTCTGCTCTAGTTCAAGGAACATGGATTGAATGTTGAAAAGGATAACAATTCCATGGCTCGAGTTCAATCCGGATATCAGTGACAAAAGAACTATACAATCATTGTAACACCAGTCATGTATGATAGGTCAAGTTGTTCTACAACTTCTCCAATTACTTTGGTGGCAATGAAGTCTTGCTAGATACCAATCATTGCTTGTGAAATCATAATATGATTATGGATATCACTGCCAACGTAATTTGGAGCCTACCGGGTCACACGCATAGGATGTGTTGGCATAGGAGTATAATTGTGAATTTGATTGGAATTTCTCCGAATCACATTGATTACTAAAATGTTTATGTAATGGATTAGAATATTATTGGAGTGATTGGCTCTAAGTGCAAGTGGGAGTCTGTTGGTATATGTATGCCCATAGAGCCATCCCAAGCGATTGCATGGAGTCGGATATTAATTAATCAATTAATGTGATTATTTGGTTAATTAATGAATTCCAGAATATTCTAATTAATCCACGAGCGTTTTAATTAACGCAACGTTTTTGTTTACCGATGGGTTTAGGAAACCCTACATCCCTTCGTATCCTATTTAAAGGAGGATTGATGGCTGATATCTATATAAGATATCGAGATATGCTTTTAGTTTACGCTCACGCACGTAAACCCTAGCCGTCATCGTCCTTAGGAGAGAAAGGAGAGAAACGCGCCGCTAGCATGCCACCGTAGAGACATACTCCTTCTCGCCGGTTTGGGAAGCACGACGTGGAGTTCCGTCCATATGTGTGGACGAAGTAGAGATGCAGACGCCTTGAAGCCTGCGATCAGAGGACGTAGACGACCACCTGTACGCGCTACAAGCGGCAGACATCACTTCTGCAAAGGAACGCCGCCGGATCAACCTGCGACAACGAATGGGAGAGAAGTTCCGTCCGTGTAGACAAGCAGCATTGCACCGTCGTATAGCGGGACATCGCCGGACTTGCTCCGCGATAAGGTATATCTCGTAAACACTCCTTCCAAATACGTTGTTTTCGACGAGATCCTATTTTGGATTGCGTGGATTTTATTGCTTCTGCCACACATGTTTTCTCCACAAAACCCAACAATCTATACATCGAGCTAGCCTGGTCATGGTGTTCCCTCAAACACATGAGTATCAAGATCATTCTGCGGGTCGCAGTGTTGAAAACCTTAGCCTGGAGTCATGGTCCCCTAGTCTGTGACCACAACAATGATCTCTTAACCTAGACTGCAACTGCGGTGTCACTTGTATCACCAAAAGACCGCAGGTTGAGGTCCCTATAAACAAATATGAACTTAACAAAAATTTCCTAGACAATTGTAAAAAAATTAATTACTGTTAAATCAAATATAAACTAATTCATTGTAAAAAAATTATAGAATGTCTTCTCCCACGACTAGCGACTCCATCTACAGGAAGGTAACATCTTTGAAGGAGGTAGAAGAGATAGTGGTAAGTGTGACAGTGGGACTGAAGAAAAACACATCTCTGCTAGTAGCAAAAAGGATTGAGATGCAGCTGTGACTTGAACAGTACTAGAGGATCTTGGGTCACCAAACACCGGAGGACTCTCCACAAGGCACAGATCAAATAGAACAAACAAAGACCTCTGAGTATCAACTAGAAGAATCAGAGACCCGAGTTCAGGGAAAGAAAAAGAAAGCTACACCCAAGGAGACGAAGGGCAGCAAGAAGGCAAAAACAGTGGTCACTGAGAAACCAAGGGGGTAGGAGATAGAAAAATCCAACCAAGAGAAAGAAGTAATGGGGGAGATGTCACTAGCATATGGCAAACCCCCGTTCATGCCAAAGAACTTCGTACACCAGTCTATCTGTGACTGGATGTATCAGAACAATGTCTTCATCCCAACTAGGTATGTGGACATAGAGAATTTTAAGCAAATGGGAATCTAGGATAGGGTAATCAAATTTCTAAAAGGTGTGAATCTACACACATTATGCACATCTGAGGCTAAATCCTTCAAGAAGTTATCGGCATAGTTCCTATCTTCCCTAAATAAAATCCCCATGAGTGGAGAAGTAAGGAAGGTGGGTGGCGGAGATTACAAACTGGAGGTAAGGCTAGGAGGCGATCCTTACATGGTCACGGAGGTCATGCTGAACAAAATATTCATGAAGACAGAAGAAGAAGCCAAAGTCTACTCCGCCACCCTAGGGGAGAAGGAAGCAGTCAGCTATGATGGCCACCAAATGTGGGAAGAGCTGGCCGGCGAAGAAGAACACAACTCAAAGAACTCAAAAGCATCCCTGATCACCTCATGCTTCATTCGCACAATCTAGAAGATAATGGCTTACACCATTTACATGAGGTCTGAGATGGAAACAGCAAGCAAGGGAGACTTGTTTTGAATATGGTCGATGGTAAACAGAAAGCTAGTAAATATCAGAAAGATACTAATCAAATGTTTATTTACGACAGTGGGAGGAGAAGAAAGAAGGAATTTTGAATACTGTATGGGTGGTCAAATAACAAAGATCGCTCAATACTTTATGGATGCAGGAGAGATCCAAAAATATAAGGAGATAGAGGGACAATAAAAAATAGATATCAAATCCCTCATCAACACTAGGATTCTAGCGCAGAAGGGTGAGAAATTGTACTACAAGCAGAGTTGCTCAAAGAAGCTCCCCCCCAGAGATGGTGTTTTATGACGCCCACAAACTACGGCCGACCCAGGATGACATAAAGAAGATGTAATCTGGGACACTACAAACTGACACGAAACAAGTGTCTACAGTCGAAGAGAGCAGTGCCCATGCTGAAATAAAGGAGATGAAGAGCACAGAGCAGTAGAAGAAGCTAGCGGTTCAAAAGAAGAGGCAGATATCAAATACACCGACCATGCCAACCGCAATGCCAAAAGTTGCAGAACTACCAACCCCACTCGTCTACCCTTCTAGAAGAGATAATGGCGAATAAAGAGCCCCCACCTATGAAGCCACAAGAAGAAGCAACTACAGTGGAGCCCGAGGCAGAGAAAGAATAAGTCACAGTGGCTAGCCTACAACCTGACAATGAATCAAAGGCTGAGACGAAAGAACATGACTCCCAAGTTGTACTGGAACCAGAAGTCCACAAAGCCTATGTGGACCAACAAGAGCAGTAGAAGGAGAAAGAATAAGGTCCACCACCACCACCTCCACAACCAACAATACCAAGCACGTCAAAGACGCACATAGAACAACAGTTGCACCAACAAAAACAGCGTACACCCACTTTCGGGGGTGTACTAGGTAATAAATTTGATACCATGTGGGAACACATACATCAAACCACTGCACTAAATATGAATGTTACTTCCTCTATATCTGCTCTAACAACGTAGGTACAGGTCCTCAACGACAGAACTAAAGCACTCCCAGACCTCACACAAGAAGCATTAAGTAACCAACGAATGATAATGGGAGTGTTGAAGGCAATGAAGGAAGAGATGGAGGAGTTAAAGAATGAGAGGCATCCCATTCAAGCCGACAATGAACACATGTGTTGCGGATATGATGCGGCAATAGCCAGCCTAGAAGAAAAACACCAACACCTAGAAGAGGACCGCCGAAAATTCAAAAAAGAACGGGAAGAAATTGAG
Source organism: Alisma plantago-aquatica (assembly GCA_963693085.1). Taxonomy (NCBI): domain Eukaryota; kingdom Viridiplantae; phylum Streptophyta; class Magnoliopsida; order Alismatales; family Alismataceae; genus Alisma; species Alisma plantago-aquatica. Next base: position 1,050,305,114 of record OY856409.1, on the reverse strand, counting down.
GACCGGTGGAGGAAGAAGAAAACAAAGCGTTTGGCAAGCCCAGTGCATTCCTCATCGAGCCCCTCTAGCCACGACGACAACGCAAGAGGAATCGGAACGGGGGTTGAGATGTCACAGGAAGAAAATGCCAATGAAAAGACGGCACCAATTGCTGAACAGAAGAAGAAGAAGAAAACTCCACAACAACTGAGCTCCCCCAATGACAAAGACGTAACAAAAACCACATCATTGTCAAAGGAGCTCGATCTCAATAGCAACCCTGAAGAAGGAAAAGAAGGAACTGACAAAAGCAGTGGTAGAAAAGAAGAACAGCAATTGACCATGCCTACAAGTAAGCTAACACAAGAAGAATAACAAGTTGTAGCTCATTGAGAAGAAGTCTCAGTATCGATGACTGATTTTAGCACGACAGGGGCCGACGAGATTGAGAACATGCTGGCTGAGCTGGGCGCCAGTCTCGACGAGAGAAATGAGTTCCTCCTATTCCAAAGACACAATTAGCATAAAGACTACCTCTATGATGGAAAGACGGAGGCAACTCTGGCTGTGCTGGAAGCCGCCAAACTAGGCCAAACTTCTAAGGAAAGCAATATCAAAGAAAACATAGCTATAGAAGCTTCCTCAGAAGTATCAGAATAGGTGGCCACAACCCTACCGATAGTGAAAGAAGTGGAGCAAGTGGATACAACTATGCCAACTATCGAAGAAACTTCAGTACCTTTGACACACAAAGGAACATCTGACGACGAGGACGGTGGGTTGTCCACTTTCTTTACAAACGAGCTTGCTAGGGAGCGGAGTACGCCAGCTAAAAAAGAAACACTTGGAGTGGCTCCTCCCCTGTCATGCAAAATTAATGATATGGACATGTCTTCCGTATCACGGATTATGTACATAGATGTCCACATATTGATAGACATCCTCAACGACGATCTACCCATGTCTGACATACTGTATAATAACAAGGGTAGACATTTAACTAGGGATCACTTCCGAGGGATTTTCTTGAAAGAGGTGTGAGTACATAAAAGACTGTTTAAAGTGCTCTGCGCTACCCTCCTGGAGGAATTCCTACACACATACAAGCCACAGTCAGTTTTCAATGGGACGACACATCTGGCTAGCGTCCTCTACAAAAAAGACTACAAGGCAGCAGATGTCGCTGAGTTGAAGGAAGCAGTATGCAAAAGAGAAACAAGATGTGTAGTGTTTCCCATAAGGAATGTAAGGCATTGGGCACTAATCGTCGTGGACATATATGAGCAGAAGACGATGGTTCTCAACTACTACGTAGCCGAACTAGACAACACTCACTCATCTACAAAAGGAAAGATGCCAGAGATGCCCTAAAGATACCACTGTGTCTGCAACGAGCAATTAAAGAAGCAAATGACAAACTTTAGGGCTTCTAGAAGTTCTTCTCCATCAACAAGAAGGTCCCTCAAGAAGAGGTTGGCTCGGGGGATTGCACCTTCATAGTGATGAAAATAATGGAAGCCATCAACAAGGGTATTCCCCTGGAAGATCTAGATAATGAGGACCTACATGGACTGCGAGGTGTGTATTCCATGGAGGTCATCTACGATCGTCGCTTCTTTAGTGACCCAGTGATACCTTCAGAAGTTGTACCTCAGAGACTTTACAAAGATACCCCTCTTCCTGAAAAGGTGACTTGGAGGGAACAACCGAAGACCATGTGGGTCGATCCAACAGAGCCAGCCAGGGTTGGGGCTTGGAAAAAAGGTTGGAATCAAAGCACTGAAGAAGCTATAAAGCACACATTAGAAAATGAACCAGAGCAGCCTCAAGTAGTAGAAATCCCAGAAAAAAAGCCTTCAAAAGAACATCCTGAAGAGGGAGAGGCTGAAGAAGAAGACCCGGTTGATGTAAAACTGACCGGACCAGCAGGAGAAGTTACATCTTCTTTCAAGGACTTCGATAGATGGAGCTACATTAGCCTGTCTTTAGAAGAATTGAATACCATTATGAGGTCCTTAAAAGAAGATGGTTTACCGGAAGATGTCATCTTCCAGAGAGATGACATTTGTGTGCTAAAAGATGACCTCTGGGAAATGTTAATAACAGGAGGATATCTTTTAGTAAGCACAATGTCAGCTTACCAGGCACTCCTAGGTGACAACATGCCAAATTCTCACACGGCATACTTCCTGCTGGTAGATGGCATCTTGAAAGACAAACGATCAAGCAAAAAGGAGCGCCTGCAACAATGCCTAGCGACGTCCCTATCGAACTATGTCTTTCTGCCAATTCTTCATGCCAATCACTAGACTTTGCTATTTGTCAACATTGTCAAAAAGATTGCAATCCTCTACAATAGCTCAGATTCATCCTTTGCACTTAATAAAAAGACTAACATGATAACTGCAAAGACTCTGACAGAAGAAAAGGCCAACACATGCGTAGAGGTGATTGTTGATATGATAAAAATCCATGGCAAAGGGTACAATCATACAGCGGGCAAAGACTTCAAGAAGACATAATTCTACCACAGGAGCCCCCAGCAGATGCCCCTATCTAATGGCTGCAGCTTCTTCTGTCTAGCCTAGATGATGGCCCTAGCCAGTATGAATGCCAAGGTGGAGGGCATGTAGTACGAATAGTACCACACACTACAAGGAGTATATGCAAGCATGCTTCTCAAGTCCGAGTGGGCCTCCAACAACAACAAGAATGAATAAAGAGAGCCCGTTTATACGTCTCACTCAAATTTTGACACCCCGAGATGGGGTGTAGGATAAATTTGGGGTACGGGTCATAAACGGGCCAGAGAGGTAAATTTATTATCTTTTAACCTCTCAAAGAAATTTTCAAAAAAAAATCATAAATTTTTGTATGTACATATTCAGAATCTAGCCTTCTTTCCTACTAAAAGTTGTAGTACTTTCATCTTCGTAGAGAGAAATAAACGAGCAACATATATATATATATATATATACATGTAAAATGAGAAACATAGAAACACTGCTCTATCTCATTCTTGCAACCAGACATTCTACATGTGACAACCTTAACTCATGAAACCCTCAGAGACTAGAGAACTTCACCTAGCCATACTCCTGACCAACTACCCTCACCTGACGATTCTAAGCGGAAAATACTTATCTTCGTAGAGAGGGAAATAAATACAATTTTCAAAGAATATCTAAAAAGAGGCTTGGCCGCCCAGAAGACCACTTAAAAATCCCTCTCACCCAAGCTTGAAAGGAGATGTAAAAAGCCAAAAAAAATAAAATAATGAGAGTTGTGCCTGAAAAGATGTCAAAAGTTTCCACACGGTCGGTGTATTGCTGCACTCATGAATGCAGATATGTTGTTCCCATAAGTGGAATCTTGAAGCCAAGCATACCCACCTCCAATCCTGAATGAAATTCAGGAAACCGCCTGACTTAAAGTCAGAAGCCCAAAAAGGGCAACACTGTTTTTATGACAGTTGTGGGTGAGGAGTTGAGAAGGAAGAGGAAAACACTTGAAGCTTTAAGCCTACCCAAACACATTAGCATAGATCCAACTAAAAATAATGAAAAGGTGTGAAAGCTACCCCTCAAAAAAGATCTTGTATTAGTATGGTTATTACCTAAAGGGAAGGGGTGATAAGTTGAGAAGGAGGAACCTTATACGATTGAAGGCAATGGAAAGAAAATGAAGTTATGCAACTCATGTTGAGAGGGAGGATTGAGACCTCAAGGTTACATAACATACCACAACAATCTTGATGCAAGAATGAGATATTTCAGTCGTGTTAAGTTCAAAAATTTTTGTCACATAAGTTTGCTCTTTCTCTCTAAGTTTTCAAACCTACATTTATCCTAAGGACAAGCTTGATTCTAAGTTTGGGGGAGTTGATAATACTTTATTTTACGTACTTTTTTCATATATTTTATACCTCTTTTAGCATATCTTTTGCTAACTTTCTCCAAAATTTTAGCTTCTTTTTTCCAAAGACTTCACTTACACATCATTCCTTGGTTTCAGGTACATATATAGCCCAAGTCACGGTCATCACCTCAACTATGACCCATTCATGCAACAAGGACCATATCACCACTGTCGAGGTCTTTAACTGCCTTAAGATCGCAATCATTTACACTCAAGCCAGACCACGATCAGCTTGGAGGCCGCGATCATTGCCAGATCACGGTCAACTTGGAGACCGCGAGCCTTAAGCAAGCTTCTATCCTCGCTAGACCACGAGCCACATGCAAACTGCGACCAAGTGGGGAGACCTCAACCTTGACCTCTCCAATGCAATGCATGATTCAACCTCGACCATGATCCTTGCTATACTGTGAGCCACATGCAGACCGCGACCAAGTGGGGGAGCTCGCCTAACCACAACATAGGAAGAAATGGCAAGGAGACCATGACTGTGATCATGCCCCTCCCCAAACTAAACTACAATCATGGTCCAGAAGTTAAGTCAGTGGAGTGTGCCTATAAATAGGCCACCCAGCCATCTTGTCAAGAGATCAGATGATAGATCATATTTAGAAGTCCACGAAGTGCTACTGCATCCCAGACTCATTCCATTCCATCCCATCCACCTGTCTTGGATCTCTAAAGGCAGAAGATGAGGAGACAGAAGATTGAAGACTCCTTCTTTGAGAGGAGAAGATCGCCCGTGCCATTGATGTGCTAGATCCAGATCTGAAGAAGTATCATGTTGTATCATGTTCCCTCTCTCTCTGTCTAGATCTATCATTCCATTCCGTTGTACTTCCCTCCTCACTTCATGGATCTTCATGTATCTATCGTTCTGTAATGTTGTTATCTTGTCCGCAAGCATGAGCGGCTAAACACCTTAACTTAGGTTGGGAGTATCCACTAAGGCTCTCCCAACATGTATATTGTCTATTTTTGTTGAATACATATACTCTTGTCAAGATTATCTCCATACACCTATTTTAATGCTTCACTTGCATGCTTAGCTACCATCTTGTGATGTTTGATAGTTGATATTTTGAGAGAGTAATATCACTTTTATCATGTATTATAGAGTAGTACGAATGCACGAGAGTGTTGGAATGCTAAAGCTTTAAATCATATGTTATACTTTGTGGTCTACGTGTGGTCATCTCGAGAGAGAGGCTACCCTTAGACTTAAATCTATCCTCATCTCGAGAGAGAGTGGAATAGATACTATAGATGGTTGCTTGTAATCTTAATGGGAGTATACGAGAGAGAGAGAGATGATGTTGCATGTTAGAGAGGTGTCTTAGTAGGTGAAACCCGATCCGAGTTTCCTTCCATATACTTGTTTCACATTATTTTCATTTTTGTTTGTTCTAATTATCTTCAATTTACTTTCTTTATTTTTGTTTTGAGTGCCATTGTTCCTTAGGGAACACCCCTTAAAATACCCTCTTTATCTGGAGTATAACAGTGTTAGATTTTGTGCACTTAACACTGCCAACCTTGTCCCTATGTTCGACCCCGATCGCTACATCCCCGTTTATTGTTGTGGCAGCCTGAGAGTCGGGTTATCTCTTTAAAAGTCCGACTACTCTAAATTTGCTCCTTTTGGACGTGTGATTTAGGCTGGTCAGTTATGTGACCTAATTTCATGATATATGATTATGCGGCACAACTTTATTATTTTATTTATGGCAAGTATCTCTTTTGTTCTTATATATTTTTTGTTCATCTCTTTTGATGCCCACCTGTGTAGTCCTTATCTTTTTCTATGGGAAGCATTGTTTACTTGATGTCTTTTAATCCACATATTTCTCAATTCTAATAAGCACATACTAGTTTTTTCCTGATGTCATCTATTTTGTCCTCTTTCTAGGGTATGCTTCCAGCTTAAGGAGGATATGGCATGCTGACATGGACCTAGCTTAAGGAGTTGATACTTGGAGACAAACTTGATATGGTTTAGATTTCCCTCTACTGGGTCCTTATGATGTAATATCCATGTAAACTCAATATGGTAGACGATGATGTACTTTTGTAAAATTGATTATAGTCATATTTTATATTTTGTTTCTATACTTTGGTCTTTTGTATACTAATATTTGAGATTTGAAAATCTTACACCTATTTTAGCATGCCTTGAGTGTGTTTGGAATGGATGTTTTATTATTCAAATTTTAGTAGGGAGTGGATCACCTTTGGGTCCCAATCCTAACAACATGGTATCAGAGCCCATGGTAGTTGGAATCTGACTATTTCATTTTTGTATCCCTAATTAGAACCTTGCCTTACATAGTCACCCTCTAGGTGAGATGTTTACCTTAGAATTGACCTACAATGTTGTGATGATGAAAACGTGATATGAGGTGCACATTATAATCATGTTTAGTACGCCCTTATGTGATGAGGTTTTCAGATGATCTTACCCTACCATATAGGTTAATGGTGACATGTATCTATGGATGTTGTGATATTTGACTTGAGGATCAAATTAGGTTATGAGGATGAGGAAGTGGTAGTATAAGTAGGTCTTCTTATGGAAATTGTGACTTGGTTATCGCATTGATTTTGGGCCCTGGTTTCAGTTTTCAATCGCAAAAGTTTTTATATCAAATTATTTTTCCTTATAATAGTATATGTACAAAAATAACATTTTCTATATTTTATTGAGGTTTTCTTGAGCTAAGTCACAATGAAGTGATATGTGGAGAAACCCCAAAATTAGTTAGAATAGAATCATAACCTTAGTTTTTTCTATGAAGAAGTGACTAGGAATATGTTGAATAATATAAAGGTTAGTTGACCTATCCTTTGTATCCATTTGAATGTTGATGTGAACCTTAGGGTTGTTAGGTTATAGACACAAGGACCTAAAGCACAACCCTAGGCTGATAGGACATGTTAGTTAGATGCTTGACCAAAGCACAACATAAAAAGTATTCACAACTGAAAATTCATATGAAACCCTAATATATTTATAAGTTATTTATTTTGACTTATTAGGTTAAACCTTTTAAGGGGTGGAGAGTAGTTGTTTTATAAAGTATGGGTGATAGGATTTTGAAGACAAAATCCTTTAAAGGGGTGTAGTATTGTAACAAATTGAAACCTAACCTCTTGACCCCGATCTTATACCTTGGAGGATAGAAAGTTTGATTCTTTAGAGTTGGCGAAACAAGGATGAAGACATACCTAAAACAAGTTAATTAAAACCCTAATATGTTAATGCATGAGTAAATCACCCAAACATATTTACATGAAAACAAATATAACCTAATATTCTCATATTAGTCTTTAGACCAATCAAGGTACATAAAATATGTCACATGAGATAAATGATGAATATGTATGACTTCGTGCAAGATAATCATACATAACCCTTTTGGTGGTGATATGAAGTTTTGGAACACAATTGGAAGAATACTAGTACTAATGATGAAATAATATGATAACTAAAATAATAATGAGCCATAAATTTAATTGTGACATGTCTTATAAAAGGAAATCTCAAAAGTGAAATCTAATGTGGAAATCATTTTCCTTGGGTCCCAATTAGCTTGGGATTCAATTTTTACCTTATTAGCACAATAATAATTATCCTATTTTATTTTAGAAAAGGATATATGGGGTTTTCTCCAAAATATCATATAAATAGTTATATGACTTCAAAAGAGAAAACTAATCTCAAATTCGTAATGTACATGTTAAATTTAGCCTATGTGTGAATTTTCATCTAATTTGGACAACCTTAAATGTTTAAATGTAATTTAGGAGAGAAAAAGTGTGTAAAAGTCCTAAACATTAAATAATGTGATAAATACACCCAAGAGAGAATTAATGGCAAAATCATATTCCATATGTCAGAGTTTTCTTGAAGGTGAAATTTCATATTAATTGAGTGAAATGAGATGACTTAAATATATTTGGAAAGAGAAAATATGATTTTCTTTAAATGAATTAAATAAAATAGCAAAAGTCTCCAAAAGGGAAAGATAATGCCAAAATCGTATTCTACATGACTTATTAGCTTAAGTGAAAAAGTTCATTTTATTTGGAGTTTGTTTGCACCCTCAAATTAAAGAAAGAGAGAAAAGGAAATAATATACATATGTCATTTTATTTGAATTCCGATTTGTATGACATTCCTTTTATTTTTCTTGTCACATAGATTTTCTCATTTTGTTTTATGCATGACCTTCTTTTACCATTAGATCTAGATCCCAGGGGAGTTGTTTTCTCTCCTACCTTTGCCCCTTTCTTCTCTTTTGATTAGGGAAAACAGATTGTGCCTGATTCTTTCTCACATATCTCTCATAACTCCAACTAATTCTCTCTAATTCCACCCCCTCAACTTCTACTCTTATTTACAAATTAGATGATCCTATAAATATAAAGGTTTCGGGCATCATCGACTTATTCCCAACTTGTCGTCCTTATTCCCATGTTCTTCCCATGTTCCTCCTCTATCGTTTCCTTTTCTCTACTCCTTGTGTCTCTGTACCTTTGGACCCCTATAAAACTAGTGTTTCTCATCCTCCAGACTCTCCTACACATGTTTCCTCCTTCCTTTCACATTGTAGCCATGTATGTGATGATTCCCTCGATGTCGTCTCCTTTGTAGGTATGCAGGGATCCCAGTGGCAATGCTGAGACCTTCCACATGTCTTGGGAGGTATCAGAATCATGACTCCTTGGCCTTAGGAGTATATGTGTATAATAGTGCCTTCCAATTTGAGGTATGCACTTTTTCCCCTTTTCCACAGACCATGACTGATGTTGTTCCTCGTGTTGGAATTTCTCATCTCTGACATCACTTTGTTGAGGTTCATCATGCTTTGGCCTTGCCTCAACTTTGGACATCCTCTAAATACATAGATTTGGTTGTGTTTTCCTTATATCCCAGTGTTTGTGCCTCATCTGCTCTGTTGACCTTTGCCGACCATGGTAGGTAGAAACATGGGTGATGTCAGGTATTCTTGTAAACCATGTGTCATTGTCTGATTCCGTCCTAGAATAGAGACTACAATGTCAATGTTATTCTTCGATAGGGTGCATCCAGGCCAAAGATTGGATTTTGGTTTCCTATCGTCAAGTTGTTGCTCATGTTTTGAGTTTTGGTTCTCACGGATGAACCAAGAAGATGAATGTCCAATGTTTTCCAAGCATGCCTTTTGCTTCATTTATGTTTTTCATGCCGCTGTTGGAAAAGTCATCCTTTCACTTATGTTGTGATCCAAGCTATGTGCCTTGGTCCCTGCATGCTCGGGCCACATGGTCGATTCTTATTGGGCCATGTCATTTTGCTACTTAAATCAAATATGTTTTGAAATCAATGCTTTATTCTCTATCCAATGGTACAATTTTCATCACTTAAATAAAATAGGATAAATGCATGATTTTAATGGATTATCCTAATTGGTTATAATTTCACAAAATTCATAACTAATAATCTACAAGTCAAAAAATAATATATAATATGTTATGAACTTAGAAAAATATATCTTAAAATTTGACATGGTTTTTATAACCTAATTCACAGATAATAAAAAGGTTATTTTTAGGGTTTTGAATAATTAATGTAAATCTAACCCTAATTCCACACACATGATTAATAGGATCTTTGGAGACCTAGACTTGGATCTAGGACTGACTTAGGACTTATTTAGACTCTGAAGTGAGGTATGTTTGTCTCCCCAATTATTCGATATTGAGAAAACATACTAAATTATCACTCTTTTGATATCCCACACAATATCTCTCTTTGAGAATTTATTCCATGTGAAATATTCTACTTGATTCTGATATTATGATCATCCTATTTTGTTGGACTTTCTTTTGACTCCAACTCATGCTTTTATTCTTGTTGAAACCCAAACTTTTCCCACTTTTGTGGTTGATGTTTATATTCTCCATTTATGTGATGGCAATCTTGTTTATTCTGACTATACTTTTTACTTGCTTCTACATTAAGCATGTTATGTGATTCATTAGCCCTATAGTAGTGCAATTGCTTTGATTTTCTGGGTTATGTGCCCTTATTATATTTTTGGGATGGAGGTTATGTGCCCCATACCTGGGTTTTGTGTCCAAACTTTATATATTTAGAAGTTTGGTTATGTGACATTCTCTATCAAGCTTCAAGTTTATGAGGCTTGACTGCCATTTTCTTTATATTGGTCTAGTTCTTTGCTTATCTCACATGCATGCAGGTTAATGATGGGTTATGTGTCGTAATTTCATGATATGTGCTTATGTGGCTCAACTTTATTGTTTTATTAGTGAAAGTATCTCTTTTGTTCTCATATGTTTGCAATTCATCTCTCTTGATGCCCACTTGGGCAAACTTTATCTTTTTCTATGGGAAGCACTGTTTACTTGATGTCTTTAAATCTATAGATTGCTCAATTCCATTTTAGTATGCCCATGCCAGCTTTTTATTGATGTCATCTATTTTTCTCCTCTTCTTAAGGTATGATTCTAGCCCAAGGTTAATGACGTAAAGGACATGGCATGCTGACATGGACCTAGCTTAAGGAGTTGATATTTGGAGACAAACTTATATTTGGTTTAGATTTCCCTCTTTTGGATCCATATGATGTAATATCCATGTAAACCCAATATGGGAGATGATGATGTACTTTTGTAAAATTGATTATAGTCATGATTTATATTCCACTGGTATACTTTGGTCTTTTGTATACCATTATTTTAAATTTGAAAATTTTACACCTATTCTAGCACACCTTTTGAGTGTGTTTGGAAAGGATTTTTTTTCTTCAAAATTTAGTAGGGATTAAATCCCCTCTGGGTTCCACTCCTTACATTTTATGATTTAAGTATTATGTTTTTATTTATATATTATTATGATGGATACATAATGGAATGTTAAGTCCCGATGCATGATGAGGATTTGTTTTAATTTTGTGGAAAAATTCATTTTATGGTGAGGAGGATGTAACAATCTAGTTTTGCTCTCTCCTACAACTATGCACATCTTCAATCATGATATACTCAATTTCATTCAATTTCCTCCCTCATCATGCATTGTATGTTTTGGAATCACATATTCCTCAATGAATAAGTTATGATGGCTAATTATAATTTTGAACTCAATTAACTAATGTTGAGTGGGTTATTAAAGTTGAGGAAGTTTAATTTTTTGAGACCATTCGACATCCTCATCTTGATCAAAAAAAATCATAAATGAATATAGGAGGAAATTTGTGATCCAATGGTGAAGATTTCACCCAAATCGGAGTATCAGGAGAAAGAAATGTCTTATGCAATTTGCCTCCTTTTATCCCATTTTTCTTCTTATTTTTCCTTCTTGGGCCATGACCCTTTGTTCCTCTCTTGAGATGGCCTCCTTAATGCCCAAGAATGGCCCACTTCTTCTTTTCACCCACACCCATGAATCATAGGATCCATGTTTGTGGACTGTCATGCGAAGATTCAATGGACCCTAGTCATTTGCTTCCTTGCATTGGTGCCATGGTGCCCTGAAGAGCTCAACTAAGCAAGTGGCATGGTGCTATAGTGGCTTCCAGTCCCTATCAATGTCATGAAAGTCCTCCATTTGTCCTCCCATCCTCCCTCCCACTCTTTCCTAGTGAAATGGACCTTGGTATAGGTATGACACCCCCTATTATCCATTGCGGCTGTAGGGCCACAACCATGGTGGTTTGAGTGGTCCACAACATCCATGAGTATGATTATAAGCCCATGGAGTTATCCAGCCTTCACCCTTTGTTTTCCCTTTCTTCCTACACCCTCTCGAGCACTAGTTCACCCTCAACCTCTCCCTTTTCTTCATCTGTCCTCAACATCACCCCCGCATTTGAAGTCATGGGGTTTATCTCCCTCATCCTCATTGGTTGTAGGTAAGGCTAGCGAGAGGCTTGCGAGTCCTAGCCACATCTAGTAGGCCATGAATCGCAACTTATGGTACCCTGATTCCCTTTTTGGGTCTAGATCTAGTGAGATTTCTCCACTTGGGCATGAGGAAGATGATGATCTGAGGATCGTTCGTAACCCAAGATCTCCACCCACCAACATATTTGACTAGTCAAGTTTGACCATGGGCTATGAATTGGTTTGTGCCACATCATGCTCACATGGACCGCCATCCTCTCTCTATCTCTCTCTCACCGGCCCAATTACATGGTATAATCTATGTTAGCACATACAAATGTGTGCCTTCCTCTTCCAAAAAATATTAAATCATTCATAAGCCAAATCTATCATATTATACTTGAAAAGTCATCTAGAGAACCAGATATATCCAATTGACCAAGTTTCAGAGCCTTGTTCCACATGTATCTCATGTTATTTTAAAAATAGCATCAAATTGATCTCCTTAAATAAATCTAATGATTATTATGTTCAACCATGTCATATAATGACCCCACCTTCTAAGATACTAATAAGTAACTTATGATACCTTGTGTTATTGGAATCAAATTTGTTAATACTTAGCACTATTACTGACCCTAATCTATGAAATGAACCATGAAATATGTGGAATATGGACTTTAATGCTAATGACCATTAATTTGATGCTCAACTTGATTGTATGCACTCCAAATCATTAACCTTATATATTTTTAGATCATTAACCTTATATATTTTTAACACCTAAATGCCTTATGGATCAATATTGTGCCATATTGAGACGAAGTGACCTAAACATGACATCAAATGTGATTTAATATTCATGTTGCTAAAATTGAGATCTATTCTTGTAAAAATTTCACCCTAATGGTCACCGATTCTATTTGATGTATTCAAATCAGTATGATGACCACCATGCATAATATTGACTCCATATGGCTCAAATTGATGTTATGATGATAAAAACACTAATCTTGTTCAAACGTTTTGATTTCCCCACTAAGATCCACGAAACCAAATTTAAAATCTTTGATATTTCTAGCATGTTTCACCCCGAGTCACAATGATATATGATGTAGTATGTATCTTGATGATTAATATTGCATGAACTTTAGAGATCTTAAAATCAATCATTATATAAGATGGAACTTAGATTAGGTGAATCATCCTCCCTTGATCAATATGATTAAGATGGCCTAATCTTGTTGGTGTTAATCATATTACCCTTGCTTGTGTTCTGAGGTACTATTTTCAAATATCTAAGTCAAATATTGTAATATTGTTATGTAAGCAATGCTAATAATCAAGGTATGCTTTTATCCTCCTATTAGCTAGACTAGTGGTATTGAAAAATTGCTTCTATGTGTGTAATATAAAATGATTGGATTTATAAACTTGTTTGTGCTACATGTTACCTAAGACTGCTATGTTTTGATCTTAATATTTGATTTTGAACAAAGATGTCCATATACAACCTTATGCACTTGTATGTATTCTTAGGGTAAGGACACAAGGCTGGGTGTTCTAGTTGATATATCAACTAGGGCAAACTGTGTTGATAAAGATATTAGTTCATTGTGTAGGCTTTGAGTACCCTAATGAATAGGGTAGAGCTTGAGGTTTAGTCTTATAGTTTGTCAAGTTGAAACATGGTGCATACTTAGCATTGGTTTGAATGACCCTCTCAGACCCCTTCCTTTGAGAACTTGGTCAAAGGTCTTATGATATTGTTGGTATAATGGAAGCAAACTTAAAACACACTTGCATATTAATGGGAAACTCTTTAATGTTTTTTCTTTTTTCTCATTATTATATTAATCATTTTCCAAGCAATATATATTCTATTAATACTATAATTATAAATGCTTGTGTAGCGTGCTTAGAATAGTTATGTTGACATGTACCCATTTTATGATTTTAGGTAACATGTACACTACGAATCCAATACGATGATATTCACTTCCATTGTAATATGGTAATATTATGGTATTATTTTTATGATATATAATGATATGCAAATGAAATTCAAATGGTTGACATATGGGACCTAATCTCTTTCCAAGTATTAGTATAGATTTCTTTTGTTATATCTTGTTGTTGTTTCTTGTTTTATTCATGCATATTTTATGTGATCCTTTCTTTGAAAAGATTCTTAGGTCCTATCACCTTTGGTTGTCGAGCCACTAGGAGTGAGGATATGGGTAACAAACAACCTCTTGATAGTTCTTATTCTTATATCTCATGACGAATTACTTTCACTCATGCTCCTAAATTCCCTTTTCCAGAACAAGCATCAATATTTTGGGACTTTGCACTGGCAGAAATTTCACTACAAGTAAAAAAAATCTTGCAAAACCTCATTATTCCCGATTCACATAACACTTAATGATATTTTCTTTAGTCCAATGATGATTTCAAGCATTTTGTACCTTGATGCCCCAAATTTTGGACAATCTTTCAAAATGATATAATCTTTTTGAAATAATACACAATCACTCGGGCATGCATGTATCTTCTAAGCCTTCATTCCCATTGGACACAATAATGTTTTATCTATTTAATAAATCTTGAACGAGTATCTAGGCCAATAACATACATGTCTATTTAGGAATCATGGTTTAGGGTTTAGGGATTAGGGTTTTAGGGTTTAGGGTTTAGGATTTAGGATTTAGAATTTTAGGTAAATGCATATCAATTTCAGTTTATGTCAAGTCAATTTACATAAAATCATATCAAGTTAGTGTATTAATTTTTAGGTGTGACTTTTATCCATACAAAAGTTGAATTGATCAATACACCCGATATATAAAATAAATGAACATTCATCACAAATGTATTTATATTATTATATATTGTAGACTAATCAAAAAAGTAATTAAACATACATTTTTAATTCCAATTAGATTGACTGGACATTCTGCATCAGTTCCAATTATACAAAAAATGTAAAACAAAGTAAAAAAATATTATACATAAAATCCAATTATAAAAATATACATATAATGTAATTATACAAAAAGAGAAATGCAAAAAATAAAGCAAAAAGGTATGCATATACCTTAAAATAGAGGTCAGTAGCAGCTAACGTTGAAGTGTCAAGCTAGCACCAACCACAGTAGAGGCAGCAATAGCAGGGGGAAATGGTAGTAGTAGTAGTAGCAGTATCAGTAGAAGTAGCAGAAACAGTGGTAGTAGAAATAGTAGAAGTAGTAGAAACAACGGCTAGCATCAGTAGGGAAAAAAATGTCAAAAACCAGTTGTAGCAAAGCATAACAACAACAACAATGTCCATATTATAGGCGACAACGAAGGCAAGAAACAGATGGATGGGTTAGTGCAAACAATATGATCACCTGGGAATCATCAGGTAATCATCGAGGAAGAAAGGTTTCATGTAGAGATAGAGTGAAATGGGAGAAAGGTACAAAATGTGGGTGTTCTTAACAAACCTACAACATCAATTCTCAGGTAGAAGATGACATTGTATATGAAATGAAACCTAGGTTTCTAATATTATATCATTTTTTATTTGAAAATGATGTAATGGTGAACCATTTCTACCTAGTTACATGAAAAACACCGACGGTATACTTTTGTAAAACTCAGACATACCACATCAGTTTCTTTTGAAAAATCGATGTAAAATGTTGATTTAGAGGGAATAAATATTTCATGGGAGGATTACAATGTCAACTTTATCCCACAAAATTGACGTCATAATTAATGCTATTTTGATTTTGATATTTTATGTCAGATTACGTTACCAAAATTGACATCAAAGGATTTTAGAGGGAAATTTTATTTATAGGTTGCATATCTAGGGAGGTGTCATGGAACTATTTATTACTCAAATCCAACCTACAAATTAATAGAGTGTCAGTCTGAAGGTTTTGAGTGTCTGTCCCTAGGATGGTAATATGAAAGTGTGTATGCAGAAGCATAAAAGATTAACATATATGAACAAATATAAATATGAAATCATTAATGTAATCTCAACATTCAAAAAGTATTACATGAACACTTTCTCACCAACCAACTTCTCCCAACTATTCTTTGAACCTAAAACATGTGTGAAACAAGCAGGTCAACAAACAAGGTGTTGAGTATATGGTAGAAAGATACATATATTTAAGGTTTGCATAATTTGAAATATTTTCATAAGCAAGAAAACAAGAACAAATGAGTTAAGTACTTAGCAAAATGAGTACCATGCTTTAGGTCATTTTACTCCAATTATACCGACATTAACAAGTATCATACGACCTTTTACCAGCTTCCCGTTGGAGGGGTTTGTGAGGGTGCTTAAGTACCAATGTTAATAGCTAACCCTATTATTGACAAGGTCTATCCTATCTTGACAAACCAAGTGGGATGTTTGACCTTGTGTTCTTATGCTAAAATACAAGCAGGTGCACAAGATTTTTTGATGGATTTCTATATTATGTTTTCAAGTAAGAATCAATGAGATAAATCATCAGGTACAATACTATAATACTACATGGGAATATTCGAGCAAGTGGACAAGCTCACATACATATCAAGGTTCAAGCAAGAAAAACATGATCATATAATAATCTAAAGCTTGAACCAGATTGTAGATTCTTAACCTATCCTTGAGGATCTATATCTCAAGAAACACCTAGTTACAAACAAGATTACATGCATGTATTAGGTTCCCATCATTAATCCCTAGCTAGTTCCATTTTAGGCTTTTGGCCAAGTTAGGTTCCAAATATCTTACTCATGAATTTGATGATCTACTATTGATTTAGAGTCTATCATGAAGGTATGGCTCAAGTTCCAAGTCATTTTGAGGTTCCATCTATTTTATATGAGAATTACAAGGTCTATGTCACTTGTTACATTTTAGGGTCAAAAGACTCACAATAGGACAAACAAGTTTAAGGATCATCAAGAAATGAGAACCAAGCATAAAAGGAGGCTTTTTTGAGAAATATTAGATTCAAAGTTAGGTGGATGTCCCCTAGGGTCTAGGTATCATTAACCAAAATGGTATCAACACATCAACATACATGCAAACATCAAAATAGTTTATATGCCATTAAGGTTCAACATGTGACCTTGTTGGAACATCCATATCAAATTAATAATAAGGTAATATGTTTCATTATTTGAGATGAGATACATAATATTAAGGTCCACAATAAGATAAGATAGACACAAAGCAAGCAAGCCATGGGTGTCACACTGGGTCAACATTAGTGGACTTAGAACCACATACACCATCATATAAAAACATAGGGTGGACATAGACATTAGGGTCTCCAATCATCATGATGTTACTTATTTCAAGAGTAGAGAGGTGTTTAAAGCACACATTACTTCAAAATAATCATTTGAATCAAGAATAGATATACATCATCAAAAGGTGTTACATACATGCATACAATCCATAGGGGGAAAGGATAGAGAAAATAGGGGAATCATGGGGTGGCATTATGTCACTGAGAAGTATATGGCTACTAATTTCAAGTAGGGTGACATTCAAAGTCATTTTCAATCATGATAAGAAAACTTAACCAAGATTCACCATTAAGGCCTAAGTAAGAATCATACATTTGCATTAAGGTCACTCAAGGTACATGTTAAATGATAACAACTTCCATAGTGCATAAAGTTCATTAAGGATATTGATTTTCATATTAGTAAGTAGATTGAGCATCAAGATCCAATATTTAATCATAATCATGCATAAACATAGTCAACAATGTCAAATATCACATATTTTAAGATAATAACATTATAAGTATATTCAAGGTTTGAAACCATATCCAAGCTTTGTACCTCATTGAGTTGATCAATTTGATATATTTTTTCACCTATTTTGGCCTTACGATGAGGAAGACATGTATTTTGAATGTTTTGTATCCAAATTATAGAGAATACTATTTATGGTGTTACATATGATTATTAATCAGCTGATGAGGAGGCTATCTAGGATAGTGGATCCTCAATCTAGTGGATGGCCCATGAGCACTACTATCCTACACCTTTTTGGGCCCATGTCATAGTGACCCAGATGGACTCCAAGTGGACTATGGGTCAATGGCTTTCTCGACCCATTCACCCCCTCATGTCCCCTTTTGTCTTCCTTGCTAGACGGCACATACATAGAGGTTGATTCATGTGTTACTGCTCACAGGAGCAGCCTGGAAGAGGCATGACACACCTGAAAAAAAGCCCACCAAGAGGCCAACTAGACCCCTCTCGACATTTCAGACCACAACTTACGGGTTATTTGCATCCAGGGTGAAGTAGGGGAAGAAACCTCCAACTGGAGGTGTGGTGGAACCATCGTGGAGGTAGGGAACAAAAAAGAAGAAAAGAAGAGTTCTCCATTACATGAAAATAGAAGGAAAGAGGGGGTAAACAAATGAGTAAAAATGAGTCAAATGGGGTTTCAATTTCACAAAAGGAGCCAGAATGGAGGGGATTTTTTGCTCTTGCGTAGGGCACACTATAGAAGCTCTATAGTGTACAGAGAAAGGTAGAAGAGAACCTCATAGATGTTGGATTGAGGGGGGAGGATCCATGGGATACGATATGAGGTCTGAGGTGGATCATTCCCATAAAAGACGGTGGGGAGAAACACAACCCAACACATGGGTTGCACACCCAATTTTAAGACCAATTAGGTCAAAAACCAATAAATCAAGAAAATCCAAGCAACTTTAAAATTCCATAACTTGGGATACCAAGGTAAGATTGGGGTGACTTTTGTATCATTGGATTCACAATTGAAAACTATACAACATGAAGTGAATTACAATAAGATCGTACTTATTATTATCGGTTTTAGTTGCAATATAGTGATACATATTAAATAATGAAACTTAAATTAACTATGCCAATCAATGTCACACATTGAATCACTAGGTATAATGTGGTAAAATTAAGTCATTCAAGAATTCAAACCATGGAGTTGATATCTAGTCAAGTATAAGGGTCATTAGAATAAGAGAATGAGAATATGAGAGGAGAGAGGAAGTTAGGTTCTCACATGAGATTATTGCATCAGATTATGTGAAACAATGTGATATTTTAGAATCCCAAAATATTTTGGAATAAATACACATGCTACTTTCTAATTATTGCTATAGATTAAAAAGCACATAGTAAAAAATGTGGTACCCAAAATTTTCCCTCGATGGACACTGTCAATTCGTAATAACAGTTTTGTCTTTGAAACCAACATTGAAGTGTTTTTAGTATTCATTTGAAAATCTAACATCACACCTATTGACTCTAAAGAAAAAATATTTTAGTGTTGAGATGCTACATTATTAAAAAGGAAAATTCAACATAAACTTCTAAACAATATAAAAAGGGTGGTGATACAGGACAAATGTGTCATTATTATATTTCTTTTGCTTTTGTTTTGTTATTAGGTACTTAACTGTAATTATCTAGTTAGATGCACTTAGTTTCTTGTTTATTTGTTTTTTAGTTCGATATTGTTATAACCTCAATTTTTATTGTATTCATTGATATGCAATTTTGCAAATAAAAGGGATTTGAATGGAATTTATATGATTTGTTTTCAAAGAATGGATTCCTTTGTAAATTTTTCCTTGGATGCATGTTTCGTGGTTTATACTATTTAATAATCCAATGATGGATAAAAAAATAGGATAAAATAAATCCCATAATAAGTAAAAGGGAAAAAGAAATAGAAGATAATTGTGTGCCTATGAAAAAATTGTGTAGAATTCTCTAGAAAGTGGCATGGATGACCACTATTGACTGGTTTTTGGTTTCACATGGTTTCTAATAAGAAAAGAAATCAAAATGAAGAAGAAGAAGAGCAAAGAA
This sequence comes from Alisma plantago-aquatica, assembly GCA_963693085.1. Classification (NCBI taxonomy): domain Eukaryota; kingdom Viridiplantae; phylum Streptophyta; class Magnoliopsida; order Alismatales; family Alismataceae; genus Alisma; species Alisma plantago-aquatica. The sequence goes on along the minus strand of OY856409.1, from coordinate 1,050,285,461 downwards.
GAGAAAATATGAATTGTAAATGCATAAAATATGCTTTATAAGTGGATGACTTGCATGTCAAGGAAAGTATATTTTCTTTTCGAGTTTTGGTCTCAAACTTTGGCCACGAGTGCATTATAGACTTTTAATTTGAGAGGTAAAGAGATATTTGTCTTTCCGAGAATGGAAACACAATGTTATTTGATTTAACCTTTGTATACCTATAAATAATGGCAAGAAGAAGATAATTTTAGAAATTGGGAATAAAGTGTCATATACTTATGGGAATTATGTAGTGGCTTTTTGTGTTGCCAAATAAAAATACTAATTTGTATAAGGTAGTATATCCTCATGATCAATTGATTAAATGCCAAGTTAAAGGGGAATATAATCAATGACTCCCTGATTGACAAACTATATAAATAATTTTCTATAGGTGTGTTGTCATAATAGAGAGAAAGCTCACTACAACAAAAATGCCCATTAGTGGCATTTATTCTAGTGGATTTTCTAAAACAAATTCACTATCAGTCTAATGTACATGCATTTTTAATTAAAATGCCTCTAAACCACCTATTATAGAGTTTCTAAAAAGGACTTAACATTAAAAGCAATTTTATATTATATTAGTGGCAATCTAAAATTGCCAAAGCCAATAAGGAAGTGGGAATTAATTATATTGACTCCCACTTTCCGTTCGCGCTCGTAGCGCCTCTCCCTCTCTGATTCCTTGAAACTCCCCCGATTCTTGTGTCTCCCTAACCGGTTTCCCTACTAGAGGATCACGTGGAGTGTGGCGCACGGTGGAGCTTCAGCTAGTCCACTACTGGAGGCGCATGGAGTGTGGCACGCGGCGGAGCTTCGATTGCTGGAAGCGCTTGGAGTGTGGCACACGACAGACCTACTGGCAGAGGATCGAGTCCCACATTGTTGGCGACAGAGCTGTCGACTGCTAGCAGAGGACCGAGGAAGCAGGCCACATTGCCATGATGTCCGATGATAGGTAGGTTTTCCATGTCTCCTTGTCTATGTCTCCTCTGTCTCTTGTCTCTCACAAAATGGATGATCCCCTCTCTGAATGTTCTCTTAGATTTTGATCAAGTAGTCCTCATAAACTCCTAGATGATTATGGAAAGAGGGCCCATCTCCCATCTATCCTATTTGAGGATCTTTTCTTGTGTGTAGTGATGATGTTGTTCTTCTTAACCTTAAGGAGAGGCTTGAATCTCATAGAGATGTGGCTCTTACCTGAGAGGATGTACACGTTATAAGACTTTGTAATTTGACAATGATGTCTCTGGGTTCATTGATGAATTTGTTTATATCTTTTGTGATTTCCTAGAGTTATACTTGAACCACATAAGTGCATAGTTTTATTTAGTCCTCCCATGATCTATGTTCCTCTTTCATTTCATTTAGCAAAGCTCGTGGAAAAATGAATTTGTTTTCTTGAAGAAAGTAGCTTCAACATTGAGTTTTAGACAATGTTTAGGAGGTCAAGACCATAAAGGGGACAATAACATGCTAGTTATGTTGAGGTTTTGTAGCAAAAGCATGGGTTGTAAGGATAACATATCTAGATACATTGTGTTCAAATTCTTTAACTAAACATGTTTTGTCCTTAAATACAAGATCATTCCTTGCTTTCCAAAGGAATTTTATTATCAAGGAAAATCGTGTCTGATGGGTTATGTGAGATTTCCTTTTAAGGTTCCTACAAAACCATTACATTATAGAGGGCTCTCTACCAACGTTCACTTTCTGTGTAATGTTTATTTTCTCCATAAGTTGGAGGAATAGGTGTAGTTTCTTAGGGTATGGAGTCTCATTTTAGTATTTGCATTGCAATTAGGGAAAGAGGTATTATCTATAAGTCCTCTACAAGATCAATTCTGATTTTTAAGTAGACCATCATGTAGTGAATTCCAGAGAACTTGTTTTGCTTGTTGAGGGAGTGGAATATACCATAGGTTCTTCCAACATCCTTGAGTGTTGATTCTGACAATGTGGATGAGATTTCTAGAAATCGTAATTTTGAACTGAAATAGGCAGTAGTGCTGCCAATAAAATGCCAGTCTTCATTGTCAGCGCTCAGATTCAGGGGAGCCATATTTAGAATCTTTGCATAGGTGTCATCATAGAACTAATAAGTAATCAATTGGGTGTCTCGCATAGCATTGTTTACCATGGAACAAACTTTAATGTCACGAATGTCTTATGGGACAATTTTATTGGGCTTTAGAGTAGGAAGGAGGCATCCATCAACCCATGTATGGTTCCATACTGAGGTAGACGATCCATTCAGAACAATATGACATGCATGAGGTGTAATTGACGGCATGCAAGATAGGATGAATGTCTAGAGTCTATAGAAATTATACCTCACCTTGTCTCTCAGGTGTTGGTATTTTAAGCTCATCATCATCCTCCAGTGGATATTATAGTTCATAAATGAGGTACCAAAATGATTTTAAGATAAGTGATTCATGTGAAATACATTTTGTTCTAATGTCAAGTCCTCCCTTGACTTTGGGAGCAGCTGTTTTCTTCCTTTAGGTGGTTGGAACTTTTTTGTGGTCAAGAGTGTTCCCTGTATGAAGTGTAGACAGTGTGATCAATGCAATTACAATTTTTCTCAGGAAGGTGTGTGGATTGTGTGATGTAGTAGGCATTCAAATTAAAACCGGGTGAATAAGAGTCACTCATCGTGCAAAAGAAAGGGTACAATTGACCTAAGAGGATATTCTATTACTAATGGCGTTAAGAGGGGATAGGTAGATAGATTTGGTTTTTCTAGAGTGCAAAATTAGAATGACAAGGTGTTTATTGTGGTTATTAGTTTTGGTAATATGCATTGTTACGTAGATTCTTCCTTCTTGAAAGCATGTGGTATGTTTTCAAAAGAATATAATGAATTTTCCCTTGAAAGGACTTAGCTAGAAGTAAGCGTAGGTCTTCTACGTAGTTCATCACAGTGGTGGCCTATTTAGAGGAGGTCTTCCTTAAGAGGATGATGTCATTGGGAAAACACATGTGAGTGGAGGTGGGGCTGTTCTTTGAGAATTCTAGGTGTATTCAACTTCCAGATGTTTCCTCCTAAGCTATACATTGACTTAGTCTATCATGTCATAGTCACTAAAGATAGGGGGAGAGAGTTGCCTTGTCAAACACCTCTAGTGGGTTTCAGTGGGGATAGTGTGATGTCATTCCAAGCAATGGAAATATCGCTAGAGGTGACTATATTCATGATCAAGTGTGTCAACAAATCTGGAAAGGATGTTTTTTAGCGTATCATGAATAAAGTCCCAGTTCATTCTATTGAACGCCTTCCATACATCCAGATTTACTTCCAAAAGACATTCACCATGTTTTCTTGATCTCATTGAGTGAACAATCTCTTGGATGAGGATGGTGTTGTCAGATATCCTCCTCTTTAGTTCAAATATAAATTGGAAAGGTGGGATCTAGTTGTCTAGATATAGTTTGATATGTTTGACCATAGTTCTTCTAATGCTCACATTGTCTAGATCTATATGGCACAGTTGATGCCAAGATTCACAGATATTGGTTTTGGGAATGAGAGTGAAGGGTGGATCTCCTCATATCATTTGGAATATTCTCACTAGAAAAGTATTTGGAAATAGTTAGACATAGACAACCCTTGATATAGGCCATGACTTTTGGAGGAAGAAGTGTCAATGACATCTAGTCTTGGGGTCTTGATGGCATTCATCATTTAAAGGTTAGTATGCATCTCCTCTTGGGATGGAGTGGTGACCCACTACTGATGAGCTTTAGATAAGCTGGGGAATGAGCATGCGTAAGAAGCAGTGTTTGAACAATATGGGATGTTATCATCAATAGATAAAAGATTTCAAAAATTGTTAAAGGATTAGGAGCTTGAGAGCTTTGTCTTTAGTGATCCAATTGCCAACATCATCTTTGAGATATGTAATTGAAATTTTCTATCATTTATATATGATTAAGGCATGGAAAAATTGTGTTTTGAGTCTCCTATTATGATCCAGTTTACATCTAGATTTTCCTTCTGTTTGGCTACCTCTTTGTTTATAATATATGTGTATTCATTGTAAGGTGGTAATATTGTCTTATAGCTCTTGGGTGAAGTTTATGCTCGTGGATTCCTAGTTTCTGGTGATTACAATGAATGTTCATTAATTTGAATAAAGATTTATAGGAAAGAGTTAAGTGATTGTTATAATTGATCGGTTGTGACATTTATAATGAAATCCACTTTAGAGATCATTGACCCTTCCCCCATGACATGCCATGCACTTCTGTGGCCATCCAATTAGACATCAAGGGTGTTGGGTTTATCTTCAACTTATCGTTGATTATAGAAAGAGTCCCCATCTCCTCTCTCACTGGTAGTCATGAATGTATTTATAACTCTAACCAATCCCTTCATTTGTTATATATATACCCCCCTTTGATATCATCCATTCTCTACATTTATTTATTGCCCTTTTCTGCATCTTACATTAAGATTTTTCCCTCAATCTCACCCCTCTTTCTATATGTGGCCTTCAACCCCTGTTTGAAGTACGCCAACTGTGTGGCATCAAATTGGAGGCAATCGACTGGTTTCTATGGTGCTAGGGACTTTTCATACCTTGCCCTAGCCTTCTTCTTGACATAACTTCCATTGGATGTGGGGTTGCAACTGCATGAGGAAGAAGCAATGAGTATTGTAAATTAAAAAAAGTATTTTTTAAATTATGCTCATACCTTGCCCTAGCCTTCCTCTAGGTTGTATTGTAAATTTAAAAAATATATTTGTATGTCTTTCTTAACATGCATTAGTAAATAAAAATCCTAGGTTTCTTAATTGTTAAGTTCTGAATATCACCTATAAAAGAATATTGGCTTGATAAACCCTAAAGGCAATGATGTATCCAAATTGATGCTTGGATATTTAAAGCAAGGAGACTTTACTAACCCTAAATTTTGAATTTGATTAGGATATCTGGTAAAAATCCATTTATGTGCGGTCATGTAAATGAATAATACCATCCCAAATACTGATATATGTTTCCCTTAATTTGTACTTTGAAGATCTGAATATAGAGATCCCTCTGCTTTGGGTGTGTTTTCCCTTGGGGATTTTAAACCATGTTAGAAATGTTTTCAAGCTTGCAACATCAAGTTGGAGGTGATTTGTTGGTTTTTTTGGTTTCGAGGGAGTACATACCTCTCCCCACCCATCCTCTTGGCCTAGTCTCTATCAGTTGTTGGGTTGTAACTACACAAGGTAGAAGTAGTGTGGGCAAACATGTGAGCTCTCACCTGGGTTGAAGGAAGTACAAGGGTGAAGGCACGATGGGCTCTACTAGCCTAATTGTAAAAAAGAAAAACCACGTCCTTACTAAAAATTTGACCAATAAAACCTCCAGTCCAAACACACTCATAAGGTATGTTGGAGTGGGTGTAAAATTTTCAAATCTTTATATAATGGCAACAAAAGACCAAAGTATAGCAGCGGAATAAAACCATGACTATATTCAATTATAAAATAAAGGGTTACAAACTTACATCACTAGGATCCATGTAGAGGAAATCTAAACCTCATCAAGATTGTCTCCAAGCTTTAGCTTCACAATCTAAGTCCAGGTCAACAAGTCATCCAAGTACTCCACCTAGGGTTGGAAGCATACCCCAGCAAAAGAGAAACAACAGGAGACATCAGCAAAGGCTGGTATGTGCATACTAAAAAGAAAATTGAGCCATTTATAAAGAATAAGGGACATCAAAATAAATGAAAGGATTCCCATAGAAAAGGTAAGTACCACCCCAAATGGGTATCAAGAGAAAAGATTACAATAAGAATGATTCTTGCCACAAAACAACATAAAAAGAATGTGTTATATATATATACATCCACTACCATGGTGGGAAACAAAGCACATATCATCATCAACCTACATGCATGTGAGATAAGCATAGCCCTAGAACAATATAAATAACAATGGCGGTCAAGAATCACACATCTTGAACCTGGTGGGACATGGGCCAAGAATCACACATCTTACCCTAACGGTACATGGGCCAGGAATCACACATCCTGCCCTGGCATGGGGAATCACACATCCACCACCCAAATATATATAACATGGGTCAGGAATCATACATTCTGCCCAGGTATGGGGAATCACACATCCTCCATCCCAAAGATATCACAATGTTCCCATGTTGCATAATGAGACAAAACCAATGTAATTACACTACTCTAGTGCTACTGAATCACATAGCATGTTAAATGTAGAGGCAAGTAGAGAAGTATAGTCATATTTATACAATTGTTTCCATCACACAATGGACAACACAAACATATAAACAAATCGAGTTCAAAGTGGGAAAGAGACATCACATGTCAACCAGTAACTTCCACATCAAAGTGGGCATAAAATATCAAAAGTCCAACTTGCACCAAGGCAACAAGATAAGATTCCAAGAGAATATCCATGATCACAAGATCAATAATAAAATAAAATACTTCACATGAAGCATGATTTCAAAAGAACAAGACAATGTGTAGGCTAATGTCCATAGGACCAAAAGTAAGAAAAAAATAGGCTAATTGCTCAAGAAGAATAATCGAGGATGCAAACATACCTCAACTTCAGAGTCAAATGATCTAAAGCCACTTCTAGGTCCAAGCATGGGCTTCCAAAGCACCTACTAGCATATATGTGGAATTAGGGTTAGGTTTCCATTAATATACAAAACCCTAAAAACCACCTTTTTATTATTATGTGAATTAGGTTTTTAAAGCCATGCCATATTTTAGTATATGTCATTAGGAGTCCAAAACCTATTTTATTATATTTTTATGACTTATATATATTTAGTTATGATTTTTACAAGTTAATTCATTATTAAATATATCCATTGAAAACACCTATTTAAAACATTAGATTCAAGCAACAAAACCAATACCAAAAGAAAGCTTACATTTTTCTCGTTTTATTGACTATTTATTCATATTTTTCTGATTAGGGATTAATTTGTTATGGATTTTCAAAGATCGACCAATAAGAAAATTCCAAAAATTGAAACAGAGAGAGAGCAGAGGTGGGCCCATGCCGGGATGACCTGGCCCAATGAGAGGGCAGTCTCGTGCGCGCTGGTGCCCTACAGATGGCCCGGTTGGCTACATTCAAAGAAGTCAAACGAAAAGAAAAAGACCAACATACCACACGCGAAGAGAAAAGAGGAGAGAAAGGAAAACGAGAAAGGTAAAATCGTAAAATCAATGAGGGGTTTCTTCCACCTTTGCCGACGACATGGCCGCGTAGCGTGAAGCTGCTATTCGGCCGATTTGGGCAAAGTCGATTTACTCCATCAAATCTGACGCATAGATACTCAAAACGAAGAGGAGAGCAAACCGGAACTTATGGTACCTTCAATTAAACTAGAGACGAAGAGAAGACAGAAGAGTGTCAGCCGCAAGGTCAGAATAAACCCATGCATGTTGGCCACACAAACCACGAGAAAAAAACTAATTGAGTGTAGAGATCGGTCACAAAGGTGCTAGGAAAGCTTGAGGTTTAGGTATTTATAGGCGAGGAAGGGAGGTATGGCGAGGAGGTAGGTGGCCGCAAAACTTGGGAAGCAAGGTTTTGGGCGTTTTCTGAATATTCACCAAAAACTCGTAAATAGGATACCCATGCATGCAAAATCCTCTCACAGACTCACAGAGCCAAAAATCTTGAAGGTTCATCAAGTGTGGAGGGAGAAAATCCAAAAACAAATCACCACTTTCCACTGTTGTTTCCAAAACGAGTGTGAGGTAGGTGATGAGCTGCGAACCATCGATCAATCATCCAACGGCTGAGATTCGTGCGCTAGATCACAAAGGAAAGACATTATCCCATTCAAAATCAATTAAAGTGGTACATATAATATTTAATGAATTTCTCTCTCTTCATTTGAGGGCGTAAACGAATTCAAAATTGGCTAAAATTTTGCAGAGAGGCTGATATTGATATGTTGAATCCGAATATAAAATCAGATTTGCCTTTTGACAACAATTAATATGTCAAATATATTAATTACTATTTTCTCTTTCTTCCTTGATTAATGACATTAGGATTATCCAAAAATTATAAAACTTGACACACAAGTCATGTTTAATATGTTTAATACGAATTTACCATAAATTTTAGATGTTGAAGTTATTTTTATAATTATTTAATATTTTGAAGGTTCTACATACTCTCTCTCCTAATTTTACCTTTTAATCAAACTTTCTCCAAATTGAGTGAAAATTCACCCAAAGGCATATTTTATTATGTAAATTACAAATCTAACATTATTTCCCTCTTTTTGATTCATGAATTATATTTATTTATTAATTACACTTTTTAGGCAATTTCTCTCTCTTAACTTACCATATTATTTCAAGGTGGTCCAAATTAAATGAAAATTGACATGTAAGCTTATTTAAATGTGTAGATTACAAATTTGGAGTTTATTTACACTTTTAACAATTTTGTACATGGGTTTTGTCATCTGGCCCATTAGAGGCCCATAAACATCATTATGCATCCAATTAAGTTATTTATCACCTTATTATCACCAAATGAATTATTTGACATATTATATTACATTATTCACGCATTAGATTATTAGGATCACTCTAACCTTGACCTTGTTTGGTCAAACCCAAAAGGTTAAACTTCTAGTGTATGGTCCAAGGTCCGGTATGTTACACTAATGACATGTCATATACTTTTATACCTATTCATGGATCAATTATCTATTCACCAAGAGAGAATAGAATGATTACAGGTTCAATATAATAATAAACTTAAAGGTCATAAAGTACAACTAATTGACTTCCATTTTCCATTTATGTAATTGTGTATTATTTGCACACATTTTGATTTCACTCACGTACTTCGCATAAATTATTTGTTAATGGTGTAGTTGTTTGTCAACATTTTGGGTTAAGAATACTAACATAAAGTATGAGTTGTAGGAGTTACACGAACATATTTAAAGCAAAAAAAAGAGTCTTGGAGATAGATTACTCTCAGAAAACAAATATTTTGGATGGACTATATGGGTTAATGAGTTGAGGTGGCATGAAATATCCTCGATATACTAGAAGAGCAGAATACCAATTATGCACTATATGCTTATAAGAAAAGTAGTAGTCAAAGGGAAGACATTAAGTGTTAGTAAAGAGTAACTGATCAAAATGTTTGCTAATTAAAGGTAAAGGAATAGGTTTTCCAGTGTTAATAAAATATGCTTTGGGGAAGTGTAAATGTGAGGACTTAGAATTTCCTCCCTTTGTGTACAATTTGTAATTGAAAAAGGAATCAATTTGACCTCTAGATAACTAATGTGGTCAATTATAGTTAAATGTTAGTCCTTAGGATACCCACCAAATAGTTTTTTGGTCAAAGTGATTAATATCACTTAATTATTTTGAGCACTTTATGCAATAATAGGTGTAGTTGTTGATTGTTAACTGAAATTCAATTAAAGGTGAACTTTAATCCAAGAATGAAATATTTAAAATAAAATATATTGTTGCTACATTTAATTGTACTAAGATAAAATAAAATATTTAAAATTTGGATAGTGCCCTTTACTTGGCTATATTCTCTAGCTTCACCCATTCAAGCACATGTCCATAATGATTGCAGTAGCAGATTTGTTTGAGCATCCTTCAAGCACCTACCCAAATTTGTTGGTCCCAAAATAATCAAAAGTTGTAGTTCGTATAATTCAAGCACCTGTCCATAATGATTGTAGTAGCAGATGTTCTCATATTGTGTAGTCTTTTTTTATATGGCATACTTACTCATATATGTTATATGTTTTACTATTTTTGTAGAATGGATAAGTCCTGGATAGCTAAGGATGACCGAACGAGTAGTAAATATTTATGTGGAGTATCAAAAATTTTAGATTTCTCTTTTCAACATTCAGCAATCGGAGACAAGATTGTATGCCCTTGTAGAAAGTGTACTAATGTATACCAGGTCATCAGAAAGACTGCATTGAGTCATCTATTGTGGCATGGCTTCTTACCAAGCTATATTTCTTGGGCTTTTCATGGTGAAGATGTCGATGTTCAAATGGATGCTCCAACTGATCAGGGTGATTGCCTAAATGTTGAAAATTTACAAGATACGTTGCATGATGCTTTTCTGAGTTTCAGTGAAGATGGAAATATGGAAGGAGTAGAGTCAGCTAGTGATCAACATTTCAATGATGACAAATTTATATCTTGTTAAAGGATTCTGAGACAGAATTATATCCAGGGTATAAGAAACTTAGCAAACTTGCTTGCATCCTAGAATTCTATCACCTAGTTTGTCTTAATGGCTTGAGTAAGAAAGCATCATATATGTTTCTTACGTTCTTTAAAAAAAATGCTACCAGAAGGAGAACTATTACCTAATTCCTTTTATGAGCTAAAAAGATGGTTAAGGAGTTGGGATTACATTATGTGAAAATTCGTGTTTTTCCAAATGGTTGCATACTGTTTTGGAAGGATTATGGTGATAAAGATGTCTGTGATACATATGGAGCATCAAGATGGAAAATGATTACAATCCTAGATGATGATGAGGAGCTTGCAAAAAACCCAAGAGAATACATGTCAAAGTGCTCAGACACTTTCCACTTATACCATGCCTAATCCGGTTGTTCATGTCATCAAAAACCTCTTCCTTAATGAGGCAGCATGCAGAAGAATATGAAAAAGATGACAAGTTAAGACAACTGGTAGATTCACCTGCATGGAAAACATTTGATGTTATGCATCTAGAATTTGCTGCAGATGCTAGAAATATTTGATTGGGACTTGCAACTGATAGATTTAATCCTCTTGGGACAATGAGTACTTCTTACATTACATGGCCTATTATGATTATTCCATATAATTTACGTCCTTGGTTGTGCATGAACCAACCATATTTTATGTAGTCCCTACTCATTCCTAGACCAACTTCACCAGAAAATATAGATGTGTACTTGCATCCATTGATTGATGAGTTGAAAGAACTATGGGATACCGGTGTACATACATATGATGTTGGAGCCAAGGAATTCTTTCTAATGTGTGCTTATTTATTATGGACTATTAGTGATTTTCCAAGATATGAATATCTATCTGATTGGAGTACTAAAGGATACAATCCATGTCCTTATTGTAATAAAGATATTGTCTCACATTGGTTGCCACATAGACGTAAAGTTTGCTACAGAGGACACTGTAGGTTTTTGCCAGCTATCCACAGATTCCGAAAAGAAGCAAAGGCATTTGACTGTGAGCATGAATTTAGGAGTCCACCTAAACCTCCTTTTGGAGCTCAAATCTTGTCACAATTGGAGGACGGAAGAACTGTAGTTGGTAAGAAAAGGCCAAGAGGCAAAGATTCAACACACAATTGGGATAGGAAAAGCATATTCTTTGAGCTACTATATTGGAAATCTAACATTGTAAGGCACAATCTCAATGTCATGCACATTGAGAAGAATATATGTGAGTGTATTGTTGGAACATTGCTCGGTTTGAAGGATAAAAATAAGGACAACTTGAACGCAAGGAAGGATTTGGAGGATATGGGAATCAGATTTCTGCTTCATCCAAAAACTATTGGTAAATATACCATCCTACCTCCAGCTTGCTATATAATGAGAAAAGATGAAAAAATATTATTTTGCAACCTCCTAAAATCTATCAAAGTTCCATATGGGTATGCATCTAATATATCTAGATGTGCACGACCGAAGGATCAGAAGATCCTACCAATGAAAAGTCACGATTATCACGTGCTAATGCAACAACTTCTGCCATTAGCTATCACTGTGTCTTTGCCCAGTAAGAATGCTAAGTCATTTATTATTAATCTTTGCCGCTATTTTCAAAGGTTGTGCACTAAAGTCATAGATCCAAATGATTTTGCTACACTGGAAAATGCAATAGCTGTGACACTTTGTGAGATGGAGAAGATATTCCCTCCATGTTTTTTTACATAATGGTGCATCTGTCAGTCCATATTGCTTATGATGCTAAGATAGCCTGCCCTGTTCAGTATCGTTTGATGTATCCAATTGAAAGGTAACTTTTCATACGTCGTGATGACTTTACCTATTGGAATGTAATGTGTGATAATATTTTCCTCAACTTTGTTATCAGGTATCTAATGACCCTAAAAGGATATGTTCATAATAAAAGATATCCAAAAGGATCAATAGCAGAAGGATATATAGTCGAAGAGTGCCTAACTTTTTATTCAAGATACTTGGATGGAGTTGAAACAAAATTAAATCGGCCAAATAGAAACAATACTGATGAAGAAAATTTGGAAAACGAGCCAACACATGACAATGATGATTGGTCTATTTTCTTGATAGTAGGTTGTGGTGTTGGTAAAATGGTAACATGTGTCTTGGACGAACATACATTGGAACAAGCCCATAAGCATGTACTATTCAATTGTGAAGCAATTGAACCCTACATTAAGTAAGTTAGTGACAATTGTCTTCTATTAATAAAATCCTATAACATATTCCAATGACATATTGCACATATTTTGTTTTCAGGAAGCACTATGATATCATTAGGCAAAAACATCCTCAAAAGTCCTTAAAGGAGGTTCAGAGAATACATAGTAACTCATTTGATGTATGGTTTAAGGAACATGTAAGTTTAGTTGTGCTAATTAAATTTGTTATGCTTCATGAATAAACTCTAACAAACTTTTCTTTTGTTAGATTGAGACACTCCTAAGAACAGAGATGGTGGATGATAAAATCAAGTATCAAGATCCACATCAATTGGCCATTCAGTACAAGGGTTGTGTTGTCAATGGTCACATATTTCATACCAAAGCAAAAGATGAAAATCGAACAACACAAAATAGTTGAGTCTTTCTGGTCGCTAAGATTGATTGTTATTATAAAACCACTAACCGCAATCCAATTACTAGATATGTTACCTACTATGGTATTTTGAAGGATGTTATTGTGCTCAATTATTATGAACACTTTAAGGTGACATTATTTAAGTGTGATTGGGTGGACATCTACTCAAAGAGGGGAATCAAGCATGATGAACATGGGTTGACTATTGTTAATTTGAGATGACTTCAAACTACAGGAGAACTGTTTGTAGTGGCATCTCAAGTTGGACAAGTATTTTATGTAGAAGATGTAACTACAAAAGGGTGGCATTTTTCTGTAAAGATTGCCCCACGAGATATGTTCAACATGGAAGAACAATCTTGTATTGAGAATGTCAAAGCTTATGTGCAAGGTGAAACTAGATATGTTCCATCAATGACATCAGAGGATGAAGATACCGATTGTGACATAGTTAGATTGGATATGGAAGGAATTACTATTGATAGTTCAACAATTGAAAAAGACCAATCCCAAATTCGGCAGGATGATGAAAGTGTATCTCAAAGTGATGATGATGACAGTTTTGATTGAGAAGATTACAAAATAGTAGCCAACATTTCTTTTAGTTTTTCATTATTATTTGACTTATATAAGACTTTTTTGGCTCAATGTATATCTTTAATTTCCTGTCTCACATTGTGCTCTAGCTAGGTGTATGCATTTTGCATGTCTGACATTCTTCTTAATCAAATTTATCCTTGTCTCTACTGTTATTTATAATTATATTTGATTAAATATATGTGTTTCGTTTTTAAATCTTAATTATAAAATTGTTATTATGGTGTTTAATATTTTTTTAAAAGTCTTCATTTATATGTGACTTGATATACTTAGGATGAGAGAACTGTATAGTGTTAGCTGCCATAACAAGACAGCCATAAGGAATGATAAAAACAACAAGAATGACTCTTGTATTGTGACTCATTTACCTAGCATTACTCAACATGGTTGTTGTCAATCTTTGAACCTATCATCTTCAAATTGCTCCAAATTTTAGCTTCCCTTCAAGCTGAAATTCAAAATGATAGAGCAAAGAAATTCAATAAAATTGTTGCTAGCTCTGCAAAAAATACCCAATCAGCCACATCTCCCCAAGACTCTAATATGGTTTGTCGTTTGAAATCCTCTCAAAAATGCACAATTGAAAAGGAGATGGGAACAAGGTTCCAAAATCAACACAACAAAGAAAGTGGTGATAAAGTTACAAGATTAAGAAATTCACAGCTATCACGTGTGCCTAATGTCAATGCTTATGTGTCTATTCATTCAAGAAGTGTAGAGAATAGAGCTTCCAATAACCAAAATAGCAATGTATTTCCTGATAACATGGCCCAAAATGACATCTCTGATCACCATGTTGAGTCATTGAATGTTACAACAACACCTTCTGATGGGCTAGGTAATCATTTTATTCATATCATTCCATTTATATTGCTACATTTAATGATATATAATTTTCCATATATATATTATCATTTATGAATGAATGCTTAGGTCAAAAACATCGAGCATGTGGCCAAACACAATGTTTAAAAGTCTAGAAAAGAAAGCCCGATGATCCAATTCCCAATGAGAAAAATCAATTTGGATAACCAGTAGGTGAAAACTAATGTCACTTATTAAGTTTTTTGACAACCATTGCAAGAGATCCCAATCTTTGTCCACTAAACTACGAGGACTGGAGACAATTTCTAGCAAATAAAAAAGATTCTATATGGAATTTTGTGAAGGTATATTATTCAATTTTATTTTTAAATTGTTAAATGGAGCTTCTAATTGATATCCTTTATGTCGGTAGAGTAAATTCACAATGGATTCAGATCTAAAGGAGTGAACAATGAAGAGACTAGGAAAGAAATGGAAGGACCACAAGTGGGAGTTAAGGAGACTATACTTCCTACAAGATAGTCCATATGAACAACAACTTGAACAAGTTGTTCCCCACGTGGACAAGTCTCATTGGAAATTTCTTATGGATTATTAGAGGAGTAATAAAGGAAAGGTAATTTTTTTTCTATTCATTGATACTTAAATTACCTCACAGATAATTACTATGCACAATATTGCAATATTTTTCACAGAGGAAGTCTATAACTAACAAGACAAGTAAAAATTTTCAAAAGGTTAGCCACACAATAGGAACCAAGTCATTTGCATGTATGAAATATGATGTAAGTTAGTAATTTTTTTATCCATTTGGACAATATGATGACATCCGTTTATTTGATGTTTACAATAACCTTGTTTGAATGACAAAGATGGAGAAGGAAACAGGTGAAGAAGTGGATCCCATAATGTTTTTTGAGAAAACTCATCATAAAAAAGATGAGAGCATAGTTGATGTTGAATCTACCAAAATTTTGGTACAACACAACCTATCCTATAGTATTATGTTCATATACTAAGTGGAAAGAGGTATATATTTGGTATAAAATTCATCTCCTATGATTTGTTGTATGTAGGAAAAAAATTGAGGCAGGAGAAGATCTGCGAAGAAAACAACCTAATATTACTTCAGATGAAATTTATATGCATGTTATAGGAGAAGAGAGACCAGGATATGTTCGAGGTTATGGACTTGGACCATCATTGTTACAACCCCAATTTCTGGGTTCATTTGGTGAGAAATGTAATTTCTCATATTAAAGATAATTGAACCAAGAATGCTATAATTTGTTTTGAATACATGAATTTCGTTTACAATAGCCTTGATGTTTGTGTTGTGGGCTTTATTGGCTATTGGGCCCAATAACAAGGAAATAACAAAGAAAATTCAATTAGTGAATGAATGATTGAATATTTGAGAAAAGAAATATGTATAAACCTCTAGAAGGCAAATCCAAAGAGGATTTCGTGCCTCTTGGGTTCCTTGGGTACCAAGGAGTCCAAGGTTGCAAAAAGAAAGCAATAAGAAAAGAAAAGATTAATTAGGTATTTCTTTATTAAGAAATAAATTGAAAATAGTGATAAAATGTGGAAAATGAATGGAAAGAGGTATAAATGAGATTTCTTGGAGAAATTTCGTATCCATGAGGTTGCTAATATTAAAAGGAATGCCAATAAGGAAAATAAAAGAGAAATAAAACGAAATCCTCAAAAAGAGATGTTTAAATGAGAAATAAACAAGATAATGTGAAATAATGCATAATGATGCATCTAGAAGGATAATAAGTATCCAATAAAGAGAATTTCGAAATAATGGAGTATCCTGGGATCCAAGGAGTCCCAATAAAGAGGAAAGAAAGAGAAAATACTAAAAAGGCAAAATAAGAGGATAATGTGTTGCATTATTAATGAATTATGTGGTATTGTTTAAAAGGATGATATTTTCTATAAAGGAAAATAGGATTTCGTGATCAATGGATTAAAAAGCAAGAATAAAGAGAGTAAGTAAAAGGAATTTCGAATTCCTAAAACATCCAAATAATAAAGGATTAGAAAAGAATAATGAAGAGAGAGAAAAAGGTTGTTGCTCACAATCAAGGAAGTATGTTTCCTTTCGAGTTTGGGACTTGAGTCCCCATGGAGGCACGCCTCAGGGCTTCATGATCTCCCCTATATAAGGGGTATAGCCTTGGATCGAAGAGTATAGAGAATCCCATGTTCTTCTACCTTCCTCTTCTCCCATGTTTTCGTCTAAACCCTAAACCACAGATGGAGTGTTCTCTGGAGCGATGGAGGGATGGGGAGCCATGCGAAAGAGGACCTGATGTTCACCGATGACTCATGGATGATCAGTGGATGACCTGGAGCATTGGACGGCGCCCAAATACCTGCAGCTCGGCTACAGCAAGGCTGCGAGCCGTGGGCTTGCAGAGCCAATCTCTGGCCGTTGCGGCCTTACCCAAGGTGCCCCCACCTATGCCAGGGAACGAAGAAGGTAGGGGACATGTTCCCGAAGGTCTTTGAGGGCCCAGGAGCAGTGGAGAAGCCTCTCTGTGTGCGGCTAGGGCGACGACGCAGCAGCCACGCGAGGATGAAGACAACGTGTCGCCGTTGGACAAATCTACCCTTCGCGTGCTAAATAACCAACTGTTATGCTGAGGGCATATTTGTAATTCGGTTATGTTCCAAGGCCAAGCAACGTTGCTTGAGCCGGATGACGTGGCGCCATCCGATTGGTCATGTAAGTGGTTTAATGCAAAAAATCATATTTATTTAACCGTAGCTCGAATTAAAACAAGTTATATATGAATTTTGATCAGGAGAATGAGAGGAATCCAATAAAAATAGTTTTATAGCCTGAATCTGATCATAGTTCGAAATGTAGTGTAAATTATCATATTTAATGAACTAAAGATTAAGAAACCCTATTTTGATATGATTAATGTGTATAATAGGTTTTAATGGATCTTTAGAGTTGATATTAACCTGTTAAATGTAAAAAAAGGTACATTATGTTCAAAAAGGAAGAACTTTGCACGTGATTAGTCTAATTTAGAGTTTATGTGCATAAATATGCTTGAAATTTGAAAAGGGCATAAAGTTATCATCTTTAATGATTTAATTAAAGAAAAACCCTTAGATTTGATGATAGATGGATTTAATGTTGTTCAATGGATAATTTAAGATGATATTAACATGTTGTTAATAAAAGTGAAAATAGGATCTGAAAAGATGATCTTTTTATATAATTGGCTTAATTTAGGGTTTCGTGCATGATTATGCACTAATGAGCTTGAAAACCCTAATTTAGGAGAATATGTCTTTCAATTGTTTTAATGGTTCAAATCCATGAATAAATAAGGATGTGTTGATCCTAAGTCATTTTGGGTATAAAATACTATTAAAATGAATAGTTGAGCAATTAAGGTTCATATAAATGGAAAAGAGTATTTTAGGGTTTGTTAACCTAAAAGGGATAAAGTTTGAGAAATTGATCTAAGAGACCCTAATGAATATTAATGAAATATTAATGCGGATTAGAAACCCTAGAAAGAGAATCCAAGTCAATAAAGTAGATTCTTGATAAAGTGTGTAATAAATAGAGTACATATTCTTTTCAGGAATTATGTGATGATTGAATTACTTGCTTGGATCTGTTGATTGGCTTGATTGTATATACATGAAGTATATGTTGAATAATCTACATGACTCATCAAATCAGGTATGTGGTTAATTATGAATAACCGCTTAGGTTTTCCGATGGATTCCCGAATGTTTAATCGCAGTGAATGCAACTAAACTGTTTGGATGTTCATATTGCAATTATAAAGTGACTATGACTATCACATAATGTATATGCCTTCTATCTCAGATCTTGGTCCCCTCTGTGTCGTAATGTCTGACCTAGTATATGGCTACCTAGAGGGTAGGTCCATCATGTCATGAATGACTTAGTATATGGCTGCCTAGAGGGAAGGTCCATCAAGTCACAGTGAGTTAGATATTGGGCTACCTTTTGGGTGGTGCCATGCGACTCTACCTTTACAGAGGTACCATATAAGTCCTTACAGGGACAACATAGAGTTGTAGATAGGTGTGGATTGAGTAGTTTGGCTTAAAACGTAATCTTGATTGTTAAATGATTAATTGAGTGATTATATTGTTAACATAGTTGAACATTATTTGTTTCCCCCACATACTAGCTTCGGCTGACTGACGTTTTGTTTGTCGGCGTTTTAGGAACAAACCAAAAGGACAAACAGTAAATCGTCACATTGTGAAATACATGAAGAAAAATACCATGAGGATTAGCTAGTGTAGAATCCTTAAGTGGATAGAAGTTAGAAATCCAAACTTTTAAAAGGTATGAAAAGTTTATTTTTTTTCTTACAGCTTTCAGTATAGTATGTTAAAATTTGATAATTATTCTTGGTTAATTGTCGTACCTTTGATCCGGAAGTCATGGGTGCGGCTTCGACCTCTCTGTCTCTCTTAATTGGGGGTTATCGAGAGGTGGGGTCATAACATTTGGTATCAGAGCGTAGGTTCCTTAATTAACCATTAATAATTATTAAATTTTACAAACTCCATAGAACCCAAGGGAGTTATTAGAGGATTATCCGAAAGACGGAGGTGTCTAGAAAAGGATCATGACCGGGGGCTGGCAATATTTTCCTCCGCACTGCTAGTCAGAATACGAGGACTCCCGGATCCGTGTGACTGCCTGGCCAAAGTCTTAGGGTATGAATTGAAATAAGATACCTTTAGGACTTTCTCATATTATTCATCACTTCTCATCACAAATTCTGTTAAGGACCTTAAGGATTAGGGTTTTCTCTCCTTTCCTCACCCTCTTGTGGTATGGGTAAGGTTAATAAGGTCTAAAGGAATCCTCCATCAAATTAATGAAAAGCATGTAAATAAGATGCCATGGACATAAGCTTAATAGATTAAGCGCAAACTAAAGAATAGATACATGCTTAGGTCGTATGACATAAGTTGTCATGTCCTCATAAGAGACCTGAGGCTAGACCTTCTCGTCAGGAGGATAAGTTAGTCTTGGAGATAGAGATCTCCATTGCAAGTAGAGACCTGGCACACCCTCTGAGGATGATGCTAACCCTAACCCTAAGTGAAGGTTAGAGAGAGATGAGTTGGACCAGGTGTTTGAAAGGACATGCCTTTGGGATGCCATATGATCCATGGGTGACCTAGCGCCTTTGGCAACCCAACCCTAGGAAGGGTCGTGCCTGTTAGGGTAAAGGATAGTTCCTTAGATGATGATGTTAGTGAAGGACCTTAGAAACCCTATGGGCTTGTGCAAGTAGGGTATAGCTGGCTCCTAGGGTACGTCATAGTGCTGACAGTAGGATGAAACCTTGGATAAGGAATCATGATGGAGCATAAAGGATTATGGATGATCTTGAACAACCATAAGTTCAAACCTAGGCTTCACCCACGTAGAGCATGCTTTTGAGGATGATCCTTCATGAAGAGAGGACCTCTAATGGTGAGGTTGGATGTGGGGTTAGCTCTAGAGAGAGCAGAAAACCCAGCAAGAAGGTTGGAAGCCTAAAACCCTGAACAATGGATGATAGTGGTTGCCTCATGATCGATCCCTGAAAGTTGATGATACCTTGGTTGCCTTTAGAGGGACCAAACCCTAGAGAAAAGATGAAGCTTCTAGTACCTACGTGCCTACGGTATAGGTGTTTACCTTCTGAGGTAGGAAGAAGAGTTCCTTAGACCTAGAAAGGTTTAGTTGCAGGTTATGAGGCCTTTTACCTTATTGGTTGTTCTTAAGGAGGACCCAACCATAAGTGTTGCTCGAGTTGAAGGATGACAAGAAGTGCATGTCATGCCTTTTGCATGCTTGGTTCGTAGTTAAGAGATAGAGCATGCAGTTGGACACCTACAAGTGAACCTAGGGTCCTAGGCCTAAGAGGGGAAGTGGTGTACCTAATTCTCATGATGAGAAGTTGAGTTCCTATAGAAGCGAGCATGGTACTCCTCATGTATAGAGGAAAAGGGAAGCCCCTTAAGTTTAAGGTGTGTTTGATGGACCCCTCACAACTAGGGTGATGATAGAGGATAAGTATGACCTAGCATGGTACAGTAGGTGATCTGCTTGTGCCTTAATAGCTTGCTAGGGTTAAGTAAGCTCATGTGGATGTAAACCCTAGACCTAAGAGCTTTTGTGACCTTGTTGTCAAGAGATAGTTTTCCTCCCATCCTGGGAGAGGGACCCCTTTGGTAGGGTGTATATATCAGTTTTGTTGGTTTAAGGTAACCTGAAGAGGTCTCACAGGATCTTGAGAAGTTAAGTGAAAAGTACATGGTATGAGAATAAACCTGTAGACCCATAAATATCCATCTATATTTGCATAAGAATGTGTTACCATGGAGGTAACCGGCATGGGGCTTGACCAAGGTAGGTAGGTTGCCATGATCCCTATGAAAGGATGGATGTCATCCCATGTATACAAAGAGAGATGATGGAGGCTTGGGCAAGGTTCTAAGTTGGACATGTACTATAAACGGAGAATCCTATGTCTATCCTAGGGTCAGGTAGGGATAAGGCCGATGAAAGTAGGAGTTGCCTAATTCCCCAGTTGCACATGACCATAGGGTCGGGAGGTAATAGCTATCATTGTCTGAGGGCCATGGGTTAGGAGATTGATCACCTTCAGGAACTCATGAGACCCAAAGGGCAGATGAGTAGGGCACTCCCTTGATGCATAGGGAAGAGGGATGACCCCAAAAGAGCCGGTACCCTATAGACCTAGAGGAGATGACCAAGGATATAAAACTCAGTAGGTTCGAGACCAGTTTTCCATGGAAGTAACTTTGATATAGAAATGATTGTGATGAAGTGACATATGAGGCATGTTTCAACTGATATTTAAAGGTGTACTGACAAGGTGGGATGTACCATCTCTACTTTTGGAATAGGAAGAACTCTGTATTTGGACTGCATCCAAATGCTTAATTCCTCTTGTTATGGGGGTGAGAGATAGGACATTACGCATGCCATACACCAAGGATAAGAGATGATGTAGGTTAGAATGTTGCCATGAGAAATGGGGATAGAGAAGATAACCTACCCTGGTAAAGTGAATGATACATGGATGGTTTGCAAACACTAAGAGGAATGAGGTAGTCACCTTATAAGGATGTTTCTATCATGAGCTATGTAGAACTTACAAGTTATACCAGGTTGAGTTTGATCACCATGATGATGAAATCAAAGAGTGTTCTGAATGAAGATAGACATAGAGTTTGAGGTGAGAGGATAAGTGAAATGCATGGAAGTGTATGTCTTCAACGTTACCTAATACCTAAGGATGTGAAGTGGTAATGGATGCTCTGGTTGAGATACATCTGACTTGTTTGATTAGAAGCTAGAAGAGGTTGTTTGGCTAACCCTAAGTTTGAAAAGAGGAGGCGTTGGATAACAATCAGATGTAACAAGATTCGTTGAAAGGTCAAGGGTTGTTTGGTTAGCCAGTCTAGTCCTGGATGCAATGAAAGGATGGTGGTAGAACCTCATATGTACTTCTTTGGAAGAGAAGGTGATGAAACCCCGACTAGAGTGGTTTAGAGTTTTAGAGGAATCGATCTTGAGGAATCATGACATACAAGAGATCATGATTGAAGATCACCATACACCGTGGAAAATGGCAATAGCACTTTGGATGCTTAAGATGAAGTTTCATGTGGTTTATGGCCATGCAAGCCAGGAGGTAAAGGACGAACCCCAGTAACCCAGTGTATCGATATAGAGGACAAAAGAGTCCCTGAGAGGGAATGGGAGCTCAACACTATGGATGTTGTGATAGGTCTTCCATAGGCCAAGAAAGGTCGAGATGCAATATGGGTTATGGTAAGTCGCCTTACCTAAATGACATGAGAAAGAAAGAGTTCAGTCAAGGGACAGATCTAGTTGAACTACCCATGAGAGAGATGGTTCAACTACACCATGAAGCGAGTTCAAAGGTTCTTGAGTTTGACCTAAGGGTTTCCTTCCAAAAGAAGGAAGTAGGTGCATGAAGAACTCAATGTTAGTATAGTTTATCACCCCTAACTATGGTTAGTATGATCCAGACTAAAGGGTCTGATGAGGGCATGTGTGCTCGTTCATGGGTGATATCTAGAGACAGTTCTTGTCCTGTGAGAGATGTGACAATGACCACCATATCCAGTATCGGGTGTTATAAGAAGCTCTATAAGGGAGGTTGTGTCGGTCACCACTTCAGTAAGGTGATGTTGGTGAAAAGGACCACATGATGGTTAGAAAAGGGACCCCAGTGCGTGTAAAAGAAGTCACTTTGATTGTGCAAGGGCTGAAAGGAGCCTAGAGACGATGAGAGCCGTGAGCAGATGCAAAGTAGACTGACATACAAGTTACTGTGGGAGAATATGTGACATGAAAATCCGACCCCTCTAAGTTATAGCTAAGAGAGTTGAGTCACTGATGCATGGGTTCTTTTGATATGGTTTGGTGGAGAAGGTTAAGATTGACCTTACCCCACGGGATAAAGTAATGTGTGATGAGTTCCATGTGTCCAATTTAGAGCACTATGTGAGTTACCCAGACCATGTGCTGAGCAATGAACCTAGTGAGCCCCAAGGGAGGCTGACATGGCCTGAGTCACCTGTGTAGTTTATAGACGCCGAGATGAAAAAACTCAGAGAAAAGAATATGTGATGATAAAGGTTCTGTGGAAGTGCCATGAGTACGGTAAAGCCACATAGGGGCCAATGATGGACATGGAAAAGTCTTATCCTAAATTGTTTGTTTGCTTGTTTGAATTTTGAGGACAAAATTCCGATAAGAGGGGAAGGATGTTACAACCCCAATTTCTGGGTTCATTTGGTGAGAAATGTAATTTCTCATATTAAAGATAATTGAACCAAGAATGGTATAATTTGTTTTGAATACATGGATTTCGTTTACAATAGCCTTGATGTTTGTGTTGTGGGCTTTATTGGCTATTGGGCCCAGTAACAAGGAAATAACAAAGAAAATTCAATTAGTGAATGAATAATTGAATATTTGAGAAAAGAAATATGTAGAAACCTCTAGAAGGAAAATCCAAAGAGGATTTCGTGCCTCTTGGGTTCCTTGGGTACCAAGGAGTCCAAGGTTGCAAAAAGAAAGCAATAAGAAAAGAAAAGATTAATTAGGTATTTCTTTATTAAGCAATAAATTAAAAATAGTGATAAAATGTGGAAAATGAATGGAAAGAGGTATAAATGAGATTTCTTGGAGAAATTTCGTATCCATGAGGTTTCTAATATTAAAAGGAATGCCAATAAGGAAAATAAAAGAGAAATAAAAAGAAATCCTCAAAAAGAGATGTTTAAATGAGAAATAAACCAGATAATGTGAAATAATGCATAATGATGCATCTAGAAGGATAATAAGTATCCAATAAAGAGAATTTCGAAATAATGGAGTATCCTGGGATCCAAGGAGTCCCAATAAAGAGGAAAGAAAGAGAAAATACTAAAAAGGAAAAATAAGAGGATAATGTGTTGCATTATTAATGAATTATGTGGTATTGTTTAAAAGGATGATATTTTCTATAAAGGCAAATAGGATTTCGTGATCAATGGATTAAAAAGAAAGAATAAAGAGAGTAAGTAAAAGGAATTTCGAATTCCTAAAACATCCAAATAATAAAGGATATTAGAAAAGAATAATGAAGAGAGAGAAAAAGGTTGTTGCTTCACAATCAAGGAAGTATGTTTCCTTTTGAGTTTGGGACTTGATTCCCCATGGAGGAATGCCTCAGGGCTTCGTGCTCTCCCCTATATAAGGGGTATAGCCTTGGATCAAAGAGTAGAGAGAATCCCACGTTCTTCTACCTTCCTCTTCTTCCATGTTTCCGTCTAAACCCTAAACCACGGATGGAGTGTTCTCTGGAGCGACGGAGGGATGGGGAGCCATGCGGAAGAGGACCTGATGTTCACCGATGACTCATGGATGATCAGTGGATGCCCTGGAGCATCGGACGGCGCCCAAACACCTGTAGCTTGGCTACAGCAAGGCTGCGAGCCGCGGGCTTGTAGAGCCAATCCCTGGCCGTTGCGGCCTTACCCAAGGTGCCCCCACCTGCGCCAGGGAACGACGAAGGTAGGGGACATGTTCCCGAAGGTCTTCGAGGGCCCAGGAGCAGTGGAGAAGCTGCTCTTTATGCAGCTAGGGCGACGACGCAGCAGCCACGCGAGGTTGAAGACAACGTGTTGTCGTTGGAGGAATCTGCCCTTTGCGTGCTAAAGAACCAACGGTTATGCTGAGGGCATATTTGTAATTCAGTTATGTTCTAAGGCCAAGCAACGTTGCTTGAGCTGGATGACGTGGCACCATCTGATTGGTCATGTAAGTGGTTTAATGCAAAAAATCATATTTATTTAACCGTAGCTCGAATTAAAACAAGTTATATATGAATTTTAATCAAGAGAACGAGTGGAATCCAATAAAAATAGTTTTATAGCCTGAATCTGATCATAGTTAGAAATGTAGTGTAAATTATCATATTTAATGAATTAAAGATCAAGAAACCCTATTTTGATATGATTAATGTGTATAATAGGGTTTAATGGATCTTTAGAGTTGATATTAACCTGTTAAATGTAAAAAAGTTACATTATGTTCAAAAAGGAAGAACTTTGCATGTGATAAGTCTAATTTAGAGTTTATGTGCATAAATATGCTTGAAATTTGAAAAGGGCATAAAGTTATCATCTTTAATGATTGAATTAAAGAAAAACCCTTAGCTTTGATGATAGATGGATTTAATGTTGTTCAATGGATAATCAAGGTGATATTAACATGTTGTTAATAAAAGTGAAAATAGGATCTGAAAAGATGATCTTTTTATATCATTGGCTTAATTTAGGGTTTCATGCATGATTATGCACTAATGAGCTTGAAAACCCTAATTTAGGAGAATATGTCTTTTAATTGTTTTAATGGTTCAAATCCATGAATAAATAAGGATGTGTTGATCCTAAGTCATTTTGGGTATAAAAGACTATTAAAATGAATAGTTGAGCAATTAAGGTTCATATAAATGGAAAAGAGTATTTTAGGGTTTGTTAACCTAAAAGGGATAAAGTTTGAGAAATTGATCTAAGAGACCCTAATGAATATTAATGAAATCTTAATGCAGATTAGAAACCCTAGAAAGAGAATCCAAGTCAATAAAGTAGATTCTTGATAAAGTGTGTAATAAATAGAGTACATATTCTTTTCAGGAATTATGTGATGATTGAATTACTTGCTTGGATCTGTTGATTGGCTTGATTGTATATACATGAAGTATATGTTGAATAATCTGCATGACTCATCAAATCAGGTATGTGGTTAATTATGAATAACCGCTTAAGTTTTCTGATGGATTCCCGGATGTTTAATCACAGTGAATGCAACTAAACTGTTTGGATGTTCATATTGCAATTATAAAGTGACTATGACTATCACATAATGTATATGCCTTCTAGCTCAGATCCTGGTCCCCTCTGTGTCGTAATGGCTGACCTAGTATATGGCTACCTAGAGGGTAGGTCCATCATGTCATGAATGACTTAGTATATGGCTGCCTAGAGGAAAGGTCCATCAAGTCACAGTGAGTTAGATATTGGGCTACCTTTGGGTGGTGCCATGCGACTCTACCTTTATAGAGGTACCATATAAGTCCTTACAGGGACAACACAGAGTTGTGGATAGGTGTGGATTGAGTAGTTTGGCTTAAAACGTAATCTTGATTGTTAAATGATTAATTGAGTGATTAGATTGTTAACATAGTTGAACATTATTTGTTTCCCCCACATACCAGCTTCGGCTGACCGACGTTTTGTTTGTCGGCATTTTAGGAACAAGCCAAAAGGACAAACAGTAAATCGTCACATTGTGAAATACATGAAGAAAAATACCAGGAGGATTAGCTAGCGTAGAATCCTTAAGTGGATAGAAGTTAGAAATCCAAACTTTCAAAAGGTATGAAAAGTTTATTTTTTTTCTTACAGCTTTCAGTATAGTATGTTAAAATTTGATAATTATTCTTGGTTAATTGTCGAACCTTTGATCCAGAAGTCATGGGTGCGGCTTCGACCTCTCGGTCTCCCTTAATTGGGGTTTATCGGGAGGTGGGGTCGTAACAATCACCTTCTAATATCTAGGGCAAGAACCGTAAATCCTGAGAAGTTGAAGAAGCACAAAGGAAGCATTTCCAAGATAAGCTAGAAGAACAACGGTTGGAATTTGATGCAAAACCTCAAGAACAAAAGGATGAATTCAACCAAAAATTAGAGGAGTTACTTGCCTTAACTAGAGCAGGAGACAATCAAGCACAACATGTTGGCACTGGACAAGTATGAATACATTTTATACAAGATGTGTGGTATTAATTATTTTCCATGTTGACTTTTTTGGACTTATGTCAAAATAAAATAATTGTACAGACAAACTTATCAATGCAAACTCCACTCCATATAAGACATTCATCATTTAAGAAGGGACAAGTATGTTTGTATTTGTGTTAATTGCACTTCATTTTACATTTATATAAATTTGTTATGTAAATTGTATTTTGTTTCTAGGATGTGTATCTGCTCAGTTTCACAGATCCAGATGCTAGAATTGCATTTGTTCGAGTATCTGAGGTTGACCCCATGAAAAGGGTGGAAGGTGCAATTTTAGGCTCATCATTTGTTGGTGTTTTTATAGAGGTTGTGTTGTTGTACAACAATCCTCTAGTGAGACCTTATGATCAATATCAATCTATTGATGATGTTGTTGGCAACGTCATAGCATGGACAAAAACACATATATTGCCAAGGTGAGCAAAAAGTATTGCTTATAATATTACATAATTGAAAACAAAAGTAGTATCTAAAGTCATTTCCATTTGCTGCAGGACATGAAGTTTAAAGATAATTGCATTCTTAGATACTGTCTAGAGAGATGACATATATAGTTGTTTTTCCTTAATCCAATTTTTTATTAGTACATGATGATCCAAATAATGGTGTTTGATGAAGCTTCCACTTGCGTGGAATTGCATGCACCACTAAAAATCCCAAAGATAGTAAATCTTTAGGTTTAGCCTTGCTTATACTAGATTAAAACTCCACCCACGTATGCTAGGATACGTGGAAGCCTTATCGTAGTATAGTTAAGGGTCGAATCCACGGGACAACGGTCTTGTTAAGATCAACAAGATACAAAAACGTTAGAATTCCACTTAACTTCTTAACAATTGGTATTTAGATCAAAGTGCTGGTTTGGTTATTTAAACTAAGTGCAAGTAAAGTAAAAGATAAGAAAGTAAATTTATGATTGTAAACAGTGTTAAGAAACCACTAGGATGTTATTGGCTTTTGCCACCACTACACATGGATCAAAACATGCAACATAGTAACATAACCTGCAATAAGAGTCTAAACAGTTAGTATCTTTGTAGATTTAGTTTCCTTTTGGAGAACTAACTGCGAGAAGTGTGGGAATGTTACAACGCCAGCCATCCCCAAACAAATGGTCACTTACTTTACATCATTCCCTTCGTAAAGTGTGTTCCTCAACTTATCAAGGTTGTACTTTCATACGTCAACTGATTCCATTTCATAGTATGAAAGTACAATGATGGAAGTGAGTTTACTCCACTTCTTGAAAAACACTCCTAGATACCGAAACAGATGCATGGTGGCTACATGCATCAGGAACCAACATTCAATCGAGATTCAAATCTAATAGTACAAACATAGACAATTCATACTAAAATATAATAAGTAACACAAGTTGTAATCAAGCAACAAGCATTCATTAAACGATTGAGGTTGAACTGAAAAGAAGGTATATATCTATTGCAAACTTATGAATTACATTGCATAAAATGAAAACATGGGTAGTGGGGCTACTCCCCGCACACTAGTGGAGAAGACTACTCACTCATGGCAAGAACAAAGAAGGGGGTAAGAAGAGAGAGAGCATCATCTCCACGAAGGAGGGAGGAAGGTCGACCCCTTGGAGAGAGAGAAAGAAACGATCTTCACACTTCGTAGCTTGCTTGATGACGAATCCTCCTCTTCCCACCTTCTTTGTTGATGAGAGAGAAAGTAGCTTGGAGATGGAGTATGGATCTCAGACCGGCAGCCTCGGGGCAGTGGATGAAGGATGGAATGGCTCTGGAGCAACAGAGGCAGCCTTTGGGTGTCTGAAAACTTGATACCTTGTGAGGACCCCTCAGTTCTTATTTATAGGCTTTGAGTGAAGTCCAAACGGTTTGGACGATTTTGGGCCCAAACGGTCGTGAAAACCGTTTGGGCTTTGAGACCGTTTGGACTCTTCCGGTTTAGAAACTGTTTGAGTCCTTGCGGTCTTGAAACCATTTGACTTTATTTGGTCTTGGGACCATGTAACTTTGTGCGGTCTTGGGACCGGTTCATCTCCATTCGGTCTTGGGACCGTTTGGTCTCCATTCGGTCTTGAGACCATTTGGCGTCCATTCGGTCTTGGGATTGTTTGGCGTCCATTCGGTCTTGGGACCATTTGGCATCCATTCGGTCTTGGGACCGTTTGGAGCTTTTGTAAATTTTTTTGTCTTTTTCTGTAAGAAATGAAAGGGGAAAAGTTAGGATAATGATATATTTACAAAAGAGTGGAAAATTAAAGATTGTGTCTAATTTATTTAAGAATGGGTATGGAAAACTGAGAAACAAAAGTAAGATAACATCACAAAATGGGAGGTTATCACCCCTCCCAACTTAGAGTCTAGCTTGTCCTCAAGCTAGATAGAGCTAAGGCACGTAGTGGAGAGGCGATTTTATTTAGTTAAGATTTCCATACTCTTGTTTCAATTCTAAACAATAGATCTCCTAAGGTCGTATTGGAGCTTTTGCTTGCCCTAACTCTTTCAGGTGTTGATAGTTGCTCAGATCTCAGGTTTCTTCCATATCACGTAGATCGCATTGGGACTGCCTTTTGATTTTATTTTGTGCATGTCGTCGACTCTAATCAGTTTTATACTTCTCTGAAAATCCTACCGGAAGCTAGAGTGGGTATGAAGGTTGGCTAAAGGCTTGTTGTGTAATTCCCCCTTCAAGTGGGGGAGGTTTTGTCTATGCATTTAGGATCTCACTACCGGGCACGATACATCTGCCTTTGTGAGGGAAGCTCAATGTACCGGCCGGGCGAGTCCTGTTATCAGCCTTTTCATATATTTGGATACCTTAGGGTCTCACTACCGGGTACGACACATCTTCCTTCGTGAGGGCAGCTGAATGTACTGGTCGGGAAAAACCTTTATTGGATCTTCATATAGATCATTATGTGTGGCACAACTCTCATATTTTCATTCAACACTCTACCTTTTATTCATAAACTCACAGGCTTAGGATTTGGGATTTTAGGGATTTTGATTGGGGGCCAACCCTCTTTTATTGAAGAGAAGAAAGTTGTTCTTAGAGTTTCTTGACATGCACTTATTTGGTTTCTACTTGGTGGTCCACTTGTGAGGTTTCTAGATTTGGATGTCACCTGATATCCCTCCCGTACTTGAGAGTGTTTGGCTTGTCTCGGCCCTGATGTTGACCTATAGAGAGTCAGATGTAGAATTGAAGTGAAGGCATGAAAATCTAGTGTGAAGGTAATTTATTAATTCGCCATTACATGCCTATATGCTATTTTTGTTATTGCTTTTGGGGACTAACTAGATTCTAAATTTAGCTGGGGATGACCTTTTCTAAGAGGGATGTTATTCTTATGTGTAGGATTTATTTTAACAGAGGAATTACTTAAAACAAAATCTAAATGTGCAAAGAAAGCTAAAGATTTTGTACAGAATTGAAAGAGAAGGTAGAGAGGGAAGGGTTTTAAAAATGATACCTCGCCCTTATCCAGTGTACCCCCCTAACTTATCACTCACTCTATCCTCAGAGTGTCAAAGTGATAGGTTGAGAAGTACAAGGACAAGGGCATTAGGCTGATGTTAGTCCTTTGTTAGCTCCATGTGTTCAGAGAAGATTAGCTACAAACTTTCCACATAGAGCATGGTAATCCACGTCTGTCATGTCCTCTACTGGTCTTCCAAGGACCATGATGGTGTATATCCAGTAGAGGACATGGAAACCATAGTCGTTTGACTCTCGAAGCTGCTGGGGACACCTGTGGTAGACGGCTGGGCGATGAAAGTGATCTTTATCGTACGCCCTTGTGTGCTTGCTTAAGAGATTGTGTAGTTTGTCAGCACACTCCTTTGCTACCTCCTTCGTTGGCGTGTTAGCTCTCACAGCATACTACCTCTGGTTTGCATCAAACTGGCTGTCAGAACTGTTGTAGATGATAGTTGTTCCATTGTGAAGGTTTGTTGCCAGTAGCATCTAGTGCTCTGAGTGAAGGAAAGGAAGCATAATAACTTTGGAGTCATATGTTGGAGGAAATAAATGAGTGCCTCAGTTGTTCCAAAGTTCTTTAGCTTTAGGAGATCATCCTTTATATACGTTGATGCCATATAGATCGTAGGGTGATTCCGTCTGAGGAGATATTAATAGGCGATCATCAAACTCACGGATAGAGACCATTTGAATTGTACAGTTTCACGTAGCGCATCTACCATAACCAGAATATCTCTGGCTAGAAAAGAGAGATCATCTTTCTCGACATAAAACCTAGACATGATGAGTCGAAGTTCATTGTTGGAAAGACTTTTATAGGTTGCAAGGTCAAAATTAGGGAACATCAGTTTAATGGCAGTCAGGGGCACCTTTTGTGAAGGTAGTCTGTTGATGGTGCCCCGATTAGCAATTCAGTGTCCCCTTTATCATCCACCAAATCAAAAGAGTACTGGTCCCATTGTTTCTTCTCGGGGACCTTGGCGGGTTGTTGACTCTCCAACTCCTTTATTGTTTGCCGAAATAGCTATTTTTGTGGACGTTGGATGTCCGAGTAGAGGTAGCGAGGAACATCGTCAGGTGCCATAGTTGGGTCCTTGAAGAACCTTTTCTCGCATATTAGCTCCATGGGGTAACGTCCTCGTAGAGAATGAAAATCCTCTGTGGCCAGCTCAGTGAAAGGGATTTGTTGATTGAGCGCTTGGATGTGGTGTATAGTGTAGAAAGTGCAATCCCCATACCCTTCTTGTGTTTGGGCTTGTGGGTTTATGATTTGGAACCAGGGTTGGTTCCAACCATTTCGGAGGGATGGGCAGGTAGCCCAGATTAGTTTTAGGAGTCAGAAAGGGATGCATCTTGCCTCCCCGACTCCTAAACCAGCAAAATTAATTATTTTGGCCTGTAGTTCATTGGCGCAAAAATAGTATACATTGGCGTCTCGAGCCGCGGTGTCCACAATCATTAGCATCCAGTGGCCAGAAACTTGAAAGGGCACGGTAATATAGTGTGCCTTTCTGGCAATCCCCCTCTGCAACTGCTCGATAGATTTGTTTTGTAAATTTTTATATAATAGACTCATGGCCAGAGCAGGTGAAGCGTTAAGTACCGGTTGCTGCCATTTAGAGCTTCTGTAGATCTCGATAGAATTGGCAAAGAATATACACGAAAGATTACCATCTTCACCGCTGACTGTTGTCGAAGGATGGTGCGGAAATCTTCATGTGTTAACTTGCGTTGAGTCTTTATATTATGGTAGATAACGTCTCCCCCTTCTTTGGCATTATCTACAATAGTGTTTAGGATAAAGATATCTTGAGCGTCTAGGGTAGAGATGGTCGCCATGTCTAAATCGTGCATCTTATGAGGTAGAGGTGGCGGCGGGGGAAGCTCTTGTGGAGGGTGGGAAGAATTATGCTCCAAATCATCTATGTAGTGCTTCAGATCTTCGTCTTTATCTGAATCAGAAGCAGATTCGAGATCTTCATCTATATCTAAACTGACACTTTCTAATTCCTCCTATTCTGGGGGAAGGGGTGAAGATTGCTCCAGGGCGGAGTGTTGTGGAAGGTCTTCTTGTGGTTGACTCGTGCTGGTTCCGAATAAACATTGTTGGAACTCAACAAAAGATGCTTCTTTAGGAGTTTCCCCCAGAGATCCCATTGCAGAATAGTCAAGAAATTGATCCCCATATGACATGTTAACGTTGTCATTGTCAGTAGGGGATTTGGGATCTTTATCACCTTCTAGGTGATCTTTCTGTTGTTTTGGTACAGCTCCATGGCTAGGGCCCTCCCCATCATTGTCTGGGTCATCAGATTTATCGTCTGAGGAGGTGCTATTGTTGGAGTCAGTCGAGGAGTCAAACCTCATCTTCATCTTCTTCTTCATCATCTTCTTCGTTTGCCACCTTATCTGTGGTCTTCTTTGGTGGAGGCTTCTTGCACTGTCGGTGGAGTGCTTAGTTCGTTGAAAGCCACTTGCACATGCTCATGTGTTTCAAGCAGTGTGTCATGGGTTTCTTTGAGATCTGAATAATGAGCCTCGGCGTAGAGGAGTTGTGCAGAGAGGTCCATCACTTGAGCTCTTAATTGGTTGATTTCATTGTTGGATGAATCCTCTTAGCAGTTATTGAGTTGTGTGAGGGTGGTGTTGGTGTCATCCAAGCATGTTCTTAAAGTAATTTGTTGCTGCTTAAGCTCGCACATGGTTTCTGGGAATGGTTGATTTTGCACAGAAATCTTGTCGACTTGCTTGGCTAGATCGCCTTGCTGGCTTTTCACCCCAAGTACCAACTGCGGCAGTTGTTGCAGGCGGTCGTCGATGCGTTCAACTTTCATGGTCGTTGCTTCCTACTGTTGGTGGATGCTTGAGATGATGCTTGGAAAGGCACGGTTCTGCTCGTCAATCTTGGTAACATGTGTAGTTAGACCCTGCACACAAGAAAAAATAGATTGTAATATATTAGAAGGGTCAGTGAGGAGGTTTCAGATAGCGACGAATTGACGTCTGAATTCCTCACTGACGTTTGTAAACGGGACCCCAGATGTGGAAGTGTGGGGTGGCTGGGGTCGGGGTGGAAGGGTGGTAGTACCTTGCGAAAGAGACATTGTTGATGGTCCCGCAAATTGCATGATGATAGTAGATGGAGTCACCAGCGGTGTCGGGGTGGTGGCGGATGAAAAAAAAATGGTGACATTCCCTATGAGAATGGTGGGACCAAGAATGTTGAGGGGAAAAGGGTGGAGATGGGAGCGGAGGAGGTGAAGTTGGCTGTTGGAGTGGAGAATGGGATGCCCAAAGAGAAAAAGGTTGAGGGGGAAGATGTGGGTGGAGGTGTGGATGTGGGGAAAGAAATTGTTGTTGGGATTGTTGTGGAGAAAGGTGGGAGGGTGGTAGATGGTGGGATAGTAGTGGATGGTAGTGTGGTGGGGGTGGTGGAGGCGGCGAGCTCAACATTTAGGCTCATGATGAATGAGTCTAATGATGAGGTACTGATATGTTCCTCAGGATGAGGGTGTTCTGTCTCAGGATTTAGCTTTGATGTCAGTGTCCCTGACAGCTGTTGTGATTGTAAACGTGCCTTAGATGGTCGTTTTACCGGTATTTTTGTTACCCTAGCTACCGGGGTAGTGATACTAAGTTTTTTCTGGCCTGCTTTGGTTTTCTTCTCTTGTACTTTGACCGAAGCTAGGATTTTGGTAAGCTCTTCATCAGTACAGAATAGCTTTTCCTTGTCATAATCTGCAAGCTCCGGAAGCGGTAGCAGAGTTCTGGAAGATTTTACTGTAGGGTAGAAAATGTAGTGCAATTTTACATCCTTTTCTTTGATAATGTAAGAGTTCTTCAAGGTTTGCTCATTGGTAAAGATGTCGCCCTTGATCTGCATGCACCTGGGGAGTAATCTTTCCATCTTGAGATATTTAAGAATGGAAGTTATGTGTCCACCCATGCAGATTTCTTTACCTAGGGCGTATGCTAAAAACTTTTGTATCATGTGCCATCCAATGTTGACTGGCATCCCATGTAGGATGGACCAGAGAATAAAAAGATCAGAGGTGATAACATTCCCCCCCTCTGTTCTGGGGAAGAGTCCACCGGTGAGAATTTTGTGAAGCGTGCACACTAATCCAGAAAGAATATTAGAGGCCTTGCAGGTCTTCACCTCATAATTTGGGGTCCCTGTTAGGGATTTCTAGAAGTTGTGTCTGTTGAATTGGGAGCTCTCCGTGCTAACATCTTTGGCCTTTTTTAGCTGCTCCTAGTTGTCAATGAAGATTTCATTCAATAAATTTTCTATTATGACAACTTTGTTACCAAAACGTTTGGTGTCCAGCCTGTAGTCACCTCTGTCCCTTGCTCTATCCATAATGTCTACAGATTCTTTGTTCAGATGTGTAAAGAATTCTATTGTGGGCTCGACGTATGAGATCTCGGGGACAAAACACAATCTTGAGATGTGTGCGTTATCGAGCAGGGTGAGGATTCTATCGTATATCCCCAACTTTTTTAGTACGTTGGAACATATGTACTTTGTTGGCTTTAAAGTTTTGTCTATGGAAGGGAGAGTGTGTATGAATAGGTTTTCTGGTGGTGGTGCGGTAGTGGTTATGGAGGGGAAGATAGGAGCATTGGTGGTAGCAGGAATGGTAGTGGGGGTGGTGGTAGAGGTTGATGGGATGTATCCTACCAGGGTTTGTTCCCTAGCAGTGGTGGGGTGGACATGCTTCCTAGCACGTTTCTTCGTAGGTTGTTCTTTGGCAGCTTGCTGGGCCTTCCTTTTCCCTTTATACTTTGTGGTTGGGGATTCGTCCTTGGAGTTTGGCTCATATTCTGAGCCTTCATCACTGGAGGAGATATCTTCTACTTCTTGATCAGGCTCCTCGGTTAAAGACCGGTTGATGCAGTCAATTTCATGCATGACCGTGAGTAGGTTGACTTTCGGGGGGGCCTGTCCGGTCGTGTCGTAGATGTCGACGATCTTCTATAGTTTTGTGCGATCCTATATCAGTTGATCCTTTGTCCAGAAAGGAGCGTCGGCAGTTCTGGTGGCTTGTTTTTCTGGTGAGTCCATTTCTGGAAAGTAATCGGAAAAACATGTGTTAGAAAAATTTTGAATTTGTACAGATAACAAGTTTATTAAAAGGAAGAAGGTTAAATTATGTAGTTGTTAACATTTTTAGGTTTTGTTGGGTCCAAACGGTACAGTTTTGGAGACCGTTTGGGTCCAAACGGTTTCAGGACCGTTTGGCACCAAACGGTTTCAGGACCGTTTGGCACCAAACGGTTTGGAGACCGTTTGGGTCCAAACGGTCCCTCATCCAAATAGTTTCAGGACCACTTGGCACCAAACAATTTGTAGACTGTTTGGGTCCAAACGGTTTCAGGACCGTTTGGCACCAAACAGTTTGGAAACCATTTGGGTCCAAACGGTCCCTCATCCAAACGGTTTGAGGACCATTTGGCACCAAACGGTTTGTAGACCGTTTGGGTCTAAATGGTCCCTCGTCCAAACGGTTTCAGGACCGTTTTTCATCAAATGGTTTGTAGACCATTTGGGTCCAAATGGTCCCTCGTCCAAACGGTTTCAAGACCGTTTGGCACCAAACGGTTTGTAGACCATTTGGGTCCAAACGGTCCCTCGTCCAAATGGTTTTAGGACCGTTTGGAAGATGAAACGTCGAGATCAATGGAAAAGGTGGATGGAGGCGGCGACGTGCACGTCAACAGAAAAGGTAACCGTGTCAGCGACGTAGGCGTCGGCGATGGTAAAAATGAAGTGTAGCATGATGACGGAAGTGTCGACGATGGCAGTGGCATTGGTCTACCTTGTTATTGTGGGTGACGATGACGATGGAGAGGCAATGAATGGAAGTAATGATGGTGCAGAAGTCGTGAAGACACGTGGAAGCTAAGGTGACGTCGGTGATGGTGGCAGAACGAACTGACGTTGCGAGTTGTGTGGGAGCAAGAAATAGAGGAAATGAAGCAGTACTTGCACGAGGGTTTAGAGAGTTCAAGATTCTAAAGAAAGAAAAAGGGGAGGAGTGGGGTTATATTTATAGGATATGGGGGTGACGTTACAAATTCTCAGGGTCAAACGATTTCGAGACCGTTTGGGCTCCAAACGGTTTTGAGACCGTTTGGGCTCCCAACGGTTTCGAGACCGTTTGGGGTCCCAATGGTTTCAAGACCATTTGGGCTCCAAACGATTTTAAGATCGAAATGGGTTCAAATGGTTTTAAGACCGTGAGGCCCAAATGGTTTCAAGACCGCTTAGGATAAGATGGTTTAGGCTTTTGATTTTTATATTTTTATGTTTGTTTTGGTGATTTGTGTAAATTTTTATATTTTCATATTAAAGATGATAAACCTAAATCAAACGAAGAAGCAAAAATAAAAATAGTGATACTCAGATCTTGGGTTGCCTCCCAAGTAGCACCTGGGTTTTACGTCACTGGCTCGACGAGAATCTGGTTTGGTTATGTCGATGTTGAGGGATCGTGGATCTCGATAGTCTGTCTTGGTATTTTGTCTGTTGGTGTGTAGTATCTCTTCAGACTGTGGCCATTAACGGTCTGTTCTCCCCCATTATTGTCAAGGATGATGACTGCTTTGGTGGGGTAAATGTGTTTAATTGTGAATGGTCCAGACCACTTCGTGCGGAGCTTTCCAAGAAACATTCGAAGTCTGGAATTGAAGAGGAGGACCTTATCTCCGATATCAATGT
The DNA here is from genome assembly GCA_963693085.1 of Alisma plantago-aquatica. Classification (NCBI taxonomy): domain Eukaryota; kingdom Viridiplantae; phylum Streptophyta; class Magnoliopsida; order Alismatales; family Alismataceae; genus Alisma; species Alisma plantago-aquatica. The sequence continues at coordinate 1,050,248,527 of OY856409.1, read as the reverse complement.
TTTTTCTCTTGAGGTGGTCATCGTGCCACATCTTGGTTTTTTCTTTATAGATTCTGGCACTATGGTAGGCTGTCATTCGAAGTTCCCCAAGTTCTTGTAACTAGAGTTGTTTGTATTCTCTAGTGCTTTTAAAATCAAAATTCAGTTGTCTAATGGACCACCAGGCCTTATGTTCCAGTTCAACTAGAAGATGGCATGATTTACCATATACTAATAGGAATGGGGTTGTTCCAATCGGTGTTTTATACGCTGTGCGGTAAGCCCAAAGGGCATCGGGAAGCTTGGTGGACCAATCAATACGATGTATATTGACTATTTTCTCCAAAATTGCTTTTAGTTGTTTGTTCGAAACTTTGACTTGGCCACTAGTTTGTGTATGATAAGGTGTGGCGACCTTATGGTGGACTCCATATTTCTTTAAGAGGGCTTCGAAACTTCATTCCAGAAAATGGGTCCCTTTATCGGATATGATAGTTTGGGGGACTCCGAATCTGGGGAAAATGATATCTTTAAACATCTTGATGACTGGTTTTGAATTGCTGGAAACGGTGGGTATAGCTTCTACCCATTTTGAGACATAATCCAAAGTGACCAGTATGTAAGAAAATCCATATGAAGAGGGGAAGGGACCCATGTAGTCTATTCCCCAAACATCAAAAAGTTCGATTTCTTGCCACATAGTGAGAGGCATTTCATTCCATTTAGTTATATTGCCAGAAAGTTGACATTTATTGCATGATCTTACAAAATCATGGGAATCTCTTACTATTGTTGGCCAAAAGAAACCCGATTATAGAACTTTCAGAGTGTTCGAACTCATGTGTCCCCTAGTGGGGCCGGAATGACAATGTTTTAAGACAGGAGTAATTTCCTCTTCTGGTATGCAGTGCCAGAAAAGTCCGTCTACACATAGAAGAAAGACATAAGGTTTGTCCCAGTAGTATTGTTTAACATCATGGAGGAATTTTTTTTTTTGTGGTGAGAGGAGGAGGGGTGAATGATTACTGTGGCCAGATAGTTCACTATGCCGGCATACCAGGGGAATCCGGTGGAAATTTTCATAAGATGGTCGTCAGGGAGGGAATCTTGGATAGGTACTTTATCATCATCCTCGACTTCAATGCGGCTGAGATGATCAGCGATGATGTTTTCCACTCCGCTTTTGTCTTTGATTTCCAAATCAAATTCCTGAAGCATCAACACCCAGCGGATAAGTCTGGGTTTCGCGTCTTGCTTCTGAATTAGATATTATATGGCGGAGTGGTCAATGTAGACTATGACCTTTGATCTGATCGGGTAGGAGCGGAATTTCTCGAATGCATAGATGACAGCTAAGAACTCCTTTTCTGTAGTAGTGTAGTTCTTTTGCGTTTCATCAAGTGTCTTGGACGCATAGTATATTACATAAGGTTTTTTGTCAATTCTTTGCCCAAACATCGCTCCTATAGCATAGTCGCTAGCGTCACATATTATTTCGAATGGTTGTGACCAGTCAGGTACTCTCAGAAAGGGTGCAGAGACTAGAGTGTTCTTTAAGGTTGTGAAGCTTTTTAAGCATTCTTGGTCAAAATTGAAATCGGTGTCCTTGGTCAATAAGTGGGTCATGGGTTTCGCTACTTTTGAGAAATCTCTAATGAATCTTCGATAAAACCCAGCATGACCCAAGAATGCTCGTACTCCTTTTACGTCCTTTGGCGGTGACAGTTTTGACATGACAACAATTTTTGCCTTGTCTACCTCAATTCCTCTTTCACTCACTCTATGTCCGAGGACGACACCTTTAGTTACCATAAAGTGGCATTTTTCCCAATTTAGGATAAGGTTTATTTCCTCACATCTTTGTAAGACTTGTCCAAGGTTGAGTACACAGTTGTCAAAAGAATCTCTGTAGACTGAAAAGTCATCCATGAATACTTACATTATGGACTCGGTTAACCCTGCAAAAATAGTAGACATGCATCTTTGGAAGGTAGCGGGTGTGTTGCATAGCTCAAAGTGCATTCTTCTAAAAGCGTAGGTTCCAAAGGGACAAGTAAAAGTTATTTTTTCTTGGTTTTCCAGGTGTATAGGGATTTGATAGAACCCAGAATAACCATCGAGGTAACAGAAGAACTTTTGATGGGCTAGGCGTTGGAGGACTTCATCAAGAAAAGGTAAAGGGTAGTGATCTTTTCTTGTTGCTTTGTTTAGTTTCCTGTAGTCGATACACATTCTCCACCCTGTGACAGTCCTTGTGGGCACTAGCTCGTTTTTATCATTTAGCACGAGAGTGGTTCCTCCCTTTTTGGGGACCACTTGGACAGGGCTAACCCATTGGGAATCTGAAATTGGGTAGATAATACCGGCTTTCAGAAGTTTGAGGACCTCGAGGCAAACCACCTCTTTAAGATTGGGGGTCAATTTTCTCTGGTGCTCTATTGAAGGTTTGAATTCTTCTACCATGGGCAGTCTATGCATGCATAGGGCTGGGTTTATACCTGTCAGGTCAGTTATTTTGTACCCAATGGCTTTCTTATCTTTCTTTAACTCAACAAGAAGTCGTTCTTCCTGGTCTTTCGTTAGAGTGGAACTGATGATTACTGGACATAGTTCTTCTTCATCTAGGAAGACGTGCTTAAGTCCCATTGGTAGGGTTTTCATCTCGGGAGCCTTAGGTGCTTCTGTTGTTTCTAAAATAGTGACATATTTGAGCTCCTCAAAAGTGGTTGTTGGTGCTTCTTCAGCTTTCTCTAAGTGTTGCAGGCATTGTTGAACTAATTCGTTGGTTAAGAATTCAACTTCTAGATTTATTAAGACATTCTCTAAATCATCAGATGGTTCAGATATTTCCAATTGGGACATTTGATGTATTGCATCTAAGAGAAAAACTTCCTCTTGAATGTTGGGGCCTTTCATGTTGTTGAGGACCCGAAACTAAATTGCTTCTTTTCCTAGTCTCAGAATGATCGTGCCAACTTCGACATCAATGAGCACCCTGTTTGTGGCAAGGAAGGGTATGCCGAATATTATTGGGTATCTTAGATCCTCCTTGATGTCCATAATGACAAAATCACATGGGACATAAGAATCCTTGCCTATCCTGACTGGAATGTCTTCAATAATTCCTAGGGCTGCAGTGATAGTGGAATCAGCTAACTGAATTGTCATCGTTGTGGGTAATAAGTCAGTAAAACCCAATCTTTTACACATGGAGTAGGGAATAATAGATATGCTAGCCCCTAAGTCAGCTAATCCCTTTTTTCTCTAAGCATTTCCAATATAGCATTGAATACCGAAGGAACCAGGGTCCTTCTTTTTCTTTGACATTTTATTAAGAATGATGTCGGAGGTGGTCTGAGCCAGTTTGACCATCTCTTGATCTTCGGTAATATATTTCCTTGATAGCAAGGTTTTTAGATATTTAGGCCAAGCTGGTACTTCAGAGAGGGTATCAAGGAGTGGGATATCGATATAAAGTTTCTTCATTGCCTCCTTGAATTTTTGGAATCTAGTGTCCATTTTAGTCTCTCTCAATCTTCCTGGATATGGTATCCTAGGTTTGTATTGTGGAACTTCTGTCTCTTTGGGAGCTTGTTCCTTTTCTTTACCTTTTGCAGTCTCCGCAGATTTCTCAATTCCTAGATTCGGGCTTGCGTTTGGAGTAAAAATAGGTGTATCATCATCATCATGAGCGATTCTTGTGGCTTCATGAAAGACACGACCAGATCTTGTAGTGATGGCATTCAATTGCTCTGGTCTATTTTGATCGTGTCTTGGGTTTGACTCTGGTTGACCAGTAAAAGTACCAGTTGGTGGTTTCAATTGGGCAGCAATTTGTGCTAGTTGAGCCTCCACAACCTTCTGTTGAGCTTGCTGATTGGCAAGCATGGTTTGTTGTGACTGTAACATCTGCCTAATCATAGTCATCTCATCTGTTGACTGGGAAGGAGCATTTTTCTGTTGAAACTGAGTGAGTTGTTACTGCCCTTGAGGTGGTTGTTGCGGAGGTGGTATTAACTGAGGTTGTTGAGATTGATGCAGCTGAGGATGTGCAGAGGAGGATGGGTATATTGATAGTAGGCGGAGGGATTTCTTGGGTAGTTGGATCTTGGGAAATTATTTCTAAGATTCCCTTGATTTTGGTTATAGTTACTTTGAAATCCAGGTGGCAATCTATTGGAAGATCCACCTTGTGTTTGATGTTGCGGGTTAGCAGTCCCCATAGGATTCCCATATTGAAACCCGGGGTGGTTTCTTGGTTGATTTGGATTATAGTAAGCTTGTCCTGGTATGGAATGAATGGAATTGACTTGTTCGGGCATCTGATCTTCAAGGTGTTCGATGATCGATTCGTACTGTTGTTGTGGTGGTTGCATATCCATCATCACATTATAAAGTAAGCCACATGACAATGTAGGGTGATCAGATGTGTGACAGGCTTCACAAGTCCCTGTGGCAGCTTTAACTTCTTGGACTTGGGGGTTTTTCTTCTTATCATATTCTCCAAATGAAGTTTCGAGTGCATGCTATTTGTGAGCTATAGTCTTTAAAGCTTCAACAATGGTTTTCATTTCTATTGATTCCTCAGCCTTATAAATTTTGAGGACTCCCTTAGTGGATGATCGTCCCCAATTGGATTGGTTCTCAGCTCCAAGTGTAACGATACTCCAGGCATCCTTGTAGTTCTTCCTCATAAAATTTCCTCCAGATGAGGAATCCAGAAATAGCTTGATATCATCACTCACCCCCCTATAGAACATCTCCATTAATTGATTTTGGGAGATACCGTGATGAGGACACTTCCTTAGAAGCTCCTTGAATCTTTCCCATGCTTCTGCGGTTGTTTCTCCAGGAAGTTGGGCGAAGTGGTTGATCTGCCCCCTAATTTCGTAGGTTAATGAAGGAGGGAAATACTTTTCTAGAAACTTTTCTTCCAAGGGAGCCCAGGTGGTGATGATTGGCTCCCTATCAAGTGAGTTGTACCAACTCAAAGCCTTTCTGGATAGAGTGAAGTGAAAAAGATGTAGCATTATTGCTTCAAAGGCAACTCTGACTTGTGGGACAAGTCGGAAAAGTGCCTTGAATCTCTTCAAATGATCTATGCAGTCATCTCCAGAACCACCGGAGAATGAGATACCCTGCATGATTTGAATCCATTGTGTCTAGATTTCAAAATTAGGTATATTGATGATTGGTGGCCAGACTGGATGATTGTCTTCATAGTTCTTAGGGATGACATAGTCCCTCAGTTGCTTGTTTCTTAGCTCTAACTGGGCAGCTTCATTAGCTGCTTCATTTTCAGCTCGGATGCGGGCATGTTCTTCAGCTTGGATTTCCACTTGGACCTGAGCATGAGTGTCAGCAATGAGTTGTGTTCTCTGAGCGGCTATGGCGGTGTTAACTCTATCCATTACTAGTGCAGCTTGGCATTGATCTTTAGCCATTTGTCTGGCTCTTTGGCAGTTAAGTCTGATGTGGTGGTGGAAACTTCTCTCTACCTCAGAGTCGTACTCTAGATCAGGGGAGAATCTGAGATTATGCGATGGTTGCATACACGTCTTCTACCTGAGTAGAGGAAGAAACACACTTTTCAGATGATGCGAGAGATGTGATAAAATCAAGAAAATATGGAGTAATGTTTAAAGAAGAAGTGTAAAACCCCAAGCAACTAGCAAGATGATAAATGAAATTAAAACGTGTCATTGTCCCCAGCAACGGTGCCAATTTTTTATGAAGGTTCCACTTGTGTGGAATTGCGTGCACCACTAAAAATCCTAAAGATAGTAAATCTATAGGTTTAGCCTTGCTTATACTAGATTAAAACTCCACCCATGTATGCTAGGATACGTGGAAGCCTTATCGTAGTATAGTTAAGGGTCGAATCCACGGGACAACGGTCTTGTTGAGATCAACAAGATAGAAAATGTTAGAATTCCACTTAACTTCTTAACATTTGGTATTTAGATCAAAGAGTTGGTTTGGTTGTTTAAACTAAGTGCAAGTAAAGTAAAAGGTAAGAAAGTAAATTTAAGATTGTAAACAGTGTTAAGAAACCACTAGGATGTTATCGGCTTTCGCCACCACTACACATGGATCAAAACATGCAACATAGTAACATAACCTGCAATAAGAGTCTAAACAGTTAGTATCTTTGTGGATTTAGTTTCCTTTCGGAGAACTAACTGCGACAAGTGTGGGAATGTTGCAACGCCAGCCATCCCCAAATGAATGGTCACTTACTTTACATCATTCCCTTCGCAAAGTGTGTTCCTCGACTTATCAAGGTTGTACTTTCATACGTCAACTGATTCCATTTCATAGTATGAAAGTACAACGATGGAAGTGATTTTACTCCACTTCTTGAAAAACACTCCTAGATACTGAAACAGATGCATGGTGGCTACATGCATCAGGAACCAACATTTAATTGATATTCGAATCTAATAGTACAAACATAGACAATTCATACTAAAAGATAATAAGTAACACAAGTTGGTGATCAAGCAACAAGCATTCATTAAACGATTGATGTTGAACTAAAAAGAAGGTATATCTCTATTGAAAACTTATGAATTACATTGCATGAAATGAAAACATGGGTAGTGGGGCTACTCCCCGCACCCTAGTGTATAAGACTACTCGCTCATGGCAAGAACAAAGAAGGGGGTGAGAAGAGAGAGAGCATCATCTCCACAAAGGAGGGAGGTAGGTCGACCGCTTAGAGAGAGAGAAAGCAACGATCTTCACAATTCATACCTTGCTTGATGACGAATCCTCCTCTTCCCACATTCTTTGTCGATGAGAGAGAAAGTAGCTTGGAGATGGAGTATGGATCTTAGACCGGCAGCCTTGGGGCAGTGGATGAAGGATGGAATGGCTCTAGAGCAACAGAGGCAGCCTCTGGGTGTCTGAAAACTTGATACCTTGTGAGGACCCCTCGGGTCTTATTTATAGGATTTGAGTGAAGTCCAAACGGTTTGGGCGGTTTTGGGCCCAAACGGTCGTGAAAACCGTTTGGGCTCTGAGACCGTTTGGACTCTCTCAGTTTCAAAACCGTTTGGACTCTTCCGGTTTGGAAACTGTTTGAGTCCTTATGGTCTTGAAACCGTTTGCCTTTATTTGATCTTGGGACCGTGTAACTTTATTCGGTCTTGGGACCGGTTGATCTCCATTCAGTCTTGGGACTGTTTGGTTTTGATTCGGTCTTGGGACTGTTTGGTCTCCATTCGGTCTTGGGACCTGACGTGTATTTTACTACGCACTTAAACGCAAGTATACGCGTCGAGTAATATAGGCCTTGTGAGGCCCGAGTCGAACTCAGGGATACGTGAATTATTGGAGACTTCTACTAACTAATCGCAATCAGCTAGACCGATTTACAAAGTAGGGTTTTGTTGTTCAAATTGAAAGAAAATAAAAATCAAACAAAGAAAACAATCGATTAAAGGTGACTTTAATCAATTAAAAGGGATATCTTTAGGATGGCGGTTTCACCGCGGGTCAACATTGTATTAGATTTTATATAATTCCTCACTCTTCTCTCTCTATCCGGGTAGTGGCCTGAAAATAGAATTACCCAGTGTCGTGGTGTAATTCACTACTTAGGTTTAGGTTGATTCCACCGTCGTAGTGATCATTCCCCTAAACTAAGCGCATTATAAACGATCTCTCAGTTCCCACCATGAATTTTACAACTCCTTTGTCAAGGGTTTTATTGATTAATGTAGGTTTCGTCTCTTTTCAACCGCTAATCCTTCTGTCGAAGTGATTAAGGGCATTAGGTTATTATCATGGTGATCAAGCATAATAATATATGGAGAAAACGAAACTATACCACGGATTTAAGAGAGAAAATATGAATTATTAATATAAAATTGTCATACAATGAATCCCCGGGCTACTCCCGGTCCTAAAGATTGAGGGTTTTAGCCTCTCATGTTCATCTTACACGAATACATGGTAGAAATTGGGGAATTCATAAGAAAAACGTGAAATAGATGGGAAAAACCCCTGAACGGAGAAGAACCGGCGGATCCTTGGCGTAGAACACAAACTTTCCCCGCCTGTCGGTGGTGGAAATTGTCTTCGGCAGCGTCCGAATCAACTGGGATGAGCTTCTCGGCCTCCGTTCTCCTTTCTCTCCTCCTCGGCACTCGTGCAATCCAAAAAATGAGATCCTCCTCACGTCTGGGCGGCCGTCATTAGGTATAAGTCCCTAATTAGGTCGTCAAATAACAACAGCCGTCCGATCGAGATCAAAACAGATCCAACGCATATCTGCCGGCGTCGATACCATCGACGCGGGTCGATGGTATCGACCCAGCGAATTAGCGGCAGCTTTCCTTTCTTTTATTCTGAGCGCCTGTGGTGATCTCGATACCATCGACTTGGGTGTCGATGGTATCGACTCCTTTAGCGTCGGTTGTTGTCGTTTAGCGACGCTGTAGCTCTCCATGTGTCGATGGCATCGACTTGGGTCGATGGTATCGACTCTGTGCTGCTTTTCTCGGCTGACAACCTGTGGCTTGGTCGATGGTATCGACTTCCGTCGATGGTATCGACGGATGCAGATACTTGTTCTTCCTGAAATTTCACAACAGGCCCAAGTAAATCCACACAATTTATAATAAGATGATAAATAATACTCAAAATAGTAAAACAAAGGGGATTTGGTATAAAATGATGGCAAAGACCAAATAAAGTGAATTATGCAATAATATCCATGAAAATGAGTAATTAAGGCACAAAACACATATGAAAAAGGTCTCTAAATGCGACTCAAAATCATCGCATCAAACTCCCCTAAGCTTAAACATTGCTCGCCCTCGAGCAACTAATCCTTAGAATAGAATTGCGAATGTCAACTAACAATCAAAACACCAACCCACCTCACAAATGACTCCCACTGGACGTTCTCAAACCGGCCTACCCTAATCACAGAACAGTAATTACCCTATAGGCGACAATAACCATCAATAAAAGAAATTATCCTTCAAACTGATGAACACTATCACATAAGGCAGTTATCATAATAAAGTTCGCCGATTCAGCCATGGTGCATCTTTTGATCACCTACACTACGTTGCTCGCCCTAACTACCATCTACATGGAAGCAGTCCTCCTTATAATCATGAGTGAGGAGAAAATCATGGTGACCTACCAATCCGAGCAACGGGTGGATGGAATGGGTGGTTCATGGGAGAATTTGGAAGTATTACACAGTTTCAAAATGCATATAACAAAATGCCCTAAATGATACAAATGCACATTAAGAATGCCCTACTGCCTAAAAGTGGGTGGAATGATGCATGCACTAACCTTCTACCTCACAATGAGATAGAAATCTACTCAAGCCACATCATGTACGCAATTCCCCTATTATACAAGTGATATCATTGCTTTCTCCCTCTTATTCCTTTTCTTTCTTTTTCTAACATTTATATATATTTTTTTTTCCAGAATTTTTTTCTTCTGTTTTTTTTTTCTTTGCCCATATATCCATAATTGCTTAGAGATACATGTATAAGGCCATTTTCTTTCCAATTGGAGATCTTTGCTTTATTTCGAGGGTATGGAACAAATTAGATCACCTATTTAGGAAAACTGAGATACATGGTGTGCTTATGCATGAAAATCATGAAATTGTGAGTGCAACTACATGACATGCACCTAAGGGTAATGTGCATGTATCACTATATATTTTTTTCATTATTCTATGCAAAAACATGAAAATAACAATGCAAAACCTATCTACATGCCATGCACGCAAAAGAAATTGAAACTGCACTTTACTTCCAATTCTTGGGTGGATTATAGGAAATGGGGTGGAATGATCACAAGATTAAGTGACTGAACCTTAGAAGAAAATTATGCGTCCCTCCTTACTGACATGTGTAGTAGTTTAAAGGGTTCTTTCTCTTACATCTGATTAAGGTCTCATTACCATTTGATTAGGTTAGGCTCAAACAACCGTTACTATCCACTTTTCATGAGTCAATGGGGGTGTGGGTATGACATATTGCTTCAAAGTTGACATAATCAATCATTTTCATAGAACAAGTTCCCCAAGGACAACCAAGTACAGCTATCCAAATGACACAGAAAAAATTTTTAATTCCCTTAATTTCCCCATGAAAACAGCAAGATGACAATTTTTAAGACATCCACGATTACACTAGATAGATGTGGATCCTAAATAAAAACTTAAAATTGCAAAAACAAATAACAAAGCAGAAATTAAAAACAACTAAAGAAAAGATAAAAGATAGAGCTGTTCCAGCCACCCCCCCTAAGCTTGAATCCGACTATGGCCTCATAGTCAAAGACTAACTTAAGGGCGGAACAGTGATATCAGATCAGTCCGATGGTGGTGGAGGTGGGTACTGCTAGGGTCGTGGGGTCCGGATTTGCTCTGGATGATGTGACTTCATTTGGCCAATAACCCCGTCTTAAATAACTGACCCCAACACTGCTGTGTGCCCGTCGATACCATCGACAGAAGTCGATGGTATCGACTCGCTGATTAGGGCAACTGCCTCGCGAGTCCGGCCGCCGCCTTTTTCACTTGAAAATGTCAATACCATCGACAGACCCGTCGATGGTATCGACTTCACTGAGTCGATTTCTTCTGAAAATCTCCAGAGATCTCAATGGTATCGACTGGGGTGTCGATACCATCGACACTTTTATTGCGACCTGTCTGTGACCATGTCGATACCATCGACGGATCCGTCGATGGTATCGACGCAGTGCGATTTCTGCTGGTGTCAACCTGAACCCATGTCGATACCATCGACTGATGTGTCGATGGTATCGACCCTGCCTGTTCCTGCACATTTAACAAACGGATCAAGGTATCATTTTTAAACTAAAAAGTAAACAAAATACAAGCAAACTACACCTAACATTAAACTATCCTAATGTACCAATGGTTGGGTTGCCTCCCAACAAGCACCCTTCTTTAGCGTCTTAGGCTAGACGGTGTGACGATTGTCATCTCTTCACCTTGAGGATTGCACTTGGAGGGTCATTCGGTAATCTAAATTCAACACGCTCTCCTCCAATGCCCAAGGACAGAGTACCTCTCCCTAAAGCAGTAACAACATCTGTCGTTGCTTGAAACGGTCTTCCTAAGAGAATTTCGCAGCTTTGGAGTGGTGGCATGTCTATGACGACGAAGTCCACCGGAAATATGAATCGGTCAACCTTGACTAGAACATCTTCACATACTCCATAGGGTCTCACGGTAGACCCATCCGCCAATTCAATTGTTGCGGCTGACCTCTTTATCTCTTTTAACCCTAGCTTATGAAAAGTAGCCAAAGGCATGAGATTGATGCTAGCGCCAGAATCACATTGCGCTCTAGAGACCTGTTGACCACCTATTGAACACGGAATGTAAAAACCTCCTGGGTCTTTTCTCTTCTTTGGTGAACTCCCTTGGATCATAGAGCTCACCGTCTCATTCATCCAATAAATTTCATCGTCTTTTATCCGCCTCTTCTTATTGATGATTTCCTTGATAAACCTCCCATAGGCGGGTACTTTCTCGATCATCTCCACTAATGGAATATTGATGTGGAGTTTTCGGAATATCTCCAGAAATTTCTTAAAGTGACGATGCTCTTTCTTCGGTTTTGGATTGTCCCGATTTGACACATCTGCCGCATTGACACGCTTGTGAGGAGGCACATATGAGTCTTTCGGGGGTACCTCCCCTAAGCTTGCTTCACTCACTATCTCAGACGTGTGCTTTTGCAAGTCATCCTCATTAGTAGCAGCTTGTTGTGGTTCCTCTTCCACCTTCTTTGTCTCCGCATGTGCACAAACTTGCACTTCCTTTTTTTGCCCAGGTGGCGATACAGTATTCACAACTCTATCAGATTTTCTGAAGAAAGGGTTTCCACCCGGCAGTCTATAGTAGGTGCGTGGAAATGGTATTGCCGGTGTTGCATTCACATTGAACGTCATTCTCCTTTCCTCTGCAACTTCTTGCACCTGAGATTCTTCTTCATTACTCACCACAGAAATGTATTTGACCTGATGGTGCGCTTGAACCACATTCGCGTTCTCGGCTGGTTTCTGTTGATTGGCGTGCTTGATAGCCGCCACCTCACTTGAAATTTGTGCCACGGTGGTCTCCAATGCCCGCATTTGCGCTCCATGGCTTTGCAGCATCTGCCCAAATTTGGTTAGAATATCACCTTGAGATTGCAGTTGTTTTCCAAACATGGCCATCATCTCTTGATTTTGCTGGACCATTTGGCTTAGCAATTCAGTATTTTTATCTTCAGCTCTCGGTTGTGGCTTTGCATCTGGATCTTGTAGAAAGTTATTCGGATCCTTCCAAGAAAACTTTTTATCCTTTCTCCATGAATAGTCATTATTTCTATAGCCCTGTTGTTGCATGAACTTCACTTGGGCTTCCTCATCCTCAGATGTATCTTCCTTAGCTAGCAGCTTCTTGGCTAGAAGATCTAGCTTGTCATTCAGCTCCCTAACTGTTCTGGATTCGCCGGCAGCCTTGACATGTTCCACTGCACCTCTGTCGCCCCATGACTGTTTCCTAGCCATGTTCTTCAGTATTTCCCAGCATCTTGTATCGATGTTATTCAAGAAAAATCCTGAACCGGCCGAGTCCAAATTGCTTCTATCATGCTCGGAGAGAGCAAAGTAGAAGATCTTCACTTGGGTTTCCTTGTCCAATCCATGATGTGGACATCTCCTCAACATGACCTGGAATCGCTCCCAAGTCTCAGAATAAGTTTCACCCGCCTGTTGGGTGAAATTGTGGATCTTTCGGATCATATCATTGGTCTTCTCAGGAGGGAAGAACCTCTCGAAGAAAACCTCCACCATGTGATCCCATGACTCAACAAACTCGTCGTCAAGGTTATGAAGCCACTCACGCGCTGCTCCTGCCAGTGAACTTGGGAACAACTTAAGATACAACGCATCTTGTGGAAATCGGTCTATCTTCACCATATCACAGTTCTCCACGAACTGGCTGATGTGGGCAACCGGATCTTCATTTTTCAGCCCGTGAAATGCGTTGGATTTGACCAAATTAATCAGTGCCGGGTCGATCTTGTATGTCGGTATGTTGATCGCCTGCTTCTTTATAGGCCCCTTTGAAGCTGATGAAGAAGACGCTTTGATCTTCTCCCATATCGTCTGTGGTTCGGCCATTTCTTCTGCTTGCTCTTGCTCAGATTCAGAATCTATGTCGGTTTGGTGCTCTTGCTCGTAGTACTCCTCGTCCTCTGGTCCCAGAGGTGGAACCTCAGGTGTGCGATTTGCGTAGTCTGCACTACGTGTATGCACCATGCAAAGTACCTGAAATAAGGAAATCGGGGTTCAGTACTATGCTTTGAACGAGTAAACACAAATATAGAGAATTTTAAGAATATTTAAAGTTGTTTCAAAATAAAATAAAAAATGTGGCCTAGAGTGGCCGCTCTTAGCACTCGAAGTGCCAACAATTCGCCGTATCCCCGGCAACGGCGCCAAAAACTTGACGTGTATTTTACTACGCACTTAAACGCAAGTATACGCGTCGAGTAATATAGGCCTTGTGAGGCCCGAGTCGAACTCAGGGATACGTGAATTATTGGAGACTTCTACTAACTAATCGCAATCAGCTAGACCGATTTACAAAGTAGGGTTTTGTTGTTCAAATTGAAAGAAAATAAAAATCAAACAAAGAAAACAATCGATTAAAGGTGACTTTAATCAATTAAAAGGGATATCTTTAGGATGGCGGTTTCACCGCGGGTCAACATTGTATTAGATTTTATATAATTCCTCACTCTTCTCTCTCTATCCGGGTAGTGGCCTGAAAATAGAATTACCCACTGTCGTGGTGTAATTCACTACTTAGGTTTAGGTTGATTCCACCGTCGTAGTGATCATTCCCCTAAACTAAGCGCATTATAAACGATCTCTCAGTTCCCACCATTAATTTTACAACTCCTTTGTCAAGGGTTTTATTGATTAATGTAGGTTTCGTCTCTTTTCAACCGCTAATCCTTCTGTCGAAGTGATTAAGGGCATTAGGTTATTATCATGGTGATCAAGCATAATAATATATGGAGAAAACGAAACTATACCACGGATTTAAGAGAGAAAATATGAATTATTAATATAAAATTGTCATACAATGAATCCCCGGGCTACTCCCGGTCCTAAAGATTGAGGGTTTTAGCCTCTCATGTTCATCTTACACGAATACATGGTAGAAATTGGGGAATTCATAAGAAAAACGTGAAATAGATGGGAAAAACCCCTGAACGGAGACGAACCGGCGGATCCTTGGCGTAGAACACAAACTTTCCCCGCCTGTCGGTGGTGGAAATTGTCTTTGGCAGCGTCCGAATCAACCGGGATGAGCTTCTCGGCCTCCGTTCTCCTTTCTCTCCTCCTCGGCACTCGTGCAATCCAAAAAATGAGATCCTCCTCACGTCTGGGCGGCCGTCATTAGGTATAAGTCCCTAATTAGGTCGTCAAATAACAACAGCCGTCCGATCGAGATCAAAACAGATCCAACGCATATCTGCCGGCGTCGATACCATCGACGCGGGTCGATGGTATCGACCCAGCAAATTAGCGGAAGCTTTCCTTTCTTTTATTCTGAGCGCCTGTGGTGATCTCGATACCATCGACTTGGGTGTCGATGGTATCGACTCCTTTAGCGTCGGTTGTTGTCGTTTAGCGACGCTGTAGCTCTCCATGTGTCGATGGCATCGACTTGGGTCGATGGTATCGACTCTGTGCTGCTTTTCTCGGCTGACAACCTGTGGCTTGGTCGATGGTATCGACTTCCGTCGATGGTATCGACGGATGCAGATACTTGTTCTTCCTGAAATTTCACAACAGGCCCAAGTAAATCCACACAATTTATAATAAGATGATAAATAATACTCAAAATAGTAAAACAAAGGGGATTTGGTATAAAATGATGGCAAAGACCAAATAAAGTGAATTATGCAATAATATCCATGAAAATGAGTAATTAAGGCACAAAACACATATGAAAAAGGTCTCTAAATGCGACTCAAAATCATCGCATCAGGACCATTTGGCATCCATTCGGTCTTGGGACCATTTGGCGTCCAGTCGGTCTTGCGACCGTTTGGCGTCCATTCAGTCTTGGGATCGTTTGGCATCCATTCGGTCTTGGGACCGTTTGGAGCTTTTGTAATTTTTTTTGTATTTTTCTGTAAGAAATGAAAGGGGAAAAGTTAGGCTAATGATATATTTACAAAAGAGTGGAAAATTAAATATTGTGTCTAATTTATTTAAGAATGAGTATGGAAAACTGAGAAAAAAAGTAAGATAACATCACAAAATGGGAGGTTATCAGTGTTTCATGTCCATTTTCGTAGACAATGTTGCCAAATGACAATCCTATTTTGTTTTGACTTGGAGAAACTTAGTATTATGGAAAATACACGCACTATGATTGGTTTGTGGTTTTTAGATATGAGCAGTGTTTGAGCTTCTTGTTTGTGAGATTTACATATGAGCAATGTTTGAGCTTCCGAGTTAGGTTCTCAAAACCTTTATCTAAAGTGAAATTGTGTTATTTCTCTATTAGATGCTTCAGTGTGATACTTGCAAGGCATTCTATGATAAAAACAGTCTTCATAAGTTAGATGGTCTAGTTCATGAGCTATGGGGAATGCTTGTTCAATCTTACACTCTATCTTGTGGGGTTTTAGTACCACACTATAATTGATTTTCTACATTTAGATAAGCAAGAGATAGTCATCCGATAGAACTTAACATTTTATTATATGGTTAACTTGTTTGTTGATGAACCATCTTTGCTAACTACATTTTATTCTATGACTGCAATGTACTTAACATCAGGAATTCTTGGACATTACTGCTCTTGGTTGGATATTCCCTTATTTAACCATTTATTCGTATCTACTATCCCATAGAATATAGAAATCAAAATGTTATGGGAATATACATTTACTGTTATATTCTCATTGAAGTTTCATTTTTCTTACATGATGTATTATTGTTATAGTGTATGTGTATGACATCATGATACACATAGGTATAGGTAAATCTATGAACTTATTGAATATCAAGCTACATTTCATAACCATGGGTTCTTATTTACTATTTTTGACTCTCTTGTTAATGAACTCTTTAAATCGGATGTATGTACAGATGATGACTAACCTCTAACATGACAACTAAGTGCACTGTATATCATCAAATGGAGATTTATAGATAAGGTGGAAGTCATGGATGATAGTGACAAGTTTGAGGTGAGGTTTATCTAGTTCAAATCATTTGGTGGTAATGGTGCTAGTGTGCAGGTTGTTGATTAGCAACTAGGAAACAAAGTTGTTGGTATTCTTATAGTTGTGTAGTAGCTACGTTCTCATTGGTGTATGATGGAGATCATCCTTTAGTTTGTGGATCGAATAAGAAGAAGGTTGGAAGAGTATATGGTAGTTGGATATCCTCAAAGTGGTGCATCAGAATCCCTAAATTCCATTTTCTAACTATCAAGATGAAAACTCTTTTATTATGCCAGTATTGACAATTTCTTTCAGGTTGAGTCTGTCCCCAACTTTGATAATTCACAAAAAGAACCATCTCTTTTGCTTGCACGTGTTCCAACATTGTTGTTCAATGGATCTTTAGGGATTGCAGTATGAGTTCTATCTTGTAGAATGGTGCTATATTTTTTGACTTAATGTCTGGATAAGTTTATTCCTGGTGCTTCCTATATACTATAATGGATCATGCTAGAATGGCTATAAATATTCCTCCTCATAATTTGGGAGAACTTGTAGATGCTCTTTCAGCATTGATACATAATCTTGATGCAATAGTAAGGTCTCTGTCATTTTGTCCTATTTATGATTTTTTTTCACATAAAACCATATTTCATCTTTGCTCTACTTAATACTTGTATCGGCCTTTTGGCTAAGATTAAGTGCTAGTATCAGTTCTTATCAATTTAATATCTCATACGTGGGCCAGAGGCCCACATGATACTAAATTAATTATGGGATCTACTTATGTGTACTTATGGTTGACATCTATCACCACCTAATGTCTAAATCACAAATGATGTTGTCTAGTTGCAATGGTTGTTTCCCCCACATGTAGGAAGCAATAGTGAGGTAGGGGATAAGGACCCTCTCTTGGATTCATGAGAAGAGGTGGGATATTCATCAGATCATGTACTACTAAAATTCAAAGAGGGAACCTCACTACGTGATAACCATTAATCCAAACTTCAATGACAATCATGTGACCCAAGATTAAACCAATTAAACATAAGTAGCAATGTATTTTCTATTAATTCCATTGACTAAGCAATCTTTATTCAAATTGATATTTGACACTCCAAGTACCTCGTTGGGTCCTATGTAACATCGAAGCTGAGAAATCTTCTTCAAGGAAGTCATCCGAACCTTGGAGAGAAGGCCGACATCATGGTTGGTTTCAGATAACAAGAGATCGTGAAGGGTCTGCTCAGAAAGTTTGCAACATTACTCAACTATGCCTATGCCAGCAATAAGTTTCTCAGGTGAACATACTACTTTATGGGAAATGCATGACCCTCTGTCTTATTTTGCCTACTCTTACATGAAAAAACTTGCAACAAATGTACTGTTTGATTGATGCACGACCTTGTATGATGTTGTAGTTATAGCATGGGGAATTCATAGCACCTTAATTGGCTATAGGATTTGGGCTTGTTATATTACAAAATCAAGAAGATCAGTTGCCATGTATGACATTGTTGTTGCAGTTTGGATATTGTTTGGAACTATAGATTAAAGCATTCTATATTGAAACCTTTCGATCTACTTATTATAGTGCCATGCTGAGATTTCTGGGTTAAGACACACGATCTGTAGGAGAATCGATACTAACTTTTGCACCCATTCAAAAGTATTATGCCATGCACTCTGCTGCTTTAGTATCTATTCAAACACAAAAAGAAAACAGATGTTCTTCTCCGTATAGTCTTCATGGTTTGACTATCTGCCACATGATTTCATACTGGTTTTTAGGGATGTCAATGAAGAGTGTCGGTGGTACTTTTCTTGAATACAATGGATGAATCTTGAAGGTAGTTCAACACAGATGTTGGCCCTATTGAGGGATGGTTGTGTCCTACTTTGGATCTGATGGCACATACAGTTCTACTATCTGGGATAATGTTTGGGTTAACACTGATTCTGCTAGTTGTTATTATTAAAGATATAAAAGGATTGGATCCCTCAACATGCAAAGGATATCATGTTTGACAGTTAGATATGATCGAGAGACCTCCAAATATTTAAGGTACGTAAGACTTATACTTTGATCAACTCTACTTAATATCATAGTTTATCTTCATTTGTCACGTAATGTACCCATAGTCATATTTCCACTCTCTTCTAAGTTCTAACATCATTATTATATCCACAATAAATCTAATTTCGTATATTATTGCATTCGTGATGACTACATTGCACATTTTTGTTTTGTCTAATGGCCATTTCATCTACTATGCATGATCACCTATTCTTATAATTTGGAATGACATTGTGCTTATGACCTAAGAATGACCAAAATAACATATTATAGAAAAACATAAGAGTTTATTAAGCTCATCACATGATGATAACATATGAAAGTAGGATAATAGTTTCTAAATGCTTAAGAGATACAAGTTAACTAAAACCTAACCATAATTTAATATTTAAGTACATTTTTCAATTTTTCCTTTGTCATCCATGAAGTTATTTTATTTTGGTTTCCTTCAGTGTCATTAAGCTGACACAAAATCATCATGCTATAGTATGTGTTTATGAGAGGGCACAATTATTTTTGTGTTCATTGATCTTTAATTTTGTCTCCATTAGTGTTCTTGATAAAATTTCATGTTATTCCCATATGCTATTCTTTTTTTGCTAGGACAAACAACACATATAGAATGTAGTCCATGTTAAAATGTTTTACATGCCAAATATAGACTTATAATTAAATACAATACATTATAGCTTGTAATTTTATAATAAATTTATGCAAGATATACATTGAACATTCTCTTATAGACAAAATTTCAATTATAATGGATAATACAAAGAAGCATGCTTAATTATCACTGAACATTCTCGCATCAAAAAAATGCTTAATTATATGTAAGAAAAACAAACAAACAAAATCCAGCTACAAAGATAGGATGAACAGTGATGTCTTATAATGGCTCAACTAATAATTTATCTATGACACTCTTGTAATATTCAACAACAATTCTAGGAAAATTTATATCTCTATATATGACATACCAAACAAATTAGTATGGGCATAGTTTTCATAATGAATAGTGTACATTTTACTTCTGCAGGTCTATAAATTATTGTCATACATTAAAAATAGAATAACCAATTATTTAGATAAAATGGCTCTAGATCTATTTATTATTGATAGTGATAATCTAAATATAGTGATAACCACTTAATTATATGAACTTATATGAAGTATATCATCGAATAATCACATTTCTTGCTCCTTATGGATATGAAATTCCATTGACTATATCTTTTTCTTCTATTGAAATAGGGATCCTGATCTTCTGAAACGAATTGGTGTTGCTACTGCCATAGAAGTTCGGGCTACTGGGATACCTTATGCTTTTGCTCCTTGCATTGCGATAATGTTGCACCAGATTGTGCTACATATACAATTAGGCATCTTTAGTCTATCTCTATTGTTCCTAGATCTCACATGGTTCTTCTTCTTATGGGACAGGTTTATTGAGACCCAAGATGGGGAAGGTGCTACGAGAGTTACAGCGAAGACCACACTGTTGTCCAGTCACTCACTGAGATAATCCCTGGATTACAAGGAAATCTTCCTTCTGATGCAATGAATGGGAGACCATATGTTGCTGGAAAGTAAGACACATATATCATCTATCTGATTTAATATCAATAGTTTTGTATGATTTCCTTGTTGTTTTTGTTTCATCAAAGCTGCCAATGTGTCATGTATATTGATTTCTCTCTTTTTCGGTGTGTTGTTATCCGAAGTTCTATTTTTATGTTTTGTTATTTCAGAAGAGACAAAGTTACAGCATGTGCCAAGCACTTCATTGGTGATGGTGGAACACATAATGGGACAACTGAAAACAATACTATCATTGACCCACATAGACTTTTCAGCATCCATATGCCAGCTTATTACAACTCCATTATCAAAGGTGTTTCAACTGTCATGGTTTCTAATTCAAGTTGGAATGGGCAGAAAATGCATGCTAATTATGACTTGGTCACTAAATTTCTCAAGTGAGGAGAATCCTTAGAGTCAAATTCGTCATGGTTCTTTTTGAGGATTCGTTGCCTGACAGGAGCCTCATCAACAAGCTGGGATGCCAAGTAATTATATTTGATCCCATGCAACAATTATTCATCTGTGACGCTGACTTTTACAGTTTTACTAATTGGTGGCTATTTGGAGAAGGCACACAGAGATTTGGCTAGAGAAGTTGTTATGAAATCGTTAGTGCTTTTGAAAAACAGTGATGCTTTTGGTCAACCTTTAATACCACTCCCTAAGAAGACAATAAATGTTATTACCCACATTTCGTTTTAACAGTAAGTACCTTGGTTAGTGCATAATTGAACTAGTTATGTTGAGATGAGTACTTGCTTTTGTTAATAGTGTTTTGAGATTTGAGCTAGTGTTAATGTATCATTAGCTTGTTTTCTGGTCATGAGGTTGAGGACAAGTTTGTGCTTAATCCGTTGCCGAAGAAATCATGCGAAACTGACCTACGAGTAAAAAGATATAAGCTTTTTAGTGTGCAGGGACCTATGTGTAATTTCGGAAAGTTTTGGGCAATTTGCATCCGGCCCCCTGGGCGCCCTTCCTTATCCTTCCCTTCAATTTTTCCTTTTTAACTCTATTAACCGACTTTGGAATGAACGATAGTTCATTTCCTTCGGTTGCCGCCTGGGAAAAACAGAGAAGGGAAAGGGAGAGAGCAAGCTAGAGGAGAAGCTAGGCAACCAAGCCCCTTCCTTCTCCGTTCTTCTTCGATTTCTTCATCTTCTCCAGCCAAATCAACCGGCTGCATCATCTTCTTCTTCTTCACCTTCTTCTTTCCCTTTCTTCTTTGTTCTTGCTGCCCGGCCAAGGTAAGCGCCGGTCAAGGAGGTGCTAGGAGCGGCCGAAGACGTGAAAAGCAACGTCTACGGGTTGCTGCTAGGTCGTCTTGAAGTTCCCAAGGTATTTCGTGCGAAGATTTCCCCCGAATCGACCCCAATCTCCTCTTTTATTTCTGCAATTTCCGCCTCTGCGCAGGTTGCATGACGTGCAAATCCGTTTTGCACGGCGTGCAACATTGCAGAAAACTGATTTAGGGGATTTCTGTTTCTGCGCAGGTTGCACGGCGTGCAAAGTCAGATTGCACGGCGTGCAAAGTTACAGATAGCGGAACGAGTTTCAGCCCAGGTGCACGGCGTGCAAATCAGTTTGCACGGCGTGCAAGGTTAGATTGCACGGCGTGCAAAGGTGCAGAAAAGTTGAACAGAAGTGCACTGAAGGTGCACGGCGTGCAGCCTAGGTGCACGGCGTGCACGCTGCTGTAAAGGGCAGAATTAGGCATGGTTGTGGACATTTTCGGTGTATACGAACACACCGAAGTGGGTGAGTAGTAGTTCATTTAGAAATCATTATTTAACTCAATTTAAATGCTTACTTACTTCTGCATCAGTTAGTATAACTTTTAAACAGTGTAGTACATACAATAGAGTATGTTAGATTTATTGGAACTTGAAATACTTGATATGCTCAATGAAAATGATGAAATTTCCTGTAATATAGTTGCAATGTAATTGCTGATTTGAAAGTAGATGTTTAGCATTGAAACTGGATAAATGATACTGAATCCTGTTTAAGGATGACAAAGGATATACATGTGCTTCAAGTGAATATTCAGAATGTGCAATATGCATGAAATGTGATATTCCTGTTTATATGGTTATATGTTAATCAGTTAATAGACTTAGGTGCCCTAACACCGTAGAACCCCTTCTGAGAGGTCTGCAACCAGGGGGTTGAAACTCGTGTTGTAACAATAACTGTGCTTGTGTCACGGTGGCGCGAGGATAGAGAGAGAGACAGTGTTGCAACAAGAACCGTGCTTGTGTCACGGTGGCACTGTGGAAAATAGGGGTTATTCAACATTAATCCGTGCTTGTGTCACGGTGATAACCCGGTAAGACTCTCCGCCTGTGTGCTCAGGTTTGAGGAGGAGTCTAGAGTTCACTCTTTTGAATGTGTAGTGAGGCCTTGTGAGCCTGAGGCCTTGTGAGCCTGAGAGTCCTGTAGCAGACCAGGGCTGGCAGTCAGACTTAGCATTTCCCGGGTGTGTCGCTAAGTCTTGTACGGTGGGATCGTAGTTCGCTACGGATCTTCATAGGCAGAGTACACTGCATATGATTAGGGCATAATAAAATAAATGTGTAATCATATAGGATCCCAACAAATTAATATATCCGAATTTGTGTGCTATTCCTTTATATCTGTTTATCTGTTCAAGTTATCTATTATTGCATGGAAAGGTGATTATATTCTGCAAATCTGTTATGTTATTAGAACTGCCCTGCTCGGTACTGTACTTATGTTTTATTTCAATTTTATATAATTGATGAGTTGTTTAGTGATAGCTAAATGAAAGGCTATTCACTGAGCGAGTAGGCTCATACCTCTACTCAAAACATTTTCAGGTCAGCATCAGCAACAGGAATCAGAAGGATCGTTTCATCCTAACGCCTAGTCTATATAAGGTTTGTAGATAGTCTAGTTAGAGGTCTCTTAGTCCATTCCCCTCGATCCTTGGGACAAGGTGTGAGTGAGAGAGAGAATGTGTGCAAAGATGTAAATTAATGTTATGCTTTCTTTATGTTAATCAATGTATTATGCTGTAGACCTTGCTCGTATCTTTATTCAGTTAAATAGAAAAGTTCTTGTAGTTTGCTCAGTTTTCTGATTACAGTTTAAACTTGGTTATCATTTAAATGTTTTTAATTGTTTTAAAAAGTGACAAATGGTTGGTTATGTGTTAATCCCACTTTTCGTGCCCTAATTTCGTGGTTTTTGGCTAATGTGAGATTGGGGCGTGACAATAAAGATTCTTGTTGCTGGTAAGGACATAATGGAAATAACATCACTAGAGGTAAGATCTCTTATAGACAGTTGTTTTAATTTTTAATTCAATTGTCCTGACATCATGAGAATTCATATGTAACCTCTACAAGTAGCGGGCACCTTCGTTTCCTGAATAAAGTTTCTTGATTTATCTTGTATTAACTTTGTCTGACTTTCCATGCAGGATGGCTACATGTCTAATGGGCAAAAAGATCTTGTGAATCTAGCAAGGCAGGTTGAATTTTTAGAGTTGAAGCTTCAGGCTCTCAGAAAGTAGGTTGTGAAGGAGATGAAAACATGTGAAGATCTTTCTAAATAGGTTCGTATGTTGAAAGAGGAGAGTGATACACTTAGGAGAAAATTCCAATTACTCAACACATCCCAATGTGATGGTCAGAATAGAAAAAAGAACAGCTTGTGGCCCGGTGGTGGTGATGATGTCAAACATATGATAGAAGAATTGAGACAGGAACTCAACCATGAGAAGAATATGAATGTAACCTTCATTTCTAGCTTCAAAAGACTCAAGATCTAATGTCGAGCTGATTCTTGATTTGAAAGATCTAGAAGAAATGATGGATGCGAGAAATTGAGAAACAACATGTGCATATTGTAGGCATGCATCAGCAGAATAGGAGTTTGCTGAGGTATGTCTCAGATGCCCGGCCGGCAGATGTGCTCTCAGATGAACATAAATTGGAACATAAAGAATGTTTTGGAACTATATATATCTGAGAATGAAGATGACGAAGAACTTGATTTGTTGGCAAACGAGAGAAGTGATGTGGGTGTAACTTGTTCTTTCGAACAAAGAATTGTAGCCTTGAGTGTAGAGGTGATGTATTCAATATAAGGGGCAAGGTAAAATGTCCTCCCCATGTAATTTTCATTTGATTATTAAAAAAATCATACTTTTAGAAAACTGAGTTCGGCTGCAATTGGCATTCAATTAGAAAACATGATAATGAACTGAAAATTGAATGACAAAAATCCATAAAAATGTAGTAATACAGAACTAGTATGTCATTAGTGGTTTTTTTTATAGGACATTAAACTCAAAAAGAATCATTTCATACAACAACATAATACAAATTAGTGGCATTTGTATAAAAGCCAATTGATGGATAATAGCTTTTTTATAAATGCCAAATGATGTTTTAGTTGCCTTTATTTGGTATTTTTTGGAAGCCACTAAAGCCAAATGTTTAGTGGAGTTTACAACTTATGCCACTATCTTTCTAGTGGCATTGGTACTAGAGGCATTTTTTTAAGTGTCAAAAAATGCCATTAAACATGTTTAGTGGCGTTTATTTTTTTTCAGTGGCATTTCTAAAAGGCCACTAATGTGAGTGTTTGTTGTAGTGAAGAGAGATTACCTTGATAAACCAAAGGAATGTGGTTATGACAAGGAAGTAATGAAGGGAACAAGTAAATCCCAAGAAAGGTGGGTAGTTCATTTCCCAATATAGGAATTGTTTCCTCGATTGGCAAGCAAGAATTTAAGTGCCCCAAACCCTCCTACCCTTAACTATATAAGGGTTGGACCTAAGGAATCGAATCCAGGAGGGATCTCAGACGTCGTACGCTCTTCTTCCAACCCTGTCTCCTTCCTCACCGCAAATGAAGGGATCGCACAATACTAGAAGCGACATAGAACCATGGAGGGAAGTTTGAGGGGCATCAGGATGCTCCTTCAAGATAGAACATCAACCAAGTTTCCCATCTCCTTGCCCTAGCCACTTGCGCAACACCTACAACTGTAGCCGCTGAGAGACTATTCGTAGGATTGGTTCCCCTGAAACCAACCTCCTTGTCCATGACCTAGGACCTTTCTATGCATGGCAGAGGGTGGAGGAAGTGAGGGGATCCTTGCTAGTGCCCTTTGAGCCCTAGAGAGGAGAACCAACATTGCAGTTGGCCCATACCCGACGGTAGCGAAGGGTTTCATGAGGAAGGTGACGAGTAGGGTCATCTTGACAAAACTAATCCTCTGATGCATGAGAACTGAGTCATTGCACAGGGGAAGCATGGTCATTTTGTTATATTTTAAGTTGACCCGATTACGAAGGAAATAACTTATACAATGGCTGACGTGTCAGCCTCTCATTGATCCTGGTAAGTAAATCTTGCAAAATTCATAAATAATTATTGGTTACTTAGATAACAACGAGTTATATATGAAACTTTATCAATGAATGCAAGGAATTCAATAAAAATATTATCAAGGATTAAATCTGCTTGTAACACAAAAAGTAGGTAAAGGTTCTATCTTTAATGGGTTTGGTTAATTTAAAAACCTAAGTTTTGAAGATTAATGATCTAATGATGCTCCCTAACTATTATGAGGAAAGTTTAGCCTTTTGGCATAAAAAGGATGGATTATGTTTAATTGGATGATATTTGTTCATAATTTTCTTAATTAGGGTTCCATGATTATAAAAGTGCATTACTGGATTTAAAAACCCTAACTTTAATAATTGTGAGGTTTAATGGTTTTAATTGTGGAAACCAATCAATAAGGCATGAAAATGATGTTCTTGAACTAATTTGTGGTTGAAGGCCCTTAATTTGGATAATTGAGTAATTAGGGGTTTTTAGAGTGGAAAAGTGTTTTTAGGGTTTGTTGACCTAAAAAGGGTAAAATTGTAAAGTGAAACCAAGAAACCCTAATAAGGCTTAGAAAACCTAGAATGGAATCTCAAGTCAATAAAAGATGTTTAGATGTGATCATAAAAATTAGGTGTTATACATACTTTTTAGGATCAAGTTTCTTGATTTATTGCTAGGCTTGGTTGATTGGACTTCTTGATTGGATTAGCTATCTTACTTGGTTTTGAGACTGCAAAATTAGGTATGTGGTTATGCTTATGACTAATTTTTCTAGTTTCACAATGATTTATGAGGTTTTACTGATTGCTTGAAATAAAATGCTTGGATGAATTTTATTTCCTGTAATCTATAAAGTGACTATGACTATGACAAAGTATGCTTATAACCTACTCGAACCCGACATACCACCTTTGGATGTTTGAATGAAAGGAAATGAAGAGTCATGGCTAAGACCAAAGACCAGGCCCCATATTGGGAAGGTAGGACCATGCCCTAGATTGGGAAGGTCATATGAGGTCAGACTAGGCCCCAAAATGGGAAGGTCCCATGAGATCATACCAGTACCCAAATTGGCAAGGACATCTAGGTTAGGCCCCAGATTGGGAAGACCAACTTAACACCTGGGTAACAGATTGAGAAAGTGGCCTTTTTGTTCACTATCGAGACAAGACCCTGGAATGGTATACCAGAGGTTGAGTATAAATGGTTGAGATGTTAATAAGAAAACATAAATTTTGTTTTGTAACAAATAATTGATTTTGTTAGGTTGTTACCAATATGTGCAAACTTTTGGTTTACCCCACATACCAGTATAATTTTTTATACTGACTAACATTTTTTCCCAACATTTTAGGGTAATATTCAGTTGTCTATAAGCTTAACGGAAAGTGGATGTTCAGTAAAAAGTGACATTAAAAAGGAACAAGGCTAACCAATGTTTGGAGGATTATAGTTAACTAGTTCTTTCCTTGGGTAAAGTTCTAAAAAACTATTTTTTAAAGGTATGTGATACAAAAAAATTATACATTCCATTAATCTTAGTTTGGGTAAAATTTATTAATTATTTTCTATTATTTGATCTTGTTTGGGATTATGGCTCTAGCTTCTTGGCCTTCCTTAATTGGGGGGTTTTGGGAGGTGGGGTAATTATAGATTTTTTTTGGGAGATAAATGAAATAGCACAGGTCTAGGTTTTCATGTCTTTTAGTATAGATGTCGGTCCAGGGGGCTTGTCCTAGGCATTTGAATATGTATTGAATTTTGATATTGTCATTTATCTACTTTGTATCTACTTCTTCTGAGATGGGTACCCCCATCAAATGGTATGTAGAACCTAACCCTAATTCCTAGGGTACTTTCCCCTACCCCTCCATCATCCTTCTAGGTTTCCCTGCTCTTACTTCCAGTAAAATCCTTGCATTTTGCTCCCCTGCATCTACCTGGTGCTTGTTGTCCTTTCCAAACTCCCAACCTAATATTTTAAGGTTAATCATGTCCTCTTCCTCTACATGCTTGGAGGATGCTCCTTGTCGTTCTTGGCTATTATCTTCTCCAGTGCCTTCTACTTTTAAGCCCACTCTTCCCACATCTTCTGTCAATTTTCCATCTAAATCCATCACGCAACAAGCCCTCTCTCCATGCAAAACGTCCTTCGTTTGTCAAAGGTTCCTCTCACACAATTGAAGGTTCTACCTTTGTTATTCTCACTCTTCATCTAAGGGGTAATTTCTATCTTTCCTCAACATGGCCATCCATCAACTCCATGCAATCCCAAATAATCTGCATCCCAATTCCACTATTCTCCATCCACTATCAAACTCCTGTTACCATGCAATCCCATAATCAAATCCACACTATTCAACCTCCATTCCACTAATTCATTCTAGAGTTAGGTTACCCATACCTTCGCAACCACCCGGTTATCCACCCACTGAATGGGAGGCATGATCAGTGTTGATGTGGTAGAAAAAGAAGACACACTATGAAATAAAGAATGAGAGAGAAAAAAAGTCACTACTACATAACATGCCTTTAGTGTCGGGTTTTTAAGGGCCTTTAGTGTCATCTCTAAAGCGACACCTATGTGGGCGCCGCTAAAAGCCCAACTGTCACGCGTCGGTTTTCAAACCGACGACAAAACCCTTCACGCGCCACCGAAAATGTGCTGAAAAGGCACCAGCAGGGGGTATAGGCGTCGGTTATTAGGATCGAAACCGACGCCACATACCTTCGCGCCACAGAAAGGGCACCATCTGGGGCACTATCGGCGTTGATTTCCTAGTGATAACCGACGCCACTGCCACGGTCATGCTGACCAGCACGGCCGTGTTGTCTGGCCACTACGAAAATCGACGTCGGTGCTTAGTAGGGAAACTGACATTGTTAACCTATGTCGTCGGTTGTATATAAATATCTGACGCCTATTTTATGTCTGGTCCGCTGCCACGACCGTGCTGGCCAGCACGACCGTGGTGTCTAGCCTCATTAGGGAAATCGACGTCGGTTACTAGTATGGAAATCGACATTGTAACCATATATCGTCGGTTTTGTTCAAATAACCGACGTCGATGTTTTTTATTTTTTTTTCTGTCAGTCTGCAGACCAGCTGTGGTTGGTCGCATGATGAGAAACCTGCAGTTCAGTTATGAACTGCAAGTTTTACGACATCCATTGATATCAGCCAACAACAGACCACAAACCTGCAAACATTTTATCTCTTTTCACATTCAGACACATGTCGAAACATTCATGTATTGATAATTTTCACACACAATTCATAAAAATTCATTCACATTGTCATCATTGTCATCATTGTCAACAAAATCATATATTCAAAGAGCCATGAAACAGCAAAGGAAGCCACAATGAAGGGAAGCATGATACAGATACAATACATAAAGTGTAGCATGCACAAGTGTTTCAGATTCATATAACAACATGACAGACTAACACATATATAGTGCATAATAACAGCAATGTCAAATTTACATACAACACTATAGCTTAGTACATATATATAATGGGACTAAGATGATGATCCCACCTGCTAAAATAGGTTACCGACAACTATATGACTGGGAGGTCATGATTCAGCAACCGTATGCATTAGCAGGGGGACAAACATATTTCACCACGAGTTAACATTGAAGAAGATCTACTAACCTACACTGAGCTAAACAAGTTTATCAGTACTAGCCTAAGGCACAAGTGTCGTTCATCGGGACAATGACGGTCGTGGAAGCTTAGTGGCCACTGGCCAGTTGAACGTGTAGTGGCCACTAAGCTTCCACGACCGTCATTGTCTAGGCCAACAAATACAACACCAATTCCTTGTTCACAACCCCATTCAACACACAATTTCTTATAAAAACATTGGTGGACAGCCATAACAACATATCGATGCTTCCTAAATTAATCAACATTACTAGCTTATGAATGTTTAGATGCATTTAAATATAAAGCCCTAAATTTAAATAATGTGATGAATAAAAAATCATTAGATGAACGAGTGGATAAGTAAATACAAATTAGTATTTAAGTAAATACAAATTAGAGGGTGAGACAGAGGGTTTTTGGGGATGTTTACCTCTGTTTGAGCCCAGTTGGGCATCTTGCTCTGGAGTAGGGAGAGAGGCAAGACGGATGGGTGCACGTGGAAGCCGAACGGGCAGGTAGAAGGCCGGAGAGCTCATGAACCGTAATAGAAGTGATCATTGAAAACATAGTTATAATAAGGATAAAAGAACATTTATAATGAAATTTATCAGTAATTTGTAACATTCAATAACCAAGACAATCATCAATTCAGTTACAAGCATTCATGTAGCAACTTTCAGTTCCATTCAATTAATCTCTTTTTACATCTACACACAGGGGTTGGTGTACCCCTAAATAATAACTAAACAAAGGGGTTGGTGTACCCCTAAACATGCGCATAATTAAAATAACTATTAATACAGACAAGTCTAGATAGATAGACAACTAAATACGACACCCGCATCAGTAACTTTGAGGACTTATCATTGTGGCGATCTTCTCCTGAAGTTCAGAAAAGAAAGCAGCTATGAGTATTGATTAATTGCTTTCAGACAAAAAGTGTAAACACAATTTTTTTGTCTTGACAATTATATTTGTTAATTGGACCTACCATGGCCTTTTTGATGATGTTGTGTCGCAGAGCTCCTCACTGTATTTAGACGAATCTGAACTGACATAGATGATGGTATCCTTCGTCGTGGCCTCATGATCAGATTCGTCATAGATGATATCCTCCGTCGTGCGCTCATACCGCAGTAGATGATTGGGGGTCTCACAGTTGATGTTGGTTATCCAAACGTTGATGGTATTATGGCCAACTAGACGGAGAAAAAGCCTGTCGCTACAGCCCACATGCATCTTTCCAATCCAATCACGTCAACCGGATTTTGATACAAGATTTCCCGCCAAATCATACTCAACCTCGATAACATGTGAATAATTGCCAAAATTTAGGGTCACTTCACCAGGCCTGTAGTGTCTTCCTTCTAGAAAACACCAATGTTTGGGTATAGCCAATTGGTTTAAGGAACGATCATCTAGGATGATGTCCAATTGTTCGTCAATAGGGAACGTTAACATTGACATAGAGGCCCAGTTCATAGTGACTGTTGTGGGTGGACAGAGACTGCATAATATTAGTATTAACAAAGTGTATGTAAGTACATACAACGATGTTATATATTTTCAGAAAAAATGTAAGTACATATAATGATGTTATAAATTTTCAGACTAGTCTTTTCTATAATTTGATGTATCTTGGTATTTCATAAAATGAGGTGACATTTATTATCTATTTGTTTAATCAACACTCATATTTAGTTTTATGAGTACATGACACTATGTTTGAAATACTTTTTTAAAAGGATAAATCATAGGGATTGGTTAACTCCTATCCTCTAGTAATATCAAAAAAGTCAAACCTAAAACTAGAAATGCACACTACAAATTTTGGCACGATCGTGTATGAATGCAAAACAATACTGAACTGAATTAGGATCAATCATAGGGATTGGTTAATTAAATTATCATTGACATCTACTTGTTTAAAAAATAGGTTAAGCCAAGGTCAACACACATCAACAACACATATTAAAAAATAGGTTAAGCCAAAGATGAATTGAGGATGCAAACCTAGTCAATTGGAGGCTTTACCTCTAGCAGTGGCAGTGGTGACGATAATGGCAAGCTCTAGTTCCGGCTGCTGCTGTTGGCGTTGGCTACCGCTAGCACCGGCGAGAGGAGGATCGGCTGGAGGAGAGGACTAAAGACGGTGGCAGCTCCACGAACGACGAGCTCCACGGAGGCGGTGAGCTCCACAGAGGCAGTGAGCTCCACAAACGCCGACGAGCTCCACAAACGGCAAGCTCCACGACGGTGCTTCATGGCGGCGGTAAGGAGATCGGCGCTTCACGGTGGCGCTTCACGGCGACGCTTCACGGAGGCGCTTCACAGCGTCGGCGAGCAAGGAGATCGGTGGCGGGGAGTAAGGAGAATGCCGGAATCGCCAGACCCTAATAGCCGATTGCAATCACAGAGAGAAAGGGGAAGATTCGGGCTCGCTCGCGCGATTTAAGTTAACATTCGGTGTCGGTTGCTAACAAAAACTGACAATAAAAACTTTAAGTGTCGGTTTGAACCAAACCACCGACACTAAAGGGAGGTGAAAATTTTCACGGTTATTCACGCGAAAACATAACGGTGTCAGTTATTGTCACAAAACTAACGATAAATATTGAGCAAATTTCTGTCTTGCATAGAACCTTTAGTTGTCGGTTCCTCTCTTATAAACCGACGATGTATGTCAATTTTTGGAGGCAATTTTTTTCACTGGAAATTATGGTTTTGGCGGTTAGTTTAGGTGTCGGTTTCTTATTAAGGAACTGACACTGAATAAAAGTGATATCCGTGTCTGATCACCCTTCACAGATTGATGTCGGCTAATTTTAAATACCGACGCTGTAATGTTTAGGTGTCGGTTTTTTATTACAACTGACACCAACAAAAGTGATGTTATAAGCCATTTCTGTAGTAGTGAGTGCTCACAACTTTTAAACTATAAGAAATTTTTGATGCAATAAAAAGAATTAGGTTCATTACAAAAAGTACTTTCTGACATACTTTGGAGAAAAAAAATATGATAAGTATAACAAAATAAAAAAGAAGTATAAAGAAGTACAATACCCACAAAATTTTGGACATTGTACTCCAAAATGGGAGTAACATTAATACTATACCTTCAAAACAAACAACAATATACCTCAAAATATAGATATTGTATCCCAAACATTAGTACCACACTTGAAATAAAATATTAAATCTAAATTAGATATAGTAAATACTATATTGGGTATAGAACTTGTGGGGTACAATACGTCAACAAGTAAAACATTAGTATTGTGCCTCCAAAAATGGGAGTGGCGTACCCTAAAAATGTGCATTAAACCCCAAAACATTGGTGACATATTCTGGTAGATAAATAAAAGAGATACATAATGCGTGATTCAAGGAAGATTACTTCCATTTTGAGTTACAATATGAATGTTTACTTACTGATGTATTGCACTCAAAATATGGGTACTATTAAAAGAACAAGTGTATGATACCAAAAACATGAATACCATATTTCTCTCATATTATCATTTTTCAAAAGTATGTCATCTGGGGTAGCTATCGAACCCCATGAGGATCTTGGCATTGTTAGATTAGACTTAGATGAGACGGTTTTGGTGGGGGGAGAGATTACCTATTGGAAAGCCTCATTCTAGATGTATAGTCACTCAAATCTAACATGACATTACACTACTTAAGGGAAGAGTTGAGTCTTTTTGGAAAGTATTTTTATAAGGAATCTAATAATTTTATTTCATCAAAAAATACATTATAGATTGAAAATTATGGAAAAAACAATGTTCTCTTTCTTCTATTTGTTTGATCTTTTATTCCTATATTGATGCTAGTTGTACGGGACAAAGTGTACACTTCCAATCCCAGGTGGGTGGACAGATCTATATAAGACTATGTCTATAATTTTTCTTCCTTCTAATCACCTCCAAATCAACTCCTGGTTGCCACCATCACCTAGTCCCCGTCAAGGACTTCCCCTCATATCCTTGCTTTCCACCTGTAGACACTACAATCCAAGCAACGATGCCAAGTGTGGCTCCCTACCCTATCCTCTAAATATGCATTGTCTACAACAACCTTAATCATCGTACCACCCCACTCATGTGAACATTGACTTCTGTCATCCCTATGCCCTTGCAACCCCATGTACTTGCAAACCCAGTCACAAGATCCCTCCCCCTCTCCACATAAATGTAACCTCTCTGTCTCCAATTATGTAGATTGTGGCCCTCCCATCCCCTTTGCATGTGACCTGATGCCCTAAACTTTAGCCATCTTGCAAATCCACAAATGAATTTGATATCAAACCAAGCCTTTTCCTTCCACTCCCATCAGTCACCCACTAACCACCCTTCTCTTCTATGTGATACCCTCTAGATTCATCTTCTGTACATGCCATATGGTACAAACCCTGTCGAACTCCTTACCAATGTTGCTTCGATCAGTGCTCCACCAGCCCTACTTCCATCCTAATCAGTCACCTTGATTTAGGCTAGGGAACTCCACCCAGGTGACATACTTCACCGTCCTCAACTCTCTCCCACGTTCCCTTGTGACACCTGATGCCACCGCTTGACCTTCAAGTTTCTGACCTCAACTCATTATCCTTCCAAACTACCCACCCTTCACTACATATGTTGCCAAATCAGCAACATCATCACCTAGCAACTACTAATGCCCATTCCCCTCATATGCTACTCTCTACCTCTAGCAATCCAATCATATCCAGGATCCACCTCGCAAGTTTATTTTAGCCTATCTCAGTTTCCTAGTATTCAAGAATTATGGTGAGCATAAAACAAGTAAATCAAAATATGGATGCGCTTTGCATTAAGATCAAGCAAATTGTTGAAATTATGGAAAATAGTCAACATAGATTAGATGATTTTCTACAACATATGGCCTATAGAAATTGGATGAAAATCTATAACAAGAACTTTGGCATACTTCATAGTCCATGTCCTAGCCACGTCAGGACTACAATTATCATGCTACCGAGTGATGACATTGAGTTTGAAGATGTACCTCCATTGAGTGACCATAGCCATAAAGAAACATAACGTGTAGATGAGGACAATGATTGAGATGTTCTCACAACCTGTGATGTAGGAACTTATGAGGATGATTCAAAGAAAGTGGTGTCACCACCTATTAAAATGGATGGTGCCAATAATCCTAACAGTATTGATATCATGCCAACACATGCATCGATGCTTCCTTTAGTGGATGGTGATGTCGACCTTACACCAAATAAATTATCAAAGTCCTTATCATTCTTTGGATGCCAAGATATATGCGCTCTTCCATATGATGATGGCTACACCACCACATTCATAACATTGATGCATGCAGATGCTCCAAACATTAAAACCTATATCGGTGCTTCTACATTTTAGCATAATTGAGGTTGACAAAACCCCAACTCGGATCACTCAAGGATGTCCTATTCATTTATCCTACTATCAGCCACTATTGGGAAAGCCTAGGATACGTACGTGACTCACCAAAAGGCTCAGCTTTTGAACCTCGGGGGAGTGATGCAGGATAAATGTGTTGTTACTATATTTTTTTGCTTTCATTTTGGTATTACAGACTTAAGGTGTAATTGTATAGTTAGATGCACTTACTTGCTAATTTTTTTATTTAATTTTAAATTTTATTGGGCAATATATGAAATTGCTCCAGTTCTAAGGTTTTATGTCTTTTAGTATAGATAGCAGTCTTTGTAGCTTGTCCTCCGCGGTTAAATATGAATTGAATTTTGAGTTTGTCATTTGTCTTCTTCGTATCTTCTTCTTCCTAGATGGGCACCCCATCAGGTGGTGATCTAGTCAAGTCAACATGAAGCCGAATATGTTTTTCTAAGTTGTACATAGTAATTCCAATCAAATAAAGTTTCAAGTAAGAAATGTATAATAGATTGATCTTCACACTCATGGTAAGTGATAGGAACAATTATGTTTGTATCTCCATTAATATTATACATGGTAATGCAAAAATAGAAGATTTTGAAGGAGTTCAATGGCCCTATAGTACAAATTGACTAGTTCTAGTAGCCTGAAGGAATATCGACTAAGAAGAAAGGTTCATTCTAGCCATTGGTTGAGCTATCTAAATAATAAAGGTGGTCATAACTCATATTCATTTTACACTGTGGTTGAAATTTGTAGGTTTATAGCACAATTAAATAGTTTTTATATGGAGACTAGGGTCCAAAGTTTTAGCCTTCATGTAATGCAAAAAATGAGATGAAAAGAGGATTCACCATGCATTTATAAGGAAAAACCATCAAAAAACAAGGAACAAATTTGAAACCATATGTATAAATTCAATCTATGACCATGTATTTGAGTAATTGTAACATCCTAATTTTTAACTAAATCCTAAATCAGAAAGCCCTAATTTCAAATTTTAAATCTTAATGCTTCATATAAAATCCATTGAAACTCACAGACCCAACTATAATCGATAAATCATGATTAAAGATAATTTTTCATCATCAAGTTAATTGAAACTCAATTTCATCAAATATAACCCTAATTTAGAACATTAATGCTATGTAGGGGGATAAAGTGAAATTGATCCTTTTAATAACAATAAGTTGACCTGCTGATTTTTTTGAGAACTTGACTCAATAATATCAGGCTTTCCCCAAAATATCAACCTCTAAATATTTTCATACGGTCTTGGATAATTAAAATAAGATTAAACTTAGAAAGGAAATAACATATAGAAGGAAGTCTCAAAACTAAAAAGTAACTTTAATTTCAGAATCCTTGTAACACAATATGTTAGCACATAAATTTTGGTTAAGATTTAACTCTCCTAGATACTCCAATTTAAGTTGCAAAGAAAATCACTTTAATACATAAATAAACCTAAGCCTAATCTAGCTGGACTCGGACCCAGATGCTACCGCATGTGGTAAGCTTCTCTCCACCGGTTTTCCCACTATTCCCTTCTTGGCTGTTGTTCCCTTTGCTTTCCGATTTTTCCCTCTCTGTTAGTTATCTGCTAGAACAAATCGGCTCCTCACGATCGTCGCACCTTCCCGTGATGGACCAGCCATGATTCAATAGGGTTTCATGCCCTATATCACCCAGTCGACGAGGGACTCTAGAGTCCGCCAAGATCCCAACGACCTGAGGTCCCTAGCCCTCCACGAGCACACGGCTATATAAGCAGATCGATGGAATCGATCAGAGTCACCCTAGAAGCACGAACCAACTGTTGTTTTGCCTCCAATCCGTCGAGTTTTATCTTGTTTAGCAGCACCGTTTCCCAATCTAGTTTGTAGTCGCGGTGATCCAGGCCAAAGAAGATCTCGGGGATCTGTCAGAGGTGCTTCTTTTGTCTCCACGAAGCTTCACAAGCCGACAATATTATCTGAAAATAAGGTATAGAATCGTATTTCTTGAATACCACCTGAGATTTTGGTGTTTTCTTCGCTCCTCTGTACCTCCTCTGCCCCTTCATGGCGGCAGGGATTCTACGGGACTCTGATCATCGAAGGAGCCAGTTGAGGGCTTGTTGGGTTCGTGAGCAATCTGGGAACTCGAAGAAGTTGCTGGTTTGCTGAACTTATTTCCTGTGGTCATGGTTGATCCTCAAGATCGGGTTTCGATAGCAGTACTACCACGCTCGATTCATTTGGAAAAATCCTTCACGGGTTTATAAATGCATACGCTTACACACGTATACGTTGGTCCCGCATATAAGCGGGTCCAACAATGGATATACTTGGACCCAGACCTCTAGATCCGTATACCCGCTAAGTAACTACTTAAATAATATATTAATATATCATACTTTACTAGTCTAATTAATATAATTTTTGAGATTATATCCTACTCTAACCACAATAGGGTTGAGACTAGTCATATAATAAAGAATTAACTATTCTAGTTTCAATAATGAACATTATATATAAATTTAAAAATCAAAATGTCTACTAATTTATATTACTTTCTACATAAGTTAAATATTACAAATATGTAAACAATTAATTCAATTAATGTTAATGCATAAATTATAGTATTGTCTAATATAACTATTTAATGTTAATATACTATATAATAATAATATCTTGTCTTAAAATATATAGAACATAGTCATTTCTCTTACATAAATATAATGATGTTTTATAGAACCGTTTATCCGCATACCCGCACTGTATATCCGCTATTATTGCGGGTACGGGTATGGTGTGGCTCCAGGTTTTATATTATGCGGGTCTAGAATCGGAACCGGACCCGCTAAATTAGATGGGTTTAGGTATGGGTATGGCCAAACTCGCATCGTACCTGCACTGTTTACATCTCTAGATGAGATGCGTTGTTTTTACTTTTTCGTCCCTGAATTCATCTATTTTCCTATTACGCTTACATGGGTCTTTTGGGTTTTTTTTCTCATTCTCCCTTGTCTCTGACACACAGGAGGGCGATGATTTGATCTAGATAAATAGGGCCCAGCGCCTAGATGGATGGATTTAACCGCGTGGATTTTTTCCTAATTCCTGATTGGACGTTTTACGGAGTGGATTTTTTTGCTAATTTTTGATTGGCCATTTTACCGAATATCATAATAAATGAATGCTTCCTCTGAAAATTTTCATAAAAATATTTGCTAGAAAGATAAAAACACAAGGAATCATAATAAGTTGGTTTCAAAGCTTGTTTTGGTCCCGAATTTCCATCAATCCCTAAAGAACCCTATAACCCTAGAAATCAAGTTGATATTAAATATTAATGAATTCTAATTGATCCAACATGGTAATTAAGGTTTCCTCGATATCAAGAGACTATTAGGAGTTGTTTCAATCTCTGTAAGTGGTCCATGCACTTTGAACATTATTATTGGATGTTTATTTGTTATTATGTACAATGTGCATGTTATTAAGTAATTGTATTATTCATGTTGTGATTTTATTGATTCAAGTTAAAAATTCATGGATAAATGAAATCCCTTTTTATTACTTACATTCAAGAATCATCATATCACATCATATTAATGTTTGAGAGTAAGAGTAAAGAGTATTTAAGAGTAAAGAGTAAAGATAATGAATGAACCTTGTATAAGATTCTCATCATGGACTTTCCTATCATACAAAGCACCTCGGTGCAAATCATGGGCTTCCTAGCATATAGAGCACTACGGTGCAATTCAAGAGGCACATCGGTGCAAAGACAAGAGGCACTTTGGTGAAATTTTTGAGGATACTTATATAAGTCAAATAAAAGATAATGATAAAATGCAAAGTTTATTTTCATGATGTTAAATGTTTTCTTTTCAATGTATATGTTATTTTAGTTTTATAATATGTTCAATTCCACTTACAAACTATTTTATGCATGGATGGAGGTGTGATGCCCATAGAAAAAGAGCAACATCAAGGATAAAGCTATCTAAGGACCAGTTGAACAAGGAGCTCAAGGACATCTGAGACCAGACCTGGTAGGATGCCAACTATCAGTAGATTAGATTTTCCATTATGTTTATAATACATGTGTTTTATATTAGAGTGTGAGTTTTATGTTATGAGTTTGAGAAATGAGAAACTATGCAATGTATCCTGTGTTGGTTTATCAAACATTATTTTTATACAATGATTATTGTTTTGTGAAATTCCCAATAAGATTATGCTTCAACTCAATGAATTATATGTTTTAGAAAATTG
Source organism: Alisma plantago-aquatica (assembly GCA_963693085.1). Lineage (NCBI taxonomy): Eukaryota > Viridiplantae > Streptophyta > Magnoliopsida > Alismatales > Alismataceae > Alisma > Alisma plantago-aquatica. The sequence goes on along the minus strand of OY856409.1, from coordinate 1,050,209,922 downwards.
GGATGTTACAGTCAGGCATCGTCTTTATGAGAGGGGAAGGTGTTAAATATCCCATACATGCCCATAAATAATGGTATTGCCTATCTTGAGGATGCAAACAAGCATAATGTTTGTTTAAAGTAATAATGTGTGATCGAAAAAATATATTTTTGTGATGATAGTTGAATGTATAACATAAGAAAGAAGTTGATTTTGAGATGAACAAAATCATCTATAATTACCATCATGTAAAAAGAGATCAGTAAACAAGAAAGGTAAAAATATGATGAACAATATTTTTGTGACAAGCACAAGCTTACTTTGTATTAGATATTTGTGAGGGAGAATCCCACCTTTTCTTGTTGACAATAATATGGAAAAGAAACTCCCGTGTAAACACATACCCTTGTAGGGTCCATGCATGCCTTAATCTTAGGGTAGGAAGAATGTATTCGTCAAAATGGAAATGTTAGAGGCAAAGGAGCTCTTCAAGGGGTCCAAGGGTAGAAATCCTCTTCAAGATAGATTAAGGGTCTTTTTTACATAGCTAGGTCATGGTTGAGGATATGGGTTGGATTTGACCATGTGTTGTTTGTGATTTCCAAAATCTATCCAAGTTATGCTCGAGTGTGCAACTACTGTGTGTCGCATGGCAACTTCATGAATTGATAAAATAGTTGGGAGAATTCACATATGTCTAATTTGAGTGGGAGAACATCAATTTGTGTAATAGAAAATGCTACAAAGGAAATCTTGTAGACAATGCCCAAACTAAGGTGGCTTGTTGCTTTGACATTCAATGCATTACAGCATGGCACACATCTTTGGTGAGCCCTTGTAGGTATTTTCTCTTGTGATTTCACAATATCATTGGCTTGTACTAGTCTGTTAAGAATGTTTTTGGTGTCTGGCCTCAAATACGTGGAACATCTAAATTGGCATATAGAAAATTGCATGCTTGGAATTTCTAATTAGATGAGTTTTCATAATATATTGATAGAGTTGAATTTTCATCCTCATATAAAAAATTATACAATATCTCTTTTGTAGGTTCATTCTTATTTCAAAATAATCTTACTCATACTCATAATGGAAATATATTCAAACAAGGTGTTTAAAGATGGGATGTCAACAACATCCATATTTTCCTTATCCCTTCCTATCATGACAATTGATGTTTCATCCTATGAGTGTCACAATAATAATAGTCGAAATTTAAAGTATTACTCCAATAACTTGTGAGATGACATCAAATTTTGAGCTACATAGGTGAAGTGTGATTTGAACAAATTCAAGTCTAAGGAGTGTCTAAACATGTGCTTGATCAATAGACCATAGTTCTATTTGATCCACTGTAGGACATAAGAAACATCATGTCAAATCTCGGAATGATTTCTCTCACTTAGATTACCAATGAGGAACAAGGTGTCAGACACTATTTCTCATTCTAATTTGACTTAGTTACTTGGTCATACTCAAGTAACTTATGTTGGAACCTTAGTTCAATAGATGAAATTTGCTTTAGTGAGATATTTTTATATTACCTAATTTGAACATTTTTGCGAATGGTTAAGTATTTATGGGTTGAGAAAAAATGGATGGATGGTTATGTTCTGAATATCTGTGTAGCATAAAATCCAATTATGCATGAGCACCAAAAACTTGTGTCAATGTCATAATGCCAAAATCTAGAATTCAACTGAACTACCAAATATGACTTTACTATGTACTATATGTTATTTTGCATCTTTATTTGTAATGATCATTTCATTTTTTTTGTGTGGAAGTTGTGGTCAATAACTTTTTCTTATTATTTTATACCCTAAAAGTTGAATACATATTGTGATTGTTCACTGATAAGAGAACAATGAGTCAATAAAGTAATTGTTGGGAAATATAGTACAAATCATGTAGCGGAATTTAAAAATCTATCTACCATATTCCCCAGAATTAGTAGATCACGTCAATAACTATAATGCAGGAAGGATGGTTTATAGATATACCTGGTCTTGAGCAAGTCTAGTGAAAATCCTTGTCTTTGTAGATGTGCAACTATGAATCCTAGTTGCAATGGCACATGTTTGACTGGTGCATCTCTTGGTCTATACCATGGACTACAGCCACAAATGTTGTCTTCTTCAGCATCTCCTCTTGTCATAGAATGATGGTTGACGTTGTCCTCCAAGATAAAAACAACAGCTTCCCGCCTCTATGGTAGTCCACACAGACCGCCTAGAAATCCTTCATCTAGCTGGACCGGACAAGAAGGAGTTGTCTCTCCTGCTGGCGTACTAGTCACCAGCTTTTTCTCCCACCATGACAACTCTTAGTTGTTCTCTCCCTTGGCTATCCCTCCCTAGTCGGGTAGGACATGCCTGGGCTCTTGTGGTTACCACAACCAGAGAGGACAATGGTTTTCAGAAGAACTAATTCTCAATTGTCTGTGTTGTACTCTGGGAAGCCCCCAATACCCCTCTATTTATAGTAGAGGCTAGGGTCAAGGTTCCCAGTTGCTATCCAATACGGGATTAATGTGTGGGAGTAGAAAAGATCGGAAGAATTTGAATTTTCGCAACAATTCTAGAATTTGCATAACTTACGACATTCGAAACAACTGTTTGGTTGAGCCAGACGGTCATTTTGTAGTTTCGAATTGTGCACAAATTTGGAAAATCAATTCCCATCAATGTTAGACATTGATTTCCTTGTACAACAAGTGTTTCTCAAGAGAAATGGATAGGGAGACATCTAGAACCTTCCCTGACCGAGCTGGACTATCTCACCCATGCGATATGACCGTCTCGATTCACCCATACGATCGTCTGGTGACTGGAGTCGTGACCATTTGGCTGGGTCTGTTCAATCCTAAGACAAATTCAACTTCACAAATGTCCTTACACCCAGATGTCCGTATCAACTCTTGAGACAGTCGTTTGGCACTTCCATACAGCTGTCTCAACACTTTAGATGGGCGTTTGGTAGTGTTGTCAGCCTGTTTGTTACCTGAATCAAAGCCTAAACACTTTAGCACTTAATTCAACTATCATTCGAAATTTGAACTCCTCTTCTAGGTCAAGGCCTATGTGTGTGACCCAATAGGTACCATATTATGTTGGTAGTGAATGTCCGTAATATATTATGACATCACAAGCAAAGAGTGGTGCCTAGTCACACATCATTGCTACCCAAGTAAATGGAAAAGTTGGGGGACAACTTCAACCTACAATCAGTGTATGGTGTTGTAGTGTTTGTATAGTTTCTTTGTCACTGATGTCCAGATTGAACTAGAGGCATGTAGCAATCACCCTCATTATTATTCAATCTTGTTTCTTGAACCAAGATCAGACTGTATGATATGTATGTAAGCTCAATATCATATATTACCTCACATGCACATGGTCACACTTTTCTCAGTTTTTCTTATCAAGAGGCCTAAGACATCACACTCCAGTAGGTGGGACAAATATCATGTCTATCACTCACAACAAATCCCCATGTGTCAAAGCCACCCAATCATCATCGTTATAACAACCCATGTTTTAGGATTGCATTTGATGATGTAAAAGTGTACCCAACTCCATGGGTTGAGTGTAGTGATTTCAGGTCTAAGAACCACAACCACCACCATCATTGTGGGAGATGACTATTACTTCCACGATGATGGCTTCCATGTGTTAGTCTCACGGTGGGTCTGTCTGATACGTGGTTCTCTAACATGTATCTATGTTCTTGGTTTGATGTTGCCATATCATGACTAATGAGATTTAGTCACCAACCAACTCACACTTTGATCTTATGTGTCATTGTTGTCTATCAACCTTCCACAATGACAACCGATCAGGGACATAATGATAATATGTATATTTTCTCTTAACATTTGTATGATCTCATCTACAAGGATAGTACTTGAATAAATACGTCATTGAGTAATATAATTCTCTAGACATTTATAATGTTACATCATTATCTCATAACTGAATTAAATAGAATAAATTGGAGGTTTGCCTTTATTTATAAGAAAATCGTTTTTACAAGTAATGTCATTACAATCATCACATAATTGTCTCTTGGGCATACATAACCAATAGACTCCCACTTGCACTTAGAGCCAATCACGCACAAATCTTATTCTGAGTGACCTTACATGTCCATCATGTTTTTGCTGTGAAAGTGCTTTCGTCAAGGGATCGACAACATTGCTCTCAGTTGGAACTTTGCAAATATTCACATCTCCACGTTACACAATCTATCATATGAGATGGAACCGCCTTTGTATATTCTTTGAGCGCTGATGTGATCTGGGTTCCTTAGCTTGTGCAATAGCTCCATTGTTGTCACAATATAGCTCAATTGTGTCACTTATGCTAGGAACAATCACAAGTTTTGTGATGAACTTCTTGATCCATACATTCTCCTTTGTTGCACTCAATGTAGAAATATACTCGACCTCTATTGTAGAATCAAAAACTATTTCTTGCTTGGAACTTTTTCAGCTCACAACTCCATTATTTAGGTAAAACACAAATCCGAATTGTGACTTTTAATCATCTTGATCAGTTTGGAAGCTTGCATCGGTGTAACCTTTTACCACCAACTCTTCCTCTCCACCATAGACCAAGAACTGATCCTTAGTCTTTATCAAGTACTTGAGGATGTTTTTTACGACTATCAAGTGATCATCACTTGGATCTGACTGATATCTTCTCATCATGCTCAAAGAATATGAGATATATGGGTATACAATATTGCATATATGATAGATCCAATTGTTGAGGCATATGGAATCTCACTCATGTGTTCCCTTTCTTCACAAGAATTGGGACATTGAGCTCTAGAGACAGGGACACCATGGCGTGCGGGCAGGTTTCCTATCATTGAGTTCTCCATGTTCAACCTCTTCATTACTATGTCAATGTATGTGCTCTGACTTAGTCTGAGAAGTCTTCTAGATCTATCTCTATAGATCTTTATCCCCAATATGTAGGATTCTTCTCCCAAGTCTTTCATAGAGAATGTATTTCCAAGGCATGCCTTTACCTTTTGTAAAGTAGGGATGTCATTCCCCATCATAGTATGTCATCTACATATAATACGAGGAATGTCACTATGCTCCCACTGGCCTTCTTGTACACACAAGGTTCATCTTCATTTTGAGCAAAGACAAACCCTTTGACTGTCTCATCAAAATGAAGATTCCAGCTTCGAGATGCCTGCTTCAATCCATAGATTGACCTTTGTATCTTACAGACTTTATTTGCAAATTTTGGATCTATAAACCCCTCAGGATGTGTCATATACACATCCTCAACAAGGTTCCCATTAAGGAACGTGATTTTAACATCCATTTATCAAATCTCATAGTCATGATATGTTGCAATAGCAAGCATGATCCTGATGGATTTAACCATGGCCACTAGAGAAAAGGTTTTGTCATAGTCAACACCTTGAACTTGTCTGAAACCCTTTGCAACCAATCTACCCATATAGGTTTGGACCTTTCCATCCATGTCAGTCTTCTTCTTGAAGACCCACTTGCACCCTATGGGTTTTATCCCTTCAGGTAGATCCACCAAAGTCCATACTTTATTGGTATACATGGATTCCATCTCATATCTCATGGCCTCAAGCCATGTGTTAGACTCTAGTCCCTCAATAGCATCTTTATATGTTATTGGATTGTCATGTATGACCAATTCACTGCCTTCCAAATCACCAGATATCCAAATCTCTCAAGTTCAAGGTGTGTCCTATTAGATCTACAAGGTTCCTATGTTACCGGAGGAGTTTTAGATTTCACAACTATAAGGAGTGGGACCCAAGAGGGAATCCACTCCCTATTGAAAATTTGAAGAATAAAACATCCATTTCAAACACACTCAAAGTTATGTTGGAATAGGTGTAAAATTTTCAAACTTCAATAAATAGTATTCAAAACAACCAAAGTGTAGCAACAAAATTAAACAAATTACTATATTCAATTTTCACAAAAGAATACAAAAGTACATCGCAATCTCCCATAAGGGTTTACATGTATGGTACAACATAAGGATATAAGTAGAGGGAAGACTAAACTACTTCAAATCTATCTCCAAGCAACATCTCCAAGAGCTAGGTCCATGTTGGAAGCTATGTTTGCCTTGGTCATGTTCAACACCTCTACACTTGGGTGGTTGGAAAATCACCCAACAAGAGGGAGAAATATAAGGTATGTGTCAAATAATGAACAAGAACAAAAGAAAAGGAATAACATGACACTAAAGGCTAAGATTTCATCATAAGATGAAGAGAACAAGCATATGAGGCTATTTTTAAACAGATGCTTGCCATAAACAAAATATAATAAAAGGGTTGCATGCATGATTAATATTGACTACAATGACCCCGACCTGGGTTTGACTAAGAAATTTTCTAAGAACTTTAATATAATCCTCTAAGGTGTTTTGTTATCATGTGATACACTTATGTTTCAAGTTTGGTCCTGTTTGAATAATGTTTGAGCAATGTTCCTTTGTTTTGGACCAAAGTGCAATTTACCCAAGATGAGGGATTATATTGCAAAATGTCACATGTTGAGCATGCCTTAAGTGTTTTAGAATCATAATAGAGAGAATGATGCTAAATGGTGGCTTGTGGAAAGCCTAAATACCAAGTTTGAACTTGTTTGAATAATGTTAGTACCTTGTGCACCAATTTTAGTACAAACTATATATTACCCAAAATGTAGGGTTGATATGAAAATTACCACCTCTACAGTGTTTCTACTTACTCTATGTATAATTTAGAGGAGAGATAATGAATGGTACACCATGTTTGAATCATTTATGAGTGGTAGTATTCTTGGTGATGAAAAGACCAAGAAAGGTGTTGAATGGAAACCCTAATTTGAGCTTATATTGAGTGTATCGAGTTGTAGTGTTAAATGGGAGTCCCTATCGGCCAAGGAGCCAAGAGGAGACCCCCATATCGTGTTGTTAACTCTTTGACTTTGCAAAAACGATCTAAGCACCTCAATAAAGAAATGGATATCGGCTTGCAACTTTCCTTAGGAAAGGTTGCATTAAATTGTGAATATAATAATAATGTGAGTGGAAGTGGCTTGTCCTAAAAGATAACCAAAGGGGGACGACCCTTATCCCTTGCATTATCCTCAAGTTTTTATTTTGCATGGCAAGATAATGATGGAATGAATGCAAGTACATGTGTATATCCATGCATGGCCATGTGGCACCTACTAGTAGTAAGGTGATGACACCTCTTACAGTCTCTCCCATGAACCTCAAGTATATATACCCTTCCTTTCATCCCTTAGTGAAATTTTTTGAATCCTACCACCTCCTTTCTCTTAGATATCGTGCATAGAGTCTTGGTTCGTGCATAGGTGAAGTGGTATCGTGCATAGGGCTTGGGTATCATCCATATCAAGTGAAATCGTCCATAGAATGTTGATATCGGCCATAGCAAGTTGATATTGGCCAAGTGAAGTGATATTGGCCACAAGTGAAGAGGATATCGGCCAAAAGTGAGGGCATATCATTCATGAGTAGTGAGGTATCATGCAAGGTTCTAAGGAGAAAGAATGAGCTCAAATATTAACCCTAAGGTAAGGCCATGATCATCTTCAACCTTGGATTGAAGCATGGATCTAGGGTTATGATCTTCCTTTCTTTTCTTCTTCACCAAGTTCTTAACTATGATGATTCCTTATATATCAAGGAGTTGTGAACGAGAATTGGACTTTTGATAAGTCATCTTCAACCATAGGAACGTGGAGCTTTGGAGCTTGGATCTTTGAAGTTGTTCTTGAGGCGGGTTATATAACTTGAACCCAAGCATGTTATTATTCACCAGCTTTCTTGCTATAATTGATGATCTACTTTCAATTCCCAAAATTTTCTTGAATACTTGATATATCTATGAGTTATAGTATTTTCTTAGACATGTTATCCTTGTACTAGAACAAGTAGAATGAAGGTCTAGAGATTGAAGATGATGGTAGCACCTTATTAACCAATATCGGCTTCAAGCACTTAAGTAAGCACCTCTAACCCATTATGATGATGCACCTACACCACTAAAATGATATGGATATTAGTTTATACTTCCTTGAATGATATGGTAATGTAGTATACACCTCTTGGACGATATGAGGTCAAGCATACACCTCTTTTCCCTATATGGTGTGAAGCACACACACCTCTTTGCCCGATCTGGTGTGAAGCACACACACACCTCTAAAGTGATATGGAAGCAAGCATACACCTCTTTGCCCGATATGGTGTGAAGCACACACACCTCTTTGCCCGATATGGTATGAAGTGCACACACTCCTCTTTGCCCGATATGGTGTGAAGCATACAGACACCTCTTTACCTGATATGGTGTGAAGCACACATACACCTCTAAGGTGATATGGTAACCACACATACACCTCTAAAGTGATATGGTGAGCAAGCACACACCTCTTATCCGATATGGAAAGCACACATACACATCTTGAGTGATATGGTAAGCAAGCATACACCTCTAAACCGATATTGGGTTAAGCATACACCTCTTTTACGATATAGTGTTGAGCAACATCACTAAAACAATATGGTGGGTAACCCAATACACTAGATGACAAAAGTGGTAAGGTGGTGAATACCCTAGAACATGTAATGGCCAATACACTAAAGAATGGTATGGCCAATATCTTCAAGTGAGGTGAGGATGTTACACCCATGTATGGTGAAGGTGATACACCATATGATTGGTAAGATACCTTAATGGATAAGGGTATGAGGGATATGATGATGTCTAGCTAAATATACACCTAACCCAATACATGTGATCAACTTGACATACATGATTCAACCTGATACACCTTGTAAAGGTGAGGGTAAAACACTATTAGGAGTGATGAGTGTAACACCAAGAAATGGTGTGGTTAATACCTTGATAGGTGAAACACCTAAAGTGGTTGATAATGGTGTATTAACAATTCCTTAACTCGAGATGAGTCCATATCACTTGATGATAGTTTGATAATTCAAATATTTGACTTATAGCCAATACACTACAAGATAAATTTGATGAGTTAGTTCATAAAGTATTAGGATGGGAAATACCCTAATACAAGATAATTTGATAAACTTAAGTAAGTTAAAAGTGATGAGGGAAGTGATATACCAAGGCATGATAAATATCACATCCAATACCTTAAGGTTGATACACATTAATGCACCTCAAATTCAATATACTTGGATGAGTAACACATGAAGTGTGTCATGTCAAGTGTTACATTAATATATAATGAGTTTAATGCACTTTGATAAGTGTAGGATAACATACCTTGAGAAAAGGTTAAACCAAGTTAATAAAGTATGATATAATCAATATCCTAGTGAGGATGAGAGAGAGAAACTCATACTTTGTGTTGATAATCATTTAATGATAAATGATGAGAATAAATAAGTATGATTGAATACTTATGATATCAATGTATGCTCCTAGATGTGAGGAGCAATTAATTAGGGTTTGGATTAATAAAATGAACTTGAAACCCTATTCGGCTATAAAGGGAAACCCTAACCCTAATAATGGGGAGGTTGTATTTCTCTTATTGAATAAGCCTTGTGAGACATGTTAAATACTTGTATGACAAGTATAATGTTTAATGAGCCTTGTGAGCCATGTGAATAGTTATTTCCTAGTGAGGTGACAAGATGTTTAATGGGCCTTGTGAGCCATGTGAATAGTTGTTGCCTAGTGAGAGGTGACAAGATGTTTAAATAGGCCTTGTGAGCCATGTGAATAATTGTTTCCTAGTGAGAGGTGACAAGATGTTTAAATGGGCCTTGTGAGCCATGTGAAATACTTGTGCAACAAGTGTAATGAATACCTTGGTCGGAGGACCTAGAGGTAATGGTTACCTGTTACAGAGGTAATAATGCTATGTGCTGATCGAAGGGTTTGAATACCCAGATCTAGTAATCATGATAATGATAATGTGAAGGGATGAGGATCCCTAGTAATGTGATAAGGGACTAAGATCACAAGTGTTATGTATCTAAATGTGTTTTACAGATTAGAAAATGGTGGTTATGGCTAGCTAGTAGGGACATTGCAACATTTTCCAATACCGGTCACTGAGGGGGCTCTCTCTTTAGGGTTTTCACTCCGCCTTCTCTCTAGGTTCTACCCCTACGGCCGCCGCTGGGGGGAGAGGTTTGCCTCCCCAGAGCCTCCCTCCCCCTGGCCCTCAACCATGGTTGGTAGATCCTGAAGTCTGTGGTGTCTTCTCTGGAGATCCTGAGGAGCCAGCGTAGTAGTGGTTCCTGTGAGGTCCTCCTCGTACCCTGTCTCGAAGCAGATGGATGCACCGCAAGTTTCCAAACCCAGACTAATGGATTGGCACTTTGACCTTGTCGAATCTATCCATTCAAGTGAGATGGAGAGATAGGAATGAGTCTCAGTTGTAACTTGGATCTTGTGTTGCTACTCTGCATTGGTGAACCTAGGTGGTCTCTGTGCCACCTATTTCTCTAGCATCTGCTTGTTCAAGTGGTTAAGGAATCTGAATCCATGATGTTGCCCCCTCCTTGGACTCGACTGATATTCAATTCACGTTTCTGCTATGCGATGGCGAACTTTCGGTGACGCCCCATCTTCAACTTTGGTTTCACAGAGCTGAGGGATGCTTCGGCCTCCCTTCTAGGTTGCCTCCACTGAGCCATGGAAAGCCCTCACAGGCATGTGCTCCAGGTCATCCTCATTGGCTGTCCAGCGGGATGTGTGGTTGAGCCTTCGTGCTTTGTTCCACATATGTTGGCCATTTCCAGATCGATGTCTTTGTTGCTAGTGCGAGGTGTTGTGAGTTCATTCGGCAGCACCAAGAGGGGGTTTCTGCTCCCCGATACAGTATCCTCATCAATGCCTAGAATTGGCTGAGAAAGGGATGAGTTTTAGAGGTGTTCGTTGATTTGTTGGTTAGGCTTCAGGTTCCCCTCCATGGGGCTTCATCAACTGGAGATGAGGAGATAGGGCTCGGTCCTTGCCGATGCTGAAGCATATGGCAATGCCCAAAGGGTGTTTGATAGCTTGCTTTTCCCTACTGCTGGCCTAAGGCCACACGAAGGTTGAAGGCAATGAAGGAAAATCTAGGAATGTAGGAGGTGAGGAGATGCATATCCTCTTGCTGAATGCATTCTTTCTTTTCAATAAACAAGGGTTCTGTTTGAGGTTCTGAACAAGATTCTCCTCAAGTTTTTGGGGCCTACCTCCCTTAGCCTTCTTTGGAGGTTTGCATTAGGCGATAGAAGACCATGCCCATTTCTTTGTGGGTGTTCAGTAATGCTTGGCTCCATGGTTGCCTACAACTTAATGCAGAAGTACAAGGTCATTTTTGGTGATATTCCTTTATTCCAGTTTCGGGGATCCTGGTTAATTCCATCACTGGATGGTATACTGAATCAGTTGCAGTTGGTTTAGTATGCCAGGAGAGAAAGTAGCGAGTGGCAGTCCTTTTTTCTCTTTCTTGGTTCTTTTGTGATCCAACTATCATCTTGTTCAAATTGGGACAGAGGATGGATGCTTCAGTGGAACCTAACAGTCGGTCTGCAGTAGGTGATCTTTATGGGTGTTGTCTATTACTTCTTGTATGAAACTTCATCTCCCCTGATAGGTTTTAGTGTCCTATTATATGTCTTGTTCTCTTTCCGAACCTATTGTTCATCTTGGAGTTTCCACCTTGGTTGGATCCTCTTTTTCCCCTTTGTGGGGATTAGGGATCTAGTTTGTTTCTTAGGGGGCACTAATTTGTACCCAAAGTTTTTGGTTTTATAGTAACAGGATTTTTGTATGACTGAAAAAAAAAAGATTAGAAAAGTACTTGATAGATGTATTACACATTTCTTTATAGCATTTATTTATGATTGATTCTTATAACCTGTTTGATGCTAAAAGAATACTGTAATATACTTAATATATCATTAGAAACCATAAAATGTTGCCCTAACCATAGATCCATCAGCGTTAGGATTTACTGAATGGTGAAATGGGTTTCCCACAGTATAGCCTGGAGTGCATATTTTTGAATATGTGGGGGCGTAAGTATGGACGACCATGTTGAGTCGATCCCCTTACAAACTCAAAATAAATGGGGATTTGGCTATATGTCATATCCTGGCTCAAGTGTGACTACGGTCGTAGACTTAGTTGAGCACGGTGAATTGGCCCATGGCTCAGAGTATGACTATGTTCCATGACTCAGTAATTTCATAACCGGGGATGGTTGTTAGTAGATGTTCCCCTAAGAGAGTGCATGCTTACGCTGCAACTCTGAGCGAAGATGCATTGTACCCTGGCACGCACTTTTTGCAGATTGATATGAGATGTCACTTCCAGTAGACTCGTACTGACTGGGCCAATAGAGGTCTTGGTAACCAACTCTTCCATTGACCTTGTATGTTACCGACTTGTGAGAAGTTTGTGGTCGGTTGGAGCATAAACGAGGTATACTTCATCTCCTCAGGGCATAAGTGTGATTGTAAAATATGATCAGCCGTGTAGCATATTTGCTTAAGGATCGAATAAAGAAAACATTGTTTGATGTGCAATTAAGTTATACATCTTAGTTGATATATGTTTTTATGTTTCTTTACATTCCTTGCAAAGTAGATAGATGGTTTATTACTCTACCATGGGTAGATGCATCATTTTTTTTAAGTAAAGAGATTACTTTGTTCTGTTCATATAGTGATTAAGCCTACTTGTTAATATAAAAGAACCCATGCTCAATTTTATAATGCTCATTTGTGATAATAATATGATTGGCGGAGAGTTATATCTCTCGCTGGGACAATTGTCTCACCCCGTGGGATCCACAATTTTTAGGTGGACATGCACGAGGCGGTGGAGACCTTTCTGCAAAAGAGGAACATCAACTGGCACAACAGTAACAGCTCAGGTTGAGTGTATTGTCTGTCATGTCTTGTAGATAGAAGTCATATGTGTTATCTCTGTACTCTCAGGTCCTTGGAGTCAGTTCGTAATGGCTTCATGAACAATATGAGGATTTTGTCTTGTATGCCTTAAGGTTTTATGTTGCTTCAGTATATGTGTGGATAGAGCAACTATTATATGTTGTCCTCGAGATGAGAAGAAACAATGTTTGTACAATGTGAATCATGATATGTATATGTTTTGGATCTTTTTAGTAAGAGTTTCCTAGAAGAGGATCTACTTGCAAATGGTTTTAAATTTTAGTGATTTTTGTTAGTCCACTATTTATGATTATTCCACATTAATTAGTAATGATTTGGTTGTCAGTTTGGTGGCGGTCGTTACAAGTTTGGCATCAGAGCTTAAGGTTCACTGAGTCTACAGAGACATAGGACTAAGGTGTTGAGACTATTCTAGTGTCCCCCAATATACCCTATAGTGACTTCTTCTTATGCAGAAGAAAGGGTGAAGTTTAAAAATGACTGGAGAATACAAGGAACATGTTTCTAAGAGCAATGTTGTTGCACCAGGAGAGGGTGCAAGGGATTAGGCAAGAGAAGAATGAGTGCCTGAGAATTCCCATCTTGACCCAATCAGGATAGAGAATCCTATTTTTATGCTCTTGTTGGGTAGGTTAGGACAACAGTGATGTATATAGTAGACGGGATACTAGCATTACAACCTAGGTTACCAGTCCTTAATGTAGAAACTTTGGGCTTTAAAAGGGGTCCTGAATGAAATAGTTGTGTTGAAATAGTAGAAATGTGGGAAAGATTAACATATACATGGTGAGAAAATAGACTTTTCCATAAGTATAGACAGATAGTACATTTGTGATGGCAGTGCCCAAGGAGGGGCAATAAGCTGAGAATTAAGGAAATGTCACTACAATTCTAGAAACATTTGCCTAGTTGTTTTAAAAAGGCAAAGTTCTTGGTGCCACCAGTGTAATAAATGCCTAGTGTACCAGGGTAGTAATCGCTAAGTAAAGGCAAAGGTCCTAACCTTCCACCTGAAAGAACTTCTGACTTAGTTTTCACATCGGTAATAAGACCAATAAGACCATGGTACGAGGACAAGACATGTTATAGATATGGACATGTTGAGCATATTGAACTCTTTTGTTTAAAAAGAAGGGTGGAAATGAACCAACAACTGAGGTCGACTCGGCAGGGCTTACAAAAGTTACAGCCCAATAGTGTAAAAAGGCAAAAGCAACAACATGAAACAACTTGACTCTATGTGTTGAGTCAACCTGAAGCGGTAAATGACCGCGAGGGGTAACAGTCAGATAAAGCTTTTTCATTTTGATATGCCTTCTCTTGATTTTATCTGATAATCATAAAAAGGATTGATGTTATTGACTTCCCTATTGATTTCCCTATGAGAACATAGGGAAGAAATGATGAGGACTAGAATTTATATTATGTTCAGTATCCTTTTAAATGCTTTATAATTGCTCTTATATGTGTGAAAGAGGATGAGGTGTAGAGGTGATTCCTGGAGAAAATCCAGGGATGCTAAGTCTTATGTCTTTGATGATATGAAAAGTAAGGAATATGATAGTAAACAAAGTGCATACTACCTAATCTCAGTACTTGTATACCCTATCCAGGTATTCAAATATTGAAGATAAGGTGAGTATGGAACTCTTAGATTGTTATCTTTCTGATTACTTTGATCAAGTAGTCATTTTGAGACAATCTAGTGAGCATCAAATTGGAAATATGGCATGGATATTTTTATCACATCCCAAGTGCAATAAAATGGAATCTGAGATGATCTCAGACCAGTCTGTGTGTGTGAGGAAGAAAAAAGTATAATCCTCATGATAAGAGAAAAAGAACAAGGGAGACGATCCCTATTTGATAAAGTCTGTGTGAATAGTAAAGATCTTTTCCATAAAGTGGAAATGGGAAATGTGATAAAATCGCAAAATGTTCATAACATGTTAGACAATAACAAAGAAAGGAATGATGATATGTAATCATCCATATAATTTCTATGCAAATGGCAAGGAACCTAGGATGAAACAAAAGTAAATGACTCATGAATAGTTGAAAGTTTATGTAATAATAAGAGGAGATGATAATCTCTTCTCTTTGATGAACAACCCTGGGTAATGATGGGGTGATAAAAGGAATATGTTTCTTTGTGATATTTCCTTTTAGGGACATGGTAATCAAGTGAGTCCTATGACACTTGATGTGCATGAGTTAGAAGTGATTTTTTTATGGATACTTAGAAAAGTATCAGCTAGTTTTGGACTTTGATTCTAAGATAAAGATATGTGTAATAAGTAATGTCTCAAGATGAAAGAAAGATCCTTTTGTAAGTTTGGCTTTGGTAATAACAACAGAGAGATGGAAATGATGAGGATGTGATGTGTTTTTGGCAGATATAATGGATACTAAGGTAAGGAATCCTAGTATCCAATAAGTTTTAGGGGTATGAGAAAGTGAAAATATAACTCCTAATCAGATGATTTATGTTGTTTACCTGGAATGTCCAAGCGTGATATCAGTCTAGTTACATAAAATAATATGGACATCATTTGTTAGGGGTTTATGCTCTGCATAAACATGACATTGATAAGGATGTACTAATTGAAGGAACGATTGTAGAATCATTTTGGGAAAATCTTATCAAGCTAAAAATAATTCCTTAGAATATCCCTATCTAGATCTGTTGAGGAAGCTTATATATAACATCTAGAGATACCTCTAAGATAAGTTCTTCTTTAATAAGTGGCCTCTCCTTATGATAAGAGAATGTACAACTAATGAGATAGTTGGTACAAGTCGTAAGAAAGTTTAGTGTTGTGTCAGCAGATTAGATGGCACAACAAATGTATGATAAGACTTGTATTCTCAAGTGGGTGACAGAACGTAACTCTGGTCTTTCCTTGGAGGTGAAATGCTAAACTGAATGAGGAGTATGGAAGACTCCCCAGAATCAAGAATCTTGTCACATAAAGTTGTAAGTTGAGAAATGTGACAAATCAGTGAGGTTTGACACATGAGTTAAATAAGGTATGTATATTGCTTCTCTGACTTAGAAAGTGTTGCCTGACATAGAATTGACAATACAATCATTAATGAAAAGGACAATTCAATTTGTGTCATGTATGACAGGTCCTATGATGACCCTGAATGGAAGGACTTTGTGTTGGTCAAAGTTCTATGGCATCTCCATGACATCAAGATGTTATATGGACACTTGATGATATGATTCATGAATGACATTTGACTTCCTTCAATTAGGATTTCGGGGACAAAATCCTTGTTAGGGGTTTATAACTTGTAATGACCCTGACCTAGGTTATGAGTTAACCCTATTTGTTTTGACTAAGAAAGTTTCCTAGAACTTTAATATAATCCTCTAAGGTGTTTTTTTTATCATGTGACACACTTATGTTTCAAGTTTGGTCCTGTTTGAAAAATGTTTGAGCAATGTTCCTTTGTTTTGGACCAAAATGCAATTTACCCAAGATGAGGGGTTATATTGCAAAATGTCACATGTTGAACATGCCTTAAGTGCTTTAGCATCATAAGAGAGAGAATTATGCTAAATGGTGTCTTATGGAAAGCCTAAATACCAAGTTTGAACTTGTTTGAATAATGTTAGTACCTTGTGCACCAATTTTGGTACAAATTGTAAATTACCCAAAATGTAGGGTTGATATGCAAATTACCACCTCTAGAGTGTTCTTACTTCTCCTATGTATCATTTAGAGGATATAGAATGAATGATACACATTGTTTGAATCATTTATGAGTGGTAGTATTCTTGGTGATGAAAAGACCAAGAAAGGGGTTGAATGGAAACCCTAATTTGAGCTTGTATTGAGTGTATCGAGTTGTAGTGTTAAATGGGAGTCCCTATCGGCCAAGGAGCCAAAGAGGAGACCCCCATATCGTGTTTTTAACTCTTTTAATTTTCAAAAACTAGCTAAGCACCTCAATAAAGCAATGGATATCGGCTTGCAACTTTCCTTGGGAAAGGTTGCATTGAATTGTGAATATAATAATAATGTGAGTGGAAGTGGCTTGTCCTAGAAGATAACAAAAGGGGGTCGACCCTTATCCCTTGAATTAATCTCAATTTTTTATTTTTCATGGCAAGATAAATATGTAAATTATGCAAGTACATGTGTCAATCCATGGATGGCCATGTGGCACCTACTAGTAGTAAGGTGATGACACGCTTACACTCTCTCCCATGAACCTCAAGTATATATACCCTTCCTTGCACCCCTTAATGAACTTTTTCGAATCCTACCACCTTATTTCTCTTATATATCATGCATAGAGTCTTGGTATCGTGCATAGGTGAAGTGGTATCGTGCATAGGGCTTGGGTATTGGCCATAGCAAGTGATATCGGTCATAGCATGTTGATATCAGCCACAGCAAGTTGATATCGGCCAAGTGAAGTGATATTGGCAAAAAGTGAAGGGGATATCAGCCACAAGTGAGGGCATATCGTGCATGAGTAGTGAGGTATCATTCAAGGTGCTAAGGAGAAATAAGGAGCTCAAATATTAACCCTAAGGTAAGGCCATGATCATCTTCAACCTAGGATTGAAGCATGGATCTAGGGTTATGATCTTCCTTTCTTTTCTTCTACACCAATTCTTAACTATGGTGATTCCTTGTATATGAAGGAGTTGTGAACGAGCCTTGGACATTTTATAAGTCATCTTGAACCTTAGGAACGTGGATCTTTAGACCTTGGAGCTTTCAAGTGGTTCTTGAGGCGGGTTATATAACTTAAACCCAAGCATATTATTATTCACCATCTTTCTTGCTATATTTCGTGATCTACTTTCAATTCCAAAATTTTCTTGAATACTTGATATATCTATGAGTTCTAGTAGTTGCTTAGATATGTTATCCCTGTACTAGAACAAGTTGAACGAAGGTCTAGAGCTTTAAGATGATGGTAACACCTTATAAACTGATATCGGGTTCAAGCACTTAAGTAAGCACCTCTAACCCGATATGGTGATTCACCTACACCACTAAAATGATATGGATATGAGTTTATACTTCCTTGAATGATATGGTAATGTAGTATACACCTCTTGGACAATATGAGGTCAAGCATACACCTCTATGCCCGATATGGTGTGAAGCACACACAAACCTCTTTGCCTGATATGGTGTGAAGCACACACACACCTCTAAAGTGATATGGAAGCAAGCATACACCTCTTTGTCCGATATGGTGTGAAGCGCACACACACCTCTTTGCCTGATATGGTGTGAAGCACACACACACCTCTTTTCCCGATATGGTGTGATGCATACACACACCTCTTTCCTTGATATGGTGTGAAGCACACATACACCTCTAAGGTGATATGGTAAGCACACATACACCTCTAAAGTGATATGGTGAGCAAGCACACACCTCTTACCCGATATGGTAAGCACACATACACCTCTTGAGTGATATGGTAAGAAAGCATACACCTCTAAACTGATATTGGGTTAAGCATACACCTCTTGGACGATATGGTGTTGAGCACACATCACTAAAACAATATGGTGGGTAACCCAATACACTAGATGACAAAAGTGGTAAGGTGGTTAATACCCTAGAACATGTAATGGACAATACACTAAAGAATGGTATGGCCAATATCCTTAAGTGAGGTGAGGATGTTACACCCATGTATGGTGAAGGTGATACACCATATGATTGGTAAGATACCTTTATGGGTAAGGGTATGAGGGATATGATGATGTCTAGCTCAATATACACCTAACCCAATACATGTGTTCAACTTGACATACATGATTCAACCTGATACACCTTGTAAAGGTAAGGGTAAAACACTCTTAGGAGTGATGAGTGTAACACCAAGAAATGGTGTGGTGAATACCTTGATAGGTGAAACACCTAAAGTGGTTGATAATGGTATATCAACAATGCCTTAACTCGAGATGAGTCCATATCACTTGATGATAGTTGGATAATTCAAATGTGTGACTTATGGCCAATACACTATAGGATAAATTGATAAGTTAGTGCATAAAGTATTAGGACAGGAAATACCCTAATACAAGATAAGTTGATAAAGTTAAGTAAGTTAAAAATGATGAGGAAAGTGATATACCAAGGCATGATAAATATCACATCCAACACCTCAAGGTTGATACACCTTAATGCACCTCAAATCCAATATACTTGGATGAGTAACACATGAAGTGTGTCATGTCAAGTGTTACATTAAGATATAATTAGTTTAATGCACTTTGATAAGTGTAGGCTAACATACCTTGAGAAAAGGTTAAGCCAAGTTAATAAAGTATGATGTAATCAAAATCCTAGTGAGGATGAGAGAGAAACTCATACTTTGGGTTGATAATCATTTAATGATAAATATAACACCCCTGACATGGGTTATGGCCTAACCCTAGATGTTTTTCTTAAGTAAGTTTCTTAAAACTTGTTTTTATCTTTTGGGAAAAGTAATTAAGGCCTTTTGTGAAGTTTATTCTCAAAATTGAGCTTATATGCAAACTATGTATGCATTATATGATAATCTAAGTGAAAAGTGCAATTTACACAAGATAAGGGTTGTGTTGCAAATGTTACATGTTGAATATATTTTAAGTGTTTTGTATATCATGAAAGAAAATATGATGCTAAGTGGTGGCTTGTTCAAAGCCTAATTATAAGAGAAAACTTGTATAGATAATGTTAAGTGCTTGGTGCATCAAAAATACTACAATTTGTAATATATATACAGAATGAAGGGTTAATGTGTAATTTATCACCTCTAGATTGATGTTACTCTTAACTAGTGTTATCTAGAGGAGAGAGAAATAAGGATACAATATGTTTGAAGCATCTTGAAGTGTTAGTACTCTTAATAATAAAGAAACCAAGAAAATGTATAAGTTGAAAGCTATGTACATGAGACATATCGAGTTGTGGACTTAAGAGTAGAAGTACCTATCAACTATAGAGCCATAAGGAGAGTCTCTTATCGGTTTGTGGAGCTTTGGTTTGTCCCATGACGGGCAAGGCACCTCAAGGAAATGATAAGGCATCGATTTTCAACTTGCCTTGGGAAAGATCGAGATGAATATTATAATATAGTTAGTGGGAGAAGACTTTCCCTAGAAGACAACTCAAGAGCCGCATTTCTTACTTTATCCTTTTTTCACATCAAAGATAATAGTGGCATGCATGCAAGAGTATGTGTCGACCTTGCATGTCTAGGTGGCATAAAGTGCCTTAAGTTAATGACACCGATGACACTCTTTTCTATAAACCTCAAGTATATATACCTCGACCTTCATTTGTTGGCAAGATTTTCAAATCTTGTAAGTGATCCTCCCTCTTGTATTGTGCAACACCCCCTCTTGTGTCGCCCATAGTGAAGAGAGTGGAGTGGTGAAGCTTGGTATCGGCCAAGGAAAAGAGATATTGGACAAAGTAGGTTGAAGCATCCAAGTAAGGTGATATCACCCAAAGTGATTAGAGATATCATGCAAGAGCTTGGAGCTCAAGTCTTGGAGCTTGGAGAAGGTTTATCTTCAACCTTTGAGCATGAGGAGTTCAAGCTTGAATATTGGAAGATCTTTGAGAGGATGGTTATATAACTTAAACCCTTCAATATTATTATCCTTTCTTTAATACTGTTCAAATTGTTGATTATTTCCAAATTCAGATTTCCTTTGATCAATTGATATAATCATGAGTTCCAATAAGTAATTGGGACAGTTAACCATGATTTGGAATTAGATTAATGATCTTGAGGTTTATGATGATGACATCATCATTGAATACTCGGTAGGGGTTGAAGATTCTTGGACAACCCGATTAGGGTTGAGGACCCTTGAAACCCGATATGGGTTGAAGGCTTGTGAAAACCAATATGAAACCTGACATAGAGAGTTGCCCGATATGAAGGTAGGACATAATAAGCCCTATGAATGATATGAAGGATTCCTATCTCCTTGTATATGATATAAAGGTAAAACAACACCTTTGTACGATATGAGTAAAACCCTAGGGTGAGGAAGGGGAACTTGATATGCTATTGACCTTCAAAATTCGATACACCCCTTTACTTTGTGTTGGGTTAAAGAACAACTTGGTATCCCCTTTGTGAAGTTTTGAGTTCAAGGTTCTTACCAATAATAGAAATGTGATATGATAGTCAACATGAGAAAATGATATGATAACAAGATACCTCTTAAATGTGGGTACCCGATATGGTGAACCCATGAGGCAGCCCGATATGGTGCCCAATACATATAACCCGATATGATACCTAGGATAGGTAAACTGATATGGTGGTTGACATAGAAACATGATATGGCAATATGATGCCACCAAATGTAAGTACACGATATGGTGAAATCCAAGATGATAACCAATATGTTAGCCCAACATGAAACTCGATATGGCAACCCAAGAGGCAACCCGATATGATGGAAACCGATATGGAATACCCTAGTACATGATATGAGAATAATGGTCTAACCCATAATTTGAGACACAATGAGTTTAATTCAGTTTGAGGGTAATAAGCTAGTAGGCCTTAAAGATGAAATAGAAACTAAGATTGGAAAGTTGATTATGTAATTAAATCTACAATAATACTCCTTAGATGAGTGGAGTATGAGTTAGGGCTTAATCTTGCTATTGAAATCTTGAAACCCTAATCGGTTGATCACAACCCTAATTCATTAGGTAGGGTGTATTCCTTAGTATTTCATGGTTAATACATATGTTAAAATTGTTGATAATAACCATGCAAGTATCTTAAGGCAATAAGCATGGTTACGTAAGAGCTATGATGTTATATGATACAGAATCAATGAGCTATGTGGACTATGTGAATATATACCCTGGTTTGATGACCTAGAGGTAAAAGTTATCTTCTAAGTGGTGAAAATACTTAGTGATGAATGTAGGGTTTGAATACCCAAGTATGATGATGATAAGAGATTGAGATTTTAAGTGATCTATATGTCTCGGTGAATATGAAAGTACATGATAAATGCAATTATGATTGTCTTTGTAGCAATTGATATAATTCTTGTTAGAAATATTGGTTGATGAATTAATACTTTCATACATCTTGATAAGATAGATATTATACATGTTCTTCATATTCCTTTTCAAGTAAATAGATGTTTTATAATTTTGTTCACTTTTATATTATTTCCTTTGATAATAATATTTTTGGCAGAGAGTTATATCTCTCGCTGGGATAATAGTCTCACCCTATGTGATCTACAATTTTTAGGTAAGACGCGGACGAGGTACTAAGAAACAGACTACAAAAGAAGGAGTGTATCATCAAGGATCTTAGTAGTATCTCAGGTTGAGTACGTAGTCTATCATGTTTTGTAGATATAAGTCATATGTGTCGTGTCTGTACTCTCAGGTCCTTGGGAGATAGTTCTTAGTGTTTTTCATGAATGACTTGAGATTTTAGTTTTCTTATCTTGGGGTTTTTATGTTGCTATTGTGTATATTAAAGTAAAGCAACTGGTACTTGTTATCCTCGAGAAGAGATAGAACACTGAATATATAATGTGAACCACATGTATAAAAGGCTTTGGCTCCTTGTGTAAGAGTTTGCTGGTTAAAGGATCTATGTGCAAGATGGTTTTAGTTTTAGTGATTTTTGTTAATCCGTTGATTATGTTCATTTCACTTAATTAGTAATAATTTGTTTGTCAATTTGATGATGGTCGTTTCAAGTTTTGGTATCAAAGCATAAGGTTCGCTGAGTCTATAGAGGCATAGGACTAAGGTGTTGAGTATGTTATAGTGTCCTCCAGTATACCCTATAGCAGCTTTTGCTTATGCAGAAGAAAGGGTGAAGTTTAAAAATGACTAGAGAACACGAGGAACACGTTGATCAGAGCAATGTTGTTGCACCAGGTGAGGGTGTAAGGGAGCATGCAAGAGAAGAACAAATGCATGATAATTCCCATCTTGACCTAATCAAGATAGAGAATCCTGCTTTTTATGCTCTTGTTGGGTAGGTTAGGACAACAGTGATGCATATAGTAGACTGGATACTAGCATTACAACCTAGGTTACCAGTCCTCAATATAGAAACTTTGGGTTTTGAAAGGGTCCCTAAAAAACATAGTCATGTTGGAACAGTGGAAAATGTGGGAAGGATTAGCATATGGCAAGAAAATAGACTCTGCCATAAGTATAAACAGATTGTACATATGTGATGGCAATGCCCAAGGAGGGGCAATAAGTGGAGAATTAAGGAAAGATCTCTACAATTCTAGAGACATTTGCCTAGTTGTTCTAAAAAGCCAAAGTTTTTGGTGCCACCAGTGCAATAAATGCCTAGTGCACCAGGGCAGTAGTCACTAAGTAAAGACAAAAGTCTTAACTTTCCACCTGTAAGCATTTCTGACTTAACTTTTACATCGGTAATAAGACTGATAAGACCATAGTACGGGGACAAAATATGTTATAGATATAGACAGATTGAGCATGCTAAACTCTTTTATTTAAAAAGAAGGGAGGAAATGACCCAACAACCAAGGAAGACTCGGCAGGGCTTATGAAAGTTACAGACCAACAATATAAAAAGGCAAAAGCAATAATATGAAACAGCTAGACTCTATGCGTTAAGTTAACCTGAAGCGGTAGATGACCGCGAGTGGTAACAGTCAGATAGAGATTTTTCCATTTTGATATGCCTTCTCTTCATTTTATCTGATAATTATAAGAAGGATTGTTGTTATTGACTTCCCTATTGATTGCCCTATGGGAACGTAGGGAAGAAATGATGCGAACTAGAATTTATATTCTATTTAGTATTTTTTTAAATACTTTATAATTGCTCTTGTCTGTATGAACGAGGATGAGGAGTAGAGGAGATGCCTGGAGAAAATCCAGGGATGCTAAATCCTATGCTTTGATGATATTAAAAGTAAGGAATATGATAGTAAACAAAGTGCATACTACCTAATCTCAAAACTTGTATACCCTGGCCAGGTATTCAACTATTGAAGAAGGTAAGTACATAACTCTTAGATTGTTATCTTTTTTATTACTCTGATCCAGTGGTCATTTTGAGACAAATTAGTGAGCCTAACGAGACTGGAAATATGACATGGGTATTTTTATCACATCCTAAGTACAATAAATTGGAATCTGAGAAGATCTCAGATCAATCTGTGTGTATGAGGAAATAAAAAGTATAATCCTCATGATAAGGGAAAGAAGAACGAGGGATATGATCCTTGTTCGATAAAGTCTATGTGAATAGTAAGGATATTTTCCATAATATAGAAAATGGGAAATGTGATAAAATTATAGAATGTTCATAAACATGTTAGACAATAACAAAGAAAGGAATGAAACTAAATAGGGATCGCTAAATGAACTTTCCCAACTAAATAGGGATTGCTAGGTGAACTTTCCCAACTAAATAGGGATTGCTAAGTGAACTTTCCCAACTAAATAGGGATTTCTAACTGAACTCTCCCAACTAAATAGGGATTGCTATGTGAACTTTTCCAACTAAATAAGGATTTCTAAGTGAACTTTCCCGACTAAATAGGGATTGCTAAGTGAACTTTCCCAACTAAATAGGGATTGCTAAGTGAACTCTCCCAACTAAATAGAGATTGCTAAGTGAACTCTCCCAACTAAATAAGGATTGCTAAGTGAACTCTCCCAACTAAATAAGGATTGCTAAGTGAATTTCCCAACTAAAAAGGGATTGTTCAGTGAACTTTCCCAACTAAAAAGGGATTGCTAAGTGAACTTTCCCAACTAAATAGGGATTGCTAAGTGAACTTTCCCAACTAAAAAGGGATTGCTAAGTGAACTTTCCCAACTAAATAGGGATTGCTAAGTGAACTTTCTCAACTAAATAGGGATTGCTAGGTGGACTTCCCCAACTAATTATATGTCTCCTCTTTGATGAACAACACTAGGTAATGATGGGGTGATAAAAGGAATATGTTCCTTTGTGTTCTTTCCTTTCAGGGACATGGCAATTAAGTGAGTCTTATGACACTTGATGTGTATAAGTTAAAAGTGTTCTATTGATGGATGCTTGGAAATGTATCAGTTCATCTAGGACTTTGATTCCAACGATAAACATATGCGCTATAAATAATGTCTTAAAATGAAAGAAAGACCTTTTTGTATATTTGACTTTCATATTAACAATAGAGAGATGGAAATGATTAGGATGTGATGAGTTTTCAACACATGTGTAGGATACTAAGATGAGGAATTATGGTATCTAAGATGTGCCAGATAGTATGGGAAATTAAGAATATGACTCCTGATAAGATAAAAAAAAATGTTTGGTGACCTAGAAGGGCCAACCTAGAGATAACTCTAGTTGGAGGTCATATGTTAGGGGTGTATGCTCTACATATACATAGTATTGATAACGATGTATTAATTGAAGGAACAATTCTAGAATTGTATTGAGAAAAAGTTTATCAAGCTAAAAATGAATCCTTAAATGTATCACTATCCAGATCTGTTGAGGCAACTTATATAGATACCTTCGAGATACACTACTACAGAACACGCCTTTGGCGTCGGTTGTTTAATCCCCTTTGGTGAAGGTTTTTAAGCGACGCCTATGTGGGTGCCGCTAAAGGTCGAACTCTTTGGCGCCGGTTTTCCAACCGACGCCTATATTATCTATAGGCGTCGGTTATATATAGTTGGCCGACGTCTATAGGGTTCGCGCCACAAAAAAGGGCAACACCTAGGACACTTTCGGCGTCGGTTAACAACTGAACAACCGACGCCTATATGATCTATAGGCGTCGGTTTTATACGAATAAGTGATGCCTTTTCCACCAAGGCCGTGCTTTCCTTCACGGTCGGGTTGTTTGTCATATTAGGTGTCAGTTTTTATCCAATAACCGACGTTGTAGGCCTTTGATGATGGTGTTATATAAATAACCGACACCTATATTTTAATTTTTTTTTCTTATCAGTTTGCAGGCCTACTGTGGCTGGTCAGCAGGATGAGAACTTGCAGTTCAGTTTTCTGAACTGCAGGTTTACGACATCCATTGATATCAGCCTACAAACAGGCCACAAACCTGCAAAATCAACAAATATTTTTTCACACAAGTAGATACATTCAGGCATCAATTCAATTCTCACATTCACACATGTAGAAATATTCAAATACATGTAGAAACATTCAGAAATATTCATTTACAAAATATCATTCAACATCGCTATCAACATCCCAATTATATCTTACAATCGCCACTACTTGTATGGATTTTGGCCATTCTTCTTTTATTTCATTTAATGCTTCCATCGTATATGGAGCATGTACATTTTTTAAGCGTTTACCTATAGTGTGGTCAGTTTTAAACATCTGCAAAGAGAATGATGTATATATAATTAATAATATAAAAATAAGATTGATATATTTCATACTAACTAATGAGACTATATATAATACCTCATGTATGGTATTAATATCCAATGCGGCATGTCGGATAATCATCTGCATAAATCACATCACATAGTATGCGCATGCCCAACCGTTGTCTTGTGTAGCGCACTATAAATTGAAACATACAAAATATTAAAAAATACAACTAAGCACAGTTCACATAAATAATATATACATTGGAGTCGGGAATTTACTTTTACGTTCTCCCAAATTATTGGCTGGTTCTTTCTCCTTGGGACATTTCCTCCAGCATTTTTGAATGCATCTAAACCCCTGCATGTTAATGTAACACAGTAAATTGCATAATTAAATAGTAATGTAATAACATATGTTAACAGATATAAAAATGAAATATTTCTCACCAGAATAATGGCATTCTCATTACGTGTCCAATTTTAGTGTTCAATGTACTTCCCCCGGGATCTAGATAATAAACAGTGAATGTCCCGGGAACAATAACTAGTAACTCCCAATGTCTAGCGCTAGAGGTAGAAAAGTTAAAAATTAATAACTCAAAATGCACAATAAAAATGGAATTTTCTTAAGTCCAAATTATAAATAAAGTAAACTTACTTGACATTGAATGGAGCTATTATTATTGTCTTCTTTTTCTGACCAAAAATTGTAAAAGCATCTATACAGTATTGTTGAACACTATCAGGGTCTTTAGCTACCATACTAATCAATGATGGAATCAGAAATCCCACATGATCAAATGCAAATTGTTTGCATTGATCTTCGACTAAGTAGCTACAAAACATGTATTACGTATGCATTAATATATAAGAAACCAGATCATCGAATCTTACACAAGGTATATGGATGTATAAACAAGATCTCACCTTATCCATGTCTCTATCATTGATGTATTCAGCCAATCATACATAAATAGCTCAATAATATCTTGTATAAATAAAGAGCTATCTTATGATTGACCTGCATAATCTGCTTCTGAAGAAACAATTATTGGGCAATGTATATTATGTGCCTGTAGCCAACATGCCATTCCCCTACAAGCATGAACTAACGGGTATTTTAGGTCAGTTGGAACCTGTAACATCCCAGGATTTGAGGCCTCAGATAACATGATCTTAAAAGGAATGATTGAACTACCCATATCACCAAGGTGCACCTCCTTTTCCGGGAGCCCATCACTAAAGAACTCCATAGTTAAGCGTGCTCAGCTTGGAGTAGTACTAGGATGGGTGACCAGTCGGGAAGATGATCCTGGCTTGCGTGTCAGTGTGGACAAAGTGCGCAGTGAAGGCTAGTGGTGGTTTGTGGGGCCAGTCGTCATTCCTGAAACTCTACTAGAGCCTTAGGCAGTGGGCCCGGGCGTTACAGATGGTATCAGAGCCATAACCCTCCAGTAGGTGGGGCCCACATGGGTATGTGGCATGCCAGTCTTGAGCCGTGCAGTCCAGGAAAGTTGGAAAGGGCTATCCGTAGAGACGAGATGGAGCCGCCCTTGCGCTGGTAGCTGTGGACGGGAGCTGGGTGTCCATGGGCCATTGTGGGTCTGCACTGAAATGGGGTCAGATTATGAGGCCATATAGTTGAGACTTGACGAGGACGTCAAGAGTCTAAGTGGGGGAGATTGTAACATCACAGGATTTGAGGCCTCGGATAACATGATCTTAAAAGGAATGATTGAACTACCCATATCACCAAGGTACACCTCCTTTTCCGGGAGCCCATCACTAAAGAACTCCATAGTTAAGCGTGCTCAGCTTGGAGTAGTACTAGGATGGGTGACCAGTCGGGAAGATGATCCTGGCTTGTGTGTCAGTGTGGACAAAGTGCGCAGTGAAGGCTAGTGGTGGTTTGTGGGGCCAGTCTTCATTCCTGA
The DNA here is from genome assembly GCA_963693085.1 of Alisma plantago-aquatica. Taxonomy (NCBI): domain Eukaryota; kingdom Viridiplantae; phylum Streptophyta; class Magnoliopsida; order Alismatales; family Alismataceae; genus Alisma; species Alisma plantago-aquatica. Next base: position 1,050,181,661 of record OY856409.1, on the reverse strand, counting down.
AACTCTACTAGAGCCTTGGGCAGTGGGCCCGGGCGTTACAGAACCCAACTTGGTAATGCAGGAAGTGGAGGTGGAGGCTTAGGTGCTTCGGGTGTCTTCTTTTTAACATGTATATATAATTTCAGATCAGTTGACCTCATATATACACATTAACAATCTAAAGTAATGTAAATTTATCTTAATTTCAGTAGTGTAGACGACATCTCCTTTGGGCCACAATATCACCCCGCCTTCTGCCTCACCAAGTGTATCAATATCTGGGTGGGCATATGGCAATGCAACTTCCCTCCAATCGGGTAATACACATATCGGGCTCACACGAACGTAGCCCTGCGGCATTGGAGTCCCATGAAACATTGCCACAGGAAGGGACAGGTAAGCCTGCGCCTATGCAACAACATAGTCTTGCATTCTTAAGCGGCATGGCTTCAATGCCTACAAATTTACGCAAAGAATATTATATATATATATATACATATCATCTTGAAAACATATCATCTTGAAAAGACAAGCTACAATGTCATAAACAATACTTACAGCAGACGTGTTAGGTGATGGGTCTCCAGGATTACTCGCAGTTTGTGCATCAGGAGAAGAGTGGGTCGCCATAGGCTGATTGGAAGCCTGAGATGCCTTCCACCGCACTATTTCTTCCTTGACCTTCTCAGCAACTATATCATTGACCTTCTTAGCAACTATATACTCGACTCTCTTATTCTCCTATACATGGATAAAAGAAACATTAGCTTCTTATTATTGAATTCCCTTTTACAGTAACATTCTTAAAAAAGAATAGGTTACCTCTTCTTGTGAAAGTCCCGCTCTGGGTTTGAGCTGGGATGGCCCAAAGAATGATTTGATGCCCACACCAGTGCCTGCACCCCTAACACGTCCAGGATGCTCTGGGTTACCCAGAGCAACTATCAATTCATCCCTTGTGCCCTGAGGGATGAACGTGCCTTGTTTCCTCTGCTCGAGCAGCTCCAGCTAATCACCATCAATAGAAATCGGTAAGTTAACACCACAATAATCAATATTCAAAAGATTTCTCTAAGGGTTGTATTTTACCATTTTCGCAGCCGCCTCAGCAGTTACGGGCTTCTTTATTTCACCCTTCTTGTTTTGCCTCCCAACTATCCAGATATCATGGCGAGGCATGGGTTTGGCAGACTCCTGAGTAGCAGCAGACTCCTGAGCAGCCGCAGACTCCGCCTGTAGTCTTTGGCGAACGCTTGCATAGCCCTTTGGACCCATAGTGTGGTCATGCACATTCAGTGCATGCCTTGCTTTTTGCGCCTCACTGAGGGCCTAGTTAGTATGCACATTAATGATTTGGTTAGTAGCACTAAATGTTAATCTTGAATAGGTGAATACAATGTATATTAATTAAATTGGGAGTGACGCCTAATACCTTGAATTCTTCAGATTTTCTTGAAGCAACAAAATTGTCCCAATCTTCTTTGTCCAAGAAGTTCCACTGTTCAAGGGCTGACTTCTTCTTCTTATCACCATCTTTTATGTATTCTCTGTTGAGATTTGTCCTATAGTTCCTAAGCATCTTTCCAGCGTGTTGCATCACGCTTTTACGATGCAGCTTCTCATCCAATGCAAACAAATTCTGTAAAATAGAATTCTTATTCACTAGTATCCAAAAATAGAATTGCAAATAATATAATTTGTAATCTACAAAATCGAATTGTAAATAATAATAACTCATGCATAAATCCTTCCATATCAAGTCTTTCTTCCCCTGAGGAACTTTATGCCAATTATCATACTTAACACCACAATGGCTTCGAGTGACACACCCAAGATAGTTTACAAAATTATTGCGGTTCACTCCAATTGCATTTCCTCCATTATCAAATTCCACAACCAATTTGGATCCACTGCCACTTAGCGCTATTAACTTCTTCAACAGAGTGATGCCCCTTTTCTTATTAAGTGTTTGGTGTTGCGCATCAAGTTGCTCTAGTGCTTCAGTGGGTACCTGTGCATCATCAACCTAAAATTTGACAAAAATAAACACACTGAATTAGCACAATATAGAAATATGGGATATATGACATAACTAGAAGATAATGAATTTTATAGAAATACATGATATGTTTTTAGAACTTACATTGGTATCCTCGCCATGCTCGTCATGGATAGCATGCTCATCATGGACTTCATGCTCATCATGGACATCATGCTCATCATGGTCAGCCATCTGAAAATGTCATTAAAACGGCACACATTTAGCATTTGATTAACTAGAAGATAATGAAACATCAAATCTGAAAATGATCTAAAATCCAAAGCCCTAGAATGGGTCAAGTTCAAGTCAAAATGGCTACAAGTGTGTGTTTTGGATTTTAGATCCTTTTCATGTAACATGCCATTTAGCATTTGTATTAACTAGAAAAAGGCAAACATTTAGCATTTGTATTAACTAGAAAAGGCAAACATTTAGCATTTGTATTAACTAGAAAAAGGCAAACATTTAGCATTTGTTTTAACTAGAAAAAGGCAAACATTTAGCATATGTATTAACTAGAAAAGGCAAACATTTAGCATTTGTATTAACTAGAAGATAATGAAAAATCAAATCTGAAAATGATATTGATATTAAAAAAGCAAACATTTAGCTTCAATAAAAAATATATACATACATGCCTCTAAAATTGTGATCTTTTATCAATTAACAATCCTTCATTGTGATCTCCGCACACATATAAGTCATCATTAGCTTCAATATTTTGTGGAGTTGGCAACCCAACAGAGAATGGACTGGAGTCATCATACTTATCATAGTACTCTTCTTCATCTATGGGATCTTCAATGAACTGTCTTTTACCATGAAGAACAACCGACCATTTATCATTTGCAGGATCATCGATATAGAATATTTGTTTTGCCTGTGATGCCAATATGAATGGTTCACCCTTCTCGCCAATCTTTTCAAAGTTCACCAAAGTGAAACCCAATTCATCCACTATAACTCCTTTGGTGTTATCAACCCAATTACATTTAAAGAGCGGAATTCTGAAATCTATGTAGTCAAACTCCCATATGTCTTCAATGACACCGTAATATGACATTTTAGCTTCACGTGGACTCTTATCATTTGCACTTGCAAAATACATAGTCGACGCTTGAAAAGTGACCCCACTATTTTGGACGACACTCTTATCATCTTGGCATTTTGTGTAATATGTGAACCCATTAATGTCAAACCCTTCATAAGACATAACATTCGGTTTTGGTTTAAAGGTGAGGCATTTGATAGTTTCTGTAATAGTATTTGGTGTTTGAGATAGTTGATGTAAGACTTTATCGACATCTACTAGTTTCAAGTTTGAAATCTCTCCATGCCAGTGCCATTCTGTATAGCCTTGTACAATCTTGTTGCACATGATATGACTTTTGATTTCCTCACCAGTGTTGACTTTCAAGTTGTTATCGCAATGCCTACATGGACAGTAGAACCTATCTATAGGTTTTTTCCTATGTTCCTCGGAAAATCTAATAAACTGATTAAGACCAGATATAAACTCTGGGGTGCAGCGATTGCGAATGGACATCCATGATCTATCCATTCTATGATCAAAGAGAAAACAAGTATATATTAGGACAAGATTAGGGTATACACTTACATCCTATCCAAGATTTACTCCTATTATCTACAATGAAGCCGGACTCCATACAAATAGTATATAATTTAGTGATTGTTCATTCTAATTTATACCAATGTACAAGTAATATAAAGAACAATGATTGTTCACTTTCTAGGCCAACAAACACATGTGATGTCATTCTTATATATAATAAATGTTTACCACCTATCCCATCCTTGAACACCTAATCTCACTAGTAAGTGTATAATGTGTATTGGGTTTTCAAAAAAATTTCGGCAGCATTTCCCCGCTGTTCTCTAAGTACATATGTACCTAGAGAACAAACGAGGAAATTTTACTAAAATTTTCTCGAAAACCCAATACACATTATACACTTACATCCTAAGTGAGATTAGGTGTTCAAAAACAGTCCCAAGCCGGGGACTATCCAAGATTTACTCCTAATGAGTAAATCTTGGATGGGTTTCTAGGTTTTAAAATAGCATAAGAGTATTAGATCTTGATTCTAGAGTGTACAAGACATAATAGTGATTACTGATTTTGTGGGGTGATATCATTTCATAGGATTTATAGATTCAAATTTAACAAGTGTACAAGTTGCATCATTTTAATACTCTAAAGGTGACTAGTGGGTCATAGCACATAAAAGATGGCATTACAAGGAAAGTAAGCAAGCTAGATCAATTAACACTCATCTCAAGGGAACATTAGTTACTCAGGGGACTAGGAAAGAGTGCTTTTAATCACTAGGATCATACAAGTAGCAATGTTGATTAAGTCTATGTGCTTACTAAAATAGAACCATTATATGGAACTAATCCTACATTATACACATACTTTTCCTGAGTAAGATAATGTGCACTTCATGGAATTATTAAGATCTGAATATATATAAGTTGTTTCTACCTACTTTGATGGGATTTTATAACATTCGAGTCTTCCATTTAAGGCATTAGATGCATATATTGCAGTCCATTGTGTTGAGATAAGAATCCCATGTGATACACACGATTGAGAATCTTTCACCATACTAGGAAAATACTATAGCATGTCCTCTCTAAATCTAGGTTTAGCATATACATCTAAATTAAATACACAACTAGATATTTATTTAGGTGTTAGACATTCATTTAGGTGTTCCTGATAACTCGCAGGTATGTACAACTAGACAACTGTGGAGGAGCAGTACTGGAGGAAGCATACCTTTCGGTAGCGGCGGCGGACAAGTAGGCGAGCAACAGCAACTGACCTCCCAGCAGTGGTGGTGGTGACCGTCAAGCTCCAGGCGGAAGGGCAGGCAGGTGCAGCGGTGGCCGGCGAGCTCCAGGCGGCAGGGCAGTAATAGCGGCGGCGGTGGGCGGTGGCGGCGACATCGGCGGTGGGTGGCGACAGGAAGGAATAGTAGGAGCAGTGGCGGCGGCGGGCGGCAGAAAGGAGGAAGGTGGCACGGCGGCGATGCAAGGAGGAGGCGGCGGCGACGTAGAGCAATTGCAGCGCCGTCGACGGTGAGGAAGCAGCAGGTAGTGTCGACGGTGAGCGAGAAGCAGCAGGCACCAGGAGGCGAGCAGCAACGGGCGATGAAACAGAAGACGATGAAACAGAAGAAAGGGGACAGTGGCCGTTCGAGGGTCTATTAAGTTGGTAAAAGGTGTCGGTTATAAAATACAACTGACACCTAATGTCTTCGGCGTCGGTTCTACTTAAATAACCGACGTCCAATTAGACAAATTTTACCCTAAATAGTATGGCGGGAACCATTATCGGCGTCGGTTATCAATGGATAACCAAAACCTAAGCTGGAACTTTTCGCGCAATTTTTCATCTTATATAGGCGTCGGTTTGTTGGTAAAAAACCGACGCTTTATGTGCCAAATTTTTTTTGCTCGAAAATTGGATTTCGCGGAAGATTTTAGGCGTCGGTTGTTTGTTATGCAGCCGACGCTGAATACAAAGTGGTACCCGTGTCTGGCTGGTCTTCAAATATAGACGTCAGATTTACTAAATAGCCGACGTGTAATGTTATAGGCAGCGATTTTTGTAAATAACCGACGCCCAGAAAAGCGACATTGAATGTTGTTTCTGTAGTAGTGATAAGTTCTTCTTTGACAAGCAGCATCTCCTAATAATAAGAAAATAAACAGCTAATTGGATAGTTGATACAAGTCATAAGAAAGCTAGTGTTGAACCAACAGATTTGACCGGTACAATAGAGGTATGATAAGACTTGTAGTCACATATGAAGGATAGAATGTAACTCTAGTCCGGAAAGGACAATTGAGTATGACAGATTCTATGAAAAACCTATGTGAAAGGATCTTGTGCTGGTCAAAGTCCGGTAGTATCTCCATGACATCAAGATGTTATGTGGACACTTGGTGATATGATGCATGAACGACAATTGTCTTCCTTTATCCAGGATTTTGGTGATGAAATCCTTGTTAGGGGTTTATAATTGTAACACCCATGACCTGGGTTATGGCCTAACCCTAGATGTTTTACTTAAGAAAGTTTCTAACAACTTGTTCTTATCTTTTGGGAAAAGTAATTAAGGCCTTTTGTGAAGTTTATTCTCAAAATTGAGCTTATATGCAAACTATGTGTGCATTATATGATAATCTAAGTGAAAAGTGCAATTTACACAAGATAAGGGTTATGTTGCAAATGTTACATGTTGAAAATATTCTAAGTGTTTTGTATATCATGAAAGAAAATATGATGCTAAGTGGTGGCTTGTGCAAAGCCTAATTCTAAGAGAAAACTTGTGTAGATAATGTTAAGTGCTTGATGCATCAATTGTAGTAGAATTTGCAATATATATACAGAATGAAGGGTTAATGTGTGATTTATCAACTCTAGATTGATGTTACTCTTACCTAGTGTTATCTAGAGGAGAGAGAAAGAAGGAGACAATATGTTTGAAGCATCTTGAAGTGTTAGTACTCTTAATATTAAAGAAACCAAGACATTGTATAAGTTGAAAGCTATGTACATGAGCCATATCGAGTTGTGGACTTAAGAGTAGAAGTCCCTATCAGCCATAGAGTCATAAGGAGAGTCTCTTATCAGTTTGTGGAGCTTTGGTTTGGCCCATGACGGGAAAGTCACCTCAAGGAAATCATAAGGCATCGATTTTCAACTTGCCTTGGGAAAGATCGAGATGAATATTATAATATAGTTAGTGGGAGAAGACTTGCCCTAGAAGACAACTCAAGAGCCGCATTTCTTACTTTATCCTTTTTGCACATCAAAGATAATAGTGGCATGCATGCAAGATTATGTGTCGACCTTGCATGGATAGGTAGCATAAAGTGCCTTAAGTTAATGACACCTATGGCACTCTTTTCTATAAACCTCAAGTATAAATACCTTGACCTTCATTTGTCGGCAAGATTTTTAGATCTTGTAAGTGATCCTTCCTCTTGTATCATGCAACACCCCCTCTTTTTTCACCCATAGTGAAGAGAGTGGAGTGGTGAAGCTTGGTATCGGTCAAGGAAAAGAGATATCGACCAAAGTAGGTTGAAGCATCCAAGTAAGGTGATATCGCCCAAAGTGATTAGAGATATCGTACAAGAGCTTGGATCTCAAGTCTTGGAGCTTGGAGAAGGCTTATATTCAACCTTGTAACATGAGGAGTTGAAGCTTGAATCTTGGAAGCTCTTTGAGAGGCGGGTTATATAACTTAAACCCTTCAATATTATTATCCTTTCTTTAATATTGTTCAAATTGTTGATTATTTGCAAATTTGGATTTCCTTTGATCAATTGATATAATCATGAGTTCCAATTAGTAATTGGGATAGTTATCCATGATTTGGAATAAGATTAATGATCTTCAGGTTGATGATGATGACATCATCATTGAATACCCGGTATGGGTTGAAGATTCTTGGACAACTCGATATGGGTTGAGGACCCTTAAAACCCGATATGGGTTGAAGGCTTGTAAAACCAATACGAAATCTGACATAGAGACTTGCATGATATGAAGTAGGACATAATAAGACCTATGAATGATATGAAGGATTCCTATCTCCTTCTATATGATATAAAGGTAAAACAACACCTTTGCACGATATGAGTAAAACCCTAGGGTGAGGAAGGGGAACTTGATATGCTATTGACCTTCAAAACTCGATACACCCCTTTACTTTGTGTCGGGTTAAAGAAACACTTGGTATCCCCTTTGTGACGTTTTGAGTTCAAGGTTCTTACCAATAATAGGAATGTGATATGATAATCAACATGAGAAAACGATATGATAACAAGATACCACTTAAATGTGGGTACCCGATATGGTGAACCCATGAGGCAACCCGATATGGTGCCCAATACATATAACCCGGTATGATACCTAGGATAGGTAAACCAATATGGTGGTTGACATATAAACACGATATGGCAATATGATGCCACCAAATGTAAGTACACGATATGGTGAAATCCAAGATGATAACTGATGTGTTAACCCTACATGAAACCCAATATGGCAACCCAAGAGGCAACCCGATATGATGGAAACTGATATGGAATACCCTAGTACATGATATGAGAGTAATGGTCTAACCCGTACTTTGAGACACAATGAGTTTAATTCAGTTTGAGGGTAATAAGCTAGTAGACCTTAAAGATGAAAGAGAAACTAAGATTGGAAAGTTGATTATGTATTTAAATATACAATATTACTCCGGAGATGAGTGGAGTATGAGTTAGGGCTTAATCTTGTTATTGAAATATTGAAACCCTAATCAGTTGATCACAACCCTAAGTCGTTAGGGAGGATGTATTCCTTATTATTTCATGGTTAAGGCATATGTTGAAATTTTCAATAATAACCATGCAAGTATCTTAAGGCAATAAGCATGATTAAGTAAGAGCTATGATGTTATATGATACAGAATCAATGAGCTATGTGGACTATGTGAATATATACCCTGGTCTGATGACCTAAAGGTAAAGGTTATCTTCTAAGTGGTGACAATACTTAGTGAGGAATGAAGGGTTTGAATACCCAAGTATGATGATGACAAGACATTGAGATTCTAAGTGATGTATATGTCTTAGTGAATAGGAAAGTACCTAATAAATGCAATTATGCTTGTCATTGTAGCAATTGATATAATTCTTGTTAGAAATATTGGTTGATGAATTAATACTTTCATACATCTTGATAAGATATATATTATACATGCTCTTCATATTCCTTTTCAAGTAAATAGTTATTTTATAATTCTGTTCAATTTTATATTATTTCCTTTGATAATAGTATTGTCTGCAGAGAGTTATATCTCTCAATAGTCTAAACCCGTGGGATCCACAATTTTTAGGTAAGACATGAATGAGGGACTAAGAACCGGACTGTACAAGAAGGAGCGTATCAACAAGGATCGTAGTAGTATCTCAGGTTGAGTATGTTGTCTGTCATGTCTTGTAGATAGAAGCCCTATCTGTCGTCTATGTACTCTTAGGTCCTTGAGAGATAGTTCTTAGTGGTTTTAATAAACGACTTGATATTTTTGTTTTCTTATATCGGGGTTTCTATGTTGTTGTTGTGTATATTAAAGTAAAGCAACTGGTACTTGTTATCCTCGAGAAGATACGGAACACTGAATGTATAATGTGAAGCACATGTTTAAAAGGCTTTGGCTCCTTGTGTAAGAGTTTGTTGGGTAAAGGATCTATGTGCAAGATGGTTTTAATTTTTAGTGATTTTTGTTAATCCGGTTATTATGTTCATCCCGCTTAATTAGTAATGATTTATTTGTTGATTTGATGATGGTCATTTCAATAAATGATGAGAATAAATAAGTATGATTGAATACTTATGATATCAATGTATGCTCCTAGATGTGAGGACCAATGAATTAGGGTTTGGATTAATAAAATGAACTTGAACCCTTATTCAGATATAAAGGGAAACCCTAACCCTAATAATGGGAAGGTTGTATTTCTCTTATTGAATAAGCCTTGTGAGACATGTTAAATACTTGTATAACAAGTATAATGTTTAATGGGCCTTGTGAATTGAATAAGCCTTGTGAGACATGTTAAATACTTGTATAACAAGTATAATGTTTAATGGGCCTTGTGATCCATGTGAATAGTTGTTTCCTAGTGAGAGGTGACAAGATGTTTAATGGGCCTTGTGAGCCATGTGAATAGTTGTTTCCTAGTGAGAGGTGATAAGATGTTTAAATAGGCCGTGTGAGCCATGTGAATAATTGTTGCCTAGTGAGAGGTGACAAGATGTTTAAATGGGCCTTGTGAGCCATGTGAAATACTTGTGCAACAAGTGTAATGAATACCTTGGTCTGAGGACCTAGAGGTAATAGTTACCTGTTACAAAGGTAACAATGCTATGTGGTGATCTAAGGGTTTGAATACCCAGATCCAGTAATCATGATAATGATAATGTGAAGGGATGAGGATCCCCAGTAATGTGATAAGGGACTGAGATCCCAAGTGTTATGTATCTAAATGTGTTCTAAAGATTAGAGAAGTACTTGATAGATGTATTACACATTTATTTGTAGCATTTGTTTATGATTGATGCTTATAACTTGATTGATGCTAAAAGAATATTGTAATACACTTAATATATCATTAGAAACCATAAAACGTTGCTCTGACCATAGATCCATAAACATCAGGATTTTTTGAATGGTGAAATGGGTTTCCCGTGGTATAACTCGGAGTGGATATTTTTGAATATGTGGGGGCGTAAGTACAGACGACCATGTGTGAGTTGATCCCCTTACGAACTCAAAATAAATGGGGATTTGGCTATATGTCATATCCTGGCTCGAGTGCGACTACGATCATAGACTCAGTTGAGCATGGTGAACTGGCATGTGGCTCAAAGTATGACTATATGACATGACTCAGTAATTTCATAATTGGGGATGGTTGTTAGTAGATATTCCCCTAAGAGAGTGCATGTTGACGCTGCAGCTCTGAGCAAAGATGCTTTGTACCTTGGCACACTCTTTTTGCAGATTGACATGAGATGTCACTGCGAGTAGTCTCATACTGACCAGGACAGTAGAGATCTTGGCAGTCGACTCTTCCATTGACCTTGTATGATATTGACGTGTATTTTACTACGCGCTAACAACGCAAGTGTACGCGTCGAGTAATATAGGCCTTGTGAGGCCCGAGTCGAACTCAGGGATACATGAATTATTGGAGACTTCTACTAACTAATCGCAATCAGCTAGACCGATTTACAAAGTAGGGTTTTGTTGTTCAAATTGAAAGAAAATAAAAATCAAACAAAGAAAACAATCGATTAAAGGTTAATTTAATCAATTAAAAGGGATATCTTTAGGATGGCGGTTTCACCGCGGGTCAACATTGTATTAGATTTCATATAATTCCTCACACTTCTCTCTCTATCCGGGTAGTGGCCTGAAATGAGAATTACCCACTGTCGTGGTGTAATCCACTACTTAGATTTAGGTTGATTCCATCATCATAGTAATCATTCCCCTAAACTAAGCGCATTAAGATCGGTCCCTCAGTTCCCACCATTAATTTTACAACTCCTTTGTCAATGGTTTTATTAATTAATGTAGAATTCGTCTCTTTTCAACCGTTAATCCTTCTGTCGAAGTGATTAAGGGCATTAATTTATTATTATGGTGATCAAGCATAACAATAGCAATAGAGAAAACGAATTTATACCACGGATATGAGAGAAAAATATGAATTATCAATCTAAAATCATCATACAATGTATCCCTGGGCTACTCCCGGTCCTAAAGATTGAGGGTTTTAGCCTCTCATGTTCATCTTACATGAATACATGGTAGAAATTGGGGAATTCATAAGAAAAACGTGAAATAGATGGGAAAAACCCCTGAACGGAGAAGAACCGGCGGATCCTTGGCGTAGAACACAAACTTTCCCCGCCTGTCGGTGGTGGAAATTGTCTTCGGCAACGTCCGAATCAATCGGGATGAGCTTCTCGGCCTCCGTTCTCCTTTCTCTCCTCCTCGGCACTCGTGCAAAACCAAAAATGAGATGATCCCCTCGTCCGGGCGGCCATCACTAGGTATAAGTCCCTAATTAGGTCGTCAAATAACAACAGCCGTCCGATCGAGATCAAAACAGATCCAACGCATATCTGCCGGCGTCGATACCATCGACGCGGGTCGATGGTATCGACCCAGCAAATTAGCGGCGGCTTTCCTTTCTTTTATTCTGAGCGCCTGTGGTGATCTCGAAACCATCGACTTGGGTGTCGATGGTATTGACTCCTTTAGCGTCGGTTGTTGTCGTTTAGCGACGTTGTAGCTCTCCTTGTGTCGATGGCATCGACTAGGGTCGATGGTATCGACACTGTATTGCTTTTCTCGGCTGACAACCTGTGGCTTGGTCGATGGTATCGACTTCCGTCGATGGTATCGACGGATGCAGATACTTGTTCTTCCTGAAATTTCACAACAGGCCCAAGTAAATCCACACAATTTATAATAAGATGATAAATAATGCTCAAAATAGTAAAACAAAGGGGATTTGATATAAAAATGATGGCAAAGACCAAATAAAGTGAATTATGCAATAATATCCATGAAAATGAGTAATTAAGGCACAAAACACATATGAAATAGGTCTCTAAATGCGACTCAAAATCATCGCATCAAACTCCCCTAAGCTTAAACATTGCTCGCCCTCGAGCAACTAATCCTTAGAATAGAATTGCAGATGTCAACTAACAATCAACACATCACCCCACATCCCACATGACTCCCACTGAACGTTCTCAAACCGGCCTTTCCTAATCACAGAACAGTAATTACCCTACAGGCGACAATAATCATCAATAAAATAAATTATCCTTCAAACCGATGAACACTATCACATAAGGCAGTTAACATAATAAAGTTCGCCGATTCAGCCATGGTGCATCTTGTGATCGCCTAAACTACGTTGCTCGCCCTAACTACCATCTACATGGAAGCAGTCCTCCTTATAATCATGAGTGAGGAGAAAATCACGGTGACCTACCAATTCGAGCAACGGGTGGATGGAATGGGTGGTTCATGGGAGAATATGGAAGTATTACACAGTTTCAGTATGCATAAAACAAAATGCCCTAAATGATGCAAATGCACATTAAGAATGCCCTAATGCCTAAAAGTGGGTGGAATGATGCATGCACTAACCTTCTACCTCAAAATGAGATAGAAATCTACTCAAGCCACATCATGTACTCAATTCCCCTGTTATACAAGTGATATCATTCCTTTCTCCCTCTTATTCCATTTCCTTCTAAATTCTCTTCTTTTTTTTTTTCTTTTTTTTCAAATTTTTTTCTTTCAGATTTTGTTCTTTTCCTCTTAGCCCACATATCCATAATTGCTTAGAGATACATGTGTTAGGCTATTTTCTTCATGATTGGAAATCTTTGTACTAATGCGAGGGTATGGAACAATTTAGATCACTTTTCAGGTCAACTGAGATACATGGTGTACTTATGCATGAAAATCATGAAAGTATGAGTGCAACTACATGACATGCACCTAAAGGTAATGTGCATGAATCACTATACATTTTTTTCTCGTTTTATGCAAAAGTATGAAAATAACAATGAAAATTCTATCTACATGCTATGCACACAAAAGAAATTGAAACTGCACTTTACTTCCAATTCTTGGGTGGATTATAGAAAATGGGGTGGAATGATCACAAGATTAAGTGACTGAACCTTAGAAGAAAATTATGCGTCCCTCCTTACTGACATGTGTAGTAGTTTAAAGGGTTCTTTCTCTTACATCTGATTAAGGTCTCATTACCATTTGATTAGGTTAGGCTCAAACAACCGTTACTATCCACTTTTCATGAGTCAATGGGGGTGTGAGTATGACATATTGCTTCAAAGTTGACATAATCAATCATTTTCATAGAACAAGTTCCCCAAGGACAACCAAGTAAAGCTATCCAAATGACACAGAAAAATTTTAAATTCCCTTAATTTCCCATGAAAACAGCAAGATGACAATTTTTAAGACATCCACGATTACACTAGATAGATGTGGATCCTAAATAAAAAAAAATTAAAATTGCAAAAAACAAATAACAAATCAGAAACTAAAAACAACTAAAGAAAAGATAAAAGATAGAGCTGTTCCAGCCACCCCCCTAAGCTTGAATCCGACTATGGCCTCATAGTCAAAAACCAACATAAGGGTGGAACAGTGATACCCGATCAGTCCGATGGTGGAGGTGGTGGGTCGTGGGATCCGGATTTGCTCTGGATGACACTTGGCGCAAGTGGAGGAAGAAATCGTTGAAGATGTGACTTCATTTGACCAATAACCCTGTCTTGAATAACTGGTCCCAACACTGCTGTGTGCCCGTCGATACCATCGACGGAGGTCGATGGTATCGACTCACTGATTAGGGAAACTGCCTCGCGAGTCCGGCTGCCGCCTTTTTCACTTGTAAATGTCGATACCATCGACCTGTGTGTCGATGGTATCGACTCTACTGAGTCGATTTCTTCTGAAAATCTCCAGAGATCTCGATGGTATCGACTGGCATGTCGATACCATCGACTTTTATTGTGCGCCCTGCCTGTAGGTATGTCGATACCATCGACGGGACCGTCGATAGTATCGACTCAGTGCGATTTCTGCTGGTGTCAACCTGAACCCATGTCGATACCATCGACTAGTGTGTCGATGGTATCGACCCTGCCTGTTCCTGCACATTCAACAAACGGATCAAGGTATCATTTTTAAACTAAAATTTAAACGAAATAAAAGCAACCTACAACTATATCTAAACTATCCTAATGTACCAATGGTTGGGTTGCCTCCCAACAAGCGCCCTTCTTTAACGTCTTAGGCTAGACGTATGACAGTCATCATCTTTTCACCTTGGGGACCGCACTTAGAGGATCATGTGATAATTCGAATTCAACACGATCTCCTCCAATGCCCAAAGATAGAGTACCTCTCCCTAAAGCAGTAACAACATCTGCCGTTGCTTGAAACGGTCTTCCTAGGAGAATTTCACAGCTCTGGAGTGGTGGCATATCCATGACAACAAAATCCACCGGAAATATGAATCTGTCCACCTTGACTAGAACATCTTCACATACTCCATAGGGTCTCACTGTAGACCCATCCGCCAATTCAATTGTTGCAGCCAACTTCTTTATCTCTTTTAACCCCAGCTTTTGAAATGTCGCCAAAGGCATGAGATTTATGCTAGCGCCAGAATCACATTGCGCTTTAGGGAAATGTTGACCACCTATTGAGCACGGTATGTAAAAACCTCCTGGGTCCTTTCTCTTCTTTGGTGAACTCCCTTGGATCATAGAGCTCACCGTCTCATTCATCCAATAAATTTCATCGTCTTTTATCCGCCTCTTCTTATTGATGATTTCCTTGATAAACCTCCCATAGGCGGGTACTTTCTCGATCATCTCCACTAATGGAATATTGATGTGGAGTTTTCGGAATATCTCCAGAAATTTCTTAAAGTGACGATGCTCTTTCTTTGACTTCGGATTTACCGGATCCGAAACATCAGCTGCATCAACACGCCTATGAGGTGGCACATAAGAGCTTTTCGGGGGTACCTCCCCTAAGCTTGCTTCAATCATTCCCTCGGACGGGGGCTTTGGCGAGACATCATCAATAGTAGCAGCTTGTTTTGGTTCCTCTCTCGCCTTAGATGTCTCCACATGTGCACAAACAACCTGCACCTGCTCCTCTTGCCTAGATGGAGATACCATACTCACAACTCTTTCTGATTTTCTTAAGAAATGGTTTCCGCCCGGCAATCTATAGTACGTGCGTGGATATGGTATCGCCGGTGTTGCATTCACATTGAAAGTCATTTTTCTTTCTTCTACAACTTCTTGCACCTGAGATTCCTCATTTCTTACCACCGACATGTACTTAACCTGGTGATGTGCTTGAGCTACGTTCGCATTCTCCGCTGGTTTCTGTTGATTGGCGTGCTTGATGGCCGCCACTTCATTTGAAATCTGTGCCACGGTGGTCTCTAATGCCCGCATTTGTGCTCCATGGCTTTGCAGCGTCTGCCCAAATTTGGTTAGAATGTCACCTTGAGATTGTAATTGTTTACCAAACATGGTCATCATCTCTTGGCTTTGCTGAACCATTTGACTTAGCAATTCAGTGTTTTTGTCCTCAGCTTTTTGCTGTGATTTGGCATCCGGATCCTGCAGAAAATTGTTCGGATCCTTCCATGAAAACTTTTTATCCTTTCGCCAGGCATAGTCATTGTTTCTATAGCCCTGTTGTTGCATGAATTTCACTTGGGCTTCCTCATCCTCAGATGCATCTTCCTTAGATAGCAGCTTCTTGGCTAGAAGATCTAACTTATCGTTCAGCTCCTTAACTACTCTGGATTCGCCAGCAGCTCTGACCTACTCCACAGCACCTCTGTCACCCCATGACTGTTTCCTAGCCATGTTCTTTAATATCTCCCAACATCGGGTATCTGTATTATTCAGAAAGAATCCGGAACCAGCCGAGTCCAGGTTGCTTCTATCATGCTCGGAGAGAGCAAAGTAGAAGATCTTCACTTGGGTTTCCTTGTCCAGTCCATGGTGTGGACATCTCCTCAACATGACTTGGAATCGCTCCCAAGTCTCAGAATAAGTTTCACCCGCCTGTTGGGTGAAATTGTGGATCTTCCGGATCATATCATTGGTCTTCTCAGGAGGGAAAAACCTCTCGAAGAAAACCTCCACCATGTGATCCCATGATTCAACAAACTCGTCGTCGAGGTTATGAAGCCACTCACGCGTTGCTCCTGCCAGTGAACTTGGGAACAACTTGAGATACAACGCATCTTGTGGAAATCGGTCTATCTTCACCATATCACAGTTCTCCACGAACTGGCTGATGTGGGCAACCGGATCTTCATTTTTCAGCCCGTGAAATGCGTTGGATTTGACCAAATTAATCAGTGCCGGGTCGATCTTGTATGTCGGTATGTTGATCGCCTGCTTCTTTATAGGCCCCTTTGAAGCTGATGAAGAAGACGCTTTGATCTTCTCCCATATCGTATGTGGTTCGGCCATTTCTTCTGCTTGCTCTTGCTCAGATTCAGAATCTATGTCGGTTTGGTGCTCTTGCTCGTAGTACTCCTCGTCCTCTGGTCCCAGAGGTGGAACCTCAGGTGTGCGATTTGCGTAGTCTGCACTACGTGTATGCACCATGCAAAGTACCTGAAATAAGGAAATCGGGGTTCAGTACTATGCTTTGAACGAGTCAACACAATTATAGAGAAATAAAGGAATTTTTGAAATTGTTCTAAAAATAAATAAAAAAAATGTGGCCTAGAATGGCCGCTCTTAGCACTCAAAGTGCCAACAATTCGCCGTATCCCCGGCAACGGCGCCAAAAACTTGACGTGTATTTTACTACGCGCTAAAAACGCAAGTGTACGCGTCGAGTAATATAGGCCTTGTGAGGCCCGAGTCGAACTCAGGGATACGTGAATTATTGGAGACTTCTACTAACTAATCGCAATCAGCTAGACCGATTTACAAAGTAGGGTTTTGTTGTTCAAATTGAAAGAAAATAAAAATCAAACAAAGAAAACAATCGATTAAAGGTTAATTTAATCAATTAAAAGGGATATCTTTAGGATGGCGGTTTCACCGCGGGTCAACATTGTATTAGATTTCATATAATTCCTCACACTTCTCTCTCTATCCGGGTAGTGGCCTGAAATGAGAATTACCCACTGTCGTGGTGTAATCCACTACTTAGATTTAGGTTGATTCCATCGTCATAGTAATCATTCCCCTAAACTAAGCGCATTAAGATCGGTCCCTCAGTTCCCACCATTAATTTTACAACTCCTTTGTCAAGGGTTTTATTAATTAATGTAGAATTCGTCTCTTTTCAACCGTTAATCCTTCTGTCGAAGTGATTAAGGGCATTAATTTATTATTATGGTGATCAAGCATAACAATAGCAATAGAGAAAACGAATTTATACCACGGATATGAGAGAAAAATATGAATTATCAATCTAAAATCATCATACAATGTATCCCCGGGCTACTCCCGGTCCTAAAGATTGAGGGTTTTAGCCTCTCATGTTCATCTTACACGAATACATGGTAGAAATTGGGGAATTCATAAGAAAAGCGTGAAATAGATGGGAAAAACCCCTGAACGGAGAAGAACCGGCGGATCCTTGGCGTAGAACACAAACTTTCCCCGCCTGTCGGTGGTGGAAATTGTCTTCGGCAGCGTCCGAATCAACCGGGATGAGCTTCTCGGCCTCCGTTCTCCTTTCTCTCCTCCTCGGCACTCGTGCAAAACCAAAAATGAGATGATCCCCTCATCCGGGCGGCCGTCATTAGGTATAAGTCCCTAATTAGGTCGTCAAATAACAACAGCCATCCGATCGAGATCAAAACAGATCCAACGCATATCTGCCGACGTCGATACCATCGACGCGGGTCGATGGTATCGACCCAGCGAATTAGCGGTGGCTTTCCTTTCTTTTATTCTGAGCGCCTGTGGTGATCTCGATACCATCGACTTGGGTGTCGATGGTATCGACTCCTTTAGCGTCGGTTGTTGTCGTTTAGCGACGTTGTAGCTCTCCTTGTGTCGATGGCATCGACTAGGGTCGATGGTATCGACACTGTATTGCTTTTCTCGGCTGACAACCTGTGGCTTGGTCGATGGTATCGACTTCCGTCGATGGTATCGACTTCCGTCGATGGTATCGACGGATGCAGATACTTGTTCTTCCTGAAATTTCACAACAGGCCCAAGTAAATCCACACAATTTATAATAAGATGATAAATAATGCTCAAAATAGTAAAACAAAGGGGATTTGATATAAAAATGATGGCAAAGACCAAATAAAGTGAATTATGCAATAATATCCATGAAAATGAGTAATTAAGGCACAAAACACATATGAAATAGGTCTCTAAATGCGACTCAAAATCATCGCATCAGATATCAACTTGTTAGAAGTTTGTGGTCAGTTGGAGCATGAACAGGGTATACTTCATCTCCTCAGGGCATAAGTGTGATTGTAAAATATGATCATCCGTGTTGCATATTCGCTTAAGGATCAAATACGAAAAACATTGTTTGATGTGCAATTCAGTTATATATCTTAGTTGATAGATGTTATTTATGTTTCTTTACATTCCTTGTAAAGTAGATAGATGGTTTATTACTCTACCATGGGTAAATGTGTCATTTTTCTTGAGTAAAGATATTACTTTATTCTGTTCATACAGTGATTAATCCGGCGTGTTAATATAAAAGAACCCCTTCTCAGTTTTATAATGGTTATCTGTGATAATAATATGGTCGGCGGAGAGTGATTTTTCTCGCTGGGACAATTGTCTCACCCTGTGAGATCCATAATTTTTAGGTGGACGTGCATGAGGCAGTGGAGACCTTTCTGCATAAGAGGAACATCAGTTGGCACAGCAGTAACAACTAAGGTTGAGTGTATTATCTGTCATGTCTTGTAGATAGAAGTCCTATGTGTCATCTCTATACTCTCAGGTCCTTGGAGTTAGTTTGTAATGGTTACATGAACAATCTGAGGATTTTGTTTTGTATGAGTCGAGGTTTTATGTTGCTTCAGTATATGTGTTGATAGAGCAATTGTTATATGTTGTCCTCGAGATGAGAAGAAATAATGTTTGTACAATGTGAATCATGATATGTATATGTCTTGGATCTTTTAGTAAGAGATTCCTATAAGAGGATCTACTTGCAAATGGTTTTAAATTTTAGTGATTTTTGTTAATCCGCTGTTTATGATTATTCCGCATTAATTAGTAATGATTTGGTTATCGATTTGGTGGTGGTCGTTACATTGACTACATTAACTAAGTAGGGTTGAGGCACCTACCGGACCCCAACCTTTAGGTGAGTGGAGAAATAACACACTCCCAATCACCTACACAAAATTATATGGGGGAAAATAGCACATTCCTCTGGGAAAAATAACATATGCCCTATCTATGGGTGGTTGTACATAAGTACCACTACATTAGCTAAATAGTCTAATAAAATCAACATCCTAATAGAAACTATGACAAGTAGAAGCATCATATATTTGAAACCTGGTAGTGGGGTACAAGACCCAAGAAATATCAATACTAATTTTTACAGCAATTTAGCAAAAGAGTCATGAATAGAGAAAATAGGGTTCATATAGTGCCTCAATAGGGAATGTAGGGTTTGGTTTGCAAATATCCCAACTTTGGGTGTAGGAATCCACATACCTCCTATTTAGATCCCTATTAACCACTTTCTAATACTGTAGTTGAGTTCGGGGTCCACTTCTCCTATTTTCAATACATAACAATGTATTGGGGTTGTACATATGTATTAAAGTAAATAAACCCTAATTTTTGGATTTTTTTTGCATAAAAATCTAATTCAGACCTTGAAAAGTAAATCAATAGAGGCTAGTTTCTCTTACAAAGTTTGTATCTCAAGCAAGAAGTACCTTCTCCACTTTAGAGGTGAAAAACTGTAGCAAAAGAACATGGAGAGGAGGTTTTTAAGGGCTCTAGGTGGGGTTTCACAATGGAAGGCCATGGTTCCGACCTAGAAGAAGGTGGGACGAATACTAACAACATGAAAATAGGGAAGGAAAGTAGGAAACTTACTATTTTTGGTCGAAATCACCAAGAAGGAGCTTTAGAAACCCTAAATAGAGCAAATTTGGAACCCTAGGAGCCTTCTTCACCAAGGTAAGCATTGTCTTTTACCTTGGGACAGCACCTTCATGGCCAAATAGAGTAGGAATGATGCTCTAAGCCGGGGTAAAGAGAAGGAGAGCAAGAGTTTTAGAATTGGGAGGTGGGAAGGGGTAGGTATGGCTTTATAAAAAAGAGGGCAAGCATGAGGTGTCTATGGGACTTTCCATGTGTCCTTAGCCTAGGGCTTCATGGCCATGTAAGAGGACATCTTATAGAGACTTCTTGTATATCAAATGTCGGTCCTAAAAGCCCATGGAGACTTCTAGGACATCCCCACCATCCTCCAATCAAAGAAATAACCCCATTGGTTGATAGCTTTTAAAGATAAGTTCATTTATAAAGAGGGTAATCCCTAAAATGCCCTTGGAGAGAAACACCTTCAAACCAAGGTGCAACTAGGTTCCCCATGGTTCAAAATCTCGAGAATGGTAAGGGAATATCTAAGGATTATAATGCATGTGATAATTTGCAAAGAAAACCTCCCAATTGGATAAATTGCATAAAAGACTAAAATGTCTCTAAAATTGCATAACTTGCACAAACAACATCCAAATTGAACCAAATTTGAAACTAAGGCTCATTTTAGGATTTCAAAACACATAAAAAAAGAGTTATATTAAGGTTTAGAACACCTAACTAAGGTCCTTAAATAGACTTTCACTGAGATATTTGTGTGTAACCCTTTTATTGGTACAAATAGTAAATAAATGTTCACCAAGCCACTATAAATTCCATTGACGAAACATCATGGAAATAAAGGGAAAAAATGAAAGGGAAACTTGGGAAAAAGGGTTATATAGAGATTACCTCTAAGATTCAGTATGTTATAGAACTCCACCCTTTTAAAAAAGGATTTCATCCCAAAAATCTCAAACGAAAAAGAGTAGGGTGAGTATGCAACATCCCAACACTAAACTCTTAGGTTTTTTAGATAAAGCTTCCACCAAAACTTTCACTACTCAAACTCCTTATTTTTAGCTTCTTAACTTGGGAGTTCAGAATATTCTCAAGCAACTCCACATAGGTCAGGTTCTCATGGATCACTAAAGGTTCCACTATTAAGATTTATTTTTATTAAAAATAACACAATTAACATTTTAGGCCTATTAATATTATATTCATTATGATATTAGATCATCCTCATTATTCTTTTAATTGTGTCTCATTATATTCAAAAGAGTTATCTTTCATTATTATGCTCAAAACCATATATATTTCTTATTTACCTCATTATGAGTTTTAGCGCAATTAGAGTTTGCTCAATTATTTCAATATGCATTATTATATCTGATCATTATCTTTAATAAAAAAATTAGACTCCATTGTCACCTTATTGAATTATATCATATTATTTTGTATGAAATAAGACACTTCATCCAATTTGCTACAATTAATCCAAATAATGTCACATTAATCACTTATATCTATATTAAACATTGTCACATTAACTTTCTTGATCAAATTAATGTCATCATTAATCATTTTCTCATATTTATTCAGTTCTTATGATTGATTATGCACTTTTATGTGAATCCAATTACTTCTTATCAATATAGAAGTCTTATTTTAATGAACAAGGTGGGACATATTACATATTTACGATTTGATTCACATACTAAGTAATGATTAGGTGATTAATTAGACATGTTTCAAATATATGATGCTTCTATTTGCCATAGTTTCTCTTAGCATGTTGATTTTATTAGACTATTTAGCTAATGTTGTGGTACATATGTACAACCTGTTGGTATGTATGCCCTGAGAGCCAATCATGGGATGATTGGTGGGATACATTAAGATTGATTTGATAAACATCAAAGGCAAGCTTCCAATTCTTTCTGGTTCAGTCATATGAGATAGTGATAGAACAGATGGAATGTCTAGAGAATGACAGTACTCAATGACGTATGTTTTCAGGTTGAGGACCTGAACGATGAGATCATACAGATGCTAAGAGTTTGTACATTCTTGTTATGTCCCTAGTCAGATGTCATTGTGGAAGGTAGATAGACAGTAATGACACACAAGACTAGATTGTGGTGTTAGTTGATGATAGAATCTCATTAGTCATGATATAGAGATATCAAACCAAACACATAGGTACTTGTTAGAGAACAAGTGTACCAGACAAACTCACCGTGAGTTTGACACATGGAACCATGACATGGTAGTCACATTCAGTACTCACAGTGATGGTGGTGAGTGTGATTCTTTGACCTGAAATCACTACACTCAACACATGTCGTTGGGCACACTTTGACATCATCAAACGCAATCCTAAAAATGGGTTGTTATAAAGGTGATGATTGGGTGACTTTGACACATGGGGATTTTGAGGGGTGAGTGATAGATATGGGATTTTTCCCTCCTGAGGGAGTTTGATATCCATGGCCACTTGATGAGTAGGATTGAGAAAGGCGTGCACGCATGTGTGAATCAATATGTGATATTGATGTCATACATGTCTCTTCCAATCTACTCTGAGATCAAGAAAGTGAATGAACATTGACAGGATGACTGTTCCATGCCTCGAGTTCATTCGGGATATCAGTGACAAAGGAATTATACATTCACTGTAACACCATTCACGGATTGTAGGATTGAAAGTTGTTCTCCAACTTTATATTTCACTTGGGTAGAACTGATGTGTGACTAGGCTCCACTCTTTGCTTGTGAAGTCATAAGTGTTATGGACTTTCACTGCCAATGTGAAAAGGACATGCAGGGTCACACACATAGGATTTAACCTGGAAGAGGAGTTTTGTCCAAAAACAATGTTTAGATTGATTGCTAAAGGAGTTTAGTAGTTCAATTAAACACTCAATTAATTGATAGCTCAATGTCATAATGTTCAAAATGTTGGACACATTGACTGGAGTATCAGATTGATTGAAACTGCAATTGACTAATTCTGCACAATCTGCACTCCCAACTGATCGGCTCATGTGATGAACCGATCGGCTCAGCTTGGTGAACTGATCGGCTCAGGTGGTGAGTCGATCGGCTCATGGATAGGGTGAAACGATTGCTTCAAGTGTTGAAATGATCGGTTCAACTGATGCAACCGAGCAAGTTGGGAAAGTCAGGTTGGTGAGAAATTTCTTTTCGTTTCACTTGCCCAATTTGATTGGAACAAGGATTGGTATTAGGTACCAATTCGAAACAAAAGAGGAAAAGTCAATCGGGAACTGACCAGGACCACGAACCGACCGGTTCAGAAGTGAACTGACCGTTTCATGGGTCCCAACCGATCGATTGAGGTGTCAACCGACCGGATCAGGTCCCCAACCGATCGTTTCAGAAATGAAACGATCGGTTCAGGTTGCGTAGTTGGTTGTTTTTGTGGAAAATCTTGAACCCTTCTACTCCTGCTTTAGTCCCGCATTGCCCGGGATGGAGAACCTTGTCCCATGACCCTCCTATATATAGGGATATTGGGGGCTTCTCAAAGAACAACTCAGTGCAACCAGTTGCTCTGTAAAGTTGTCGTTCTCTCTGGTTTTGGTAACCGAGAGAGCCCGAGCAAGTGCTACCCGATAAGGGAGGCACAACAAGGGAAAGATAAGTGCAGAAAGTGACTGGTGGAAGGAGAGTGTGTCGGTGACTAGTACGACGACAGGAGGGTGCGACTCCTTCCAATTCCTTGTGGGACAAGGAGATTGGAGTTCCAGGTGGTCTGTGTGGAATACTTCAGAGGCGGGAGATTTCTGCCACTCGGAGGATAGTTGTCAATCCCGACAGTCCTGGTGAGACCAGGAGTCGTTAGTCCCGGTGCGACCAGGAGCTGCACAGACACCTTCTAAGACTGAAGGTGAAGACTGTGCAAGTCGTGAGGTATTTTCACCGAGAAAGCCTCGGGACAAGGTGTGATTCCATAAACCATCATTTCCTATTGTATAGACGTTGACGCGTTTCCTTGTTCTGGGTTTGGGAGGAGAAATTTTTTTTGTTTTCGTTGCATTCTCTGCCTCCCCTAAAACCCAACACAGCCACCCATAGATAGGGCATGTGTTATTTTGCCCGGGGGAATGTGTTATTCTCCCCCATATATAATTTGTGTAGGTGATTGGAAATGTGTTATTTCTCCCCTCACCTTTAGGTTGGGGTCCGATAGGTTCCTCAACTCTACTTAGTTAATGTAGTAAATATTAATCATTCTTGTAACCCTTTTATTATATTTTATCTAAGGTAAGCATCTATTTAAAAATAGCTGCATACTCTTGTTCTCTTCATCTTATGATGAAATATTAGCCTTTACTTTCAAGTTATTCCTAATCTTTGGTTCTTGTTCATTATTTGACACATACCTTGTATTTCTATCTCTTGTTGGGTGATTTCCCAACCACCCAAGTGTAGATGGAGGTGTTGAACATGACTAAGGAAAACATAGCTTCCAACATGGACCTAGCTCTTGGAGATGTTGCTTAGAGACAGATTTGAAGTAGTTTAGACTTCCCTCTACTTAGATCCTTATGTTGTACCATACATGTAAACCCTTATGGGAGATTATGATGTACTTTTGTGATCTTTTGTGAAAATTGAATATAGTCATTTGTTTAATTCTTCTACTACACTTTGGTTGCTTTGAATACCATTTATTGAAGTTTGAATATTTTGAACCTATTTCAGCATACCTTTGAGTGTGTTTGGAATGGATGTTTTGTTCTTCAAATTTTTAGTAGGGAGTGGATCCCCTCTCGAGTCCCACTCCTTACAAC
Organism: Alisma plantago-aquatica; assembly: GCA_963693085.1. Lineage (NCBI taxonomy): Eukaryota > Viridiplantae > Streptophyta > Magnoliopsida > Alismatales > Alismataceae > Alisma > Alisma plantago-aquatica. The sequence goes on along the minus strand of OY856409.1, from coordinate 1,050,156,577 downwards.
AATGGTATTAGATCTAGAGAGGCCAGTTTCTCCAACAAAGCTCCTATCTCGAGCAAGAAGTACCTTCTCCACTTTAGAGGTAAAAATCCTAGCAAAAGAACATGGAGATGAGGTGTTTAAGGGCTCTAGGTGAGGTTTCACCATGGAAGGCCATGGTTCCGACCTGGAAGAAGGTGGGAGGAAGGCTAACAGCATGAAAATAGGGAAGGAAAGGAGGAAACTTACTATTTTTTGTCGAAATCACCAAGGAGGAGCTTTAGAAACCCTAAATAGAGAAAATTTGGAACCCTAGGAGCACTCTTCACCAAGGTAAGCACTCTCTTTTACCTTGGGACAACACCTTCATGGCCAAACAGAGTAGGAACGATGCTCTAAGCTGGGGGGAAAGAGAAGGAGAGCAAGAGTTTTCAAATTGGGAGGTGGGAAGGGGAAGACATGGCTTTATAAAGAAGGGGCCAAGCATGAGGTCTCCATGGGACTTTCCATGTGTCCTTAGCCTAGGGCTTCACGGCCATGCAAGATGACATCTCATAGAGACTCCTTATATATCACATGTCGATCCTAAAAGCCCATTGAGACTTCTAGGCCATCCCCATCATCCTCCAATCAAAGAAATAACCTCATTGGTTAATATCTTTTAAAGATAAGCTCATTTATCTTTAATATCTTTATAATGATAAGCTCATTTATAAAGAGGGTAATCCCTAAAATGTCCTTGGAGAGAAACACCTTCAAACCAAGGTGCAACTAGGTTCCCCATGGTTCAAAATCTCGAAAATGGTAAGGGAATATCTAATAATTATAATGCTTGTGATAATTTGCAAAGAAAACCTCCCAATTGGATAAATTGCATATAAGTCTAGAATGTTCCTAAAATTGCATAACTTGCACAAACAACATCCAAATTGAACCAAATTTGAAGCTTAGACACATTTTATGCTTTGAAAACACATTAAAAAGTTAGATTAAGGTATAAAACACCTAACTAAGGTTCTTAAATAGACTTTCACTAAGGTATTTGTGCATAAACCCTTTTATTGGTACAAATAGTGAATGTGTTCACCAAACCACTATAAATTTCACTACTTAAACATCAAGGAAATAAAGGACAGAAATGAAAGGGAAACTTGGGAAAAAGGGTTGTATGGAAATTACCTCTAAGATTCGGTATGTTACAACACCACCTTGTGATTCTCTAGGTATCTCTGGTTCATCAACTGGTTATATGTTCTCTTGTTGGTCTTGAACCGATTCTAGTTCTATTTGTCTCCCACTAATTCCTTTTGAAATAAATTCCTTTTCAAGGAACGCAATATCTCTAGGAATAAACACTTTGTTGTCAGATGGATTATACAAGTAGTATCCCACAATTTCTTTGGGATAACCAACAAAGTAACATTTTCCAGATATAGGGCCAAGATTTTCAGGAAACATTTTCTTGACATAAGCTTCGCAACCCAAATCCTCATAAAAGATATTTTGGGACGCTTTTACAGTCCATATCTCATATGGTGTCTTTTGAACCAACTTAGATGGTAATCACTTTAGTGAAAATGCGGCGGTTTTTAAAGAATAGCCCTAGAAGGTAGTTGGAAGCTCAGCTAAACTCATCATCGATTGCACCATACCCAGTAATGTGTGATTCATTCTTTCTAATACACCATTATGTTGAGGTGTTCCAGGCAGAGTCCACCGGGATACAATCCCATGGGCTCTAAGAAGGTCCTTAAACTCTTGGTTCAAGTATTCTCCACATCGATCAGACTGAAGTGCCTTAATACTTTTACCAAGTCAGATCTGTACTTCATTCATAAACTGCTTAAACTTTTCAAGACCTTCTAACTTATGTTTCATTAGATAAACATAGCCAAACCTACTGAAGTCATCATCAAAGGTAATGAAGTACTGATACCCACCTCTAGTTGTAATTCTAAAAGGTCCACACACATCAATATGTATGAGTCCTAATAGATCATTAGCCCTCTCATTGTTGCCAGGGAAAGGGGTCTTAGCCATCTTGCCCAACAAATAAGATTCACATGTCTCAAATGATTCAAAATCAAAAGAGTCTAGATAACTATCCTTATGGAGTCTACATATGCGATTCTTATTTATGTTCCCTAGACGACAATGCCAAAGGTATGTTTTATTTGAGTTGTTGAGTTTAGCCTTTTGGTATTAATGTTATATACATCTATCTTTAGATCTAACAAGTAAAGACCATAAGACATAGGGACACTTCAATAAAAGATCCCATCCAAATAGAACATCGACCACTTTTAATATGGAATTCAAATGCATCCTTGTCTAAACAAGATATAGAAATGATGTTTCTATTTATAGCAGGTACATAATAGTAGTTCTTTAACTCTATTACTAGCCTCGTGAGTAGGGATATACTATAGATTCCAACTGCGCTAGCCACAACTCTTATGCCATTAGCAACTTACAGTTCCACCTCACCTTTCCCTAAAGGCCTACTTCCCATCAGATCCTACATATGAGAACATACGTGAGATCCACATCTGGTATCTAATAGCCAAGATGATGAAGTAGATATATTTATCTCAATCACATATATACCTGAAGTGGAGATCACCATCCCCATCTTCTGCTTCCTAAAAGCCTTCAAGTACAAAGGATGAGTTCCTCTTATACTTATCTTTCTCCTTATCTTGAGTGCTAAATAATTGGACTTAGGTTTGACCATAGAACACTTCTCAGTCTTGCTTTGATCCTTGGTCTCATCCCCACTGATCACCATCATAAGTTTGTCCTTCTTCACTTTTACTTCTGCTTGAATCAACATGGCAAGCAGTTTTGAGATCTATCTAGCCAAATTACTCACATGCTGGCATGCAATAAAATGTCTATATGATTCTGGCATCGTCTTTAGAATCATATCAGTAGCCAACTCTTGGATCACAGTGAATCCTATCTCTTCAAGATGGTATACATGTCCAATCATATTGAGCACATGTTCTTCTATTGAGGTTCCCTCTATCATCTTTGACTCAAGTAGCACCTTTAAGATAGCATTCCTTTCTTGTTTGTCAAGACCAAGTGTTACCTTCCTAAGATGTGTCACCATCTCAAGAACACTCATGTCCTCTCATTGCTCATGTAACTCATAGTTATTATAGCTTAGCATAAGGTACTTTATCTCTAAGGCATCATTGGCATGCTTCTAGTAAGCATCCACTTGTACCCTAGGTGCATCAGGAGGAGGCATTTTAGGCACTGGTTTGTCAAGGACATAGAGCTTGCACTCTTCAATGAGAACCCTTCTCAAAGTCCAAAACCAGTCATGGAAATTTCTCCTATCAAGTTTTTCCTTCTCTGTGACCAATCAAAAATCAGATTTGTTCGTCATTGATTCTACAAGAGAAAATTTGTAATTGCCAAAGACCATTTTTTGATTTGATTTGATTTGAGAATTTTTTGATGATATTAATTAGTTATTTAATTATTATCTATCCCACTACATTATTCGAATTGATAGCCCTCAATATCAATTCGGAATATTGTAGCATACAATATTCTAGTGGGCCAAGATCCATATTTCATCAAGTCATGATTCAACTTTTACCGATCGTCCACAACCTGATTATTTAGGTAGGCCATCATGCCAATTGCATCATATGCAACTCTTAGATAGATGATATGTACAACACCTTTCCATGATCATCTGTATGCCTCTAGGCTTGCGCTCTCCAAGTCACCAGTTAAGCCTGACCCAATAGTCAATATGATATATACCCACCATGCTTTGTATAAATCTACATATCTACCATCACACTTCCATGAGATAGACAACGCACCATGCTTTGTGCAAATCAACACTTAGTTGATCAAGTTTTTCATGTGTATTGCTAATAAAAGACATCTAAGACTTACTATTTTAGTTGAGGGAATTTTTATGAATACATATACTTTATCCAATCACCACATATATAGTATGTCTCATATACATGCTATATCCCACAAAGAAAAGACGCAATAAACAAACGTGATGGTTATGGTCATTCTTAATGTAATCCCTTGGAGCCACATAAAATTATGGTCATCTAGGTCTACATCACATGCAAAAACCTGTTGTTGATGAAGATCTGTGCTTTCCAATCTAGGTTGATCGGTTCAACCCTTAAACGGATCAGCTCACCTCCTGGCCGGTTGTTAGGTCTTCTCACCGCTCGTCTGGTCCTTCTATCCACCATCGGCTGGCTCCTCCAGCTGATCGGTCGGGCCCACCAGGCGATCGGTTTGACTTGTCCACCATGTCCTCTAGGGTCCTTCAGTTGGTTGACTTGTCTTCGGGACGCCTTCATCTTTGTCATAACATGAAAATAAACTATCATACTTTTACATGATTATATGGAAATCTCAATTACATTTGAGGGGAGAAAGGGTACGAGAGAATTAACTTTACATTGAGAAGAAGAGATAGAGGATCGATACGTAGATTGAGATAAATGGATAAACCAACCACAGAAATAGGGGTTATTTGCCATAACCATGCTACACATCTACCATCAAAACCATTTTAGGACGACGTGTGTAAATTGCATATATATATACATATATATATATATATATATATAAATTTGGGATTATTGATAAGATATTATTCGCATTGTATGCAATAATAGAATGACAAAACTAAAATCTGATCATATCGATTATCTCGTAGTATAGTAAATTGACGTTGGCTCTGATACCACTGTTGGGAAATATGGTACAGAGCAGGCTGGCAGAATCTAAAAAATTATCTATCATATTTCCCATAATCAGTAGATTGCGTTAATAACTATAATGTAGGAATGATGGTTTATGGATATACCTGCATCCTGGAGCAAGTCCAACGACAATCCTAGTCATTGTAGATGTGCAACTCTAAATCCTAGTAGTACTGGGACACGTCTGATTGCTGCTCCTCTTAGTCCGTACCACGGATTGCAGCCACAAATGTCATCTTATTCAATAGCTCCTCTTGTCATGGACTGTTGGTTGATGTTGTCCTCTAAGCAGAAAACAACAGATTTCCACCTCTATGGTAGTCCACACAGACCGGCTAAAACTCTTGTCATCTTGCTGGACCAGACTGGAAGGAGTTGTCCCTCTCACTGGTGTACTAGTCACTAGTTTTCTCTCCCACCACAAAAACTCTCAATTATTCTCTCCCTTGGCTATCCCTCCCAAGTCGGGTAGGACTTGCCTGGGCTCTGATGGTTACCACAACCAGAGAGGACAAAACTTGTCAGAGGAACTGATTCTCACTTGTCTATGTTATACTCTAAGAAGTCCCCAATACCCCTCTATTTATAGTAGAGGCCAGGGTCAAGGTTCCCAGTTGCCATCTAATGTGGGATTAACGTGTGGGAGTGGAAAGGACCGGAAAAACTCAAAATTTTGCAACATTCTGGAAATTGCACAACCTGCAATAGCCGAAATGGCCATTTTTTGAGCTAGTCTATCATTTTGCACATGAGACATTCATCTCGCACTACAAGACGATCATTTTGTAGTTTCCAGTTGTGTACAAATTTGGCAAATCAGTTCTCATCAATGTTAGACATTAATTTCCTTGTACAACAAGTATTGCTCAAGAAAAACGAATAGGGAAACATCTAGAACCTTCCCCGACTGAACTGGACCATCTCACCCATGCGAGACGACCATCTTAGTTCACCTAGACGGTCGTCTGGTGACCTGAGTCATGCCTGTTCGACTGGGTCGATTCGATCCTTAGCCAAATTCAACTTCACAACCAGTCCGACACCCAAATGCCCATCGCAACTCTTGAGACGTCTGTTTGGCACTTCTAGACGACCATCTCAACACTTGAGATGGGTGTTTGGCAGTGATGTCAGCCTGTCTGTTGCCTGAATCAAATGTCTAAACACTTTAGCACTTAATTCAATTGTGATTCGAGATTAGAACTCCTCTTCTAGGTTAAGACCTATGTGTGTAACCCTATAGGTCCCATATTACGTTGGCAGTGAATGTCCATAACAACTTATGACATCACAAGAAAAGAGTGGTGCCTAGTCGCACGTCATTGCTATCCAAGTAAATGGTAAAGTTAGGGAACAACTTCAACCTACAATCTGTGTATGGTGTTGCAGTGTTTGTATAGTTCCTTTATCACTGATGTCCAAATTGAACTAGAGGCATGGAGCAGTCACCCTCATTATTATTCAATCTTGTTTCTTGAACCAAGAGCAGACTGTTTGAGATATACGTAATCTCAATATCATATGTTGACTCACATGCGCATGGCCATGCTTATCTCAGTCTCTCTTATCAAGAGGCCCAGGACACATACTCCAATCGGAGAGACAAATCCCATGTCTATCACTCACAGTCCATCCCCATGTGTTAGAGCCATCCAATCATCACCGTTATAACAACCCATTTTTCAATATTGTGTTTGATGATGTCAAAGTGTACCCAATGACATGTGTTGAGTACAATGATTTTAGGTCTAAGAACCACAACCTCCACCATCATTGTGAGAGATGACTATGCCTTCTATGATGATGGCTTCCATATGTCAGACTCACAGTGGGTCTGTCCGATATATTGTTCTCTAACATGTATCTATGTGCTTGGTTTGATATCGCCATATCATTGTTGGTATGTATGCCCTGAGAGCCAATCATGGGATGATTGGTGGAATACATTAAGATTGATTTGATAAACATCAAAGGCAAGCTTCCAATTCTTTCTGGTTCAGTCATATGAGATAGTGATAGAACAGATTGAATGTCTAGAGAATGACAGTACTCAATGACGTATGCTTTCAGGTTAAGGACCTGAACGATGAGATCATACGGATGCTAAGAGTTTGTACATTCTTGTTATGTCCCTAGTCGGATGTCATTGTGGAAGGTAGATAGACAGCAATGACACACAAGACTAGATTGTGGTGTTGGTTGATGACAGAATCTCATTAGTCATGATATAGAGATATCAAACCAAACACATAGGTACTTGTTAGAGAACAAGGTACCAGACAGACCCACCGTGAGTTTGACACATGGAACCATGAGATGGTAGTCACAGTCAGTACTCACAGTGATGGTGGTGAGTGTGATTCTTAGACCTGAAATCACTACACTCAACACATGTCGTTGGGCACACTTTGACATCATCAAACGCAGTCCTGAAACATGGGTTGTTATAAAGGTGATGATTGGGTGGCTTTGACACATGGGGCTTTTGAGGGGTGAGTGATAGATATGGGATTTGTCCCTCCTGAGAGAGTTTGATATCCAAGGCCACTTGATGAGTAGGATTGAGATAGGCGTGCACACGCATGTGTGAATCAGTATGTGATATTGATGTCATACATATCTCGTTCAATCTGCTCTGAGATCAAGAAAGTGAATGAACGTTGACAGGATGACTGTTCCATGCCTTGAGTTCATTCGGGATATCAGTGACAAAGGAATTATACATTCACTGTAACACCATTCATGGATTGTAGGATGAAAGTTGTTCTCCAACTTTCTACTTTCACTTGGGTAGTACTGATGTGTGACTAGGCACCGCTCTTTGCTTGTCAAGTCATAAGTGTTATGGACTTTCACTGCCAACGTGAAATGGACCTGCAGGGTCACACACATAGGATTTAACCTGGAAGAGGAGTTTTGTCCACAAAGCAATGTTTAGATTGATTACTAAAGGAGTTTAGTAGTTCAATTAAACACTCAATCAGTCGATGGCTCAATATCGTATGGTTCAAGGTGTTGGACGCATTGATTGGAGTATCGGATTGATTGAAATTGCAATTGACTGATTTTTGCCCAACCTGTGCTCCCAACCGATCGGCTCATGTGATGAACCGGTCGGCTGAGGTGCTGAACCGGTCGGCTGGAGTGTCCAGGCCGATCGGCTCATGCCCAGGTTGAAACGAACGGTTCAAGAGTTGAACCGATCGGCTCAACTGGTGCAACCGACCAGTTGGGAAAGTCATGTCGGCAAGAATTTTCCTTTGGTTTCAAATTGCCCAATTCGATTGGAAATAACATTGGTATGCGATACCAATTGAGAACGAAACAAGGAAAGTCTTTTTGAGCCGGATTAGGACCATGAACCGATCAGTTCAGGGCACCAACCGATCGGTTGGAGTGCCCCAAACGATCGGCTCAGGTCCAACCGATCGGCTCAATGGCCGAACCGATCGGTTCAGTTGTGAACCGATCATTTCAAGTTGCGAACCGGTTGCTTTTTGTGGAAAATTCTCGAACCCTTCTACTCCTGCTTTAGTCCCGTATTGCCGGGCACAGAGAACCCTGTCCCATGACCCGCCTATATATATAGGGGTATTGGGGGCTTCTCAAAGTACAACTCAATGCAAGCCGGTTGCTTTGCGAAGTTGTCGTTCTCTCTGGTTTTGGTAACCGTGAGAGATCCCGAGCAAGTGCTTCCCGCAAAACGGAGGTGTAGCAAGGGAAGGACAACTGCAGTTGCAACTGGTAGCAGGAGAGTGTGTTGGCGACTAGTACGTCAACAGGATGGTGCGACTCCTTCCACTTCCTTGTGGGACAAGGAGAGTGGAGTTCCAGGTGGTCCGTGTGGACTACTACAGAGGCAGGAGGACACTGCCGCTTAGGAGGACAACTGTCATCCGACAGTCCGGTAGGAGGAGGAGGAGTCAGTCCTGGTGCGACTAGGAGCTGCACAGACACCGTCCAAGACCGGAGTTGAAGACCGCGCATTGCGCGAGGTATTGTCGCCGAGCAAGCCTCGGGACAAGGTATGATTCCACAAACCATCCTTTCCTATTATATAGACGTTGACGCGTTTCCTCGGTATGGGTTTGGGGAGAAAATTTTTGTTTCCGCTGCCTTCTCTATCTCCCCTAAAACCCAACAATCATGACTAATGACATTTTGTCATCAACTAACTCACATTCTGATCTTATGTGTCATTGTTGTCTATCAACCTTCTACAATGACAACTGATTAGGGACATAATAAGAATATGTATATTTACTTATTAACATTTGTATGATCTCATCCACAAGGATAGTAACTTGAATACATACGTCATTAAATAATATAATTCTCTAAAAATTATAATGTTACATCATTATCTCATAACTGAATTAAACATAATAAGCTGGAAGCTTGCCTTTATTTATAATAAAATCAATTTTACAAGTAATGTCATTACAATCATCACATGATTGGATCTTGGGCATACATAACCAACAATAATATCATAGGTAGATGAATCAAATTTCTTGAACAAACATATACTAGTAATTAATTATGTAGCAGGTTGAGGAAAGGAGAATGTGAGATTGCAAAATTTGGACATGTAAAAAAAACACTTCGTCTAATTTAAATGGTACATGAAAGATTTAGTAAAAACCCATGAATAATATGAACTTTCTATTAGGATCACTAGAAGTTGAAGGTTGATGTATGATTCTAAAGTGGGGTTGATATGCAACGTCATCTCTCTCTCTCTCTTTCTCTCTGATATGGAGGCAACTTTCCTCCTCAATCTTGACTATTTTTCGATTCTCCTATAATATGCGCAACCCTACTAATGGAAGTAGTGATAAAGTGGATGAAACTCACTAGGCTATGTGAGACTTGTCTTTTGCCACTTAACTGGGAGAAAACCTCATGTCCACACTTTGGGTCCCCAACTATGCCTAAATCTACCCCACTATCAACACATATATACGAATAGTTTGGTAGATTTAAGGCTAGGATCGATAGGGACACATGTTGGGGACACTGAGCGAGGACAAAAGATTTTTGACACCCTCTGGATCATGTGTGTGCAAGAAAAGTTTGCACGTCAATAGATATGGATAAGAAATTGCATTGGCACACCATTGTAGCATACATGTGGCATTGGATAATTAGGAGGAGGAATCTAGGGGTGAGAAGAATTAGGTGATAACTATATGACTGAATTGTTAAATTAGTTTTGTCAATTCGGTTGTTGGTTTAGTTAGTCAGGGAGTTATGTTAATTGATTATTCATTTACAAGGTCTATGAAAAGAATTTTGCATTTAGATTATCCAAAAACTAGCCAAGCTAAATCATCCAACACATGTACACATCTATATAAATTTATTCTGAATTTAGTAAAATATCCCAACTTATATCCTAATCACGTCCCAATTAAATTAATAATATGTAATTATTTTACGATATGGCAATTATACATATGCAATATAGATGAAGAGGAGCAAAGAAAAGGGAGTCGGGTACTATCGTCTGGTTAAATCGGTTTTGTGGCGGTCCGAATTGAGAAATTGAAATATCTTATTAAACGTGAGCCCAAATAGGAAGGAAGCTGTATTTCTTATTCCCAAGAAATCATTATATTAAAATCTATTTCACGTACAACATGTAGGATATCAAACAAGGAAAGGAAAGCGGAAGGGAAGATTTGCGATTATCTTTACTTTTACAAAAGAAGTCCTGTTACATCTCGGATTGCAAATTTATAGGCCTAATGAGAAAGCAAAACATCACAGCAACTCTCAATCATTATGTCCAAAGTCAAGTAAGGACATGAAAATCTCGACAATTGTTTCCTAATCTGATATATATCTTAACGCGCGGTCGTTTTATTGAAAAGGCCTAGTTATTCTATAGAACCCTAGTCCTAGCCGATCTGAATATAGGAACATAGGACATCTCTAGATTACAGACAGCCTTTATATATGTACTTGGATCCCCGCCATCCCTTTCCGAGCACCCCCCCCCCCCCCCAGCTGCCCCAACGTGTAACATAAGCACGCCCTTCCTTTCAACTAGGCGGCGCTCCAGTTCGTGGAAGATTCGCCGCCGCAAGATGATATCGAGCAGAACCGGAATCAAAGAAGGTCCGTTTTTTCACTTTATCTGCTTTGTTAATTCCCAAGAGGAATCAAAGAAGGTCCGTTTTTTTCACCTTATAATTACTTTAATCAGAAGAAGATTTGTTCGCTTTGGTGCTCTTCGTCACGGCTTAAGTTTCCCAAACAAAAGCTACATCGGTTGATAACATTTAATATGCATGATACACGTTCCTTCTCCCTCGGTTTGTGCACGCAGCATGAGTTCTACTCGTCGCCCCTCTTCAGAGTTCGCCCATGGAAGAGGCAGCAGCCGACAACAAAGAGACACATTGGAGAACACCATTAGGAGGTCAGCTGGATCGGCCGGGTATCTAGCGAGCAACTATGAATCCGTGGAAATATTATTACGGTGCGCCGCGCACCAGCATCTGGTACCAATCTTTTCCGTTTTTGTCCCTTCACTATAAAAGCGGTTCCATTGCAGTTCTTGCATCATGACAGGATATGGGGCATGGCCAACTGCCTTAACTTCTGCGTTTGTTTGTTATCACCAATAGCTATTTTGTTTGTTCGACTTTCATAGATAATGATGTCTTTATATAAACCGCCAGGTAGGGCAAAGGTGGCATTCAAGCATATCATATTTAACCCAAAACATAAAATGAATGTTATCTATATGGCGTGGTCCTTCTGCTACTTTATTTATCTAATCTGATTGGGTGTAATCGGGTGTATGAGATAGCAATGTCAAATCGTACATCAAACTCACATTTTTTCATCCCACTACACCCTACCAAATAGTTTTTTTTTTAATATTTGACTCAAAACTTATCAAGGAGCTATAGTAGGTAGCAACATACAATGTCAACCAAAGTAACCGTTATTGGGTAGCAGTTGCTGCCACCTAAAAAATAAAACGTGACATACATATACATGAAGAGTAGGAAACTAAATATCAACATAGACTGTCAACCATTTCACCACCACGAGAAATGGTTGTTACACATATTTATTACACAAAAAGTATTAGATGTAAGATCAATAGAGCAAGCTTGACATTTTTATTGAATCCGAATATTATTTTCTGATGCAATATATTTGCGGACTCTGCATTTTTACAACATATCTCTTACAACGACACTTGGCAATATTAAAATCTCCGTTGCATCTATACATGTACAACATCAGATAGTACATGATGGCATATAATCACAATTACTTGATGCCTACAACGCCAATCAGCCTTTGCAATAAATATAACTCTAGTTGCACCACACGCCGTCCCAAACTGCTTGTCCAACCCACAATACTGTAATTAACTGGTGCACAGAAGGAGTGGTCCCATATAGTCATAAGTATTCTGGAAAAGTCATAAGTATTCTGGAAAAGATTATGTCCGTATTGCATCATGGAAATATATTGAACAGATTGCTCCATGACAGACTGCTTGCAACTTCTTGCCTTCAACAAACAACACCATAGAATGGCTTTGCAGCTGCAATTTTTAGGGACTTCATCAGGACAGTACCATTTCTTGAAATATAGATTTCGTACTTACTACAAAAAGTAACAAATGTGAAAAGATAACGTGGGAGGCCAATGCTTATCATACATAAACTTTGATGCCAGGTTCTTCCAAACTTTGATGCTAATTCTTTGTCATATTTTTATACGGTTATTTTCTTATGTCAATACAGATTTCAATTGTGACATGACCTCGCCATCTTATATAACTGAAGTAGATCAGAAAAATGAGTCTTTTCTATGTGTTTGGGAATGAAACTTATCGTGAATGGATCCTCTTGAAATAGTGCTTTGGGAATAGTAGATTTCATGGGAAACAAATATTTAAATAATACAGTATCACGTAGTTTCACAATTGTATTGACATCAATTTTTGAGATTTTAGATTTTACAATCAAGAATCTATAGGCATAACTTGTCACTACATAATCAAAGAAGATGGCATCAATCATTTGATCTCAATGTATTCCTTTTGTGTTCAGGGAGAAACACCTTAGCAAGACACCCCTACTCTCAAAGATATTTGAGACTCAATTTTCTCCTCTTGCATAACTCAAAAAGATATTTTTTTATGTTTGTGGGAAACTATATTCAGAATATGACAAATTGTATTCAAAGTTTGCTTTGACATAAAGTTGGGTAGAATGGAGGTTTGGAGTGAGCTATTAACCATATCTATCAGAGTTTGGTTCTATATTTTACAATATCATTAGATTGTACTAAATAAGAAAGGATAACCTCATGAACTACACTGTGGAATTGACAAAATTTCAAGACTAAGTTTGAGTTGTACTCTCCTCCCCTATCAGATCTTATTTAAGTACTTTATTGATATGAGTTTCAGCTTCTTTCTTATATATTTTGAATTTTTCTAATGCCTCATTTTTACTTTAAAGTAAATAGACATAACATCTACTTGCATCATCAATAAAAGTTATAAAATAACATTTATGGTCCCTAGTAGCAATCTTATTAAACTCATGGATATCAGTGTGCACTAAATCAAGAATTTCAGAATTCCTATTCACAGAATGAAAAGACCTTCTAGGCAATTTAGCTTGTACAATAATTTCACATATACTATTATTAATGTCAAATCTATGAATTAAATCTAGATTCATCATTCGTCTGATAGAGCCAAAATTACCATGTCCCAAATGACTATGCTATACATTAGAAGATACAATATTTATGCAAATAGAATTACTTTATTCTAATTAAAAAATAAATTTGAAATAAGTATAATAAGAATCGTAAATGGTTTCACCATGTCACATATATACCCCTTGCTAAAAAGTAAAGGGTCACAAAAGCATGTAATAATAGGTTTATGACATTTGTGATCTATTCTAAAGTCATCCCTAACAAGAATTAAACCACTAATGATATGTGTTATGTCTGACTTTATGACGGTCGAAACTTTCCTCAAAGGAAATTTCAAGTCTACCCATCCTTCACCTTTGATTTCTACACATCCCAAATTGCCAAAAGTCATAGATCGATCTCTTGAAGCCTGATAAGACACAAATAAGGACTTATACGCATATACATGTACAAAATTCCTAACGTCAATAATCCAGCAAAGTGACTCAAAAATATAAAAGACCTCAAGTTTAATAGACATATACTCATCATTAAAGTTCAAAGAAGCAGTCATTATGTTGACTACAAGCTCCTCAGGTGGAGACGTGATCATTTTCTTTGCCTTCTTAAAAGGACTTTTTTTGTGGTCAACATGTCCAACAAGATTAGTTCTTTGATTTTTTTTTGTGGATCTTAGTCTTAGGTTTATGTATATTCTTTGATTTCTTATATTTATCTTTAGTAACAATAAAATTGACAGTTTGGTTTATATCCGTAGGTAACTTCACATTCTTTTCTTACAAGTTCTCTTCCTACATATTAATGTCCATCGTAAGATCATTCATTGTCTCCATCGTAAGATCATTCATTGTCATATCTCCCTAGCGATGCTTAAGACTCATGCCAAACAAATCTCAAAGTTTAGGAAATTTCTCTATGATGGGTTTAACAACAAGCTTATCAAGTAATTTCATGCTCATATCTTTGAGGTCATGACACACGAGTTGAAAGTTATATTTTGGTCAGAAATAAGTTTACCCTCTACCATCTGTTAACACCTTGATCTTCTATATTATATTTCTTTTCTAACACCCCCCACAAGACTTTGGAAGTGGTAATAGGAATATTAGAGTACAAATCATATAGTTTGTTATTTAAAATACATAAGATAATCCCCAGCACAGCATATCAACCTTCTTCCAATTCAAAATTAATTTTACATTGTCAGTGAAAATTTCATCTGTTTTAGGTTCATCTTCTTTTCAAAAATTGATTATAGCCCACCATATCCAGTCAAATTTACATTCTATTTTGTCAACGGGTAAAGTTAGAACTAGTAAATTTTTCATGTATGTTGGACTTGACAATTTTTGTGCCAAAACCATGGTCGGCTATTGTCAACTAAATAATGTGATTTCCTAAAGATTTTTGGATATAAATTTTAGGTCGTTACATGAAGAAGCAATAGGTGCAATTAAATTAACAATTTCAGGTCAGATCCAGATAAGAAATACGTAGAGCAAATAGAGCAGGATAAAAAAAGTAAAAAAGAGTTAGAAACTCCAAACCAGGTCATCCAATGAGTAATAGGACACAATACTTAAAGAAATTAGTAACATACAATCCTCTTCGATGAGCATCATTGTTCTAGTTGATCCGATCATGAACCTGTAGCAGAAGGCCATCTAGAAAGTGTGTTGATGACGAACAGTGTGCACTACCAGTTTAGCCCAACGATTGCAGGTGCCACCACCCAAAAGATTGTGTCTCTGAGAGAAGGAAGGATGAACATGCTTCACAAAGGAGAAAGAATATTCATGAGGCACTTTTAGAGCGATGACAGTGGAAAGTTTGTAGGGAAGGATTACCGTCATATATAAATGGCGGTGGTTGTTGTTTAGAAGTCATTCAGAAGTTGTGATAAACCCTGATGACCAAAGGCTTATCTATAACCTCTCATGCCCCCACGTCCTATTCCCAATAAGACACGGTCACATCATTGCTCTTGTAGAGGAAACATATTTATTTAGGAAAAAATAACTAATTAATTTAATATTTAGTTGTTTTCTTGATAAAAAAGAAACAAAAGACAGAAGACAATTCCCATAGTCCACAACCCACAAGTCACAAGCTCAAACCCGGTCTAACTAGCTAGGCTACGTGGTGTGGTGTGCGTGCGCGTGTGTGTGTTGTGGTCACCATATCACTACAACAGTGACTATACTCTCCCTAGAGTCCTTTGGACATTAATGTCACATGCAATCCTACAAATAAGGACCATAAAAGTTCCCCAAACAAGCAATATGTGACTAAAAACTCTTCCCATTTACATAAGAGGTAATATTACTTTTCCTCTATGTACTAGCTACAATACATTGGTCTTAACCTATGTAGATAAATAAAAAACAACCATTATATCAAATAACATTTGTGTAGTATCAGCTAACCTCGTCTAGACACAGAGTGACCTACATCTCTACCAATAATGGCATGTTTCATGTCAATTTAATCCAATCTACCATTTTAAATTTTTATGTACACATGTCAAAAAGATAAAAAACGGTGTAGCATACTCCATGTTCAAATGGGAGTAGCAAATATGAACTTCTTGTGGCTAGTTTGGTTGGGTGTAGTCCGGTGTAGTTGTGTCAGTTCACAATGTAAGAATATACATCAAACTTTCACTTTGTCATCCGAATACACCCTATTAAGCTCTCACTTAAATATGCTTTATTCAAAGGAGTAATAATAGTTAGCAACATATGATGTCAGCCAAAGTAATCATTATCCCTTTATATAAAAATGGTTAGCAATTTCTATCATCTAATTAATAAAATGTGACATGCATATACTTCAAGAGTAGGAAACTGAATAACAACATAGACCATCAAGCATTTCATTACTATGAAAAATAATTGTTACACATATTGATTACATTAAAATAAAAATTAAAGGTAAGATCAATTGAGCAATTTTGACACCTTAACATTGGATATTATGGATTTATGCCATTTATGTACATGTGTTAAGCCCAATGTTGTGCAACTAGTGTATAATGGATAGAGAGGAAAAAGTATTATATTTTGTGAAAATGGGAAGAGGTTTTGATCCTGCATTGCTCACTCCTAGAGCTTTTTTTATCCTCATATGTGGGATTGCATGTGTCACTAGTATCCAAAGGGTTCTAGTGGAGAGTATGCTCACCCTTATGGTGGGTATAGTGAACACGACAAACACATATGCATACATATGCCATGACACACCATGCCTTGCCGGCCTGGTCTGGCCTGGCTCAGGCTCGGGTTTGAGCTCTGACTTGGCTTGTGGGAAGTCTATTCTGTTTTCATTTCTTTTTGCACAACAAAATAACTACATAATTAAATATTAATTTCATTAATTATTTTTATGTACAAATTAATTAATCCAAATTAGAGAGTGATTGTCTCGTGCCTTCTCTTATGTATACAATAACAATCATGTGATTGTGTCTTAATGGGAACATAAAGTAGGACGGTGAGAGAGTTATAAATAAACCTCTGATCATTAGGATTTATCACATCTGAAGAGAAGCCATTGTCATTTGGGTGTGAGAAAATATTAACCCAAAAAAACTTGCCTCTTTTGTCACTCTAGAAGTGCCTCATAGAGATTTCCGCATGTGCAAAGGTCATTTGTCCTTCTTATAGAGGTGTAGCCTGTAGGGTGGCGGTACCTGCGATCACTAGAATGCACTGGTAGCGCATGATCTTTGTGGTCAAAGCACGAAGTATTTGGCCTTCTGCTACATGTTGATGACCAGATCTACTAGTAGAATTGTGCTCATCCAAGAGGATTGTTGATGATTTCTTTAAGAATTACATTGCGCTGATCAATGAAGATCTGGTCTGGAGTTTCTAACTCTATTTTAATTTCTTCTCTTGCTCTATTTTTTCTATATTTTGTATATGAGACTGGCCTAAAATTGCTAACTTAATTGCATCTATTGCTGCTGCATGTTATGACCTAAAAATTTATACACAACAATCTCAAAGAAATTGGATTATTGTGTAATAACAGCAGGCCATGATTTTGACACTAAAATTGACACGGAGAACATGCCTGGTAAATTTACTGCTTTTAACTTTACATGTTGGCAAAGTAAAATGCAAATTTGGCTAAATATGATGGGTTGTGATTAAGAGGATATACATGTACTAGATGAAAAAATCCATGACAATGTTAAAATAAGTTTGAATTCAAAGAAGGTTGATCAGATCTACTGAGGGTTAATCTTGTTTGCTTTAAATAACAAAATGTATGATTTATACTCTAAGACATCTATTACCACTTCTAAGGTCATGTGGGGAGCTTTATAAAAGAAATATGATATGGAAGATTAGGATGTTGAAAAGTATTGTATTTCTGAGTTTCTTAAGTTTACAATGGGAGATTGTAAACCCATGTTTAACCAAACTTGGGACTATCAACCGTTGTTTCATGAGTTCTTGGATGTACACATGAAGTTTCCCCATAAGTTTTTTGATATGTCTATCATTGAGAAATTCCCTAAATCTTGGGAGTCTTTTGGTATGAGGCTCAAGCATTGCAAAAGAGACATGTCAATGAACAATTTTATGATGTACATTCACATACATGAGGAGAACTAGAAAGACAAGAACATCAAGTTACCTACTAATGTAAGCCCCACTATTAATTTTACTATTGATATGGATAAAGATAAGAAATCAAAGAATGTACTAAACTTAAGGATAAGATCCAGAAGAATTGTAGACAACCAAACCTTGTTGAACATGTGGATAGGTTGGCCACTAGAATAAGAATTGTCAGTTGAAGAAGGCAAAGATAGATGTCACATTTGCAACTGAGGGTTTGTAGTCAATATGTTGACTACTTCCTTAAACCTCAATGATGGGTTTGTGTTTAGAAAATCTAAATTTCTTCAAATTTTTGAACCCCTTTACTAGATTATTAACACTTGGGCTAATATATATATTTGTGTTGACAAGTCCCTATTTGTGTCTTACTAGGATTTAAGAGGTTGGTCCATAACTTTGAGAGATTCAAACTCTATAGAAGTCAAAGGCAAAGGATAGGCGGACTTGATGTTTCCTTTGGAAAGATTCTTATACTTCGTAAAATTAGACGTGTTCCATCTGTTCGGTGCAATATCATTAGTGGTGCAATTCTTATTAGGGATGACTTTAGAATATGAAAATGTAATCATATAATATTACACATCCTTGTAACTCTTTATTATTTTACAAGGGGTATTTATGTGACATGGGGGAACTTGTTTAAGATTCTTTTTGAACCGCTTCAAGTTTAGTTTTAAATTTGAATGGAAGTAGTTTTGTTTACATGAATCTTTTATCTTTAAACGTGCAACGGTCTTTTGGGATATGCTAATGTTGGCTCAATGAGACGATTGATGAATCTAGATTGAATTCTTAAATCCTACATTAATAATAGTATATGTGAAATTTGTGTACAATATAATTTTCTTAGAAAGACTTTTCATTATGTGAATAGGAATTATAAAATTCTTGATTTAGTACACACTGATATATGTGAGTTTGATGAGATTTCTACTAGGGATAAAAAATGTTATTTTACAACTTATATTGATGATGTAAGTAGATGTTTTATGTCTATTTACTTGAAAGTAAAGATGAGGCATTAGGAAAATTAAAAATATATAAGAAAGAAGATAAAACTTAAGCTAGTAAAGTATTTGAATGACTAAGGTCTGGTAGAGGTGGAGAGTAAACCATGAATGTGTTCTTTATATTTTGTTAATTCCATGGTGTAGTTCATGAGGTTAACTCTCCTTATTCAATACAATCTAATGGATTACAGAACGTAAGGAATTAAACCTAATAGATATGGATAGTACCTTATTCTAAGCCTTAAGTCTACCCAACTTTATGTGGGGTTAGCTTTGAATACAATTTTTCATATTCTGAATAGAGTTCCCCATAAACATATAGAAAGTAGTCCTTTTGAGTTATGGAGAGGAAGAAAATTGAGACTCAAATATCTTTAAGTGTAGGAGAGCCTTGCTAAGGTACTTTTCTATGAACACAAAAGGAAGAAATTGGGATCAAATGTTTGATGCCATCTTCTTTGGTTATATAGACACAAGTTGCATCTATAGATTCTTGATTGTAAAATTTGTAGTCTCATGCATTGATGTCAATATGATTTTGTAGAACTATACGATGCAATATTTTTTGAGGATGTGTTTCCCATGAAATTTGATCAAAGAAATATCTCAAGAAGATCCTCTAACCACATGTTCTATTCCCGAGCAAGTGGAAAATATGACAAATTTGGGGGTGACTCAAAACATACTATTTCTAAATCAGATGATTCTAATAAATGGTTGAACCAAGGAAAATTAAACAGCCCAGGACATATGGATGTTTTGGAGGTGAGCTTTTCAATTATAATATTGAGGACGATCTTGTATATTTCAAACAAGTTATGGATTCTCCAGAAGCTAAGTTTATGAAAGAAGCCATTAACAATGAAAGCCAGTCAATTCTCTCGAATGGAACTTGGGAATTAGTATATGTACCTCTAAGTTGTTCAGTAGTTGGATGAAATGTAATTAATGTCTAATGGGGTAGTGGTTGTGGACCATGTAGGTACCAAAGATAATACAGTTAATCCTTTAGCTAAATGTATTAACCTGGACTTAGTTGAGAGGTTGAGGATTGGAATGAAACCCCTTATGAGATTCACAGGAAATATCAACCCAACCCAAGTGAGTGGAGATCCAACAAATTGGATATAATGTGGTAATAATAAGTTGTCGGGTGAATTAGATTGAATCTATAAATTATTATTGATGCTTCTTGTATCTATTTGTCTATCCCCTAGTAAACATGTTAGTGTCATGATTGTAAGTTAGTAAGAGATTAGTCTTTGAATTGCGTTGAGTCTTAGGACATGATGCTAGCAATACATTCTTGGAGACTTTAACTAAATGATTGATGTTGTATAGGCTACAATAGGGGAATTGGGCTATTCCCTGACTTCAATCATAACATATTTTGGATGCATGACCTTAATGCATCATTTGTTTTTTTTTCTTCCATGTCTTTATTGTGTTTTTACCAACTGATACTGCTGCACCCAAGGTTCAAATTCACAGCTTCTAATCACCTAGTTCCTATGGGAGTCAAAATTAGATACCCAGGCATGGTGCAAATCGAAAGGTACTTGCTAAAAGTACATGTGGAGGGTTGAGTGGTAGAGCACACTACACATCAAACTTTGTGGGGGATTGTTGGATATAATATCTTTATGTCATTTATCTACATGGGTTAAGCCTAATGTGGTACAACTACTACTTAGTGGATAGAACTACTACCAAGTTCCTACGGTATTCAAAGTTAGATACTCAGGCATGGTGCAAATTGGAAGGTACTTGCTAAAAGTACGTGTGCAGGGTTGAGTGGTAGAGCACACTACACATCAGACTTTGTGGGGGATTGTTGGATATAATAACTTTATGTCATTTATCTACATAGGTTAAGCCTAATGTGGTACAACTACTAGTTAGTAGATAGAGAGGAAAAAATCGTTTAGTCTCTTCTACAAATGGGAAGAGATTTTAGTCTCACATTTCTCACTCATAGATCTTTTATGATCCTTATATGTAGGATTACATGTGAAACTAGTATCCAAAAGGCTCTAGTAGAGAGCATGCCCACGCTGGTGGTGGGTATGGTGACCATAACAAATACACGTGTGTGCCACCAATGCCTCGCCTTCCATAAACTGGTTGGGCCAGGATCAGGCTTGTGGCTTGTGGGAATTGTCTTCTTTCTTATATTTCTTTTTACTAAAAAAACCTATAAAATGAATTATTAATTTAATTAATTGTTTCTTTTTTAAATAAATTTATTAATCTGAATTGGAGAGTGATTGACTTGTACTTTTTGGTATGTGTACAAGAGCGCATAGCTACATAATTCATTATAAAATTAATTAAGTGTCTCTTTCTTAAAGAGATTTATTAATCTAAATTGGAGAGTGATTGTCTTGTATTTTATGGTACGTGTACAAGAGCGTTCATGTGATCATGTCTTATTGAGAATAGGATGTAGGGTGGTGAGAAGGTTATATAAACCTCTGGTCATCAGGGTTAATCAAATCTAAACAACAGTTGCAGCCGTTCAAGTGTGAGAAAACCCTAATGACCTAGAAAACTTGCATTTACTATCGCTCAAAGTAGAGATTTTTCTACTATGTGAAGCTCATTCACCATTCCTTCTATCAAAGATGTGGTCAGTTGGGTGGTGGTACCTATGATTGTTGGGTTGCATTGGTAATGCAATTTTCGTCGTCAAAGCGTGAGCTACATGACCTTACACTACATGTTGGTGACCAGATTGACTAGAACAACAATCTTCATCTAAGAGGATTGTCAATCATCCCTTTTCTTAACGGGAGATCTAGTATGGAGTTTCTAAATTTGTTTTTACTTTCTATTCTTATGCTATGTTAATTCTGCTTAATTCCTATATGGTTCTGACATAAAATTAGCAACTTAATTGTATTTGCTTCTGTCGATTATATAACCACCTAAAAATTTATATCCAACACTTTATTCACTCGCGATATTATTATCTAAAGCAATATATTTACAAAGCTCTACAAATTTTACATCATACCTCTTACAACATTTGGCAATATTAAACGCTTTGCCGCATCATTTCATAGAATGAGAATATAATACATGATGGCATATAATCACAATTTGATGGCTACAAACTAAATCAGCCTTTGCACCAAAGTATAACTCTAGTTGCACCCTTATGCCATCCCAAACTATTTGTCCAACTCACAACACTATAATTGACTGGTGCATAAAAGGAGTGGTCAACCTGACGCACAAAAGGAGTGGTCCCAAACTACAATAAGTATCCTGGAAAATATAATTTTTGGGTTGCATCGTGGAAATACGTTAGATAGATTGCTCCATTACACATTGTTTGCAACTTTTTTCCTTTGACAAACAACACCATAGAGTGGGTCTTCGTAGCTGCAATTTTTAGGGACATCTTCTAGGCAGTACCATTTCTTTAAATTTAGACTTTCGTAATTACTAAAAAAGCAACAAATGTGAAAAGTTAATGTGGTAGGCCAATGCTTATGATACATGAAATCTGATGTCAGGTTCATCCAAACTTTGATGCTAATTCTTTGTCATATTTATATCTAGTTTTTTTCTTAATGGCATATGGAGTCATTTCTAACTCATATATATTTAATCATGAAATGACCTCACTATCATATATAACTGAAGCGAGTTAGGAAAATGAATCAATAAATGGTTAGTAGTGATAACCAGTAAGCTTGATGTCATTTCTTCATTTATCCAAAGTTTTGAAAATGCCAACTCCGTTAGAGATTTTCTTGGGTACATAATCTAAAAACAAGATCAAAGTCTCAACAAGAACTTAAGAACATGGAAATAGGTCTAGAATAAAATCGTGAACTGAAAGATAACATAAGTCTGCAGTAATTATTTTGAAATGAAACCATACATAAGTAAACCTAAATAAGCAATTCTTCATTCATCTTTTCAGATTGTTTGTGATTCTTTCTATGTTTACAATGGAAACATGTCATCTCTCACTTGCATGCTTACTACTGTTAGGAAAGGTAAGATCTCATGGCATTATGGATAATATTCTACTCATGTATAAGGTATCCGCTATTAATGAAAGAAATATCTTTATATTTCAATGCTAAAAATATTTAAAAAGAATTTATTAGTAAGTGATTAATATGAATTGCATGTGAAAACATTTATAAAATGATGACTGTAATAGTCCATAATAACAAAAAAGGAAAAAAATGGAAATTAAAACTACATGTAGAGCATGAAGCGTATATACTTCTATACAGGGGTGAGCAAAATGTGGTAAATAACTGATTAACCGAATGGTTAGTTCTGAATGGTTAGTTATTTGGGATAATCGGTTAATTTGATTAATTTAGTTCGGATAATTGGTTAAATGTTTAATTTGTCAATTAAGATATTTTCTATTTGGTTTATTCACATTACCCGATTAGTCAATAATTTATTCAAAAAGTTTAACATATACATATATATTCCTATATAATTGTACTTTTATTTTAAAAACCTCCACATTTATACATTAGTCATGTTTCTACAAATTCTATAGTGCTATATGTATATGCAATACTATTATAATTTAACAATTGTTTCAAAGATTTATCAGTATCTTCATACAATATTATTACAATTGTGTTATTTGATTAACCAAAATTAAACAACTAAATTAACCATTAATCGATTAACCATAACTAAATTAATGGTTAATTTTTTGGGACAATTTGGTTCATTCGGTCGATTTGGTTAATTTCATTCGGTTATTTGGTTAAACAATTAATTTTTCGGTTAAAAATATTTTCTGTTTGGTTAATCACATTGATCAAATAGTCAATAATTTGTTCAAAAGTTTAACATATACATGTATATTCCTATTAATTGTACCTTTATTTAAAAACCCTCCAGATTTATATATTAATCATGTTTTTACATATTCTGTAGCACTATATGTATATGCAATACTATTATAATACAAAAAATGTATAAAAAAATTATCAGTATCTTAATACAATATTATTACAATTGTGTTATTTGACTAGTCAAAATTAAATGACCAAATTAACCATTAACCGTTTAACCATAACTAAATTAACTGACATTACTTCAGTTAGGTTAACGCTTAAAATCTAAGACAACAAATTAACCATTTAACCAAACCAAATTAACCATAATCGATTGAATTAATCGAATACTCACCCCTACTTCTACAACACTAAAAAAACTCAAACTAAGATTTATGGAAAAATACAAACACTTGGATAATTGTTCATAGTTTATGTAGAATATGCTCTTGTCATTTTTTCCACACAGCTCAACTAGATGAAAAGTAGTGCATAGAATTGAGGATTTGGTACATATCAGGGTTTAAAGACACCAACATGTAACAAAAAATTTCCAATAAAAGGCTAATAATAGTCTAAATTTTTGTGGAACAAGATAAATTAGAAGCATTTTTTCCGTATTGTACACAAAAGGAGAGTACAAAGATCTAAAGTGGGAGCTCATTGATGCAAGTTAGTCATGATAGCAACCAAAAAGAATTCAGAGGTGAATATCCAACATGTAGATATATAAACATTGGACTCATTGAAACATTGTAACATTTTTTCCTTATTGTACACAAAAGGAGAGTACAGAGATCTGAAGTGGATGCAAGTATTTCATAATAGCAACCAAAAAGAATTTAGAGGTGAATATCCAACATCTTGATATATAAACATTGGACTCATTGAAACATAGAATGCGATGTTAGACCATACTTCTTTTCTTTACATATATTATCACTTGACATTGATGGTTGTGTAGTTTATGAGTATGTTTCTGCAAGTGTAACAACAATCAACTAATTATGTATATTTACTATACCTTTTCTATCTCCCAAGTAGCGTTTCAAACAATGATTAGTAATCCTACATTACTAACTAAACGCAAACATGATTGAGGCTCATTGGTTGTTAATATAATTTTATCTTGGGGATGGATAATGGGGAAAAATGAACCAAGATCACTTCAATTGCAAGAAATTGTAGCCTAGATTAGATGTATCTAGGTGGTAAATGATTGGAAAGTAATTCCTCTTCTTTTCTAGTAAAGCAAGCAGTGAACCATTTTGAAAGGTGTGATAATACTAGAGATCAACACAGTGAAACTAGCAAGCTGAAGACTAGAGGAATATATTATAATTCTGATTAGACTACTTCTATTGTTTGATATGTATACAAGGTAATCAACGTATGTGGAAAATATTCTACTAAATGTTAGTATAAAAAAACCTTAGAAGAATCATGATCTTAATCCTATAGAATACACATATTGTGATGCACTATACCACACAAATCGAAATTACTCAAAACAAAATGTAGAATTAGTACTAAACAACTAGGTCACCAAAAGATACAGAAAATTAAAACTATTTGCACATAAGCACAAAAGCTGGAACTTAACATACTTGAGTCCACAAAATCCACCTGTCACATCACATATCGAAAGATTATTACATAACACTATTCACTTGGCTCACTGACCACAACTTGTTACAAGAGGTAACATGTTCACATACATATATGTCATATCTATACAATAAGATATAAAGCCAAAAGCATCGTCTCAATATACAACATCTACAACACCTCCCCAAGGACTTGAGTGTACAGGGATGACACATATGACTCTACTAAAAAACACTAGCAACGTATCCAACCTTTCAACATCTACTGCTCCTCTTGCTGCTCAGCCTCAATCACACGATCTCTACTTCATCGTGCATGACCACCTAAAAAGATGTGTAAACTCATGGGGTGAGACCAAACATCCCAGCAAGAGATATAACTCTCTGCCAACTTCTATTATACCACAAATAACTAAGAAGGTAGATAACATAATGAACAGGTTGAGCAGATTCAGCTAAACGACATGTATTAAATTGATAAAGCAGATTCAGCAAACTAAGTAGTTACCACTGAGTAGTAGAACAACTAATACTTTAAAAAGGAATATGAAGAACATGTATAACATTTTATTTCTCTTACCGCATTATACTTCAAAAAATTAGTGCAAAGATAAGGCAAAGGGGTCATCCAATGTTATTCATATTTGACTCTAAGCAAAATATACTACAAGACTGTGTTATGTATTTTATTATACCCTGAGGAGATGAGGTATATCACTCATTCTCCAACTGAACACTACTGAGTCAAAATCAGTGCCATAAAAGATCAATGGAAGAGTCAAAATCCAATGATCTCTCCACACCTTTGGTCAGTCAGAGTCTACCACAGTGACATATAGAGTCCAATTGCAAAATAACCTAGTTTGCCTTGGTATATAGGCACATCACTAGTGAAACTGAGTTATGACTGTAATCGCACTCCTGTCGAGGTATGATCGTAGCCATCCTCAAAACATATAATGTATAAACATTATATTACATATTTGAGATACGACATTTGTCATTCTCCTGCTAGGGTATGACCGCAGCCAGTCCTGTAAAATGCATATACTCAAGGATATACGATTCTGAGCTTCCACTAAGGTAGAATTCATTTCACCATCCAACAAGTACTCACATTGAAGATGGATCTATGCCACGTGACAACTATATGATTAGGATTTCAATTGATTGTTTAATCTAATTATCCATCTTTTAACATCAATCAAGTTACAACATATAAACCCTAAACAAACTCTACAAAGATAAGGGCTTAATACAACTTCAGAAGATATAAAACATATAAGGTGTGAACTTGTCACATCACCACATGATACTTGTAGCACTTCCAATCACAAGGCCATAATCAATGTCACATCACTAGGCGTTAAGCCTCTTTCAAGTCATAAGACCCATCACATCATATATCTTTGTGTCTCATCATTATCTCAACATGCCTCATAAGGGTCATAACCATCTTCATAGCATTCACAAGCTATGACATTCATTCAACCTGCAAGGTTAGAATCACACAAGTAGGATAGAGAAAATGTAATCACATGCCATTCATCTAATTAACTCAACAAGCATAGAATACCCTAGGATCAGGGTCAGGGTTTCAAACACATAGCCGGTTAGGGTTTCATAGCATTATTCATTCACCAAACCCTAGTCTCATCACCTCCCACTTTCTTGGAGCATACTAGGATTAGAACATCATCATTAACTTGGTTAATCAACCATCTAAACAACATTACTATGTCTCACATATATTACAACCATGTAGTCATGTATGCATATCAAACAAACCTGAAACAGGTGTCTCGACCACAAGCAAACCAGGTGTCTTGGTCATGACAAAATCATATGCCTCGACCAACGCGAGAACATGTGGCTTGACCACCATAAAAACAAGTGTCTCAACTAGGAGCAAAACATGTGCCTCAACCACTACAAAAGCATATGTCTCGACCATGAACAAAACATATATCTCGACCAACACAAGAACATGTGTCTTGACCAACACAAAAGCATAGGTTTCGACCAAAACCAAAGCATATGTTTTTACCATAAGCAAAAGCATGTGTCTTGACCAAAATCAAAACATATGTTTCGACCAAGACTAAATTAAAGGAGTAGTGACCACAAAGGTCAAGCTACCACAAAGGCAAATATCCATATTCAAAATAGGGATGAACCAAGTTCATAATAGAAGATTATCACCAAGGAAAACTCATCAAAATCATTGGAAGCAACTCCATACAAAGATGATCACCAAAACCCAAAAACATGTATACTGGAAGTCACCATGAAAGTGCTTTGTATAAGAGAGATAAAACTCATGTTCAACACATGCAAAACAAAACCAAAACTCCATGTTACAGTAAGGTACTCAGACCATATGCATGTTGATGGAAAACCTTGATTAAAAGCTAGACAAAACCATATGTCTCTTAACCATCTCAAAATTGGGCACTAAAGATTATGGTTTAGAGCAAGGAGCAAATCTCATAGGATTAATATCTAGATTTAAACCCTAGATCATGATAATATTATCTAACATGTTAAGATCACATTTTAAAGTTCTAAGCAGCAACATGCATGCAAGAAAAGTGCAATAATAGAGAAGGAAGAGTGTTATATAACCCACCTTATGTAGAGATCCAAGCTCCAAGATCAAAGGCTCTGGGAGAGAAGAAGATACTCCAACTTGAACCAATAGTTCAGCCACAAGATTACCTCAAAAGAGAAGAACATCATGGTCAAAATAATGCTCAAGAAAGAAGGTGAAAAACCCTAGGATGAACAAAGAAGAAAGAAGAGAGATCCTTCTCATTTGGGTATCACCATGTCAAAATGTAGTCTATGACCCTTGTGAGGAGAAGATCTTCAAGGTAGCCACCATGTCAAAAGATGGTCTAATTCCTGAGAAGGAGAATATGAAAGGGTAGGGTTCCAAAAGAAAATCATGATCAAGGATATAGAACCACTTACCAAGAAAAGAAACCACCAAGAATCACCACAAGGAAGGTGAGTAAGCTCCAAGGCACCACATGAAAGGTTGATTTGACCTCCAAAGCACCTAGATCAACCCTTCTTTTTTCCTCAAAGATCCATGGTCGAACACAAGAGAGGGGAGAAGAAGGAGGTCTAAAAAGATCACTTTGATGTAGGAGAAAGGGGTTATATACTCAAAGGAGGAGGGATGTAAGGTAGGTGTGAGGTGTCCATACAAGAGAGCACAAAAGGGACACTTGTCCACCAAGAAAATAATCATGCAACCACTAAGCATATGCATGCAACCTACGGTGATAAAACCTATGTGGCGTTTTGACCACATGAGTCACCACCACCCTAGGGGTTGAAACAAATTTCAAGGAACCTTGTTTCGACCACAAGAAGAGATCACCAAGCACACAAGATCAAAACACATCACTAGGGTACAAACCATCAAGACCTACATGGTCGAAACAAAACCCATGCAAAGAAGGTGTTTCGGTCGAGACACACCATCAAGATCGAAACATAGGTCGCAACACCCAACCAAGCTCAACATGGTCAACACCAAACAAAACCCTAGAAACCCTAGCATCACCACATGATGCCACCTCATCAACCAAGGTCCAACAAGGTTCCGCATAACATCATCCTCTCTCACATGATGCTAAAAAACTAAGGGCACACTCAACATGTGACAAATTCAAGATAATCCCTCAACATGGGTAAATTGAAACTTGGTCCAAAATAAGCATACAAAGCTCAAACATCATTAGAATAGGACCAACAACTAAAAACTTAAGATTGTCACATGATAAATAAGCATACCAAAGGATTAGATTAAGGTTTTAGGAATCTTATTAATTAAAGCAAGCATACTCAAGCATTAAGCTAGGTCAGGGGCCTTACACATACATACTACACAAAATTGGTACTATTGATGGTTACCATGTAGAGGCAATCAATTTCAAAAGTATATGAAACAAGCAAAATGAATATATTATGTGCATTGTCACAAATCATGTACTCACAATTGTAGTCTAGGGCGTGTTGGTAACTTTGATTGTGATCAATTATACTCCCTGATATTTCTTTTATTAATGAATATGCTACCATTGTTCTACTATAAACGGTCACTAAGGTACCCAGTCCAGAGGCGATGACCATGGACCTTGAATAGTAGTGTTGGAGTCGTACCCTATGGAAATGACTGAGTGCAACATGGAGGAGTAATAAAGTTGTATGGAGATGCCTCCATCCAAGCTATCATTCAAAAGCTCATATCTATCGTTGTGGTGGCATTGCTTGCTTAAATGACTTGGTGAATCTGTCAAATGACTTGGTGAATTTGTGTCATAACCAATCAGTGTACAACTAGAGTGCAAGGTACTGCACCAGTGTGTACTGTGGAGTATGGAGATGAGACTGATTGGGAGTGGACAGTTGGTTGATAGTTTGAGGTAAGAGGTACATAGGGAATAGTGTGGGAGGGGAGGGGGAGATAAGTCAATTGTAGGTTGGCCATGAGTGCGGGAGAGATTGCAATCATACACTTGATAGGGGTGGGTGTTGGTTTATGGAGGAACAAGTCTAAAAAATTGCATTCCAAAGGCTCTATTTTAAATAATTCATATTATGATCATTGTGACTATGCATTGAGAGGGAAAACTATATTACATTTAGTAACTTATGATGAACCATTTTTTATTAACATATATCTCTCATAAGTCCCAATTATCATCTAAGGTTATGTTTTTTCATTTACTATGAACTATAGTTGTGGTTTCTTAAATACTTCTGATCAAATTTTTGGAATATTAACATGCATCTTTCCTTTCTTTACTACTAAAAATATATGTGTAGTACATTTCTCCCTTATTTTAAGTATTAAATTGCATTAACCTCATCTCTTTCATTCCTTTGATGCTAACATCCTATCTCAATTTCATTTCATTTTGAAGTTGTTTAGTTTATATTATAATACATTGACCACAACTAGAAATTTTTTATTTTTTAGTTTTGAATACAATCAAAGTATTTGTCTTATTTGTTGATCAACTAAATATCACCTTCATTTTAAAATTACAACTATAAATTTTGTGTCTTATATATTGCATGATAAATAGTTTTGTCTAACATTAATATTTGATGAAGATTTAAGGCATCATCACCAATATCTGTCTCTTTTCATTCACGTATTGAGTTTCACACAGTTGTTATTTTTAGTACTCCTCTACTTACAAAAAATTCAATTTCACATCAAGTTAATTTGATATCAACATAGAATAATTATAGTGACTTTTCTGTTATTGTAAGTCATTTTTAATGAGTAACAAAAAAATCTCATATCAAAGTAATAGAGAATGCAACATATCAATTTAATTTAAAGTGGTGCATTCAATTGTTGGCCTACCCATCAATAATTGGTCTTATTGTAAAGTAAATTCACCCTTTCAAATTGTTTAGCATTAATGCCATCTCATTAACCTCTCTTCTAACTCATAAAAATAATAATGACTCTTCTTCTAGTTTTCATCCAATCAATCTAAGTGAATTTTTCATTATTGAACCTTCCTTAGTATAGACAACAAAATAATCTAATAATTGATATCATTGATATGTCTCTCCTCTTAATTACAATAAATATTTTCTTGTGGTTACATCTTTCTGTTATTGTATTTCCTAGCATTTCATATAATTGTTAGGAAAAGGGAAAACTTAAAACCAACCTTCTTTTTATCCATATTGTGCCACTATATATAAAAAGAATGAGTTTCTTAGGTAATTATAACTATTCTATTTTAGCATTTTTTTAAATTATTGGCCAGTAGGAATGCAACATTTTCAAA
The DNA here is from genome assembly GCA_963693085.1 of Alisma plantago-aquatica. Lineage (NCBI taxonomy): Eukaryota > Viridiplantae > Streptophyta > Magnoliopsida > Alismatales > Alismataceae > Alisma > Alisma plantago-aquatica. Next base: position 1,050,125,233 of record OY856409.1, on the reverse strand, counting down.
ATATTGGCATCTTCCCATTAACTCTATCTCCCACATGTTTTTCTTCACTTTCTAATTGTTAATCTCTTTCTTATGAGAAACACTATATTATTTGTTTCTCAATTCTCTCTCTTTGAAGAACACCCTCTCATAGAATTCCAAAAGTGATTTCCTTTTCAATTAGTACACGCCAATCACATCACACTAACTTCACTCTCTATATTTGTTTCCCTCTTCCTCTTTAAAATCACCTTGCATCTTTTTCTCTTTTTCCTAGCCAATCATAATCCAATAATATTGCAATGAGTGACCTCCCCTCTAATAAATTTTCTCATTGTTATATAAATATATTAACTCTCTCTTTTTAACCTACAACCCACTAATAAAATAGTTATAGTATTCCTCTCTCTCATCATTTATTAAATCTGAATGGCTCTTTGCTTTTGAGACATTCCAAATAACACATCCCTTAAATTTTTGTATCACTTTATATTTTTGTAGTTATCTATCCATTACAATAATTGTGATCTATTCTTTACGTTTGTGATAATGTATTTTATAAAAAAGGTATTTATAATACCATAAAAAGAGTCAATATACTTGCTCAACTACATTTATATCATAACCAACAACATGGAATATCCTCCCTCTCTCCCACTCTCTAAGTAACATGTTGACCAATGCCAAAGGGAATTCCACTCTCTCTGCTATCTTTTTCCTCCTACAATTATTTTTTTCCTATAAAATGGTTTGTATCATACATTTAAGACATTTGGGTTCTATCTAATTGACATCCAAATATACGGCTAAAGGAATTTTGTATCTAAATACACATTAACTTTATGTACCGCTATATATTTGACATAAAGGATCATGTACCTAAGTGCATGTAGCATATATGTACCTAACATGATTGAGAATTAATGCAATACCCTACAACAACATCTATTTCATGTAGTTGTAGATGCATGTACATAAAAATCATGACAATCAACATTCACATATCATTAGTTGAGAGAATAACTATATTATCTAATCAACAACAAGTTACAAACATTGTTGATATGTTAGGATGATATTTGCCTATTTCTCATGTGGTATACATGAGATATGATTTTTCTTAACATATCTAATATGAAAATTTGTATTCGGTATGTATGGTTGGATTTAGTTAACAAGGTTCTATATTTTCTACAATAATGACTAGTGCACTGTTTATACATCCATAGTGCTATATGTATATATTATATATAGATAAAAAATATATGAATGCCTACATACATACATACATACATAATACATATGTTCATGCCGACAAGGAGGGGATCAAGTGGTCAAGCATGGTGTCTCCTAACAAAGGGACCCGGGTTTGAATCCCAGTTGTCGCCTTGATTTACCATCCTCCCGGGTGTTCAGCCTCTGCCACGGTCATGGGAGAGGGGGAGAGAATATCTCTCTTAATCCCATATATATATATACATATATATATATATATATATATATATATATATATCGGAATTAGGTAATTTTATTCCGAAACCCTCCAGTAAATAGCCTTTGGGAAAAAATTACAATGTAGTCCTTACCACTATATTACACATCTTTAGAACAAAGAAACTTGTTTCTATCTATCTATACATTTGATGCTATTGTATAGAACCTTGCTGATCTTGCTTGCTAGACTTTCCACGTCCTTCTTCTTCGCCATATGCTTCCTGTTGTTCCTCTCCTTCCAGATATGGAAATAGAAGGCCGATAGGAACAACTTCTCTATCCATTCTTTAGTGACTATCATCCTCTCCATAGTACTTAGTTGCTTCACCTTGAGCTTTCTCTGCTTCTTCAACATCTTCCAGACCTCTTCAGTGTATTTACATGATTCAAAGATGTGCTCCTTCATTTCCTTCTCCTCCTCACATAGCAAGCAGGTAACATCTACGCCTGGGTACCACCTTGCAGCCTTGTCTAAGGTAGCAAGTGAACTATGTACTGCCCTATAAACGCACATGTCCCACTTTGGAATTCCGTGATCAAACCAAATAAATCTCGATATATGTTGGTTGTCCTTCAATCGAACGAGCTCCCATAGTCTGTCCTGTTTCTCCTTCAAGGTCCTGTTCCTCCTTTCGTCATCTATGTTCTTGATATCCTGCCGTATCTCTGTCATCCTGTTAATTACCCTCGAGTAACCCTCTCTGGTCCTTGGTTTGAAGTCCAAACCTTTTGGATATCGAGTCCTCATCCATTTCGCCCACAAAGAATCATCCATCAGGTATTTGAAAACACGCCTAGCTGTACCCTAGTCTGCTATGAATCTCGAGGATTTCAGTCCTACTCCTCCTTCTTCCTTCGATCTTGCTAGCCTGATGTACTTCATTGGGTGGACTTTGTTAGCCCAGACAAAGTTCGAGATTGTGTTTTCCATTCTGTCTAAGACCGCTCCCGGTATTTCGCCCTGCTGAACCCAGAAGATCAGCAAGCCTTCAATCGCAGCTTTTGTTAGGGTAATCCTTCCTGCCATGGAATTTCTCGCTATGGGTCACCTGCTTATCAGCTCATCTAGCTTGTCTGAGCACTCCGCAAAGTCCGCAACTTTCAGGTTGCCTCCTGCCAATGGGAATCCAAGGTATTTAGTGGGTAAATTGCTGACAGTGATGCCCATTGCCTCATCTATTTCTGCTGCGTTCGTGTCACAGTTCTTGGATAGGAAGAGATGAGTCTTCTGTAGATTTGTCTTCAATCTAGTGTCCTCCCTGAACTTTCCCAATAGCTCCTTCAGCTGGATCATATAAGCTTTCTTTGCTTGCAGAAATACCAGGACATCGTCAGTGAATATGAGATGACTTAGAACTTTTGTACCGTGCACTGTGTAAGTTGCTATCTTCTTCAATATTTCCTCTCTTTCCATTAACCTGGTGAAGTACTCCATTAAAATGGTGAATAGCAATGGTGAGAGGGGATCTCCCTGTCTCAGTCCATTACCCCCTTTAAAGATACCACGCGGGGAACCATTTACCATGATCGAAAAGCTTGTCGTGGTGACACACTGCTTCATCAGATTGATCCATCTTTCCTGGAACCCTATTTCAGACCCATATATATATATATATATATATATATATATATATATATATATATATATATAAATATATATATGTATGTATGTATGCATGTATGTATATTAATATATGGGCGTTCATTCGTTGCCAGCGCGGGTAGCCTGGATTTTCGCTACCCGGCAGCCAAAAAAGTAACTCTCCTGGCCAAAAAAGTAACTCTGCTGTCAAAAAAGTAACTATGGTGAACAGAAAGTAACTACATGAATAAAAGAGTAACTCTGTATGAAATATACAGCAGATATATATAAGGACGGGTTTTTTGATTTTGGAGGGGAAAATGATATTATCTTTGGCTAAAATTTTTTGGAGAGCTAGACAAAATAGTCATCTACAATTGCGAAATTTTTTTTTGAAAAAAAGTGCTCGGAAGGGTGGGTGGGTAGCTACCCGCGCGGACAATAAAGATGGGCCATATATATATATATATATATATATATATATATATATATATATATATATATATATATATATATATATATATATATATGTGTGTGTGTGTGTGTGTGTGTGTGTGTGTGTGTGTGTGTGTGTGTGTTCCACAATCCAAAATGTGCTCGTCTCCTAGGGTTGTTTTGGATGATCATCCAGGTGATCACCGAAATAGCCAACGGGCATGAGACCCACATCTCCGGCCACCCCACACGGTGGTGTCCAGCCCTACACCACCTCTGTAGCCCAGTCCACTACTAAAATACCCACCAGCACCGACGACATGGAAGGATCTGTGAATGGAGAGAACCCTAGCAATGGTTTGGGAGGAACTAGAACTGACAAGGAAACGACCATGAAGGCCTAGAATCAGGTGTTGAAACAACCAACATCGCATAAATAGGGTGAACCTTCATTACTTAAAGCTAAAGTATAGGAGGGTGAGATACATGTCAAACTCGATGAGGAGGAGTTTGATTGGATGCAGATAATATGGGAACATTCCATGTTGGTGTATGTACTAGGTAAAAATCCATTCTACTTGCACCTACTGGTGTGGATGCATAGAACCTGGAGGTCGAAGGGTGCCATGGAATTACCTTCGCATGAGAATAAAATCATCTGAGTTCATTTCTCAAGCGTGACTGATAAGGTGACGGAGCTGGACCTCGGACCGTGTTGGTTTGATTTGCAAATCATCATGGTGAAGGACTACAAATATGGTGATGAGATGAAGAAGTACCTATTCTCCTAGATCTCGACGTCGATCACTCTACAATCATTGGGATGCCCGTGGACTAGGAAGGTAGCAGACACAATCACGACCGACGTTGGAATGGTGTTGCACGTGGACGATTGATCACTTGAGGGGGGGTGTCGTGAGGTTCTAGTGGAACTAGATGCAGAGGGCTAAACTCCGGTGATAGTGTGGCTTTATGTCAATGGCCATGACGCCATTCTAGTGCAATTCAAGTATGACCATGTACCTATGAAATGTAGCAAGTGTCGATCTTTTGGACATGGTGAGGAGCAATGCAAGGTAGAGATAAAAGAGCAAGGAGCTACGTGGGCACCTCCATTAGGGGTAGAGAAGATCTGGAGAGAGAAGAAAGTCTCATCAACTGATTGACATGGTCACAACAAGAAGAAGAAGACCCCTTCGGTAGAGCAACATGCAAACAAGGGAAGCACATAGGTGGAGGAGACTTGTGAGAACAAATCACCTAGTCTTAGAAGGGAGATGCAACACAAGTTATTTGTGGGAATATAACTCCTGGTGACACAACTATGAGAAGAAACAATGAACATAAAGGGGTTAATTTGTATCCTCTACAAGGAGAAAGAGCATTAGAAGACGGGTATCCCAAAAAGTCTAGGAGTGGACACTATCCTCAACACAACGAACAACATTGAAGCCATGTTTGACCTAGATAAAGAGGAGGAAGGGGTATCTAGGAAAGAAAGGTAGGAGGAAAGGAGGAAGAACAACAAGAAGTACCCATCAAGATGAAAAAGATCCCAAAAACATGTTGATATGTCCATGCTCCTATGGAATATTATAGGGGGTGTGATAGAATCAAGAAAAATATATTCAGAGTTGAATTGTTTCTAGTGGACCCTCACTAGTCGCACTAGTTGAAACTAAAATAAAGGTGTAGAACAAAAATAGTATTTGATACTTGTTTCCACAAGGCTTGGGATCACATGTCCACTTTGGATTATTCTGAATTAGAAAGAGTATGTGTGGCATGGAATCCGAAATCATGCTAGGTGTTAGTGTAGCAGATGTCAGATCAACATATCAGTTGACTGCACAAGCATAGGGGGTTTTCATATGTGTGTGGCAATTTTCTATTCCCATAATATGCAATACGGAGACATAGACTATGATATGATATGGTTACTCTCTCCAGACATATCACTATTCCTTCGGTGGGTAATTGGGGACTTCAATGTTGTTCGACAACATGTAGAGAAGAGAGGAGGAAGACCAGCTTTGAATGTGGTGATTGATGCTTTCAACCATACCATGGACAAAGATGGATTGTTTAAGTTGTGATCGGAGGAGACATCTTCACATGGAATCATGAGAGGAAACCCCAGGATAGGATAGAAAACAAGTTGGAAAAGGCAGTGGTGAATGATTAATGGTTGAAACTATTTCCTAATGTGCATGTGAAAGTAAGAGGATCTAAATTGAGTAGCCATGTCCGTATTATGATGTGGATCACATAAAAGAAACAAAAAGGGAAACCTTCAGGTCTTTTAACTACTGGATTGATTGGAAAGGTCTCAATTATGTCATTAAGGAGAGTTAGAAGATGTGAGTGATGGGGAACCCGATGTGCATCTTTACAATGAAGTTGGAAAACACCAAGGATACAATAAAGATATGGGCTAAAACTGAAGTGAATATCCCAAATTTTGTAATGGAAACTAAAAAAGAATGTAAGGAGGCTAGAGATAAGTTGATATCATACCCACTCAATGTAGAGATGATAAACAAGGACGGAGAGATAAATGAGATGCTAGATGATCTGAAGAAAGAAGAGGAAAAATTATACTAACATAGAAGTAGGGAGAAGTGGATGGAGGATGGTGACAAGAATATCAAACTTTATCACACAACTGTGAAAAGAATAGAAGTAGAAAATATCATTTCTAAGCTAGTTGATGCAAAGGGAAGAGTGGTCAACAAGCAAGAGGATCTGGAGGAGCAAGCCATAAATTTTTTATACTTCACTATACAATAAAAATTTCATGTTGATCCAGAAGAGGAAGAGATTGAATGGAAGTTCAAACTTACGGGCACACACAATAACATTTTTAGGAGGAAAAGAAGGAGGTCAAAGAAGTGGTTGGAGCATTGTAGCAATAAATCACCAAGGTCAGATGATTTCAATGCTTTCTTCTATAAGAAAACATGGGATATCATTAAGGAGGAATTAGTTGCATGTGTTAGCTACTTCTTGGAAGGAGGTAAAATGGTAAGAAAACCCAATTACTCTTTTTGGGTGCTTATTCCCAAGAAGAAAGTGACAACTTCCCTTGTTGATTTCAAACCTATTTTGTGTTTCTTGATACAATATAAAATCATTGCAAAGATTTTGGCGCCCAAGATAAATTTATTACTCCCCGGTCTCATTTCTGAAAACCAAGGATAATTTTTGACAGGGAGGAGCATTAGTGATTGTGTTTTGTTGGCAGGAGAATTCTTATTGTATTATAATGTCATGAGAGGAAGTAAGAAAGCTTGTCTAAAGTAGGATGTATCTAAAGCATATTATAGTGTCAGATGGGACACACTATGGTGGATATTGCAGCAAATGAGATTCAGTGATCAGTGGATTGGCTGGATAAAATAGTGTGTTGGAACTGCAAGCTTTTCTATTTTGGTCAATGACACTTTTGCATGGATGTTTATAGGAGGCAATGGGTTGTGCTAAGGGGACCCATTATCTCTTCTTCTCCTTATATTTGTCATGGAATACTTCACACAAAAGATTCACTTGGTGGAAATAAGGAAGGAGATCAAGCCTTACACTATACAAATGACGTGTTTGTCTTTGTAGAATCCAAACCCCATACATTAGGAAGTTTGCAAGTTCTTCTCGAGGGGTTGAGAAACAAACTAGGTTGTGTGTGAATGTAGAAAGACACATATTTTCTTGTCCAAAAATGAATACCATGTCAACGACATGCTAAAGGAAGCAATACGAGTGGAAATGGGCAAGTTTCCTACAAAATATCTTGGGTTGCCCCTGGATGAAGGTATTTCACAGGTCAAAAACTTTTTTGATTGCATTGATAGAATAGAGGAAATGATCAATAAGTGGCCAACACAAAAGCCATCTATGGTGGGAATAACAACTCTAACAAAGAAAGTTATCGAGGGACTTCTTATCTTCTGGGTGCAACAGGGTGAGATCCCCAACTGTATTTTTGATGGGATGGAGATGAAGATGGAAAATTTCTTATGGGCAAGTGAGTATCAACCGATGATGTATGCACCACTGTCACTCCCAAAAGATGAATATGGACTGAAAATACCTAGGAATATTTCCAAGTGGGGAACTTGGAGAAGGATAATAACAAGAAGGTACCTCAACTTGAGCTAGATAGACGAGGGAGAGATATCTACAAGGCATGGACCTAAATCCAAAAACTAGGGAGGGATACTCACACAAAATAAATGTAATGACAGAGCTATGCTAGCTAGTAATGCACCTTTTTTATCCTTATGAAGTAGGGGAATGGAGGCTCAAAGACACAAAGATTAACCTATGGGAGGTGACAAGAACAAGGGTTGTAATAGATAAGACTATGGAGCAGGTATGGACTGGTGTACATGTACCAAAATGGATTATCTGTATCTATAAAAGTTTTCATGGTGCACTTGCTACTCTTGGCATGATACATAGGTGGAATCAAGTGTTGGGTTTTAAGGGAGGCAGAGAAGGCAGCGGAAACAAAAAATTTTCTCCCCCAAACCCGGAACAAGGAAACGTGTCAATGTCTATATAATAGGAAAGGATGGTTTGTGTAATCATACCTTGTCCCAAGGATTGCTCGGCGACAATACCTCGCGCCTTGCGACAATAACTCGCGCCTTACATGGTCTTCACTTCCAGTCTTGGACGGTGTCTGTGCAGCTCCTGGTCGCACCGGGACTGACGACTCCTCCTCTCACCGGGATTGTCGGGGTTGACAGTTGTCCTCCTGAGTGGCAGAAACCTCCCGCCTCTGATGTTGGAGAACAACTTTCAATCCTACAATCCGTGAATGGTGTTACAGTAATTGTATAATTCCTTTGTTACTGATATCCCGAATGAACTCGAGGCATAGAACAGTCATCCTGTCAACGTTCATTCAGTTTCTTGATCTCAGAGTAGATTGAACGAGATATGTATGACATCAATATCACATACTGATTCACACATGCGTGCACACGCCTATTTCAATCCTACTCATCAAGTGGCCTTGGATATCAAACTCCCTCAGGAGGGACAAATCCCATATCTATCACTCACCCCTCAAAAGCCCCATGTGTCAAAGCCACCCAATCATCACCTTTATAACAACCCATGTTTCAGGACTGCGTTTGATGATGTCAAAGTGTGCCCAACGACATGCGTTGAGTGTAGTGATTTCAGGTCAAAGAATCACACTCACCACCATCACTGTGAGTACTGACTATGACTACCATGTCATGGTTCCATGTGTCAAACTCAGGGTGGCTCTGTCTGGTACCTTATTCTCTAACAAGTACCTATGTGTTTGGTTTGATATCTCTATATCATGACTAATGAGATTCTATCATCAACCAACACCACAATCTAGTCTTGTGTGTCATTGCTGTCTATCTACCTTCCACAATGACATCTGACTAGGGACATAACAAGAATGTACAAACTCTTAGCATCTGTATGATCTCATCGTTCAGGTCCTGAACCTGAAGGCATACGTCATTGAGTACTGTCATTCTCTAGACATTCAATCTGTTCTGTCACTATCTCATATGATTGAACCAGAAAGAATTGGAAGCTTGCCTTTAATGTTTATCAAATCAATCTTAATGTATCCCACCAATCATCCCATGATTGGCTCTCAGGGCATACATACCAACAGACTCCCACTTGCACTGCGAGCCAATCACCCTTGAATCATATTCATAGTGATCTTCAAACATGTCCCACATGTTACTGTGCTCTTGTGCCAACATAGTGAGTTATGGCAACACCTTGCCAAAGTCGGTATTAACTGCATGTCTCACATCTCTTCGCTGTACGTCACACGTATGAGATGGAGTTGCCGTTATATGCGATCTAGTATTCCTTTGCTAACCTTTAGCCACATTGCATGATCAAGGATTCCATACTTGTCATCAATGAGTGGAATATCTATAAGTTCATCTCGTGAACTTCCAGATTCATATAGTATCCATTGCTGTTCTCTAACACATAGATACTCGGCATTTCCTTTTAAATGGTTTTATTGGAACACTTCCAATTATCAACAAACTTTCACTTTTATATATCTTATATATATTTTGCGATTAATTTTTTGTCCTTTCAGAAGTTCGCATCAATGTAACTCTTTACATTGAACTCTTCCTTATCTCCATAGAACTAGTACTTCACAAGTACTTATCAAGTTCTCATGGTATTCCAGTAACCCTTACTGGAAGCAGACAGACATCCACTCGACATGTCCCACATACGAGTTATTAGGATGAGCACATCATATTGCCATGTCATACATACAAGATGATGAATTTTGTTCTTGCCATGCAAGATAATGGGATGATTACATACATGATAGATCCATATCTATTCTTAGTTTTCCCATTCTTCACAAGAATTGGACACTTGGCCTTGGGATACTAACTTCATGTAACATGAAAAGTTTTCTCCCACTGAATCTGTGCATACTGAACTCTTTAGTACAGATTGCCAATGTATGCTTTCTCTTTTTCAGGTTAAGAGGTTTTCGAGAACTATCTCTATAGACCTCTATTCCTATCACATAGGAAACATCTCTATCTTCCCTAAAGATAATTTCCACTTTTGGATTTCCATTCTAGAACATTTCCATTTCACATCAACATGTGGAATGTGAACACGCTCCCACTAAATCACAGATCCCTTCTTTATCTTTGACATATCAGTCAAACCCTTTGACCATATCATCAAAGTAAGGATCCAATTCTGAGTTGCTTGTACTCAATCAATCACATTGATTAGTCCATTGTAACTTATAGACTTCATTTGCATTAGTGGATTCATAAACCTTATAGGTTGTGTCACACACACATCCTTGTTTTATTCCTCATAGGAATGCGGTTTTAGTATCCATATGCTAAATGTCTTAGTCATTAATTTGCAATCAACAAGCATCATCCTTATCAAAATGTCATCCATGTGTCTTAATACTTAAGACTCATTTGCACTTATGGATTTCATCCAATGGGTGCTACCATCAAGGTCATACCTTATGGTTCACATGGATGTCATTTAGGATGTAATGGCCATAAACCATAACTCAAAATTCGGTTCCTCATATTTATCTAGATAGTTGACTCATCACATGAACAACTCATCACATAGATAATTGAGGTGTATCTGTCAAGGATATAAGAACTCACAACTCCTTGTGATTCTTAATGTCCTTTATTAGTGAAGTGTATTCTTTATTTAAGAAGAATTCAGTTATTTGATAATCATTCTCTAACTCCTTAGAGTATGATTCCTTCTTGATTTAGACATCACCATTCCTTAATCATGAGTTCACTATGATACACTATCATAATCACTCATAAGGATCTCAAACACTTGGTCCAAGTATTTCATTCATTGATCTCAGCAAGAATTAACACTTTACCAAATTTGCACTTCATCTATGATAATCTTGAACACTTCAAGATATTCATATTGGTATTTCTCTAAACACCATTTGAAGTATTAGCATTTGTTCCAATAGGTATGTAAATACATCACATGTATTATACCTAATAGGATAATCATTCTCCCACTACTTTTAGTGAAGATTGATTAATCATGTCCAAGATATTCATGTCTCTTACTAGTTCTCTAACCAAAAGAGTCTAGATTTATCCATCACATGGAAAATAGAAATGAATTTCTCATGATTGATGCTAATTTGATTGTTTGAGTTATCTATAACTTTTAGGTATCATTTTATCTTATGCATATCAAATACCACAAGATAAACAAGGCATTGCCACAAAGATCATATCTTTAAGATTGAAACATCAACTTTATTAATTGCCATCATTGTCATACAATATGCAATAATAAAGTATTTCTATCTATTGGCAATCTATGAAATAGAAGTTCTCAACTCTATTTCATGCCCTTTAGGCTGAAATAAACTGAAAGATACTCCTATCTATGGCAGCAACACTTGCTCCAATGATGGGTACTTCTTTCTTGGTCCTTTCACAAAGGCCATCACTTCTTTACAGATCTTGCATATCATATATGATAGATCCATATCTTGGTATCATATACCTTAGATAAAGAAGCGGTTCATTTCATGATACCTTAGGTGAAGATCTCCATCCCCTCCTTCATCTTCTTTTGTTCTTCCAGATATAGAGGGCTTTTCCCTCATATACTCTTTCCCCATGTACCTTGAGGCTGAAGACGGCTTGGATTGCTGGCTAGCATCATAACACTTCTTTGCTTTGCCCTTGTCCTTGCCCTTAAGAATTACCTTTTCTTTGATCACATCAAAGATTATGGTTTGTCTTTCTTCATCTTTGCCTCTACTATCCTCAACATGTCCAACAACTTTGTCAATGCTTGTCAAAGTTGTTCATGTTGTAGCTTACCATGAATTGTATGATTCTCACAACATTTGCAATATCATACCAATAGCCAACTCTTGACTCAGAGGGAATCCTTCTTAGTCAGGTTTTCCACATATACCCAATCACATTGAGTGTGTGAATACCTTACTGGATCTCCTTCTGTCATGACATACTAGGACGGTGTCTTGGAGACATCATATGTCTCATGTTGTCTCTGCAACTCATAGTTTAGAGAACACAACATCAAGCACTCCTCATCAATGTCTTCCTCGGTATGCTTCCATAAGCATACTTTCAGCCATTGATATGGTGGGATCGAGTTCATCTGGTTCTGGTACAACTAGGACTTAGAGCTTTCACTCTTTGATTGAGAACACTTCTCATCATCCTAACTAGTCGTGGAATTATTCCCATTTAATTTGTTGGTCTCAAAGACCGATCGCAAATAAAGTGATTATTGTAGATTAACCATTTAATTTAACAAAAGGAAATATATGCAATTTTAGTCCAAAACTCTTTTGACTTGTTTGATTGATTTGAAAAGTTGACGATAAAATTAGGCCTTTAATTAATTATCGCTCCCACTATTTTAGTTCAAATTGATAGCCCTCGCCATCAATTTGGAAGATTGCAGCATACAACCTTCTAGTGGGCAAGATCCTGAAATTCTCTAAGTCATGGACCAGCTAGGGCTGTCACCCACAACATAGATCTCTCAGGTAGGAAACTCTTGCCAATTGCATCATATGAAACTCTTGATAAGATTTCATATGCAACTCCTTGCCATGATCATCTCCATGCCTCAAGGTGCTAGATCCTATCTAGGTCACCTTGTTAAGTCTGACATAAAGCAAACACGATGAATATGCACCCTGCTAGGGCAGACCCACACATTCATCCTTCACGCTTCCACGAGATAGACGGTGCACCACGCTAGGGCGTGCCCACACTTGGTCGAACAAGCTTTTCATGTGTGTCGCATTTGGAAGGCATCTAAAACTTAATATTTAATGAGGGATTTGGTTTTTATATACATATACATATCCAATCACCACAATACATAGTACGTATCATATACATGCTATATCCCACAAAACCATGCAAAACGATAAAAGCGATGATTATGGCCATCCTAATGTGATTCCTCGAGCCAAGAGGAATCACAGTCATCTAGGTCTACATCACATGCAACCTGTACAAGATGAACTATGTGATTTGCCTTCAGAGTAGATCAACTCATCACATGATTGACTTGCTCATTCTGGCCCGGTCGTCTGGGTGCCACCAGCCGATCGGTTGGCTCCTCCAACCGATCGGTTCGCCCGGTCATCGTGCATCTCGTCATGGCCACCACTCACTCGTCTCGCTCCTCAAACTGGTCATCAACCGATCGGTTCACTCCTTGAACCGATCGTCTGGAACGTCAACCGATCGGTTCACGTCTTGAACTGATCATCTCAGTTGTCGTCTGGATGTCCTTCGTTCTTTAACATAACAGGAAATACAATCTATCCTAATTTTACATTTCTTAAGAGGGAAACCTCGAGTTACATTCGGGGGGAGCAAAGGTAGGAAAGAATCTCAAATTATTTTGAGTTACATTAGGAATAGGAGAGGGAAGATCGGTGCGCAGACCGAGATGCAAGCAACCACATACAACCATACACAAATAGGATTTATTGGCCATAACCACGCTATACATCCACCACAAAACTCGTTTAAGGGCGACGCGTATCGAGTGCATTAATAATACATATCATATATGTAATTGGGATTTGTGGATTTAGGATTGGACATGCATAACACCAATTTTATTCGCATCGTATGCAATAAATAAAGGCGACAAACCAAAATCGATCATATCGATATTCCTAAAATATAGAGCAGTTGACGTGGCTCTGATACCACTTTTGGGTTTTAAGGGAGGCAGAGAAGGCAGCGGAAACAAAAAAAATTTCTCCCCCAAACCCAGAACAAGGAAATGCGTCAACGTCTATATAATAGGAAAGGACGGTTTGTGTAATCATACCTTGTCCCGAGGCTTGCTCGGAGACAATACCTCACGCCTTGTGCGGTCTTCACTTCTGGTCTTGGACGGTCTCTGTGCAGCCCCTGGTCGCACTGGGACTGACGACTCCTCCTCTCACCGGGACTGTCGGGGTTGACAGTTGTCCTCCTGAGCGGCAAAAACCTCCCGCCTCTGAAGTAGTCCACACGGACCACCTGGAACTCCACACTCCTTGTCCCACAAGGAGTTGGAAGGACTCACACCCTCCTGTTTACGTACTAGTCACCAACACACTCTCCTGCTGCCAGTTGCAACTGCAGTTGTCTTTCCCTTACTACGCCTCCCTTTGCGGGTAGCACTTGCTCAGGCTCTCTCTCGGTTACCAAAACCAGAAAGAACGACAACTTGCAGAGCAACTGGTTGCACTGAGTTGTACTATGAGAAGCCCCCAATACCCCTATATATATAGGAGGGTCATGGGATAGGGTTCTCCATCCTGGGCAATATGGGACTAAAGCAGGAGTAGAAGGGTTCGAGATTTTCCACAAAAACAACCAACTCACAACCTGAACCGATCGTTTCACAAGTGAAATAGTCGGTTGGGGACCTGAACCGGTCGGTTGACACCTCAACCGATCGGTTGGGACCCATGAGCCGGTCGGTTCACTTCTGAACCGGTCGGTTTGTGGTCCTGACCAGTTCCCGATTGACTTTCCAACTTTTGTTTCTAATTGGTATCGAATACCAATCCTTGTTCCAATCAAATTGGGCAAGTGAAATGAAAGGAAAATTCTCACCAATCCTACTTTCCCAACTTGCCCGGTTGCAACAGTTGAACTGATAGTTTCAACACTTGAAGCAATCGTTCACCCTGTCCTTGAGCCGATCGACTCAACACTTGAGTCGACCGGTTCACCAAGATCAGCTGATCGATTCATCACATGAGCCGATCGGTTGGGAGTGCAGATTGTGCAGAATCAGTCAATTGTGATTTCAATCAATCCGATACTCTAATCAATCTGTCCAACACCTTGAACACTATGATTTTGAGCTATCAATCAATTGAGTGTTTAATTGAACTACTAAACTCCTTTAGTAATCAATCTAAACATTGTTTGTGGACAAAACTCCTCTTCCAGGTTAAAACCTATGTGTGTGACCCTGCAGGTCCATTTCACATTGGCAGTTAAAGTCCATAACACTTATGACTTCACAAGCAAAGAGCGGTGCCTAGTCACACATCAGTGTTACCCAAGTGAAAGTAGAAAGTTGGAGAACAACTTTCAATCCTAAAATCCATGAATGGTGTTATAGTGAATGTATAATTCCTTTGTCACTGATATCCCGAATGAACTCGAGGCATGGAACAGTCATCCTATCAACGTTCATTCAGTTTCTTGATCTCAGAGTAGATTGAACGAGATATGTATGACATCAATATCACATACTAATTCACACATGTGTGCACCTACCTATTTCAATCCTACTCATCAAGTGGCCTTGGATATCAAACTCCCTCAGGAGGGACAAATCCCATATCTATCACTCACCCCTCAAAAGCCCCATGTGTCAAAGCCACCCAATCATCACCTTTATAACAACCCATGTTTCAGGACTGCGTTTGATGATGTCATAGTGTGTCGAACGACATGTGTTGAGTGTAGTGATTTCAGGTCAAAGAATCACACTCACCACCATCACTGTGAGTACTGACTGTGACTACCATGTCATGGTTCCATGTGTCAAACTCACGGTGGGTCTGTCCGGTACCTTGTTCTCTAAAAAGTACCTATGTGTTTGGTTTGATATCTCTATGTCATGACTAATGAGATTCTGTCATCAACCAACACCACAATCTAGTCTTGTGTGTCATTGCTGTCTATCTACCTTCCACAATGACATCCGACTAGGGACATAACAAAAATGTACAAACTCTTAGCATATGTATGATCTCATCGTTCAGGTCCTGAACCGGAAGGCATACGTGATTGAGTACTGTCATTCTCTAGACATTCAATCTGTTCTATCACTATCTCATATGACTGAACCAGAAAGAATTGGAAGCTTGCCTTTAATGTTTATCAAATCAATCTTAATGTATCCCACCAATCATCCCATGATTGGCTCTCAGGGCATACATACCAACAAACTCCCACTTGCACTGCGAGCCAATCACCCTTGAATCATATTCATAGTGATCTTCAAACATGTCCCACATGTTACTGTGCTCTTGTGCCAACATAGTGAGTTATGGCAACACCTTGCCAAAGTCGGTATTAACTGCATGTCTGACATCTCTTCGATGTATGTCACACGTATGAGATGGAGTTGATGTAATATGCGATCTAGTATTCCTTTGTTAACCTTTAGCCACATTGCATGATCAAGGATTCCATACTTGTCATCAATGAGCGGAATATCTCTAAGTTCATCTCATGAACTTCCAGATGCATATAGTATCAATTGTTGTTCTCTAACACATAGATACTCGGCATTTCCTTTTAAATGGTTTTATTGGAACACTTCCAATTATCAAAAAACTTTCACTTTTATATGTCTTATATATATTTTGCGATTAATTTTTTGTCCTTTCAGAAGTTTGCATCAATGTAACTCTTTACATTGAACTCTTCCTTATCTCCATAGAACTAGTACTTCACAAGTACTTATCAAGTTCTCATGGTATTCCAGTAACCCTTACTGGAAGTAGACAAACATCCACTCGACATGTCCCACATACGAGTTATTAGGATGAGCACATCATATTGCCATGTCATACATACAAGATGATGAATTGTGTTCTTGCCATGCAAGATAATGGGATGATTACACACATGATAGATCCATATCTATTCTTAGTGTTCCCATTCTTCACAAGAATTGGACACTTGTCCTTGGGATACTAACTTCATGTAACATGAAAAGTTTTCTCCCACTGAATCTGTGCATACTGAACTCTTCAGTACAGATTGACAATGTATGCTTTCTCTTTTTCATGTCAATAGGTTTTCGAGAACGGTCTCTATAGATCTCTATTCCTATCATATAGGAAACATCTCTATCTTCCTTAAAGATAATTTCCACTTTTGGATTTCCATTCTAGAACATTTCCATTTCACATCAACATGTAGAATGTGAACACGCTCCCACTAAATCACAGATCTCTTCTTTATCTTTGACATATCAGTCAAACCCTTTGACCATATCATCAAAGTAAGGATCCAATTCTGAGTTGCTTGTACTCAATCAATCACATTGATTAGTCCATTGTAACTTATAGACTTCATTTGCATTAGTGGATTCATAAACCTTATAGGTTGTGTCACACACACATCCTTGTTTTATTCCTCATAGGAATGCGATTTTAGTATCCATATGCTAAATGTCTTAGTCATTAAGTTGCAATCAACAAGCATCATCCTTATCAAAATTTCATCCATGTGTCTTAATACTTAAGACTCATTTTCACTTATGAATTTCATCCAATGGGTGCTACCATCAAGGTCATACCTTATGGTTCACATGGATGTCATTTAGGATGTAATGGTCATAAACCATAACTCAAAATTCGGTTCCTCATATTTATCCAGATAGTTGACTCATCACATGAACAACTCATCACATAGATAATTGAGGTGTATCTGTCAAGGATATAAGAACTCACAACTCCTTGTGATTCTTAATGTCCTTTATTAGTGAAGCGTATTCTTTATTTAAAAAGAATTCAGTTATTTGATAATCATTCTCTAACTCCTTAGAGTATGATTCCTTCTTGATTTAGACATCACCATGCCTTAATCATGAGTTCACTATGATACACTATCATAATCACTCATAAGGATCTCAAACACTTGGTCCAAGTATTTCATTCATTGATCTCATCAAGAATTAACACTTTACCAAATTTGCACTTCATCTATGATAATCTTGAACACTTCAAGATATTCATATTGGTATTTCTCTAAACACCATTTGAAGTATTAGCATTTGTTCCAATAGGTATGTAAATACATCACATGTATTATACCTAATAGGATAATCATTCTCCCACTACTTTTAGTGAAGATTGATTAATCATGTCCAAGATATTCATGTCTCTTACTGGTTCTCTAACCAAAAGAGTCTAGATTTATCCATCACATGGAAACTAGAAATGAATTTCTCATGATTGATGCTAATTTGATTGTTTGAGTTATCTATAACTTTTAGGTATCATTTTATCTTATGCATATCAAATACCACAAGATAAACAAGGCATTGCCACAAAGATCATATCTTTAAGATTGAAATATCAACTTTATTAATTACCATCATTGTCATACAATATGCAATAATAAAGTGTTTCTATCTATTGGCAATCTCTGAAATAGCAGTTCTCAACTCTATTTCATGCCCTTTAGGCTGAAATAAACTGAAAGATACTCCTATCTATGGCAGAAACACTTGCTCCAATGATGGGTACTTCTTTCTTGGTCCTTTCACAAAGGCCATCACTTCTTTACGGATCTTGCATATCATATATGATAGATCCATATCTTGGTATCATATACCTCAGATAAAGAAGCGGTTCATTTCATGATACCTTAGGTGGAGATCTCCATCCCCTCCTTCATCTTCTTTTGTTCTTCCAGATATAGAGGGCAATTCCTTCATATACTCTTTCCCCATGTGCCTTGAAGATGAAGACAGCTTGGATTGCTGGCTAGCATCAAAACACTTCTTTGATTTGCCCTTGTCCTTGCCCTTAAGAATTACCTTTTCTTTAATCACATCAAAGATTATGGTTTGTCTTTCTTCATCTTTGCCTCTACTGTCCTCAACATGTCCAACAACTCTGTCAACGATTGTCAAAGTTGTTCATGTTGTAGCTTACCATGAATTGTATGATTCTCACAACATTTGCAGTATCATACCAATAGCCAACTCTTAGCTCAGAGGGAATCCTTCTTGGCCAGGTTTTCCACATATACCCAATCACATTGAGTGTGTGAATACCTTATTGGATCTCCTTTTATCATGACATACTAGGACAGTGTCTTGGAGACATCATATGTCTCATGTTGTCTCTGCAACTCATAGTTCAGAGAACACAACATCAAGCACTCCTCATCAATGTCTTCCTCGGTATGCTTCCATAAGCATACTTTTATCCATTGATATGGTGGGATCGAGTTCATCTGGTTCTGGTATAACTAGGACTTAGAGCTTTTGCTCTTTTATTGAGAACACTTCTCATCATCCTAACCAGTCGTGGAATTATTCCCATTTAATTTGTTGGTCTCAAATACCGATCGCAAATAAAGTGATTATTGTTGATTAACCGTTTATTTTAACAAAAGGAAATATATGCAATTTTAGCCCAAAACTCTTTTGATTTGTTTGATTGATTTGAAAAGTTGAGGATAAAATTAGGCCTTTAATTAATTATCGCTCCCACTATTTTAGTTCAAATTGATAGCCCTCACCATCAATTTGGAAGATTGCAGCGTACAACCTTCTAGTGGGCAAGATCGTGAAATCCTCTAAGTCATGGACCAGCTAGGGTTGTCACCCACAACATAGATCTCTCAGGTAGGAAACTCTTGCCAATTGCATCATATGCAACTCTTGATAAGATTTCATATGCAACTCCTTGCCATGATCATCTCCATGCCTCAAGGTGCTAGATCCTATCTCGGTCACCTTGTTAAGTCCGACCCAAACCAAACACGATGAATATGCACCCTGCTAGGGCAGACCCACACATTCCTCCTTCACGCTTCCACGAGATAGACAGTGCACCACGCGAGTGCGTGCCCACACTTGGTCGATCAAGCTTTTCACATGTGTCGCATTTGGAAGGCATCTAAAACTTAATATTTAATGAGGGATTTGGTTTTTATATACATATACATATCCAATCACCACAATACATAGTATGTATCATATACATGCTATATCCCACAAAACCATGTAAAATGATAAAAGCGATGATTATGGCCATCCTAATGTGATTCCTCGAGCCAAGAGGAATCACGGTCATCTAGGTCTACATCACATGCAACCTGTACAAGATGAACTCTGTGATTTGCCTTCGGAGTAGATCAACTCATCACATGATTGACTTGCTCGTTCTGGCCCGGTCATCTGGGTGCCACCAGCCGATCGGTTGGCTCCTCCAACCGATTGGTTCGCCCGGTCATTGTGCATCTTGTCATGGCCGCCACTCACTCGTCTCGCTCCTCAAACCGGTCATCAACCGATCGGTTCACTCCTTGAACCAATCGTCTGGAACGTCAACCGATCGATTCACGTCTTGAACCGATCATCTCAGTTGTCGTCTGGATGTCCTTCGTTCTTTGACATAACAGGAAATAAAATCTATCCTAATTTTACATTGCTTAAGAGGGAAACCCCGAGTTACATTCGGGGGGAGCAAAGGTAGGAAAGAATCTCAAATTATTTTGAGTTACATTAGGAATAGGAGAGGGAAGATCGGTGCGCAGACCGAGATGCAAGCAACCACATACAACCATACACAGATATGATTTATTGGTCATAACCACACTATACATCCACCACAAAACTCGTTTAAGGGCGACTCGTATCGAGTGCATTAATAATACATATCATATATGTAATTGGGATTTGTGGATTTAGGATTGGACATGCATAAAGCCAATTTTATTCGCATCGTATGCAATAAATAAAGGCGACAAACCAAAATCGATCATATCGATATTCCTAAAATATAGAGCAGTTGACGTGGCTCTGATACCACTGTTGGGTTTTAAGGGAGGCAGAGAAGGCAGCGGAAACAAAAAATTTTCTCCCCCAAACCCGGAACAAGGAAACGCATCAACGTCTATATAATAGGAAAGGATGGTTTGTGTAATCATACCTTGTCCCGAGGCTTGCTCGGCGACAATACCTCGCGCCTTGCGCGGTCTTCACTTCCGATCTTGGACGGTGTCTGTGCAGCTCCTGATCGCACCGGGACTGACGACTCCTCCTCTCACCGGGACTGTCGGGGTTGACAGTTGTCCTCCTGAGCGGCAAAAACCTCCCGCCTCTGAAGTAGTCCACACGGACCACCTGGAACTCCACACTCCTTGTCCCACAAGGAGTTGGAAGGACCCTCACCCTCCTATTGACATACTATTCGCCAACACACTCTCCTGTTGCCAGTTGCAACTGCAGTTGTCTTTCCCTTGCTGCGCCTCCCTTTGCGGGTAGCACTTTCCCAGGCTCTCTCTCGGTTACCAAAACCAGAGAGAAAGAAAACTTGCAGAGCAACTGGTTGCACTGAGTTGTACTTTGAGAACCCCCCAATACCCCTATATATATAGGAGGGTCATGGGACAGGGTTCTCCATCTTGGGTAATATGGGACTAAAGCAGGAGTAGAAGGGTTCGAGATTTTCCAAAAAAACAACCAACTCACAACATGAACCGATCGTTTCACAAGTGAACCGGTCGGTTGGGGACCTGAACCGGTCGGTTGACACCTCAACCGATCGGTTGGGACCCATGAGCCGGTCAGTTCACTTCTGAACCGGTCAGTTCGTGGTCATGACTAGTTCCCGATTGACTTTCCAACTGTTGTTTCTAATTGGTATCGAATACCAATCCTTGTTCCAATCAAATTGGGCAAGTGAAACGAAAGGAAAATTCTCACCAATCCTACTTTCCCAACTTGCCCAGTTGCAACAGTTGAACTGATAGTTTCAACACTTGAAGCAATCGTTCACCCTATCCTTGAGCCGATCGACTCAACACTTGAGCCGACCGGTTCACCAAGCTCAGTCGATCGATTCATCACATGAGCCGATCGGTTGGGAGTGCAGATTGTGCAGAATCAGTCAATTGTGTTTTCAATCAATCTGATACTCTAATCAATCTGTCCAACACCTTGAACACTATGATTTTGAGCTATCAATCAATTGAGTGTTTAATTGACCTACTAAACTCCTTTAGTAATCAATCTAAACATTGTTTGTGGACAAAACTCCTCTTCCAGGTTAAATCCTATGTGTGTGGCCCTATAGGTCCATTTCACGTTGGCAGTGAAAGTCCATAACACTTATGACTTCACAAGCAAAGAGCGGTGCCTAGTCACACATTAGTGCTACCCAAGTGAAAGTAGAAAGTTGGAGAACAACTTTCAATCCTACAATCCGTGAATGGTGTTACAGTGAATGTATAATTCCTTTGTCACTGATATCCCGAATGAACTCGAGGCATGGAACAGTCATCCTGTCAACGTTCATTCAGTTTCTTGATCTCAGAGTAGATTGAACGAGATATGTATGACATCAATATCACATATTGATTCATACATGCGTGCGCCCACCTATTTCAATCCTACTCATCAAGTGGCCTTGGATATCAAACTCCCTTAGGAGGGACAAATCCCATATCTATCACTCACCCCTCAAAAGCCCCATGTGTCAAAGCCACCCAATCATCACCTTTATAACAACCCATGTTTCAGGACTGCATTTGATGATGTCAAAGTGTGCCCAATGACATGTGTTGAGAGTGATTTCAGTTCAAAGAATCACACTCACCACCATCACTGTGAGTATTGACTGTGACTACCATGTCATGGTTCCATGTGTCAAACTCACGGTGGGTCTGTCTGGTACCTTGTTCTCTAACAAGTACCTATGTGTTTGGTTTGATATCTCTATATCATGACTAATGAGATTCTGTCATCAACCAACATCACAATCTAGTCTTGTGTGTCATTGTTTTCTATCTACCTTCCACAATGACATCCGACTAGGGACATAACAAGAATGTACAAACTCTTAGCATTCGTATGATCTCATCGTTCAGGTCCTGAACCTGAAGGCATACGTCATTGAGTACTGTCATTCTCTAGACATTCAATCTGTTCTATCACTATCTCATATGACTGAACCAGAAAGAATTGGAAGCTTGCCTTTAATGTTTATCAAATTAATCTTAATGTATCCCACCAATCATCCCATGATTGGCTCTCAGGGCATACATACCAACATCAAGATGTTTTCACAATGTGCACTATGACATATTGTGTCAGTTTTCTTTTAACAGAAATTGGTGGTGTACTCTTTAGCATCAGTTTGTTAAAGACAAATGCCACAATTTGACCAACTGAGAACCAATTGAAAAAACACAATGGCATTTTACTCTATCTTCGGTTGGTTCTTAAAGTAACTGATGTGATACATCACCCAGAAAATAGAATTTTGTACAAAACTTTTGGGAGGCATTTCATTTACCTCCAAAAACATATTGTGTCGGCCCACTGTTATATAACTAACATGATAAATTACTACCCGCCAAACGTCTCCTTCTTATGTTTATATGTCGTCAGTTCCATCGACAGGGACCAATCAGAAAGGGATAGGCACCATGTGTCCCACAAAATCCCCCCCAATTGGTTTTTATCATCAGATCTCTTCACCAAAACTGATATGTAGGTATTGTTGGGTTGCATTTGGTATATGGAGTTAGTCGTCGGTTGTCTCTAAACAATTGATAACAAAGTTGAAGTTTTATTAGCAGTGCTTTAGTTGCAATCGATGATGAAGTTTTTAGGTCACCGTTTTTTTAATAAATGACGGGGTAAGTCTTACTAAACCCTATGATTTCCCCTACCCACACATCACTAGAACTCTAGACTTAGGCTCTGGTGGTTTCCTCTTTCTTCTGTCACTACTGTTGTTGCTACCCATGCTCCTACGGATGACTCCAATGCGTCCACCGGTCGTCGTCGTTGTTCCTAGATGCTTCTCATCTTCTGATGTTGCTTCACTCTCCTCTGTCGATATGATAGGTCTGTTATTGCTGCTTCATCCTCTGTCACTATCAAATGCTACTGCTAGCCACTTCTTTGCCAATGTTGCTAGCTACTCCTCCACCGTCAGTGCTCCAAGCTGCCAACTCTGTTGCTTCTCTCTCCTCTATTTAGCAAGGTAGGTCTTGCTCTCTTCATTTTTTTTGCATTGAATATTAAGCCATGTGTGTGCAAGTTTGAACAAATTCAAACGGTGAAACTATGAACTTCTCATTAAATTATTTATTATTTGTTGATGGTAACTACTACTTGGATAACTGTAGTAGTTCCAGAGCTAATACGTGCACCAAACCTCGACTTCTAGAAGGGATGCATTTATTGGACAAAAGGTCAATTTCTTCCCTTTCAACTTTTAAATGGCCAAATTAGAGTTTTCTCTTTGTAACGTTGTGATTATACAAATTAGAGGATATTGTCACCAATATGAATTTATGATTGTGATGAAAATGCATATATATGTAACTATGTATTTGATTAGAATTGAAAATTATTTATGAACCCTAACCTAGATTTAATTAGATTGTGATGAACTGTAAACCCTAAAATAATTTCTAACTATGTATTTAATTATATTGTGATGAATTGTAATGAGATTGTGATAAATTATAAACTCTAAAATGCATATAGCTGATATCTGATTAGAATATTCTAAATCATAATTTCTAAACTATATTGTTCTCTTAGAAACTCGTCCAAGATTTACTCATTAGGAGTAAATATTGGTTAGACCCTGATATGGGACTATTCTTGAGAACTTAATCTCACTTAAGATGTAAGTGTATAATGCGTGTTCGATTTCAATAAATTTCAACAACATTTCCCATTTTGTTCTTTGGGTACATATGTAGGTGGGCATTTGCCCATCTACATCAGTGTACTTGGAGAACTGTGGGGAAATGTTTTCAAAACTTATTGAAATCGAACATGCACTGTACACTTGATAGTGAGATTAAGTGCCCAAGAATGGAATAGGTGGTATGAATTCATGAATGTGAATGCTCATAGATGATTAGGAATCAATTCAGACATACTTATTTTCTAAAATTAACTTATTAGCTAACACATGATGAGCTACTCATCTCCCATCTGATCATAGAGTGGATCTATCGTGAATGTCTAATCCAAATCACAACATATTAGAGTTTATTAATGATCTCAAAGGGTTTTTATGATTTGCAAAGGAACATAGCAAACAACAAGGACATAGGTTCTATTGCCCCTGTAGAATTGTAGTAACAACTTGAAAGTTGACATTGTTGACATGATCAAAGATCATGTCATGTGCAATGGGATTGTACAAGGTTATACATAATGGCACTGGCATGGAGAGGTTCCTAGTATGCAATCAGCATATGTTAGTAGTGGTATTTGTGTCGAAGAAGAAATGGCCGACGGTGTTGATGAGAACGAACCAATTTATATGGACATGGTTCATGTGATGCTAGATAGTTGTGGGGTAATTATTACAGATCCACCTCCTTTATTTAGAAACATTGAGCATGATGCTAAGAAACCATTATACTTAGGTTGTACTAAGTTTATGAAGTTGAGTGCTTTTTTGAGATTGTATACTCTGAAGGCTAACAATTGATGGAGCAACAAAAGCTTCACTTCTCTTTTGTCTTTATTGAAAGAAAATTTTCCAAAAGGCAGTGAACTTCCAATCTCAACATACAAAATGAAAAAGATGTTGCGTCCTATGGGAATGGAGGCTAAGAAGATACATGCATGGTTAAATGATTGTGTTGTTTCAAAAGGACTATATCAATATGAAAGAATGTATGCATTGTGGGGCGTCTAGGTATAAAAGGACGACATTGGGTAAGACCAAGACCAAGTCTCCTGCTAAGGAGATGTGGTATCCTCCTATAATACCACAATCGCAATGCTTGTTTGCTAATATTGTATATGCACATAATTTATCTTGGTATGTAGAGCTAAATAAAAACAATGATGGTATGATGCGACGTGTTTCTGATTTCCCGCAATGAAAGAAGATTGATTTATTGTGTCCTGAATTTGGCAAAAAAGCTAGGAATTAGAAATGACTTGATCTTTTTTCCACAACATGGCGTTGGGTTGTTCCATAGTTTAAATTATGATAGTTGAAGTGGATGCATGTCGTATAATCCAAAACATTTTTTGTTTCCATAGTATTTATTGTGTTATTACTTATGGACATTGTTACACCCAATGTTCTCATTTAAGATGTATGTCAACCTAGTTCCTATAGTTGTTAATTTGGATAACTAGGATAGGTTTAAGCTCAAAGGCAACATTACTGAAATCACAATACAGATGATTGCTTGAGAAAGAAATCTATAGTTATTGTTAAATTTATAAGCATTTAGCTATAATAAATATTTCATTGTTTAAGCTCAAAGTAGGTGCATCTAGTACATGTGAGTAGGAGATAAAGTGGATTTTTTATTTTGTGCAAATCAAATAGAAGTATAGTCCCACATACCTCTAAAATGGAGAACTAACTTTTATGGAAACACTTGTAACATTGTTGTCCCAAAGGCCTGCAGGATGGAAAGCTCACCTAGGGATGGGTATGGTACACACAACACACACACATGGCCTTGTGAGCATGCCACACCATGCTTCATGTTGCCTAGCCTTGTTGGGCCCATGTTTAGGCAGGGCAAGTGACTCGTGGGAATTTACTTGCCTCCATTTTTGTGCAAGAGGATAACTTATAATTGAATTCTTGGTTAGGATTTTAATATTTTCCTAAATGGATTAACAAAGATAAAAGGAAGTGTGTCTTTGTGTTCCATATACATGTACAATAGTATGGGTGATAGTGTCTTTTTAGAGGTATCTTGTTGGGCTCATGTTCAGGTACATACACTTGGTAAGTGGATACTTTTTTCCCTCCATTTTTGTGCAAAAGAATAAATTATGATTGATGTGTGGTTAGGATTTAAAACTTTCCTAAATGGTTTTACAAACCAAATAGGAAAGTGTAACTTCATATTTGGTATACATGTACAAGAGTGATGATTGTCATGTCTTTCTATAAGTATATTATACGGGTTTTTAGATCAATGTTCAACAAATAAGGTCACTTAGATACTTGGAGATAATCACTCTACACTCATTGTCATAATTAAACCTAGCACTGCCAAAATTTTCCCTTCATGTTGTTGCTTGTGGAGAAATCATCTCATGTACTAGTGACAACAACTCCCATCTCTACTCACTTCTAAATGATGCAAAATTTAGGGTGGTAGACTCACATTATCAGAGAATTCTCTCTCCTTTTAAGGTAGGAAAAGTTTGATTGTGGTGGGAGTATATACCAAATTGCTCAAATCATGCTTCAACTAGTTGTATGAGCAGAACATAGCTTTTGCTATATGGTTGGTAGGCTATTATTTCTTCTCATGAGAAGAGAGAAAGAGTAGAAGAGTCTGATCTCTTTCTTTTATGGAGGAATTTGAGTGAGGTTGAAGAAATTCTTTCATTTTTCTTTCGCTTGTGATTTCTTCACTTTGCTTTCATTCTTCTCTAAGTTGTGAAAAGGACCTACTTTATCAAAAAAAAAGTGACGATATGGGAATAAGACTTCTTCACATAATACATAGACACAAATAAAAAAATATTAGTGTCAAGGAAAAATTTAAATGATACATGACATGTATAATGTCATCAATCGAGGCCTACTTTTTGCCTTTCTTTAATACCTCATAATTTCTTGGGAAATTGCCACAAAATCATAAAGATTTCGTCATAAATGAGATACACATTCCAATCAAGTTCCCTTAGTAAAATCAAATCCAAGGAATTTGTTTCATCTAATCCATTTTTATTATAACTTCTTCCTATGTACATTCTTTTTGCCCACTTCACATTCTCTCTCAAAAGTAAGATATGATTTCAGAGTGTAGGGAGAAAATTTCTTACTGGAAAGCCTCATTCCTGATGCCCTCAAAAGAATTTTCCATACATATGGTCCATATATTCGTAGTCTTGGACAACCCTTTCTGTTGGATTGCAAATTTTTCCCATTGGAGGTCATTGACCTATGGGTAAGGACATCCAGGACGTGATCCATTCCAACACATCAATCATCCTCCTCAATGAAAATTTCTTCAAGCTTCTTGTAGAATTTTGGTGTCCAGAGACAAATACCTTCATCATTCTGTGTGCCCAGTGACTATAATGAAGATAGTCACTGCATGTGGTTGGTTTCCTAGTTGTCCCATTCAATGAACTATAATGTTCAAGATTACCAGATGTGGGTGGTAAGGAAATTTTTAGAGGCTCATGCTATAAGAAACTATGGATAGGGGGTCACCCCTCTTAAAATGGACCAAGATTTCCTATCTAAAGTCCATCATATGTCATGTAAGAAAAATGTTATTTTGAAAATATATCACCTCTATTCCTTCTCAGCATCCTTGTCCTCCATACCACCTGATGGTTCAAGTGGTCCTAAACCTACTTCAGGATTTAATATGGTTGTTGATTGGAGGGAGGTGTGATTTGAAGGATATTTTAATGATGTGACTAGGAATGTAAGATGGAATTTCCTAAGTTTGTTTATGGTGATAAGGTGGTTATGGTATACATGTATGAGGTAGAAGACAATGAGAAAAAATGGCAAAACTCAGTAATTTTGGGGAATAGACCATTCTGGAACCACACCACCTTCATGCCTTCATCCAGTGTGCTTCCAAAAATTGAGCCGTGGGGGAGGATTTTTCCTTTTTAAGTTTTTAGGTTTAGAAGATTGTAGAAAGGTTTTGGAAGGTGGGTCATCAACTATTTGACAAAGAAGGTTTCAAGTTCAAAAGAATTCCTTCTTTCACTTCTTCTTTGTTTGACTTGGCCAACTTACCATTTGCCTGCTTCCTTGACTACTACTTTCTCTTGCATAGCTTACAAAGAACCTTCCATAGCCTTGGTTCTATTTTTTCCATTAAAGTGAATAATCAAATGGAGACATTGATGCTCAAACATCCCACTACCTTTCTTTGTCCTCTGCCTTTAACCTCAAAGATGAGCCTCCTCTTTAAGCATCGTAGAGGGAGAGGTTTTGAGGAGTAAAGGCCTCCTATTACTTGAACTGGTGAAAGGCCCCTGAATGACTACACAATGATAAAGGAGGTAGGGGTGAAGAGACAACTAGGAGGTTTTCCTAGAAGAAGCTACCCTTGAAGGAGTGTGTAATAGCTCACCAAATGATCATTCCTACGTTGAAGTTGTAGGATGTCAAAAAGCATCAGTAGGGGAGTGTTTCACTTGTGAGGTTGAGATTGGACTTCTTGTCCCCTCTCCTTAAAACCTCTCCCTCTATGATGATTAAGGAGCCTCCTCCTTAAGCATAATAGAGGGATAGGTTCTGAGAAGAGGGGACAAGAAGTACAATCTCAACCTCACAAGTGAAACACTCCCCTACTGATGTTTTTTTGAAATCCCACAACTTCAGTGTAGAAATGAACATTTCGTGAGCTATTACACACTCCTTCAAGGGTAGCTTCTTCTAGGAAAACCTTCTACTTGTCTCTTCAGCCCTACCTCCTTTATCATTGTACGGTCATTCAGGGGCCTTTCACCGGTTTAAGTAATGAGAGGCCTTTTCTTCTATATTGAGTCCTTACCTCAATGGAAGAGGGATTTTACTTGTTCATTGCCAATCTGGTTATCTATCTTGGGTGTCATCAACATCTACTTTTCTTCAAGACAAGAATGATTATATCTTATAAGTGATCATATCATACTTGTCATCCAATCCCTCCATGTTTCCATCAACCATTAGGAAGAGAACCTTGGGGCATATGCTTAAACCCTAGGCTTGGATCCTTACAACTTAAAATTTGACCATCCAACTGAAGCACATTCACTCATGGGATGATCCTACTTGTACTCAAGTGACTATGAACATGAACTTAACAAATAAGGAGACAATATTTGGTACCCATGAAGAGTAGATTATCAATTTTGTTGTCGCTCTATGGGCTTTTATGATGACGCTACTCATGAATATATCTATCCACTTTCTTGTAGATCTTGTCTTGTCTCCAATTGTCATGATGTGGTTTTCACTCTATATCCCATATTATTTAAAAATATAATTCATATGATTAAGACATTGCTACGGGCCCTCCTACTGCATCGTATTATGGAAGTCATGGGGTGGATCCTTCGAAGGCAATGTTTTCTCCTTGTAGGAAGACATTTTTCACATCCACCTGGAATAGGGACCACTTCTTTGATGCAGCAATAGCGAATAAATCCCTAATCTTCACAATTGGACTAAGTGTTAGTTTCATAGCTAATGATAGTCCCATGCTTTATCCATACTTATATTTTAGGGAGCTTGACACAAAGAGAGAGTGATCCACAATCAGCGAGAGGAATAGATGAGAATCATGATGGTTATTAGTTTGAA
This sequence comes from Alisma plantago-aquatica, assembly GCA_963693085.1. NCBI lineage: Eukaryota > Viridiplantae > Streptophyta > Magnoliopsida > Alismatales > Alismataceae > Alisma > Alisma plantago-aquatica. Next base: position 1,050,095,138 of record OY856409.1, on the reverse strand, counting down.
GTTTCATTCTAATAGTGTTGTGTGTAGGGTCACTCTTTCTCCATTGAGAATCTCACGCTAAACTTTAGTGGTCTCTTTAATTCTTGAAAATCAAAGTTCAATCTACTTGGCTTGACATGTCATCCTTTTTTATCTTTAAATTCACTTCATTGGGCCTTGTTGAGTTGGTATACCCCATTTGGGAGACGATTTGAAAAACTTGTAAAATGAGTGACTAGTCTTTGTCGAGTCCAGAAGCCCGAGTGGAGAAGTAAATCAAGCAGTGCCAGAGTAGACAACACTAGTAAATGAAATAAAAAAATCCTACTAGGTTTAATGAGTTGAATTAGTCATCTCAAAGGAAGTGGCTGAAAGAATTTGTTGACTTTTTGGAGTCCCATAGTCAAATCTTTCTTTGCTAGAGCTTGGAGTGCCATTCCTTTTGTCTTGAACCAACCATGTCTACCTATAGATAAAAAAAGTTCTTTTAATGCCTCTTTAAATTGTCAAAAAACAAAACTAGTAGTCTTGTCAGTCTCACTATTCATATATCTTTCCTTTAAAATCCTACTGCATAGGAAATATCTCATCCTTTGGTGAATCTTAGGGTTCAGAAGAGTGCTCCCTACAATAGGGTCCAAAGAACTTCTCTTTGATGACGTGGACATGACCCATCTTGGGTGATCCAAAAAGAGAAATGCAAAATAAGATGCATGATGCTTCAAGTCTTATTAGTGACAAGTTCACTATATGGTGTAAAACATGTTGATGCTATAGATTCTTACCTGCCTTCTAGTCCTCAATGGGTTGAGGCAGTGGTTTTGGAACCAAAGCATATCAATATAGCTCCCAACATATGTATTCCAATCCATAAACAAACCATGATATGAGGTCTTACAAAGCGTTCCATGTTGGAATTGGTCCTTTAGAAAGTCTAACATATGGTTGGATCCTATACAATCTCCCAAAGAGGCACCAAATAATTGGTCAACGCACTACAGTACCAAGAGAGGTAACTAAGCTGGTCCTTCACACATTCCTGGAATCAGGTCTCAAATAACTCCCCAAAATCAGGGATGGCGAGTCTTGGAGATGGTCATATTCACATTACTTCAATTTGAAAATAGTCATGCCAAGTAAAATCTATGACATCTAAGAAGTTGTGTGTCTACCCAAAGATTGTTTCTATCATAGACGGGCTCCCTTTTGCTACCTATTTGTATTCCAAGGTGACTTGGAAATCCTTTTTTATGATGTTTAGGGTATGTCAATCAATTTGGAATTTTGATTCCACGTTGATTTGCTAAATTCTATAAATATCCATGTATTGTGACTCAAATGATTGGCCTTTAGTTGGGCCCTTGTGCTAAATTATTTCACTGTCATCTTCAGTGAATAACATATATCTTATTGGTGCATCAAACCAATCAAATCAAAAGATTCCTTTCTTAACTTTGTACTCTAACCCTAGTTTTCACTTACCCAATTCATTAGAAGAGTTGTGACAATATTGTCAGATGTGTCCTTTCTACAAGTTCAAGACCCAATCTACTAGGATAATGTAGTGCATTTGAGTTATATAGGAATGTTGATTTATTTATGTAACCCTACTTCATGAATGATTAGGTTTGAGTTTTTAACTCAATTATTCAAATTTGCATACTCTGTCTAATCTTGACATCTCCATTTTTGTTTGATACCTAGCCTAAGTAAAACATGTTATTCCTAATTGTAATTACATGTGATTTTAGGTATGCAAACCTAAGTATAATAGAAGTTTTGTTCCCACCTTTTGTTTGCTATTACATCTCATCATGTCTCTCTACCACAATTATATAACTCAAATTTTCTCTTATTCTTTTCACTTGCAACTACTTGAAATAAAAAAAAGTAAAGAGCATGTTTGGTAAGGTGTAGTGAACAATATTATGTAAACTCTACAATAGAATGCCTAACCTATGATGTTTATAACTCTCACACATGGGTCATCTTTGATAATGACACCTATCACATGTCAGAAGTGAGTTTATCATACAAAATACATCATCTAAAATTGGGTTTCCCAAACCATGTATGATAGTCATGACCATCACAAGTTGTTATTGTTTCTTTAGACGTATCAACTTTAATTTGTGGTGGTGAGACCTTATAAAAAATCACTTTGAGACATACAAAACAAATGTATTAACTTTGCTTCCTCTTTATGTTAATAAATCAATAGTTGTTCCCACTACTCCTAGATAACCATTGATTTGTTAGGTACGTTAAGCTCTTCTAAGTGGTATAATGAAAAAATTCAAGCTATACCACTATGTCATGATATTTGTTTCACATTTCTAGTACATTGAATCAAAACCAAATTCATAAATGGAAGAAAATATGTTCCATAGACTTCAAATTTGAACAACTTTCTACAAAAGATATAGTTAAATAGAGTGTTTAAGAAGAGCGTATACATAAGAAAAATGTTGATATAAATGTCATTATGGAATAAGTTAAATTCCTCATAAACACCATTAATTACACCTCTACAAATTTCCCATGATAAATGTAATGTAAAGTATCAATATGGTCTATCTTCCAATCCTAGGAGTTCAACAATATTATTTCTTCAACCACCTGGTTGATTGTCTAGTATCCAACACTCATGGTGAATTTTAACAAGTGATGGTTCATGATAGCATAACTTGTCCATCAATAAGATTTCGTTTCTCTGATGTCATTAATAACATTCATCATCTATAATAGTTTGATTTACTAGAATAAATATTTATGAGACATAATTTGTTAATGAGACTACTACTTCTAAACTTAATATTATGACAAGTATTTTCTTTTGATTATATTTCCTCATATGATGAGTTTTATTTATCATAGTAGGAATCTCATCCTAATTGATGCTCTTATGTCAATCTTATTATTAGGTCTCCATCTCTATAATTTTGTGTGTAGAGATGGTGAAACCCATATCTTTTGATAATTCTATATTTAGCTTAAGTCAATATAAATGAGAAAATGATTATGTATGGATCATTTTTCTATATCCAACAAGTTTTTAAATATTATTAACCTAAGGATAACTATTTTTAGGGCCCTTAAGTTTGTGCAAAACCTCTCTTAGGCTTTCAATAATATTTTGAGTTAGATCTTCTACAAATTTTCCATCTTCTAATCACTCTGACTAGGTCATACCAAAGTTAAGGAACTATCTCCTTTCTATATTAACAAAAGTCAGACCTCTAGATTACAAATTGAACATATTTTTGTGACGGATGCAAACCTTTATTACACAAGTTGTCACAGAGCCTAAATCCGGACCCTGTGAACCAAACATATGTATCAACAATGACATATGAAAGTGTGAAAGCTTAGCATACATGAACAAATAACAAGATGAAGCACTAACATAATCTCATAATTCAATAAGTTTATTAATAGAAACATTGTTTATTAGATAGTTTTAATTATAATGTGTGAGTAACATTTTACTAGTTTGATCATGTATATTAGGAATCTTACAACAAGTACACTTGAATACATGTTCACAAGCCATCAACTTCTAGGCTATCTCTAAACTTAAAATATATGTGAAACAAAGGGGGTCAACACACAAAGTGTTGAGTATAGGGTAGAAAGATACATATATATGGTTCTCATAATATGAAAGATTTGCATAAGTAAACAAACAAGAAATAAAGACTTAAGTATTTAGCAAAGAGAAAACACAATGTTCAGCCAATCTAATCCAATAACCAACCATATCAGGTATCATAAGTCCTTTGACCATCTTCCCATCAGAATTATCCATGAGGGTTGTCAAGATTAGCTAACCGGGTTTCTATGTGAGGGACCTCAAATGACCAAAGTCAATGAGAAAAACCCAATTTATCAACATGGTTTTCCCTATCTTGACAACTCAAGTAAAACACCCACTCTTGTTTCCTTACCCTAAGATTATAGGTAGGTGCACACGATTTGTATAATGGGGATTATTATGTGTTCAAGTTATAAAATCAATGCGACAAAGCATCAAGTATCGTACTACAATACTACATGGCAATATATAAGAAAGTAAACAAGCATACATACATATCAAGGTTCAAGAAATAAATTCATAGTCATGTAATTATTAAAGCATGTACCGGATTTACATGTTTCTTAACTTATCCTTGACCATATAGATCATACAAATCACCTGGTCAAGAACGGGATCACATGCATGCATTGGTTTCTCCTCACTAACCCAATACAGCCCCATTTTAGGGTTAGTTAGTTCATTTGGATATTCCCATTTTCTCTTATATTATTATATCACAAACAAATTTACTAATTCTCTATTTTGAGTTATTATATATGACCAATGTTGTATTTCAAAAACTCACTATAATAATTAACCCTAATGTTAGATACATTAATAAGATTAGTGTTTCATGTCACATTAGAGGCCATCATCGTATAACATGGACTAGATGCATCGTTCTGATCTCAAAATTTCAAATAAGTGTCCTAGTAATAATATAAGGTTCACATTTTAAATTTACATGATTGATTAGTGACTCTTGTATTGTATTTCATTTAGGGTTACTAAGTCCAAATTATCAGGATTTAATCATTATTAGACTCGAAGTGCTCATGAAAATATTTTACCATTTTTCCAATGATCATCAGATAATAATAAGGCTCTAGTTTAATTTTCATATTTTTGTGACCCTTTATCTATTTGCTAGGATTAAAACAAAGGTTTTAAGTAAGTAATTACTATTTTATGCAAAAGAGATCAAAATTTTAGTATTATTCAAATCAGAGTTTACAAGTGTGTTGTAAACACTTTTGGGGTTCTAATCTAGTTTTCAATAATTTACATCAATCATATGCTATATATAACATTTTAGTATAGTCTTCCTAAGAGTAAAAACCATGTTAAAAAGAGCATCAAAAGGCATTTCAAATCTTTTCATGTGAAACTAGATATTTTTTAGTCTATTAGTATATTGGGTTATTTTTTGGCTAAGGTGGTTATATTTTATGCATTTCCTAAGATTGCACTATATTCGGGGGGGGGGGAATAAGGACTTCACCTTTGTATTTCTGCAATTGCTAGATCTAGGGCTTAATAGTCGTGGATCAAGTGCCATGTGGTCCACTAGGGCATGGGCCTCACTTGTTGGATAGCATTGACCGTCATGGTTGGGGATTGGATTGGTCCAGCTGGATTAAGATTCCCCCTAGGATTGGGGATCTGAACCCCCTCTTGGTCTTCTTCCCTCATGTATACAGGCTCACGAGGCATTCTCTCAGTTCTACAGCCTCCACCGCCTCATCGATCTCTCATGGGTGAAAATCAACCCTCTAGGTCCTCCAACCTCCATCTATTCTTTTAACAAAACCTTCCCCTTCTTATCTCGTTCCATCATGGCACCTCTAACTAGACTAGCATGGTCCTCTATCTACTGGGAAGCAGCCTCCACAGTAAGGAAAAGGAACGATGATAGATCCAATTGTACACGGTCCTCTAATCCATAGATCTCAGGCTCTCTAGGTTTGCGGTGGCCATATGAGGGCGAGCGGAAATGATTGTAGTAATGTGGCTCCGTGGATCCCTTAGGTGATGAGGGACCCTATGTGCAGTTGTTGTATATGAAAAGAATAGGGAAAGAAGCCATCTTTGCGGCTCCACACTTGATTTTAAGGGCCAAATTCTACCAAGTAACCATGGTACTCTGATTTTATGGTCTAAAAAGATTGGAAAAATGCCTCCTCCTCACCCATGAATCTCTACCATTTCCTAGGGATGGAGCTCTCCGTTGGCCATCTCTAAGATCCATTGCTAGAAATTGAACTTATATCTGGAAAGCTTAGGTTCTTCCAGTGGTTTGGATGGAAAATGCCTCATCTTGGCTCCTTCGTAGCCCTATTTCTTCTTTCTTTGTCCCTTCTACATTATTGGGTGGAGAAATGGTGGAAAGGAGGAGTTCAGTTTCTTACTTTCTCCATGAATTGGCCCATAAGAGGGGGCATCCATATGCTCCCAACACACAAAGACAAAGGGACATAATAAGAAATGATGATTGTTAGAGAAGTCATGGATGGGTGGTGTAAGGTGTTTCTCAGAAAGGTGTTCCATGCCTCTACTCTATCTAGAAAAGAGGTAGGGGAAGACCAGAACACAAATGTTGCCTTAAAAGTAGTGTTGGTGTGTGCCACATTAAAACACATGTACAAGGTAATAAAACAAATATGGCCAAAGTCCCTTGTATTAATCAAACACATCTTCTAACATTAATAACTTCTAGAAATAAACTTCAAATTGAACAATTTGAACCATGGGTCCCTTGCTACACCAAGCCTATAAATACCAGGTATAAGACCAAAATTTAGATATTTGATAATCTAGTTATATTATTCAAAAAACCTAATAAATAAGTTTATAAACCTTAAACTGAATACACTAAGTCATCAAATCTTGATCAAACAAGTCCAATAATACTTATCGTGACTCCAATGTAATTCATAATTCAATATTGATCCACTTTTGTCCATTTATGCCTCAATTGAATATTCAACTTCAAAATCATGGTCATCACATCCAACCCACCATATATGAAATTTGATCCTCAAAATTCAACTATTATCACACTCATAATGACATAGTAGGGTTTCCACCACGCTTAGGTTGCCACTTCTAGGTGCCAGGCATTCACAACTATGGGATGCACTCTTAGGTTGCCATCATAGGATTTAAATGTGTCTTAGGTGTATCTATCTCAATTCATATAGATTGGAACATTACTTAGTGTGTGATTCTTAACATGACATTTTTTAACATACGATTTATGTCTATTGTTCCCATAAAAAGGTTATTTGTTCATATATATGAAGCTGAGGAGGGGCATTAAGAACCATGTAATTAACTACTCAAAGGAACACATTAATTATCCTAACCTTCAATTAAGATTAGCATCACACTTTTATTTCATTATTAAGATGCATCTTTTTCCTATTTTCTAGATATAGTTTCAATCAAAATTATGTGCATTATCACAAATTATGTTTATAATCTTTCATTGGGTCGGTGGGGTTAAGTATGTATACATCATAATCATTCAAATTATGATCTAAAGACATCTTTATATTAAGATCATTATTTCATACTTACATCTCTGCTGTGTGGCATAGGTTCATAATAGGTCAAGCTCATAAGAGTGACTTACCATACATATATCAAGTTTAAAACTCTAGTGAGAATCTTTCATGTGTCATATATCATTTAAGGAACAACATTATTATCAACATCTATATTTAGTCAAAAAATACTTCACAAACCCGAGCCACTCAAGCTAAAACTTGTCTATGTTAATGCAAGGCATGATAACCACATACAACTACCCATATCAAACTTGTACCCAACTTTCAAAAATGAGGGCAACAATGAGATTCCTTTACATGGACCACTAACCCCATATGAGGTTCATCATGGAGATTGCTTACCATATATGTCATCTAGGATTTTGGAACATATATCTCGCCTAGATGGAGAACATATATATATTCAAATGTCTCGTTCTCTAGGGCTAGATAGTTTCATAGGAAATAAGGGTTCAACATCATTGAAGGAACCACACACTAGGTGAGTCTACTCGTATACTTAGTATTCTAGCTAAGGACTCATATCAAGTATTTCATGATGCACATATTTTTGAATTTCATATATTTTAGAAGTTAGGTAGTCTGACCTTCTCCCATGTTGGTTTACCCACATCAAGAGTTCACCCTTTTCATATATCCCATTCTAGAAGTCCTCCTTTGAAAAGAGATTGAGGCACATGTTGATATTGAATCATATCTCACTAATCATATTGTAACACATAAAAAACTAGGCATAAGCAAGCATGCTAACCCAATAGATATGTGTAGCACATAAAACAAGCCACGAATACCATACATGGTGCTAGATTAGCTAGGGTTGCATGTTCAAAACTCATCTCATGTCATCAAAACGTACTTAAATTCTCCAACATTGACTTAAATCATAATGCCACAAACTTATAACATCACCATCCTAATCATCATCATCATCAACTTACGTCATCTAGGCTATTTACTAGCCTAACATGTATCATGGCTCTAGGAAAATGCAGAGACTGCAACTATCATTTGAACACTTTCATGTTGACTGATATTATATCTCTTTCTCTTAGGCTACATGGACACTCACTGCCTTTATACATGTGGTAAAATTTTTGTTTGTACATATATACTAATACTTGAAATAGGTTTTATCCAATGTTGAAAAGGTGATGGAAACCACCATACTCCATTCAAATAAAATCAAAACCAACAACAATTTACCACACTCATAGGCAATATAGTACCATGACACCTAAACAACTAGTAAGAACATGGTGCACACTTGTGTAGCTACGCTAAGCTCATGTCTTGAACATACGTATAGGATTACAATTAAAAGGTCTCCCCTTTCTCACCATCTTGCACCTACAACCCATACCACAATACAGAAGGAGGAGAAAATATATTCTAGGGATCACACAAGTCTACACCTAGTTCTAGAACATCTATGTTCTAATCTAGTCCACAAAGTACATCTTATTAAGTTTCTAGGGTTAAGATGTAAGGTTGAGTTTAGTTTGTGTTTCATGTAAGCAATATTTGGTGTAATTATAGTTTAGGCTCTAATACCATCTGTCATAGGGCCAGAATCTTGAGCCCATGAACCAAATGTATATATCAAACTCAACACGTCAAAGCATAAAATTTAGAATACATGAGCAAATAACAACATGAAGCGCCAACATAATCTCATCATTCAACAATCATATTAATAGAAATATGGTTTATTACATAGTTTCAAATACAAATTTAGATTACCATTTTATAAGTTTGATCATGTACGCTAGGGATGTTACAACATGCATATGCTCACAAGCCATCAACTCCCAAGCTATATCTAAACCTAAGACATACGTGAAACAAGTGGTTCATCACACAAGGTGTTGAGTACAGGGCAGAAAGGTACATATATACATGGTTTGCATAATTTGAAAGGTTTGCTGAAGTAAATGAACAATAAATAAATGATTTAAGTATTTAGCAAAGCAAAAACCCATGTTTTAGTCAATTTACTCCAATTATACCTACAATGTCATGTATCATAAGTCCTTTGACCATCTTACAATTGGAAGGGTCCATGAGGATGCTCAAGATTAGCTAACCCTATTTCTATGTGAGGAACCTCAAATGACCAAAGTCATTAAGCAAAACCCTATTTATCAACATGGTACGCCCTATCTTGACAACTCAAGTAAGATGCCTAGCCTTGTGTCCTTATCTCGAGACTACATGTAGGTGCACAAGGTTTGTACTATGAAGATCTATATAATAAGTTCAAGTTATAAAATAAATGAGACAAAGAATCAAGTACAATACTATAATACTACATGGAAAACTCTGAACAAGTAAACAGTCATTCATACATATCAAGGTTCAAGCAAGGAAGTGACAATCATATAATTATTTAAATCATGTACCTAATTCAGAGGTTTCTTAACTTATCCTTGACCATCTAGATCATAGATGTCACCTGATTAAGAACATGATTACATGCATGCATTAGTTTCTCATCACTAACCCTAGATAGATCCATTTTAGAGTTAGTTAGTTCATTAGGATATATTATAGAGAAACTTACCTATTCTCTATTGTAAGTTATTTTGTATTATTTGAATGATGTCTTTCAAAACCTCATTATATCAATTAACCCTAATGTTGTATACAACAATAAGATTAGTGTTTCATGTCACATTAGGGGCCATTATATATAATAAGAACTAGATGCATCATTTTGATCTCAAAATTTAACATAAGTGTCTAGGTAAAATTATGATGTTAACATTTGAATATTACATGATTTATTGATTAGTGAGACATATATTGTATTTCATTTAGGGTTTAGGGTTGTAAAGTCCTAATTATTAATTTTTTATTATTATTAGCTTCAAATTTGTCATAACCATATTTTAGCATTTTCCAATGATCATGAGATAATTATAAGTCTATGGTTCAAAGTTAATATTTTGTGACCCTTTATCTATTTTCTAGGATTAAAAATGGTTTAAAGCAATGAATTGCATTTTTATCCAAAAGAGGCCAAAAAGTTCAATATTATTCAAATCAGAGTTTACAAGTTTGTTGCAAACACTTTTGAGTTTCTAACTAAGTTTTGAGAATTTTCATCAACTTTGTGCTATTTATAGCATTTAGTACACTCTAAGTCTTTCATCTTCTTTAGATCAAAAACCATGTTAAAAAGAGCATTAAAAGGCACTTCCATGATTTACGTGTTAAACTAGACATTTTGTTGAGTCCATCACTATATTTTGGTTAGTTTTTTGGCTAAGGAAGCTATTTTTATGCATTTCCTAATATTGTACTAGATCTGAGGGGAAAATAAGGATTCTGCCTTTGTTTTTCTGCAGCGTCGGATCTAGGGCTTAACAGTGTCTGATTGAGTGCCAATCGACAACTAAGGCGTAGACCTCACTTGTTGCCTATCATTAACTGTCAGGGTTGGGGGTTGGACCAGTTCAGCTGGATTAAGGTCCCCATTGGGATTTAGGGATTTGGACCCCCTCCTGGTCTTCATCCCTCACACAGATGGGCTCGTGAGGCATGCTCTCAGTTCCACGTCAATTTTTGGTGGGGGGAATCTGGCCTCCATGTCCTCCTACCTCCATCAATTATTCTGCCAAACCTTCCCCTTCTTAGCCTACGCCTCCATGACACCTCCAACTGGACTCGTGCAATCCTCTATCTTTCAAGAAGTAGCCTCCGTGGCGAGGAGAAGGAATGATGACATATCAAGCCATGCACAGTCCTCCTCATCTCTATATCTTAGGCTCTCTAGCTTCACAGTGGCCATGGAGGATGAGAGGAAGCCACTCCAGTAGTGCGGCTCCATGGACCCCTGAGCAACGAGGGACATCACATAAAGTTGTTGTGCACAATGAGAATAGGGAAAGAAGCCATCTCTATAGTTCCACACTTGACTCCAACAAATGAAGTCCACTAAGGAACCCTAGTACTCTGATTCTATGGTTCAAAAAGACTAGGGCATGGTATCCTCCTCTCCCATGAAGGTCTACCATTTCTCAGGGATGCAACTCCACAATCCTCAATTTGAAGTTGAATTTGTTTCTGGAAAGCTTGGATTTCGGTTGGAAAATGTTTTTTCTTGGCTCCAACATAGCCCTATTTCTTATTACCTTGTCCCCTCTATTCCATTAGGTGGAGAAGTGGTGGAAAGGGGGAGTTCAACTCTCTATTTTCTCTATTAAATTAAGCATAAGAGGGGTCATCCATCTAATCCCAGTATGTCGAAGACAAAGGGACACATAAAGGAAAGATGGTCGGAAAAGTCATTGATGGGTGGAGTGAGGTGTTTCCAAGCAATGTGGTCCATGCCTCTACTCTATCTAGTAAATAGGTAGGGGAAGGCCAGAACACAAATGTTGCCCTCAGAGTAGTGTTGGCGTGTGACACATCTATAGGGTCAAACAGAATAAATATGACCAAAGATCCTTGAATTAATCAAACACATCTTCCAACACTAATAACTTATAGTAGTAAACTTCAAACCAAACAAGATTCAAACCATGTGTCCCTTATTACACCATGGATCTAAATAACTGGCATAAGACTAAAATTCTAATGTTTGATCTTCTAGTTAAATTCTTCAAAAACCTTATAAATAAGTGTATGAACCTTAAACTGAATACACTTAGTCATCAAATCTTAATCAAACAAGTCTAGTAATACTTTTTTGACCCCAATGTACTTCATAGTTCATTATTGATCCACTTGGGTCCATTTATGCCTCAATTGAATATTCAACTTCAAAATCAGGGTCGTCACACTATTCTTTCCATTATTCATATATTTCTTAGGTATCATTGGCCTTTATCCATTCCCTCAGGGTTTCTAGTGGTGTATGTACTTACAAAATGATTTTCTCTTGACCACTATTTCCTTTTTTACTTCTATAATCTCTCCACTTTGACCCTAGGGTTGACTTAGGCTCTACCTTGCATAGGTTGCTCTAGAAATTATTTATAAATGTTTTTTTTATATTTGTTATCAATCGTGCTTCATTTCTTTAAGTTGATGTCTCTCAGCTTGACATTATTCTAGTCTCATGCACTTACCCTAAATAAAGAAGCCATGTGACTTTCCTACACTATTGTGGACTCCCCTTAATGTATTGATTTTTCATCATATATTTATCTTAGAATCTCATCAATCAAAACTTGACATGAACACACATCCCGAGAACACTTCTAAAAATTTCAACAAAGTACATCTATATATACACATTTTTATTAGGAATCTATAAGGGATTATATGCCTCATATACTAACTTCATACCACCAGACTATAATGTATCTTATCCTGTAATTTATTTCCTTCTAATACATCCTGATTTATCTTAAAAATTAAAACCAATGGCACAAATCATCTTCATAGGAATGGTCTAGTGTATGTCATTCTCTTATTTCTCATACAAATTAGGAGGTTAGTCTCTCTAGCCACATATCCTGGTGTTATAGGCTTTGGATTACTCTTTCTTCCTAAAGTCATTTCCTTCACTTGGGTTACCAACAACATTCCTCAAAGGCATTCTTTAAAAGAGATTTTGAGTTGCACATATTTCCTTATACAACAACTAATCTCTTGTGTTTCATGTACAAGCATAACAACTATTTGCACATGGTGTACTTGCATGACCTCTCACTTGTACCTTATGTACTTGAATGATCTCTAACTTGTACCTCAAGTACTTGTATGATCACTCACATGCACCATGCATACTTTATGACCGCTCACTTGTACCTTACTTGCATGACTCCTCACTTGTACCATATGTGTACTTGCATGCCTGCAATACTACCTATATATAGTATCAGAAACTAAGTCATGTTAGACCAAAATTAGGGGTTTACATCATGCTAATATTTTTATGTGTTCCACTTATCCAAGAGCTTTATAACAAGCTAGCAAGGATTTGTCCAACTAGGCTTGGGTAAACAAAAACATGCTTAGATTTTCCCAATTGGTTCTTCCAGGCTTGTACTTGGCTTAGCATGCATTATGGATATATGCACTCATTATCTAACAACATGCCTTAATCATCAAAAGGTCATTCTAAAAGCGTTCATGAATAAAAATATAAATCTCAGTTGTGAATGGGGACCTCATTTTTAGGGTGGGTACCTTTACTAATTGTTCCCTTGGAACTTTTAGATAGTTTCCATGAGATGTTATCCTTCTATATTTGAGCACCATAGTATGTCATATAACCATTCTTTAATGAGGGGCATACATAGTCCTAGAGATTTGGTATTTCTTGTCCTTTAAGTCATCCTTATTTTTCATTAGAAGGTTCTATTAACCTTGGTTTGACCAAGTATAGTGTTGGACTCCTTGGACTCCTTCTTCATTTTTGTGCCTTAGCAAATCCAAGTATCCTATCACATTTTCTGTGACGATCTACTTGCGAAACGATATCAATGAATGCGGAAGCGATTAATTAGCAGCGGAATTACTCAAAATCACAAAATTTTTAAAACTTTTTGTAAAGAGAACCACAACTGTAAAACTTTTGCATAAAGAAACAAAATAAGTTGTTTACAAGATGATACATCAGTATATCTCTGTATCATTACATCTCAAGAGTCATAACATTGACTATCCTGTTAAGTTGTACATGAGCAGTATACAAAAATTCTCGAGGCATTAAGCCAAAAATCTCATATCTATATTAAACCATCTACTGACTCCTAGGACCTGAGAGTACACAGATGACACATAGGACTTTCTATATATACAAGACTCGACAGACAGTGTCTCCACCTGAGGATCACTGCTGTCCCTGATGTTGCTACTGCTGTTGTTGCTGCTCACCCACTTAAGGGTTCCTTCGTCCTCGGCATCTACCTAAAAAGTTGAATCCCATGGGGGTGAGACAATTGAAGAATTGTCCCAGCGAGAGTTATAACTCTTCGTCAAAAGCATTGTAATTGCAAAATAATGGAATAACATAGAGCAGTAGAACTATGAATATTCAACAGCAAGTAAAACATTGAATAAGCTAAGTAGAGTAACATTCTTTTAGCAATCATTTCAATTATAACTTGATTGAGTAACAAGTCATTTACTCAGTAAGGAATATGAAGAACATGTATACTAGTTATTCAACTAGAGCACTATAAACAATGTATCATCAATCATTGTTTCTCATAGTTCAACCTAAGAAATTATACTACACGGTTGATTATGTTTTACAAACATACTTATGCCCTGAGGAGATGAGGTATACCACTCATACTCCAACCGACCATTAAAAAATTGCAATCGGTACCATAAATAAGTCATCAGAAGAGCCGGATTTCTATGACCTCATCTTCCTCAGTCAGTGTGAGGATCATCATGTAGGACATCTCGTATCTCTACTAAAATAGCTTTCCAGTGTATTCTGGAAACTTCGCTATTAGAGTTATAGTGGCATGTTGTACTCTCTTCGCCATCGAGGGATTTCTTGTTTATCTCACATCGATGCAGCATTAACAACATCATCGGGAGATTAGTGATACATCATCCCGACATATACACATAATGAAGGATTAAGAGATTAAATGTTCATCTCACATCAATTCCTCCATTAGGACGTAAGGATATTCGCGTCCATAACCCCCACACACTCTAAAGTATGCTCTCCAGGAGTTCCCTTAGGAAAACCTATTTCACCATCATCTAACTTCTGACGATGATGGATCTATGGTCAGGGCTCTACATGATATCATTATATTTTATTATTTAAGTACATTATGGCATTATTTTAGCATCAGGCATGTTTTCAAACATAACCATTAAAACAACTGCTATAAAGAAAGAGTACTAGATGTATCAAGTTCATTTCACATCTGGTGGACATTGGGAAATCAATCCCTAATCATCTCATCATTATGATTCAAGAACATGGGTATTCGAACCCTTAGTTTAGCAAAACACTTGTTACCAAGTAACATATTGCCATCAAGTCATTTAACAATGTGAACATGATTGTAGCAATACAGATATTTCTCATGGCTCATACAGCATATCAGTCTCATTTGTAACCTCTCACTAGGCAACATAGCATATCATTGCTTTCAAAGCTTATAAAGTGCTTTTAATGAATATTTCATCATAGCTCTTACCTGGCTATGCTCACTATTTCATAAAAACCTGCATAATTAATATAAATGATAACAGACACATTATTTCTATATCAGCACAATGTACAATAATGATAGCATCACTATTGGTTAAGGTTTACTTGTAAATCAACTCCAAGTTAAGTATAGAGCACCACGGTCGTGCAGCCAGGAACGACCGTGCAAGGGGAAGCCACCACGGCCGTGCTACCTTGCACGGTCATGTTACAGAAAATCACCCCGACCGTTTTACACTTATGAAATCAATACTTCAAACCGATTAGGGTTTGCTATTCATATCACATCACTCAAGGTTAGAGTTCTTATTTAGCATACTCTAAATTAGGATTTACTATACTCATCACATCACCCTAGGTTAGGGTTTACTATTCTCATTAAATCATCCTTGATTAGGGTTATCATTAATATCTCACCATTAGGGTTTACTATTCACCCTGAGTAAGAATGATCAACAAAGTACCTTTAATTTAAGGGTTACCATGTCATCATTATGAATTAGGATTATGTCATCATCATATATTAGGGATACTCCCTTTATTGCCCTCAATTAGGGTTATGATTCATTAACCATCATAATTAGGGTTTTATGATCTCATTAACATGGATCATACCCTAATTAGGTATTCATTCATATTGAGAGTTCATTACTTGATTATCATTCATATAAGAAGTATTCTCTCTCATCTTTCTATAAGTTAATGTTTGCATCACCCTTGATTAGGCTAAGTCAATTCAACATTGACATCATGGGTTATGTCATTACTATTGTGATCATTAAGGATTACTCATTCAAAGAGTACTAATCACCCTATCCCATCAAGGGTACCTTTATTATAATCACCATTGATCACATCATGTCTTAATCAACTAATTACTTGGTCCTTTAATCTCTTTAAGTATCCATGAGGTTTAGGTTAATCAACCACCAAACCATCTTGACCCTTAGAACATCAAACGATCTTGACCTACATGGACCTCAAACGGTCTTACATACTAAACCTCCAAATGGTCTAAGACCGTTTGGACCTTCATGCGGTCTTGGTCTGCCCTTGAGACCATTTGGTAAAGTAGACTTCCAAAATTGTTTGCTAAAGTAGAGGTGAAGACCGTTTGGTCAAGTTTGACTTTGAAACCGTTTGATGGTGAAGACCGTTTGGTCATGTTTGACTTTGAAACCGCATGGACACAACCGACTTTGAAACCGCATGTGACCAAACGGTTTGGGACCGTTTGGTCCCAAACGGTCTTGAGACCGTTTGGTCCAAACCATCTCAAAACCGCAAGGACCCAAAAGTGTCTCAACCACTTCAATTGAATTAGGGTTTCCAATGTTGAACCCCTCAATCGATCATGCACATGTTAGCCAATCATTAATTGAGTTAATTAGGTCAACCTTCAACTTATTTGACCCTCAATAGACCCTCAATTGATCATCAATTAGGGCTTGGATCAATTGGATTAGGGTTAGAAATCGATGACCCTTCAACATATTTCATTGTGAGTCAAATTGATTTGAACCCTTTGACCCATCATCCAATTTGGTTATGACCTGACCCCAAACGGTCTTGGGATCATTTGGATGACCTCCAAACGGTCTTGAGACCGTTTGCCCATTATTTTATCAAAACCAAGTCATTCAATTAGGGTTTGGATCCTAGGTTTAGTCACCAAATCAGCAATCGATTACTCATCAACTTGATATTATTGGATCCTTAATTGGTCAACCATGCTTAACCCTAGACCTCCAAATCATCTTGAGTGATCACCAAATGGTCTTGAGACTGTTTGGGTGATCCCCAAACGGTTTTGAAACCATTTGGGTCACTCAACTGAAACTTCAACATGATTCAATTATTAAAATCAGCAATTAACCCGATTAGGGTTTTGATGATTGTTGGACTTGCAATTGGGGAACCACTTGGAATTAATTGATGAGTTTTGGTAGGTGATTAGTCTACATTATTCTCAATAGATCTCCAAATGGTCAATGCCTGGTCAACGCCTCCAAACTGTCTTGGACCATTTGCTTCCATGTGTTCTTGTGAAACTGTTTGCTCCCAAACGGTTTGGGAAACCGTTTGAGCAAGGTTGGGAGACCGTTTGCTAAAGTAGTTTTTGGATAAACATAGAGATTAACGTCATCATCTTCTACCTCTGTTCAACCAAGAATAGGGGTTGTTCTTCACAGAAATGATATCAAGAACACACAAAGGTATCTAAAGAAGAAGTGTAAGCAACGATTTTAGGAAAGAAGGATGCATTAACAAAGCTTAAGGTTTAGAGTTATAAAACCCACCTCTAAGACTGATCCAGAGCTCCAAGATCCATAGCTTTAATGGTGGATGAAGCTCCAGCAGTTGTCCAAGGTCCGTTCTTCAAGTTTTGGATGGAGAAGATGGCTAGAAAGGAAAATCGTGTAAAGGAAACTATGAATCCAACCTTGTTTTAGGGTTTTCCCCCAAGAATCTAAGGTAGAGGATGACCAAGACTCACCTATAGGTTGATCGTCCTCCCTCTCTCCAAAGCTCTTCCTTGGTTGGTCTAAGCAAAAAGATAAGGCAAAGAACTAAGGGAAATGATCCCTTGCTTTGTTGAAAAGGATTCCTTTATATATTTATGGGTTTTCTAGGCAAAGAAAAAGATTTTTATCTCTTTTAATCCCCACCTGTTTCCACCACAACTTCCTCCACTCTTTGGATACGTGGCCACCCTCTAAAACCTTGCAAGACTTTTCAATTACTCAAGGTTTTCAAGGAAAAGACTAAGCATCTAAAAGAGTTATGTGTTAATATCCACCCTTATTGGATATTGTTTAATATATTTTTAATGTGAGTAGTTTCCACTCCTACCATGATCCTTTTGGTGCCCAAGCATGACACAAGCTCTTCCATATTATTACAAACACATCCTCCAACTTTTGGTTGAGGGGCTTCATAATTAATATATTTCTTTTTGCATTAAATTATATTAAAGAGCCTTTTGTGCTTAAATCTCGATTATTCCAATATCAAGATTCTCTCTCCTCTATGATCATTCAAATGAGGCGCCCCTCTCATTTTATTTGCTCTACTTGATGCCAAGAAACATGAGAGATCCTCTAGAGGGTATATTTTACATGTTGGACCCTAGGTTTTGGGTAAATTACACTTTACACCAAAACTAGGTTTTAAAGCACAAGGATTGCTCTACAAGCTATATCTTGGTACTCAAGCTTGTGGAATCCATACCACTACATCATATTCATTATTATGATGTCTCAACATCATAGGAACATCTTATCATGTGCAAATTACAAATTAACCCCTTACCTTGGGTAATTTGCACTTTAGTCCAAAGTTAACAAAACAATGTTTCAACATTATTTAAAAAGGACTGAATTTGAAATATAGGTTCCTCAAAAGCCTTAATTACATTTCAAAGGATAAACACAAGCATATAATCACTTAATTAAGCAAAACACCTAGGGTTAGTACATAACCCAGGCCAGGGATGTTACAAATTATCCACCCGTTACAAGGATTTCGTCCCCGAAATCAACAAAACATATTAAGAGAGAAGAGCAGGGTATTTCCTTCTCATCTCTTCCTCTAGTTCCCATGTGGCTTCTTCAACACCATGGTGATTCCAGAGGACTTTCACAAGACTTATATCTTTCTTTTTCAGTTTCTTAATTCTTCTATCAAGAACTGACACAGGTCCTTCTTCATAAGACACATCATTATTCAATTCGACTTCCATAGGTTGCAGAATTGATTCTGTATCAGGATGACATTTCCTAAGCATGGAAATGTGAAACACTGGGTGTAACTTCTACAACTCTGGTGGTAACTCTAGCTTATAAGCTACCTTTCCAATATGTTCAATGATTGGATAAGGCCCCATAAACCTAGGAGCTAACTTTCCTTTCCTTCCAAATCTAAGAACTCCTTTCCAGGGTGAGACCTTGAGGTACACTCTATCTCCAACTTGGAATTCTAAAGGTCTACGACGCTTATCTGCATATGATTTTTGTCTATCATGTGCATTTTTTAACTGTTGTTATATTATCTTAATCTTCTCAGTGGTCTGCTGCACAAGATCAGGACCTAAAAGTTGATATTCACCAGTTTCATACCAACATAGGGGAGATCTACAACGTCTACCATACAAAGCTTCATAAGGTGCCATGTCAATGCTATGTTGATAGCTATTGTTGTAGGCAAACTCTATCAAACTTAGGTGCAGATCCCAACTTCATGTGAACTGAAGAATACATGCTCTAAGCAAGTCCTCCTAAGTCTGTATAGTCCTTTCCGACTGTCCATCGGTCTGAGGATGAAAGGTTGTACTAAACCTTAACTGTGTGCCTAAGGCTTTATGAAGTCACTCCCAAAAATGACTCATAAACTGGGGACCACTGTCAGAAACAATGGTAACTGGGACCCCATGCAGCCACACTATCTCATCTATATATAACTGTGCCAGCTTCTTAGCAGAATAGGTTGTTTTGACAGGTAAGAAATGTGTTGTCTTTGTCAACCTATCAACTATTACCCAGATGGAATCATGTCCTTTGGCTGTCCTGGGTAAACCAACCACAAATTCCATAGTTACATGATCCCACTTCCACTGTGGTATGAGTAAAGGTTGCATTTTTCCTGCAGGCTTTTGGTGTTCAGCTTTAACTTACTGACACATAGGACACCACATAACAAACTCAGTAACGTCCTTCTTCAATCCAGGCCACTAATACATATCTTTCAAGTTACAATACATCTTCGTGCTTCCTGGATGCATAGCATACATCAAAGAATGAGCTTCTTCCAGGACTAACTTCCTCAAGTTATCCACATCTGGCACTATCATTCTATCATGATAACAAGCTACCTGATCATTTGAGTCATAGAAACCTTCTTATTTCTCACTACCATACTCCGATCTAATCAGTTGAACTGCAGCATCAACATGTTGTGCCTCCTTAATCTTCTCTCTCAGAGTAGGTTTTATATGCATCTCAGCTAACAACCCCGATAACATTGATACTTTTAACTATACATTGTCTTGCCTTAAGGAGACAAGCATATCCCTCATCAACACGCATCCTAGTCCATTCTTGGAGGCATCAGAGAACACTATATATCATTTCCCTTGCTCAGGTAAAACAAGCACAGGTGCACTTGTCAACCTTTCCTTCAATAGCTGAAAAGATTGTTGACACTTGTCACTCCAGGTAAAAGGAACATCCTTCCTGGTCAACTTAGTCAGGAGTAAAGCTATAGAACTAAAGTTCTTAATGAACCTCCTGTAATAGCCTGCCAACCCTAATAAACTTCGAATTTCTATTGGCGTCTTCAGTTGCTCCCATTGCAGGACAGATTCTACCTTTTTAGGGTCAACACGTATACCTAAAGCAGATATTACGTGTCCAAGAAAAGATACTTCCGGTAACCATAACTCACACTTGCTAAACTTTGCATATAATTTATGTTCTCTTAGCAAAGTTAGAGCTTGACGAAGATGATGTTCATGCTGTTGAGCATCTCTACTGTAGATCAGGATGTCATCTATGAAGACAACAACACACTGATCGAGAAAAGGTCGGAAGATTCTATTCATGAGTTCCATAAATGCAGCTGGTGCATTAGTTAGTCCAAATGACATAACGGTGAACTCATAGTGATCATACCTTGTTCTGAAAGTAGACTTAGGTATGTCACCCTCCTCAATATGCAGTTGATGATATCCCGACCTCAAATCTATCTTTGAGAAGACGGTTGCACCACACAACTGGTCAAAGATATCATCAATCCTTGGCAAAGGATACTTATTCTTTATTGTTACTTTATTTAACTGTCTATAATCAATGCACAACCACATTGATCCATCCTTCTTTTTAACAAAGAGGACCGGAGCACCCCAGGGTGAAGTACTCGGTCAGATGAAACCCTTCTCAAGCAACTCTTGCAGTTGTTTCTTGAGTTCTACTATCTCAGCAGGCGCCATCCTATACGGTGTTTGTACTATCGGTTGTGTGTCCGGGACTAGATTAATCTCAAAATCTATTTCTCGGGGCGGAGGTACACTTGGAAGTTCTTTAGGAAATACATCTTCAAATTCCCTGACTACAGGAACTTTAGCAGGATTAGGACTCTCCATGGTGGTATCTACCACATGGGCCAAGAATGCATAACATCCTTGTCTCATCAGCTTCTCAGCAACCATAGCCGACACAAGACAGGTGGGTAGAATCTTTCTTTCTCTTTGAAAGATCCATGTGTCACTTTCATCTATGAACACAACTTGCTTGGACTCACAATCCAAGACAACCTTATACCTTTCCAAGGTATCCATCCCAAGGATTACATCGAATCCATACATCTCAAGTGGTATAAGATCCACTTGAATGTGATGTTCAAAAAAGAAGAGGATGCAGGGAGAACATACCTCCTGCAACATAGTAGATCCCATTAAAGGAGTTTCTAACAACAAACTATCTTCTCTATGACTAACCATCATATTGCAGTCAAGAATCACTCTTCGAGTGATAAAGGAATGTGTAGCACCCGGATCAATTAAAACACATACGACGCAAGATGTAGACATATCATAATTAAACAACTCCATCTGACCTGTCACAACCCGAGGGTTGACCACTGCATCAGCTGGATTCATCACGTAAAACCTCATCGTTGCATGTGGTTGATTCGGTGCTCGATGGCTAGGTGTCGATGATCCAGCTTGGGACGCTTGTCCACGTCCTCTAGCTCCTCCTAGAATCTATCTCCTTTGAGATCCCTATTGACTCTGCCTTTGAGGTTGAGTTACACTCACTAAACTGGCTCTGCAATCTTTCATTAGATGTCCCATCTTTCCACATATGTAACAGCTTCTGTTCAGTTGTTGTAGTCTGGGTGGTCCTGTGACTGACATAGATACTGAGCTATGAGCTCCTTATAAAGGTAGACTTCGTCCTCTACCCCTATTTGATGTCCATTGCGTCTGGGTATTGAATCGAGGTGGTGGTATAGGCACATAAAACTTTGGTTTCTTGAAACCTTTGGATGAGAATCCTTGAAACTGGGGGTACATCCTGTTGTTCTTGGTCTGTCGCTTCTCTGACACAGACCTTTCTATCCTCCTGACTGACTCCACAAAGGTAGCAAACTTTTCCCTGTTCTCCAGAGCAGACACAGGGGTGGTCAACTCAGCGTTTAATCCTTTCTCAAAATGCCTAATCCTTTCTTCATCTTTTGATGCCATATGCGGACAAAACCATAACAACTCCATGAACTTAGCCTCGTATTTGCTAATGTTCATAGGTCCCTGCCTTATCCTCTCAAAATGAGAGATTTTCTCATCCAAGAACGTCTTAGGGAAGTATCTATTAACAAATTCCCATCGAAAAAATTCCCATGCAATCTCCACTCCTGGCCTTTTCTGTTCTTCCATGGTCCACCAATGACCAACACTCCCCTTGAGAAGATACACAACATGTCTAACCTTCTCAGCCTCTGGGATGTTTAGGATTCTAAAGGCTTTCTCTAGTTCAGTTAGCCACAAGTCAGCATTTGCTGGGTCAGCTGTTCCAGCATACTCCGTGGCTCCAACCCGACGAAGTCATTCAAACATCTTATTGGTTCCTTGTCCTTCTGGATGGGTAGGTGCCCTAGGTACAAGTATAGGCATCCTATTAGTCATGTGTGTCATGGCAGTCATGAACTACCCAAACATGGCTTGGAAAGATGGGTTCCCCATTTCACCTGGATTGAACTGGGGTGGTTCAGGTACAGGTTCTTCCCTTTCTTGGTTTCTTGCACCTTCTCTAGGTGCAGCGACACTACTCTCAGCAACGTGTTCCTCGTGTGATCCACACATCTTTAGTTTTCTCTTCTCCTCCTATATGAGCAGAAGACACTATCAGATATACTGGAAGACACTAGAACAAACTCTACAACCCTATTCCTATGTCTCTATAGACTCAGTGAACCTAGAGCTCTGATACCACTAAATTGTGATGATATACTTGTGAAACGATATCAACAAATGCGGAAGCGATTAATTAGTAGCGGAATTACTAAAAATCACAAAATTTTTAAAACTTTTTGTAAAGAGAACCACAACTGTAAAACTTTTTCATAAAGAAATGAAATAAGTTGTTTACAAGTTGATACATCAGTATATCTCTGTATCATTACATCTTGAGAGTCATAACATTGACTATCATGTTAAGTTGTACATGAGCAGTATACAAAAATTCTTGAGGCATTAAGCCAAAAATCTCAGATCTATATTAAACCATCTACTGACTCCTAGGACCTGAGAGTATAGAGATGACACATAGGACTTTCTATATATACAAGACTCGACAGATAGTGTCTCCACTTGAGGATCACTATTGTCCCTGATGTTGTTGCTGCGGCTATTGCTGCTCACCCACTGAAGGGTTCCTTCGTCCTCGGCGTCTACCTAAAAAGTTGAATTCCACGGGGGTGAGACAATTGAAGAATTGTCCCAGTGAGAGTTATAACTCTTCGTCAGAAGCATTGTAATTGCAAAATAATGGAATAACATAGAATAGTAGAACTATGAATATTCAACAACAAGTAAAACATTGAATAAGCTAAGTAGAGCAGCATTCTTTAAGCAATCATTTCAATTATAACTTGATTGAGTAACAAGTCATTTATTCAGTAAGGAATATGAAGAACATGTATACTAGTTATTCAACTAGAGCACTATAAACAATGTATCATCAATCATTGTTTCTCATAGTTCAACCTAAGCAATTATGCTACATGGCTGATTATGTTTTACAAACATACTTATGCCCTGAGGAGATGAGGTATACCGCTCATACTCCAACCGACCATTACAAAATCACAATCGGTACCATACATAGGTCATCAGAAGATTCGGATTTCTATGACCTCATCTTCCTCAGTCAGTGTGAGGATCATCATGCAGGACATCTCGTGTCTCTGCTAAAATAGCTTTCCAGGGTATTCTGGCAACTTCACTATCAGAGTTATAGTGGCATGATGTACTCTCTTCGCCATCGAGGGATTTCTTATTTATCTCACATCGATGTGGCATTAACAACATCATCGGGAGATTAGTGATACATCATCCCAGTATATACACATAATGAAGGATTGAGAGATTAAATGTTCATCTCACATCAATTCCTCCATTAGGACGTAAGGATATTCGCATCCATAACCCCCACATACTCAAAAGTATGCTCTCCAGAAGTTCCCTTAGGAAAACCTGTTTCACCATCATCTAACTTCTGACGATGATGGATCTATGGTCAGGGCTCTACATGATATCATTATACTTGATTATTTAAGTACATTATGGTATTCTTTTAGCATCTGGCATGTTTTCAAACCTAACCATTAAAACAACTACTATAAAGAAAGAGTACTAGATGTATCAAGTTCATTTCACATCTGGTTGACATTGGGATATCAATCCCTAATCATCTCATCATTAAGATTCAAGAACATGGGTATTCAAACCCTTAGTTCAGCAAAACACTTGTTACCAAGTAACATATTGCCATCAAGTCATTTAACAATGTGAACATGATTGTAGCAATACAGATATTTCTCATGGCTCATACAGCCTATCAGTCTCATTTGTTACCTCTCACTAGGCAACATAGCATATCATTTATTTCAAAGCTTATAAAGTGCTTTTAATGAATATTGCATCATAGCTCTTACCTGGCTATGCTCACTATTTCATAAAAACTTGCATAATTAATATAAATGATAATAGACACATTATTTCTATATCAGCACAATGTACAATAATGATAGCATCACTATTGGTTAAGGTTTACTTGCAAATCAACTCCAAGTTAAGTATAGAGCACCACGGCCGTGCAGCCAGGAATGGTCGTGCAAGGGGAAGCCACCACGGCCATACTACCTTGCACGGTCATGTTGCAAAAAATCACCACGACAATTTTACACTTATGAAATCAATACTTCAAACCGATTAGGGTTTGCTATTCATATCGCATCACTCAAGGTTAGAGTTCTTATTTAGCATACTCTGAATTGGGATTTACTATACTCATCACATCACCCCAGGTTAGGGTTTACTATTCTCATTAAATCATCCTTGATTAGGGTTATCATTAATATCTCACCATTAGGGTTTACTATTCACCCTAAGTAAGAATGATCAACAAAGTACCTTTAATTTAAGGGTTACCATGTCATCATTATGAATTAGGATTATGTCATCGTCATATATTAGGGATACTCCCTTTATTGCCCTCAATTAGGGTTATGATTCATTAACCATCATAACTAGGGTTTCATGATCTCATTAACATGGATCATACCCTAATTAGGTATTCATTCATATTGAGAGTTCATTACTTGATTATCATTCATATAAGAAGTCTTCTCTCTCATCTTTCTATAAGTTAATGTTTGCATCACCCTTGATTAGGCTAAGTCAATTCAACATTGACATCATGGGTTATGTCATTACTATTGTGATCATTAAGGCTTACTCATTCAAAGAGTACTAATCACCCTATCCCATCAAGGGTACCTTTATTATAATCACCATTGATCACATCATGTCTTAATCAACTACTTACTTGGTCCTTTAATCTCTTTAAGTATCCATGAGGTTTAGGTTAATCAACCACCAAACCATCTTGACCCTTAGAACATCAAACGATCTTGACCTACATGGACCTCAAACGGTCTTGCACACTAAACCTCCAAACGGTCTAAGACCGTTTGGACCTTCATGCGGTCTTGGTCTACCCTTGAGACCATTTGGTAAGGTAGACTTCCAAAACCATTTGCTAAAGTAGAGGTGAAGACTGTTTGGTCAAGTTTGAATTTGAAACTGTTTGATGGTGAAGACCGTTTGGTCATGTTTGACTTTGAAACCGCATGGACACAACCGACTTTGAAACCGCATGAGACCAAACGGTTTGGGATCGTTTTGTCCCAAACGGTCTTGAGACCATTTGGTCCCAAACGGTCTTGAGACCGTTTGGACCCAAACGGTCTTCAAACCGTTTGGTCCAAACCATCTCAAAACCGCAAGGACCAAAAAGTGTCTCAACCACTTCAATTGAATTTGGGTTTCCAATGTTGAACCCCTCAATCGATCATGCACATGTTATCCAATCATTAATTGAGTTAATTAGGTCAACCTTCAACTGATTTGACCCTCAATCGACCCTCAATTGATCATCAATTAGGGCTTGGATCAATTGGATTAGGGTTAGAAATCGATGACCCTTCAACATATTTCATTGTGAGTCAAATTGATTTGAACCCTTTGACCCATCATCCAATTTGGTTATGACCTGACCTCAAACAGTATTGGGATCATTTGGATGATCTCCAAACGGTCTTGAGACCGTTTCCCCATTATTTTATCAAAACCAAGTCATTCAATTAGGGTTTGGATCCTAGGTTTAGTCACCAAATCAGCAATCGATTACTCATCAACTTGATATTATTGGATCCTTAATTGGTCAACCATGCTTAACCCTAGACCTCCAAATGGTCTTGGGTGATCACCAAACGGTCTTGAGACCGTTTGGGTGATCCCCAAATGGTTTTGAAACCGTTTGGGTCACTCAACCCAAACTTCAACATGATTCAATTAAAAAAATCAGCAATTAACCCGATTAGGGTTTTGATGATTGCTGGACTTTCAATTGGTGAACCACTTGGAATTAGTTGATGATTTTTGGTAGGTTATTAGTCTACATTATTCTCAACAGATCTCCAAATGGTCAACACCTGTTCAATGCCTCCAAACGGTCTTGGACCGTTTGCTTCCTTGCATTCTTGTGAAACCGTTTGCATTCAAACGGTTTGAAACCGTTTGGGCAAGGTTGGGAGACCGTTTGCTAAAGTAGTTTTTGGATAAACATAGATATTAACGTCATCATCTTCTACCTCTATTCAACCAAGAACAGGGGTTTTTCTTCACAGAAATGATATCAAGAACACACAAAGGTATCTAAAGAAGAAGTATAAGCAACGATTTTAGGAAAGAAGGATGCATTAACAAAGCTTACGGTTTAGAGTTATAAAACCTGCCTCTAAGACTGATCCAGAGCTCCAAGCTCCGTAGCTTTAATGGTGGATGAAGCTCCAGCAGTTGTCCAAGGTCCGTTCTTCAAGTTTTGGATGGAGAAGATGGCTAGAAAGGAAAATCGTGTAAAGGAAACTATGAATCTAACCTTGTTTTAGGGTTTTCCCCCAAGAATCTGAGGTAGAGGATGACCAAGACTCACCTACAGGTTGATCATCCTCCCTCTTCTCTAGAGCTCTTCCTTGGTCAGTCTAAGCAAAAAGATAAGGCAAAGAACTAAGGGAAACGATCCCTTGCTTTGTTGAAAAGGATTCCTTTATATATTTATGGGGTTTCTAGGCAAAGAAAAAGATTGTTATCTCTTTTAATCTCCACCTATTTCCACCACAACTTCCTCCACTATTTGGATACGTGGCCACCCTCTAAATCCTTGCAAGACTTTTCAATTATCCAAGGTTTTCAAGGAAAAGACTAAGCATCTAAAAGAGTTATGTGTTAATATCCACCCTTATTGGATATTGTTTAATGTATCTTTAATGTGAGTAGTTTCCACTCTTACCATGATCTTTTTGGTGCCCAAGCATGACACAAGCTCTTCCATATTATTACAAATACATCCTCCAACTTTTGGTTGAGGGGCTTCATAATTAATATATTTCTTTTTGCATTAAATTATATTAAAGAGCCTTTTGTGCTTAAATCTTAATTATTCCAATATCAAGATTCTCTCTCCTCTATGATCATTCAAATGAGGCGCCCCTCTCATTGTTTTTGCTCTACTTGATGCCAAGAAACATGAGAGATCCTTTAGAGGGTATATTTTCCATGTTGGACCCTAGGTTTTGGGTAAATTACACTTTACACCAAAACTAGGTTTTAAAGCACAAGGATTGCTCTACAAGCTATATCTTGGTGCTCAAGCTTGTGGAATCCACACCACTACATCATATTCATTATTATGATGTATCAACATCAGAGTAACATCTTATCATGTGCAAATTGCAAATTAACCCCTTACCTTGGGTAATTTGCACTTTAGTCCAAAGTCAACAAAACAATGTTTCAACATTATTTAAAAAGGACTGAATTTGAAATATAGGTTCCTCAAAAGCCTTAATTACATTTCAAAGGATAAACACAAGCATCTAATCACTTAATTAAGCAAAACACATAGGGTTAGTACATAACCCAGGTCAGGGATGTTCCATTTTCCCTTTGTGGTTCTAATGTGCATTCCTACTGCACTACAAAGTCATCAGTCTCATCATAGTTTTTGAAGCCTAGTTGTCAAACTTCAGAGATTAAGGGTCATTAGAATATGGTATAAGAAATTATTATTTCTTTCTTAGGTATAAAAAACCTTTCCTAGAGTCATCACTTATATACCTATAATTCCAGTATTTATTCATGTGTCAAGGTTCCATAAAATGCATCGTGTTTTTTCCATGATATTAGGGCATGCATATTTACATGTTTATGCCCTCACTCCACCTAGGGTGGGGTTGACAAGGATGTTCTTATCAATATAATTATTTTTCTCACCAAGCCTAACCATTTCATATAACATGTAGGTGACATAGATCAATTCCTTCTTCTTAGGTGTGTCAGGAATCATTATGGCATTTACATATATATCCAATCCCTAATATATATTAGTCTAGGATTTAACAGCTCAAGGGTTATGAGTGCCTCCTCCGAACTGAAGGTGTAAAGATTACAAAATAATAACTATATTTAGTTAATACTATGTTTTGAACATACTCTAGTACTACCCTCCTTTATTCTTTCTATTTTCCCTAGATCATGAGTTTTTTATTAGGGTTCAAATATGAACTTCCTTCTTGTTGGTCTTTCTCTTTCTTAAATGTTCACTTATTCATAGGGTTTTCACATACTTGAGTAATATTTTTTTCCTGAATCATATATACCTAG
Source organism: Alisma plantago-aquatica (assembly GCA_963693085.1). Lineage (NCBI taxonomy): Eukaryota > Viridiplantae > Streptophyta > Magnoliopsida > Alismatales > Alismataceae > Alisma > Alisma plantago-aquatica. The sequence goes on along the minus strand of OY856409.1, from coordinate 1,050,065,874 downwards.
GATCATGGTTTTAAGAATTAGTTGCCTTCTCATAAGATTTTAGCTTTCCTCTATCCTACTCACATTCTTTGCAGACTAGCTAGGTCATCTCATCTTATCCATACAGTCTTAAAAGGTTCTAGCATTTCATATGTTATATATAACATAGTTCATATTTTGTTTTTAAACAAGCATTACACATGCTTTAGTTGTTATAGGATGCCTTAACCCTACTTCTTAAGGGCTCTAATTTGAAAGAGAAGTAACTATTCGTTCTTAAGGTTCAAAAAAAGAATGGGGTTAAAAAAGAGATTAAATATATATAAGAAAGGCTAAAAGGTATGTTATTTAGGAAAAATCCCAAGAATTTGGCCACGTAGGGTTCATAGTTGCCCTACAGTCCTCATCAACCAACTAGTAGTGTGAAGAGAAAAATCTTGCCAACCTCCAGGTAATGGCCCAATCTTAAACATTGTTGCCCTTTGAAATTCCCTTAATAATTCCCATATGGTATTACAATGTTCTAAAATTTATTAATGACTAAAAGTTATCTGAGCAATTTTACTCATATACCAATTGTAATGACACCCTCCTCTAATATCCCAATAAATGAGGGCCAGAGAAGTAGCATATGTTTATCATATTTCTAACACCATATCACCAAAGAAATAATTAAAAATAGCCAATAATTCCATTCAAGAGATGAAATAAAAGATGTTCAACAATCTTAGACTTCTTAAGAATCTAAATACTAGAAATAAAAATCTAAATCTTATAGGAATTTGAGATAAAACAACCCCAATATAACCCTCCTGGTTCCTTTAGAACTTCATTTTTTCCTAGTGTTAGATCAGCTATAGATTCACAAGTGGAATCATGAGTTTAACCTAAAACACTAACAAACAATGGGTCAACACATTGCTATGTCATGTACTTGGGTGCAACCATAATAATGACATAATATTAACCATGTACATGGAAGAAAATAATGAAATATATTTTTTGCAAGTAATGAACTTCACATTTTTAGTATATAGTTCTAATCACTTATTCAAATATCTCATATGAAAACCAATGTTTCTTCAAGTATCAAACCCTATTTCATGTTCTGTCATGCACTTTATATGATGTTCTAACAATAGACTTTATGTTATGTTCCAATATTGGGATATTTTTCTAGGTGACTTCCTAGAGGCATATTGCTTTTTATCTTCCTCTGTATACGATCATACCCTTTTGCACCTCAAACATCACATTCAAAGATAATTCTAGAATTTGATGATATGCACATGTTTCTATCTTGTACAGGAATCAAAATAGGAAATTCCATTTTCATAGTAAACACGCTTTGGAAAAACATTAGATGCCAAAGCATGGTTAAGGCAGTCCATAAATATCTCACATACATGTTTGGATATTAGAAGATGCCAACTTAATCCAATTAATCCAAGAGGTAATATGAAAATAGTCAATTGGTACCCAAAAGTGTTACCAATTTTTCAAAACTCCTATGCAATAGTGTTAGAGAGAGTTCTAGGGTTTAGATTTGGGATTAGACTATACTTGGACGAAATTTGGGGTTTCAATTTATTCAACCCTTAGGGGAAAATCCCTAAATTCACTCAAACCCTATTTACATCATCATTAAGATTTAAATTACAATATTAGCAACTTTAGTATTATCATATCACATATATCGTGATCCAGGGATCTTTTAAAAGATTTCCAAGATCTGACATACTTAGAATTTTAGTGAAAGTGGCTAGGATTTTAAATATAGGCATGTTATTATAACCCAATACTCAAAACAACATATTTGGAAATTACATTAGAGAAGGAATTAAATCTAGGTCCTTAAAATTTTATTTACATGCTCATCTCATTTTTTATCAAAATTATATGTACTTTTGCATTACTTGGATATTCCTCCTATTTTCTATGGGATTTACAAGAGTTACCTTGATTTGAATTTACTGTGTTGTTGGATTGGTTCGTTGTGGCCTAGGATGATTCCACATATCCTCTATAAGTAGTGTCATATATGGCATGGGCTTGTCCTCATCGAGCTAATTAGTTGGATGGTCCCAGATTCTAGCCCCTAGGTCAGGCATGACCTGGTCATATGACTTTGTATCGTGGATGATGGCCTTTGAGGGATGTGTCCATCCTAGATACTACTTACTCGTCCCTCCCTTTTGTCGCACATGACCCTTGTACCTTCCCACGCTATCGACATTCATTTTTGTGGGACAATAGAGCATCATCGACTAGTCATCTAGGTGACAATTTTTTGTTGAAGAAGCTGGGTTAGATGGGTGAAAAGTGGAGATGAGTCTGCCTAACATTCCATGCCCCTTGACACCTCACTACAACAGTGGCTGGTCTATTGGGTAGAGGACAACACACCTTCCTCCAATGTTGTCATCATGTGAAAAAAAGAGAGGGTAATATGAATTCTTTGAAAAGGTATTGTTCCTTTGGTTGTAGATTGCTTTAAAAGGGTTTAAGGAAGCATCACCATGCCTTTTGCATCCTAAACACAGTCTTCAAGATCAATGATGAGCCAAAAGGGAGTCTCAAGATGGCCATGGCTTTTGCAACATTGGATTGAGACATGGAAAATTAGGGGAACATGTTATCCCTCCCTAGTGTGTCATTACCCAATATTAAGTGGTTGATTGACAACTTTTGTGATCACATATCAATTTCTATAGTCAAATTGAGTTTTAAATGTGATTTATTAGTCAAATCACCAGAGGAGGTCTGGTTTCATTTTCTCCCACTTCTTTATTTTTCTAAAGGTAGAATACAATATGGGAGTTTTTAGATAGAGATGTTGGGGTTGTGGTCTGGCATTACACATTAAATGGGGAACCCGAAGTGGGATCTAGGACCCCAGTTGCCATATTGCGGTATGGATTGATTATCAATCATCTAACATCCAAAATCCACAACTTTGACTTAAATTCAAAAATCTATAACTCTAAATCTATAGCTCTAGATGATACCAAATAACTAGGGTTACTTCATTATTAAGTAAACTATTCTTTCACCAACTTTCTATCTACATGGGAAACATTTTATTGACAAAACAAATTCTAATGAGGCGTGCAATTAAAACGCATATTTGAATATAGGTGTGTTTTTTTCTAGATATGAATATAGATCTCTAGAAGAGTCTAAATGATCCCATTTTTATGAGTCATCTTAGTATAATATCCTCCTCCTCATACATTATATGTTGTATTTAAATAAGCAAGTTGAATGACCTTTTCTTGGTCTTCAATTAACATTATTAAATTTCTAATTAATAGACACTCGGTTGCATATGGACTCCTAGTTTGTTCAAATTTAGTTTATGGCTTCCATAAGGAAAAACTAAATTAGTATGATTATCATTGACTATTATACAATCTAAGTAAGCTATTAAATTTACAAGTTTGCCCCAACGGATTTGCATACAAATAAATAAGTAAATCATGATTTATTTATCAAAATTTGTCTATTAAATAATTCTTTTTCAATAACAACTTCTATATTGAGTGAATCCATTTTAGCATAACATGGGGAATTTAAGGGTGTCTCCCTATGTAAGCCACAACTTCCTTAGAGACAGGGTCACATGTGAGACCATGATCCTATCTTAATCTTAATTTTCTCTCTAATCTTGATTTATTAGCTTAATTGGATGGTTGGAAAATAATTGGTACTCCATTGAATAAGTTTAAACCCTATTTGATGTCGATTTGCACTTTGAATGCCTTGGTTTCAAGTGTGTGTATATGTTATGGACTTAATTGCAAAATCACCATAACATGTCATTTACAAAATATTTGTACTTATTTATTCAATGATTTATTAAGTTCTAGAATAAATTGGTTAAGAGTTGACTCTAATCCAGACTTCATTGTACTTTATTTGCCTTGAAATGCAATATCATCTACAATTATCGTCTAATATGCAATTTAAACATAATTGGAAACCTAAGTGCAAATTTGAGTGCATAATATAAAAATGCATGATATTAATTATTATCTTCATAGATTGCTTTTGTTTGATATTTCTGACCTTAGTTGTATTAGAGCTTCAACTTTAACTAGTATGGTGGTGGTGGTGGTGGTGGTGGTGGTTGATGACGGTAAATGGAGCTTCTTGTGCTTAACCAATGCAATTTTTGGCTTATGAAACTAGACTTTGTGGAATATAGAAGTAATAGACCAATGTAACCTCACATAGGTCATTGTGAATGGTTCTCAAACAAATAATAATGCTAGGAGGGTCGATAAATATGATTTCTTTGATCAATGCATGACACTTTTGGACTAAGGTAATTATGAACACTAGTTGGGGGCAGAGTGGACTTTTGTACTTATACCCCACATTATAAAACCAAACCCTTAGGACTAGAGTCTCTTTTAGAATCCCATAAGATTCTGGAATCATGGAGTGAGCTATTGAGGCCGAAGCAAGCTCCAAGGAAAGGAAGAACATGGATGGAGCTGTAACTGTAATGACCCGTTTTCAAATTAGTCATCTAATTAGGGTTTACTTAGATGATTGTATGCTTAACTAAGTTGATCATTGTTTAAACCTCGATTAGTGATGGTAATTAATTTTTGATATTTTAAATATAATGAGGAGGTTTAATCATACTTTGATTCACATAATTAGGGTTAAAATTTTGGAAACCCTAATCGGCCCAAATTAGGGTTTTGATGACATATGAATACAGAATTTGATAAGTATAGTGTCTCACTAAATGATTTTTAGTATTTTATGTGTAACTGTGATTTACTTCAAATTTGGATATGATTTGGATATATAAAATGTGAACAACATTGAAAACTATCAGAATTTTTGAAGAATGTTCTGACCTGTTTATTGAAACTCGACCGATCATATTTTCAGATTGATATAGCAGTGTGGTAATTGAATTTTATAGTTTTATTGGTATATCCAATTGATATAAAATTTTAACTATGCTTTATAAACTCAATTATACACACCCTGTTAAATTTTCGTAATTTTTGGATGACTTTTAATCTCTACAGAGAGGGTGTCGGTCGAGTTCTGTGCAGGACAAACTCGACCGACCATGCTGCTGACTGCAATATAGCAGTGTAGTATTTGATTTTTATTTATTTATTGGTAATTTAAAATGATCGCAAATTTTTACTGTATCTTAAAAACTCAATTTTGGACTTTTTTAAAAGTTTCATAATTTTTGGATTAGGTTTGAGTTCTGAAACATGTAGTTTCGGTCGAGTTTATAACTCAGCCGACCAACCAGTTTAAGAAAAATAAAAATACTTTGAGGGGCTTGTTTGCAAATGTTCTAAGCGCCTCAATTCATCTATATCATTAAACTAACACACAAGAAGCTCTCATAACTCGTCCTTCCTGTCAAAGAAACGAAATTCTTGAGAGAGAGGAGAGCTAGGGTTTCGAGTAGATAAAGTGGAGGAGATGATGACCTAGGGTTTCTCTATCCAAGATATGATAAATCAAGTAAGTTTAGCTTCTTTGCATAGAATTTATGGTGAATCTTCTCTTACATGTCAAGATTCCGTCCCTCCCTTGATTTGATTCAAAATCACATCAAATATCCCCCTTTTCTCACTCTTTCTCTTCTAATCCCCGTTTCTAGGGTTTCCGAGTTGAGAGGAGAAAGAATTGGATTCTTTTGCGAGAGTTTGTTTGGGTTTCCAAAAATTCAGAGGTTGACCTCCGTTTTTAAGGTGCTTGGCACCTGAGGTGAGTGTTTTTCTCCCTCCTAAGCTTTGTATTCATGTTGAAAGCCTAATTCAATCTGGCTAAAACAATCAGAAACCCTGTTTGTATATGTATGTGATTGGATTTGATTTGGGAAAGATATTGGGGAATCCAATTTTACTGATTTTGATTATTTCTCATTGATTGAAACTTGATTAGTTCTTGTTATATTGATTGAGGATGCATGGGTATTCTTATGGGTAGATGATTTTGGTATTTCATGTGAATTTTTCCTAAAAATCAGCCCAATGGTCAATATGCTTGGAATTGAATTGACATGTATAAAGTCATATTTGAATTGTACTAGATTGTATTATACAAGTGTATTGTTGAATGTTAATGGAATTGAATGACCACATATCCTGATTAGGATTTGTGTTGAGGAAGTGAATGAAATGAGTCAATTAATCAATGTATACTTATGATTGATGAATGAAATGTGTGAAAATGGAAACTAGGGTTGCCATGTTTGTGAATAACCCTAATGAACCCTTGAGACATGATTGGATTACTGAATGATATGATTATTATGATATGTTAAACTAAGAAATGACTTCTTGAAAATCCTAAAATTCTATTATTAATATGATTATGAGTGATAAATTTAGAACTTGTATATGATGTTGTAAATGTGATCAGATGTTGAAGTTGAAAGTATTAATACTTCAATTGAATATGATGAGTCTTACTATATCATCTAAGTCTAATGCATTTGTTTTAGTATAACAAAGAATGATCATTGTTGATTATGGGAGTGACATTAGTAATCAACATCAAGGTACACTCATCTGAATATAAGAGACAATATGAACAAGATGTACTTAATAGTAACTGCAAGATAAAGATGAAACTAATGAAGATAGTATGATGAATTATTTTATCTAGCATTACACGATATGTGCACTTGCATTTTACATGCACATTTTACATGCATAGTTTCAGCATGTCAAGTTTTTGGCATTTTTGCCAAGGAAATGGCAACACCAACACTATTAGTGTTGTGACCAGCCACTCTAGGATATTTTTATTTTTCAATTACTTTTTATCTTTTCTTTTGAACAAGGGAATCATTTAAAAAATTATCAATTCACTAGTATTTTGTTCCCTGCATTGCCATTTATTTTCAGGTACCAGTCTGTGATTCACACTCGAACCAAATATTACGAAGAATCTACTCCAACTAGTGTAGATTGGAAGGAGACTTTTCATAATGTGAGAGAGTTTGGGGCTTCAACTAAGAAGCTCATCCAAACTCCACCACCACGAAAAGAGCAAGAACAGACAATAGACATAGATGGAAATGTTGAAGAACATGTTGAGGGCATGCCTAAGGAACAGATTGTATGTGAGAAGATAAAGGCATCATCTGCTATAGCTTTATTACACCCTGATCTCACAATTTCCACTAATCATGAGATTAGGGCATAAATTGAGGATTTAACGTAATACAAAGATCACCCTTAACTTTTTCTTCTCTTTCAAAACTCTTTGTTTTCTTGCATTGAACCACATAAACCAACTTTACAAGGGAATCTAAACATTGATTTTTCTAATCTGATTTCAACAGTAAAAATGCATGTATGAACATTCATTATGTTCCTCATACTTTTAAGCATATAAGAATTGCCGATTCACACATATTGCTAAAAGAGGAATAATGTTATACATCATCATATACAACTCTCTCTTATTTCTTTACAAGGACCTAGAGAGACAAGGACCGACTGAACTTAACTATACTCATACTTAACTCTTGTGGCAGATCAACTCTGGTGCAATGATATCTTCTTCAAGTCCATGTGATTTCCCTAAAAATAGTGAGTAGAGGGGTAAGCGTACTCGCTCAGTGAATGAGTATTTCAAAGAAACAATCTAAAGCACTGATATAATTATAGATATAATTTTGAGCAAATGATATCAATTATAACAACAGTAAGCTTTAAAGAGTCTAATAATTGACAATCATAAATATGGCAGGATACTCTAAATATCTGTAAGAGTGAATCAATATATGAAATGCTTGATTGATCATAAAGAGAACTAATAATTCAGAAACATACAAAGAATAATTGAATAACTGTACACACTTGTTTGACCTCTCATTCATTTTATTATGCCCTGATCATATGTAGTGTACTCTACATATGAAGACTCGTAGTGCACTATGATCACACTATACAAGACTTAGCAGACACACCCGTGAAATGCTAAGTCTGACTACTCTCCTGGTCTGCAATAGGGAAATGGTTCTCTGGCCTAAACTGGACTCCTCCTCTAAACTGAGCACACAGACAGAGAGTCAAGCCACCTCTTGGCTTTTCTATACTCTAGTGCCACTAGGACTTCTGGTTGATGTTGGACACTGCAAACTATAATTTAAGGAGACTTCCACTAGGGTTTCGTCCCCCGTGCCACCTGATAGCACATTCTGACCCCCATATACATGATGTTTCCAGGGTTAGGTCATTTCACCCCTAAGGCGTAGACCTCACATAGGGGTTCTACGGTGTTCAGGGCTCCTAAGTCTATTATTTTATTATTCCTAGAAAGCTCTTTTCTACATTGTACCCTTCTCTTACTTATACTTGACTCTGGTATCTCTATGGCGTCGCGTCTACTTATTTGAAGTTATAATACAACATGTATATCATTCTAAACATGGCAGAGCAGTATATTCAAAACACTGTAATATATTGAGTAATCAACATACTATACATGCAGGCAGACTAAAATTCTTAAATAAACAAATTACATGTCTACTTGGCACATACACACTAGAATCGTGCAATTTATCATCTTATTACACTGATAAGAGATAATTACTTGACATATGAGTATTCGTCAATAACACCTACAACTTATCTATAATTTCTCAAAGAATGTGCATATCAACCCAAATCTTGAGTTGTGCATCTCATAACCCAATTAAGAGTTAAATACTTATCATGACAAGAATTATTAATAATAATTGAGAACATTGATATCACAATACTTGATTCATTGAACACCCGACCCTTAGGGTTTCATTTAATCACAACAAATGCTACAAAGAAAGGTGTAATACATCTATTATGTAGTTTTCAAATCTTTACAACACATGATACATGGGATCTCAATCCCTTTTCACATTACTGGGAATTCTCATCCCTTCACATCATTATCATAATTACTGGATCTGAGTATTCAAACCCTTAGATCATCACATAGCATTGTTACCTCTGTAACAGGTAACCATTACCTCTAGGTCATTAGATTAAGGTATTCATTTCACTAGTTGTACAAGTATTCTCATGGCTTACAAGGCCATCACACATCTTTTCACCTCTGACTAGGCAACAACTTATTCCCATGGCACCCATAAAGATTTCATGCGACATAAACATTCACTGAATAAAGACTACTATCAACAAATCATATAAAATCAATATATGTATGAAACCTTAGAAATGAGCCGAATTTGGGTTTCCATGCCATTCACTGGGATATCACGCATCAATAATAACATTGAATAAATAATGTCTATCATGTCAAGAAAAACCCTTCAAATGGATTTCATGATATCTATTCACAAATATCCAACTTTCCTCGCATCTAGGGTTTCACCCTCTTCACTGAGATACCAAACAAACACTGCTCACTTTAAATGAAATCTAAGATAGTAATTGACATATATGTACTATGAATTTAGATAAACAATCATTTAAAACTAAGGGGATCTAGATAAGCAACTTTCTCGATTTACTTATACAGCAAATTTCAGTCATAGACAAATTCCCTATATTTCAGTTTACTCTTATAACCTCTGTGAATACTTAGGGATTTCTCATTAGAATGCATTGTATACATTTCTAATATGATTTTATAATCTGAAATTCATTCAAACAAAGGAAGAATCCATTTCATATCATTTTGCAACAACTTAGAACAAATAGACAATTCAAGGTTTGTAGTCGCATACTAAGCAATTAAAGATTATGGTTGATTTAACCAATTTTCATGAAATATACTGTTTAAAGAAAGTTCCCACTCACCATAAGGTGTGAAAATACCTTAAAAACGTATCCCATATCTGAAAATCTCAAATCCATATCAAATCCCTAGCAATTAACCCAATTCTTCTTCCTTTCAACTCGGAAACCCTAAAAATAAGGGATTATGAAGAAAGAGTGAGAAATGGGGAAGTTTTGATACCATTTTGGATCAAATCAGAGGAGGAACGGAATTTTGAATGTGAGAGATGATTCATCATGAAATTATATCCAAAGAAGCTAAACTTACATGATTTCATCATTCCTCGGACCGCAAAACCCTAGGTCAGCATCTCCATCAATTTCTCCTCTCAAACCCTAACTCTCTCTCTAGGATTTCGTTTCTCTGTATTGAATCAATAAATATGAGATCTCCTTGTGTGTTAGGTTGACCATATAGAGCAATTGAGCTTCTTGGGTTAATTGCACATTGACCCCTCACTAAACTTTTTCTTATTTCAGCAGATTTTTTCTGTCATAAAAAGGTTTCTTTGAATTCGTGTATTTCAGAGATACAAACTTCTCCAAATATTATTAGAATTTATCATGTTGTGTATAATTTAGTTACAAAGATTAAGTTAAAATTTGAGATCATTACAAGCTATCATTAAATAAATAAAAATATAATAGTACACTTCTATCTAGAATTCTGCAGAATTGTCAGTTACTGTAATTCATCTACTGATAAGGTCTAAGCGCATCAAAACATTATGAAAATTTTATATGTTGTTTATGATTGAGTTTAATATCCCCATTTTAAATTTAATATCATTTGGAGTTATCAATAAATAAATAAAAATAATACACTACACTGCTAAAAAGCACTCTGTCAGCATTTTGGTCAAAGTATAGTTCGATCGAGAACCACATTCAAAGAACACTCAAATATTCTGAAATTTTTATCCAATATGCATGATTGAGTTATCCATATCACATCCAAAATTAAATTAAATACAAAATTTTTAGAAAATATGAAAAATCATTTACCACACTACTATCCTGATCAAATTCCATACTCATGTACCATCAAAACCCTAATTTCATCTAACTAGGGTTTATATTTCTCAAACCCTAATTTCTCAAACAATAGAACACTTAACGTTGTTATTAGGTTTAAAATATCATAATTGAATTATCATCATTAATTAGATTTAAGCAATGATCAATCCAATTAAGTATATAATCATCCAGGTAAACCCTAGTTTACCAATTAAGCTCACAATTCCCCCCCCCCTAAAAAGGTTTCATCCTCAAAACATAAATATGCAAGTGAAGTACATTCAAGGTTTATTTTAAGCAATTGAAATCTTACATGTCATTATATTCTTGTATTTCATACATGAATGCAGTTTTCAACATTAAATCCTTTATTCCTTTACTAAATCACAACATGTTTGAAATCGTTCTCAATGATAACAAACAAATTCTCTATGCCACAATCGATCATAGGATAGAGAGAGAAACAACCATTTCAATATTTTCATACTCTTGAGGTGTTACGTAAACATCAATAATCTGATCCAACTATCTCAATTCATACTGCTAAATATGTACTATTGTTATGTATTACCTCTAAATCACGAAAGAGAGTTCACCATGTTCTTTTGAATTTTACTATTGTGCTACTCAAATAGCAAAATAGTCTTGAGTTAATAGACTAGATTCAACAACAGTTGTACATTACTACTCACGGAATCCCCATTGGTTCATGGATGCATAAGGTGCAACATTACCATCACATTCCATACTATTCTCAAGTATGAACCCACACATAATTCAAAGTGTAACCATCGGGTTATAGCATACTAGGGTTTCAACAACAGTAACAAAGTACTTCATAATTGTATTATTCATTCAAGGACTATTCATACCCAATTACCATCACTTAGTTATATTAAAGCTATGTATAACAAGCTACACCTCATTAGGGTTACATATCAATACAATATGGTTATCATCCCTTCTATTCATATGAGTGAATAGGTAAGACTACCTTATTCAGGGTAACCCTCCATTTGTTCCATCATCATTCAACCCATATCACCATACTACAATTGTACAATACTAAGATGGATTATTGGTATGAATGACTTAAACTATTAGACACCTTTAATTAACATATTGCTTACACATGTACACTGAAATCATACATAGAGCCAATTTACATCCCTTAATATACCTTCAACAAATTATACTTCTAAAAACAAATTCACATATTACTAAAAGCCATTGTTTTCTCTTATCCCTCTCCTCATTCATTACTACTTACTTTTTGCTACTTATCCTTCTCATTTTAATCATGTAGATTAAACATCCCTAAAATTGAAACATACATGATATGGATAGATTATTCATCATTCTTGCTATTACTGTAAGAATTTATTTCATATTACACTTCACTCATATTGTATTTCTTCTTTTGTTCAAAGCACACCTCTTATATTTCAAATCTATTTATTATCCTTTGCTCTAAATCATTTCCATATTGTTTATCTACCTTTCAGATTAGCTAGGATTACTATCAGTGCTAGTTTACTTCTCATAGTGCACATTTCATGATCTTGTTTTATAGAGATGCTAGTATTCAAGGTCAAATCACTAGTGACAACCCTTGAACTACTACAACTCTAAACATTCTAGGGTTTGGCCTTTATCAGTAGCATGACATTATTGTGGTGTGACTTTGCTCCCTTAATTTGAAATTCAAACTTTGGATCTCACAAGTTTTTACTAAAGTTTTCCTTATCTTATCAATTGAATTTCCTTCATCTTAATTGGCCATTTAGATAGATTACATTGTCAATTTACCCTTCTAGGGTTTCATCACCATATTGTGTGTCAATATTACATTCACTAGATGTGGTTATGCATCAGATATGATTCATTTTCTTATCACTTCATTCCCACATTTCTCTCATTAAGTAATGTATGGAAGAGAAGACGGTTCTGACACTTAGAATTCTTATCTTCAAACATCCCATTAATACATTTGTCATATGTAGGTTTAATTAGTTATCAACAAGGATACTTGACTAACTAGCACTTGATTGAATCTCCTAACCTCTTTCTTTTATAATCTATATTACTCCACCATGTTTCAAACCCTTCCTTACTTTCCATAATCCTCTTACCATATACTACTCTTCCACCTGTTATCTTTAACTTCTACTTTTCTCTTATGATCATGTTGCTTATTCATGTGTATGATCATGTATACCATGTTGCACATATTTCTTTTTATCCTTCTAATAATGTGAAGTTGAAATTCTAAATCAATAATCTCTCTACTAGTTTCAACTCATGTTTAATACATTACATGTCCTTCATTTTAAATCAAATGGTTCATGCATGGGTGAAACATAAGTTCTGTTATATCAAGTTTTTCCTTCCTGAGTATAGTCTACCTTTGTATAACTTATTCATTTTGTTAAGCTACACTTTTGTTCTTTTTTTTAGAAACTAGTTTGTTGTTCTATAGAGACTTGGAATCCAAAGGTAGTAAGGATAAATGTATTAAACTTATTAATAAAGGTATACATTACATGCTCTCAATTATATCATAACTCTCATTCCTTAATCAAGCTCATCATTTCCAACATTTATCTTTGTTTTAACTTAGTTTCTTATCCTAGTCTTATGATTTACATATTTATCTAATTCTCTTTACTTTAACTCTTTCGAAGACTCTTCCCTGATGTTTACTTATCATATACTTAACTCTTTTCTTCTATTTTTCCTTTGCTTTGGAGTACATAAAAACATTGTACTTGTTTATATAATCCATTCCTCATGATTGATTCTTACTACCTTGGCCCTTACATACTTTTCTCATATCTTTTCCATATGTCATATTTAGAGTTCATATAATATTAATCATTAAACTTAATCTGAACCTTACGTCGTGTTCCTTTATTCCCAATTAAGGATTTCTCATATGAGGCCCCAAAGTTGAGTCTCAAATATTGGTTCCAACTGATTCATAGCTATTCTAATCTTTCCCATATGTTTCAACATCTTAGTGTCTGTACATTCTCACTATGATGTTGGTCTAATTTATCTAGAGTCTACTCTTATCATATTGTTAATAGGAGTCATTAGATCCCAATAATGCATCCTGCCAGTCGGATCAGGCCGAACCTATAGTCCTGAAGCCAAGAGCTACTTAAGATTAAGAAACTCCTATTAATATCAAACATGTGGAAAGAATATCCACTAGGAAATTTCATTCAAAGATTATTTCTAATCTACTTGATACAAAGAATGTAATCAATAAATGCTACAACTGTATGGTGTACAACAAATCTTAAAGACCCATATATATTTCAAAATACTAAATATCTGAATTCAAACATATAAGTGCATTTCTATTCATCTCCAATAAAACAACAATATGAAATGAAAGTTCTATCTCATTTTATATTTATGCTATTAATTCATGTTACTTGTCTTATTTCTAACCCTAATATTTCTAGGGTTCCTCTCTATCCCATCCTTCCACTGTATACCTGGCCAGGGTATACATGAATGAATAGACAAAGTAGCTTGATATTGGTTGATCCAAGTACTCAGATACTGAGCCAGGATATCCAAATACTCATATCCCCAGAGCTAACATCATAACATCTCCTATCTGCCACACTTATGACTCTAACTAACTAACTTAATGGTCCCTGACAGCTCAGCCTAAGCTCTGATACCAAATTGTTACACCCCGATCTCACAATTTCCACTAATCGTGAGATTAGGGCATAAATTAAGGATTTAACGTAATACAAAGATCACCCTTAACTTTTCCTTCTCTTTCAAAACTCTTTGTTTTCTCGCATTGAACCACATAAACCAACTTTACAAGGGAATCTAAACATTGATTTTTCTAATCTGATTTCAACAGTAAAAATGCATGTATGAACATTCATTATGTTCCTCATACTTTTAAGCACATAAGACTTGCTAATTCGCACATATTTCTAAAAGAGGAATAATGTTATACATCATCATTTACAACTCTCTCTTATTTCTTTACAAGGACCTAGAGTGACAAGGACCGACTGAACTTAACTATACTCATACTTAACTCTTATGGCAGATCAACTCTGGTGCAATGATATCTTCTTCAAGTCCATGTGATTTCCCTAAAAATAGTGAGTAGAGGGGTAAGTGTACTCGCTCAGTGAATGAGTATTTCAAAGAAACAGTCTAAAGCACTGATATAATTATAGATATAATTTTGAGCAATTGATATCAATTATAACAGCAGTAAGCTTTAAAGAGTCTAATAATTGACAATCATAAATATGGCAGGATACTCTAAATATCTGTAAGAGTGAATCAATATATGAAATGCTTGATTGATCATAAAGAGAACTAATAATTTAGAAACATACAAAGAATAATTGAATAAATGTACACACTTGTTTGACCTCTCATTCATTTTATTATGCCCTGATCATATGCAGTGTACTCTACATATGAAGACTCATAGTGCACTACGATCACTCCGTACAAGACTTAGCAGACACACCCGGGAAATGCTAAGTCTGACTACTCTCCTGGTCTGCAATAGGGAAATGGTTCTCTGGCCTAAACTGGACTCCTCCTCTAAATTGAGCACACAGGCAGAGAGTCAAGCCACCTCCTGGTTTTTCTATACTCTAGTGCCACCAGGACTTCTGGTTGATGTTGGACACTGCAAACTATAATTTAAGGAGACTTCCACTAGGGCTTCATCCCCCGTGCCACCTGATAGCACATTTCGACCCTCGTATACAGGATGTTTCCAGGGTTAGGTCATTTCACCCCTAAGGCGCAGACCTCACATAGGGGTTCTACGGTGTTCAGGGCTCCTAAGTCTATTATTTTATTATTCCTAGAAAGCTCTTTTATACATTGTACCCTTCTCTTACTTATATTTGACTCTGGTATATATCTCTATGGTGTTGCGTCTACTTATTTGAAGTTATAATACAACATGTATATCATTCTAAACTTGGTAGAGCAGTATATTCAAAACACTGTAATATATTGAGTAATCAACATATTATACAAGCAGGCGGACTAAAATTCTTAAATAAATAGATTACATGTCTACTTGGAACATACACACTAGAATCGTGCAATTTATCATCTTATTACACTGATAAGATATATTTACTTGACATATGAGTAATCGTCAATAACACCTACAACTTATCTATAATTTCTCAAAGAACGTGCATATCAACCCAAATCTTGAGTTGTGCATCTCATAACTCAATTAAGAGTTAATTACTTAACATGACAAGAATTATTAATAATAACTGAGAACATTGATATCACAATACTTGATTCATTGAACACCCTACCCTTAGGTTTTCATTTAATCACAACAAATGCTACAAAGAAAGGTGTAATACATCTATTATGTACTTTTCAAATCTTTACAACACATGATACCTGGGATCTCAATCCCTTTTCACATTACTGGGAATTTTCATCCCTTCACATCATTATCATAATTATTGGATCTGAGTATTCAAACCCTTAGATCATCACATAGCATTGTTACCTCTGTAACAGGTAACCATTACCTCTAGGTCCTTAGATTAAGGTATTCATTTCGTTGGTTGTACAAGTATTCTCATGGCTTACAAGGCCATCACACATCTTGTCACCTCTCACTAGGCAACAACTTATTCCCATGGCCCCCATAAAGATTTCATGCGACATAAACATTCACTGAATAAAGACTACTATCAACAAATCATATAAAATCAATATATGTATAAAACCTTATAACTTAGCTAAATTTGGGTTTCCATGCCTTTCACTGGGATATCATGCATGAATAATAACATTGAATAAATAATGTCTATCATGTCAAGAAAATCCCTTCAAATGGATTTCATGATATCTATTCGCAAATATCCAACTTTCCTCGCATCTAGGGTTTCACCCTCTTCACTAAGATACCAAACAAACTCTGCTCACTTTAAATGAAATCTAAGATAGTAATTGACATATATGTACTATGAATTTAGATTAAAAAAATCATTCAAAACCAAGGGGATCTAGATAAGCAACTTTCTCTATTTACTTATACAACAAATTTCAGTCATAGACAAATTTCCTATATTTCAGTTTACTCTTATAACCTCTGTGAATACTTAGGGAAATCTCATTAGAATGCATTGTATACATTTCTAATATGATTTTATCATCTAAAATTCATTCAAACAAAGGAAAAAACCATTTCATATCATTTTGCAACAACTTAGAACAAATAGACAATTCATGGTTTGTAGTCGCATACTAAGCAATTAAAGATTATGGTTGATTTAACCAATTTTCATGCAATATAATGTTTAAAGAAAGTTCCCACTCACCATAAGGTGTGAAAATACCTTAAAAACATATCCCATATCTGAAAATCTCTAATCCATATCAAATCCCTAGCAATTCTTCTTCCTTTCAACTCAGAAACCCTAAAAATAAGGGATTATGAAGAGAGAGTGAGAAAAGGGGAAGTTTTGATACCATTTTGGATCAAATCAGAGGAGGGACGGAATTTTGATATGTGAGATAAGATTCACTATGAAATTATATCCAAAGAAGCTAAACTTACATGATTTCATCATTCCTCGGACCGCAAAACACTAGGTCAGCATCTCCATCAATTTCTCCTCTCAAACCTTAACTCTCTCTCTCTCTCTCTCTAGGATTTCATTTATCTATTATGAGAGCTCCTTGTGTGTTAGGTTGACCATATAGAGCAATTGAGCTGCTTGGGTTAATTGTGCATTGACCCTCACTAAACTTTTTCTTATTTTAGCAGATTTTTTCTGTCATAAAAAGGTTTTATTGAATTCATGTATTTCAGAGATCAAAACTTCTCCAAAAATTATGAGAATCTATCAGGTTGTGTATAATTTAGTTACAAATCTTCAGTTAAAATTTGAGATCATTCAAGGTTTCTATTAAATAATTAAAAATCGAATAGTACACTATTGTCCAGAATTTTGTAGAAATGTCAGTTACTATAATCGTCTACTGATAAGGTCTAAACGCATCCAAAAATTATGAAAATTTTACATATTGTTTATGATTTATTTTCAGATATCTTGTTAAAATTTTAGATCATTTGGAGTTTCCAATAAATAAATAAAAATAAAACACTACACTACTGAAAAGCACTTTGTCAGTATTTTGGTCAAACAATAGTTTGACCGAGAACCACATTCAAAGAACACTCAAATATTCTAAAAAATTTCTCCAATATGCATGACTGAGTTATTCATATCATATAAAAATTCAATTAAATACAATTTTTTTTGAAAATATGAAAAATCATTTACCACACTGCTATCCTGATCAAATTCCATAATCATGTACCATGAAAACCCTAATTTCATCCAACTAGGGTTTATATTTCTCAAACCCTAATTTCTCAAACAACAGAACACTTAACGTTCTTATTAGGTTTAAAACATCATAATTGAATTATCATCATTAATTAGATTTGAGCAATGATCAATCCAATTAAGCATATAATCATCTAAGTAAACCCTAGTTTACCAATTAAGCTCAGATGCGGTCATAACAAGCTTAGTTAGGACCGGTAAAATTTCAAGAAGATAATGTTGGCAACTAAGAGATAGATCTTTAATTGGTGACATTAATTAAGTCACAATCATTTCACGGCCATGACATGGAGGGCCCAATAGTGTAAAAAAATAGCTTTGTGGAAATCTGCAACATGTTGAAGCTCAACAGGGTTCTAGACACGACAATATATCTAAGTTGTTCTTGTGTTCTTTTTTAGATAAAGCCAAGGTGTGGTTCCTCAATCTACCCCCAGAGTGTATAGAAAGTTGGGATGAAATGATACTTGCATTCTTTGAGAGGTATCTCCCACCATAAAAGATGAATAAATTGGTGGGGAAAATCCACAACTTCAAGCAATAGTTAGGGAAGTCATATTCAGAAGCTTGGGAGAGATTTTAGAACATGCCCAAGAAAGTCCCTCATTATGAGATTGATATTTATGAGCAAGTGAAGATGTTCTATTACGGCCTACATAAAGGGGAAAGGTATACTCTTAATAGTATAGGGTCAGGATTCTTCCTAAACAATAAGGATGCAAGATGTCCCAAGATCTTGAAGAACATTACCAACAACCAATCCTAGGAAGAGGAGAGAGAAGCATTGAAAACAATCACGAGTGTTATGGAACACATTTCTTGGGGGCTATCCAATTTATGACTGAGATATTTTGGACCAACATCTATTAGGAAATGGTCAACAACATGTGAAAACACAACAACTAATATACATGTTTAGAGGTCTCACTCAGAATATCAAAGAGACTAGAGAGGCACTTAAGAAGTGGAAAATTATTTGAGAAATATACACCAAAATTTTATTTCACTTCAAAATTCTCTAATCATGAATAAACAAAACACGACAAAGATGACCTTCATTTTGGCCACATCAAAGCTTGAATGCAACATTTTTTGGCTAATCAAGAAATTACATGGGTTAAAAGATCCTAACACAAATGACTTAAAAGAGGGAGATATAAACATAAAATTCTTCCATGAAGTCTGTAATGGGAAAATGAAACAATGTTGAGTGCCATGAGGGTCAAAAAACAATCAAAAGGACATTATACAACACATTGTTTCATATTCCAAGAACCTTTTCAAGCACTATAGAGATTTCTAGCCACGTATCATATATGGTAGGAATAATCTATCTAAACAAAAAAAAAATCAGAAGGATCACTCACTAACTGCCACCTTCACACGTGTAGAGATCAATAAGGAGTCTTTCTCCGTTAGAATTGACAAAACACCCAGGGTTGATGGGTATAAATAATTAACTTATGATCAAAGATCACTTTTACAAACAATTTCATGCCTTTCATAAAAAAAATTATTAGGAGACCAGTCTTATCATTAACACATTTATCACTTTGGTCAAGAAAGTGGATAATACTAGAAAAATAGGTCAGTTCTGAACTATCAACCTCATCACCAACTTGTAAAAAAGCTTAGCCAAGACTTTCAGCACCAAAATGCAACAATACATGAACCATATCATTATTTAGGAACAAACACTTTTACAGAAGGACAGAAAATGCAAGATGCATATATCATGGTGAATGAAGTCCTTCACTCTCGCCACCATAACAAGACACCAATACTAGCCCTTTTTCTTTATTTTGAAATAGCCTTTGAAAATTTTAATTGGGTATTCATACTAATCTTTCTAGAATATATCATTTGATAGATAAATGTATCATAGACGTTTGGTTTTTAGTCACTCTTCCATTCTTATCAATGCATTTCCCTTCAATTTTGTTAGAACACAAATGGATATAGATAAGGTGATCCACTATCACCTTATTTATTTGATAGTATATCCATCTGGTGTTTATGTTCAAATTGTGCATCAAAAACAAGATTATTGCCCCTATCAATCATCTGAACAGAACACATAGTATACAGTTTGAGGATGATACTATCATATTCATTCAACAAGATGACGGTAATGAAATCAACATTGTTAGAATCCTTAGTATATTTTATTGTCTCGTAGGACTTGAAATTAATTTCAACAAACTACCGTGACTATTACTCACATATAAGAGACACACAAACAATTATAATCATATTATTTATTGCAAGACCGAGATATGTCCTCTCATATATCTCAGTTTACCCCTCTCTCCTAGACAATGATCTCCATTAGTAAGGCAGTTGGTTCTAGATGAAGTGACTAACAGGTTATCCACATGGGAATCAATCTACCTCAACAAAGTTGCTCATCTTACCTTTTGAATGGGACGTGTCTGGTATTCCCTCACACTATCTTAGTTGCATACCTCTCTCAAAAAACATTGAAAATCAGAAAGATAAAATTAGTCGAAACTTTCTCTGTGGAAGAACTTCATATAAAAGGAAAATTCATCTGATTAACTGGATGACTCTTTGTAAATCTAAACACCTAGGTGATTGGGGCATCGTTAACCATCGTCTTCACTCCATATTTATTTTCAATGAGATCATAGTTAGCACCACAATCTAAAGAGCAAATTTGTCTCAAATACATTGTAGACAAATACTACATCAACAAACCTTAGTGGTTTCTCATTCATAACACAAAACACGTTTCACACCTCATGATGTATCTCAATGTCTATACTCCCCTTAGTGAGATACCACACATACCCCTCCAAAATTTTAGGAGAACATGTTTTCAAGAGAGACAATTGGTCCCCTTGGGTCACCTATACCAATACTACTCACATCCACATACCAAATATTATAAAAAAACATTGGGTTGAATAGAGCATTGCATCTACCAACCTTGACTAGAAAAAAAACTCACTGAATATGTGTTTGAGATATTTCTATATTAGTGAACATACTCACATGCTCATTAACCTATTCAAAAGGTCCCATAGGAACTCAGAAATCACTTGGATGTGTGGAGAAATATAGAACCAATGAAACTTACAAAATTTTCCCCAAAATTGGACATAACAATTTTTATTGGTAAACCTTTTTGAAAAATCAAATGTCATCCCTAAGTTCTCATCCTTCTATGGCTTATAGGTCATAACAATCTATTCATCAGACATGAATGTATAAAGAGCGGTTTTCATGGCCCATTCATATGTCTTCTTTATTTTACAAACTTTGAATGCATGTTCCACATTTTTTACATGTATTTTCTCTTGAAGTCTGAGAACATTTTTATATTTATCAACCACAAGACAGAATCTATCTATTTCTCTTTGATTCTATTCTATTTCACCTTTTCAGGTGATTCTTGTCACGATGAGTGTTTCAAAAAATAGTGGTAGGGAGTTAGAGGTATGTATTATATGTGTGGAAAAAAACAATAAAGTTTTCAATAGTATATCTTCTATCTTTAATTTGGTTATTGTCAATGTATATGCATCATAATTTTTTTGCAGCAATCCCTTTTTCCTTAGGGAGTGTCATTTCACATAGGAAGGGGACATTGAGGTCTAGGGCTTTCTCCTTCATGCAAGATGAAGAAGCTCCCTTTCTGTTGGGCACAATCAACTTTGAGGCTGACACAGAGATGTTCTATTCTCCTCATGGTCCCACAAATACCAAGTGAAGTGTTGTAATGTCCAACCACTTATGTCCAGCTATGATATCCACCACAAATCCCAAGTTAAGTGTTGAATGTTCAACCACATCTGTCCAGCTATGATATCCAAATGATCACCCGTTGTTTTTGAAAAATTCTTGGCATAATCGGCCACCCACCCGCTGGCACATCTGATTCTCGGGAACACTGAATTGATGCGCATTCTGAGATGTGTTAAGATACAATACATATTTTTCATGCTTGTTCGTGCAAAATCCATGCAAAAGTATCATTATGATGTCCCACTGTCCCACAAAATCTGACAGACACTCTTATTTGAAATTTCATTCCTTACGTACAACTTTTCAGTTTTCAAAATTTTTATTGAATTATGTTGCCTTCCTGCTTCTTCACTTTATGTTCCTTCACGAATACATGAGTATTGTACTTTTATACTTTATATTGAACTGTCTTATTTATATTGTTTTGACTATCATAATATTATTTTATTTATTACTATGAATGAATTACCTACCTTATTTGATGGACGCAAATATACTACTAAATAGAATCAGCTATAAAATGCATCCATACAAATGTTTGTCCGGGTGGCCAATGTTGCTATGAGATTTTGTAGGTATTGTGCTTATACTTCTAGACCAGTTATAAAAGTATACTTGGTTTTATAATTTACTAGGTATTGTACTTATGTTTAAGTAAACGAGTTGAAATTAATAAGTTGGTACCGTACTTATAGATGCATTTTATAGTTGATTCTTGATTTGGTGTGCACTGTACTTTTGAGATCATTAACAAGTGGGTACTTAACTTATGTCTGCATGTTGTAAAAAAAATATGTCCAGATGAAACACGTTGCTATGCGATTTTGTAGGTATTGTGCTTATGCTTCTAGATCAGTTATACAATTATGCTTGATTTTGTAATTTGGTAGGTAATGTACTTATGTTTGAGTAATTGGGTTGGAATTAACAAGTGGGTACAATACTTATAGATGCATTTTATATTTGATTCTTGACCATATGTGCACTGTACTTTTGAGGTCATTAACAAGTGGGTACTGAACTTATGTTCGCATTTTGTAAAAAAAAATTGTCCAAATGGTCAATGTTGCTATGGGATTCTGTAGGTACTGTGCTTATGCTTCTAGACCAGTTATACAATTATGCTTGATTTTTTAATTTATTAGGTATTCTATTTATGCTTACATTTTATAAAAAGATTTTGTCCAGATGGCCAATGTTGCTATGAGATTCTGTAGGTATTGTTCTTATTCTTCTAGACTAGTTATACAATTATGTTTGATTTTAAACTTTGCTAGGTACTGTACTTATACTTCAGTAAATGAGTTGAAATTGACAAGTGGGTACTGTAATTATGGATGCATTTTATAGTTGATTTTTGATCTGATGTGCACTGTACTTTTGAGATCATTAACAAGTGGGTATTCAACTTATGTCTGCATTTTGTATAAAAATTATGTCCAGATGACAAATGTTGCAATGGGATTCCATAGGTACTGTGCTTATGCTTCTAGATCAGTTATACAATTATGTTTGATTTTGTAATTTGCTAGGTACTGTACTTATGCGTCATTAACTGAGTTGAAATTAACAAGTGGGTGCAATATTTATGGATGCATTTTATAGCTGATTCTTGTCCAGATGTGCATTGTACTTTTGGGATCAGTAACAAGTAGAGTGTGGGTGTGGGATTGTGACGGAGTGCGACTGCTAGAGAGTCGAGGTGCGGCGGAGCGTGACTGCATGAGAGGTTAGTTTCTCACATAATGTACCGGAGAAGATGAATGAAAGAAGCTGAATCATAGTCCTACACGTCTGAGAGAGCAAGATTGGTGAGAGATGGGGAACGGACGTATTGTACTAACGCGGGAATGTTGGTGGGTGGAATAGAGTTGGAGAGAAGAATTATAAGAGCGAAAACGAATTAATAAAGATGAGTGTTGGAGAGAGGAGTGGAGAGAGAATTTCAGGAATCTTCATTAGCTACATGGAATCAGTTGGTGTGGAGTTAATTCGTATTAAAAGAAACAGCTGGGACAGGATTTTGCGGGCTCCCGAAGAATCGGGTGGGCAGCGGGTGGATAAGTGATTGTGGGTAGCGTAACTCTTGTTTTTGCTGATGTCTACGTGTTTTTGTCTCTTTTATTCGTCTTTCCTGTAGGCTATTTAAGCGGATCCCACCTTCAAACATTATTGAGTTTTGGGTTCATATAGCCCATCATTGATTTAACTCTCATACATGTTTAGCTTACTTTACCTATCACTATAGTGGATTTATAAAATAATATGGAAAAAGTGTAATTTGGAAGCACAACATCGAGACCCGGCTGTGCATGGAAAATCTAACTAGACGTAAAATATTACACCTCAAACACGGATAACCCACTTAGAAGTATATCACACAACTAGCATATTATGATTCATTTTAACATTATTTTAAATAAGCATGAGAAAGTTGAATACACACAGTTCATAGGAAAAATTATAAAATCATCCACATCATATTATCAAGTGATGACTGTTATAAAAAAAATTCAAGTGATGTCTACTTTTGCCAAATTCTCAAAAGGAATATGATCTGGCCCGATGCTCAGATCTAGTTGTGAGCCATCTCTAAGCCGCATCACAACGCCCCATGACATCCTCCTCCATCAATCCTGGGATTGATTTGATCTCCATGGACTCGTGACTTTGATCCATAGTCTCAACCAGACATATATCCTTCAGTGCACTTAGCATAGGTACTCATGCTCGTTGTCTCTCCATTTCTTTTCCCTCTACTAGGTGGTGTCTCATAACCAATTGTCTTCCTTCATATCAAAAATTTTCTTACCGAAAAACAACATGCCTAAATACCACCTTTAATTTTTCCAACCCCTCCTAGTTTATATACAGCCTTCAATCATGTTTCTGGGTTTATGGGGTCCTAGGAATGTACTCCTATCAGAACTTCAGAAACTCATTGTACAGCTCTACCCTATCTATTTGACAACCCTTCACCAAGTAATATGCTAACTGGCTTTTGTTACATATGAAAAATTGTAAAATATAATTATTCATTATACAGTACAGCTCTGGTGTGCGGCAACTTTGACAAGTATGTCTAACTTGTGAATGGAAGGTTTGGGAATGGAGTGGTCAATAGGAGTAAGGACCGTGGGATACATGGTCCTACAAGAGGAAAGATATTGGAGCCTCCTACAGCTGCTGCCCACTCACGCCCGTGCATACAGCTGCACTGATTATTGACGCTTCCTCACCTTTATGTCACCCCTTAATGCCACGGAGGACAAATTAACACGATAACACGCTTCCTCACCTTTATGTCACCCCTTAATGCCATGGAGGACAAATTAACACGACACGATGTGCTTATATTGGGTTTGCAAAAAGTAGTTGATTCGTTGATAGAAAGCTAAGCAGCTACCACAATATTTCAACCGCAAACACAGCTCCACAGATATAGCAGATACTTCTTGGAAACATGGACAACGCTGCAGAGTTTCTTTTCTCATATAGACATCTTGAGTGAAATTCCGCAAGAGGGTTCGGCCATCTGGCAAAATTTTCAAGTTCAAGGAGCAATATGTATCTCCAAATAGAGCTATAGATGGAGGATCGTTCACTCATACCACCGTGTTTAACATAGTCAACAGAACAACGAAGACAGTTTAAACTAGGAAGTTCCAAATATCATAAAGCTCTTTGGGAAGAAACTCAAAACCCCGACATTGGGAGAGCCTCTCCCAAAGGGAAGAAAAGTGTAGTTGGAGGAAAAATCTAACAGTATTTATAAAACATATATTACTCAAAAATTAAGGTAGAAAACTTGGCATTGTTCCAATCCCAACATTACTAGTGACGGAGTGCCCAAATAAGAGGTTGAGATTCTCCACTATGATGCATTACTACATGCAAGAGCTGAAAGATAGATGGGGCAATGATGCATTTCATTGCAAGCATGACACACGCTACAAGATGAATATGTTGGGTCGTACCCGTTGAGCAAAAAGCTGATCGGAAAAAATTGAAAAGCTATCACCGTACTGGAAAGCTTAATTCTAAACTAGAGCAGGACTGGTAAGTACAAATCATGACACTGAAATTCAGCACACCTGAGTTATCAGATGAATATGGGCGTTCATTGGGAAGAGAAACTGAAAAGGCATACTCACATGGAACGTTAGAAAGATGAAAGCCCAGCTAGGTTTCGAAATTTTTCATATGAAACCCAAAAAACAAATTGCCAAGGACCTAGCCTTGCCCACGTTGGGAAGAAACCTTTCCACAGAGCCAGTGCGCCTTCATTTCTCACAGTTTTTACAACACAATCAAGAGAATTTCTGTATATTGTCATGGTTCCCTCGCCAGATGCCTGGTTCATCATTCTAGTTTTTACAACATCAGCTGGACAACTTAAAGTTGTTGCGCAGAGACCGGATGCCACTGATGCCAAGGTGTGAGCATATATGTTATCCTCAGAAATCCGATTGGTGACAACAGCGCGCTTGGAATGGTCATAACATGCCAACTCACCCATGTTCACCAGAAAAGCCCTCTGAGCATTTGGAAGCACGCCCTTCCAAAGTCCTTTGAAACCATCTACCCGCACAATCTTCATGAAGGCATCCACTATGCCAGAGTACCTGGGTTGTAGATATTGGCTCACCAGACGACCATCTGCTTGCATTCTCACTTTAATAAGATCCGCAGGGCTAGCAATTACCTGTTTTGTAGGAATGAAAATGTAATGGAAGGTTATACATCGGAGAAAGGGTAGTAGAGTACAGTCATGGAAAAACTTTTGCAGTGAAAAGCGTATAAGCTCATGGGAATTAATAATTTGGAGCAAATACAAGTTCTAAAACTGTAACAGGCAATTCTGTCTTTCGGAGCATATACAACTCCGGAAACTGCAACAAACAATTATGTATTTTGGGGCAGATACAAATCGTACAATCAAACACGTGTTATCCTTTGTGATTAGAGAAGCTTGTGTTTTCTTCTTCAAGGCAGGGATAGAAGTCTTTTCCTTGATTCTCAGAACGTGCAGCTCACTGTTTTGTTGAATAAGCAATAAAAAGCCCTGATCTGCAGGAGTATGGTGCCGTGCATTCAACCTTCCAGGAGTTCGCCATGCCAGTCAGTCACTTGAATGAACGGTCCTCAAGGTCACTGTCAACAGAAAAAAAAAAAGGCATTCACGTTATTTGAGAGCCTAGCAACACACCACTATCTTTCTACAAAGGGATGGTAAATTCGCCTGGTCACCCACCCCTCGAACATATCCAGCACCAACGGGGACCACTTACTATGGAGTATAGAAAGCAGTGAGTGGGTGGCGTATGGATGGATCGATTATAAATACCAGTTATTTGGTATTATGGTGAGGGAAACCAAAATGATACTGCAGGTAAAGCTGGTGGCTTGTTGCTACATATTTACTCGTCAAAATGTTTTCACTGACCCAGTGTGGAAGCATTAAATCTGATTACGAGACGGTCACAATGGTATGCCCGGTGATGAAGTGGCTGGAAGCATTTAGCTTGGACGTGGCATTCACTGGTCAACTTTTCAGTTGGTATTCAGTGCAGTGAAAAAGTTGGCCTGATTACAGATTTGTGGCTACATCAAATCAGAGGTTAATATACGGGAGTCCGTCATGCAAAGTGGATTACATCCATACTCCAAGCATCTCCTAAGGTAAACAACCATTCTACCCATCAACCATTGGTATGCACATCCTATTGATTGCAAGATTAGTGGGTCAAATAGGATGATGGGTGCTGGATAGAATACCTGCATTTTGTCATCCCTATGATGCAGGTATGCAACATAGAAATGCAAGCATGTGACCATAACCAACACATAAGCTATGTGATTCAGCACAATATCGTATTCTTGAGGTAGTCAATGCATCGATTGGCGACACCAAGCTAGTAACGAATTATATATGTCAGTATAAGTAGCTAGTTCCTATTGGGTCTAGGCCCAAGTGTTTATTAATTTTCCTTGTATATCATTATCCTTGATACACTTAAGTGGGGATCCATTTACCCACGTAAGTGCATCCACATATCTCCCTACTTTCCTATACATAGGAGAGTCTACATTATTGTTTTAACTAATAAGAGTTTCTCTCTAATAAATCTACATTGTATTTTAGCAACTGCTGTAAACCTAACCGTCACCCTCCCCTCTCCAGGAGCAGTTGCGTCACAAAAGCCTCAAAGGGACCATCGCAGCTGCCTACGCCTACAGTCAGCGGCGCTGCAGCAGCAACAGTCCAACAGGGCGCCATGGCCACCGCTAAGCAGCCCCTAAAGGGCTGCCACAGCCACCATAGCCCAAGGGCAGGGCTGTTGCAGCCCACAGGGGCCAGTGCTGCCGCCAAATATGATGTCACATCCAAATTTGTTCAGTTCCTTTCTATTCTCCTAATCTTTATCTTGTAACAAAAAGAAGTAAAGAGAGTTCAAGACCCCGGCGCTTATTAAAGAGAAGGGGGCAAAGTATTAGTTGTTTCTTCCTCTCCATGTAATTCCCCTAAGTCGCATAGTTGGATGCTCCACATATTAACTTAGGGACCCTATGTTTTTCAAAAATCATAACGTCAAATTCTTGTGATTATTTCCTACATTGTTTGTAAAACATGAAGTGTTTTCTTTACTTTTGTTTACAGTTCCTACCACGCCTATATACCGTTAGTGCCCTATCTGCTTCTATATGTATCATGCTTCCATTCCATTACACGTATTTTGTTATCATGGCTAAAAATAAAGCCCCTATTCCGATTTATAATGACATGTTTTTTTTTGCTATTAAATTGAACAATGACAATATCTTCTACAAATGAATGATGTCATGTTCCTCAAAACCCACAACAAACTGAAGTACATAAAAAAGCGACACCAGCCAATCCAGACGACGCGTGGGTAACAGGGAGCAGTCAAGTTTTGTCATCGCTCTGGGGTGCATGAAGCCATGCATTGCCATGAAGTACAAGTGGCATCACAATGCCAATACGATGTAGGATGAGATGAAATAGTTCTACACCCAAAATGGGAACTGCCTTCATCTCTACAGTGTCATGCACAGACTCTTCTTCAAGCAACATGGTGATCGGACCCTCGAAAAATACCACAACTTGATGAAGGTGCTCTCAACTTCTTCTAAGACACTACGTTTGATAAAGTCATTGAGGAGCGGGACTCCTTTATCACAGGTCGTTTTCTTAACCATCTCAATCCCCATTATATAGTCGTTCACCAGCTCCTGCTTGTTAGAACATCTTTACCTACCATGGACGTGTATGCTTGCCTGTTCGAGTTCGATAAGGCTACAACTCGCATCACCCACACGGCCACACCGACTCCTTTGAAGCTTGGGCTGCAATTAATGCAAACGGACGTGATCGTAGTCGTAGACATCCAAGAGGAGTATTGTCTTCATCTCTACAATGTTATGTATCAACTCTTCTCGGAGCAATAGGGTGAACAAACCCACAAAAAATACTACAACTCGATGAAGGCGCTCGCGAACCAACTCAATTTCTTCTCAACCACTAAGTTTTTTGAAGTCACCCAGGAGCGAAATTCCCTCATCACAGGCCACTTTCTCAATCGTCTCATCCCCATTATGTAATCGTTCGCCTGCTCCTACTTGTTAGCACGTCTCTACCTACCATGTACCAAGTGTATGCTTGCCTGTCCTAGTCAGATACAGCTCCAGCTCACATCACTGACTCCTTTGATGCAGCAACTAGCAAATATTGCAACAAGTAGTCGAGGACGTTGGTGTGGATCGCACCCCAAGTGCAATTACTACAATAAGATGAGCCACATCGAGGATGTCTATTACTCTAAGCATGGCTATCTTGCTCACTACAGGTGCGGATGCTGCAAAGGTACTACATATACGACCCAAACTCCACAATCCCACATTTGCCAGGGCCCCATCATGATCAACGCTGCCCCTGTCTGTCTCCACTGGAAGTTTCACCCACTTCTCTATAAGTAAGGAATACTAATGTTTGATTCACACCTCGCATTAATTTGGGAATTCTCCAATACAAGTGTAGTCTGCATAATCTTTTGCATACACATCAGACTGGAAAATTGGTGATCAGCCAAACGCCTCTGGAGCATTACCTAGCAAATGATGGGTATGCCACACCTACTTACGTCAACTGACTCCATCCGACAATCCATTTCCATATTAGCGAATGGATTCGTTAAATGAGTCATAAAATGTGGCACCATTCTCCTTTCTCCCACCTTAAGATTATCCACGGTTCATTTTGTTCCTAAATCTCCTAACTTAATGTTTATGTTTGTGGACTCCTTCCATTGCTATGTAACCTTAGGGTCGTATGTGTTTTGTCTTGCAAGATTTGTAGAATATGAACATAATTGAGCGGGAAGCATGTTTAGATGATCTTTATTACTTCTATGCCTCTCCATCGTCTCAATCAATTACCCTCGCCACTACAACTCTATTTACAATTCGATCAATCATCGTTAGACAAATTTAAAAACTTTTATTCTTCTGTTTATTCTTATTATTCATTTTATGTGAGGCTTGTTAACTGCGAAAGCACCATATTGTGTCTTTTCTATCTAGAACTACAAAGTTGTCTGAAAAACCTTTGGATTTTATTCACACTGATGTTTGTGGTCCTTTCTGGGCACCAAGTTATAATGTTTTAAATTTTTTCTTACCTCTGTTGATGATTTCTCGCAGATGACGTCGTTGGGTCTTCTCAAAATGCACGATGAGGTCTCTCCCTTTGTGCTTTTCATACTATGATTTTCATTCAGTGTTTGGCACCCATTGAAATTCTCCACAGTGATAACACTCTTCAATACACCCAACAAGTGAATTCTTTGATCTGTCGTGAAAAGAGGGATGATTCATCAAGTTGATGTGCCTACTCCCCACATTAAAATGGTACAGGTGAGTGCAGGAACGCCACATCCTTGACATGACTCACTCTCCTGCCATTCATGCTAACCTTCCTAAACATCTATGTTCCAAAATTGTCTTAACCACTTGCATTCTTATCAATCGTCAGCCTTCATCTGTTATATAAAGAATTCCTGTTTTATGTCTTATATCCTCAAAATAATATGTTTTTCTCTCTCTCGGGGTTTCGGTTGCATATCATTCATGCGTAATTTCGACCCAAAAGGTGATAAACTTCCCCCAATTCTGAAAATGATTTTTCTAGGATATTCTCATACCCAAAAAAGGTATGTGTGTTTATCCTATGATAAGTCGCTTTTATTTCTTGGCCAATATCACCTTCCACAAAGATGAGTTTTTCTTAGCTTCTATGTCCTTAAAGGTGTTTGTTGATGAAATGGTCTCTGTGAAACAGTAAATGGAGAAAGCATAGGGTTACACAATGTGTGTACCCTGATATATATACTAGTGGAACAATTACATGTAGGTCCTTATAGGAAAATAAAATAACAGGACAATAAGTAAAGACATATATTAACACTCCTCCTCAAGTTGGAGCATAGATATCTCAATCATGCCCAACTTGTAGACAAGCGAGTTGAAATGTTTCTTGGCCAGCAGTTTTGTAAACATATCAGCAACTTGATCTTCTGAGTGGGTGAAAGGAGTGCAAATCTTTCCAGATAAGATAGTTTCTCGAATGAAGTGACAATCAACTTCAATATGTTTTGTGCGCTCATGATATACAGGATTATTAGCAATGAAGATAGCAGCTTAATTGTCACAATGCATAGAGATAGGAGTAGAAGACTCAACCCCGAAGTCTTTCAAGAGAGATTGTACCCATAGGAGTTCACAAGCAGTGTGGGTCATCGCCCTGTATTCAGCTTCAGCACTGGATCTAGCAACAACATTTTGTTTTTTACTTCTCCAACTGACCAGATTACCTCCAACATAAGTACAGTAGCCTGAAGTAGATTTTCTGTCAATCTTACTTCCAGCATAATCAGAGTCAGAGTAGCCTTCCAGAGAACAGTGTACATGCTTTTTATTCTAGAGGCCTTTGCCAGGTGATTTCTTAAGATATCTCAGAATATTACAAAGAGCATCCCAGTGCACTGTCTAGGCTTATCCAAGTACTTGCTAAGAAGACCAACAGCAGTAGATATAAAAGCTCTAGTAACAGTCAGATAGATCATCTTACCAATCGGTCTCCTATATCTTTTACTGTCTGGAAACAAAGGAGAGGAATCATCATCCCAATTAATATTAGGATTCAGAGGAGTATCAGCCGGACGTGCACCAAGCATCCCAGACTCCTGTAACAGGTCAAGAACATACATCCTCTAAGATAATACAAGAGCATTAGAGGTCCTAGACACCTCAATGCCCAGAAAATATCTTATCCTCCCCAGATCTTTAGCAGCAAAATCTTTGCGCAAGTGTGTTTTAATAGCCTGAATCTCAGAATGATCACTGCCAGAACGATATCATCAACATAAACAATTAGAATCACAATACCAGAAGAGGTCTTTTTCGTAAAGATCGAGTGATCAACCTATGATCTCAGAAAACCAAAGTTAGTCAGGATTTTACTCAGCTTGTCAAACCATGCCCGAGGACTCTGTTTGAGTCCATAGATAGATTTCTTTAACCTGCAAACTTTATGTGACTCCCCCCTGAGCAACAAACCCAGGAGGTTGCTCCATATAAACCTCTTCTTGAAGATACACATACAGAAAGGTATTTTTAACATCCAGTTGAATAAGAGGCCAATCTAAATTAATAGCAACAGAAAGTAGAACTCTGACAGAGTTAAATCTGGCAACATGAGAGAACGTCTCAAAATAGTCAATGCCATAAGTTTGAGTATACCCTTTAGCTACCAGGCGTGCCTTCAGACGTTCCACTGATCCATCAGGTTGATACTTCACAGCATAAACCCATCTGTAGCCAACAGGTTTGCACTCAGGAGGTGGATCTACCAGCTCCCAAGTTCCTCTATCAGCAAGAGCAGTCATCTCCTCTTTCATGGCAGTTGTCCAGGCTGAACTTTATAAGGCATCATGTACAGTTTTGGGAACAGCAATAGCAGATAGGGCAACCACAAAGTTACTAGCATGAATACTCAGATGTGCAGTACAAACATGATTAGCAATATTATGAGAAGTACAAGAACGAGTGCCTTTTCTGAGAGCAATAGGCAGATCTAAGTCAGAGTTTACCTCAGCAGGAGTAGGACCTTCTAGAGGAGAAGATTGGTACTGCATGGGGGGGGGTCTTGAGCAGGTTGGAACATGTTCCTGCGTTTATACACAATAAGTGGAGGAGTAGTTTCAACAGGTGAAGTTTCAGATATGCAATCACTCATGACAGGCAATGGTGTTGTGATTATGTCAGAATCCAGGATATCTCCTTTAGCAGAATAAAATGGTGTATCCTCAAAAAAGACTACATCACTACTCGTGAACCATTTTTTCGTAGTAGGACTATAGCACCAATACCCTTTTTGAGTACAAGAATAACCCACGAAAATATATTTTTCTTCTCTAGGAGATAATTTATCATAGTTATGTTCAAGTAACCGCACAAAACAAGTAGAACCAAATATCCTTGGAGGTACAGAAAATAGAGGTATTAGGCTGTAGAACCTGTACAGGAATCTTGTTGCCAATAACAGAAGACGGCAT
Source organism: Alisma plantago-aquatica (assembly GCA_963693085.1). Classification (NCBI taxonomy): domain Eukaryota; kingdom Viridiplantae; phylum Streptophyta; class Magnoliopsida; order Alismatales; family Alismataceae; genus Alisma; species Alisma plantago-aquatica. Next base: position 1,050,032,298 of record OY856409.1, on the reverse strand, counting down.
TCTATTAATCAGAAAACAGGCAGTCAGGATAGCTTCTGGCCAGAAAATTCTAGGTATATTAGAATGCAACATTATAGTTCTAGCAACCTCAAGTAAATGTCTATTTTTCCTTTCTGCAACTCCATTTTGTTGAGGCGTATAGGCACATGATGTCTGATGAATAGTACCAACAGATCGACAAAACAGTCCAACTTCTTTCTAAACAAACTCCAAAGCATTGTCGGTTCTCAAAATTTTAACAGACATAAAATATTGAGTTTTTGTTTCAGCAAAAAAGAATTTTATTGTAGATAGCACTTGAGACCAATTTTTCAACATAAACAACCAAGTGGCACGAGAAAAATCATCAATAAACAGAATAAAATATTTATTGCCTAACAGACTTGGAACATGACACGGACCCCATACATAAACATGAACAAGATCAAAAATATTTTTACTACTAATCTGGGATCGTTTAGGATAGTCAGTCCTAGACTGTTTCCCTAACTGACACGACTCGCACTGAAAACTGTGTGTTCCTACACCCGAGATGACATGTTTTAGCTTCTCAGAAGATGGGTGTCCAAGTCTGTAGTGCCACTGCAATGTTGAACCTGATGAAGATAGAGCTGAAGCTAGCGCCAAGTTGTCAGTCCTTTTCAATTCATACAGATAATAGAGGCCATCAGGTCTTTCATGCCCCCCACCAATCTTCATTCTCGTGCGAAGGTCCTGAAAAGTACAAGTACCAGGAATGAATGTGAGACTGCAGTTTAGGCTACGTATAATTTTGCTAACAGATAATAAGTTCAGTGGAAAACGAGGCACATATAGAGCAGATTTTAACAAAAATTGAGAAATTATGCCTCCAATCCCAGATACAGTAGTCTTGGAGCCATCAACAAGCATAACAGAGGAATTAGAGACCGGTCTAGATAAGGTTTTGAAAAGAGACCGATTTCCAGAGATATGAGACGAGGCATCCGAATCAATCACCCATTTTTTATTACCAATACTAGACGAGGGTACACTGATGAAAGCAGTATCACAACCAGAATATGTAGCAGCATGAGCTCTAGTGGCAGCTCCAGAGGATGATCCAGTACGCTCGAGCAGTAGACGCTCCACCTCAGACCAGATAAAGTCAGCAATAGTGGAACTGGATGCATCAGTGGCGGTAGGTTGTGACGCTACCTCAGAGGTAGCATGCGCATCAAGAGCTACATTGGCCCAGGCCGGCTTCCCATATTTCTCCCAGTATTTTTCTTCAATATGATTAGACCGATCACAAAAATTGCAAAAATGCTGACCAGTCTGAGGACGAGCAGCATTGGGAGGACCAGAGGGTGCTCCACGTCCATAAGAAATCCTCCCCCTTCCAGCTTCAAGAGGGCGGTTCTCCTAAAAACGACCACGGTCGCGGCCACGACCTCGGTCGGACATAGCAGCAAGGGAAGTAGTATCTCCAGTGGCAGAAGGTAACTCAGATGAGGATGCCGGCAGTCGCTGAAGACGCTGAAAAGCACTCTGTAATGTAGGCAGTGGATCACTGGCAAGAATCTGATCCACAACCCCAGCATAGGATTCAGGTAAACCACACAAGAACTAAACCCCCTGCAACTCCTGGCGTTGACGTTACATGGTAGCCAAGTCAGTAGACAAGGGATGGTATGCCTCCAATTCTCCCCAGAGTCCCTTAAAGGTAGAGTAGTCAGTAAGGTCAGATCCCGAGAAGTGTAGACGGGTCAGTTGCTTGTTAATATCAAAGACCTTCTTTGGATTCTGGCTATGAGAGTAAGTACTAGCAAGCTGATCTCACGTCTGCTTTGTTGTAGGCAGGTATAGTAAGGTGACACTGATTTTCGTCTCACTGCTGTTGAGAATCCAGGCCATCACAGTGGAATCATCTTTGACCCAATCATCATAAGCTTTGACATCCTTGGAGTCGGCATTGGCAGCAGGCATAGGAGGCGGATCACGCATCAGATGAGAATGTTTCCCTTGGGATTTTACATAAATCTACATAGAACAGACCCAATGCTGGTAGTTGCGCCCATCCAGCTTAACAGTAGTAACATAACGACATAGATCATCATGTGAAGAGGCCATGACAGGTAGAGCACCGACACCGAAGGTGAGTATTAACAAGCAGGCACAGGCAGAAGACGACCGCCTAGTTCCTCAGCTAGGCGGCAGTAGGCACAGTAGAGAGACTGGACGGACTAGTTACATACGGGCTACGCCTATGCGCAGCAAAAAACCTGGCGGCTCAAGGGCCTACACGGGCAGGCAGGAGTCGGAGCTGAAGAAAAAAATCAGACCAGTGTCCGGGAGTTGCGGCTCGCTCAGAGACGCGCTATGCTCGAAGGACTGGTGGAGCGGAGGACGACGACGACTGGATCACACCAGACGTGTGGGGGCTGCAACCCAGTGGTGGCAGGAGGCCGGCTGCGGCGGGCAGCAGCAGTGGCAGCGACCCAACGGGGCTGATGTGGCCGGTGGTGACGCTCGGCGCGACCGGGGGGCGGCGGGTGAGAGAGAGAGGGTAAGGGAGGGAGGGGAAGGAGAGGCGGCACCCTAGATCTAGATCTGCTCTGGTACCATGTGAAACAGTAAATGGAGAAAGTGTAGGGTTACACAATGTGTGTACCCTGATATATATACTAGTGGAACAATTACATGTAGGTCCTTATAGAAAAATAAAATAATAGGACAATAAGTAAAGACATATATTAACAGTCTCTATCTTCTCTCATTGTGTTAAGTCATTGGCTTTCATCTTAGATTCCACATCTTTTTTCTCTGTTGGACCAATCACTCCCCTTCATTTCCCTATTCTTCATCAGTTCCTACTTCTTTCTATTGGACATTATTTCTTCTACATTCCCTATTTCTTCTTCATTTTCTCTTAGATTCTAGTGACGCCCCGGACTATTTTTCCCTTGGATTATTGGACACAAGCCCCTTACTATCTTTTCTCTTCTTGGCATAATTCTCTATGTTCTTCTATTTCCTTACAGTATCTCATGTTTTCCTCCAATTCAAGGCGTGATGTCATTCTCTATTCCTAATGTTTTCTTTGTTTTGATATTCCTCACTTTTTTTATCTACTTTCGATTATAATCTTATAGTTGTTTCTATCTTTGTTTCTCAAAATGAATTATTAGTCAGTAGCCATTACTATGTGCATTTTTTGCATTTAGTGGATAGATGTAGAGTTCATTCTTATTGTTGTATTCCTCCTATTCATGCCTTGATGCCATCATCCCAACTATCATCCACTGTCATTCTTATTGTTGGATGCATTTTTATTATTTACCAAGTGCAATTCTTACTGCAATTTCATTAGTCAATAGTCATTTACTTTTACTCCTGAAATGGAAGGCAATTGATCTATAAAGTTGTTTCATAATTGCAGCAAATAGAATTACTAAACTCACATTAGGAATTGTTGATATACTCATTGATTGCAATCTGATTTTAGTATGGCTTTTAGAAAGACAAAGTCAACTTCAATTGGGTTAATTGTGGCTTGTGTGGTAAAGAGGACAAAAGGGGAGTGAACCGGATGAAGCAACACTTGCCACATATCAAGAGCAATGTGGCCCCATGTTGCATGGTTAATAATGAGAACAAAGCAAGAGATCAGGCAGAATATAGAAGAGGTAGATATTTAAAGGATGAATATGCAATAGATGTATCATCTATCCGTGAAGAAGTAGATATAACCATAGAAAAAGTTAACGTGATTGAGAAAGGACTTGACCGCTCCACAACTCCCACTCCAGACTTCTATTTGCACCAAGCAGGGGTAAAGATGGCAATCGACAGAAAGTTGACAGAAAGGTTGACCCACTATGTTGCTAGATGGCTCTAGTGCCCTGACAGTCCTTCAATGCCATTGGCAAACCCTTCAATGCAATCTGCAACAACTTTATTATGTGACAAGTTATTGGGCAATATGGCAAAAACTGCAAGCCACCAACATATCATGAGGTGAGTGAGACTTTGTTGAAGATGGAGGTTGAGCAATCAAGGGTAGATTTTCAACCACATAGAGACATAACAAAAAGATATGGGTGCACTATTATTACATATGTGTGGTATGACAGAAGGAGGGTCCTAATGGATGCCCAGTTAAATTGCAAGTTAAGCTCATGTTTTCTCAAAGTTATTAATACCTCAGCAAAGTCAAACAAAGGAGAGATTGGGACGAAGTTTCTTGAGAGATGCATTCGAAGAGGTTGGAATAGAGAATGACCTCCAAATAATCATTGATAATGCCACTAAACATGTAATAACTGGGGATTAGTAGAGGTCAAGAACCACACATTATTTGGTCTTCTTGTGTTATCCATGTGATTGATCTTATTCTTGAGGAGTTTAAGAAAAAGAAGAGAATCAATAATGTTATCCAAAGGAACGACATCTACTTATCTATTCTCACACTAACATCTTGAGCTTGATGCGCAAATGTATTCAAAGGAGGATTTTTGAGACCTAGTATGACCAACTTTGCTACTTCATATCTCACACTGCAGAACCTTTTTAATAATGACAAGTTGAGGTTGATGTTTTCTTCTAATGAATAGAGCCAATGCAAGTGGTCAAAGACAACACCAAGTGACAAAATCACAAAAAAGAAATATCAGCTCCAACATCTTCCTTTAGTTGTGCAAGTATTCACACCTTTGGTTTATCTAATGAAGATTGTTGATGGTGCTAAAAAAGCTTAGCTATCAAGGCGCCCACCTAGGCGTTGGACAAGTTGCCTCAATCTAGGCGCCTAGCCTCATAAGTGTCTTAAGGGAGTGCCTAAGGCCTTTTAAACCCAAATTAAGCCACATAAAGGCTAAATTAGGATGAATTAGGTCTGGATTTGGTCAAATCAGATCATCTTTAGTGATTTTATGTTTGAAATAAGTCTGATTAAGGCCAAATCATGACTTGGCGAGAAAAGGTCTGATTTGGGGGAAATGCATCTTATTTAGGGAAATTAAGTCCAACTTGGCCAAATTGGATCTCATTTATGTCAATATAGGGTAAATTAGGGAAGTAAGGTCTAATTAGGTTATGGTGTGCAATATTAGGTCTAAAGTTGATTGTTATTTTGTATGGGATCAGGTTAAAGCCAAGAAGATTGTGACTTCTCACGTACAGACCGGTGATCAAATTGATGATATCTTGACTAAATAATTTCCTCCATCCCTTTTCATATGGGTGCCAAGCTGGGACTATGCAATATCTATTCTCCAGTTTGACGGGGAGTCTTAGCATAAGTGGTTATTTCTTAATTTTTGCTAATTAGGGTTACAGGCCCATTGTATCTGTAATTCTTATTGTCATGTAAGTACACTTAAGTGAGGATTCATTTACCCACTTAAGTATACCCATATATCTCTGGATATAGGAGAACCGAAGTGAGGATCCATTTACCCACTTAAGTATACCCATGTATCCCTAAATATAGGAGAACTGGAACATCTTTACATAATACTGAATGTATGATTATTACTTTCAACAGTAAGGAAAATATAAAGAAGAAGAGGGCTAACAGATGAGCCAAAGCATCTAGGGACCTAACCTTGGCATTCCATCTCCTTGCCACATTAACAAGTATGGCTATATTTATCTGATGTTATATGTAATGTTCTACGAGATGTAATTTGTGCCAAGAAGGAAATGTGTAAGAAACTACCTACACTGAAGTAGGGGATAACTCGCAGTTTTAGTATCCATATAAAAATGGTAGGGATATATCTTGTGAGAATGCTGCCCTTTCCAAAAAAAAATCAAAATGAGGAAAACATTATTTTATCATTAACATGGCCGTTGGTGAGCAAATACCTTCGCCAAGAAAAGGTGGAGGTTAAAGGGTGGGATTGGAGACCAACAAACAATGTCTATGTATGATGTGCCAAACTCATTGTTGATGGGTAGCTGAACAGAAACAAGAACAAAACTTTGAACATGCTTGCAATCCGTTCTGTCCTTGACCATGCTTGCAATCTGTTCAGTCCTTGGCCCTATTGACGTCATTGGAAAGGTCAAGGGACATAACTGAAAAACTAACAGTTAAAAATTCCACAAAAAACGGTTCAAGTTAATTCAGGGCTGAAAAAAAACAAGAAAAGACTACATATACAAGTCTCCCTGTGAACACATTCTATACATTGCAAATTTGCCCAAATCAAGAAATCATTTCTGATGCTAGACCAGTGACTCCCATCATCTACAACAATTCTTTCCTCTAGAAAATAATAATGGGGAGTATTATATCCTACGCTCAGAACATTTTTTGCAGACATTTAGAAAATGACTGGAATCCGAATGTATGTTGGAGTTCTTCATCAATGTGCTTTAAATAAATCCATACAAATTGAAAATCCCCACATTATATATTTCAGGTCAACCCCCCACCCTCCAATTCAGTAATGGCCTGTTTGGAACACGGTGAATGGAGAGGAAGGGAAGAATGGAGGGGAAGGGAAGGGAGGGGAAAGGGCTTAAGCTGTTTGGTTGCACATGGTGAAGGGGAATGGAAGGAAATGGAGGGGAAAGAATCAAACGTATTTTCAGCCACTTTTCTCCCCGCCAAATCGGAGTGGAGACAAGGAGAAGGGGAAAGTCTTGGCGGGAACTTTATTATAAAGCTTGGAGGGAAATATGGAATGTGGAGGAAAAATATAAATAATATGGCGGTAATACTTGTATAGCTTACAACCATATGAGAAAAAGAGCATGTAGTCTCTCACTTCACTTGGAGGGAATACAAAATGTTGGGAAAATGTTGGAGGGAAAAAATAGAGAAAAAATTTAAAAATAAAAAGAAACTAGAATAAATGTAACATATAATTTTTAAAAAAAATAAAATGTCTAGAAAAAATATTGGTAGAGAATACAGGAAGTTTAAGATAAATAATTTTTTTTAACATAATAACATAAGGAAATATAGAAAAGGGGAGGGAATTGTGGAGGAAAGTAGAAGGGACTCTCAAGTTATGGAGGGAACTTAAATAAATGGAGGGAAAGTTATAAATATGGAGGGAAGTACACCTACACAATGGCTATAAAAAGAGAAGTGGTAGTCAATATTTGCATCGACAATGTTTTACATCCCGTTAGATATAAAAATGTATCTTCTTCATTAACAAAATAAGTATAAGGATAATTTTGTTTTGATCACGAGACATTTGAGTTTAATTTATCTTGATTTTTTATGTACTAATATTTGTATGGTGTATGTAACTTTTTAGAATAATATAACTTGTTTAAATATGACATGTTTTTTATGTTCCCTCTCCTTTACTTCCCTATGTTAATCAAACACACTAAAATAAAATAAGTGTCCCCTCTCCTCCCCTTCCCTCCCTCCCTCCCGTCCCCTCCCTTTCATTTACCCCGTGCCAAACATAGCATAAGAGCATTCATGAGCATTCATGTCGTTTACTTGGATATATATAGTAGAAATTAATCTAAATCAACCAATTTGCCTGCGTTTTGGGGCAAGGAAAAGAGAACTAAAGTTTTCGGGATAGCTATTTATCTAGCAGGATAGCTGAAATATAAACGGGAATTTGGACCACGGAGAACTTTTTTTTCCAACCTACCTGGGCGACAACCCCTGAAACGCCGCCACAAAGAGCCTTGCCCAGCAGAGAGTCAGCAGGCGGTCCGACGCCGCCTCTCTGGAGTTGCTCGTAGCCAACGATTCGAACCGGGGTATAGATGAGATGACGGACGACGGCCGGGGAAAGACCCCTGTAGAACCCTAGTAGACCATACAACTGCAGGCCTACTGGACCCCCACCACGTCGAGGACCAATTCCGTTCCTCCAGATGTCTGTCACCACGCCGAAGGCGCTACGCGCGCCGCCCGTTTCCAAACTGTGCTGGCCAGAGAGCTGGGGTTGGCCTTGGAGCTGGAGCCTCGTCTTGACGATGTCAATTGGAAATGTCGCAGTCTCGGCCACAGACGCCGAGAGGGAAGCAAGTGCTACCCTTTTGATGATAAATGACGGTGATGAATCGTTCTTCTTGTACGTCGTCGCCCGTCCTCCTGTTGTGTCTTCAGCTTCCGCTGGAGGGCACATGACGTCGAAGGCCCTGCGGCGGCCGATGCTTCCTTCGGAAAAACGCCGAGCCTCCGACCGACTGCGCGGTTGCCAATAGCTGGATTTCCCACCGCGGGAACTAGATTCCGTTGGGGCCTCTGGCACATAACAAACACTTGGGGCCAGTTTAGTAGGGTGTAGAATAAACTATTGACAAACAAATGTAATGGATTTGTTTCGTTTGGTATGCAACTGGGAAAATGACTCGTTGATTTCTGGTGCGCAGCCAGCTCCATTTCCTACCAAAAGTAAGGAGCTTGTTCCGCGTCTAAATTTTAGGCGGTCGGGTGTAGAAAGACTACTTCCTACCATATAAAAACAAACAAAAGTGGTGTGTTCGTACTATACCAAACATTTTATGTGACTCTGAATTCATCTCTTACAAACCAGCTACTTTCCTAACATTATTATTACATCTGAGAACACCCTACCAAACCAGCCATTGAGGCAAAACAATGGTATAAATTATGACTTGAGGGCCAATTTGGTAGGGTATAGAATAAACTATTGACAAACAAATGTAATTGTTGAGTAGCAATTTCGTTTGGTATGCAATTGGGATAATGAACTCATTGGTTTCTGATGCCCAACCAGCTCCATTTCCTGCCAAAAGCAAGGGGTTTCTTCGGCTGGACAGAGGATAGCTAGTAGCAGTTGTTGTTAGACTACTTCCTACAAAATAAAAGCAAACAAAAGTGGTGTGTCCGGCCCGCACTGTACCAAAAGTTTTTGTGACAATGAATTCATCTCTTCCAAACCCGCTACTTTCCAAGCCATACTATTACATCTCAGTACACCCTACCAAACCAGCCCTTAATGTAAGAGTACATTTTTCACAAGTTTGCTCTTTTGAGTGTTCGGCTTTGATGTTGGGTTTTTTTTTGGGAGGGTTAGCTTTTTTGCTTCTTGGAGTGGTAACACCCTTGTTCTTCTTGTTATGTTCCTTTGGAGGATTGGTGGTGGTATTTTAGCTCCTTGATGTGGGCATGTGTAGGAAGGTTGGTTGTTGGTAGGTGATGAATGCATATTCATCCTAGTTTTAATGGTTTTTTAGTCCAATTTTACATCTAAACCTCTTAGTTTCTTTAGAAATAACTTTTTTTATCTACTTAGATTTTCATGATAATTTGAAGGAATTTGATACTTTTCTTAACTCCTCTTACATGTATTGAGTCTTATCACTCGACAGCAAGAAGGCCTAGGGTGTCCCGTTTGAACATGACGCAAATGTGGCTACTGACACCCGGGTATGGAGGCCTATAAATACCCATCATACAATCACATCAAAGCTCTCTCGGACTTCATGCTACTCAAGGGAAAAAGTGTTGCAACTCTAACTAATTTCTAGCCTGGTTGACATGGTCATATCTAGAGCCATTGACCTCCAATGTCCAGAGCCATCAATCATCCTGCTACTTCACGGAGCCATCTACCTCCCCACCAAAAAGAGCCATCAACCTCCAGGTCAACAGCAGTGATCGATCAACCGATTTCCTTCAGCAACTCAAGGCCATCGACCTCCCTCTCTAGGGTGATCGACCTCTTCACCAAGTCGATGTGCATCCTCATACTTCAACTGTAAGTCAGGGTTGATGCCTGGAGAGAAAAAAGAAAGGAAGTCAGTCATCGTGCACCAGGCCAAGCTACTCCTACTACACTCATAACCATGATTGTGTCCTCTTCCTCTATCAGACACATTAATCTCGCCATGTGAAGGGAGTGGCCTTTCATTGGGGTGTGGGGACTAGCCTCGCTACCCATTTCTTACAATTTCATTCTTATTATAATTCTTAAATGAACTCATTTTATTCATTATCAATTGTTTAAATGTATGTTTTTAGGATTGATAACCTACCTTACATGATTTATTATAATATTTTACTGCAAGAAATTCAACATTTAAGATTTGAATATAGATTGGTTTCGATTGATGCCCTGACGAGAACTTCTTATGGGAAGTCTCTAGAGTAGTAGATATGTGATTTGTAAGTTTTGAGACATCGAGCTTACATTGATATGTGCTCTTACAAGTTTCTAACATCAAAATGGGAAAATTGCATAGCTCCAATTATCTCTTCATACAAGTTTAGATTTGAATGATTACGCAAATTCAAGTAGTGGTGATGAAACTCAATTTTGCCCTTGTGTTTTCCATCATCAATCTAGATCCTATTTTATTCTAATCTATTACTTTTCCTACAATTAGATTAACTCAACTCAATCAAATCTTGGTTTGAATATTAGTCTTAGTTCAATTGGATACGAATTAGGAGGTTCTTGAAAAAGTTGTCTTTTGGGATCTGATCCTCAAGTATTGTGCAATAAGATCTGTTCATTTGTGGGTAGCATTATTGCACATTATTTTGGTAAACTCTAGGAGTTTCATTCCTATTGAATTTGTTAGTGTGATAATATCCACATTAGTAGGTTGGAAAGAGATGAAGACTCATACTAGCCATGGACGTCTCTTTATTGGTTGGTTCCTTACATTCATTGAACTTCAATGCCAGGAATGTGGATTGGTTTTTTGTTTGGTTACACTCGTAGAAGTCAAACTCATTAGTTTCCAACTCACTGTTGGGTTGCTTTTTCTCCAAAGTCAACATGTTGGTACCGCGCCTAACAGGGGTGATATAGTGGATAAACAACAATGTGCTTGACGGGTGCCCATGCATCACAAAGAAACTCTCTACGATATTTAACCAAATAAAATAAATCCAAAGTAACATGGTTAACCTGCTACTAACTAAATAGATTATTTTCTTATTCAAATCAATCCTTTTTAACTTTTTGTTTCGGATTTCACAATACTACATTTGATACGCCCTACAAAATAGGGCCTAAAGTGTTGGTTGTTTGACTTCTCCTATTTTTCCCTTTCTTGTTTGATGTTTTGCACAGACATGTTTCTCTTTTATTAGGGTATATTTTCTTTGATCTTTGTGGATGTTTTACCTGGTGATGGAATGGTGCTAGTTACGGTCTTTTTTATTGTGTTCGCATGAGGGTGTGGGATGAACACAAATGATCCCTCTCTTATAATTTAAAAAATAAACCACACAAAAACTAATTGTCTCACTATGATTCACATTAATTACTAATTCCATGGAACCTTAAGGGGTCTTTTGTCTTAAATACTCTAAAATTATGGGACTATGTGCAAGTGGAATAATAGATTAATAGAAAAAATAATATTCAGCACATTTGAAGTGGTACTTGTCCTAACAAATGTCTGAGCTTTAGAATCACCCTATGTACAGTGATATGAGACACATTACAATTTTTTGTGGTGTTCCTTTGGCCTCAAATATCTATCTTTCCTATAACAAAACACAACTCCCCTACTTCAGTCTAGCTGCTAGTCTGCTAGCTTGAGGAGTTGGATTGATGCACTTCTACCTATTCTTGCTTCTACCGGCATGAGTGTGGTTGCCTCTTTCACCTATATGTCTAAACAAGATCAGCTTGTTACACCTTCCCTTTTCCTTGTGTAAACCCAACAAAGACGGTGTTGGTGAGATACCAATGCAGAATCTGAGTGAATGGATGCTCAATGTCCATGACGGACGGTTGATGCAAGTTGATGGTGAATCCTTGTGACAAGTCCATCATGAGCTGCCATGCCCATGTGAAGTTGTAGTCACTAGGTGTGAAGCACATGTCCCCTACTGACCACCCATAAATATAATTGAACTCCACAGATATGAAGTGGTGGATAGTATTGTATAGGTGAAAGCACTCCCATCCTTCCTCCTAACCTTCCCTATGCTTGGGGATGCATCAAACTTCTAGGGATGCCAAGAACTCGCAGACGGTCTCCTAGTACCAATCACCAAAGAATGGGTGATCACCCACCATGCCCTGGACATCACAAATTTGATGAAGACTCTCAGTGAAGCCCATATCATTGATGAAGGCTCAATCACCATACTCTGTAGGTATGATTTATCACTTCATTAAGCTGGAGAAGATCTTCCTTTGGTCTTCACTGACATGAGCCATGCATGTCGACTTGGGCACCATTTGGTTGGCTCCTCCTTCCAATGAAGATGGCCTTCTTGTCACCATGGATCAAAGAGAGAAAGGGGGCTGAGAAAGGAGCTCAGGGAATACTCTGTCCACCGTAGAGCACTGGTGCTTTTGTGATTGCAAAGGAGATGGTGTGGGTGTGTTTGAATCACAACCCCCACCTCTCCTTTTATAGCTAGCGAGTTGCCCTGACGCATCGTTTCGGTACCATTAACAGGATTTTTAGTGGCACTAACTCATTCCCCCGATCCGTGTGTAAGTCGATATCAGCCATTAGCACTAATGACTCATGTCCATCAATGCATCGACACATGGATTGCCCCGCATTGGTAGCACTGACACCATGTCGGTGGTACCAACTTCTGGTATGCATCATCAAATTGGTACCACCGACCATTGGATGGAGAAGTTCTAGTCCAACAAATTACTAATCCATAGATTTAGTGTTTTCATGTGTCAGTACCACTGACGACTGTGTCGATGGTACTGGGTTGCATCTCGGTCGCCACTTAAAAGATGTCGGTACCATCGACTTTTTGGGTTGGTGGTACCGAGTTGTTCAATTTCTGAGTACTCTCAAGCGACTCCTTGATGTAATGAAACTAGAGTTTGTTTAGGAGTCACTGCTACCGACGACGTTGTCGGTAGTACCAATTCGTACACAATGATTCCACTTTGACTTTGCAAGGAATCAGTTCCACCTGCGACTGGGGTTTTGGTGGTACCGAGCGATTTTCTATCATCTGTGATTTTTGAATGCAATATCAATGGCACTGATTGGTTTTTCGGTGGTACTGACTTGCTCATGAATTGTTACTATTCAGTTTTTACTTCACCCTCGGTGCCACCAATTATGGTGTCATTGGTATTGACTTGTCTACAGCCTGCACACCAAACAAAGATGATCACGATACCTATTTTAAATCTAAAAACTTCTACTAAATTAAATCTATTACAAAATGAAAACTCCTAAGAAGCATGTAAAAGACTGAAATGAAAAAAAATTGGGCTGCCTCCCAACAAGCGCCCTTGTTTTAGGTCATAGGCTTGACGATAAAATCATGCAATCCTTCAATGAATCTCAAGGAGCTTCAACTCTTCTCCCTCATGTATCAACTCTCCCACATAGTAGTGTTTCAAATGCTGCCCATTTATGAGAATTGGATCAGCCCCATCACTAATTTTTGCTACTCCGTGAGGGAAAGCCTTCACCACCACATATGGACCACTCCATCTAGACCTTAATTTTATCAAATGCAATTTCATCCTAGAAATGAATAGAAGCACCTTTTGTCCTGGAGTAAATACTCTATGACTTGTATGGCAGTCATGGACCTACTTAGTTCTGTCTTGATATATCCTAGAGCTTTGATAGGCGTCTAGCCTAAGCTCATCCAATTCATTGAGCTCTAACATGTGTTTCTTTCCGATAACATCAAGATTGTAATTCAACTTCCTCAAAGCCCACTTGACTTTGTGTTCTAACTCTACAAGTAAATTACAAGAGCTCTCCCATAAACCAGCCTAAAAGGAGTAGTTCCTATAGGTGTTTTATAGGTTGTCATGTATGCCTAAAGAGAATCATTTAGTTGCATGCTCCAATTGGTCCTATTTGTTGAGATATTTTTTTTCTAAAATCTTCTTAATCTCTCTATTAGACACCTCAACCTAACCTTCAGTCTATGGATGGTACAGGGTTCCCATTCTATGCCTCACTCCATACTTATTTAATAACTCTCTAAACTTCTTATTATTCAAGTGAGTTCCCCCATCACTTATCATCACTCTCGGCACCCCAAACCTGCAGAATATGTGGTCTTTTATAAATTTGCAAACAACCCATACATCGTTGGTGCGGGTTGGAATTGCTTATGCCCACTTAGACACATATTCCACTACAAGCAAAATATATAGATTAGAATTAGAAGAAACAAAGAGTCCCATAAAATCTATTCCCCATAAATCAAAAACCTTGACTTCCTAAAAAATGTTTAGGGGCATTTCGTATCTCCTAGATATATTCCCTGCTCATACCCATACATCGTTGGTGCGGGTTGGAATTGCTTATACCCACTTAGACACATATTCCACTACAAGAAAAATATATAGATTAGAATTAGAAGAGATAAAGAGTCCCATAAAATCTATTCCCCATAAATCAAAAACCTTGACTTCCTAAAAAATGTTTAGGGGCATTTCGTATCTCCTAGATATATTCCCTGCTCACTGACATGCATCACAATTTTGCACAAAATTATAAGAATCTTTAAAGAGTGATGGCTAATAAAAACCACTTTCTAACACCTTTTATGTTGTCCTTGAACTAGCATGATGTCCTCAGTAGATAAGAAATGACAATGTGCCAATATGCTCTAAAGGTCACATTCAGGCACACAACTCCTTAAAATATCGTCCCTACATTGTTTGAGTAAAATAGGGTCATCCCAAACATAAAATTTCAAAGAGTTGAAAATCTTATTCTTATCTTGATACCCACCAATTTTTTGGTATCTCGCCACATGCTGAATAGTTTACAATATTTGCAAACCAAGAGTCTTTGTTTTGCATGTAACCAACTGTTCATTAGGGAACTCCATAATAATGGGTATTGCTAAGTCCTTCTCATCCACTCTCTCCAACCTAGACAAATGGTCGGCTGCCACATTTTCTGTCCCTACTTTATCCTTAATTTCTATATAAAATTCATGTAGTATAAAACCCATATTATCAGTCTAGGTCTGGCATCTTTTTTTGTAATAGATATTTTATCGTTACATGGTCAGTCCAAACTATCGCCTTGGCCCCAATCAAATATTGGCGAAATTTTTCAAAAGCAAACACTACAGCCAAAAGATCTTTTTCAGTTGTAGTTTAATCAAGTTGGACATCATTAAGTGTAACGCCTGGGCCCACTGCCCTAGGCTCTAGTAGAGTTTCAGGAATGACGATTGTCCCCACAGACCACCACTAGCCTTAACTGCGCACTTTGTCCACACTGACGCGCAAGCCAGGATCAACTTCCCGACAGGTCACCCGTCCTAGTACTACTCCAAGCTGAGCACGCTTAACTATGGAGTTCTTTAGTGATGGGCTCCCGAAAAAGGAGGTGCACCTTGGTGATATGGGTAGTCCAATCATTCCTTTTAAGATCATGTTATCTGAGGCCTCAAATCCTGGGATGTTACAATCTCCCCCACTTAGACTCTTGACGTCCTCGTCAAGGCTCAACTATATGGACTCATAATTTGACCCCATTTCAGTGCAGACCCACAATGGCCCATGGACACCCAGCTCCCGATCGCGGAATACCAGCGCAAAGGTGGCTACGTCAACCATGGACAACCCTTTCCTACATGCCTGGACCGCACGACTCAAGACTGGCATGGCACATGTCCATGCGGGCCCCACCTACTGGAGGAGTTATAGCTCTGATACCATTTGTAACGCCTGGGCCCACTGCCCTAGGCTCTAGTAGAGTTTCAGGATTGACGATTGGCCCCACAGACCACCACTAGCCTTAACTGCGCACTTTGTCCACACTGACGCGCAAGCCAGGATCAACTTCCCGACTGGTCGCCCATCCTAGTACTACTCCAAGATGAGCACGCTTAACTATGGAGTTCTTTAGTGATGGGCTCCCAGAAAAGGAGGTGCACCTTGGTGATATGGGTAGTCCAATCATTCCTTTTAAGATCATGTTATCTGAGGCCTCAAATCCTGGGATGTTACATTAAGGGTTTTTGATGCATAGTAAATAAAAATGTGGGTTTTATCTTTGTGTTGCCCTAAAACATCCCCTACCGCATAGTATGATGCATCTCACATGAGCTCAAATGGTTGGCTCCAATTTAGATCTTGTACCACAGGTGTAGAGACCAATTTCTTCTTTAACACCTCAAAAGCATTCAAAAATCACTCATCAAAATTGAACTCAACGTCTTTCTCTAATAATTCAGAAAGCAGTTTTGCAATTTTTTAAAGATCTTTTAAAAAACGTCGATAAAAATCAATGTGTCCAAGAAAATTCCTAACCCCCTTCACTGATGATGGTGGAGGAAGTTTAGAGATGACTTCAATCTTTACCTGATCGACTTCCATTCCTCTACTGGACACCTTATGTCCAAAAACTATCCCTTCACTCACCATCATGTGGAATTTCTCCCAGTTCAACACTAAGCGAGTGTCCTCACATCTTTGAAAACTTTATCAAGACTGAATAGGTAGTCTTCACATGATTCTCCATACACCAAAAAATCATCCATAAAAACCTAGAGTAAAAGCTCTACTATATCTGAAAAAATGGTGAGCATACATCTCTAAAAAGTAGTCAGTGCATTACAAAGGCCAAAAGACATCCAATGGTATACAAATGTGCCATAGGGACAAGTGAAGGTACACTTCTCTGGATCTTGTGGATTGATAGAAATTTGATTATACCTAGAATATCCATCTAGAAAACAAAAATGAAAATGGACAGTGAACCTCTCAAGGATTTGAGAAATAAAGGGAAGTGGAAAATGATCTTTAAGTGTGGGAACATTTAGTCGACGATAATTAATACACATACGCCCACCATTCACTAACCTAGTAGAAATCAACTTGCTTGTTGAATTAGTTGTGATTGTTATCCCCCCTTCTTAGGAAAATCTTGGGTTGGGCTAACCCAATTAGAATTGGGTATAACATAAATTATGCATGCTGATAGAAGCTTCAATACCTCTTTTTACTACCTCAGTCATGATGGGATTGGGATTCTGCTAAGGTTGTACTATCGGTTTGGCTCCTTCAATTTTGATCTTAAGCTAGAAAAATCTAGGAGATATCCCCTTGATGTCTACAATGGACCATCCAAATGTTTTCCTTTGGTTCTTAAGCATAACTAACAATTTCTCCCCCTCATGTATTCTCATTGAAGATGAAAGTGGAAACACATCCCACTATCACACAGACAACGAGGTGTTACGCGAAAACGTGCGGAAAACACCATAAACCACAGATTACCAAAAACACGGGTTAATTAAAACCGATTGCAGAAAGCGGATAAACTAAGAAACTATTACTTTTAGGTCCTCATCCTGCAAGGAAACATGTTATATAAACATTTACAAGCTGGATACGTGTCCACGGCTTAGGAGATCAGCTGTCTAACCACCTCATGAGTTCATCACCTGGTTATATATACATAACGGCCCACATCTGGCCAGCAGCAGGATCTACAAAGCATTATCAGCTATACATCGTGAAACAACATCAAAACGTCTCCAAGGACCTGAGAGTACAGGGATGACTTCTAAGACTCTACTACAAAACAACCAAAACAGCAGCAAGTCCATATCTTGCCTTCTACTGCTCTTCTTGCTGCTCGGCCGCAACCCCGCGACCACCACTACGTCTAGTTCGAACACCTAAAAAGGGTGTAAACCAGCGGGGTGAGACACACAGTCCCAGCGAGAAACATAACTCCCCGCCGAAACCACAAACCATAGAAAGACTAAAGCAACAACAGTAGATAACTGATAAAAGGTACAACAAGAGCAGTCTATATAGCAAGGCTATTCATACCGTCAGGCTTACCGGATGTACAGAAGGCATTTCACCAAAGATCTCTTTATGGAACATGATTGACAAGATAAGATTTATAAGATCTTACCACATAACACAAGGATGTATAAGTAACTGCAAGTATAACAAGATTAACTATGCAAGCAAGGCCTCAACCAATGTTCTGTGTTTTGCCTTAAGCAGTAAATACTATTCGGCTGGATTACATATTATTATTATTATGCCCTGAGGAAGTGAGTCGTACCGCTCAGATCCAAACTTCAGTTGCGAAACCCAAGCGGGTGCCATACAAGGTCAATGGAAGAGTTGGACTCCATGACCTCCCACCTCGTGGTCAGTGTACGAGTACAACATAAGCAGGACCACAGTCTCATGCTTAAGTGGCCTCAGCCATAGGGTCAGGCTACCCTCTGCCTAGCCCACCTCGGTACAGGTATCGACGCTAGTGAAACTGAGTCACGGGCATGTTCATCGTGCTCTGAGCCATAAATGCATTCATGCTCCCATATCACATATCCTGAGCCATGGGCCTGTTCACCATGCTCTTATCATATTTGGGCTACGGGCCTGAATCCGCACCTTGGAGTCTACAACCGAAGTTGCACTCTTACCTCCTCACTTTAGGCTAGGAGAACCCTCGCATACTCAACAATATGCGCTCTGGGTTAACCCGCAGGAGAACCCGTTTCACCATCACCAACTCCTGACAATGATGGATCTATGGCCAGGGCAAACTACATGATATGTTCCACTGTGATTAGTTAGTACATTTTAAGTGGATTGTTGAGGCAACCAAGTTGTATAACATGCAGACTATAACAAGAATAAACAACATGAAACTCAATATCATGCTTTAAGTGTCATCAACATCATTCTGATCCATCACAAGGATCCAACATTACATTGCCATGGGATCTCAATCCCTCGTCACATAGTGCCACTTCCTCTCAAGGCTTACATCATCATCATGGGATAGCAATTCCAACACTTTAGCCAAACTCAGGTCCTCAGACCAAAACACATCATGCATATTATTTCATTATCAAGAGTAACCATTAAAGTGATGTTATTCAGACATATCTATACCTCATAGCCCTTTACCTGGCTATGCATCTGTATGAAACACCTGCATGGTTAGTATGCACAATCATCATGGATTGACAGAAGAATCATATTATTCAACATAGGGTGACCTTGAAAATTATAAACTTTGTCATTCATGTCTCAACCTGTGACCACAGACATAGGCCATATCATCATGCAAGGCATCTTATATACTTATCATTCTCAGCATTTTACAGATAATTCAAGATGATCATAAACACATGTAATACCATGGTAGGCTACATAGGTGGGGTCTATTATATTCATTGCCATCAAGCATATCAAGGGTCACTATCATAAACCAAACGTGATTACATGAACAAAAACTAGCATAAAGGTTTTCGAGAAGGAACATGACCCTCACTAGAAGCACCCACTACCCTCACCCAAGGTAGTATTGGGCAGGGTACTTTCCCATATCGCTCGACACTACAACCTCATCACGGTCAAGCCAACCAGCCACATAACGACCAAACACTAAGAAAGGGTTTCGACTATCAGCTCAAGATGTATCGGGCAACCCTAGGTGTCGTGCACCTATGTGTATCATGCAGCATGTGTCGTGCAACCACATGTATCGAGCAGCACCACTCGACAAGGCATAACGCCCAAGGGTGTAACTCAGCCTGTCGTTAACCAACCTACCCATGATCTATCGGCTGACACAAGGCCAAGACTGCGGTGAGACGCCTGTCACAAGACCAGATCACAACGCCCCTTAACGTTCAAGGTGATAACAACACCAAGCAACCAACTAAGCTAGGCGTGTCATGCAGGATACTCAACCAGGTGTGACGCCCGACACACAAGGGTAACGACCAACGTTCTACTCATCTAGGTATAACGACCAGGGCACGACCTCAAACGACAGAAAGGAAAGCATGTCATCCATCTAGCTAACCTCATCTATCGACCAACACACAAGGCCAGGGCCAGGGGAGACACTGTTACAACCCCAAATTTTGGGTTCCTTTGGTGAGAAATGTAATTTCTCATATTAAAGATATTTGGACAAATAATGATATAATTTGTTGTGAATAAATGGATTTTGTTTGAAATAGCCTTGTTGTTTGATTTGTGGGCTTTATTGGCTATTGGGCCCAATAACAAGGAAATTCATTTAATTAATGAATAATTGAGTTGTTGAGAAAAGAGAGATGAGGTAGAAACCTCTAGAAGGTAAAGGAATGTAATCCAAGAATGAATTTCGTGCCTCTTGGGTTCCTTGGGTTCCGAGGAGTCCAAAGTTTCATAAAGAGAGCAATAAGAAAAGAAAAGATCAATTAAGTATTTCTTTATTAAGAAAAGAATTTGAAAATATTGATGAAATGTGGAAATAAGTGAAAAGAGGTATAATGGAGTAATCCTTGGTGGAATTTCGTATCCCAAGGATTCCTAATGTTGAAAGGAATCCCAATAAAGAGGAAAGAAATAGAAAATACAAAAATTGCAAATTAAAAGGATAATGGGAATACATAATTAATGGAATTATGTGGTTTTGTTAAGAAAGAGTATTTCCTACTTGAGGGGAATATAATTTTGAGGCCAATGAACTAAAAGCCAAGAATAAAGATAATAATGAGAAAGATTTCCGAATTCTAAATACCCCAAATAATGGAGAATATCAAAAGGGATAGTGAGCAGAGAGAAAGCTTGCTTCTCCTTGAAGAAATAGGTTTCCTTTAAAGAGTGGGACTCGATTTCTCTGGGAGAAACATCTCTGGATGTGGATACACTCCCCTATATATAGGGGTAGAACCTTGGCCAAGCCCAGGAAGAATCAAACACATCCCTCACTTTCTTCTTCTTCTTATTTGCATGAAACCCTAGCGGAGAGGGTAGCTCGCATCTTGGCGCTACGAGAGGCCATGGAGGAGGAGCGATGTGTGTGTGTTACTCCCACGACAACACCGGAGGAGCTAGGTCGGCTTTCCGTGCTCTGGGACGTGCGCCATAACTGTTACATGGCTGTAAGGTGTCTCCAGGTCGTAGACCTTGTGCGCACTGTCTACCCAATTAGGCCGCAGGCCAGACGGTGCCCCATGTGTGGGGGAGGATTGCGAAGCTAGGGAAACCTTCGGCGGAGGTCCGCGCGCCCTAAGCAGGAGTGGGCAGCCCCGAGTAGGGCTGCAGCCGACGGCCAACTCGCGTGGCTGAAGGTTGAAGACAACCTTCGGTCATTGGACCGGTGTACCCTCCCGCAGATTAAAGGATCGACCACTTATGTAAGGGCAAGATCGTAAATCCATTATAATTCCAAAAAGAGCACGTTGCAAGGAGCAGGACACTTGGCGGGTTCTGATTGGCTCAAGTAAGGTATTTCTTCCAAAAATCATAACTCTTTAATAGTAGCTCAGATGACAAAAGTTTATACATGAATTTTGTTCAGAAAAATGAGGGGAATCCATTAAAAATATGATTGGAGCCTGATTCTGCTTGCAATTCGAAAAGTAATGGAAGTTGTTAACTTTAGTATAATATTGATTAAGAAACCTTATTTGGATATGATTAATGTGATTAGTAGGGTTTAATTGATGGTTAAAGTTGGTATTAACATGTTAATCATAAAGAGATACATTAAGATTGTAAAAGATGAATTTTGCACGAATTAGTTAATTTAGATTTTCATTTGCATGAATAATACTTTAATGGGCCTTGAAACCCTAATGTTGGTAAATTCGACTCTTAATGGCTTTAATTGACTAATTTCATGATTAAAGTTGGAATATGCTGAATCTAAGCTATTTCAAGCATTAAAGTCCCTAACTTGTGGATAAATAACCTTAATATAGAAATTAGGGTTTTCGATTAAATCAAGGTAGAATTAATAATAAATAGAGTTCATATGGGAATTAGACCATAATAAATTATGAGTTGAAACTAAAGGTGATAATTGAGTATCATGACCTTGAAATAACTTAAAAGGATAAAGAAGGTAGTTTTGGTATAAAAGAGAAATAATCGACTTTAATTGGGCTTATGATGTTGAAATCAGGATTTATGAACTAAGAGAGCATTTAATATGATAAAAGCGTTATGGAGGCAAAAACCCTAATGAAACCCTAATGTGGTCTAGAAAGCCTAAGGTGGAATCCAAGTCTAGCTTTAGAATGTTCTGGATAAACTATAACACTTGGATCCCATGCATTAATTTCAGGATATTGTTGATTGCTTGTTGCTTGTTCTCTATCCTTATTGCTTGGACAATCAAGTTGCTCTAGATCAGGTATGTGGTTAATTATGAATAGCCGCCTTAGTTTCCTGATGATTTTTCGGATGGTTAATCGCATTGAATGCAAATTATCTGTTGGATGTTCATACTTGCAAATCATAAAGTCACTATGATTATCACATTAAAAAATACAAGTATGGATTCTCGCACCTACATGCCACCCTGATGGATGATGCCAAAGGTCAAGCCCAGATGGGTAGACCAATGGACACCTTGAGTGGTGACCCCATGCACCAAGAAGGTAGCCTATGATATTGCATGACTAGTGGGCACCATGAGTGGTGACCCCCAGGCACCAAGCTCGGGATTGAGAAGGTGACCTTAAGTCATTGGCAAAGGGCACCCTAAGGTGGGTATGCCAGGGTTAGGGCAAAAGCGGTGGAGAATGTCATACTGAAAAGTGTAAATTGGCTTGTTAATTAATTTGATTGTGATTATTAAATTATTAGCCATATTTACAAGATTTTGGTTGTTCCCACATACCAGTATATTTTGATATACTGACCGACATTTTGTTTGTCGGCGTTTTAGGAACAACAATTGAAAGAACAAACAATAAAGTGACACATTGCGAAAAAGAAATAAAGTGCAAGGAGGATTAGATAGAATAATTCAAGACCAGGATAGATAGATTTCCCAGGTTTTCAAAGGTAAGTAAAGTTTTAATTTTATACCAAATTCCAGTTAGTTAGTAGAATTTCATAATTGTTATTGATTATTTGTTGAACCTTTAATCCTGTTAATTGGATAACGGCACCGACCTTTCGGTCTCCCTTAAGTGGGGGTTACCGGGAGGCAGGGTCATTACAATTGGTATCAGAGCCTAGGTTCCTCAAGTAATCTTTAATAATTATTAAATTTTACAAATTTTGTAGAACCCAAGGGAGTTATTAGAGGATTATCCGAAAGACAGAGGTGTCTAGAAAAGGATCACGATCGGGGGCTGGCAATATTTTCCTCTGCACCGCTAGTCAGAATATGAGGACTCTCGGATCCGTGTGACTGCCTGGCCAAAGTCTTAGGGTATGATTCGAAATAAGATACCTTTAGGACTCTCTCATCTTGATTCATCCCTTCTCAACTCAAATTATGTTTAAGGACCTTAAGGATTAGGGTTTCCTCTCTTCTCCTCACCCTCTTGAGGTATGGGTAAGGTTGATAAGGGTTAAGGAATCCTCCACCAAATTAATAAAGAGCATGTAAATAAGATGTCATGGACATAAGCTTAATAGAGTAAGCGTAAAGGAATAGATACATGCTTAGGTCGTATGACACAGTTGTCATTGCCCTCGGGAGAGACCTGAGGATAGACCTCCTTGGCAGGAGGATGAGTAGAGAGAGTTAGTCTTGGAGGTAGAGACCTCCATTAAAAGTAGAGACCTAGCACATCCTTTGAGGATGATGTTAACCCTAACCCTAAGTGAAGATTAGAGAGAGAGAGAGAGAGATGACATGATGAGTTAGATGTCATGGTTTGTCATACGAGCCATGTGAGGTTGGGTGACCTAGCACCTTTGGCAACCTGGGGAAGGGACGTGCATGTTAGAGCAAAGGGTAGCTCCTTCATGGATGAAGTTAAAGAAGAACCTATAGAACCCTATGGGTTTATGCATGTAGGGTATAGCTTGCACCCAGAGTACGTCAGTGGATGGCAGTAGGTTGAAACCCTGACCAGAAGGGCATGATGGATGGATTATGAGATAAGGATAAAGAGATATGAATAATCTTGAGCCAAACATGAGTTGGGCATAGGCTTCAACCACATAGGGGTTTGCTTGAGAATATGATCCTTCATGGAGAAGGGACCTCTAGTAGGTATGGTTGGAGGTGGTTTTAGCTCTAGAGAGAGGAAGCATGACCCCAACAAGGAGGTTGGAAGTCTAAAACCCCGAACTTGAGGAATAGTGGGGAGTTAAGGATGATGCGACCTATGTGGATGATAGTGGTTGCCTTATGCTTGATTCTTGGAGGCTGATGATATCTTAGTTGCCTTTAGAGGAACCGAACCCTAGAGAGAGGATGATGCTTCTGGTACCTATGGTATAAGTAACTACCTGTTGGATGAGATAAAGAGTGCCTTAGACCCTGAGGAGGTTTAAGTAACCTGTTGTGAGGTTTTATACCTAGTTGAATGTCCTTGAGGAGGACTCAACTCTGAGGTGTTACTCAAATGAAAGGATGACATACCTTGGAAATGCTTGATTTGTGATTAAGAGGTGGAGCATGTAGTTGGATACCCAAAGGAGAACCTAGGGTTCCTAGGCCTAAGATGGGAAGCAGTGTATCCGATGCTCATGATGAGATTTGAGTCTCTATAGTTTCGAGCATGGTACTCCTCATGTGTAGAGGTAAAGGAAATCCCTTACGTTAAGGGTATGTTTGATGAACCCCTCACAACTAAGTTGATGTAATGTTGAGGATGAGAACAAGTGCGACCTAGCATGGTTTTGTAGGTACGCTTGTGCCTTAGTAGTTGTTGGTTTAAGCATGCTCATATGGATGTAAACCCTAAGAATGCTTGTGACCTTTGTTATAAAGGTGTAGTTTCCTCCCATCCTGGGAGAGCGACCCTTTGGTAGGAAGTTTACCAGTTTGGTTGGTTTTGAGGTAACCTAAGGAGGTTTCATAGGATCTTGAGAAGCTAAGTGAAGAGTACATGGCATGAGAATGAACATATAGACCCATATATAACCATCTCTATGTGCATGTGGATGTGTTACCATGGAGGTAACTGGTATGGGGCTCGACCAAGGTAGGCATGTCGCCATGACCCTTATGAAAGGATAAAACATAGCCCAAGAATGCAGAGAGAGATGATGAAGGATTAGGTAAGGTTTTGAGTTGAACATGTACTATGATAGAATCCTACGTCTATCCAAGGGTTAGGTAGGGATAAGACCGATGAAAGACGGAGTTGCCTAATTCCCTAGTTGCACATGACCATAGGGTCGGGAGGCAACAACTATCATTGTCTGAGGGCCATGGGTTAGGAGATTGATCACCTTCATGAACTCATGGGACCCAAAGGGCAGATGAGTAGGGCACTCTCTGGATGCATAAGGGAAGAGGGATGACCCCAAACGTGCCGGCACCCTATAGACCTAGAAGAGATGACCAAGGATTGTGTGGTGACCCAAGTAGGTTTCAGATCAGTTTTCCATGGAAGTAATTTTTGATATCATGATGTTTGTGATGTGGAGACATGAGTTGCATGTTTCAACTTAGATTTGAAGGTGTACTAGCAAGGTGGGATGTACCACCTCTACTCCTGGAATGGGAAAAAAATATGTATTTGGACGGCCGCCAAATGCTTATTTCTTCTTGTTATGGGAGTGAGAGATAGGACAGTACGCATGCCTTACACCAAGGATAAAGATGATGTAAGTTGGAACGTAGCTACAAGGTATGAGGATAGAGATGATAACATACCCTGGTGAAGTGAATGATACATGGATGGTTCAAAAACACTAAGAGAGGTAGTGTAGTCAGCTTATGAGGATGTTTTATCAGGAACTATGTGGAATTTGCAAGTTAACCAAGGTCGAGTTCGATCACAGTGAGGATGAGCTCAGAGCTTCTTGATGAAGATAGACTTAGAGTTTGAGATGAGATGATAAGTATAATACATGGAGGTGTATGTTGCCTAAAACTTAAGGATGAGAGGTGGTAATGAATGCTCTGGTTGAGATCTAGATTCCTAGTTTAGTTAGAGGCTGGAAGAAGTTGAGGTTGTTTGGCTAACCCTAAGTTTGGAAAGAAGATGTGTTTTGGCTAATACTCGGATGTAATAAGATATGTTGAACAGGTTAATGGTTGTTTGGGTAGCCAGTTTAGTCCTTGATGTAGTAAAAGGATGGTGATAGAACCTCAGATACACTTCTTTGGATAGGAAGGTAATAAAACCCATTTGAGAGTGGTTTAGGGTTTCCGAGGTATCAAGCTTGAGGAATCATAACAATACATGAGGTCATGATATACCTTGATACTACAAAGATAGTAAGTGATGTAGCATTCTGGATGCTTAAAACAAAATTGCATGTAGCATGTGGCCATGCAAGCCAAGAGGTGAAGGACGAACACCATTAACCCAGTGCATGGATATAAAGTATAAAGAGTTCCCGAGAGGGAATGGGTGTTCATCACTATGGATGTTGTGAGTCTCTCCTAGACCAAGAAGGTCAAGATACAATATGGGTTATGGTAGATTGCCTTACCTAGATGACATGAGAAAGGAAGAGTTCTGTCAAGGGACAGATCTGGTTGAACTACATATGAAAAGAGATGGTTCAACTACACCATGATGCGAATTCAAGAGTTCTTGATGTGACCTAAAGGTTCACTTCCATGAGGTGGAAGTAGATACATGAAGAGCTCAGTGTTTGTACAGTTTATCACCCCATACTAATGGACAGTATGATCCGGACTAGAGGGTCTGATGAGAGCATGTGTGCTCATTTAGGGTGATACATAGAGACAGTTCTTAAGATGTGATGTTAACCACCATAGCCTTTATCGGGATGCAAGAAGTTATATAGGGAGGTTGTGTCGGTCACCACTTCATTATGATGATGTTGGTGAAGGAGGCCTCACGAAGGTCAGAAAAGAACCACAAGTGTGTGCAGATGATGTCACTTTGATCGTGCAATGGCTGAGAGAGAGCCCAGTGGTGACATGAGTCACGAGCTGATGCAAAGCAGACTGATATACAGTTCACTGTGGGAGAATATGTGATGTGAAAATCCGACCCCTCTAAGCTACAACTGAGAAAGCTGAGTCCCCGATATATGGGTCCATTTGAGATGGATTGGTGGAGATGGTTGTGTTAACCTTACCCCTCAGGATAAAATGATGTGTTGCATGAGTCCGATCTAGAGCACTATGTGAGGTACCCAAGCCAGGTGATGTGCCCTGAACCTATTCAGCTTTTGAAAGGCTGAAAAGTCCTGAGTCACCTATGAGGGTACGATATACCAAGGTAAGAAAGAACTCAGATGGAAGAAAATGAGATAATAAAGGTTCTCGGGAAACACCATGGAAAGGGTGAAGCCAGATGGGAGCCCTGATGGACATAAGAAGACTTATCCTGTTTGTTTGCTTGCTTGATGGAATTTTGAGGGCAAAATTCTCATAAGAGGGGAAGGATGTTACAACCCCAAATTTTGGGTTCCTTTGGTGAGAAATGTAATTTATCATATTAAAGATATTTGGAAAAATAATGATATAATTTGTTGTGAATAAATGGATTTTGTTTGAAATAGCCTTGTTGTTTGATTTGTGGGCTTTATTGGCTATTGGGCCCAATAACAAGGAAATTCAATTAATTAATGAATAATTGAGTTGTTGAGAAAAGAGAGATGAGGTAGAAACCTCTAGAAGGCAAAGGAATGTAATCCAAGAATGAATTTCGTGCCTCTTGGGTTCCTTGGGTTCCAATGAGTCCAAAGTTGCTTAAAGAGAGCAATAAGAAAAGAAAAGATCAATTAAGTATTTCTTTATTAAGAAAAGAATTTGAAAATATTGATGAAATGTGGAAAATAAGTGAAAAGAGGTATAATGGAGTAATCCTTGGTGGAATTTCGTATCCCAAGGATTCCTAATGTTGAAAGGAATCCCAATAAAGAGGAAAGAAAGAGAAAATACAAAAATTGCAAATTAAAAGGATAATGGGAATACATAATTAATGGAATTATGTGGTTTTGTTAAGAAAGAGTATTTCCTACTTGAGGGGAATATAATTTCGAGGCCAATGAACTAAAAGCCAAGAATAAAGATAATAATGAGAAAGATTTCCAAATTCTAAATACCCCAAATAATGGAGAATATCAAAAGGGATAGCGAGGAGAGAGAAAGCTTGCTTCTCCTTGAAGAAATTGGTTTCCTTTAAAGAGTGGGACTCGATTTCTCTAGGAGAAACGTCTCTGAACGTGGATAAACTCCCCTATATATAGGGGAAGAACCTTGGCCAAGCCCAGGAAGAATCCCACACATCCCTCACTTTCTTCTTCTTCTTCTTTGCATGAAACCCTAGCGGAGAGGGTAGCTCGCATCTTGGCGCTACGAGAGGCCATGGAGGAGGAGCGATGTGTGCGTGTTACTCCCACGACAACACCGGAGGAGCTAGGTTGGCTTTCCGTGCTCTGGGACGTGCGTCATAACTGTTACATGGCTGCAAGGTGTCTCCAGGTTGCAGACCTTGTGCGCACTGTCTAGCCAATTAGGATGCATGCTAGACGGCGCCCCATGTGTGGGGGAGATGGCGAAGCTAGGGAAACCTTCGGCGGAGGTCCGCGCGCCCTAAGCAGGAGTGGGCAGCCCCGAGTAGGGCTGCAGCCGACGGCCAACTCGCGTGGCTGAAGGTTGAAGACAACCTTCGGTCATTGGACCGGTGTACCCTCCCGCAGATTAAAGGATCGGCCACTTATGTAAGGGCAATATCGTAAATACGTTATAATTCCAAAAAGAGCACGTTGCAAGGAGCAGGACACTTGGCGGGTTCTGATTGGCTCAAGTAAGGTATTTCTTTCAAAAATGATAACTCTTTAATAGTAGCTCGGATGACAAAAGTTTATACATGAATTTTGTTCAAAAAAATGAGGGGAATCCATTAAAAATATGACTGGAGCCTGATTCTGCTTGAAATTCGAAAAGTAATGGAAGTTGTTAACTTTAGTATAATAGTGATTAAGAAACCTTATTTGGATATGATTAATGTGATTAGTAGGGTTTAATTGATGGTTAAAGTTGGTATTAACCTGTTAATCATAAAGAGATACATTAAGATTGTAAAAGATGAATTTTGCACAAATTAGTTAATTTAGAGTTTTATTTGCATGAATAATACTTTAATGGGCCTTGAAACCCTAATGTTGGTAAATTCGACTCTTAATGGCTTTAATTGACTAATTTCATGATTAAAGTTGGAATATGCTGAATCTAAGCTATTTCAAGCATTAAAGTCCCTAACTTGTGGATAAATAACCTTAATATCGAAATTAGGGTTTTTGATTAAATCAATGTAGAATTAATAATAAATAGAGTTCATATGGGAATTAGACCATAATGAATTATGAGTTGAAACTAAAGGTGATAATTGAGTCTCATGACCTTGAAATAACTTAAAAGGATAAAGAAGGTAGTTTTGGTATAAAAGAGAAATAATCGACTTTAATTGGGCTTATGATGTTCAAATTAGGGTTCATGAACTAAGAGAGCATTTAATATGATAAAATCGTTATGGAGGCAAAAACCCTAATAAAACCCTAATGTGGTCTAGAAAGCCTAAGGTGGAATCTAAGTCTAGATTTAGAATTGTCTGGATAAACTATAACACTTGGATCCCATGCATTAATTTCAGGATATTGTTGATTGCTTGTTGCTTGTTCTCTATCCTTATTGCTTGGACAATCAAGTTGCTCTAGATCAGGTATGTGGTTAATTATGAATAACCGCCTTAGTTTCCCGATGATTTTTCGGATGGTTAATTGCATTGAATGCAAATTATCTATTGGATTTTCATACTTGCAAATCATAAAGTCACTATGATTATCACATAAAAAAATAGAAGTATGGATTCTCGCACCTACATGCCACCCTGATGGATGATGCCAAAGGTCAGGCCCAGATGGGTAGACCAATGGACACCTTGAGTGGTGACCCCAAGCACCAAGAAGGTGGCCTATGATATTGCATGACTAGTGGGCACCATGAGTGGTGACCCCCAGGCACCAAGCTCGGGATTGAGAAGGTGGCCTTAAGTCATTGGCAAAGGGCACCCTAAGGTGGGTATGCCAGGGTTAGGGCAAAAGCGATGGAGAATGTCATAGTGAAAAGTGTAAATTAGCTTGTTAATTAATTTTATTGTGATTATTAAATTGTTAGCCATATTTGCAAGATTTTGGTTGTTCCCACATACCAGTATATTTCGATATACTGACCGACATTTTGTTTGTCGGCGTTTTAGGAACAACAATTGAAAGAACAAACAGTAAAGTGACACATTGCGGAAAAAGAAATAAAGTGAAAGGAGGATTAGATAGAATAATTCAAGACCAGGATAGATAGATTTCCAAGGTTTTCAAAGGTAAGTAAAGTTTTAATTTTATACCAAATTCTAGTTAGTTAGTAGAATTTCATAATTGTTATTGATTATTTGTCGAACCCTTTATCATGTTAATTGGATAACGGCACCGACCTTTCAGTCTCCCTTAATTGGGGGTTACCGGGAGGCGGGGTCGTTACAGACGCCCACCATAGAACTAGCTAGCAAAGCTTCACAACATCAAGGTATAATGAGGTTAAGTGTGTCGGGCAGGGTACTTATCATGGTGTGACGCCCGACACAATAAGGCAGGAACCAGGTGTGTGACGCCTCACACAACACCACAACATAACGACCAAGGCTCTAGGCGAAAGAGGGATATTGGGCAACATCACCACCAACCCCATATCGGGCAAGATGCAACCCAACAAGGTCGCCACCAACCTCAAGCACAAAGGGCACCAAAACCCTAATGGATCAAGAAGATGGATCACCTCTCAAAAACTAAGAGAGAGGGGTCTTACCTAGATTCTTATCACCAATCGGGCAATACAAGGATCAACCCTATCAAAGGTCTACAACCACCACAAAGCTCACCTCTCAAATCCATGGTGAGAGAAGGGTGTTGCTCAAGCAACTAGAACACAAGGTCACCTCTCAACTCAAACGAGAGAGGAGTATTTCTCATATTACTAGAGTTTAAGCTCACTTCTCAAGACCAAGGAGGGAGAGGGGTGTTGCTCAACAAGAAAACCCTAGAACATAGCTTGGCCAACAAGAAACAACTTAAGCAAGAAACTCAACTAACAACATACATAGCCGATATGATCACAAGAAACATACAAGAACATAGAAGAGGTAGTATAGTTAGGGTTAGGAGTTATGCAACCCGCCTTAAGCAAGATCCAAGCTCCAAGCTCCAAGCACCACCACAAGAAGGAGAGCAAGGCACTCTAGGGTTCGGCCACCACTAGAGGAAGAAGGAGACTCCAAGAAGGATCGGCCACCAAGCTTGCAAAGGAAGAGGGGTGTCGTGCACCAAAGAAGAGGGGAAACTAAGGAGCTAAAGGGATCCTTAGCAAGAGAAAGGAAACACATATATATAAGAAGATGGAGGAGAAACCAAGGAAAGACAAGGCAAGGTGTCGCCCACCTAGGGACACTTGTCCATGTGCAAAGCCACCACTCTAAGATGTCCTAAAAACATGTCCAAGGCCATTGCCACATGCAAGCATCAAGCTCCAAGTGTCCACTAGTGGTGACACAAATGAGGTCAAAGAGGGTCAAAGGGTCCATGGGCGACACACCTCCACACCATGCCCGACACACTCCCATGGGCGACACAACAGAGGCTGACACAGCCATGGCCGACACACCTAGGCCGACACAAGGATGGCCGACACACCACAGGCCGACACAAGCATGGCCGACACAAGGCTCACTTGCCCGACACAAGGTCCAAAGAGGCAAAGGCAATGCACCACAAGGCCCAACAAGCTCATCCAAGCCCAAAGTAACTCAAGCAACGAGTCCAATCCTTCCTCTCAACACTAGAGGAAGCAAGGAGATGGAGGAACACCTCACAAGGTGACAAACTTGCCCACAAACCCTAGACTGGGTTAATTGCAAGTAGCACCTCCAGCTCTCAACAAAGCACCAACAAACCCTAATCACCACTAAAGGTGATTAGCAAGCAACTAAGCACCAGGGTTAAGCAAAGCAAACAGGATAAGCCCTAAACGGAGGTCAGGGTCCTTACAGAAATGATGACAGGAAGTTTCTTGTCTATTGCTAAAAAGATATGCTTGGGTGAGAGAGGAGGATGCCGCCTCTTAAATTGTCTTTGGGAGTGCCTCCTCATCTAAATTGTTAGGGTACTTCAATATATTTATCAAAGAAACCTCCTTAGTGTGCCCCATGATATCCACTGCCAAAGTGCCTTTTTATACCTTCATCATGATGTGAGCCATATCCAAAAACAACTTCCCCAAAAATAAGGACACCTCATTGTTCAATTGCTGCACCATGTGACAATGTGCCTTCTTATCAACCTTTGATTGACAATTTGTCATCTTTATTTCAAAGAGGTCATCCTGAATACCCATTATTAATCTTCCTCTGCCCATTTCTAGAATCATGTCTGCTACAGCTTGGAATGGCCTTCCTAAGAGTAGCTTGATGTCATGATCATCCTACATCTCCATGACAACAAATTTTACTGGAAAAATAAATGCATCCATTTGACTAACACGTCCTAACAAATACCAATTGGCCTCACCATGGAATTGTCAGCCAATTGTATGGTCATGTTGCTTTTCCTAGATTCTTTTAGCCCCAATTTCTTGAATGTTGTCAAGGTAATGACATTTATGCTTTCCCCAGAATCACATAGAGCCTCACCAAACTTCATCTTTCCGATGTAACATGGTATTAAAGTAGTATGGATCTTGCCTCTTCTGTGGTAGTCTCCTCTGTATAAGTGCACTGACTTCCTCCTTCAATTCCACTACATATGAATCAGCTATCCTCCTACTTTTATTAATTATTTCCTTCAAAAATTTGCCATATGATGTAATCTTCTCTATACCATCTACAAGAGGTATGTTGACATGAAGCTTTCTAAAAGTGTCTAGAAACTTCTTAAACTACTAGTCAACCTTCTTTGCCTTAGATCTATCGGGGAATGGTACTGGAGTCACCAACTTCCTCTAGTGAGATGGAACATATGAGTCCTTCATGGCTTTCTTTGGCTCTTCATCTTACTTTGATGATTCCTTCTCCTTTAATTTGGTGTCTGGATCAAGGGGATCAGTAGCCGACACTGGTCACGTTTTACTCGCCTTGTTGTTTTTTTTCTAGGATTTCCTTGTGTTCATTCAACAATTTCTTACCATTTCTGAGTAACACTTCCTTCACCTGCTGGCTACTAGATGGAATGCCAATATTTGTGGGGAATCCCTACTGTCCTGGATTCTTCAAGGATGCTACTTCTACTAGTATCTAAAAAATCTAGTTTTCTATACTACAGATTTATGCTCCTTGATTATGCAAGTTCCTCTATATTTGCCTTATAATTGGCTCATTATGACTGACCAAATTTTCTAGCACATCTTCTATGCAGTCTATCTTGTTGGGGGCATTGTCCCGCTGATGTTTCTGCTATGCACTGTCTTGCTGTGGCTTGGTCTGTTGTACTTGAGATGGGTCCTACTAAAAGTTGTTGGGATCATTCCATGAGAATTTAAGATCCTTCCTCCATGAATATTCATTACTACCCATGTAGTTTTGTTGCCGCATATACATGCATTCTTCTTCCTCCACCCTGATGAGCCTCATGATTTCATATATAATTTCTTGGCAAGGTTGTCCATCATTTCACTCAATGTTGTGATAGCTTTGGACTCTCTAACACTTATGACTATTTCTGGAGTTTCTCTTTTCTCTCTCCATGACTCATTTTTAGCCATGTTCTTCATAATTTCATGACACTTGGACGCCTTATTTTTAAGGAAAAATCATACTCAAGCGCTATCAAGTGTGGTCTTTCCCCTTTATGCAAAACACATTAGAAAGTCTTTTCTTGTCCATATGGGTCAATCCCATGATAAGGGAATTTCCTCAACATATATTAGAACCTCTCCCACACCTCAGTGTAAGACTCCTCTACATGTTGCTTAAAATTGCAGATCCATCAGACTAGGTCCAATGTTTTTTGTGGAGGGAAATATCTTTTGAAAAAAGTATCAATCATTCCATCCCTAGTGGAGATAAATTCTAAGGGTAGTCTTAAGAACCAAGCCTTTTCCTTAACTTCCAGTGAGTATGAAAATAACTTCAAGTAAATTACTATCATAGGCACCCATCAATCTTCAACATATCACAACTTTCCACAAAATTATAGATATGAGACATGGGATCCTCCATAATTTCTCATGAAATGTCTGTGACTTTATGAGTGACACCATCCCTAAATCAATTTTATTGCTACCCACATTTACTGTCTGCTTTACAATAGGTCCCAGCTGCACTGAAGCTGATGAATCCTTGATCTTTTCCCAGAAAGTTTGCTCCTCAGCTTCCACATTACCATCTCCCATTTCTGCCTGTTCTGGTTGTATCACCTCTGGTGATGGAGTTTGGGGAAGTCCTCCCACAGAATCACTATACTTCCTTGCTTGGCGATGGAGTTTCTCTATGCCAATGCTCATTGGAGTTGACTCTCCATAGTCGGTGGTCCTGGTCTAAACCATGCACTAGTTCCTACAAATAATTGTCAATGTAAGAACTGGGTACTAGTGTGTAATGGAGATTTGAATTTTCAAATTAAAATGATGAAAATAAAAGAAAAATGAAAATTGTGGCCTCGAGTGGCCAGTCACAACACTCGTAGTGATGGATTGCAGTTTCTATGACAATGACATCAAAATGTTGAAGCATGTTTACTACATGTATTAAATGCAAGTGCACATATGAAAAGAGTATAGGCATATGAGTCCCGAGTGTCGAACTTAGGGAAACGTATCCAAAGATTACTACTAACTATGACTTGATCAGCTAGACCTAGTTAAAAAGGTAATTGATTAATCAATAAACTAATTGCAAGAATGAAAACCAAATTAATGAGGTTGTGAATACAAATGGAATGGATTCCTCAGGAATATAGTTTCACAACGATTTACACTACAATTAACTTCATTTATTAATATTTATTTCTTGTAACCTTGTACCAAGGGACCTATAGCAAGAATTACCCATTCTCACAGTGTAATTCACTACAAATCTAATATAAACCCCACTCTCATAGCGATTCAACTATTAGGAAGGTGCTTAAACAAATCCTATGGACTATTCCCTTCATAATTGTAAGTCCCCTCTCGAGGTGTGATATAAATTATGTAATACTATAACTTTTCTAATCATAAATCCCTCTCTTGAAGCAGTTAAGGATCTAAGATCACACACAGTTAATTCATTATGCAATTATAGTATTATGTCCAAAAATTAGGAAGAACATATATCGACTCATAATGTCAAAACAATGCATAACCGGGCTACTCCCGGTTCCTAAGGAATTAGGGGATTAGCTCCACATGATTTTAGTTGCCATACACATAGAGGGAAAAGGAGAAGAGGAAAACATCAAAGACTAATGGAAACCCCTGGGGAAGATGATCTGGATGACTCCCTCTGATGAACATGATGAGTTGTTGTCATGTGGCTACAAATCTGTCCACCAAAGATGCTTGAATCATCTGGAATATAGCTTTATCCTCTCCTTGATCTCCTCCCAGATCTCCTCTGTCGTGCAATGAACTAAGGCGTGATAATTAGTTCTAGCCAAAATCCTCCCTAGTCATAAGCTTCACTTAGGGCGTCGTTAAGTCATGGCCATAGGATTGAACACCATCTTTAATCTTGTCTGATCACAACAAGTCAATACCACTAATAGGATGTCAGTGGCATTGAGTCCTCTGGCTAGGTCATCACTCCGTGTAAGTGTTGGTACTACCGATTAGGTGTTTATAGAACTGAGTTGCTTCCTGACATCTCTGATGATTTTTACATGTAAAATTCGAAGCCACCGACTGGAGGTCATAGACATCGAACTACCTTAGGTGCATTACTGTCCATTAAGTCTGTAGTACCAAAACTATTGTCAGTTCCATTGATTGGAGGTTGGCGGCACCAAACTACTTTAGGAGCATTTCTTTCCATTAAGTTGGTAGTATCAAAAATGTTGTTGGTACCATCGAGCATCTTCAACTCATGCATGTTATTTTTCCTCCATTATCGGTACTACTGACAAGGATGTTGGTAGAACTGAGCAAAATCAAGACTTGTTAATTTACCTAAAATATGAAATAAAGACCATAAGTCTAATAATTTATGATAAATAAATATAAAGTAGCAACAATATATAATATTTGATGCAAGAATGTGTCACATGCTAATGATGATAAACCATGTGTCACTCCATTGCTCTTTCTTGTTGACTATATATCATTCTTGTATATCTCATGTTATCATGTTTTCATTCAATCATTAAGGGTTAGTTTGTCATATTTTATGTTCACCCTCAGTTATTTATTCTCTTTATCAAATGTTTGTATTTGTGTTTTTCTTTATTTTATGGGCATTAGTTCATGTGTTCCTAAAACTCATCCAAATAATGGACACATCCATGCACGTATACATTCTCTTCATCTAGGAACAACTCTTGCTTGCTATAGATTCATAACCAAATCATAATCAAATGGATATAGATCACATCCTATTACTTTACTCTTAGTGATCACCATCTTGGCTTTTTTCTATGAATGAAACATGCTCTTGTGGAACAAGACTTCCTCCAATAACATATGACTTATACAATTGTCATCCTTTAACCATACTAAAGGATCAATAAAGCATCACATTTAATCACCATGTCGTCGTCACTCATCCTTATTTATCATGACATCAATCTACTAATTTCCCAATTATTATGACAAATCTTATAGTTTCACCTTTTATGTCAATCAACCTCATTACTCATCTTGATTATTACCACATATCCTTGAAAATAATCAATATTTATACCAGGTTAAGGTTTCTGTTACCTTATCTTTATTAGATTCACTTCAATTCCACATGATTATTCATACTCTTTCATTTAATAAAGATCATTTCCTAAGTAATATATTTAATCTTCTCTTTATATTATGATTATTTCACCTCAACTCTTTCATAACACACATGGGTTAGTCTGAGATTAACTCAGGTTCCACTATGTTCATCTATCGTTATTCTTATTTATTAACTCATACCACACTTATCATTTGAGTTTTCCTCTTCTTATATGAATTTCACACCTTAAATCCTTCTCATAACACATGTTCTCCATGAACTTCCTGGTACTCCTTCGTACCTTCTAAAAATTAATTTATGATTCCCTTAGTTGCTACATACAATTAAAGCTCCATACACATAGTCATCTCTCCTTTACCTCATCATTTTCTAGAAATTCAGCTTTGAAAATTGGATTCTAACCCACACATAGTGTAACATAATGAATCTTATATGTAATCTCCATGTAAACATTTTCCCAAGTTTCCCTTTCATTTCTATCCTTATTGGCCTTTCTATTTAATTATTGGAATTTATAGTGGTTTAGTGAACATTTATTCACTAATTATACCAATGGAAGGGTTTATGCACAAATACCTCATTGAAAGCTTAATTACGATAATTAAGTTCTCAAAACCTTAATCTAACTTTTTGATGTGATTTTAAAACATAAAATATGCCACATAACTCATTTTAGTGGTAATATGAAGATAAAGAAACTTAATTGGATGAATAATTTAGATAATGGGCCGTTAATGGGCCATATGACATATCTCATAAAACAAGTCTCAAAATAGGAAACAAACTTCAAATTCAAAATCTACATATCAAAATTAGCCTACATGTCAAATTTCATCTAATTTGGACCACCTTGAAATATTAGGATAAGTTTAGGAGAGAGAAAATGAGTAAAAGGCATAAGTAATGAATAATGTGATTATATAGCTTCAAAATATGGAAATAATGGAAAATTCATATTCTACACATCAAAGATAACTTGTGGATGAAGTTTGGTTCAATTTGGATGTTGTTTGTGCAAGTTATGCAAGTTTAGGTACATTCTGGACTTTTATGTTATTTACCCCATTAGGAGGTTTTCTTTGCAAATTATCAACTGAATTTTAATACTTAGATATTCCCTTACCATTAATGAGATTTTAAACCATTGGAGAACCTAGTTTCACCTTGGTTTTATGGTATTCCTTTCCAATGGCATTATAGGGATTACCCTCTTTATAAAGATGCTTATCCTTAAAAGCTATCAACCAATGAGGTTATTTCTTTCTTGCAAAACGGTGGGTATGGCCTAGAATAATATATGGGCTCTTAGAAACGACTTTTGATATGCATGAAGCCTCTATGAGATATCCTCTTGCATGTCCATCAATCCCTAGGCTAAAGACACACGGAAAGTCCCTTAAGACTCCTCATGCTTCACCTCTTTCTATATATAGCCATGCATACCCCTTCCCAACTCACAATTCGAAAACTCTTTCTCTCTTTTCTTTCCACTAGCTTAGATAATAGTTCCTTCTGTATTTGTCCACGAAGTTGCTGTCCCAAGGTAATATAGGGAGCCTACCTTGGTGAAGAAGGCTCCTAGGGCTTCCAAATTGCCCTATTAGGATTTCTAAAGCTCCTCCTTGGTAAATTTGACCAAAACTAGTAAGTTTCCTCCATTTCTTCCCTATTTTCATACTGTTAGTCTTCCTTACACCCTATTACAGGTCTTAACCATGGAATTCCATGATGAAACCCCACCTAGAACCCTAAAACACCTCATCTCTATGCTCTTTTGCTGGGTTTGCACCTCTAAAGTGGAGAAGGCGATCTTTGCTCAAGAAAGGAGCTTGTCTTGGAGCAACCAGACCTTCTAATCTCAGAATACTTTCTGTTTGAACCTTATTACCCTCCTAGAGGCAAGTTTGGTTAACACCCTTCTCATATATTGCTTAGTACATGCTTAAAACTCATGCTTTTATGTTGAAAATCGACGATTTCCATCTCTTTTTACCATGCTCTTCTAAGGTTTTGATTTCTTGTTGTTTTACCTTCTCTAGAAGTTCTAGTTTGGTTACCTATGCAACTTCAAACCTGATCTTGGTCAAATGATGTTTTCTCCCTCTCCCTCTCTCTTTAATTATCTCGATCGGTTTGATGATGCGGCAATTTCCTATTGGTCAATATTGCAAAATTCATATCTTCTAAACCGGTTATCCAAATTTGACAAATAAATATGTTTTGGAATTGGAAAATTAATATATATCTAATAAAAATATTTTCAAGGTCTGATTTCATGGTTTTACGAAGGGTGATTTTTGTAAAACGAATTTATTGCATAAAATCCATAAAATTACATCTTAATCATCATAACTCCAAAATTAACATATAAATATGTTTTCTTAATCAGAATAACCTAACTAAGTCTATGGTGATGTTTTCATAGTCTTAATCGAGGTTTTGCTATAAAAAGTAAAAATATGGGTTTTCTCTACCTTAATGCATATATATCATTCTAATACATGTATTCGAATTGAAAATAGGAAAAATTGATCATGGACTCAATCAAGTGATGAAAGTGGGTAATATGAATCATAACGAAAGGTATGTGCTATGTATGTGCAATCCCTCTTTATGCATGTGCATTTACACCTTAAGTTGGGAATAATTGTGCCTTAACCTATTTTTCTATAATGAGGCTTTATTAAACCCTATTTCATATACTCTTGAATCTTTTGCTATACTTGCCTCATAAATCAGTTTCAGAACATTATTCTTGGGTCTTGGAACCCCACCACCAAGTTGTAATTATATGATGATTTATCTTGCCACTTTACTATTTCTTGAGCATGATTGTTTATTTGGCTATTTAACTATAGTAGTGGTACTTATGTACAACCACCCACAGAGGGTATGTAAATAATCTCCCTGGGGAACGTCTTATTCTCCCCCTGGGGAATGTGTTATTCCTCCCCTATAAAATTTGATAGGTGATTGGGAATGTATGAATTCTCCCCTCACCTATAGGTTGAGGTTCGGTAGGTGCCTCAACCCTACTTAGTTAATGTAGTCCAATTAATATCATGCATGCTACTTCTTATATGTTTTGTAATGGTAAGAATCTATTTTGTTATGTGATTCATTCTCTTGTACCTCTCATATTATGATGATTCAATATATTTATGTTTCATATGATTTCCTTTTCTCTTGTACTTATTCATTATTTAACACATACCTTGTTTTCCTCTCCCTTTTTGCTGGGTGCTTTCCCAACCACCCAGGTGATGAGCAAGGTGATGAACAAGACAAGGAGTATATAGCTTTTGGCTTGGACTCGGTTGATGGAGATGTTGTTTGGAGACAAGATTGTAGTAGTCTAGACTTCCCTCTATCAAGATCCATTTTGTTTCATCTTGTTGTAAATCCTAATGGGATATTTTGATGTACTTATGTAATCTTTTATGAAATATGAATATAGTCAGTTATTTTTATTCTGCTACTTTCTAATGGTCTTTTGTATACCAATGTTTAATAAATTTGGAAAATTTATGCCCATTCCATCATACATCTGAGAGTGTTTGGAATGGATGTCGATTCTTCAAATTTTTAGTAAAGGGGTGATTTCACTCTCCTTACACATAGTGTCCTATCAAGTTTCAAGAACTCATTTTTACATTATTCATATTCATATTAGTTCATAGTGTCATATCTTTTTATTTAATCACCAAATTATCATGTTTTGATGAGTTAAGATATGATTTTTATCATTCTCAAGTGGTTATATAAATACCTTCCATCATTCATTTAACACTTTTATACATGATGCTTTTTAAACATTCAACCTTAATCCAAGTTCTACATATCTCATCAGCTTTAATCTAATTCTTTTTATCAT
Source organism: Alisma plantago-aquatica (assembly GCA_963693085.1). Lineage (NCBI taxonomy): Eukaryota > Viridiplantae > Streptophyta > Magnoliopsida > Alismatales > Alismataceae > Alisma > Alisma plantago-aquatica. The sequence continues at coordinate 1,049,991,736 of OY856409.1, read as the reverse complement.
GATTTCATGGTTATTATGCTCTTTGTATTGTTTCCAACTGACTACTTGGTCAGAGTACTCAAAAGGACAATAATTAGAGAGTTCCACACTTATGCTTCCCTCAATACTTGAATACCTGACCAGGGCACCCAAATACTAAGTTCAAGTAGTACACATTATGCTCTTGTCATGTTTATAACTTAATTATCATTTTAGTCTTTATTCCTATTGCCCCTCCAGACTCCACTAACCTAAAATACCAAACTTATAAGGACCCATACCAATGATCAAACCTTAATTGACCATTAGAACATATCCTTAGATGATACCCAACCTAAATCTATTGTCATAAAAAACCGAGATGAATTTTTTTGAATAAGGCAATTTACCTGAAGGTTCAATTACAAACATTCATCATAGCTTATGGAAATGTATTTCATCACATTAAATCCATTCCAAGAGAGGACATGGTAAGAGGACAAACTGAGATTCCTTTATTAAATTTATCAAATTAAGATTACAACATGAGATACATACATGTGACTACAATACCATAAAAGCACTAGATCAACTTGCAACTCATATTTGTAAGGAAACATCATGCAAAACAACTTAACATGAAGTTCATCAACTACCCACCCATCACTTAGGAAAGTGAGAGAGTACATGGACATTCTAGACTTAACTATATTCTTTCTTGTTATATCTTGATCAATACTTTCCTTCCATTGCTCCAACACACCTAAAAATAGATTTGGATAGCCACTACTGAGACCCTCGGTCCCAGCGATATGATATAACAAATATACATCTTATTGCTTACAAGTATATCATAATCATCTTATTGGAGTTAGATTAATTAACAGTTAAATATATCTACGCAAGATATAAACATCATGTACATATTCTCTTCTTATGGATGTATACTTAACAATTAGAAAATAAGATAAATTTGTAACCATACCTAATCCATATGCTTACATATAGAGAGTAGGAAATATATACATTACTTACAATAAATAATGGAATATAGTTGCACATTCATGTGATTTGTCAATTAAATCTAAATATATATACTCGTGATTTATTTACACATTTTATTATTTCCCTAGGTAGTTTGAGGTGTACCACTCAAACTACTAACTAACCACTATAAAGTCCTAATTAGCCCCAAATAAGATCTTCAGATGATTGGACTCCTAAAGTGAAAAGTTGTAGTACCACAATATCTCAACTACTAGTGGGGCACAACGAACATCCCACTAAAAACATGGTCCATCTTGGGTACACATGCCATGACACTAAAACTAAGATATACAACATTCAAATCTGTATAACAAATATAGCCAGTTTCTATGACATAAAATTTGAGATACGACCTCAATCGTTCTCCATAACCTTGGGATCAGGATGAAAGATATATACCCTCATTGCACCTGCATATACTCTACAATATATTACTCTAAGATCCTTCATGAGGATTACTCGTTTCACTATCTAGGAAGTCGTGACACTGAGGTAGTTCTATTGTTGTTGGTCACTATATGATTAGGGTTACACTGATTAGTTATGCCAATTAGGTATTTTTTACTCCATCAATCAAGACGCATATAAGGTACCTACAATATTTGGGAAATAAATCAAGTATTACAACTCATAAAGATATAAAATGTATAAAACATATATCAAGACATTGAACTAATGTACATGTATCCATCTTTGGACACAACAAGGCCCAATGTGTAAATCTTGTCCACAATAAGGTCCATAATAGCATTATTGGCCATAACAAACATATTTATCCATGGAAAGTCAACCTTAGTCAAGGCAAAACAAAGGATGTTTCTCCTTCTTCTATTTCATTATAACATGTAAAATATTATTATAAATATATGACACTATCCCATACATATAAATGCTCAAAACCATCATATAAGACTAGACATGATTAATCATACTATTCAAGTGCAAGAGTATCATGATAGACTCTCATATTCCATTGTTTTTAGGAACATTTATTAAAGTCAACCTATCCCCATTACATGTATCTTTGAGAGTCCACTTGGCTATGATAGGGTTACAACATTATTTGGAGGTAAGGTTGTCAGTATTTTAAGGTCACATAACTCATCTAGTTTTAACAATACCACCATTTTATTTGCCATACTATGCTTTAATCATATTCAAACATGGATTGCATTTAACCATTAGGTCCAACCATCATACCAATTATGACATACATGTCGTTGCACTCGAGGAATCAACCTCAAGGCACCAAGTCTAAAGTATATACATTCAACCCTCATCCAAGATATACTCTTAATGCCATATTTTATAACACATTTAGTTAATCCTTAACATTGTAAAAGGAGGAGTCATATAACACAATAATCGTGTGAGGTAGACAATCACTTTATTAAAGTTATTCATCATAGAAGACTTTCGTTAACTATTAAAACTCAAATACAATTTAGAAATTCCCAAGTTATTACGTGGTTATTTAATACTTGCTTTTATGATTCATATCCTCCTCATTAGTATAATTATATTTATTGAATATTAAATTAATTACACCTTAATAATGGTTATAAATGAGGAATATCATCTTCAGGTTGTATGATATGATTCATAATGTAATCTCATGCACTCATTAGGGCATACAGTCCCAATACTAGACATAAAATGGGTAATTTTTTCATATGAGTCCACATTAGGTTCAATACCATGTAAGAACGTCATAACCATTTAAAATTATGTATTACAATTCAAATTATATTTATACACCGCCATACCAATTTTCAGATTCAAATTCGGAAGTATGTCAAAGTTACATGAAAATATTATTGTACATAAAAAGTGTCACCTCTATGCATAGATGACCTACTTTGGGATGATAGACCTAAGTCAAAGGAGATTCCATCTGAATAACAGTTATATTAAGGCCTTGTAATCATTTCATATCAACTCCCAATCACTAAGAAGAGCACTCATATCCATTTTCCTTTCATATTATACTTATACACCACAAGGATGACATATTTAATAAGAATTTCACTTGTATTTTGAAATTCAATGAGTACATGATTATTGGTCATAGAAGTGACATCAGGGATCAACTCCAAAAAATTAAGGAGAATACAAAATTTCATGAATATGGTATCCAAAAAATTCTCAAGGCATCATCTTGTAGCATGTTAGGAGGTCATAGAAAAAGATTTAGAACAAAATAAACTACCAATGTACAAATTTCAGATTTCCGATCTTAAACCAAAGAGCAAGTTCATTTATTCAGGTATTCATGAGAAAAATATAAGGATGAATATATAAGTTCAAAATCATATCACATGGAAACAAAGAATCCACAAAGATTCAATCTTTAGGCGTGTTAATCAAGTTTAAAACCACTTTTAGGGATTTGCATGAACAAGTGGGCAAACAAATGCTAACAATGCTATATCACTCGCCTCTCATAGTGATAATATAGAGTTCCATTAAAAAAGGCCACAAATAGGTTATAGATCCTAGATCATCCCTCCAAAATCCCCAAAATCCATGCTCCAAGTAAGATATAGCTTCCTTTAGATCAAAAAGAGGGAAAAGGAGGGTTCTTTAGATAGATGAGGTAGTTTCCACCATGGATGTCCATGGACACGACCAAAGGAGGAAGATAAGGTGAGGAACAAGATGAAAAGAGATTCTAGAAGTTTAACCTTACATGATTAGGTATGGAAACAAACTTTCCAAGCTTGAAACCATCTTGGACAAGCTAGATCTACAACATGCATCCACATGCATCAACATACAAGGCTCCTGTAAGGAGTGGGACCCAATAGTGGGCCCACTCAATGGTATAGTACAAAGCCATAAAAATTTTAACCAGCGGAAAACATTACTATTTACAAAGTTACAAAATATGCCCATATACATAACTTTCTCACCCTAAGGGTGGTACAAAGAATGAAAACACTACATTTATATACACATGATCCCATATGCAGAGGGTAACAAGGCTATCTCAAGTTGTCCTTATGTCCACCGATTAGCTCACAATCATCCTGAATCTCCGTCCTATAGAACACCTACACCTGGGTGGAGGGAACACCCAGAATAATAGGACAACAAGGTATGAATCAGCAAAAGTTGAGTATGTACGTTAAAAGATTAACTAGAGCATTTAAAAAGTATAATAAGATGTTCTCATAAAAAAGGGCCATTAAAGTTAGGTAAGTTTCAATGAGAATTAGAAAGAGAATGAATTTTCAAAAGAATGAGACAGTATAAATAATCCAATAAACAACAAACCTTGCCACAAACAACCATCATAAAATAACATTTATTTGCATGTAGATATATTGGACTAAATTAACTATAGTAGGGCCAACACACCCTTGAGTCAATGGCCTATATATAAATTTTGGGTAGAAGTAGCACACCCATAGGCAGAATTAGCATGCCTCTGTATATATAAGGGTAGAAGTAGCACACCCTGGGTAGAAGTAGCACACCCTAATGGTTACACATAAGCGTCTATGATAGTTAGCTAGTCAAATTATCTACCACACATAATATAGTGTGGCAAGATACATTATTCATTAGAAACTTGTGTCATAATATCACACAATAGCATGTGGGGTCATTGACCCAATTCAACCTGTCAATAATAATCTCAGAAAAATAAGATATGTCAATAAGTAGAACAAAAGAGTAAGTATTTCAAGAATTACCTCATTATGGGAAAATTTAGTTATATAAATGCCCTGATAAAAATAGGGAGGAATACATACCTCATGTTATGTTTAAGTCAAATAAAACAACACAAGGGACCAGTCAAAGTTAATATCACCACCTAAGCATAAAATGATACTTAATATTAATATTGTTCTACATGTAATTTTTAATCCAATAAACACTCGCTGTGAAAATTCGTTATTATTGGGTTCAGATGCCTGTACTAAATGCATGAAAAATCTCATGATTCAAAATCACGAACACAAACTCGTCAATAATTATCCACCGACTCAATATTGATTGATTTGGACACACCGTTTACTGGTATCTAATAGTGCAGAAGCTACATTAAAACAACGACTAATGTCCCCTAGTTTCCCAACCATAATAGTGACCAGTCAATGCGATTCGCAATGAAAACCAAAACTAATCTTCGTATATGTTATCCCGTGACCAATAAAGTTCTAATACATGAACACAGCTGATTAAGTCCTATTAATCATCAAGACTATTAATTAACTGAGAAAAGCCAAACAACAACCTCATTTTCTAGTTTCCCACTCCGTCATGATCAGATAATGCCCATGATTCCGAACATGGAGGCAACTCCCAGTATCCAAAACTTGACTGAATTCTATGCAAATCAGAATTGGAACGGCAGTTCAACAATGCAATCCTGAGTAATTTACCAATCGTTGACGTTCAAGGTACCACATAGGTCGGGTTAGGATTCTGAGGGGTTGGTTCGCTCTCCCGAAACGGATGCGAGTAAAAATGCGAGCAATTAAGGCTCATTGGGACGAAGATGAAGGTCCAGTCTCTGTTAGGTTGTGTTATTATGTGTCTAATAGACGGCTGTTAGCAAGGTCAAATCAGTTTTGACCAAACAATTGGAAATATTACCACTAACTTAATACATGTTTTTTTCTAAGGTATTAAAGGGTGTATATGGGTTCCTCTGAACTCCAAAATTCATAGGTTGGAAATTATAACAACAATGAACATAATTCTGACCTCAAAAGCCCATTTTTAATTCGTTAGCCACTAATACTATTAGACGGGTGTTTAAATAGCCTAATAAATAGATAATACCTTTTCCTTTATAATTAACATTGACTCAGGGTATTTTCTCTCCATCAATTGTATCATATATTTTAATATTAATTTATTTTCTTTCAACTCATACTCTTAGAAGATTTTACAGAGTTGAACTTATTATTTGGGGTATAGTACATCAAGTCTATTAATCCTTTTTATTGTGATCATTTTATGTTTAAACCCTTTATGTAGTGTACTTTTGGAAAGTATGATGAAACTAAGTTTCTACTCATAATATATGTTTGGAAAATATGATTTAATTTATTTTAATAAAAAGGTTCTAACATAAGAGGAGGGATGAGTAAGGTACCCAGAGTTGGGTATGTTACTGTCGAGACCCACTCTTTTGATCAGCATAAATATCAACCATTAGAGATAAACCCAAACCTAAACCCAGATTATGAAATAAAACAATGAATTCTCCACAAAGGCGATTAAACATTATACGAAAAACACAAATAAATTTTTCCTTTTTCTTTGTTCACAAACTCATAAATCAATGTCACATCAAGGACATCACATTCAGATATCACAAATCATATTCAACTCCATTAAATCCAGAATCAAATCTTATTCTCATATGCGGTTCAGTTTACATCAGATACATGTACATTGATGAACAAACTTAATCTACAACCCATCCCGGGAAAGAGAGAGTACAAGGACATTCTAATCTATCTAAATTATACTATTTATATCTTCTTTATCACGATCTCTCCGCTGGATAGCATTATACCTAAAAACATTTGAAACAACTTCGTGAGACTCATATAGAGCCCCAGTGAGTGGATACCTCCCACTCAAGCTAGGTACATGCATCATCATCAGATTAAGTATAATAAACTTAACAGAAACATGCAGATATTGAAAAGTCTAGCAGATAGATCTATCATAAGTCATTTCTAACTTGCAATAATGAGTGTTTGATTGCTTTATAACTAAGTGAAAATAATTAAATATGAACTAAAATGGATGCGATCAAGAATGGGTTTCTCAAGACTATAATTTCACCATAACATGCATTGCATTCAAATTGCATTACATCAAGAATTATTCACCCTTAGCTTTGGATCATATACCTGTAGAAAGTACAACCCTCTCCCGCAACATAATACACTACCTAAATAAAAGGAAAAGAAAAGAAAAACCAACCCCAAAGCATGGCTAATTTCTTATACCTGAGATCAGATCAAGGAATCCCCTAGTAAAGCAATCTGGATTCTTCACCTTTGGGAGTGGTCTATTACTTTGATTATGGTGACCAAGCATAAAAAATTGATATGAGATCATAAATTCACATCCAGATTGAAGGAAATAGTTTTTCAATTCATAGATTTGGAATACAAAGCAATATCAAGCTACTCCTTGGTCCTAAGGAATACGAGGCTTAGTCTCACATGATTGCTATCATCATATAAAGAGAGGAAGAGAGAGAAAACATGCTAAACATTAGAAAACCAATGTGAAACCCTTGGAGAAGGCATCATAGAGATCCCCTCCAGTGAACACCTTGATTTGCAGCGTTTTGATTGCAAATCTGCTCTATAGAAGTGCTCGAAGCATCCATTCTGTGGTAATATCCTTCATCTCCTCCTTTCCCAACTATGTGCTCTTTTGTAGCATGACTAAACATGATATCCTCTTTTGACCGCACTCCCCTTAGGTTATAGGCTTTACCTATCATTAAGTTGTAACCATTGGATCTAACTTAATCTCAAATCTAAATTGACCGGCAAGTGTCACTACCACCGAAGGGGTGTTACTTGCACCAATTTTCCGACTGACTTGTGACCCTCAAATGTGTATGTACCATCAGAAAGTGTTTTGATAGCACTGAGCTATCTTTTATTGTGCTCTAGATGTTGATGTCGGTACCACTGACATGTTTTTCAGTGGCATGGAGAGAATTAAACTCAGTTTCTAGTGCTCTCTGGATCTCAATTTGGTAGCATCGACTCCTAGTTTTGGTAACACTGAGCATGCTCTTGGTAGCATCGACATCCCTTGATTTCTCTTGTTGAAATTCCATGCTAAGTCAGCAACACTGACACGCTTGTCGGTTGCACCGAGCTATCATATGAGAGCTTAGTTTACCTAAAACAATGGGAAAATAATATAAGAACAAGTTATATATAAAAATTTAGCATGATTTAATAGAATACTTAAAATCAATGCAACAGTGATTCACCTACTAATGATAGAAAACAATGCATAAACATATCTCAAATTGAACATATATGCAATTCATGATAAAAAAATAGCTTGTGAAAAGCAACTAAAATCAAAGCATCATGAACATAGGAAAATTATCTAGGTCTGCAATGTGGCACCATATGAGTTTGCCTATAACAAAAACTATTAGAGGAGCATAGAAATGGAACCGTATGAAGCATTGAATGGGAGACATTGTCAGTCAGCACTTTATTGATATGAGACATGTGAGTATCAACTCTTAGGTCTTGAGCTAGTACAACATACTACATAGAAGATCAAAGTGATACATTTATAGTTGAAAGAGCCCAGGATAGAAAAAATTCATATGTTGATAATCTCCATAGGATGCTTGAGTTCCAAGTTGGAGACAAAGTGTATCTTAAGGTTTCCCCTGGGAAAGGTGTGTTGAGGTTTAGTGAGAAGGGTAAGTTGGCTCCCAGGTTTATGGGACCATACCCTATTTTGGTACGTGTTGGGGAAGGTGGCATATAAGCTAGAGTTACCACCTGATCTACATAGGTTTCATGATGTCTTCCATCTTTCCATGTTGAGGAAGTGTCACCCTGATACCGAGCAGGTGTTGCAGCTAGTAGAAGTTGAGTTGGATGATGATATGTCGTATGTTGAGGGTTTTGTGTTGATCTTGGATAGGAGGGTGAAGAATATGAAGAAGAAGGATTTAGTTTTAGTTAAGGTCTTGTGGCATCATCGTGGTTTGGAAGAAGCCACGTGGAAGTTAGAGGATGAGATGCGTAGGAAGTACCCGTCTCTATTTGTGTAGGAATTTGGGGGTAAAATCCTTGTTAGGGGTTTATGGGTGTAAGACCCCTGACATTGCTTATTGGTTGAACATGTTTTCTTAGCATAATTAGATGATTAAAACCTTAATCTAACCTCATGATGTGCTTTGATATCATGTAACAAGATTATGTTTCAAGTTTGGTATAGTTTGGACACTATCTGAGTAGTTGTGCATATATGTGCTTATTTTGGACCTATTTGCAATTTACCCACTTCTAGGGCTTTTCTTGATTTTTGTACCTCACATGTGTTTAAATCATTTTGGCCTTGTATGATATTTTGGGAACCTTGTCACACCTTAGTTTGAGTGGTGACACCTCATGTGTGAGATTATGGTTTGCATGGATGCCCTTAGTGGATGTTTGACATTAGGTGTGAGCTACCTAGTTTTTGGTGGTTTATGATGTTTTGTGTGTGTCCTATGGTCTTGGTAGTCGATGAAACTCATGACCCCTCTATATTTCCAAGGAACCTTAGGCTTATAAACCATTTTCTTCTCTGATCATAATCGGTCTCCAAGGTGCTTTAGTGGTCGCAAAGTAATATCATCAATCAATTTCTTTTCCAGGACAAGTGTGGTTGATGGTTTTTCTTGTTTTGACCGCCCTAGTTGCATACATAGGTGTGGTTCTTGCGTGGACGAGATCTCTTGGGACACATGGCATGTTTATCTTGACACCTAATCCTCTTTGCCTCTCTCAAACCCAATGTTATATAAACCCCTCTCTTTGCATGCAAATAAGCTCTTTACACACCTAGTTTCATATCTCTTCTTGCTTCCTTGATCTTGGAGCTTGTCCCCTTGGTTCTTGGTGGAGAAGGAGGTGTTGAAGAAGGAAAAGAAGGTTGATCTTCTTTAATTGTTGAGCTAGGGTTTGGATCTACCCTTCTTGTGGTCGTTTGGTGCTTCCTTACCCTTTTCTTGGTCTTGGTAAGTGAGATCTCTCTTCACCTTCGTTTTCCTTGCTGACCTACTCTTCTTCTTTCTCTTCTTATATGAACCCATGGTGTTACATGGTAGTACTTGAGTTATAGCTTGAAAGACTTCTCTTTTTTGCCTTTGTACCCTGGGTTTGCTCTCTTTTTTGCTTCGTTGACCTAGGGTTTCTTTCTTTCTTGGAGGTGGATCTAGCTTGACCGAGAGGAGTGCTCAAGCAAGGGTTCTTACCTTTATTGTTCAAGCTATATTGCTATTTGGAGTTTTCTACAACAACTCTAAGGGGAGTTAAATAACTTTCTCCACTATTATTGTTTACCTCTACCTTGCATGCTCTTAATCTGGCTTTAAAATGTGGTTCCAAGTAGAAATATGATACCATGTATCTAGCATTTGTGTTCACATGATGATCTTGAGTAGATAACTCTCCTTGCATGATCCCTAAGTCTTATGATTGAGTTTTCCTTGGTGATGGAAGTTTTTGTGCTTGCATGCATATTCAATCATTGGTTTTGTCTCTTGGTTTTCGAGGGTTTTAAGTTGGTTTTCCTCCTCGATATGGTACATGATGAGTTGGTTTTGAGTCAGTTTACTTGACTTCTTTGTACCAAACTCATGGAGTTGACTTTGTTTCTGTTTTGCATCTTATGTGGTCACCAAGTTTGACCTCATGTTTTGGTTGCTAAGAGGGTTTATGCCTTAGGTAATCGATGATATGTTGATGTTGAGTGGTCGCTAAGATTCACCTATATGGTCGCTAAGGGTGATTTCCTTTCTATGCGACCGATGAAGGTTTGGTTTCATATTGGTCGCCAATTCTTTATATTCCCATTGGAAGCCAAGGATACCTATCTTCAGTGGTTGATAATGTCACCTAACTTCACCAGTCGTTGAAGACGGTGAACCTAGTTTCATCAGTCGCCAATATTTCTGAACTTTGGTGGTTGCCAACCACATTGTTTCTTAGTGGTCAATGACATCCCTGACCTAAGTGGCCGATGAAGGTTTCTGATCTATAAGGTCGTTATGTCTTTTTTATCCTCTTATGTTGATGTTTGATGTAAGTGCTTTCGAGATTGATGGGGATGTTAAGAATTAGGGTTTACCTACAAGGGCTATTTTGTAACCTTATTTCATGGGTGCTTGGTTTCACATGACCTAACCGTCTTACCTTTGCCCTCAAATGAATACAAACCTAAGGTTTTAAATAAAATTCTATTTGGTAATGTTAATCCAACTATTATCAATTACCCTAATCCTAATACAGTAAGTGATGATAATACTTAGCTTCTTTAGTGTTTAACATGATGATGAAGTACTTAGCTTCTTTAGTGATTAACATGATGATGGAGTACTTTCTTTTTCTATGTTGTTGTAACCCTAATTTGATATCTTATGAACATCATGGCTCTTGAATGTAATGTTATAGCAACTTATGTATCACATGTATGGTGATGGAATAATGAGCCTTGATGAGGCATGTAAAGATAATGATGTTTATGTAGGGAATGATGTGAACGGTCTTATGACCTTGAACATGGCTTTGGTCCCTAGTTGAGGTGTTATCCTCTATATGATAAGGACTTGTACCTAGTATGGTATGATGATGAGCATGGTTACATGCATGGCACATAACAATACCATGTGGTGATGTGACAAACTTTATACTTCATACGTTTTATATCTTCTAAGGTTGTAATCTACCCATGTTTCTAGTAGAACTCTTTTAGGGTTTGTACATAACTTGATTGATGCAACCTTAAATCACTTGAATGAAATTAACTAATCAAGTGAAACCCTAATCATGTAGTGCCCTGTGCCATAGATCCATTCCAGTGTCAAGACTTGCTGGATGGTGAAATGAGTTATCCTTTCTTGGAAGCTCAGAGTCATATACTATTGAGTATATGCATGATTCACAAGGATAACCGCAGTCATACCATGGCAAGATAACGAATGTGGTCATATCTCAGGTTTGGTATATATGATGAGATTAAGGATAGTTTCCATTCCACATCAAAAATTTGGGTTATGATACCCTAGTTTCACTAGTATTGTGACCTTTTAAGGACGAACTAGGATGTTCACTAGTGTCGTGACCTATATACTAAGAGCGCACTGGGATGTTTTGTAGCTTGACTATATATGTCACTACGGTGGAATTTTACTGATCGAGATTAGATGAGATCTTAGGATTCTAGATCTCCTACAAATCTTATATGACACTGATTTTGACTTAGCAATGGTCAGTTGGAGTTGAGTAGTATACCTCAACTCCTCAGGGATTAATAAAATACATAATCCAACAATGTAGTATATCTGTTTTGGGTTGAAATACACTTCACATTGGTTTTTAACCCTTGCCTTGTTTCTTATGATGTTTAGTTGTGAGATTATTGGTAAGAGAAATCAACTATATAGAAACTGGTAGCTTTACATGTTTCCCCATATACTATGCTAGTTATGATTTATCAGTTTTAGCCCTTTAACTTATTTAATTTGATTAAATGATCTAATTTGTTTAATCAACTTAACCTGCTTATTTAACTGAATTTTCTCATCCTGTTTAATTAGGTTATTTGTTGCAATCAATATGTTTGTTTAAAGTTATATCTATCATTGGGACATGGGTCTCACCTTGTCGGTCACCACATTTTTTAGGTGGTTGTCATTGGTGTGATCATGATTGTGGTTCTGAGGAGGGCAACTTAGAGAGTAGTAGAAGAAGAAGGTTGGATAGTGGTATCTTATAGAGTCCTAGAGTCATCCATGTACACTCGGGTCTGGGCATGGGATGTTTTGTAGATGATATGTATATCAACATGTGGTTTTGGCACTGTGTAGTGGTTTGTATATGACATGTATATGTTGAACATCTCTCTTTTGTATACAAGTTGTTGCTAATGCCACTTAGCTGTATGTAAATACCTGATATGGTATGTGACTTAATACAAGTTGATGGATCTTTATGTAATGTTCTCTGGACATGATAGTAATGTTTAATAAATTTTAATTTACCATGTTTTCTGGTGTATGATTAATTAGTGGTTGATCACGTGTTTTGTTTTGAGTAATATCGCTTGGTGTAATAAGGTGTCACACATGAAAGGTTGGTATCAAAGCTTTAGGTTTTCTGAGTCTACAAGGATACATGACTTAGTTTTGTGTATGATCTTACGTAATCTAACATATATGATTGTAGCTTATTCTTATGTAGATATGTCTAGAGAATGTGAAGAACATATTGAGAGTAGTTATGTCATGCCAAGAGGTGGTGCGAGGAGGCATGCACGTGAAGATAGAGTGCATGCGATGGAGCTGGAGCAGCCCGTAGTGCCTTAGTTTGACCCTACAGGCATGTCAAACCCTACTTTTTAGTCCATGTTTAGACATCTCATGGCAATGATTGCACATATAACACATAGAGTGCCCTTGCCTCAAGCTAGGGTTGTTGTCTCTATTGCAAAATACCAGGGTTTTGGTAAGATGTTTGAGCAGCTGAGATGTGTTGGAGCGGTCGAGTATGCAGGTACATCAGAACTGACAGATGTAAATATGTGGTTGACAAAGCTCGAGAAGGATTTCAAGATACTCAATATCCCAGAAGAGGATAAGGTGAAGCATGCAGTTTACCTATTGAACAGAAGTGTTGACCATTGGTGGGCCATAGAAGAGGAGAAAATACCTTGGGTTGTGGTTGGTTGGGAAGAGTTTCAACAAGAGATTGTGGGCCGTTATTTCCCAGAGACATATCTAGATGAGAAGATAGCACAGTTTGAGAAGATCCAAAAAGGTTCCATGTCCATCAATGGGAATGAGGCCTAGTTTATAGAGCTTTTGTGGTTCTATCCTCACAAGATGACAACAGAGAAAGAGAGGATCTACATGTTTGAGAAGGGTTTGAGTACAGATTTGTCAATGATAATGTATGCATTAGAGAACATGAAGAGGTTCTCTACCTTTTTGGAGTCAGTGAGGAGGACAGAGAGGTCCATTTTTGAGAAGCATGAAACAAATGCTAATAAGAGGCCAACTTAGTTTCTTGGGTGGACGTCTAGTAGCTTTAAGAAGTTGAGGTTTTCATCACCTCCGTCATAGAAGAGGTCAACTTTCTCTGAGCGGAGATTAGGATTGCCTTCATAGTGGTCCCCAAGTAAGGGTAGAGGTCATAACTTTCTTCCAGTAGGAGCACGCAACACGTTGTATGTGTCAATGACAGGTCCCTCCAGGTTGTAATATAATATGAGGACTTGTCACAAGTGTGGACAAGTAGGGCATATCAGGTGGGCTTGCCCTATGAAGGATGAAGAAGTGACACATCAGTCGAGATAGTGTTAGTGAGGTTTGCAGCAACAATAGTTAAAAAATGGTTTTGGTAGAGGTCAGGCGTCATTGGCAGGTCTTCCGGGCCAACCAACACAGGACAAGGGCAACAAAATCAACAACTAGATTCTACAATATGAGTCAGTCAGAGGGAGTGGTCAATCCACAGGTCATAGCAGATCAGATGGAACTTTTCATTATGATTTGTTTGCATCTTCTTTTGTATCTATCTTGGTTGACGCGTGTACGACAGACTCTTTTATTACCAGAGAGGTGATAAGTAGTTGTTATCTATTTGTTTGTAGTAGATCTGATAGTCTTTGGTTAGAAACCCCTCTTGTTGGTTCTACCGAGTTGCATGAGGTGAGTCCTCTTGTGTTCTTTCTTTTTCAAGACGCAACATTCAAGTGGACCATATGCCACTTGATATGCGTGGACTTGATGTGATCCATGTGATGGATACCTTGGATAAGTATAAGGTTGTTTTGGACTATAGTTCTAAGGTGGCGACATTCCATGATGGATATGTTTTGTGGATCTTCCAAGGATATAGGATGATCCCTCCTACGTGTTTGGCGGAAGATTCTTCCTTCTTGTTTGGTGTCACCTATGACAATGTATAAGATGATGAGATTGGGGTGTGAGGCTATCTTAGCACATGTTGTGAATACCAAGGTGAGGAGTTCTAGTATCTAGGAGGTGCCTATAGTGCGTTAGTTTGAGGATGTCTTTCCTGAAGAGTTTATTGGTGTTCCCCCTCCTAGAGAAAATGAGTTTGAGAACAATTTTGTTTCTAGAACGCAACCCATAACACAATCACCCTACAAGATGGCATTGACAGAGATGCAGGAGTTGAAGAAACAACTACATGAGTTGCTAGAGAAGGATTTCATATGATCGAGCACTTCCCCTTGGGGTGATCCCATGATGTATATGAAGAAGAAGTATGGTTCCATGAGGATGTGTATAGATTATCGATAGTTGAATAAGGTCACGATAAAGAACAAGTATCCATTTTCAAGGACTGATGATCTTTTTGACTAGTGGAGAGGTGTTAGTGTGTTCTCAAAGATAGATCTGAGCTTTGGATATCACCAGTTGTGGATCAAGGCAGATGACATACCCAAGTCTACTTTTAAGACTAGGTATAGTCTCTATGAGATTGTGGTTATACCATTTGGGAAAACTAACACATCAAAAACTTTTATGTATCTGATGAAGAAGATGTTTAGACCATATTTGGATCAGTTCGTGGTAGTGTTCATAGATGATATCCTTATATACTCTAAGGATAGTCAACAACATGAGAAACATCCATGCCCGACGTTGATGTTTTTGGGAAATCACATGTTGTATGCCAAGTACAGCAAGTGTGATCTCTAACTGACAGAAGTCCACAATTCACCAATCATTTTTGGGAGTGTCTGCATTCATCCATGGGGACAAAATTGACGTTTATCACAACCTTCCATCCTTATACAAATGGCTAGTCTGAAAGGACCATATGAACTTTGGAGGATCTATTGAGAGCTTATGTCTTGTAGTTTTTTTGGTAGTTGGGATGTGCGTCTGAGTTTGATAGAGTTCGCCTACAACAACAGCTACCAGAGGAGCATAAACATGGCACCGTATGAAGCATTCTATGGGAGACGTTGTCATTCACCACTTTGTTGGTATGAGACATGTGAGTATCAACTTTTGGGTCATGATCTAGTACAATAGACTACAGAGAAGATCAAAGCGATACAACAATAGTTAAAAGTAGCCAAGGATATAAAAAAGTCATATGCTAATAATCACCGTAGGCCACTTGAGTTCCAAGTTGGATATTGAGTGTATCTTAAGGTTTCCCCTTGGAAAGGTGTGCTAAGGTTTGGTAAGAAGGGAAAGTTGGCTCCCAGGTTTATGGGACCATACCTTATTTTGGCACGTGTTGGGAAGGTGGTATACAATTTAGAGTTACTACCTAAGCTACACACATTACATGATGTATTCCATGTCTCCATGCTGAGGAAGTGTCACCCTGATACCGAGCATGTGTTGCAACCAATAAAGGTTGAGTTGAATGAGGATGTGTCATATGTTGAGGGTCCTGTGTTGATCTTAGATAGGAGGGTGAAGAAGTTGAAGTAGAAGGATGTAGTTTTAGTTATGGTTTTGTGACATCATTGTGGTGTGTAATAAGCCACATGGGAGTTAGAGTATGAGATGCGTAGGAAGTACTCATCTCTATTTGTGTAGGACTTCTAGGGTGAAATCCTTGTTAGGGGTTTATGGTTGTAAGACCCCTGACCTTGCTTTTTGGCTGAACATCATTTATTAGCATGATTATATGCCTAAAACCTTAATATAACCTTGTGATATGCTTTGATATCATGTTACATGCTTATGTTTCAAGTTTGGTCCAATTTGGACACTATTTGAGCTAGTTGTGCATATATGTGCTTCTTTTGGACCTATTTGAAATTTACCCACATCTAGGGATTTTCTTGCAATTTGTCACATGCTTTTTGTACCTCACATGTTTTGTCATCATGATGGACTTGTTTGAGCTTTGGGGCACCTTGTCACCCCTTGGTTTGAGTGGTGACACTTCATGTGTGAGATTAGGGTTTGCATGGATGCCCTAAGTTTATGTTTGACCTTAAGTGTTAGCTACCTAGTTTTTGGAAATCGATTATGTTTTGTGTGTGTCCTCTTGTATTGGAGGTCTATCAGACTCATGGACCCTCTATATATCCAAGGAGCCCTAGGGTTAGCGACCATTTGCTTCTTTGATCGTCATCAGTTACCAAGGTGCTTTAGCGGTCACTATGTATTCTCATCAGTCGATTGTTTTTCTAGGACAAGTGTGGTGGATGGATTTTTGTGTTTTTATTGCTCTAGTTGCATGCTTGAGTGTGGTGCTTGCATGGATGAGATATCTTGGATACATGACATTTTTATCTTGACACTTAACCCTCTTTCCCTCTCTCTAGCCCTATGTTATATAAACCCCTCTCTTTGCATGCAAATAAGCTCTTCACACACCTATTTTCCACTCTCTTATTCTTCCTTGATCTTGGATCTCTTCCCCTTGGTTCTTGGTGGATAAGGAGGTGCCAAAGAAGGAAAAGAAGTCTGATCTTCCTTGCATGTTGAACTAGGGTTTGAATCTACCCTTCTTATGGTCATTTGGTGCTTCCTTGCCCTTCTTCTTGGTCTTAGTAGGTGAGATCTCCCTTCATCTTCGTGTTGATTTCCACCCTACTCTTCTTCTTTCTATTATCAAACCCATGGTGTTCCATGGTAGTGATTGAGTTAGATCTTGAATAACTTCTCTTCTTTGCCTTTGTACCTAGGGTTTGCTCTCTTTCTTGCTTCCTTGACCTAGGGTTTCTTTCTTTCTTGGAGGTGGACCTAGCTTGACTGAGAGGAGTGCTCAAGCTCGGTTTCTTACCTTTCTTCTTCAAGTTATCTTTTTGTTTAGAGTTTTGTACATCAACTCTAAGGTGAGTTATATAACTTTCTCCACTGTTATTTCTTACATCTACCTTGCATGCTCATAATCTTGCTCTAAAACGTTGTTCCAAGTAGAAAGATGATACCTCTTATCTAGGGTTTGTGTTCACATGGTGATCTTGAGTAGATAACTCTTCTTGGACGAACCCTAACTCTTGTGATTGAGTTTTCCTAGGTTATGGAAGTTTTGGTTCTTGCATGCACATTCAATTGTTGGTTTCAGATCTTGGCTTTCTAGGATTTTAAGTTGGTTTTCCTCCTTGATATGTTACCCATGGGTTGGTCTTGATTCAGCTGACTTGACTTCTTTGTGCCAAACTTATGGCATTGACTTTTTTTTTTCTATTTTACATCTGATTTGGTTGCCAAGTTTGACCTCATGTTTTGGTCGGTAAGAGGGTTGACACCTTAGGTAATTGATGAGATCTTGATGTTGAGTGGTCGCTAAGATTCACCTATATGG
Organism: Alisma plantago-aquatica; assembly: GCA_963693085.1. Taxonomy (NCBI): domain Eukaryota; kingdom Viridiplantae; phylum Streptophyta; class Magnoliopsida; order Alismatales; family Alismataceae; genus Alisma; species Alisma plantago-aquatica. The sequence continues at coordinate 1,049,973,692 of OY856409.1, read as the reverse complement.
TCCCTAAGGCTGATTTACGTTCTATGCGGTTGAGGAAGGTTTGGTTTCATAGTGGTCGACAATGCTTTATGTTCACATCAATCGCTAAGGCTACCTATCTTTAGTGGTTGATAATGTCACCTAACTTCAGCGGTCATTGAAGATGGTGACCTAGTTTCATCAATAGCCAATATTTCTAAACTTTGGTGGTCTCCAAATGCCTTGTTTCTTAGCGATCAATGACATACCTGACCTAAGTGGCCGATGAATATTTCTGATCTATATGGTCATTTTGTCTTGTTCATCCTATGATGGCGGTGTTTGATCTAAGTGATTTTGTGATTAATGGAGATGTTAAGAATTAGGGTTTACCTTTAAGGGCTGTTTTGTAACCTTATTTCGTGGGTGCTCAGTTTCACATGACCTAATAGTCTTACACTTTCCCTCGAATGAATACAAACCTATGGTTTTAAATAAAATTCTTTTTGGCAATGTTAGTCCAACTATTATCAATGAACCTAACCCTAATACAGTAAGTGATGATAATGCTTAAATTCTTAAGTGATTGGCATGATGATGGAGTACTTTCTCTCTCTATGTTGTTGTACCCTAATGTGTCCTAATTGAGTTGTTATCCAATGTATGATAAGGACTTGTACCTGGGATGGTATGATGAAGATCATGGTTACATGTATGATATGTAATAGTACCATGTGGTGATGTTACAATGTTTATACTTCATACATTTTATATCTTCTGAGGTTGTAATCTATCCATGTTTTTTGTAGAACTATTTTAGGGTTTGTATGTAACTTGATTGACACATCCTTAAATCACCTAAATGAACTTAACTAATTAAGTGAAATCCTATCATGCAGTGTTGTGTGCCATAGATCCATTGCAATTTCAGGACTTTCTAGATGGTGAAATGACTTCTCCTTTAGTGAGAGCTTAGAGTAATATATTGTTGAGTGTATGAATGATCCATAAGGATGGCTGCGGTCAAACCTTGGCAGGAGAGTGATTGTGGTTTTATCTCAAGTTTGGTATCTAGGATGTGATTGAGTATATATGTGTTTGTACCTCAGATATTTGGGTTATGATACCCTGATTTCACTTCTATTGTGACCTTTTTAGAATGGACTAGGTTGTTCACTAATGCTGTGATCTATATACCAAGGACGAACTAGGATTTTTTGCAACTTGGCTATATATGTCATTGTAGAAGACTCGTACTGATCGAGGCGGATGAGATCTTAGGATTCCAACTCTCCTACAGATCTTGTATGGAACTGATTTTGACTTAACAATGGTTAGTTGGAGTGGAGTGGTATACCTCAAATCATCACATCTTAATAAAAGATGTAATCCAGCCATTTAGTATATCTATTTAGGGTTGAAACACACTTCACATTGGTTGTGAACCCTTGCTTGGATTCTTCTAATATTTAGTTGTTAGACAATACGGTAAGAGAAATCAACTACATAGAAAGTCGTAGCTTTGCATGTTTCCCTATATGTTATGCTAGTTATGATTATCTATTTTATCCCTTTAACCTATTTAATTTATTTAAACTATTTAATCTATGTAACCTACTTATTTAGCTGAATCCACTCATCCTATTTAATAAGGTTATTTGTTGTAATCAATAACCATTGGTTGAGAGTTATATCTCTCACTGGGACTTAGGCCTCACCTCGTGGGTCACCACATCTTCTTAGATGATCGTCATCGGGGGGATCAGGATCGTGGTTGTGACACCCCCACGCCACACAAAGTGAGATCACTCAAAACAAAACCACAAAAGAAGGATTAACAAATAGATTACTAAAAAACACTATAAATTAAGACCATTTTCATAAAACTCCCAAACAAAAAGAACCTTCACATATAAGTCCTTTCATGCCTCAAAGAATATACAAGGCATGTTATCAACCTATAACCAAAGGACTGTTCCGGAACATATATATATATATATATATATATATATATATATATATATACATATATATATACACATATATATATATATACACACACACACACATATATATATATATATATGATTCCACCACATATGTACATAATAGGTATACAAACCAACCACATAAAGAAAGCACATTCACAGAACATCTTTAAAACATTCCCAAAGACCCAAGTGTACATGGACGACTCTAGGACTCTATTAAAAAAGACATCCAACAACACTACCAACCTCGTTAGCTATTGGTCCTCTTGCTTCTCCTCAACCTCCGCTGCATGATCTCTACCTCTTCATGCTAGACCACCTAAAAAGGGTGTGGGAAACCCACGACGTGAGATTCCAAATCTTAGCAGGAGATATAACTCACCACCAACTCTATTATTATCACAGATAAGATAGACTAAGAAGCAATATATTACAACTATGTGAAATGAGTAATTATCATTAATAGGAAGAGCATTTACTATCTGATTTATGAAAACATCTTAATAATTTATAAGGAATATGAAGAACATGTATATTTCCTATCAACAACATTGTATAAAGATCAAGCACGGCCTCATCCAATGTTTCTGTATTTTTTTAGGGGAAGCCAGGAGGATATTTTATTCATCTCGCCCTCCTCTTGCAAGCCAATACGGGTAGGTAGTACATGGATTTAGATTTTGCTGGAAAATAAACTTGGTAGTACTACTACCATTACAATTGTATTTAGCTAACTCTGATCGGATATCCTCTGGAGGTCTGCCGTACTCCACATACCCTAAGGTATTTCTCTGGTGCAGCTTTACTAAGGCATCAACTGCCTTATTACACTCTCATGATTCGAAGTGCAGCTCCCATTCCGGATGTTCCAGTCTACGCTTTTGTATCTTGCTAATAAAGGTCGCGTGCCTGGGATTGCTTTCCAGGATGCTCTACAACATTTTCACCAGCGCCTTGCAATTCGTCTCAACCACAATCCTGGGATGTTTATTTCTTCTCGTAGCTTCAATAGCCATGTCCACAGCAATTGTTTCATCTTTAAAAGCAGAATCCACAATCACTTCCCTTGTATAACCACTAACCCATCCCCCATCCTGGTCGTGGACAATCACCGCCACAGTAGCCTTGTTCTTGGTCCAGGTAGCATCTGTATTCAGTTTGATATATCCCTCCAGTGGTCGTGACCATGTTCTATTAGCTCTTACAGTTGTCATCTGCTTCGGTTGGGCATCTTCCCATGCCTTCTCGTTTAAATGGATCTCGCTCTTCACCCAATGGACGAGGATGTTTGCAGGGAAAGTAGTGCCATCGACAATTGCTTTATTTCTTGCTTTCCATAGGTTGCAACAGGTAATCAGAAAGTGTTGCGTAGCTAGGCCACCTTTCTTGATTTGGTAGCAAAACCACGTTGCATCCTCTAGTCGAAAGAAGTCGTCCACCTGGTCGTTGTTCAGTAGTGCCTTCCATACCTCCCTCGAATACAGGCAGTCTCGTAAGGCGTGTGTAGAGGTCTCGCAGGTCTCCTTGCATCTCTCACAGACTGAACTTGTGGTTAGATGGCGTTGCATTCTTCTCGCATTTGTCAGGAGTGCTCCGTGCATGGACATCCATCCGAACATCTGCACCTTAGCCGGAACCTTTGTCTGCCAGAGCTTGTCCCAGTCGCTGTCGACAATGATGTCCTTCCCCCTTCTTAAAATGCCGTACGCTGACTTGGTAGTGTATGCTCCTGTCTCTGTCGTTGTCCACATTCTGATGTCCGTCGCATCGGATCCCGCTGGTGGCTCGAGCTTCAGAATTCTCTCCGTCATCCCTGTGGGCAGCCAGTGATTTAGGAACTCATCATCCCATTGTCCCTCCTCTTGTACAAGGCTCGCAACCGCTAAGTCAGAAAGATCAGCTAGAATTTCTCTGCATGCATGCTCGACCAACTTGATTCCTGGTCCCGCCCAGCAATCACTCCAGAAGTTCACCTGCTGGCCATTGCGGGGGATCACCATGGAATTATCCATGATGAGTTGTTTGCATTGGAGAGTCGACCTTGCCAGTCTAGATAGATTGGTCCCCTTGCCCTCCTCGTGGCTGTCGAAGCGTTTCTTCATGTATCTTCCCCATATGGAGGGCCTATTGCAGGCTATATCCCAGGCGTTCTTGGAAAGTAGAGTAGTGTTCCACTCCTGCATGGTCTTAAGGCCAAGTCCACCATTTGATTTACTACATGTGACCTTATTCCACGCAACAAGTGCCATTGGGTGTGCCTTATGGCATCCACCCCAAATAAATTTGTGAATGCATCCATCTATACAATCGCATAGGCTTAGCGGAAGAGCTGCAGTCTGCATGATGTATGTAGGTATGACTTCCATGGTAGATTTGGCAAGATAGTATCTCCCAGCAAGGGATAATGTTCTGGCCGCCCACCCGTTTGTCTTGGCCTCAATTCTATCCAATATGCATGCGTAAGTCTTCTTGTTTACCTGAGAGTGTATAATAGGCACTCCTAGATATCACCCCAAGTCATCAGTCTCTTGAAACCTGCATATGCATTTGATACGACCTCTGGTGGTACAATGGATGCTGGTAGAGACAAAGATTTGTGTTTTGGCAATAGAAATGGCTTGCCCCGAAGCTTGCTCAAACTATTTGAAGCATTTGTGGATTGTACGCATTTGTTTACTGGATGCCTCGCCAAATAAGATTAAATCATCAGCAAAACATAAGTGACACAAAGCAATACCGCTTCTCCCCATCCTTATGGTTTTCCATTCTCCTTTCTGGACTAAATTGTGTATCATCTGGCTGAGTCTCTCTATGCATAACACGAAGATGTATGGGGACCACAGGTCTCCTTGTCGTAGCCCCCTTCTTGGTTTAAATGGTTCAGTTTTAGTTCCATTCCATAGCACTAAGCATTCACCAGTAGTGATGGAGTTCATGATATAACCAGTGATGTTATTGGGCAAATTAATCTTCTACAGAGTATTGCGTATAAAATCCCAAGACAATTTATCATATGCTTTGGACAGGTATACTTTTATAGCCATGTACGTAGGTTCCTACTTCTCTTTCATCATGTGGATGACCTCCTGTGTCAGAGAAATATTATCAGTGATGCGCCTTCCTGGAACGAAGGCACTTTGGACTTTGGATACCCACTCTGGGAGATGTTTTTTTACTCTTTCCACCACGACCTTCGAAATCAATTTCAGATAGAAATTGTTAAGTGATATTGGGCGTAATTGGTCATAGGAAGTGGGCTTGTTTGTTTTAGGAATCAGGACAATAGTAGATTCAAAAAGTTCCTCCGGTAGTGCTTCTCCACTGAGTGCCTTCTTCACTGTTAGCATGATAGAGTCCTTGACAGTGTTCCAGTGGCTTTTTACAAACAAACTGTTTATACCATCAGGGCCTGCCTCCGTGTATGAATTTAGCTTCTTTATGATTTGCAGACACTCTTCCTCCTTCAGATCAGCTGCTAAATGGTTTCTTTCCCAATGCTTGAGTTTTTGGAACCTCCCTGGTATGGAATCGACAAATTCTGGTTGTCGGGCTTGCGGTTCTGTTAGGATGTTTTGGAAATGGCTTCGTACCATCTCCTTCAGCTGCGTCTCTTCTGTGACCCACCTGCCCTCCATATTCTTGAGTTGCAGAATAGTGTTGTGTCTCCTCCATTGGTTCACATAAGCATTATAAAACTTGGTGTTTCGATCACCGTTTTTCATCTAGTTTATGTGACTCTGCATCTTCCATTCCTCTTCCTCCTCTATGAGAATAGTTTCGAGTCTTGCCTTCATATCGCTGTAAATTCCATTAGTAATGGGGTTGTAGCTGCCCGCTAGATCCTTCTCCAGGCTACTCATGTTACAGAGAAGAGTTTTCTTGCGTCTGCTTGTTTCCTGCCTCTTGTTTATGTCCCACTTAGTTATAGTGTCTTTGATGCTGTCAAGAGCTTCGTTAAAGTCTCGCTGCCGATCCCACTTGTTCGCGATCATCTCAGAAAAGGTAGTGTCTCTTGCCCATGCAGCCCGAGCAACAAACCTGTTGGTCACGGGTCTCTTTCCAACCCGTCGGACCAGCAGTGGATTATGATCCGATTGTAACTGTGGTAAGTGAGTAACATAGAAATCATGCTGAGTTTGAATGAAAGCATTGTTAGCCACCATGTGATCTAACCTTTGTTGTAGCCTTCCACGCTTGAAAGTGAATTTAGGCCCAGAGAACCCCAAGCCAGAAAGTCCTACCTCCATAATAGTTTCCTAAAAGATACGAGCTTCAGTGTAATTATAGTGCATGCTTCCAATTCGTTCTTCCGGATTGCAGGTCGTATTAAAGTCTCCTAATACGATCCATGGTTTATTAAAATTTTTCCCCATGTGTACGAGGTGTTTCCATAGGAGTTTATGAATGACGATATATGGATTCGCATATACAAAAGTAGCCAGTGTTATGTTATTGATGTAGCATGTGACAAACTTCCTATGATAGTTGATGATCTTTACAGTGCATTCATCCTCATTCCAGCATACCCATATACCCCCTGAAAATCCTTGGGATTCCACTCGAAAAGAGTTCTTGAACCCCAATTTAGAAATTGTCTGTGTTGCTTTAATCCCGCTCTGCCAAGGCTCAGCTATTGTTACTATTTTTGGTTTATAAACAGACATTAACTCTTTAAGATTCAGTTTTTGTTTCCTTCTTCCCTATCACGCGAATGTTCCAGTACATGATGTTTAGCATTGGGTAACTTGCGCAGAGATGTGGGGTGCCTCTCCTTCAGCAACTCCTTCTTGGACAACGCTCGCTTCTTCACTGATAGCTGTTGCGTCTGCCCTGATTTCCCCCTCAGGAACTGTGACAACCTCTTCCACTACAGTGAGGTCCATTTGATCCTGCGCTTCCTCATCTGTCACGACTGGGACATATGGGTAGGGCCGTCTTGAGCTTCTCAGTCGTGGCTCCGTTATGGTGGTGGTTCGCTATTTTCTAGTTCTTTTCATTCTGGGTCTGCTCCCTTTGCATTTTCTTCCTGATGTTGTAATTGCCATGGACACAAGGGCCTCGTTTATACTCTGTAGTTCCTTCGACGATACATTTTCTTTGAGCGTCTCCTTGCTGGTCTCCTCTTCGACAGCCATGGTTTCTACTTCATTTATCTCTGTTTCTTCATCATTAACTTCTATTATCTCATCAATTGCAGGGGTGACAGCCTTGTTCTTAGGATTGTGCGGGTTCTGCTCTTTGGCCTTCTTTGATACTGTGTTTGTAATATCTTGTAATGCGTTAGTTTCCCCTCCATCAAATACTGGTTTAGTCATCTTTTTCCTCCTCCATACCTTTTCAGTCTTCTTGGTCTGTGCGGAAGATTCTGGGCTTGCGTTGTTGTGGGACGTCTCCTTACTTTGGGTACCCTCATCTTCATCCTCCCCTACTAGATATTCAAATTGATTGGTGGGTTGTGGTGATACCGGTTTCTTGACTTGCGGTGTGGTTCTTCTTCTTCCCTTCATGCTTCTTTGTGTTTGCCAGATTTCATCTGCCTTTTTGGATTCCGCTGTAACAGTTCCATTGCCTTTACTGTTGGGTGTAATTTCTGTTTCATCCACAGCCTGTTGTGCATTGCAAGTTTTGGATGTCTGTCCCTATTCACCATACAGAGCACATACCCACGGAAGTCCTTCGTAGATCACTTCATACTCCTCGCCATTTATTAATATATGCATTGCCAAGTCCCTCATGGTATCCAATTCGATTGCTAACCTGGTAAAATGGCTTCTTGTTCTGCTAGCAGTGTGGTCATCCACTTTTATAAGCCTTCCTAACGCCAAGCCTATGTATTCATACATAGTTGGTACATACAGATGTAGTGGAAGGTTAACGATTCTCACCCATGCCACGAATAATTCTGGGTACTCCTCCCTTGGTTTGAACATTGGGTACCATTCCCAAACAAGCAGATTTAGTCCAAAGATCTTCCATGGTCCTCCTGTGAGAGCTTCATTGAAATCCCTTTTGCATGACAGTTGGATAACAAAGTGCCCCATGTCCATTTCATACATATTAAATCGTCCAGTGATTTTCCACATAAGCTTTAGTCGATCCCTCAGTGTCATGTATCCGATATCGGACCCAAGGAGTCTGGAAATCACGGCGTATCTCCACGATTGTATTAGCGTGTCTTTTGCTGCAGGAATTATGGAGATGGCCGACTTCCCTTCAGTCTCCCCTAAGGTTACATCTTTCGTTGATAGATCCTCGACAAAGAGTTTATCGATGAAGGTATCATTCCTCATCGAGGCCTGAGTACCTAAAACGGCTCTGCTATAGTTTAGTGGTGGTGTATTCGTAGCCATGTTCCGTTGCTGATCGTTCTCCTTATTAGAGTATGGAGGCATGGGTTCCTTCCCCATTTCCTGGGTTGATCTCCTCCCGCCCGATAGTTCTGTGTGGATCAATTGTGTGTGGGTCGGTTGCACATTTATTACTGCATCGGCTTCATCGCCCTGCCTGCCCTTCATGCCTGCATAATTGAGGTGCAGCCCGATCTCTTCGATCTTGATTCCCCCATCATTTTTTAGCATCTTTCGATTATTGTATATCTCCACATTTTCCTCTTGATCGTTCCGATCTCCTGTACCATGGTTTTCTGCTCCCTATCCTCCTCGATCGACCTCGGATGGCGTGGTTCGCAAGTTGCCGCTGCCATCGCCAGAGCCCTGCCATCCCCTAGGTTTCCCCATCCTAATTTTAAGTGTATTAATTGTACTCTTATGATATTTCTGTATTTTGATCCTATACAATTATACCACAGAGATGTTTACAAATTTTATTATGCCCCGAGAATTTGAGTCGTACCACCCAAATCCAACCGACCACTTGACAAGTCAAAATCAGTGCCATATAAGGTATAATGGAAGAGCCAGAATCCATGACCTCAGCACACCTCATGGTCAACAAAAGGAAAACACCGCAAAGACATATCGGTCAACTGCAAGAATGACATATAGTCAAAGTCAGGGATTGGCTCACACATGGCCATCCACATGTATAATCATAACTAGCCCACCTTGGTACATGTACGGTGCTAGAAGAACAATCTCACACATAGATGTTCTAAAAATAAGGAGTGACTCACACATGGCCACCCACACCACAACAAGACCGACTCACGCTTGGTCGTCTCACACATCATTTATATAAGGATACAAGGAATTACTCGACATGTATCCCGCATATTAAAAAATATGCACTCCGAGTTAAAATCGTTTCACCCTTCAACAAATGCTGACGCTAAATGGATCTGTGGCACAGGGAAAACTACACCATTCTATTTCACTTGATTAATTAGACCAATTTAAATATTTTTAACATCAATCAAGTTACAACGTACAACCTCTAAACAAATTCTACATAAACAAAGGTATGACACATCAACAGAACATGCTGAAACATTAAGGTGTGATCTCATCACGTCATGTTTATTTTCAACATGTGTTCATCACAAGGACCACATTTCTTGGGGTGACAACCCCTCCTCTCATCATTGAGGAAAATCATCTCATTCAAAGCAATAAACGATCATTAGGCCATAAGACCATTCACCTCCTCTTTCAAAGTATATCAACAACATTTATGCCTCACAAGGCTCATTCAAAAGATTATAATCACCATAGCTCATACATGGCTATGTACATCAATTGGTGTCACTCATATGATTAGAAACTTATAACAAGAAAGCAATACATCATCAACACCATCATCTCATAGGACTCATGCCATACATTTCACATCATTAAAATTAGGATTTCTCTTTACTCAATTAGAGTTTACAAGGTTGGATCAATAGCCACCCTTAAATCATCACTTTCCTTATCATTATGATACATGTTATAAGATAAGGGTTATAGAAACATGACCCTTATTATCATACATACGACCACCCCAAAGGGTATCACATCATCTCATATCACCTTATCATCAACATGGTGTATCACAATCACCACCACAAGATGTCGGTTAGGGTTACAACGTAGGGTATCGGGTTAACCCTAGACGTGTCGAGCATTCACACCAAGAAGGTTATCGATTTAGGGTAATTAAATGATTAACCAGAGTGTCAGACTACCAATTAGGATGTGAATCGGTTTAGGGCACAAAGCGTACCAGTTTATCATCTAAAATAGTGTGTCGAGAAGCAACACTTAAGGGGCAGGGTATCAGCTAACCTACCCTATCGGGAAACACCATCATGTGGTGTGATGGGCATCAAGGTAACGAGTAACACAAGCCTCTTGGGTAACTTAGGGTTTAGCAACGCACCAAGCTGTGATGGATTGTCAACATGCCGAGCAACATGAGTCTCTCAGGCATCACCAAGGGTGACAACTATTGGGGTTGTCAGGATGCAATGCCTCCAAGGGTAACACATCAAGCCATGATAGTTAAGCCATAATAGGCAATCACGTTTCCAACAATGCCTATCAATTATCACATCAATTTAGGACTTTCATGGATCATGATGGCCATCAACAAAGCACGTCGATCTAGGTCTCCCAAAGATTATGACATCCTGTCACAAAGGGGTGATGGTCAGTGGCGCCACAGGTCATGATGACTACCCAAGGCATATCGGCCTACATGCCTATCATTCATCATACATAATAGCCTAACAATGCATATCGGTTCACTCATCTTCAACCTTAGAACGACATTACAAGCAAGACCAAAGAAAATGCAACACAAGAGTAACAACTAAGCAAGGTTCTTCTCCAAAAATAGAATGCAAAACTACCAAAAAACTACTAGCATGCAAGAGATAATGAGCCAAAAACAAAGAATAAAAATAGCAAGTAAAGGGTGATAATAAGAAAGAGGGTTTAGAGTTATATAACCCGCCTCCAAGATCACCACCAAGATCCAAGCTTCACGAGAAGAAGATCTCCCAAGCTTGATCACCACAACACCAAGGTAGAGGATGAAGAGAGCACCATAAGCTTGGGACTCATCCACCAAGATCTAAGGGAGAGACTCCTCTAGCTAAGGTCATCCACCAAAGAGAGAATGCAAGGATAACCAAAAGGGTTCTCTTGCATGGAGAGAAAGAGGTATATACACAAGAGGGATGAAAGAGAGAGCAAGGGGAAGGTGTTACCACCTTAGAACCCTAGGTGACACTTGTCCACAAAGAAAGTGCTACATGAAACACCATGCAACAAGGTGACAAGATCTATGTCTCACCCACTAGGTCACCTTCCTAGGTCATGGCCGACACACATCTCTTCCTCTATTCACAAACCGATAGGGGTAAACCCTAGACACCACAAAACCAATAGGATGTCCCTCAAGACACACACAAACTGATAGGATGTATCTCAAGACACCCACAAACTGATAGGATGTCTCTTAAGGAACCCACAAACCTATACAATGTCCCTCAAGACATCCACAAACAGATACAAGGCCTCTCTAAGGCTCTCAACCCAAGACAACACTCCTAGGTGTAAGGTACACCTCAAACATGTGTCTGAAACACCACCAAGGATGTTACCACACAACCAAGGTCCAAACAAGGTGCCCATCTCTTCCTCTTTCCTCTAGATGATGCCAAGAGAGATAAGGAACACTCTAGAGGTGGAAAACTTGCACATCAACCCTTATCCTGGGTAAATTGCAATTTGCACTAAAACCTCTCCACAAAACACAAGCATCAACCAAACAAGCTCAAACAAGGAACTCAAGCCTCCAACATGCCCTAATTACATCTCAAATGATTATAGAAAGGATCTTAGCAACATACTTAAGCAAAACAAATAGGGTTATCCTAAAACGTGGGTCAGGGTCCTTACATTGGTGTTGAGAAGGAGTAGCTTGGAGAGAAGTAGAAGTAGAAGGTTGTATAGTATCAGCTTGTAGAGTCCTAGAGTCATCCTTGTACTCTCAGGTCTGGGCATGGGATGTTGGTAGACTATATGTATATCAACACATGATTTTGGCAGTGTGTAGTGGTTTCTATATGACATGTATCCGTGGAGCATTCTATCTTTTGTATGAGGTTGTGGCTGATGCCACTTGGCATGTATGGAAATACCTGATATGGTATGTGACATAATACAAGTTGATATATCTTTATATAATGTTCTCTGGACATGATTGTAATGTTTAATCAATTTAATTTTCCATGTTTTTTGGTGTATGGTTGATTAGTGGTCGATCACACATTTTGTTTTGAGTAATCTCTTTTGGTGTGGCAATGTGTTGCTCCAGGATTTGAGGCCTTAGATAACATGATCTTAAAATGAATGATTGGACTACCCATATCACCAAGGTGCACCTCCTTTTTAGGGATCCCATCACTAAAGAACTCCATAGTTAAGCATGCTCAGCTTATCCTGGCTTGTGTGTGAGTGACGACAAAGTGTACAGTTAAGGCTAGTGGTGGTTTGTGGGGCCAGTTGTCCTTTCTAAAACCCTGGTAGAGTCTTGGGAAGTGGGCCCAGACATTAGAAAAGGTATCAGAGCAATAACCCATCTAGTAGGTGGGGCCCACATGGGCATGTGGCATGCCAGTCTTGAGCTCTGCGGTCTAGGCAAGTTGGAAAGAGCTATTTGTTGAGACAAGATGGAGCTACCCTTGCACTGGTAGCCGTGGATGGGAGCTAGGTGTCCATATGCCATTCTTGGTCTGCACTGAAATGGGAAAGAGATTATGAGGCCGTATATTGAGTGTTGACGAGGACGTCAAGAGTCTAAGTGGGGGAGATTGTAACATCTCATGATTTGAGGCCTCAGGTAACATGATTTTAAAAGGAATCATTGGACTATCCATACCACCAAGGTGAACCTCCTTTTTAGGGAGCCCATCACTAAAGAACTCCATAATTAAGTGTGCTCAACTCGGAGTAGCACTAGGATGGGTGACCAGTCGGGAAGTTTATCCTAGCTTGGGCGTGAGTGAGGACAAAGTGCACAGTTAAGGCTAGTGGTGGCCTATGGGGCCAATCATAATTCCTGAAACCCTGATAGACCCTTGGGAAGTAGGCCCAAGCATTACAATGTGTAACATCCCCAAAATTTAAAATTTATGCATAACCCCTAATTATAAACCATAATTTTCAAGCTTGAAGCATCAAAATTTAAAACTTATGCATAACCCCAAAATTCTAGTGTGATGAAGAGATCTAATTAAATTGTTTAAAGCTTGTTTCTACTAAATTCATAGATAAAGTTACATTATCAATTTTATTGTAATTCAATATAACCCCAATTAGTTAAATTGTGATATATAGGGGGATACAAATGAAATTGACCCATCTAATAACAATGTTTTGACCTAATAGTTTTTATGTAAATTTAGATCTGGAACAAAATATTTTTTCCAAAATTTGAGCCAAGATTGTTTTTTAAGTAACCCTATATGATTAATCAAATGTTATTCCTAAAAGGATAAATATAGTAACTAGGTTGGTCAAATAAGGAAACTAACTATATTTTTAAATTCTTTTTGTCCAAATTAATTAATATGCAAAATTTGAGAAGATTTGAACCCTCCTAGCTAATCCAATTGAACTAGGAAAGGATTAACTTAACTCTCATAAATAATCCTAAAATATATAACCCTAAATCTAATTGGACTTTGGTCCAGCCAAAGATGTGACTATCACACGACCTTTTTGGGTCCAAGTCATTCTCTCAGTATTCATGAAGCGGGAAGTCTTTCCCCTTTACCTGACTTTCCCACCTCTTGGACTCCTAAATCTGTGTTTTACCTTTACCCTCGATTTCCTTATTTGAGTGGGTATCGTCAAGAAACAACTTCAGGTTCACAATCCTCACCACACCACGAACATGTGGATCCCTATTTTGGTAGGGTTTCCTCCACCATAGCACCCAGCCGACAAAGACTCCTCTATCCCTCCCCTGTTTCAACTTCATCCATGAATCATAACCTCCACAAACCTCTACTAATATAAGGAAATACTATAAAATGATATGAGAACATTCAGAAACCAAAACCCAACCCTATTTTCCCCTCCAAACATCTCCCTCTTTGATCCGCACGAGATTAACTTGTCATAGCCAGACCAATTTTTTGTCTAGGCAAGTCATACTTTGACATCAACCTTCAAGGCACTGTATAGACTCTTCATGGTCCCAAAAAGATTCCTCCTTTTCTAATTTGACTAAATCTCAGGTAATTTATGCTCCCCCCTTTTGGTTACTGTCAGATAGTATAGCTTGGCAATTCGTGTGCATCTCGTCATCGTTTTACTAGTTTCCCTTGCCAAACATTTCAGTCTTCATCAAAAAAGTAATCCGATCTCTAGTTTTTAGTGTGATCATATTATTTTAGATCTTTAGATTGATGGTTAGCCATGGAAGAGGTTTGTCTTTCACCTCCCTTCCACTACAAGTCTGAAAGAGAAGGTCTTTGAGACCAGGACTATATGAGGAACCAGTTCCTAATGTTTACAAGTTACAATCTTTATCATATCACGATATCCATATCTATGATTTATATTTTGACTGGAGGTGTCTTCTAATATCATGATGGTTTGTGTTTGTGAACTGGAAAAGAAGAAGAATTCCACTTTTCCTATTTTACCCCTGGTTACAGGTGATATATGTCTTGCTGGTTCGGGCAATATCAAGTTTTTGTGGATATTTTGATTTTCTTTGGCTATGGTAAGTCATGTGTGACTAAGCCAGGCGACGCATAGCCATTGGTCCACCTAGATAAGCCAGACTTGTTGGCCAAATTTTAAATGGATAATGGTTTTACGTGGCTTTTCATATAAATGTGATTGATCAAAACTCAATAAATCATAGTAAATTAATGACTCATCAATAAAGTATGTATAAATAGTCACTGGAAAGGATTTTTTGAGTAGAACCTAATTTAGTGTCTTCAAACCCTAAGCCCCCTCTCTCACCACAAATTCTTAAAATACCAAAACTAGGGTTTAGATTGTATTTAAGATGGTGATTGATGTAAAGTTTACATCAAGATTTCTACAAACCTTAGGAGACCTAGGAGCACACCTTATCCAATCAGTAAGCAGGTCCATTTTGAGTATTAAATAATGGTTTACATGATGATCAAATTAAATTATATGCATAGCTATGTATTAAACTATTAGAAATTTGTGATCTAATGTTACCTAAAAGTTATTATATGATGCTTATGTTTCAAGTTCCATTTCACGAATCCATGCCATGTTTATGTGAAACCAAGTAAAGATTAATTATTCCAAGTTAATGATGAATCATGTAATTACTTGTATTATTTTTTCATCATCATGTTGATGTTGAGCCCCCGAGACTTATGAGTTCAAATGGAACATATTGACACTTATGTGCAAATCATGATCTCAAGTGGAGCATTATTAATGGTTCTTAGGTGCAAATCATGAGCTCAATTGTAGCATAGCTAATGGAACTTAGGTGCAAACCAAAAGTTCAAGTGGAAAATGAGTTGAGCCTACGAGCCTTATGAGCACAGTTGGTGCAAAAGAGTAGAGGACATTATAACCAACCACTAAGAGCATATTATGAGAATCTAGATTTACTATTAAGTTAGTTTCATTCTTTCCCTTATTCCCAAGTTATTATTTTGTTATAACAATACTTGTTGCCTCTTACTCTAACATATTTTCCATTTTGATTGCATGTCTAGGGACATGATGTTCGCAGAAGGTAAGAATAAGGGAGTTTAAGCAAGGAGCATACATTTCAAGGACTGATTAAGAGTTCAACCTTGGTGAGGTGCCAACTGTCCTATGGAATTTAGTTTAGTATTTCAATGAATATCAAGACTATGTACTAGTTTATCTTAGTTCAAAGTTTTAAGTTTTATGTTGTAGAACTTGAGACATGAGATTTGCAATTATTTTCATGAGTTGGTTGAATGAAATAATATTTTTGTGCAATGTTTACTATTCTTGTGACATCCCAATGCAAATTAAGCTTCTTCTCAATAATGTATATGCTTTATGAAATTGGGGTTTTACAAGGTCAACTTTAGTAAATGATGTATAATATGATATGATGTATATCTAGACCTAACTGACTCAGCCACACATTGTCGATTTGTCTTAAATTTGGTCATGTTACTTCATACATGCATGAGTATTTTAGTCTAGTTTATTTGAGTTCAATAAGTGACACTAAACAATCATATTTAAGTAATTTATAAAAAATAAGGTATAACAAATTTAAATTAATTATATAACTGTGATGTACAACATTATACATCAAAGTCATGCACACGAAATTATACATCAAAGTTCGTGTGACGATCCATCACTACAAGAATGATATTACTCAAAACAAAACCCGATTAAAATAAAAATAATCATTATTTACATAAATCATAGAGCGACGACAAGCCAACAATTTCACCCAACATTCTAGATATTAACAAAACCATGGAATCCTTACAAGAGATCCCCTCAACATATTACACATTTTACAAGATACAAAACTTTGGCACAAGATGTGTTCATGAGCTACAACTCATATAAATATAACTCTAGAGACTGTGCACTCATAAGAAAACTAGTGGTGGGAAACACATATAACCAAACTCACATGTAAAGACCTAAGTGTATAGGGACAATGTTTGACCACTACCCATATAATCTATATCTCTTCAGGAGGTCACTCAAATGTCATCTACCTCCCAAAATTCCTTCACACAAAATCACCTACCTCCTTACCTAGGACTGTCTCCCACCTTGATGATCTTATCTACTCTTCCATTGTAACTCTTCCACTAACCTAGAAGGTGTAAAAATTTCACATGGTGAGATCCAAGTTCTAGTGATATGATATAACATCCATGTCATCTATTATCTATCAAATAGTAAAAATCTGAAGGAAACAACAATCATTTGGATATATGAAGGCTATTAGTCTACTTGGATGAACATAGTTACTCAACTATACATACATCCTTAACTAATCTGAACAAAATATTAGACACACATATGACTTCAATCCCAAATATATTTATCATAACAATATCACATCCATTTATAGAACCAAATAAACCTAAAAATATATGCTACTTGGCTGGGATATATTTCATTATGCCCTAGGCAGATTGAGATGTACCACTAAATCCACTATCTAGATGATACTAAGTCATACCAACCACCCATAAATGATCTAATGATATCCAGACACCCCAGATATCTCCACACAACCTTGGGTCAAAGTGAGGTAATCAAAAGG
Source organism: Alisma plantago-aquatica (assembly GCA_963693085.1). Taxonomy (NCBI): domain Eukaryota; kingdom Viridiplantae; phylum Streptophyta; class Magnoliopsida; order Alismatales; family Alismataceae; genus Alisma; species Alisma plantago-aquatica. The sequence goes on along the minus strand of OY856409.1, from coordinate 1,049,956,515 downwards.
TAGAGATCCCAGTAGCTAAATCCATTAAGGATATTTACTTAAGAGTGAATCCACCAATCTCAGTCCACCCTAGGTGCATAGGTAACGATGCCACACTTAGGTTAACAACCCTTTATACCATAGATTAACCTATAATCACATCTCTTATACCAATACTCACTTAACCATTCACCTTTTTTGAGTCCCAAACACGATTTAAAGATGATAGGGTATAATGACCCCAACCTTCCCCATATATTCACTAATATATGACTTCCAACATCTTCTCACTATTTTAGGTTGCTACAAGATTTACCCATTTCACTATTCTACCTAGAACCCAAGGGAATAGATCTATGACTAAGGGCTCTGCAAATAACATTTCTCTATATTAGTTAGATTCATTTTTTCTAGAACTATATCTAGAAAGGTGGTAAGTAGAAACATTAAAGTAAAATAGATAATCATGTCACTAGCAACTTCAAAAGATATAAACCATATCATTACTAGATTCCAGCTTCTCAAAATATGACATATTTCCAAACCTCTTCCGATGTCAAGGGTTTCCATATATCACAACCCTTAAAGTGTATTGAATGTTAATAAATCTTTCCCAGAAGTCTCTACATAATCATTGTCGTGTACCACATTACGCGGAACTCATAACAAGGCAATATATTATATGATCACAACCATCCCTTAACCCATAAACCAACCATTTTTACAAGTTTCAACAACATAACAATAATAGGAATGATTACAAAACATTTTTAAGAATATTTGCATGAAAAGTCAGCACATATCATACCCTACAGGCATGTAATTTATATCTTACACAAAAGTAGTGTTATTTAATCTTATTCAATCATCAGAAGATGAAGCTATATAGAGAAGTACTAACTAGCCACATATTACCATCAGGAGACTAATATCAGAAACATAACTACAACATGCAGCTGATATCCTTGACATATTAGGTTAAAGATGCATAAAAATACCATCCCTTTTACCATTTTAGGAAGTATTATAATATGTTCTTAGTGTGCATGTACATAGTAGGTAATAAATGATTCAAAGGTTATACACTAGCCTTAAGAGAGCAGAGATACTCACAAAATGGCAGTGAAGTCTCAATCTTGACTACAGACTCTAAAACTGAAGGCAAACTATTCATGAAGTGAGATTCTCCCTCTCAAGCACTCTACAACTTTCGATTCAAAGATACTAGAGCACGTACAAAGAAGGGAGAAAGTCTTAACAGTCAAATCCCCAGATAAAAACAACCATGAAACTATCCACATAAGCAAGAAGGTGGTAGACCGTTAAGAGAGTAAAGGATCATATCCTTACTTACATAGATCTAAACTTTGTAGTGAGTAGGAAGGTTGTCACACATTGGAAGAGAAGAGAATGTGTAACATTCTGAAAATCTAGCATCTTTACATTAGAAACCCTAAGTCCTTGGTTGTTATGCTTAGACCTTTACTTTTTTCCAAACAAGGATGCACATAAAACCTAACACACTAGTTTGTACCTTAATGAACATGTATTTGCATATATAATGAGTAACTCAAGTATTAAACCCTAAGTAAGGTTACGTGAAAATATAATCATACCCTAAACCTATGAACCCTCATATGATGATGAAATGCATCTATGCAACCTAAACCCTAGTATGTAGTTGGCTAAGTATGACCTACCCATGTTTGGCATCTCATGTGATACATTTACATAATTTGGTGGCATAATAACATAAGATATCTTAATAAGCATAAGAGAGACCTATAAACTAAATGATGGTTTAATATATAAGCTTGCACTTTTAAGTAAGTCATATATGCTTTGTTTTTATTAATGCATTCATAATGACTAAAAATATGACTAACAAAAGGTCGTATGTGCATAATGTATGAATGGAATAATAACTGTAGGTAGGAATAACGTCCCGTTATATAAGTTAATGATGATATTAACGTACTTAATGAGTAGTTGAGTAAAATAACCTAGTTCATGCATAACAATACAATACAACCCTCTTTATAACAATGTGAAGTTAATGAGACTCTAATTAACGAATGTTGATGATTATTGTGTAATAAAGTAATTTACATTTTAATAAAGATGATAAATACCAATTCTATTAGAAATCATAAAAGCATGTCTTAAATGTTAAATCTAACCTCAAAATCAATTTCATTTGGTCCCAATTATCTAATATACCAAATCTGAACCCTATCAGACAATCCTAGCTAGGTAAACTTAAATAGGAAAGATAATGTAGTAATATCAATTCTAATTTAGATCAAATTTGGATAATATAGCCGATTTTCTAAAGTTCTATAGCTATCCATGTCCCATGAACTATTATACTTTTCCTTAGCCAATCGGACGACCCACACTTTTCTCACTGGTTTTAGGTACATCTGGTGGCAGTGATTTTCTCTCCCTCCCAACTTTCTTTTTCTTCCAACACTACGATTCTCACAATCTTCTCTCCCATATATTTCTCTCTTCCCTCTTCCTTTATGTTATCCAACTTTTCCTTAGCCACACTCTCACTTTTCTACATTCAATGATCTCAAGTTTTCTAGGATTTCGTGTTTTTTATCTCTCTATCCATGAATCCCTCTCTCCTCAGTCCCCTATTTTGAGTTCCAACAAGATTCCTAGATATTGCACTACCTTGCCTATAAATTATTGTCTCTCTAACATATTTAGACCTCCAATAACCTAAATTAAGTTTTCCTTTAAGAGTCAATCACCCTTAACATGCTCTCCTCAACTCATTCTTCCTATACCATGATGGTGGGGCTCGAAACCTCATATAAACCTATCAAAAACCTCCCAGATACTTTGTATCGTCTAAAAAATGTGAGCACATCTTTGAGCATCATATTCTTACCCAGTTTGAGGTAGTACACCCATTGCCTATTTTTTGGTTCATTTGTTATTTCTTCTGTCACGACCTTCAGTTTCCAAAACATTCTCTCTGAGTTGCCATTTTTATTTGTAATGGGTGTTCTGATGATTAACTGTGTTTTTATGAAGCCTTTTTTAGTGTTTCTTTTTGTCAGTGGTGGTGTCCTGGTGGCTACCTTAGAATATTGATTTGTGCACAAATTGTCACTATTTAGATATCTAATTTGGTTATTTTCTTTGTCATTTGTGCTTAATCGAATATATTTTCACACATATTTCAGCAAATTAGTGTGCATCAGTTCTTAATTTGTGTAGGTAATTTACATGTATTTTACATATTTTAATTATTATAATAATTATTTGATTTAATCTATTTCTTATTTTATTATAAATAATTATTATTTACCGGAGCAATGTTGGTACCACTAGCATTCAACTTGGTAGTACCGACATGGAATCGAAGTATAAAAAATATTATTGTTCTAGATAAAAAAGGAAAAGGATTTCTACTGCAAAGAACTCAGTAGTACCGACTTTCAAGTCAGTAGTACTGACACAAGAACTGACGACCAAAGATTATATTGTATTAAATCCAACCGTTATTGTTATGTTTCAATAAATTTAGATTTTCTCTTAATCTAAACATATATAATGGCTAGAAATGGCACCATTAGAAAGACATCGTCAAGATCTATCACACGGGGATGACATGAATGATGAAAGGAGGGAGAAAAGTAAAGGATCCCTACCTGGTGGACATTGGAGGCATTTTGGCAGTAGAAACGACGACAAATATTCTCCATGTTTTCTACATCCATTCTTTAACCCTATGTCCAATTATCTCGAAATTCATGTTTTACATCCTTTCAATTTACAATGATACCATGTCATCTATTTTCAGCTAAAAATATATTCCTTAGGACCCAAGAGTAGCCTGGTGTTGCACTGTATCTGACATTATGAATTGATATATATATATGTTTCTTCCTGATTTCTGGACTTATTTATGTGAGATTGTTATGAACTATCCATGCTTGATCACCATAGGTAGTTTTTAAAACCTTTAATTACTTTGGGAAAGGGAATTAATGGTTGGAACTTCATAGAAATACATGTTTTATATCGTCCTTTGAGAAAGGTGGCTTAAGAATGTAAAGAGATTACCTAGAGTTTTTGGTAAAGAACATAACTAATAACACAATCGACATGAAAGCAGGATTAGTATTAGATTAGCTAGTGAATTATGTCATAAAAGTGGGTAATTCTTGTTACAGGCTCTTAGTGGGGTGAGGAGAAATACTTATTAATAAATGATGTTAACTACATTGTATATCATGGTGAAACCAAAAGTCCTAAGGAATTCATCCATTGTTGATCACAACAACCTTAGTTAGATTTACTTTTTGTTCTTAGTTATTTAAATAACCGATCCACTTTTTCTAGGTCTAACTAATTTAGTTTCAGTAAATAGTAGTCCCTGGTGTACGATTCCCTAAGTTTGACAACTCGGGCATCTTTTGGCATATATTACACAACACGTGCACTTGTGTTTTACACATATGTTCTATGTGTGTCAAGTTTTTGGCACCGTTGCTGGGAATCAGCATCACCAACACTACGAATGTTGAGATCGACCACTCTAGGCCATTGTATTTATTTTCATTTTCTTTCTTTTTATTTTTATTTCTTTCCATTTTTCATTACATAGAATTTCATTTTTGATTTAGGCATTGTTCATATTCATATCGATATTTCTTTGTACTTAGTCTTCTTTCCTTTTGAAAAAAAAGCACATGGTTCCTTTTTGTCCTGAGTGTGGAAATGCACATGTAGGTTATAGATATCTAAGTCCACCTTCATCACATCATGGGATAACCTTTAAGGAAATTTATCATGAGCATATTCGGATTATGGTTCAATCTGTTTTAAATCACTGAAGTCATATTTCTAATGGAGGTTGGGGTAGAGTAGAGAAAATGGAAGAAGTTGAGGTTGAGAATAACGAATTAGAGAGTGAGGAGAACATACTGGATGAAGTTTTAGAATCACCTCTACCATGTCCTTCCATTGAGCCCACACTTACACCCTTGACTCCTAGGATTGATCTTGAATATGATTGGGATTTGATGAGAAAGATGAGGAGAATGATTCAAGTAAGGTGGAAGACAATTTTGATACATGTGTTTGGGATATGCGTAAAGGAGAGGAGGATCCAAAAGGTGCTTTATTTGATAGTGATTTTAGAGAGGAGGAATAGAGTGAAGAAGAGGATACTGAGAGTGAAAAGGTGGAGAAATTCCCCATTACCCATCAAATAATTCCTTTACCAAAAAATCCATATCTTCATTTCCTTTTGAATGATCCTATATGGGATATATATCCAAATGATAATTTTGAAAATTTGTGTGAGGATATCAATGAATGTGGGGAATTGAATTATTAGAAGAGGGGGAGGCACATGAATTCACCTTTGATGTAACCCTTCCATTATGTGTAGACATGAGTAATTCATTGGGGATGGTCCTAGAAATTAAGGAGAAATCATCATTATACCTTTCACCTCATGGCTACCTATTTCTACATGTGCTCCCACATCAAGACTTGGTTGTGATTCATGTTCATGTTCATTTCAATGATAATTTACTTTTGAAATAGAATGTTAGCCATACAAGCTGGTCCTTTGACTATTATTTGTTTTTTATCATTGTTGTAAGAACCAAATGTTGAAAAGGAAGAGACAGAGATAGAGCTTCACCCTCCTCCATGACCAACTAGTTATTGTTGATTGACATGTGTCCCACCTAAGACATTAAGCAAGGGCACTTGTAGGAGGCAACCCACCAATCAGGTTTATTTTGTTAAACTTTCAATTCTATTTACATTCATGTTTATAGATTGTTGATATCTAGTTTTGATGTAAGTAAAAAGGGTGCCTTGATATGTGTATTCAGTGTGCAAGAATGCACTGAGTCGGTACCACCAAGACTATGTCGGTGGCACCGAGTTAGTCTTTATGTGGATCCCACCCCACCCATCTTTTGCCCAGATCTCATCTCACATATCGGTACAACCATTCCATTTGTCTTCCTTTTCTTTTTGACATTGGGTACAATGTCATATTCAATCTTAAGGGGATGAATGGACCAATTCTTCTATCTGTATCTCTTGCATCTTTACTTTTTATCATATATCTGCATGTTTTTTTAAAAGATCTTCCATCTTTGTTTTTAGGGACCACTTCTATCTAGCATAATTGTGGATGAATTTTTTTAGTTAGGATTAGCCATTTCTTGATAATGTGGTATCAATTCTGCAAATTGTTGAAAACTGAATGTGCTCTTATGCTTTGCTCTTTAAACTAAAATTTCTATGTTTAAGAGTACGTAAATGGAGGAATTGTTTGTATTAGTCATCTTGAAGACATACTAAATGAATGACAAACTTATCTTAACCCTACGACTTGTGTTATGACGATGACGTTTGAGTCCAAACCAACCAAATAGTAACATGATCTTTAATGTAGATTCTAGAAATAAACTCCAAGGTTACCCTGTTACACAAGTTGATAGGAGAAGGACATATCATGGTTGGGAAAGACACCGTCTCTTAGTCATGTGATCTCATCCACCTTCCATTCATCTTCATTCACCACCATAGGATGATCAAGTTTAATCCAAGTTATTTTCCTCTTGTTTGCATTACATGTCATGATAAGAAGCATATAGTTAGTTTATCTTCTTTTGAATAAGAAACGAAAAATTCATATCATCTTTTGAGTTGCATAACAGAATTTCATATAGTTGCATTTGCATTGCATATTTCATAAGGTGTTACATATTTGTTATCTTCTACAATCTTCTCTCATGTAAGAGTGCAAAAAAGTGTTTATTCTTACTCCTTTGAATATAAAAAAGGTAAAAAAATCCCATGCATGAACTATTTATCTTGCTAAAATAAAAGGGAGAAAAAAATAGTTATTGAAAAAAAGAGGAGAAAGGAGGAAAAGGATTTTTAAGTCCAATGCCATATTCTCTCTAAGAAACAAAGAAGGGGAGCATGGATTTTTTTTTTGGAAACACCTTTCCACCTATACTCATCATTAGGATGAGACATCCATTGCATGCATCATTCCACAAAAATAAAAAAGTAGTCATTGGAAGTCAAACATTCACATTTTATCCATCATATAGGTGCATCATATTTTTACTTCTTACATAAATAATTTGGATAATTCTTGTGAATTCTATTTTCATAGCCACCCATCTTTTCCACCCATTTCTCTACAAGGTAGGCCACCATCATAATTAATCCCCTCATCCATGTTTATTTGGGGATCTGCTTCCAAGTAGTTTATTTAGTTGATCAGAGCAATGTAGATAGGGAGAAGACATGGTGCATCAAGCATGTGTCCTATTGGCCATGATATTAACTGCTTCATATTGATAGTGTTTTTCATTGATCTTATTGTGGACATCTATTATGAACAATATTGATCACATTAGAGTAGTTACTTGTTCAATGGTTGGCAAGGACTGGCTTGGGACCGACTGGTGGAGGGCGGTTAGAAAAAATAATTCATAGGTACTTGTCTTCTTGCTAACTTTTTCAAAAAAATCCAAGATTAGTGTTGCTCGAGGACGAGAAATATTCAAGCTTAGGGGTGTGATGTGTGCAAAAATTGTCACTATTTGGATATCTAATTTTGTTATTTTCTTTGTCATTTGTGCTTAATAGAATATATTTTCACACATATTTCACCAAATTAGTATACAATCAGTGTGCATCAGTTCTTATACTTGTGCATGTAATTTACATGTATTTTACATATTTTAATTATTATAATAATTATTTGATTTAATTCATTGCTTATTTTATTACAGATAATTATTATTTACTGGAGCAATGTCGGTACCACCGACATGCAACTCGGTAGTACCGAAAATTGAATAGAAGTACAAAAATATTATTGTTCTAGATCAAATAGGAAATATATTTCTACTATAAAGAACTCGGTAGTACTGAATTCCAAGTTGGTAGTATAGACACAAGCACTGACGACCAAGATTAATTGTATTAAATCTAGTCATTATTATTATGTTTCGATACATTTAGGTTTTCTCTTGACCTAAACATATATAACAGCTAGAAAGGGCATAATTAGAAAGGAATCATCGATATCTATCGCATGGGGACAACACAAACAGTGAAAGGAGGGAGAAAAGTGAAGGAACCCTACCAGACGAACGTCAGAGGCATTTTGGCGGCGAAAATGATGACAAATATTCTCCATCTTCTACATATTCATTCTTTAGCCTTGTCTCCAATTTACTGTATTTTAAAATTCATGTTTTACATCCTTTCGATTTTTAGTGATACCATGTCATCTATTTTTTGACTAAAACATTTTCCTTAGGACCCCAGAGTAGCCTGGTGTTGCACTGTATTTGATATTATGAATAGATATATATGTTTCTTCCTAATTTCTAGACTTATTTCTATGAGATTGTTATGAACTATCCATGCTTGATCACCATAGATAGTTAACTAGACCTTAGTTTCTTTGAGAAAGGGAAATAATGTTTGGAACTTCATATGAATACATGTTTTATACCGTCCTTTGAGAAAGGTGTCTTACGAATGTGAAGAGATTATCTAGAGTTTTTGATAAAACACCTAACTAATAACACAATTGACACAAGAGTGGGATTGGTATTAGATCATGTAGTGAATTATTTTGTGAGAGTGGTAATTCTTGCTACAGGCTCTTAGTCCAGGGTTAGGAGAAATAATTATTAGTAAATGATGTCAAATACAATATACACCATGGTGAAATCAGAAGTCCTAGGGAATTCATCCATTCTTGATCACAACAACCTTAGTTAGATTTACTTTTTGTTCTTAGATAATTAAACAACCAATGCACTTTTTTCTAGGTTGACTGAATTGGTTTCAGTAAGTAGTAGTCTCTGGTGTACGATTCCCTAAGTTTGACAACTTGGGCCTCTTTTGGCCTATATTACACAACGCATGCACTTGCATTTTACACGTACGTTCTACACATGTCAAATATCCATGGCAACGCCTGTTGACATTGATCCTAGATAGCTCATGACTTTCTTTTGGGCTCATTGAGACATGGTGGGGAGCTAGAGGAAGTAACAAGTGGTTCAAGGTTGGTGTGCTATGGGATTATGTCCCTTGGCAAGAAAGCTTCAATGAAGCTCTATGCTTCTCGTGTGGCATAATGATCTAGGAAGATGATTTATTTCATTTTTAATGAGATGCATTTTGATTCATTTTTCTATTGTTACACTCACATGAGCATGATAGTCCTTTGAGATTTCATTTTGTATCTATTTTTGTGAGGATTAATCGTTGATTAATGGTTCATGTGGCCTGCCACACATCAAGAAGTTGATGCTTGATTCAGGGGCAACTTGGAAATCATCATGTAATTTTGTTTTCTATAATTCAATAAATAGATTTACCTTAGAAAAGTAAAATTAAATTATATATAACTCAAGAAATGGAAGAAAATGTATTTTAAAACCATTGGATTATCCTCTATCCTATGATACAAGTTTTGTAGAATAATTGTAATATTAAAATACGTGATTTTTAGCAAATTTTTCTAATTGGATCAAATTTATAAAATTCATATCTTATATATAAGAAGTAAAATGTTCTATGCACTCAAGAAAATATATTCTATAATATGCCATTGTTTTGATAACCTGATTCATAAATGAAAGAACAATGATTTTTAGGGTTTATGTAATTAATGTGAACTTAATCCTAATTTCATTTATGCATATAAGAGGTGGCTTATGAATGCAATGTGAAAGTATGCTTGACCCTAGATGTGTTTAGACTCAACTTGAGGTATGGTGCATCCCATGTTAATCATATTGAGTAATCACCTATGTTTTCCTCTCTCTCTCAGTTCTTTAGGACATGTTACCCTATACACTACTCTCTCTTCTGATAGGTTGACTCATGTGAGTAGTTATATACTGATATGGATCTTACAATCTTCTGAATATATTAGGGATGTTTAGTGGCTCTAAAGTTGTACTTTTTAATCCTATTCCATGTGGTAACCCTAATTGAGGGATTGAACTAAATCAAACCTAACTTCATGTGGTGAAATTTTGAGGTCGTATGATGTATCTCAATTGTGGAGATGGTTGGATACTTTATTATGGGTCCTATTATCCCACTTGATAATAATTGGATGTTCTCATTCCTTAATTGTTGTTATTTAATTTTCACTTGGCTCTTCATTATTGCATACTTGTTGAATCAGTAGTGCTAGAGTTATGTAAATGCTTTGTTTTTGGGGTTTATTCCCCTTTATGATGCTTTGGGAAATGGATTTTATTTCCTTGGAAGGTAATGTGATTTATTAACCTACCACATGTATTGTAGGAAGTGGATTCTATTCCCCTACCAAGGTGAGCCTTTCCACCATACTTCATATATTTGGAAGTTTGGTCATACAACATTTTACACCAGGTTTTGGGTTTTTTCACTAATCTCTACCTTCACACCTTTGATCCAATTGATGACACCTTTGTTCTCATTTTGATCCCCTAATTCTTTCCACTCCTTTTTCCCTCTCTCTCTCATGCACCCTAGCTGCCGTGTAGGTCTATCCTTAACTAGCTCATAACCATGGTTGCTTGGATGAAGCTCCTTCGATCTTGGCACTTGCAGCCACACACGCTTGACCTGAGACCTCCAATGGTCTCGTGTGAGCATGAAGAGGTTAGGTAGATTTTTTTCTTGGCCCTATGCAATTGTTTTAGACTCGTTGTGGTTGGATCTGGCAAGCAGCTTGCGTGCTGGCCACCATTGAGCATCTAGGGTGGAGGCAGACATCCTCTTAGGGAGTGCGATGGAGGCAGACCATTAGATCCACATCCTACGGGCTACAGAGGGACCATGTGTCCAATCCACTCATTATGGAGTGTGAGAGTGATAAGCAGCCATGGGCGTCACCCAACCACTAAAGGGTCGTGGTGAGCGGGGTCCCATGCATTGTGCGAGCACACAGTGGAGGTGGCATGCAGACAAGAGAAGGGAAGAGTCTACTGCCTGAAAACTATTAGATCACATATCAACAACCATGATGGATCATCAAATAATATGTGGTAACTTCCTTGATTGAAACTTTAGTCTTTTCATGAAAATGTTCTAAATATGATATCTACTAACTCCTAAGGACAAATATAGAAAAATTATACCAAATCTATCCTCTCAAAAATATCTACAACATGAGCATATGTCTGTTTTACTTAAAATGTAATCTTCATTTGTGTTGAACATGTTTAATGCATCTTTATGATAAAGCTTTAACCTTTGATGATTATTTATCACCCTAATAATGGAATATGTACCTTTTGTACATCTTTGAGCGAAATGAGGGCCATATTGCTCATAAATTGCTCTGTTGATCACATGTGACTAGTTTGTGACTTTAATGATGGAATTTGTCACATAATGCTAATCTTGGTTATAAATGACATCTTGACTCACCCTAACTTTGAAACAACAACTTTATGTATCCCCATAACACTAATAGCAACCACTAGTTCCCTACTTTTCTATGTTTGTATTTGTGGCACCGAATGCTTTGAATCTACCCCCTTTTGTGGGAATGTTTGGTTATACCTTGAACCAATGATGGGTTTGACCTAACTTATGCATCCAACTCTATCAGATCTCTGAAATAAGTAAATGCTTGATTTTTTGTGACTTAAATGACTAAGGCCTATCCCCTTTTTTCTATAATAGTACTTGTGACACTAAATACAATCATAATAACCTAATGTATCCTAAAGTGGCTTGATTGTATTCTTTATGCCCCAAATGTGATATGGATCTGTGATGGAGTGAACTTTTGAGGCCTTCAAATACCTAGGGGCATATTTGAGTTACTCTTGTTTGGTTATTATCAAGAATGCCAAATATTTGATGAAGTTTGAAGAGTTCTTACCATTAATTCTATGGTTAATATCCCAAATTTGATGCCATTTTGAGGTATTTAATTGACCAATAAGATAGTTGAGTTTTGACACTAAAATTGTGTGGAATGTATTTATAATTATGATAAATCTATGATTATTTTTTTGAGAATTTCAGGGGTTCCTAGAGAGAGATAGTTAAGTTTGAAATCTGTTAAATAATTGATACATTATGTAAGTAGAGCCTAAGTTGTTAATTATTTTGAGTGTTGCATGCCCCTTAATTTTAGGCGGAATGTGTGGAGACATCTTTTCCATTCATGGCTAATCTAATGGTTGGGACCATCCACTTATGTGAACTACGGATTGTGCTCAAGCTAGAAAGACCTGGACCCATAGATTTTGATCGATTGAAAACTGGTCATCATCAACCTCTGACATGTCAGGGTAGTGGGGTTGGATGTGAGCCACCTTCAACCCACATTTCCTAGCCAGTTGTTCATGTGTGAGGGCACACTTTCAACTGAGAAACTAGAATCGAGATAGTGGGAGTAATACACCAACCCCTAATATGCATTTTACAATTAGGAGGGGAGTGAGAGTGGGTGCCTCCAGTCCATGGTTTCTCCACCACCACTTACACATGGGAGGCAGAAGTAGGAAATAAAGGTACATATGTGACCAGAAGGAGAATAGTAAAGGAAAGAGAAGCTTAGTGCTGGAGGAGATGGTTCATGGAATTTTTAGGTGTTTTTGTGGAGTTCTCATAGCTAAAGAGCATCACATGGTCGAGGTTGAAGATGGAGCTCATCAGAGTGTGTGAAGCACCTCTTCCTGAGAATGGAGACTATAAATGAGTTTACATAGGCCGTGTGATGCTAAGGGAAGCCTGAAGTTGAAGAATCAAGGCATCGTGGAGGTCTGCCTCTTTTGGATATGCCGCAAAGGTTGTCAACGGCGGTGAGCTTGCAGGCACAGTGACTCAAATCTCTAGGAAACATCCCAAGCACCCCAGGAGGCTTGTGGTGATGTCGAAGCATATGGAAAGCAAAGTCTATTGTGAGGAAGGTCAGATCTCCAAGAATCTCTCGCCAGAGATGATCCCTTGTGGTAGCGCCCTGCCAAACAGAAACGATGAGTCTGTGTTACACGAGCGTTCTTAAAAGAGAGGGAGACATGAAGTGGTCCAACCTGTGAATACCTAACCATGCAGATCGAATATGGACCTGCCAGCTCGACACAGAACCAGACATGCCCATGGGTGAAATTAGTAGGAGAAGCATCGCCACATGGCTGAAGGTTATAGGCTAAAAAAGGTAAAATCCCAGAAATTGCCCAGATCTTATATAATTCATAGAAATTAGTATGATTAACATAAAAATACAAACAAGGTACCATTTTTCTTAGGAAAATGAATAGAACAAGATGGAACCATAATATCATTAATTCAATGCTTAAATATCAAGGTTATATGTAAGATGTAAAATTGCTTTTTTATGTCTAATAAATAATAAATGAAGACCTAAAATTATGAGAATTTTCCAGTAACTCCTAAATGTGATTGATAATCATATGATGTCAGATATGATGATATTTCAACATGAAATCATGTAATTTTTTTAATGTGGCTAATTAGGGCTAATAACCCTAATTAATGTGCAATAATTACAAATGTGCTCAAGAAACCATGGAAATTATAGAGTAAGTTCATATTACTATTTGGAAGCTAATATGTAATTCTGAGATCATGATGATACACATAATTAATGATTATATGATAATGGCTCATAACATATTGTGAGAAAACCCTAACATGATTAATACATGTACCTAGGGTATGTGCATATAATTATATGCAACATAATAGTCAAATATATCTATACTAATCTGTAACATAATTGGAAAGTGATATCATTAATATAATTTCCAAGACGAGAGTACAAGTAAAGGTAAGAAGATCTATAATAATGAACGTAAATCCTAAAATGGAAATAACTTGGGTTAAGATGATGAGAATATATGGTGATATATGATCTTGTCTTGATCAGGGTTTGATGAGAATATAGTTGATATCAACGGTTGATCAAGGTTATAGTTGACCTCATACATATATGGATTAGGTTTGTCTTTCTTCAAGGTACGCTTTATGTGATAACCTAGTTTTTCCCTCTCATCTAATTAATGTACATATTGACTCTCTTGTTCCTTTAATGTAATAAAAAAACTCCCTCACCTCCACTTTGATGAATTTTACCACTTTATGTTGAATTATTGAATCAGTTTTGGTTAAACATCACTTCGTACTTATATATGACTTTAATTTGAGTTTTGAACTAAGTTTCATGTTCATTATATATCATTAACTTGCAATCAAAATTGAACCCTTTCAACAAACTCTTCTTCTTATGATATATATTTCATGATTTATAGGATTCAATTATGAATCCAGTGGCATAAAAATGGCCTCAATCGGACCCTCATAGCCCAAGATACATCCTTTTTAACTTTACTAATTAATCGGTGTTTTGCTTCAATTTTGAGCCTTAGTGAGCCGAAAGCTGGGGTGGCCCAATGGATACCTACTTTTCCTTGGTGATCCATGCCTCCTTTGATAGACCAATCATAGGGATCGAACCTTGGAAAATCAAATCTCAGCCTTCCAATCCTGCTGTAGTGGATCGACCCCAATCAGATGGCTAGGGAGTCATCACCTAGCTTTGTCCGTATTGTGCTAGTTGCTACAACATGACTCCTTTTTGGGTTGGCGAATAGGCGATGATGCTTTTGATCAATTGACACTTCCTCCAGATCCTCCCAGACCCGCTCCCTCTTTCCCCTACATTATCCCCTCTTTTCCCTAGCCCATGAGCCTTTTTCTCTCCTTCTCCTTCTTACTCCCAATGTTGGGTTTTAGGGGAGGCGGAGAAGGCAGAAGAAACAAAAAAATTTCTCCTCCCCAAACCCAGAATAAGGAAATGCGTCAACGTCTATACAATAGGAAAGGATGGTTTGTGGAATCATACCTTGTCCCGAGGCTTGCTCGGAGACAATACCTTGCGGCTTGCGCGGTCTTCACCTCCAGTCTTGGACGGTGTCTGTGCAGCTCCTGGTCGCACCGGGACTGACGACTCCTGGTCTCACCGGGACTGTCGGGATTTACAACTGCCCTCCGAGCAACAGAGATCTCCTGCCTCTGAAGTAGTCCACGCGGACTGCCTGGAACTCCGATCTCCTTGTCCCACAAGGAATCAGAAGGAGTCACACCCTCCTGTTGGCGTACTAGCCGCCAACACACTCTCCTACCACCAATTGCTTTCTACAGTTGTCTTTCCCTTGCTGTGCCTCCCTTATCGGGTAGCACCTGCTCGGGCTCTCTCTCGGTTACCAAAACTAGAGAGAACGACAACTTCACAGAGCAACTGGTTGCACTAGGTTGTTGTTTGAGAAGCCCCCAATACCCCTATATATATAGGAGGGTCATGGGAAAGGGTTCTCCATCCCAGGAAATGCGGAACTAAAAACAGGAGTAGAAGGGTTCGAGATTTTCCACAAAACAACCAACTCGCAACCTGAATCGATTGTTTCATTTCTGAAATGGTCGGTTGGGGACCTGAGCCGGTCGGTTGACACCTCAACCGGTCGGTTGGGACAACTCAACCGGTCGGTTCACTTCTGAACCGATCGGTTCGTGGTCCTGGTCAGTGCCCGATTGACTTTCAATCTTTTGTTTCTAATTGGTATCAAATACCAATCCTTGTTCCAATCAAATTGGGAAAGTGAAACGAAAGGAAAATTCTCACCAATCCTACTTTCCCAACTTGCTCGGTTGCAATAGTTGAACTGATTGTTTCAACACTTGAAGCAATCGTTTCACCCTGTCATGAGCCGATCGAATCATAACCTGAGCCGATAGGTTCACCAAGATGAGTCGATCGGTTCATCACATGAGCCGATCGGTTGGGAGTGCAGATTATACAGAATCAGTCAATTGTAGTTTCAATCAATCCGATACTCTAATCAATCTGTCCAACACCTTGAACACTATGATTTTGAGCTATCAATTAATTGAGTGTTTAATTGAACTACTAAACTCCTTTAGTAATCAATCTAAACATTGTTTGTGGACAAACTCCTCTTCCAGGTTGAATCCTATGTGTGTGACCCTACAGGTCCTTTTCACATTGGCAGTGAAAGTCCATAACACTTATGACTTCACAAGCAAAGAGCGATGCCTAGTCACACATCAGTGCTACCCAAGTGAAATAGAAAGTTGGAGAACAACTTTCAATCCTACAATCCGTGAATGGTGTTACAGTGAATGTATAATTCCTTTGTCACTGATTTCCTGAATGAACTCGAGGCATGGAACAGTCATCCTGTCAACGTTCATTCACTTTCTTGATCTCAGAGTAGATTGGAAGATATATGTATGACATCAATATCACATACTAATTCACACATGCGTGCACACGCCTATTTCAATCCTACTCATCAAGTGGCCTTGGATATCAAACTCCCTTAGGAGGGACAAATCCCATATCTATCACTCACCCCTCAAAAGCCCCATCTGTCAAAGCCACCCAATCATCACCTTTATAACAACCCATGTTTCAAGACTGCGTTTGATGATGTCAAAGTGTGCCCAACGACATGTGTTGAGTGTAGTGATTTCAGGTCAAAGAATCACACTCATCACCATCACTGTGAGTACTGACTGTGACTACCATGTCATGGTTCCATGTGTCAAACTCACGGTGGGTCTGTCCGATACACTTGTTCTCTAACAAGTACCTATGTGTTTGGTTTGATATCTCTATATCATGACTAATGAGATTCTATCATCAACCAATACCACAATCTAGCCTTGTGTGTCATTGCTGTCTATCTACCTTCCACAATGACATCCGACTAGGGTCATAATGAGAATGTACAAACTCTTAGCATCTGTATGATCTCATCGTTCAGGTCCTGAACCTGAAGGCATACATCATTGAGTACTATCATTCTCTAGACATTCAATCTGTTCGATCACTATCTCATATGAATGAACCAGAAAGAATTGGAAGCTTGCCTTTGATGTTTATCAAATCAATCTTAATGTATCCCACCAATCATCCCATAATTGGCTCTCAGGGCATACATACCAACAAACTCCCACTTGCACTGCGAGCCAATCACCCTTGAATCATATTCATAGTGATCTTCAAACATGTCCCACATGTTATTGTGATCTTGTGCCAACATAGTGAGTTATGGCAACACCTTGCCAAAGTCGGTATTAACTACATGTCTCACATCTCTTCATTGTATGTCACACGTATGAGATGGAGTTGCCATAATATGTGATCCAGTATTCCTTTGCTAACCTTTAGCCACATTGCATGATCAAGGATTCCATACTTGTCATCAATGACCAGAATATCTATAAGTTCATCTTATGAACTTCCAGATCCATATAGTATCCACTGTTGTTCTCTAACACACGGATACTCAGCATTTCCCTTTTAAATGGCTTTATTGGAGCACTTCCAATTATCAACAAACTTTCACTTTTATATATCCTATATATATTTTGCTATTAATTTTCTGTCCTTTCGGAAGTTCGCATCAATGTAACTCTTTATATTGAACTCTTCCTTTTCCATAGAACTAGTACTTCTCAAGTACTTATCAAGTTCATATGGTTTCCAGTAACCCTTACTGGAAGTAGACAAACATCCACTCGTCATGTACCACATACGAGTTATCAAGAGGAGCACATCATATTGTCATGTCCTACATACAAGATGATGAATGCATTTTGTTCTTGCCATGCAAGATAATGGGATGATTACATACATGATAGATCCATATCTATTCTTAGTGTTCCCATTCTTCATAAGAATTGGACACTTTTCCTTGGGATACTAACTCCATGTAACATGGACAAGTTTTCTCCCACAAAATCTGTGCATACTGAACCCTTCAGTACAGATTGCCAATGTATGCTTTCTCTTTTCAGGTCAAGAGGTTTTCGAGAACTATCTCTATAGATCTCTAATCCTATCACATAGGAAACATCTCTATCTTCCTTAAAGATAATTTCCACTTTTGGATTTCCATTCTAGAACATTTCCATTTCACATCAACATATGGAATGTGAATAGGCTCCCACTAAATCACAGATCCTTCTTTATCTTTGACATATTAGTCAAACCCTTTGACTATATCATCAAAGTAAAGATCCAATTCTGAGTTGCTTGTACTCAATCAATCACATTGATTAGTCCACTGTAACTTATAGACTTCATTTGCATTAGTAGATTCATAAACCTTATAGGTTGTGTCACATACACATCCTTGTTTTATTCCTCATAGGAATGCAGTTTTAGTATCCATATACCAAATGTCTTAGTCCTTAAGTTGCAATCAAGCATCATCCTTCTCAAAATGTTATCCATGTATCTTAACACTTGAGATTCATTTTCACTTATGGATTTCATTCCAATGGGTGCTACCATCAAGGTCATACCTTATGGTTTACATGGAAGTCATTTAGGATGTAATGGTCATCTACCATAACTCAAAATTCGGTTCCTCATATTCATCTAGATAGTTGACTCATCACATGAACAAATCATCACATAGATAATTGAGGTGTAAGGATATAAGAATTCACAACCTTTGTGATTCTTAATTTCTTTTATTAGTGAGGGGTATTCTTTTATTAAGAACAATTCAGTTATTTGATAATCATTCTCTAACTCCTTAGAGTATGATTCCTTCTTGATTTAGACATCACCATGCCTTAATCATGAGTTCATTATGATACACTATCATAATCACTTAAAAGGATCTCAAACATTTGGTCCAAGTATTTCTGTCATTGATCTCATCCAGAATTAACACTTTACCAAATTTGCACTTCATCTATGATAATCTTGAACACTTCAAGATATTTATATTGGTATTTCTCTAAACACCATTTGAAGTATTAGCATTTGTTCCAATAGGTATATAAATACATCACATGTGTTATACCTAATAGGATAATCATTCTCCCACTACCATTAGTGAAGATTGATTAATCATGTTCAAGATATTCATGTGTCTTACTGGTTTTCTAACCAAAAGAGTCTAGATTTATCCATCATATGGAAACTAGATATGAATTTCTCATGATTTTTGCTAATTTGATTGGTTGAGTTATCTATAACTTTTAGGTATCATTTTATCTTATGCATATCAAATACCACAAGATAAACAAGGCATTGCCACAAAGATCATATCTTTTAGAAATTGAAACATCTCTTTATTGATTGCCATCATTGTCATACAATATGCAAAATAAAGTGTTTCTATCTATTGGAAAATATGAAACAGCAGTTCATAACTGTATTACATGCCTTTTAGGCTGAAAATAAACTAAAGTACTCCTATCTATGGCGGCAACACTTGCCCCATTTATTGAGTGCTTTACACTTTACATCTTGGTATCATATACCTCAAAAGTGTTACAAGTTTACTTTCATGACACCTTTAGGTAGAGACGTATGTCACCTCCTTCTTCTTTTATTCTTCCAGATAGAGAGGAAAATTCCTTTTCCAATGTCCTGGCTTTTGACAATGGTGGCAATTTCCTTTCTTGGTCACGCCTCCCTTGGCCTTGAGAGCTGAAGACGCCTTGGGCTCCTGGCTAGCATCATAACCTTTCTTAGCTTTGCCCTTGCCCTTGCGCTTGGACTTTCCTTTCTTGCTCGTGATCACCATCATAGACTTAGGCTTGTCCTTCTTCATCTGTATCTCAGCTATCCTCAACATGCGCAACAACTCTGAAAGTGGCCTATCAAAGTTGTTCATGTTGTAGTTCATCACAAACTAACTGTAGGATTCTAGCAATGATTGTAGTATCACATCAGTAGACAACTCTCGGCTCAGTGGAAATCCCAATCTTGTCAGGTTCTCCACATACCCAATCATCTTGAGTGTGTGAGGACCAACTGGATCTCCTTCTGTCATGACGCACTTGAACAGTGCCCTTGAGACATTGTATCTCTCTTTCCGTGCTTGATCTTCATACATGTTTCTAAGATGTTGAATCATCTCAATGACACCCATGTTCTCATGTTGTCTCTGCAACTCGTAGTTCATAGAGCACAACATCAAGCACTTTGCATCAATTTCATCATCAGAATGCTTCTTGTAAGCATCCCTTTCTGCCTTTGGTGCATTAGGAGCAGTTTCCTCTGGAATTGGAGTATCCAGGACATAGAGCTTTCGCTCTTGAGTGAGAACAATTCTCAATGTCCTATACCAGTCATGGAATTTTTTCCCATTTAGCTTGTCCTTTTCAAGGACTGATCGCAAAGAAAAGTGATTTTTGTTTGTTGCCATTTGTACTACAAAAAGGAAAATATGCAATTTTAGTCCAAAAACTCATTTTTGACTTATTTGATTGATTTCAAAAGTTGACGATATAATTAGGCCATTAATTAATTATCACTCCCACTATTTTAGTTCAAATTGATAGCCCTCACCATAAATTTGGAAGATTGCAATGTACAACCTTCTAGTGGGCAAGATCCTGAAATCCTCTAAGTCATGGACCAGCTTGGGTTGTCACCCACAACTTAGATCTCTCAGGTAGGCAACTCTTGCAAATTGCATCATATGCAACTCTTGATAAGATGTCATATGCAACTCCTTGCCATGAGCACCTCCATGCCTCAAGGTGATAGATCATATCTAGGTCACCTTGTTAAGTCCGACCCAAAGCCAACACGATGAATATGCACCCTACTTGGGCAGACCCACACATTCATCCTTCACGCTTCCATGAGATAGACGGTGCACCACGCTTGGGCATGCCCACACTTGGTCGATCAAGCTTTTCATGTGTGTCGCATTTGGAAGGCATCTAAAACTTAATATTTAATGAGGGATTTGGTTTTTATATACATATACATATCCAATCACCACAATATATAGTATGTATCATATACATGCTATATCCCATAGAAAATATGCAAAATGATAAAAGCGATGATTATGGCCATCCTAATGTGATTCCTCGAGCCAAGAGGAATCACAGTCATCTAGGTCTACATCACATGCAACCTGTACAAGATGAACTCTGTGCTTTGCCTTTCTGGGTTTGATCAATTCATCACATGAATGATCAACTCACCATCAGACTGGTCGGTTGGGTGCCACCAGCCGATCGGTTGGCTCCTCCAACTGATCGGTTCGCCTGGTTGTGGTGCATCTCATCACGGCCGCCACCCGCTCATTTTGCTCCTCGAACAGGTCATCAACCGATTGGCTCACTCCTTGAACCGATCGTCTGGAACGTCAACCGATCAGTTCATGCCTTGAACCGATCGTCTCAGCTGCCGTCTGGATGTCCTCCGTTCTTTGACATAACAAGAAATAAAATTCTATCCTATTTTACATTGTAAAAAGAGAAACCTCGAGTTACATTCGAGGGGAGCAAAGGTAGGAAAGAAATCTCGAATAATTTCGAGTTACATCAGGAATAGGAGAAAGGGAGATCGGTGCGCAGACCGAGATGCAAGCAACCACATACAACCATACATAGATAGGGTTTATTAGCCATAACCACGCTATACATCAACCAGAAAACTCGTTTGAGGGTGACGTGTATCGAGTGCATTCATAATACATATCATATATGTAAATTGGGATTTGTGGACTTAGGATTGGACATGCATAAAGCCAATTTTATTCGCATCGTATGCAATAAATAAAGGCGACAAACCAAAATCGATCATATCGATAATCCTAAAGTATAGAGCAGTTGACGTGGCTCTGGTACCACTATTAGGTTTTAGGGGAGGCAGAGAAGGCAGCGGAAACAAAAAATTTTCTCCTCCCCAAACCCAGAACAAGGAAACGCGTCAACGTCTATATAATAGGAAAGGATGGTTTGTGGAATCATACCTTGTCCCGAGGCTTGCTCAGAGACAATACCTTGCGGCTTGCGTGGTCTTCACCTCCGGTCTTGGACGGTGTCTGTGCAGCTCCTGGTCGCACCGAGACTGATGACTCCTGGTCTCACCGGGACTGTCGGGATTGATAGCTGTCCTCCAAGCGACAGAGATCTCCCGCCTCTGAAGTAGTCCACACAGACTGCCTGGAACTCTGATCTCCTTGTCCCACAAGGAATCGGAAGGAGTCACACCCTCCTGTTGGCGTACTAGTCGCCAACACACTCTCCTACCACCAATTGCTTTCTACATTTGTCTTTCCCTTTTGTGCCTCCCTTATCGGGTAGCACTTGCTCGGGCTCTCTCTCAGTTACCAAAACCAGAGAGAACGACAACTTCACAGAGCAACTGATTGCACTGGGTTGTTGTTTGAGAAGCCCCCAATACCCCTATATATAGGAGGGTCATGGGACAGGGTTCTCCATCCCGGGCAATGCGAGACTAAAAGCAGGAGTAGAAGGGTTCGAGATTTTCCACAAAACAACCAACTCGCAACCTGAACCGATCATTTCATTTCTGAAACGGTTATTTGGGGACCTGATCCGGTCGGTTGACACCTCAACCGATCAGTTGGCACACCTCAACCGGTCAGTTCACTTCTGAACCGGTCAGTTCGTGGTCCTGGTCAGTTCCCGATTGACTTTCCATCTTTTGTTTCTAATTGGTATCAAATACCAATCCTTGTTCCAATCAAATTGGGCAAGTGAAATGAAAGGAAAATTCTCACCAATCCTACTTTCCCAACTTGCTCAGTTGCAACAGTTGAACCGA
The DNA here is from genome assembly GCA_963693085.1 of Alisma plantago-aquatica. Taxonomy (NCBI): domain Eukaryota; kingdom Viridiplantae; phylum Streptophyta; class Magnoliopsida; order Alismatales; family Alismataceae; genus Alisma; species Alisma plantago-aquatica. The sequence goes on along the minus strand of OY856409.1, from coordinate 1,049,933,894 downwards.
TCATTTCAATACTTGAAGCAATCGTTTCACCCTGTCATGAGCCGATCGACTCACAACCTGAGCCAATCGGTTCACCAAGCTGAGCCGATCGGTTCATCACATGAGCCGATCGATTGGGAGTGCAGATTGTGCAGAATTAGTCAATTGCAGTTTCAATCTATCTGATACTCTAATCAATCTGTCTAACACCTTGAACACTATGATTTTGAGCTATCAATTAATTGAGGTTTAATTGAACTACTAAACTCCTTTAGTAATCAATCTAAACATTATTTGTGGACAAACTCCTCTTCCAGGTTGAATCCTATGTGTGTGACCCTGCAGGTCCTTTACACGTTGGCAGTGAAAGTCCATAACACTTATGACTTCACAAGCAAAGAGCGGTGCCTAGTCACACATCAGTGCTACCCAAGTGAAATAGAAAGTTGGATAACAACTTTCAATCCTACAATCCGTGAATGGTGTTACAGTGAATGTATAATTCCTTTGTCAATGATATCCCGAATGAACTCAAGGCATGGAACAGTCATCCTGTCAACATTCATTCACTTTCTTGATCTCAGAGTAGATTGGAAGAGATATGTATGACATCAATATCACATATTGATTCACACATGTGTGTGCACGCCTATTTCAATCCTACTCATCAAGTGGCCTTGGATATCAAACTCCCTTAGGAGGGACAAATCCCATATCTATCACTCACCCCTCAAAAGCCCCATGTGTCAAAGCCACCCAATCATCACCTTTATAACAACCCATGTTTCATGACTGCGTTTGATGATGTCAAAGTGTGCCCAACGACATGTGTTGAGTGTAGTGATTTCAGGTCAAAGAATCACACTCACCACCATCACTGTGAGTACTGACTGTGACTACCATGTCATGGTTCCATGTGTCAAACTCACGGTGGGTCTGTTCGGTACACTTGTTCTCTAACAAGTACCTATGTGTTTGGTTTGATATCTCTATATCATGACTAATGAGATTCTGTCATCAACCAACACCACAATCTAGCCTTGTGTGTCATTGCTATCTATCTACCTTCCATAATGACATCTGACTAGGGACATAATGAGAATGTACAAACTCTTAGCATCCGTATGATCTCATCGTTCAGGTCCTGAACCTGATGGCATACGTCATTGAGTACTGTCATTCTCTAGACATTCAATATGTTCTATCACTATCTCATATGACTGAACCAGAAAGAATTGGAAGCTTGCCTTTGATGTTTATCAAATCAATCTTAATGTATCCCACCAATCATCCCATAATTGGCTCTCAGGGCATACATACCAACACCCAACCCTAGCTGCCACCTTTGGGGCTATGGATTATAGCCACCCTCAGACTCAACCAAAGGGAGATCCAGCCTCGTCGAGATCTCGTGAAGCTAGGCGATGTGTTTGATTGGCTTGTAGAGGTGGCTTTGTGCCTTCCCTCAGTTCTCCGATAAGGCAGGCTATGAAAGATCTGTAGCTCTTGTGGGATTGAATGAGCGGCGAGATGCTCATGCACGGTGGTGACCAGTTTGTCCACCACACCACTACGGTCGGGAGGCATAAGCTGAGGGCAGGTGGGCCAGACACAACCAAGCATAGACGAATCCACGCATGCCAGGTGGTGAGAACCTACTGAAAGGAATGCGTGGGGGGGCAACATGAACATCAGATCAGAGTTCAACGACCTAGATCATTCGCATCATTCATGCAATGCCCCCTTGTCCCCTATAGTTCAAAATATCAATTTCATAATGTTTTCATGCAAATCTTCAAAAATGATATCTCTTGCATCCTTCAGCGAAATAGGGCATATAATATATGAATTTTGATCTTCTCGACGAGATATATTCAATGGAACTAATTTTAGAAACTAAATCCTCTTTGTTTTCTAATGATATAACAAAATGCATACTTTTCGTGCCTTTTTTAAATTTTGATGCTATTTAATGTGCAAGTTGGCTCATTTATGCCCCAAAATCTTATTTTGGACTAAGATTAGTCACTTGAACATATTAATGCTTCAAATTGGCATTTTTCTAGTCTTTTCTACCATAATCTTGCTTAAATGACCCAAAATGGGCTTTTGTGAAAAGACCACTTCTTTAATGGTCAAACTTGTTCAAGTGTTATTGAAATATTTATGAATGCTTTAAATCAATATATTTCCTCCTAAAATGCAATCTTTTGCTATCATGGTCTTTCTTGGACCCTAATGAATGTCTTGTGACACTTAATGTGTCTTAACATGGCCTTATGTGATGTATGTCAAACGTTATGCTTTTATGGATCTAAAGTTTCTCAAAGATGTTTGTGTGGCCTTGAAATCAGTAAACTCATCATTCTTGCAACACTAAATTCTAGCTTGATCAATCCTATGCTCTTCTATGATCATAAGACTTGAACATATGATGCTAGTGCTTGAAATGGATCTTTTATGACTAAATGTGATCTTACTTGGTTAGACTTTTTTGATAATCTAATCCTCATGCTTCCTCACTACCAAATCAAACTTTACCTCTATATTATATCATTTATAATGTGGATGGTTTTCCTAGACCTAGGCCTTAATGTTGATACCTATGCTATGATGAATTGGTACATGTATGTTTGGAACTTTAGGAATGATTCTTGATCTAATTGAAACCTAAGTCTAAGGGAACGTCCAAATGAATCATATGATGTTTAGATTATTAAAATCATTGATCTAAGACCCCATATTATGTCTTTTATATCTTAGGTCCCCCCTGGTTTGGACCTTCTCTAGAATCTACTCATGGATCATAACTTGTACTCTACTCACAAGGTACGTTTCCTCTTGACCCTACTATGATATTGTCTTGCTTGTATGTATGATCATGTGAATGCTTGGGTACTTACTTAATTAGTTGAGATATTGTTCTTATGATTACTACTTTCATGTTTGAGTATTCTACATTGACAATCCTTGAATATAACATATAGAAATCCATTATACAACCTAATGTTGACATAATGGATAAAGAAACGTAAAACATGATTTGTATAAAATGATATCATCAAGTATTTTCACTTTGTTCCTTCTTCTTGACTATGACCATGTTTCTAGCCAAACAATGTTTATATTACTCTTAAATTCTTTACATGCCTTTTCATAGCGTACTTAATGATTTAGCATTAATATGTTTTGTTTATCAAATTTGTAGTTGCTAAATGAAGATCAGCTGCACCCAAGACTCTAAGATCTGAAATCCAATACATATGGGTATACTTGAATATAGACATGGGTACATATCTCTTATCTCCATGTTTAGTATCTTGTTTATTATCTTGTTATCTCTTATCTTGTTCTTGTTTGTGGTTTTATTCATGCATATGTTATGTGATCCATTCTAGGGACGGGCACCCAAGTCCACTCACCTTTGTCTATGTAGCCATTAGGAGTGTGGACTTAGGGTAACAAATGGTTCAGTGACACTTTGCCTCTTACTTGGCATATTATACAACATGCTTGTATTATGTGTAGTAAAATACTTGGCATATGATATTGGATGAAACAATTGTTCTTGTATGATATCTTGCTTGATTTTCCATACATATAGTTACGGACACATGAAACTTAATATATTTGTTCCATTATATGAAAGCACTAATTCTCTTTGGTAGCATAGTACTGGAAAGTGATCATTCTCTTTGGTAGCAGATCACATTATACAATGATCTAACTCTTTGGTAGTAGATCAGAAGGCCTTGTGTCTTGATCTCTTTGGTAGCTGAGATGATGCATTATTCCCTCAGGTGGAAAATGCATGGATGTTAAAATGGAAAATGTGCCTAAAATATGTGTTCTCTTTTTTTAATAAACATTCTTTAAGTATGCTTTTGTTATATTTCTTTTATTACTACCAAGTATTAGTTTTATCTTATTGCCAATTCTTAGCAATGAGAGGTATATAAAAAGACACATATGTGTACTCAGTACAATTTTTTTAGAATATTGTGATGATGTGAACCACATGAAATCTTTTATCTATGTGATGTTGACATGTGCGCTTAAAGATCCAGGATAGTTGTGAGTTGTGTGGCGAGCTAATGTATAGGTGAACATATTGTCTTAAGATCCTTTTGTAGAATGTAGTACATGCTTATGTAAAAGTTTATTGTTCAATGTGTAATATCAAATGTTGTAACAATCATTATGTAATTATATGTTGAATGATGAGCTTGTGTTGTTGTATGGTTTTTTTCTTGTTCATGTGCATGTGCTACCGTTGTTTTCTTTTGACTTCCTCTAATTTTCTTCTTCTTAGCCTAGTGTGTGGTGTTTAAATTAGGATTCTCACTGAGGTGAGGGTTTCAATATGGACGTCACACATTAGATTAACTTTTTGAAAATCTGGGGATGTCACAAGTGGCATCATAGCATGAACAATAGAAAAGCATGCCATTTTCTTATTATGAAACTCAAAATGAAAATAAAGAACCTTGAACTTAAAAATATTTAGGGTTAGGTTATATGTATTTTAGAGACTAGATCTGACCTAGCCTCTAGTTTAGCACCTAGATGTCTGAGAACTAGGTCTACACTAGAGCTCGTTATATATCAAGTCCTAAGATGTCATTCTTTCCTTATAACGTGGCGGTATGGGACTTTACATTATTTAGAAATGTTGTTCATCAAGGGAAGAGAAATCCTAGACATATGGCGCTCGGTGTCTAGGGTAGGTACACTAGTCTACACCCAATTCTCACCTTTTGCATTAGGTGACATGACTAGACTCTCTACTGTGTGTGGGGCACTCATTTTGTGGATTTGGTTTTTTATTCCAATCGGATTAAACCTTGATAGTTTTATCTGACACATGTGTTTATCAGAGAAAAACTATATACTATTTTATTATGTATGTAAGTATTACAAAATATGTGTCCCCATGCATGTATGAGTGGAGGTGGTCATGCAACCTAAGTGAAAGTGAATGACATCAGTCTAAAAGAGAGAATAGTTCTAGATTAGATGTCTAGAGCCATGTTGGAATACATGATAGATGGAATAGATGAAATAAGATGGATGATGACATAAGTCTTATATAGATGATATAAGATGGTTTATGATGATAAATGTTTTTCTTTGATGATCTAACTTTAGATTTGAGTATTTGAGATAACTTTTGATGATGTAAGTATGAGTGATTTCCTAAGTTGAGATAAGCTAAGACAGGATGTGATTCAATGAGAGCCTCAATCTCTTTTTCAAAGGAGGACCTCCAGTGTTAGGACCAATTATAGGATTATCTCCAGAGAGTGAGACCCAAAGGGAGAAGGTCAGAGAACCTAAACTCCAAGATATGAGAATTATGAGAAATATGTGTTATGATATGTCCTAAATTAGACTGCTCCTGAGTGAATGGGTTGAGTTGCTTTTTGCATGATTCCTAGTTTGGTTGAACCTAGATGTCCTTGAAAGGACCAAAACCTAGAGAAAGAGAGAGTATTATTTGTACATGTGAATATGAATATCAGTACCTACCATCTAGGTGAGGGAGATGAAATCCCAAGACCTGAAGGAGGTTGGAAATGGTAGTATGATGTGATGGACTGGTTTTTGGCTTAATTTTGAGGATGAAATTTCTTTTAAGGTGTGTAGGATGTGATGGAGTGAAATTTTGAGGCCTTCAAATACCTAGTGACATATTTGAGTTAATCGTGTTTGTCTTTTATTAAGAACTCCGAATACTTGATGAAGTTTGAAGAGTTCTTGCCATTAATTCTATGGTTAAATCCCAAATTTGATGCCATTTTGAGGTATTTAATTGATCAAATACAATATTTGAATCTTGACACTAAAATTTTGTAGAATGTATTTATAATTATGATAATCTATGATTAAATTTTTGAGAAGTTCAGAGGTTGCGAGAGATATTTAAGTTTGAAATTAGTTAAATAATTGATACATTATGTATGTAGAGCCTAAGTTATTAATTATTTTGAGTGTCACATGCCCCTTAGTTTTAGGGGCCTATGTGGCGACATCTTGGCCGTTCATGGCTAATCTATTAGATGGGACCATCCACGTATGTGAACAACAAATTGTGCTCAAGCAAGAAAGACATGGACCCTTAGGTTTTAATCTACTGATAAGTGGTCATCCTCTACCTCTGACATGTCGGGGTAGTGGGGTTGGATGCGAGTCACCTTCAACCCACGTTGCCTAGCTGGTTGTTCATTTGTGAGGGAACAATTTCAACTAAGAAACTAGAATTAGGACAGTGAGAGAAACACACCAACCCCTCATATGCATTTTACAGTTAGGAGGGGAGTGAGAGAGGGTGCCTCCAGTCCAGCAGATGCCTCTAGTCCATGGTTTCTCCACTGCCACTTATAGGTGGGAGGCAGAAGTAGGATATTGCGGTATAGAGGAAACTAGAGGGATATTAGTAAAGAAAATGAAGCTTAGTGCTGGAGGAGAAGGTTTGTGGTGTTTTCAGGTGTTGCTATGGAATTCTCATAGCTGAAGAGGACCACATGGTTGGGATTGACGATGGAGCTCATTGGAGTGTGTGAAGAACCTCTTCCTATGAATGGAGACTACATATGAGTTTAGATAGGTCGTGTAATACTAAGGGAATCCTAAAGTTGAAGAGTCAAGGTGTCATAGAGTTTTGCCTCTTTTAGATCTTCTGTAGAGGCTGTCAGTAGTGGTGACCTGGCATGCACGATGACTCGGATCTACTGATGGCATCCCAAGCACCTACAGGAGGCCTTGTGGTGATGTTGAAGCTTATGGAAGGCAAAGTCTGTCGTGAGGAAGGTTAGATCTACAAGAATCTCTCACTGGATATGCTCCCTTACAACGACGCCCTACTAAACAGAATTGCAGAGTCCGCATTACGTGAGTGTGCCTGAAAGAGAGGGAGCCCTAAAGCAGTCCAACCCATGAACACCAGATTGGGCCGACCATATATGGATCGACCAGCTCAACATAGAACCAGGCGTACCCATGAGTAAAATCAGTAGGAGAGGATACTTGTTTTTAATGGTAGCTTGGTTCAACATGCGATAGTCAATACACATCCGCATTGAACCATCTTTCTTTTTAACAAAAAGGACAGGTGCACCCCAAGGGGAAATGCTATGGTGGATAAAACCCTTATCAAGAAGTTCTTGTATTGTTTCTTCATCTCCATAAGTTTAGCAGGTTCCATCCTATACGATGCCCTAGAAATCGGAGTGGTTCCAGGAAGAAGATCTATGGAGAACTCAATGTCACTGTTTGGAGGCAGCCCAGGAAGCTCCTCCAGAAATACGTCAAGGAAATCACGTACCACCTCCAGTCTTTCTACAGGCCCGTTGTCAGGACTGGTCTCTGAGACGAATGTGAGGAAGACTTTACATCCTTTAGATATGAGCTTTTTAGCTTTAAGAGAGGAAATTATTACATTATTACAGAATCCGCTTCCCCGAGGGATCACTACAGGAGAGGAATGAGGTTGAGAGAGAACTACCATCTTGTTTCTACAGTCAATGTGAGCATGATATGTGTATAGCCAATCCATGCTGAGAATAATATCAAAGTCTTCCATGGTTAAGAGAATGAATTCAAAAGGCATATCATGATTTTCGAATTTTAGAGGGAGGACATTAGTTTTCTGTAATGCAGTGAGTATTTTTCCACTAGGAGTTGACACATCCAGAATATATCCCAAGTCCCTTATATGTAAGTGCAACATTGAGGCTAGATTTCGAGAGATAAAAGTATTTGTGGATCCAGAGTCAAATAATGCTTTAACAGGATGTCCATTCAAGAAAACAATGCCTACACACGATAATTACATTTTTAAATAATTGAAGGCATTTGAACAAGATATTAGATATATGAAAAAGATTTAAGGTTACCTTCGACAAGCTAGTTCGGATTTGCCCTAGCCTCCTTTGCTATTACAGCGAACACCCTAGCATTGCGGTGTCCCCGAGGGGGTGGCGCACCCGCTGGAGGTTGGCCAAGGATAGATGCACTAGGACACTTGGCAAGGAAATGTCCCTCCTTCTTGCAGTTGTAGCAGACCGACTTGGTGTAGCGACAAGGCCCATCATGTCCTCATCCACAAGTCTTGCATTTGTTGTGATAATCCACCAGCTTGCTATTTTTCTGTCCTTTCTTCCCTGAACCTCCTCCTTTTCCTGATCCTTTATTATGTCTGGGGTGGAACTTCTTGAACTTCTCCTCCTCAGTGGTGGTCAACCCTAAATATCTCATACTAGAAGGCTTCTGCAGTCCCTGCTCCCTTTCCTGCTTAAGGGCCATGTCTAGGGCTTCATCAATGCTTCGGGGACGAGAGGATATAACTAGGGTTTTCAGGTGTGCGGAGAGACAGTCTACATAATGCTCAGTGAGGCGGTCCTCAGTCCGGATAGGGGCATAGCATTCCAGAATCCTAAACTTCTGGCTATAATCAGCCACTGAGAGACTGCCCTGCCTAAGCTCCATGTACATCTTCTCTTTCCTCTTCCTCTCAGTTATGGGCATGAAACGGTCAGTGAAGAGGGTCTTGAAGGCTTCCCACCCCAATTTGTCTACTTCCTCTCCCTGATTCCCACCATAGTTCTCCCACCAGATCTTCACCCCTCCCTTAAGCAAATGGGTGGTGAATTTAACCTTCTTTACTTCGGGTACTTCTAGGGTACGGAAGGCATTCTCTATGGAAAGGACCCAGGCCTCAGCCCTGTCCATGACTTCGGGTTGGTCTTCCCCCCAAAAGCTGTCAGGGTTGAGCTTAATGAATTCTATCACTGTCACTTCCTTTTTCCTAGATGAGCTAGGTTCTGGGGTTCCTTAGGTGGCGAGGGTTTCCATAAAGTCTAGAAGGATTTTCTTCTGTTCCTCCCATCTTTCCTTGGCCACAGCATCAGGATCAGGTACTTCGGAGGTTTCAGGCTCTTTTCTCTTCTTAGAGGACGATTCCTTCGAGTCCTTCGAGTTGCAAGTTTTAGGAGGCATCCTGAAATTAATTTGTACATATTAGATTTATTACTTCACCAATTATTCTCATCATTATCTTTATTATCATCACATGATATTTCATTATTCTCCTTTATCAATGATTAATGTTCTTAATGTTATGATTTAGGGAGGATATCCTAAAATCCTTATCAGTCGATCCTTAGGACTTTCTAAATAGAGAGACTCCTTCCTAACCTTATAATAGAGGTAAGAGGGAAGATTTGTTTTAAAACATAGATGAGAGGGAAATTTTCCTATAGAAGGGAAGAGAGGGAAAATCTATCGATGAGAAGGTTCCTAAATTAAGGTACGCCCAAGAATAGGGGACACTTAGGATATCGGCCAGGTAGACTTATACTGCCATAAAGGTAGCCTCGTGATTGCCAAGCTAAGTGGCTCAGAGACTTTAGTCAGACCCATGGCAGATGCTATCCTAGACACCTCCACCCTTCATATCCCTAACTCAAGGACTACCCTTGACTCAAATAGGGTGAATGAAGTTCATGTGACTTGATGTGTGAACATTGGCTCTGATACCAACTGTGACATCCCCCAATTTCTATATACTTTCCATAGTGACATTCATAGATATGTGTGCAGTCATATCTATAGATGTCAAAAGGGAAAATATAAGAGATTAAGGTAGTCAACTAAAAATAGAGATTTAGCCAAGATCTAGTCCACATCATCATATAATGCCACACGAACATTCATTCATATAGATAAAATAAAGTCATTACATATGGAGAGAAAATATTGTTCTAGAGAAAGTTAACTTTATTACATAGGATCTCAATCATCCTCAACATCAACTAGGAAAGAAATAAACTAACATCTAATAAGAAATAAGATAAGTGGAATATATCTATCTAATATATATATCCTCCATGCTTATTATTTATGCCTTCAGGTACTTTGAGCATGTGTTACTTTGTAGTCATCAATTGTTCCTTGTACCTAGAAAATACGAGAAACAAAACATTAGCAGAGTTGGTACGTGGTAAAAGTTACACTAATAAGGTTGCATAAAGGAAAATATTTGAACAAGAAGAAAAGACAGATAAAACCATTTATTAAGATGAAAATCAGGTAAACATCCTTTTTATTACAATCATTTTGATGTGGTTGTACTACACATATTGCACTTGACTTACATCTAGTGTGGGCAATATAATATCATCATACATCTAACATGGGCCAAGGAAACATACATCCATGTTAGGCAACATACATCCACACCAGGATATGTGCTCTAGTAGCTACAACCCATCATAACCATTTATGTTACATTAGGTTTGGCGAAGTATAACTCATATTAGTCAACCAAGGAATCATATTCAAATACGAGCATTCAAGGTATACATATCGTAGGCAACTAGAAATCTAGTCTTATACTTATAAGACCACGTACCTGCTTGTTTAGATCAGATATCCAAGAATTTAGAATCAACAAGAATTAAGTCACCCTGCAAGGAAAGCAAGGGTACAACATTACTATTGGTCCATGTGACCAAGACTAAGATATGTCCTTAGTTATTATTCCTTTTATGTTATCTAATTTAGATTAGGGTTTTTCCATATTTTAATTGGGTTTAGAGATATTATCAGGTCTGATCTATCATTACTTCATTTGCTTAAAAGATAGTATTTAATTAATCAATTAGAAGATTTCCAAAAACTAGGGTTTCTAAGATGGTTGGAATAAAAGGGGAAAGTAACCCTCAACATATTAGTCATTCATGACATCAGGGTCCGTTCAAGGGTTTAGGGCCAATCATGGTCACTAAACATCATCTAATAATACTAGATTAGATAAAAAGATGTATATCCAATTACATGTAGAGAGAGAAAATTAGATTTAGGGTTTCTTCTAATCATTTCATCATTCATCTACTTAAATTAGTGTTTCGAGTTATATTGGAAACAGGGTTACATCTAAGGTTAAAAACATTTTGGAAGGTCAGATATCATCAAGGAAAACTATTATCAACAATCAATTATAATTAAGGAGGTCATTAAGGCTTTAGGCAACTATTTTTTAAATAGAAGACGGATCTAGGTCCTGATATTATTTTATTTGGATAGGGAATAATTTTCTGATCAAAATGATATATAGGTTCAATATTTTCTGCTGATCCTAGAATTTTCTATGATTTTCTTAAGATAAACAATTTTCTTGAATAAAAGAAAAAGAAGAAGAAGATCTTACCTTGATCAACGGTCAGATCCTACTAGATTGACGGCCCAGGTTGATCCAAGGTCTCACAAAGCAACCCACAGATATCAGATTTGGAGTAGTGGCCCGCGACCCCTCTAGCTGATTTGGCGATTGCCTATTGGCCCAGCTCAAAATCCTTTGGCACTCTCCCCTCCCTTGCTTTGCTTATCCTTTCCTACTGCGAGCCGAGTAGCTCAACCAACTCTGACGAGCTCCTGCTTGCTTCTAGGTGGTACTGTTGCGTGGATGAAGGCTCCTTAGCCTTCATGAGGTTGCTCCGCTCAGAGGCGTGAGGTTTTCTGCTTGTGGCTCCCTCTAGAGCTCAGCGCCGCTGCAAGAGAGGCGAGGTCGCCGGCGTGAGAGGGATTTAGGATGGAGAGGGGTTCTGGGGACCTGCCCTCTAGCCGCTCACACTCGCGGTGGGTTGGCGGAGGTGTTGGAGGGGTTGGATTTGAGTGAGGAGTGATGTGGTGGCCTGACGGTGAAGAGAGCCGAGGTTGAAGAAGGTGGGCTAGGGGAGCAGTGCTTGGGGTGTCGATGCTTGCAATTGAAGGTGTGAAGTGACTAAAGGGATCATGGAGGAGCTAATGAAGGCCTTAAATAGGCATGTGGGAGGCTAGGCAAGGAAGCCCTAAAGTCTACTACCACCGCTAGAAGAAAGGGCGAGGGATCGGGAGTTTGTTCTCCCTGTTCCGTGGATGAGGGAAGTCGAGTGCGGGCTCGTTGAACTCGTCTCACCGAGGGGAAGCATTCTATTTGGAAGATATTCCATGAGAGGGTTGAGGTGTCGCCTACGAACGAGGCTCGGTTTATCTGTCTTCCCCCGCTCTTCGCGGGAGGTAGAAGACGGGTCATGTGCCCTTGGATCAGGGCAGGAAGTCAATGCCTCAATCGGACGACTGGAGTTAAAGACCAGCTAAGTGGTCCGTGCCCAGGTATCTTAATGGGCTATGTGACATTTAATTTAGTCAATCAAGCCCAAAACTTAGGTCCTTGGTCCAAAAAAATGAGTGGAATATGTACCAATTTCAATTGGTTATATCTCCCAATCGGTTGACCCAATTGTAACAAAATTTTAGGGGTATCTTAAAGATGTTAATAGGTGACTATGGTATAAATTTGAGATCCAAAATCAACTTTTGATATGTTCATTTACTAAATACATTAACACATATATATTATCATCATAGCATACTAGGGTTTACAAATTTTTACAATATGTGACACATCTTTGTTCAATTGAGTGAGGAAAGTGTATGTGGGTATTTTGGTCAAAAAATTTGGTAAGAAAACTTTTAGGAGAGAGATTATTATAAAAACTCACTTTGTCACAGTGTATTATACTATATGCTAGTATTATGTGTAATAAAATACTTGGCATATGATATTGGATGAAGTGATTGTTCCTGTATGATATCTTGCTTGATTTTCCATACATATAGTTATGAAGTGATTGTTCTTGTATAAAAAGACACGTAGGCGTACTTAATACAATATTTTAGAATATTGTGCTGATGTGTACCACATGTAATCTTTTGTCTAGGTGATGTGGACATGTGCTATTGAAGATCCAGGATAGTTGTGAGTTGTGTGGCGATCTAATGTACAGGTGGACATGTTATCTTAAGATCATGTTGTAGAATATAGTACATGCATATGTAAAAGTTTACTATTCAATGTGTAATATCATATATTGTAACAATTCATTATGTAATTATATGTTGAATGGTGAGCTTGTGTTGTTGTATAGTTTTGTTCTTTTTCATGTGCATGTGCTACCGTTGTTTCCTTTTTACTTCCTCTAATTTTTCTTCTTCTTAACCTAGTGTGTAGTGTTTAAATTGGGATTCTCGCTGAGGTGAGGGTTTCAATTTGGACGTCACACATTATATTAAGTTTTAGAAAATCTGGGGATGTCACAAAATCTTATAATCTTCTCTTTCCTTTTCTAAATTAGAGATGGTCTATACTCTATGATCCTCTTGGTATGGATGTTCCATATAATCCATATGTTTGAACCTTATGACCTAAATCTTATATGTTGGGTATTTAGAAGAGTTTGACCATGAAACCCTAGCTAGACCTAGCACCATGTATGTTACATATGACATTGTTGATGCACTAAACATATCTAGTGGGTTGGCATGCTTTCTTGTGCCTAGTCTTGTACATGTGGAGATATGATATGTGACAGATGATTTGAGACCAACATGGGCCTCAATCTCTTTACAAAGGAGTACCTCTAGCATGGGACATATGAAAAGGGTGACCTTTTGATATGAATCAACCCAAAATAGAAGAAGGTCAAAGTACCTAACCTCTAAAACTTATTGAATGTTGAAAAATATGCAAGATGAAATGCATGATGATGAGACCCTAACTAGAATACTTTTAAGTACAAAAGTTGTGTCACCTAGTTGTGGCCCCTTGAAAATGTTGAACCCTAGTTTTCCTATGAAAAGACCTAAACTTAGAGAAAGAGGAAATTGAATATATGATGCTTGCTATATAGGTGAGGGAGATGTCCCAAGACCCTAACATGATGTACATTACATGTGATCTCGATGATGAGCCTCATACTTGGATTAGTGATTGTATGTACATGAATCTATTGGTTGCCCTTGTTTCTTAAAAGATGGGTAGACATTTTGTTATGGGTAGAGGGTTGTGGTTAGTGTGTCTTATTGGAAATATATATGCCTTAGCTTGAGTGGCTTGAGCTTGTGGACCCCCTTTAAGTTTTAAGTGAGATAATTTTGAAACCTTGACATCGATGATTATGTTGTTCGTGAAATGATTAGTGATACATGAAATATCTCACTTATGTTAAAACTTGATATATGTACAATATTCCACTCTCATAAGATAGTCCCTTATGAATGCTGAATTTTTAGATATAAAAATGAAAAATCATGAATATAATTGGGGATTGTTGGTAGAATTTTAGGGGGAAACTAAAACATGCATGAAATCTAGTATAATGATGAAATATACACATTTAATGGTGACCCCATTTGGGATTCGTCATCATAAACATGTTTGTTTGAGAACTGATAACATAGATTTTGATAATACACCCTAGTCTCGTTTGAAGATATGAACAAAAACCCTAATGTAGGGATACTAACGAATGAAAAAGACCTAATGTAGTAGAAATGAAACCCTAATGTCTATATGATATCATGAAAACATGAAACACCAAGTGACATGTAGATTTGAGATGAGTACAACCTTGATGATGACAACAATGCATGCACCCCATAATGATGAATGCCTTGACACCTATGTGTGGTTTATTTAAACATTATGAAAGTATGAACTCTAACCTTTGACTACTATCTTACATGAATTTCAAGGACAAAATTTCTTTTAAGGAGGGAAGGATGTGACAACCTGGTTTTCTGCCCCATCTATTATACTTGTTCTCTATCTCTAAGAAACCCATCTCACTCAATATAATTTCAATCACAATACTTTATAGTGTTGATGATCGAATTTGATCACATCGATGACTAATTTCGTTATATGCGGCTCTAATTGGAGAAATTGGACTAAGTATGTTGCTATATCATATCACCTCCTTGCATCTAATTTTGAACCTCACAAATATAATCACAGTATCCCATACTATATTCCATGTAATATAGGATTCAAGTGTGAATCCAACAATGCAAGAATCATCTCAATCGGACCTATGTAGCCCAAGTTATGAGATTTCAAAGATCTCCTTGTATTACCTTTACTTAAATCAAATCTAGTTCTTTTCCGCTTTGGACTGGCCCATTTGGGACCCAAGAGTTGGTGTGTGGCCCTGCCACCACCCCTCCTTGCTGCCAAACCTAAAGTGCATTCTTTCTTGGTCATTAGATCTAGGATAATGGATCTAAGGGTCCTTGGGACCTTCTCCTTCCTTGGCCCGTATAGGGCGTCTTCCATTGTAGTTGTTACAACCTCAATTTTGCATATGTTTTCATAATTGAAATGTATTGATTTTATGAATTTGGACTAAATTGAAAAGGTTGTATGCTTTGCTTCATGGGATGGATATATTTGCAAATATCCCCTTGGATAGGAATTTCGTGATTCCTATTATTAGTTAATCCAATAATGGATATAAAAGAAAAGAAAAGAAAAGAAGAAAAGTCCAAATAATAAAAAAAGATACAATATAATGAATATTAATCTGGGTATTTATGAGAAATACATAGAAATCTCTAGAAAGTGGCATTAATGGCAACAATTGAGTAAATTTTGTTTATATGTGATTTCTAATGGAAGAAATAGGAAAATAGGAAAAAGGAAATAAAAGATAAAGAGAAATCCTTGAAAACAAATCTTTTAATAAAGAAATAAGTAAGATAATGAGAAATAATGGATGTGGATGCATCTAGAAGGATAATAAGCATCCTTAAAAAGGAATTTCAAAATATTAGATTTTCTTGGGGTCCAAGGAGTCCCAATGGAGAAGAAGAAACATAAAATACAAAGAATACAAAAGTCTTAATATGAGGATAATGTGTTATATAATTAATGACTTTAGGTATTATCAAAAAGAAATACTTTTTGTTATAAGGACTTAAAATTTCATGGCCAATGGATTAAAAGCCAACACAAAGGAGATAAAGGAGATAAATTTCAGATTTTCTATTAACTAAAGAATATGGATTATCAAGGAGATATTTAAGAGAGAGAGAGAATACTTCTTGATTAAGGAAAATAGGTTTCCAATTGGGAAAGGGTCTTGTTACCTCATGGATAGGCATCCTAGGGCTTTGCTACCCTCCCATGTATAAGGGGTAGAACCCTTGGCTCGAGCCCAAGAGAATTCCATGCATCCCTCTCTCCTCCTTCTTGTTTTCTCTAAAACCCCTAACAAAGAGGAGCAGTGCGACCGTGGAGCAACGAGGAGCCAAGGAGGGGTTGCGATGGAAGCTTGATGAGCCACGATGCCAGAGAATAGCTTAGCCATCGTCGTCATGCCCTAAACCATGCGCAGCAGCAACCGCATGGCTGCAACGTCAGCCACACGTTGCAGGCCATCGTGCTTGAAACCAGCCATCTAGGTCACGAGCTTGAGGCGCCCCTTGTGCGGCAGAGGGCGGCGATTGCTGGTGCCCCTCAATCCCTGGAGAGGGGGGGTGGCCCCACGATTAGCTGCAAGTCGACGTCAGCTAGGGCGTCGTGAGCTAGGATATGACCGGGCGGCATTTGATGGTTTTGCCCCTCCGGGGTGTGAAGAGATGACAACTTACGTGAGGGCAAAAAGGTAACTTGGTTATGTTTTCGGCCGAGCTACGTAGTGCATGGAAAGGCTGATGTGTCAGCCTCTCATTGGTCCAAGTAAGTGATTTTTGTAAAATTCATATATATTAATTGGTAGCTTGGACTGATACATGTAATTATGATTTTTTCTCAGAAAAATAAGAGGAACCCATTAAAAATAGTTTTCGAGCCTAATTCCTCTTGCAATTTGAAAATCAGTTGAAGTTATCAACTTTAATGCATTAATGATTAAGAAACCCTAATCTATGATGATTAATGAATGGGGAAGGGTTATATGGATGTTTAAAGTTCATATTCACATGTTGATTATAAAAAGGACACATTAGATCCAAAAGGATAATCTTTATGAATAGTTTGATTTATGTAGGGTTCCATGTACATGAATATGCTTTAATGGGCCTTGAAACCCTAACTTTAGTGATTATGACTCTTAATGGCTTTAATTGTTCAAATTTATGGAATAAAGCTGAGATATGATGATTCTAAGCTATTTTGAGTATAAAAGTATCTAATTATGGATAAATACCCTTAGTTTGGTAATTAGGGTTTTCTAGTGGATTAATGTGAAATTAGCAATAAATAGAGTTCATATGTGAATTAGACCATAATGAAATGTGAGTTGACAATTCAAAAGAAACCAAAGATGATAATTGGGCCTAATGATCTTGATATGACTTAAAAGGATAAATATGGTAGTTTTAGTGTCAAAGAGTCATATTATATTTAATTGACATTCAATTGTGCCTATGATGTTGAAATTAGGGTTTGTGAACTAAAAGGGTATTAAAGTGAAAAAATCTTTATGGAGGCTAAAACCCTAATAAAACTCTAAAGTTAGCCTATAAATCCTAAGGTGGAATCCAAGTCAATCTTGAGAATGTTTTGGATAAAATAATGACACTTGGATGCTATGCATTAATTTCAGGATATTATTGATTGCTTGTTTGATTGTCCTGAATATTAATGCTTGGACATCAAGTTACTCTGGATCAGGTATGTGGTTACGCTTATGGTTAAATCGCTTTAGTTTCACAGTGATTCTCAAATGTTTTATCAGTTGCTTGGAAATAACTACTTGGATAACTTTTATTTCATGCAACTATGAAGTGACTATGGCTATCACCATAAGTATGTGTACATGACTAGCTCAGATCCTGGTCCTCCTTTGTGGCTTTGCTAATGATGAAAAGGATGACCTAGTACATGGTCTACTTGTTAGGTAGGACCATCATGTTATCATGAGTTAGGGATTGGGCTACCTATGGGTAGTTCCATGCGACTCTTTAGCATATCAAGAGTTAGGGATTGAGCTACCTATTGGTAGTGCCATGTGACTCTTTAGCATATCATGAGTTAGTGATTGGGCTACCTATGGGTAGTGCCATGTGACTCTTCGACCCTAGGTATTGATCTACCTATTAGGTAGGATCATGGGGGCCAGTTGGGATCTACCATATGAGAGGTAGCATCCATGTCCACTATAGGGACATCACAAAGGTTAGGGTATGTATGGATTGATTAGTTATGTTTAAGATGTAAAGTTTGCTTGCTAAACCATAATTGCTTGCAATATGTTGTTACAAATAATTGCATGATTATTGTTTCCCCCACATACCGACATATTCATTTATGCTGACCGACGTTTTATTTGTCGATGTTTTACGTACAAATTGAAAAAGACAAATAGTAAAGTGGCATATTATGAAATTAAGAAATAAAGTGCAAGGAGGATTAGTTAGAATAGAGTCCAGAGGTGCATAGAAGTTAGATATCCAAGTTTTAAAAAAAAGGTATGCAAAGTTTTATCTTTTTATTCCAGCTTTCAGTATAGTCATGGTAGAATTTAATAATTATTACTGATTATTTGTCGAACCTTTGATCCGAGAAATTGGGATAATGGCTCTGACCTCTTGGTCTCCCTTAATTGGGGGTTACCGGGAGGTGGGGTCATTATATTTGGTATCAGAGCAATGGTTCCTCATTTAATCCTTAGTAATTATTAAATTTTACAAACTCTATAGAACATGAGGGAGTTATTAGAGGATTTTCTGATGATGGAGGTGTCTAGAAAAGGATCACGGTCTGGGGGCTGGCAATATTTTCCTCCGCCCCGCTAGTCGGTCATGAGGACTCCCGGATGCAATGTGACTGCCTGGCCAATGTCTTAGGATCTGACTCAAAATAAGATTCCTTTAGGACTCTCTCATCTATTTTCATCCCTTCTCAACCCAAATTCAATTAAGATTCTAAGGTTTAGGGTTTTCTCTCTCTTCCTCACCCTCTTAAGGATAGGGTATGTATGATAAGGTTAAGGAATCCTCCACCAAATTAATGAAAAGCATGTAAATAAGATGGCATGGACATAAGCTTAATAGTTTAAGCATAAATTAAAGAATAGTTGCATGCTTAGGTTGTATGACATGTGTTGTCATGCCCTCAAGAGAGACCTGAGGTTAGACCTTCTTGTCAGAAGGATGAAGTAGAGTTTGTCTCGGAGGAAGAGACCTCCATTAAAGGTAGAGACCTGGCACATCCTCTGAGGATGATGCTAACCCTAACCCTAAGTGGTGGTTAGAGAGAGATGGCATGATGAAATGGAAGTCATGGTTGACCTTGTATGTGGGTTGACATGATGTTGGTTTTGAATCCCTATGATAGTGTGAGCCATGTGAGGTTGGCTGACCTGGTACCTTTGGCGACCCAACCCTAGGAAGGGTCGTGCATGTTAGGGTGAAGGATAACTCCTTCCTTGATGATATTAGTGAAGTACCTTTAGAAAACCAATGGGCTTATATGAGCATGGCATAGTATGCACCCATAGTATATCAGTAGTGCTGGCAGTAGGTTAAAACTGAGGCCAAAAGGGCATGATGAATAGCTTATATGATAAGCATAAAGAGATATGGGTAATCCTGAGCAAACATAGGTTTGATCATATGTTTCATGCATGTAAGTGTATGCATGTGAGCTTGATCCACCCCTTTAGAGAGAGAACCTCCAATGGCAAGGTTGTTTGTAGGGTTAGCTCAAGAGAGATAGAGCAAGACCCTAATAAGATGGTTGGAAGCTTAGACTCTGGGATATGAGGAACCCTGAGAAGTTGGGTATGTTGAGACCTAAGTGGATGGTTGTGGTTTCCTCATGCATGACCCATGGAGGCTTTTGGTATCTTGGTTGCCTTTAGAGGAACCAAACCCTACAAGAAAAATGAGGCTGCTAGTACCTATGTGCAGATGATATAGGTGCTTACCTACTAGGGATAGGAAGAAGAATTCCTTAGACCCTGAGGAGGTTTAGTAACAAGTTGTAAGGTCTTATTTCTAGTTGGTTGTCCTTGAGGAGGACTCGAATCTGAGGTGTTGTTCAAGTGGAAGGATAATAGGACGTGCATGATGCACCTCATACATGTTGGGTTCGTTGTTAGAATGTTGAGCATGCAGTTGGACAACTATTGCATAAGGGGTGAACCTAGGGTTCCTAGACCTATAAGAGGGAAAGTAGTAGTTCTTGGTGCACCTGATGCTCATGACGAGATTTGAGTTTCTATCGATTCGAGCATGGAACTCCTCATGTTTAGAGGAAAAGGAGATCCCTGAGACTAAGGTCTATGTTTGATGAACCTCCTACATATAGGTTGGTGACATGGGCATGTATGATGATGGTCCAATGTTGAGGAATGAGGACAAGTATGGCCTACCATGGAGACCTAGCATGGTTTAGTAGTGGTCTGTTTGTTAGCAATGTGCCTCAGTAGATTGCTAAGGCTAAGCATGCTCATGTGGATGCAAACCCTAGACATAAGGATGTTTGTGACCTTTGCCGCTATCAAGAGATAGTTTCCTGCCATCCTTGGAGAGGGACCCTTTTATAGGGTATGGATCAACTATTGTTGGGTGTGAGGTAACATTAAGAGGTCTCATAGAGTCTTAAGAAGCTAAATGGAGAGTACATAGTATGAGACAGAACTTGTAGACCCATAGATTACCATCACTAAGTGCATGTAGATGTGTTACCATGGAGGTAACCAGTATGGGGCCTGAACGAGGTAGGTTGGTCGCCCTGATCCCTATGAAAGGATGTAAGTCAGACCATGAATGCTGAGAGAGATGATGGAGACTTGGGTAAGGTTTCAAGTTGGATATGTACTATGTTAGAATCCTAAGTGTATCCTAGGTCCATGTAGGGATAAGACTGATGGGAGTAGGAGTTTCCTAATTCCCTAGTTTCACATGACCATAGGGTTGGGAGGTAACATCTATCATTGTCTGAGGGCCATGGGTTAGGAGATTTATCACCTTCATGAACTCATGGGACCCAAAGGGAAGATGAGGAGGGCACTCTCTGGATGCATAAGGGAAGAGGGATAACCCCAAAAGTGTCGGCACCCTATAGACCTAGAGGAGATGACCAAGGATGATATGATGACCCAAGTGGGTTCGAGACCAGTTTTCCATGGAAGTAACCTTGATATCGAGATGTTCATGATGTGGAGACATGTGATGCACGTTTCCAGTTAGATTTGAAGGTGTACTGCCAATGTGGGATGTACCATCTCTACTCTTGGAATGGGAAGAACTCTGAATTTGGACTGCAGCTAAATGCTTATTTCCTCTCGTTATGGGGTGAGAGATAGGGAAATATGCAAGCCATACACCAAGGATAAACATGATGTGAGTGGAAATGTTGCTATGATGTATGAGGATAGATATAATAGTGTACCCTTGTGGAGTGTACGATGCGTGGATGGTTTACAAACACCAAGAGAACTAAGGTAGTCATCTTATGAGGATGTTTTTATCATGAACTATGTATAATATATGAGTTATACAAGGTTGAGTTCGATAACCAAGAGGATGAACTTAGAGTTTTCTTGATGAAGATAGACTTATAGTCCTAGATGAGATAATAAGTGGAATACATGGAGGTATATGTCTTCACTGCTACCTAGCACATAAGGATGAAAGGTGGTAAGGGATGCTCTTATTGAGACGTAACTGCCTTGTTTAGCTAGTGGAAAGGCCGGAAGAGGTGACTATGTGAACCCTAAGTTGTGAGATATGTTTGGCTAACACTTGGATGTAACGAGATCCATTGATCGAGTTAGTGTTTGCTTGATTAGCCTAGGGCTTGTTGTGATAGAAGGATGGTTGTAGAACCTCAGATGCACTTCTATCGAAAAGAAGGCGATGAAACCCCGACTAGAGTGTTTTAGGGTTTCTGAGGAATCAACCTTGGGAAATCATGACATATAGGAGATCATGATTTTAAGTTCGCCATACACCTTGATACTATCAAGATAGTAAGGGGCAGTAGTACTTTGGATGCCTAAGATGAAGTTGCATGTGGCTTGTCGCCATGCATGCCAGGAGGTGAAGGACGAACACCAGTAACCCAATGAGTCGGTATAGAGGATAAAGAGTCCCTGAGAGGGAGTGGGAGTTCATAACTATAGATGTTGTGGTAAGTCTCCCTGGACCAAGGAAAGTCGGGATGCAATATGGGTTATGGTAGATCGCCTTACCTAGATGACATGATCTAAGAGAAAGTATTGTCAGGAGATAGATCTAGTTGAACTATATATATGAGAGAGAGATGATTCATCTACACCATGATGTGAGTTCAAAGGTTCTTGAGTGTGACCTAAAGATTCACTTCCATGCAGTGGAAGTAGGTACATGAAGAACTTGATGCTAGTACATATTATCACCCCTAACTGATGATTAGTATGATCCAGACTAAAGGGTATGAAGGGAGCATGCGTGCTCATTCAGGGTGATACATGGAGACAGTTCTTGTCCTATGTAAGAGGTGATGATAGCTACCATAGCCAGTATCGGGATGTAAGAAGCTCTGTGAGGGAGGTTGTGTCGGTCACTACTTCATTAAGATGATGTTGGTGAAGGGACCTCACGAAGGTCAGAAAAAGACCACAGTGTGTGCAGATGAAGTCGCTTTGATCGTGCAATGGCTGAAAGAGAGCCCAGGGGAGACATGAGTCGTGAGCTGATGCAAAGAAGACTGACATGCAGTTCACTGTGGGAGAATATGTGATATAAAAATCCAACCCCTCTGAGCTATAGCTGAGAAAGTTGAGTCCCCGAAACATGGGTCCATTTGAGATGGATTGGTGGATTGACTTATGTTTAGCCTTACCCATCAGGATAACATAATGTATGATGTGTTTCACAAGTCCGATCTAGTGCACTATGTGAGGTACCCAAGCCATGAACCTATTTAGCTTTGAGAGAAGTTGAAATGTCCTGAGTCACCTACAAGGGTACGAGATACGAGGTGAGAGAGAACTCAGATGTAAGAATATAAGATGATGCAGGTTCTTGGGAAGTACCATGGAGAGGGTGAAGCCACATGGGAGCCATGATAGACATGAGGAAGTCTTATCCTGCTTGTTTGTATGTTTGATGGAATTTTGAGGACAAAATTCCTATAAGAGGGGAAGGATGTTACAACCTCAATTTTGCATATGTTTTCATAATTGAAATGTATTGATTTTATGAATTTGGACTTAATTGAAAAAGTTGTATGCTTTGCTTCAAAGGATGGATTTCTTTGCAAATATCCCTTTGGATAGGAATTTCGTGATTCTTATTATTATGTTAATCCAATAACGGATACAAAAGAAAAGAAAAGAAAAGAAGAGAAGTCCAAATAATAAAAAAAGATACAAGATAATGAATATTAATATGGGTATTTATGAGAAATACATAGAAATCTCTATAAAGTGGCATTAATGGCAACAATTGAGTAAATTTTGTTTATATGTGATTTCTAATGGAAGAAATAGGAAAAGAGGAAAAAGGAACTAAAAGATAAAGAGAAATCCTTGAAAAGAAATCTTTTAATAAAAAAATAAGTAAGATAATGAGAAATAATGGATGTGGATGCATCTAGAAGGATAATAAGCATCCTTAAAAAGGAATTTCAAAATATTAGATTTTCTTGGGGTCCAAGGAGTCCCAATGGAGAAGAAGAAAGAGAAAATACAAATAATACAAAAGTCTTAATATGAGGATAATGTGTTATATAATTAATGACTTTTGGTATTATAAAAAAGAAATACTTTTGTTATAAGGAAGTAAAATTTCGTGGTCAATGGATTAAAAGCCAACACAAAGGAGATAAAGGAGATAAATTTCGGATTTCCTATTAACTAAAGAATAGGGATTATCAAGGACATATTTAAGAGAGACGAAATATTTCTTGATTAAGGAAAATAGGTTTCCAATTGGGAAAAGGTCTTGTTACCTTGTGGATAGGCATCTTAGGGCTTTGCTACCCTCCCCTATATAAGGGGTAGAACCCTTGGCTCGAGCCCAAGAGAATTTTATGCATTCCTCTCTCTCCTTCTTCTTATTTTCTCTAAAAACCCTAACAAAGAGGAGCAGCATGACGATGGAGCAACAAGGAGCCAAGGAGGGGTTGTGATGGAAGCTTGATGTGCCATGATGCTAGAGAACAACTTAGCCATCGTCGCCATGCCCTAAACCATGTGCAGCAGCAGCCACATGGCTGCAATGTCAGCCGCACATTGCAGGCCATCGTGCTTGAAACTGGCCATCTGGGTCATGAGCTGGAGGCGCCCCTTACGCGGCGGAGGTAGGGCGGCGATCGTCGGTGCCCCTCGAGCCCTGGGGAGGAGGGGGCGGCCCCACAATTAGCTGTAAGTCGACGGCAGCTAGGGCATCGTGAGGTAGGAGACGACCAGGTGAAGTTTGATGATTTCCCCCCTCCGGGGTATGAAGAGATAATAACTTATGCAAGGGAAAAAGGGTAACTTGGTTATGTATTTGGCCGAGCTACGTAGTGCATGGAAAGGCTGACGTGTTAGCCTCTCATTGGTCCAAGTAAGTGATTTTTGTAAAATTCGTATCTATTGATTGGTAGCTCAGATTGATACATGTAATATATTAATTTTGCTCAGAAAAATGTGAGGAATCCATTAAAAATAGTTTTAGCGCCTAATTCATTTTATAATTCGAAAAGTAGTTGAAGTTATCAATTTTAATGCATTAATGGTTAAGAAACCCTAATCTATGATGATTAATGAATGGGGAAGGGTTATATGGATGTTTAAAGTTGATATTCACCTATTGATTATAAAAAGGACACATTAGATCTAAAAGGATAATCTTTATGTGTAGTTTGATTTATGTAGGGTTCCATGTACATGAATATGCTTAAATGGGCCTTGAAACCCTAACTTTGTTGATTATGACTCGTAATGGATTTAATTGTTTAAATTTATGGAATAAAGCTGAGATATGATGATTCTAAGCTATTTTGAGTATAAAAGTTTCTAATTGTGGATAAATACCCTTAATTTGGTAATTAGGGTTTTCTAGTGGATTAATGTGAAATTAACAATAAATAGAGTTCATATGTGAATTAGACCATAATGAAATGTGAGTTGACAATTCGAAAGAAACCAAAGATGATAATTGGGCCTAATGATCTTGATATGACTTAAAAGGATAAAGATGGTAGTTTTAGTGTCAAAGAGACATATTAGATTTAATTGACATTCAATTGTGCCTATGATGTTGAAATTAGGGTTTGTGAACTAAAAGGGTATTAAAAGTAATAAAAGCTTTATGGAGGCTAAAACCCTAATAAAACTTTAAAGTTGGCCTAGAAATCCTAAGGTCGAACCCAAGTCAATCTTGATAATGTTTTGGATAAAATAATGACACTTGGATATTATGCATTAATTTCAAGATATTGTTGATTGCTTGTTTGATTGTTTTGAATATTAATGCTTGGACATCAAGTTACTCTGGATCAGGTATGTGGTTACGCTTATTGTTAAATCACTTTAGTTTCATGGCAATTCCTGAATGTTTTATCGGTTACATGGAAATAACTGCTTGGATGACTTATATTTCATGCAACTATGAAGTGACTATGGCTATCACCATAAGTATGTGTACATGACTAGCTCAGATCCTGGTCCTCCTCTGTGGCTTGCTAATGATGAAAAGGATGACCTAGTACATGGTCTATTTATTAGGTAGGACCATCCGGTTATCGTGAGTTAGGGATTGGGCTACCTATGGGTAGTGCCATGCGACTCTTTAGCATATCAAGAGTTAGGGATTGGGATACCTATGGGTAGTGTCATGTGATTCTTTAGCATATCATGAGTTAGTGATTGGGATACCTATGGGTAGTGCCATGCGACTCTTCGACCCTAGGTATTGATCTACCTATTAGGTAGGATCATGGGGGTCAGTTGGGATCTACCATATGAGAGGTAGCATCCATGTCCACTGCAGGGACAACACATAGGTTAGGGTATGTATGGATTGAGTAGTTATGTTTAAGATGTAAAGTTTGCTTGCTAAACCATAATTGCTTGCAATATGTTGTTACAGATAATTGTCTGATTATTGTTTCCCCCACATACCGACATATTCATTTATGTTGATCGAGGTTTTGTTTGTCAACGTTTAAGGTACAAATTGAAAAGGAAAAATAATAAAGTGGCATATTGTGAAATTTAGAAATAAAGTGCAAGGAGGATTAGTTAGAATAGAGTCCAGAGGTGGATAGAAGTTAGATATCAAAGTTTTTAAAAAAATGTATGCAAAGTTTTATCTTTTTATTCCAACTTTTAGTATAGTCATGGTAGAATTTAATAATTATTTTGATTATTTGTCGAACCTTTGATCTTAGAAATTGGGATAACGGCTCTGACCTCTTGGTCTCCCTTAATTGGGGGTTACCGGGAGGTGGGGTTGTTATAGTAGCATTGCCAACCAATTGGTTCCACCTTCAAGCCTTTGATCCAATTGATGACACCTTTCTTCTCATTTTGACCCCCTTATTCTTTCCCCTCCTTTTCCCTCTCTCTCATGCACCCTAGACACCTCCTAGATATCTTCTTCACCAGCTCGCATCCATGGTTTCTTCTACAAAGCTCCTTCAATCTATGATACTTGCAGCTACATATGCTTGGCCTGAGACCTCCAATGGTTTCACGCGAGCATGGGAGGTCGGGTGAATTCTTTTCTAGGCCCTATGTTGTTGCTTCATACTCGTTGTGGTTGGCTCTGGCAAGCAACTCATGTGTTGGCTGCCACTGGGAATCTAGGGTGGAGGCGGGTGTCCTCCCAGGGAGAATGATGGAGGCAGACTATTAGATCCACATCTAACAACCTACATAGGAACCAGGTTTCCAAACAACCAATCAAGGAGCGTGAAAGTGACGGGTGGTAACAAGCGTCACCCAATTAATGAAGGGAGGTTGCAAGTGGTCCCATGTGTTGTGCGAGCGTTCAATGGAGGTGGCATGCAGTCAAGAGAAGGGAAGAGTATGATGCCCAAAAATTGTTAGGTCACAGATCAATGACCGCAATGGATCATCAAATAATTCGTGGTAATGCCCTTGGTCGAAACTTTGTTCTTTTCATACAAATGTTCGAAATATGATATCTCCCAACTCCTAAAGACAAATATAGCAAAATCATAAAGAAAATTGATCCTCTTGAAAATATATACAACATGAGCATACTTCTAGATCTTAAAACTAATTTGAATATCCATGTTTTATTTAAAATGTAATCTTAGACTATGTTGAACACATTCAATGCATCTTTATGATAAAGATTGAACTTTTGATGATTATTAATCCCCCTAATCAGGGAATGTATACCTTTTGTGCATATTTGAGCTATATCAGGGCCATATTTCTCATAAATGTCTCTATTCTTACATGTGACTAGTTTGTGACTTTCACGAAAGATTTTGTCACATAATACTAATCTTGGTTCTAAATGACATCTTGAATCACCCTCACTTTAAAATAGCAAATTGATGTATCCTCATGACACTGATAGCAGCCACTAGTTCCCTATTTTTCTATGCTTCTCTTTGTGGTAGCTAATGCTTTGAATGTACCCTCTTTTATGGGAATGTTTGGTTATACCTTGAACCAATGATGGGATTGACCTAACTTATGCATCCAAATCTATCACATCTCAGAAATCAATAACCTTTTGATGTTTTGTGACTTAAATGACTAAGTGTTATCCCTTTTTTCTATGATGGTACTTGTTATAGTAAATATAGCCATAATAACCTAATGTACCCTAAAGTGGCTTAGTTGTCTTCTTTGTGCCCCAAATGTCATATGGATCATATTATCTTCTCTTTCCTCTTGTAAATTAGAGATGGTATATACTTTATCATCCTCTTAGTATGGATGTTCCATCTAATCTATATGTTGGATCCTTTTGACCTATGTCTTGTATGTTGGGTTATGAATGTATGTCAACATGTTGTTACCAATTGGGACCAACATGCCTAGACTATAGGGAACATGCGACCATATGTGAAGGAGATTTATATGTTCTATCTTCATGATCTAATCTCAAATTCCATCTAACATGACTTGATGGACCTTGGTTCTTGTCTGCCCTAGTATGAGTCCTTTGACCTAGAAATGTACACAAGTAACCTAAACCTTGTAATGACCATGTAGAATAGATGGAACCTTGAAATGACTTGAGACTTGAACCATGCATACATGAGGTACTCTAAATCAATAATAGATCATCAAATGCACTAATAAGAAATGTTGAACTAAACTTGGACTAAACCCTAAAAATGGATCTAATTAGGGTTAATGATGAGAATCTAATGCATGTATGTAATCGTGTGCTTAGCTAGGTGTTTCTTGAGATCTAGATCGTAAAGGATAGGTTTTGAATCTTAGAATCAAGTATAGGATTTAATAATTATATGAGTGGGGTTTTCTTTCTTGAAATGTGATACATATGTATGACTGTTTACTTGCTCAGATATTTCCATGCAGTACTCTAGTATTGTACTCAATGTTTGTCTCAAATCATTATTTTATAACTTGCAAACATAAATTAGAAACTCCATTATATACACCTTGTGCACCTACCTGTATTCTCAGGGTAAGGACATGAGACAGGGCATCCTACCTGAGTTGTCAAGATAGGGTGAACCATGTCAATAAAAGGGTTAGCTCGTGGCTATGGCCTTGAGGTCCCTTACGTAGAAAAGGATTAGATGATCTTGAGCGCTCTTACAAACTCTTCCAGAGGGAAGTTAGTCAAAAAGGCCTTATGATATATGATGTTGTTGGTATAATTGAAGTAATATGATATAAAACATGGGCTCTCGCTTTTCTATATACTAACTCATTTATTCTTATTTGTTACTTATGCATTTATTTTCAAATTATGCAGAGCTTATGTATATGTATCTTTTATCCCTCTACTCAGTACCTTGTGTGCTTGACTCACCTTATTTCACGTATTTTATAGGTTTGTGGTTGGCTAGAAGTCAATGGGCTTGGTGAGATATGTAAGGTGTACTTCTTGTAAAATCCCTAGTGTACATGAGTAGAATTGTGTAAATTTGTACTCTAGAATATGTAATTGTAATCATGTAATAAAACAATGTTGCTTAATAATACTTATTGAGTGTTGAGATTATGATTGTCTCTTTTATCTTGTTATTTGTTCATGTTTGCTAAGATTTACACTTCTGCATTCTCACTTTTATAATATCATGCTAGGGATGGATTCTCAGGTTGTATCGCCATTGACTTTATAGTCATTTGGAGTTAGGATTTGGGTAACAAATGATTTTGTGGAAGATGGTATCAGAGCATGAACAATAAATACACCAAACATTTCTCATGTGAAACAAAAATTAAACACAACCTTACAAATCAAACCTAGAAACTTAATGAAATGTCCTTTGTGGACTAAGTTGACTTAGCCTCTAGGTTAGAACCTAGATATTCTAGAACTAGGTGTAGGCTTGTGTAATCCCTAGAGCCTTTCTTTTCTCCTCCTTTTATCCTGTAGTATGGGATGTAGGTTTAGGAGGGTGAGAAAAGAGAGTTCCTATTACCACCCTAGGCATATGTTCTAAGCATGTTCTTAGAGAATCAACACATGTGTGTACCATGTTCTTACTAGTTCTCTAGCTTACATGGTACTATGCTACCTAATGAGTGTGGTAACTCATTTTGGTTTTACTTTTATTTGAATGGAGTATGGTGGTTTTCATTGCATGTTTAAATGTTGAAGAAAACCTATTTCAAGTACTAGTATATATGTACATATGAAAATGTTACCACATGCAAAAAGGCAGTGAGTGTCCCTGCAACCTAAGAGAAAGAGATGCAATATTAGTCTATATGAGAGTGTTTAGATGATAGTTGTAGTCTCTAGAGTTTTCTAGAGCCATAATAAAGGTTAGGTTAGTAAGTAGCCTAGATGACCTAAGTTGTTGTTGGTGTTTATGATGATGATGACGACGACGATGATGATGATGATGATTATGATGATGATGACAATGATGATGATGATGATGAGGGTGAGGATGAGGATGATGATGATGATGTTGATGATGATTATGTTGATGATGATGATTATGATGATGATTATGATGATGATGATGATGATGATGATGATGATGATGATGATGATGATGATGATGATGATGATGATGATGATGATGATGATGATGATGATGATGATGATGATGATGATGATGATGATGATGATGATGATGATGATGATGATGATGATGATGATGATGATGATGATGATGATGATGATGATGATGATGATGATGATGTTGATGTAATGTAATGAGATGTTTCAAGATGATTCAAATTACATTTGAGCTTAAGCTTAAAACAATTTTAGGGCAACCAACCTTTTTACTAAGCACACTTCAAGAGGGGATAAACTTTCCAAATATAACCGAGTTTTCATAATGCATGCTTCAAGAGGGAATAAAGTGTCCAAATATAATAGAATTTTATACCTTGAATAAAATCATATCAAATCTAGACATTCCAGGTATAGAGCGCCCAAGTTTTCATGATCAAGATTCAAACATCTCCAAGAGTTGGTGAAAAAAGTATATATACAATTTGAAACAATATGGTTATTGTTGGCTTGCTATTCAATTTTAATTTTGTTATTCATGACAAGACATTTCCATGTAGCAGTGCTATTCATATTTTCTATTATTCTCATTTCTACGGTTCCTGTCTAGGTTACATATATAATCAATATTAAATACTCAATCATTTTGTTTATAAACATTTCTAGAGAAAATAACATTTCTCCGGTTCTATTATTCTCATTTCTAGGGTTCCTATCTAGGTAACGTACACATACATAGATATAGCTATACACCAATGGGATATGCATATGCACTATTATGACGAGATTAGGTTTCTATACATCTAGCAACCACATTGCTTAAATTTATTGATTCTTAGTATAATAACTTCAGATCTGAATCAGAACAACAAGAGAGGGAAAACTGACCCATAGTCAATGGAGTTTCTCATGATTTGCATGAGCATTGATGGTTGATCATCTAACTCCATGATTTTTGGTTGGAAATTGATCCCACCTCAAGGTGGTTCCTAGTTTTGGGTATACAATGTTGGGAAAGGCCTGATGAGTTAGGAAGCAAGTTGTAGGTATGCAATGTGATGAGGAGATCAATATATGTTTGAGACACGACACCACTACTGTATATTTGCATTATTTATTATTGAGGGATGTGGGTCGGCCCTAATTTGGTTGTGTCTTTAGGGTAGCCAATGTGTCTTTGGGGTAAATCTATAGATCCGTAGTAGTTCGTTGTAGAATTGGATTGAGGTTCAAATGACAATGGTTCATGGATGAGGGTTTGGGGAGTATTTGGCAGCATAGAAATTGTGTTTGTAGGTGGCTACGATGATCAAAAGTGAAGGAGACAACAACTTCCAATCTTTTTTCTGGCAAGTTGTAGGTCAGTGATGCTTTAGGGTTCTTAGAGGCCTCTAGATAGGATGTTGATGGAGATGCTAATTAGGGAGGTGGAGAGCAGCCGATGACTACCATTGCAAGGTCTATGAAAAGCTTCCATGAAATATTATTGGTGGCGGGTGTCCTCTAGTATTATGTGGATTCTAAGCGATGGTGGTCTTATACCATGTCTTGGATCCTAACAATTACATAGGGGGATCCGAAAGTGGCTCTAGGGTTTCAGTTGTTCTAAGGAAATGAAGGGGATCATGCTAGATGTTATTGGGGTTCGGGTTTATTGTGGCCAACACAAGTAACGACTGAGGATCACCATTTTGTAGGTTGAGAAGAAATCGTGATGAAGATGAAAGGAAAGCTTAGAGCCTCACAGATATCCTTATGGTTGTTTATATGGTAGGGTGATGAATTCAAGGAAGTTTTAGTCAGAGGAAATGGTAGAGATGAGATACAAAGAAGAGTTTATCACCATCCTCCTATAACAATGTCGGCCATGCTGAAGACGACACACACATTACCTAGATCACGGGTCGCATGGTCTCTCCTCTTCTATTATCAAGATATTGATGATTATTAACCCCTATGTATATAATTCCTTTAAAATATGTAGAACTTCTCAAATATAATGCTAATGACTTAGCAACATTAATCATACATTTGATTTCTACTATCAAAATTATGGAAGTACCAATTCCTATAGTTATGGTCCTGAGAGGGCTAATTAATTATTCTTATAATTATTTAATTTTTCAATACTTAATATCATGGTTAATGTTTTTCATACATTTCAAAGGCATTATTTGACAAATTAGGTGTGTTACTAAAATACAAGGTGGTACCTATGTATTCGAGCATCTAAATTTTATAATAGTAGCAAATAATGTCAAAGTATTGCATGAAGATAATCTAAGGGATCGATTAGTAGATATGAACTTATTTAGACACAAGGAATTTTAAAGAGAGGCACACTAATACCCAAGAATTCAATAATTGATCAACATAATCAAAATAAGATTTAAAATAAGAGTTCAACTTGCAAATGGGCTTAGATTTGATAGGAACCTGAATTATAGTTCAATATAGATTTAGTATCCAAAATCCAGTATTTTACAATTTGCTTGTGTTATTGTGGCACCATTCATACATTGTTAAATGTCAAGTATACTTTCAAGGATTTAACTAATTGGATAATGTTTTCCCTCTTGATCTAGGAAGAGTTGGTAAAGTTTATTGATGCATTTTTTTTCTGAATATTGCTCAACCTTTGTTTATATGCACAAATTTCCATTTTTGTGTTGATGACATCCACTTTGTCTTCTTGCATGGGGTATGCTTCCAACCCTTTAGGTTATAGACATGGTGGAGTTGACATGTGATAACCTCCCATTTTGTGATGTTATCTCACTAGCTTTTCTTAATTTTCCATACTCTTTCTTAGATAAATTACATAGAATCCTTAACTTTCCACTTTATTGTAAATATACCAATAGACTGACATTTCTCCTTTTTCTTCTTACAGAAAAACCCAAAAAAATTTGCAAAAAGACCCAAACTGTCCCAAGACCGAATGAAGGCCAAACGGTCTCAAGACCAAATGGATGCCAAATGGTCCCAAGGCCGAATGGAAGTGAAACGGTCCCAAAACCGCATGAAGGCCCAACGGTCTCGAGACCGAATGGAAGCTAAACGGTCCCAAGACCGCATGAAGTCAAACGGTCCCAAGACCGTATAAAAGCTAAATGGTCCCAAGACCATATAAAGCCAAATGGTCCTAAGACCGTATGAAGGCCAAGTGGTCTCAAGACCGAATAAAAGCCAAATGGTCCCAAGATCGTATGAAGCCAAACGGTCCCAAGACCGTATGAAGGCAAAATGGTCTCAAGACCGAATAAAAGCCAAACGGTCTCAAGACCGCATGAAGCTAAACAGTCTCAAGATCGTATGAACCCAAATGATCCCATGACTGAATGAGTCCAAATGATCCCAAGACCATTTGGGATTCCTTGGAATCCTATAAATAGGACCAAAGGAGTCCTCATTTGGCATCAAATTCTTAGACGTCCAGAGGCTACCCCAATCACTCTAGAGCTGTCCATCCTTCATCCTTCACCCCAAGGCTGCCGGTTCAAGATCCACATTCCACCCTCAAGCTACTTCCTCTCTCATCGACATAGAAGGTGGGAAGTGAAGGGTTATTCATCAAGGCAACCACGTGGTGTGAAGATAGTTGCTCTCTACTCCAAGGGGTCAACCTTCCTCCCTCCTACATGGAGATGATGCTTTCTTTCTCTCTTCCTGCCTCCTTCTTTGTTCTTGCCATCAGCGAGTAGTCCCATACACTAGGGTGTGGGGAGTAGTCCCGCTACCCATGTTTTCATTTCATACATTGTAATTCATGAGTTTGCAATAGAAAAATACTATCTTTTCAGTTAAACATCAATCGTTTAATGAATGCTAGTTGCTTGATCACCAACTTGTGTTATCAATTATCTATTATTGTGAATTGTCTATGTTTGTACTTCTAGATTCGAATATTGACTGCTTGTTGGTTCCAGATGTATGTAGTCACCATATGTTTGGTTCAGTATCTAGGAGCATTTCTCAAGGAGTGGAGTAAACTCACCTCCATCGTTGTACTTTCATGCTATGAAATGGAATTAGTTGACGTATGAAAGTACAACCTTGACATGTTGAGGAACACACTTTGCGAGGGGAGTGATGCAAAGTAAGTGACCATTCATTTGGGGATGGCTGGCATTGCAACGCTTCCACATTTCTCATAGTTATTTATCTGAAAGGAAGCTAAGTCTACAAAGATACTAACTATTTAGACTCTCTTCTTTGCAAGCCACATTTTTTATGATGTATGTTTTGATCCATGTGTAGTGGTGGTGAAACTCGATCACATCCTAGTGGTTTCTAAAATATTTTTTTCAACCTTAAATTTACTTTCCTACCATCTACTTTGCCTTGCACTTTAGTTTAATCATCAAATCAACTCTTTGATCTAAATATCAACTTTTAAGTAGATAAGTAGAATTATTACGTTTTCCATCTTGTTAAACTATTAACAAGACCGTTGTCTCGTGGATTCGACCCTTAACTGTACTACGATAAGACTTCCACATCTCTTAGCATACGTGGGTGGAGATCTTATTATAGCACACGAAAGGATAAACTTAGAGACTTACTATCTCTAGGATTTTTAGTGGTGCACACAACTCCATGCAAGTGGAGGCTCCATCAATAATTGGAACCATTTCCGGGGACAACGGAACATTTTAATTCCATTTGTCAACTTGCTAGTTGATTAGGATTTTACACTTTACCTTAATAATTACTTCATATATCTTTTTGACCTCATCATTTCTCCACATTGTCTAAAGTGTGGTTTTTCTTCTACTCAGGTAGAAAATGTGTATGAAACCTTCACATAACATCGGATTCTCCCCTGAAATAGAGTACGACTCTGAGGTTGAATGAAGCTTCCACCGACGCATCAGACTCAACTGCCAACAAGCCAGATAGATGGTTGAAGAACAATGACAGGCCGCCTTGGTGCTGAAAAGAGTCAACGCAGCCATAGCAGCTCAGAGAGTTCAACTCATCACTGATACATGTGCTCAAATTCAAGCTGAAGTTCGTGCTGAAGAGCAAGCCCGTATTCGAGCCAAAAATGAAGCAGCCACAATAGTTTCTCAACTTTTGATAAGGAATAAGCAGCTTTGGGATTATGATGTCCCCAAGAACTTTGAAGATAATCACCCAATCCATCCACCTCTCATTGACACTCCCAACTTTGAGATCCGAACACAATGGATCCAAATTATGCAAGGCATCTCGTTCTCTGGGAACGTTGGAGAGGATTGCATGGATCACCTGAAGCGATTCAAGACACTTTGTCGATTGGTACCACAGGCCGGAGCTACTAATGATGCAATCATTCTTTGACTTTTCAACTTTACTCTATCTGGAAAGGCATTGAGTTGGTATAACTCATTAGATGGAGAGCCAATCACCACCTGGGCTCCCTTGGAAGAAAAGTTTTTTGAAAAGTTCTTTCCTCCCTCATTGACCTACCAGATTAGGGGACAAATCAACCAATTCTCCCAACTTCCTGGAGAATCTCTAGCAGGATCTTGGGAAAGGTTTAAGGAATTACTGAGGAAATGTCCACATCACAGAATCTCACAACATTAGCTCATAGAAACATTCTATAGAGGAGTAAGTGATGACATTGAGAAGTTTTTGGATTCCTCATCAGGGGGGGGATTTCATGCGAAAGAATTATGAAGATGCTTGGAAGATTGTCACATTCAGATCCGAGAACCAATCTAATTGGGGAAATCCATCTACCGGAGGAGTTCTAAAGGTTTGTAAAGCTGTGGAATTTGTAGAGTTGAAAGCCATCGCCGAAGCTCTAAAAATCATAGCTCATAAGCAACAAGTTCTTGAAACATCATTTGGGGAATATGATAGAAAGAAGAACTCCCAGGTTCAACAAGTTAAAGAAGCTACTGAAACTTGTGAAGCTTGTCATGCATCTGATCACCCCACATTATCATGTGGTCTCTTATACAATGTAATGATGGATCTACAACCAACGCAACTATAATATGAACCAAATATTGAACATCCTGAGGATCAGGTACCTGAGCAAGTGAATTCAATCCACTCCATACCAGGCCAAGTATATTATAATCCAGATCAATCGAGGAACCATCCCAGTTTTTAGTATGGGATCCTATGGGAACTTCCAACCTGCAGCATCAGACACAAGGTGGGTCTTCCAATAGATTACCACCTGGATTTCAAAGCAATTATAATCGAAATCAAGGAAATTATAGGGGTGGGCCTCAAATGCTTGTCTACCCAAGAAATTCTTCTACATACTACCCTATATTGCATCCACAATTACAACAAACTCAACTACAATAACCACAACAAACTCAATTACCAGCATCTCAGCAGCAACAACTGCAAGGGCAGTAGCAAGTTACACAATATCAACAAAAGAATGTTATGTCTCTGCCAACAGATGAGTTATCCATGATTAGGCAAATGATGCAATCTCAGCAAACCATGCTTGCCAATCAGCAAGCCCAACAAAAGGATGTGGAAACTCGATTGGAACAGATCGTAGCCCAGCTAAAACCCCCAGTAGGTACTTTTGCTGGTCATCCAGAAATAAACCCGAGACATGATCAACGCAGATCATAACAACTGAACGTAGTCACCACAAGGTATGGTTGTGTCCTTGCTGAAGTCACCAATGTTATTCAAGAAGATGAAGATATAACTGAAGTCAACCCAATTGCAAGCACAAAGCAAGAAACTAAAAAAAATTTAGAGGTTGGGAAGGAAAAAGAAAAAGAGCAAGTTACCAAGGAACCATAAGTCCCACCATATAAACCTAGGATACCCTACCCAGGTAGATTGAGAGAAACTAAATTGGACACTAGATTCTTAAAATTCAAGGAAGCTATGAAGAAGTTATATGTCGATATTCCATTCCTCGATGCTCTTTCTGAAATCCCAGCTTGGTCCAAATACCTGAAGACTTTACTATCAAAGAAATGTATGACTGAAGAACATGAGATTGTCAAATTAGCTCAAACTACTTCTGACATCATTCTTAATAAGATGTCGAAGAAGTAGAAGGACCCTGGCTCCTTTGGCATCCAATGTTCTATCAAAAATACCTCTTGCAAGGAAGGATTAGCCGATTTGGGGGCCAGCATATCCATTATGCCATTTTTCATGTGTAAAAGATTGGGTTTTACTGATTTGCTACCCACAGCAATGATAATTCAATTGGCTGATTCTACCATCGCTACACCTTTGGGAATTGTTGAAGATATCCCAGTAAGAGTAGGGAAAGACTCGTATGTTACCTGTGACTTTGATATTATGGATATAAAAGAAGATCTGAGGTATCCAATAATATTTGACAGACCCTTCCTTGTTATAGCCAGAGCACTAATCGATGTTGAAACTGGCACCATTACCTTAAGACTAGGAAAGGAAGTTGTTCAATTCAGAGTTTTTGATAGCTTAAAAGGTCCTAGCATCCACGAAGAAGTTTTTCTTCTCAAAGCAATTGATAAAATGTCTCAGTTAAGGCAAGAACCTTCCGATCCGTCTGATGATTTGGAAAACATCTTAACAAATCCAGAAGCTGAATTCTCAACTGACGAACTAGTTCAGTAATGTCTGCAATACCTTGAACAAGCCAAAGAAACCCCTGAAGCTACCTTTGAGGAGTTGAAATCTGTCACTACTTTGGAAACCACAGAAGTACCCAAGACACCTGATATGAAATCCCTACCAGTTGGGCTCAAGAAAGTCTTCCTTGACGAAGAAAAATTATGTATGATCATTATCAGTTCCACTTTAATAGACAACCAAGAAGAAAGACTACTTATTGAATTAAGAAAGCACAAAAAAGTCATTGGATACAAGATGACTGACCTAACAGGAATAAATCCAGCTTTGTGCATGCATACATTACCCATGGTAGAAGAGTTTAAGCCTTCACGGGAACACCAGAGAAAACTAAACCCAAATCTCAAAGAGGTGGTTCGCCTCAAGGTTCTTAAACTCCTAGAAGTTGGTATCATTTATCCAATTTCTAATTCTCAGTGGGTTAGTCCGGTCCAAGTAGTCCCTAAAAAGGGGGGAACCACTGTCTTTTTGAATGATAAAAACAAATTGGTGCCCACAAGGACTATCACTGGATGGAGGATGTGTATCGATTACAGGAAACTGAACAAGGCAACAAGAAAAGATCACTTCCCTCTACCTTTCCTTGATGAGGTCCTTAAACGTCTAGCCCACTAAAAATTCTTTTTCTATCTTGACGGATATTCAGGGTTTTATCAAATTCCAATACACCTTGAAGATCAAGAAAAGACGATTTTTACTTGCCCTTTCGGAACTTATGCCTTTAGAAGGATTCCTTTTGGACTATGTAATGCACCTGCAACGTTTCAGAGGTGTATGTCTACCATATTCGTAGGATTAACTGAGTCCATCATGGAAGTTTTCATGGATGACTTTTCAGTTTATGGGGACTCTTTTGACAACTGTCTGCTTAATCTCGGTAGTGCTACAAAGATGTGAGGAAACAAATCTGATCCTTAATGGGGTAAAGTGTAATTTTATGGTGATAGAAGGAGTTGTCCTCGAGCATCGAGTGAGCGAAAGAGGGATTGAAGTGGACAAAGCAAAGATAGATGTCATTTCAAAATTGACACCACCAAAAGACATCAGGGGAGTACAAGCCTTTTTGGTCCATGCCGGATTTTATCAAAGATTTATCAAAGAATTTTCAAAAATAGCAAAACCCATGTCTCACTTGTTTACTAAAGATGCAGATTTCAATTTTGATCAAGAATGCCTACGCAACTTCCTGACCCTAAAGAATGCCCTGATCTCAGCACCTATACTAAGAGCCCCTGACTAGTCACAACCCTTCGAGATAATGTGTGACGCCAGTGACTACGCTATAGGAGCAGTATTAGGGCAGAGAATAGATAAGAAACCCTATGTGATATACTATGCATAAAAAATGCTTGATGAAGCCCAAAAGAACTATACAACTACCGAAAAAGAGTTCTTGGTAGTCATCTACGCTTTTGAAAAATTCTTCTCTTATCTGATCGGGTCAAAATTCATAGTATACACAGACCACTCCACAAAAAAATATCTAATTCAAAAACAAGATGTAAAACCTAGATTTATTCGTTGGATGTTGATGCTTTAAGAATTTGATTTGGAAATAAAAGATAAAAGTGGGGTAGAAAATGTCGTCGCCGACCACTTAAGTCATATTGAGCCTTAGGACGAAGACAATATACCTATCTGAGACTCTCTACCTGACGATCAAATCATGAAAGTCACCATCGTATTTCCTTGGTACGCCGATATCGTAAACTATCTAGCTACAAAAATTGTCCACCCTACTGCTTCCTACCACGATAGAAAGAAATTTCTTCATGACATCAAGCAATACTTTTGGGATGAACCATACATTTTCCACTTATGTGCAGACGAATTATTCCGCCATTGTCTCCCTGAAGAAGAAATTATTCCAATCTTACAACACTATCATTCTGGACCCACCGGAAGGCACATGAGTTCGTAGAAGACCGCCATTAAAATCCTACAGTCAGGATTCCTCTGGCCAACAATAGCGAAGGAATCCCATGAATTTGTGCAATCTTGCAATAAATATCAACTGTCTGGAGGGATATCAAAATGAAATGAAATGCCACTAACTATGTGGCAGGAGATCGAACTTTTTGATGTATGGGGAGTGGACTATATGGGTCCATTTCCCCCATCTTATGGATTCTCTTATATTTTGGTTGTTGTGGACTATATATACAAATGGGTAGAAGCTATACCCACTGCATCTTGTGACTCTAAGCCAATTATTAAGCTATTCAAGGATATCATCTTTCCTAGATTCAGAGTCCCTCGAATGGTTATATCCGATCGAGGGTCACATTTCTTGGAAAGAAGCTTCGAAGCTCTTCTACAAAGATATGGAGTAAAACATAAGGTCACTACACCTTATCATCCGTAGACTAGTGGCCAAGTTGAAGTCTCAAATAGACAATTGAAGGCTATATTAGAGAAAACTATCAACAGAAACCACACAGATTGGTCCACCAAACTTCTTGATGCTCTCTGGGCATATCGTACTGCTTACAAAACACCAATAGGAACAACACCATTTCATTTGGTGTATGGGAAGTTGTTCCATCTCCCAGTTGAATTAGAACACAAATCATAGTGGGCTATCTAACAATTGAATTTCGATTTAAAAAGTGTCGGTGAATATGGACAACTCCAATTACAAGAGCTGGAGGAACTAAGAATGACTGCCTACCAGAATGTCAAGATCTA
Source organism: Alisma plantago-aquatica (assembly GCA_963693085.1). Lineage (NCBI taxonomy): Eukaryota > Viridiplantae > Streptophyta > Magnoliopsida > Alismatales > Alismataceae > Alisma > Alisma plantago-aquatica. The sequence goes on along the minus strand of OY856409.1, from coordinate 1,049,893,673 downwards.
CAAAGAACACACTAAAATGTGGCATGACGGACACCTCAAAAGGAAAGATATCATTGTTGGAGACCACGTCCTTCTTTTCAACTCCAAACTCAAAATGTTTCCCAGAAAAATCTGCATAAAATGGTTCGGGCCCTTCACTATCAAGCATATCTATCCAACTGGAGATGTCATCATCTTTGATGACAATGGAGGAGAAAGGACTATTAATGGCCATAGACTGAAAAAATACTATACTTCAGCCGATAAAACTCCAAGACAAACTATCAACATTCAGGAATCCACAGCATTAAACTGATCAAGTCAGAATTTCATCGAGCCAACGATGTAAAACCAAAGCGCTACTTGGGAGGCAACCCAAGAACTGAGTATCACCTATCTTTTTCTTTTTGTTCAGCTTTTGATTTTTTTATAACTCTCCTTGTTCAGAAAATATAAAAATTTATATAAGAAACCATAACAAATATAAAAATATAAAAATCATTGACCAAATTAGTTTTGTCCTGACAGTTTGACCCAAATGGTCTTGAAACCATTTGGTCCAAACGGTCTTGAAACTGTTTGGTTCTCACGGTCTCGAAACCATTTGGCTCTGATGGTCTCGAAACCGTTTGGACCCAAATGGTCTTGAAACTATTTGGTCCTCACGGTCATGAAACTGTTTGGCCCTCACAGACTCGAAACTGTTTGGACCCAAACGGTCTTGAAACTATTTAGCCCTCATGGTCTTGAAACCGTTTGGACCCAAACAGTCTTGAAACGGTTTGGTCTCAAAAGTCTCGAAACCGTTCGGACCCAAACGGTCCCAAGACCGTTTGACCTAAGGGGAATTTGTACAATCACTTCTCCCTGTTCTATAAATACTCCTTGACCCCTCCCTTTTTCTTTCCTTCAATTCTTGAATCTTCTCTCACACGAACCCTGATCCATTCCTTCCAATTTCTCTGCTCCTGTAAGACCCGTTCACGCTCTCCGTTAACACTCTCAGTTCACACTGCTTCCTCGCTCCCTCAATTCCGAGCTCGCTTCCACCATCTCCGCACACACTCGTACAAGCTGCTCTATCCTCTTCTCTGGCACTCTGTCTGTCGTGAACATCTCCTCGTCGCAACAAGGTAGAGGACACTCTTAACCATCACCACCGCTACAACGCGTCTTCTCTTCTTTTTACAATCGTTGCTATCACCATTACTGTCGCCGCTATCGCCACCGCAGACACCGCCGCCGCCGACGCCATCGTCGTTGGCACCATTTTCGTTGCCCATGCCACTTCACCTTCCTAATAGGTTTGGACCCAAATGGTCATGAAACCACTTGGACTCAAATGGTCTTGAGACTGTTTGGAGCCAAACGGTCTTGAGACTGTTTGGAGCCAAACGGTCGTGAAACTATTTGGAGTGCAACCGTTTGGAGCCAAACGGTCTTGAAATCATTTGGAGCCAAACGGTCTTGAGACGGTTTGGACCCAAATAGTTGTGAAACCATTTGGAGTGCAACCGTTTGGAGATAAACTGTCTTGAAATCATTTGGAGCCAAACGATCTTGAAAATCACAATTTCACCCTTAACAATTTCTCTCCTAAATTTTTTTCAATGTTGCAATTCTTTATGATTTATTTTTCAAAACTATAGAATGGTCTCACCTGCAAGGGATGTCACAGGAGTAGCTGAAACCCCACTCTAGACCAGGGAGAAACTATTGGAGCACCACTTGAAGCTTCAGTGCATCCTCAACATATGCAAAAAAAATTAGAAAGACTCCATCAAAAGTTAACTTGCCCAAGGTCATCCTTGCCCTTGAGCGAGTCAACAAATGTCTAGTAGAAGATCATGTCGAAGAAATCAAAGAGATATCCTCCACTGATGAAGGCTAGGAGTACGCACCAAATTCTGAGGAGGAATCCACACCTACAAACCAACAAGGCAAAAGGAAGGCCCAGGCGGCCACTGAAGAAAGACCCACCAAAAGGCGGGCACGGAAGCAAGTCCGGCCCTCAACTGCAAGAGAACAAATCCTGGAAGAACACACCATGCCTTCTGCCACCACTGCAGAACCAGCATCATCTGATATGTATATCCACAACCTATAGGCTGGTGACAAAGTGTTGCGCCCAACAAAGTATGTCTGGTCGAACATACTAAAAAGAATGGGAATTTATGATAGAATTCTCACATTGCTCGACAATGCGAATCTCTCAAACTCTACTTTGTCAAAGAAACTTCCTACGTTGACCCCATGATAGAGTTCTTCACCTACCTTAATAAAGAAACTGTGGATGCAAAAGATAAATTAAAGGATGGAGGTGACCGCAGGCTGGTAACCTCACTTTTTGGAAAAAAGGTGGTCTTGACTGAGAATCTGCTAAATGAAATCTTTATCGAAAACCAAGAACAACTAAAGAAAGCTAAGGAGGTAGTCCTAGACCACTCCCAGTTCAACAAGAACACCTTCTGGAAGTCCTTGACAGTGATTCCAAGCTACGAGGCAAAGACTTGCAAGGCCTCCAACATACATTCCGGCCTGGTGCGCACTCTGTACAAAATCATAACAAGCGCTCTTTTCCCTAGGACAGAGAGTAGGAACGTCAATATTTCAAACCTCTTTGTCCTATGGTCCATTCTAAAAGGGCAGCCGATCAACATAGGATGACAATTGATTCAGAAACACACATCTTTTGCCCTTAGAAAGGAAATTTGTGTGGGTGGTCACATAACATCAATTCTAAAATATCTTAAGATGGACATACCACTTCCCAAGTGCACAGTGATAAAGGGTGACATCCTAACAAATGAGTAGAGTCTAAAGAACTCATATATCATAAAGGAGAAGGATTCCAAACTTCATTATATCTTCTGCCCAACTGTCAAAGCATCCCGGACACTACTACCGCTTCCAGAACTGGCTGACTATGACAAAGAAAAGCTTCTCTTCATTGAAGAGGAGCTTTCCAACCTCCTAGCCTCGGTCAAAGAAAAAGAGAAAATAGCAAAGATAGGGCAGACAGAGCATAGTATCACTGCCCCAGTAACAAGGCCAAATAAAATACCAGTGACACAGCTTTCAAAACTACGCATACAGCAACAACAGTAGTTGGGGACGCCCACATCAAAGATCAACCCAGAGGCAGACCCACCACATAGTGCAGAAAACATAGCAAACCCAACACTAGAACCCTTCATCTTTGATTCGGATGTTGGGCTTACCTCTACAAACACCGCCACCACACTACCACCTTCCACCATTCCGCCATCCACCACTCTACACCATTTTCCACAATAACGCCCACCACAATTTCTTTCTCCACAACCACAACTTCACCCACATCTTCTGCCTCACTCATTTTCTCTTCGGGCATCCCATTCTCCACCTCGACGCCCGATCTCACCTTCACTTCAACCACTTTCCCATCGGCATTCTCAATTCTGCCTTTTTCACCAGGGATGTCGCCACCATTCTCATCCGCCACCACCTCGATACCGCTCATGACTCCATCTATAGTCACCACATAATTTGCGGGTCCATCAATAGTGTCTCTTTTGTAAGGCACTACCACCCTTCCACCCTGACCCCAGCCATCTCACCCATCCATCTCTGGGGTCCCCTTTTCACAAGTTAATGAAGAATTCAGACGGCAATTTGACATTATTCGAAACCTCCTCACCAAACCCTCTAACATATTACACTCCATTTTTTTCTTGTGTGCAGGGACTTTCTACACAGGTCTCCAAGATTGACGAATGGAACCACGCCATACTAGGCATCCTCTCAAGCATTCAACAACGGCAGGAAGCGGCAGCCCAGCAAGTCGACCGCATCGACGACCGCTTAAAACACTTGACAGAGTTGATACTTGAGATGAAAGGCCAGCAAGAAGTGTTGGCCCAACAAGTCGACAGGGTCTCTAAGCAAACTCAACCTTTGCCTGATACCCTTCGCGAGCTTCAGCAACAACAAACTACCCCAAGCACGTGCTTGGACGACATCAATAGCAACCTCGCACAGCTCAACGGCCGCCAAGAGGAGCACTCTAACAATGAACTCAATCATCTACGTGTACAAATAACTGATCTATCAGCATGACTCCTCTCTGCCAAAGCAAGATATATATATCTTAAAGAAAGCCACAATGCACTGTCGAAACCCACGAGCACGTGCAAGTGGCATTTGAAGAATTACAAGCCATCCATCGGCAGTGTAAGAAAACATCGATCAAGAAAATAACAGATAAGGAAGTAGATGATGATGAAGATGAAAGTGAAGATGACGATGAGGATTCTGATTCCTTGGCTAACTCCAACAATGACAGCTCCTCCTCAGACGATCAACCCGACGACCCAGGCAATGTTGGAGAGGGCACCAGTCGAGGGGAACAACCTATAGAGAAGGGAAATAATAGAGACCACCAAGAATGTGGAAACAAAGATACCAAGTCCCCCGATAATAGTGATAATGTAACAATGTCATTTGGGGATTAGTTCTTTAACTTCTCAGCTATGGGATCCCTAGGGGATGCTACAAAAGAAGCCACTTTTGCGGAGTTTCAACAATGCATAATGGAAACCAGCATTAGCCCACCCACAGCAGCCATTCATCAACATTCTGCTCCGGGGAAATCTGCACCCCTCCCCCCAGAACAGGACGAATCCGACAGAGTGAGTCTCGACATAGATGATAGACTCGACTCTAGAGATGACTCTGACAAAGATGAAGATCTACCTCAATCTTTGGATGATAGCGAGCAGACTTCACTTCCTCCACCATAAGACCTTCCCCCGCCGCCACCTCTACCTCACAAGATGAAAGACTTGGACATGGCAGCCATCTCTACATTCGATGTTCAGGACATCTTTATCCTGAACACTATTGTAGATGATGCCAAAAATGGGGGGGACGTCATCTATAACAATACAAAAATAAAGCACAGGTTGACACGTGAAGACTTCCATATTCTCCTTCGACCACAATCAAAGGTGAAGATGTCTATCTTTTGCGTCCACCTTGCTACCACTATAGAGGAATTTTGAAGCCCAAAAAAGTTGTAGCCTATTTTCAACGCTTCACTTGCTCCATACTTATCCTTATTACACAAGGACTTATAGGAAAATTCAATACAGCGACTGTGAACTGGTCTTGCATGGAAGCCACACTACATCACAGTGCCCTTTAGAGTTTTCGGACATTGGCTGCTAATGATTGTTGACATTGAGGCGCGCGACGCCAAGGTTTACAACTTCTGTGCCAGTGAGCTAACGGTCGGATAGATAAATTTTGCTGGTTCAAAAGCCAGAGAAGCACGATGCATTCCTGATAACACCAAATTTTGTGATGTTTTTGGCCTTTATTTTGTTATCAAAACTTCCCTTTTTAACTGATTTCCTCTCTTTTTATATGTACTTTTGCAATAACAGGCCACACTATGCTCTTAACTCAATACTTCCATCTTTTGTAGAGTTTTCCTCCATTTTTGACTCATTTATCATCAATAAGGCCGTCCCGGCCCACAAACATGCTCCACCTGCATCGGCCTTCCAGCCAGCCGATATGCTCACTGCCCCACAGGGTAGCACAATACACCGATGCGCGACATGAGGATGCCGCACAAGAAGGGACTAACGAACGATACGCCTATCTATCCGACAGGGAGCCGGGCTCTCCACGACAACTGAAGCTTGTCGCGCGATACAGGCCACCCACCGGCAGGCGCTGCTCATCACGTTGACCGACAGCCGACATCCTTGTGTCGGGCGATACTGATATCGGTCGTCCACCAACTCTGTGATAATAAAAGCTGAGGAAGGACACATGGCGCCCTGAGCACCATAACTTCCCCAACCGCTTCCTATAAATAGCAGCTACAGGAAGCCAAAAAGATAGGTCAGAACCCTACGCAAGTCACCTCAGGAAAGCTGCGAAGAGCTAGTGTATCGTGCCTCAGTGCTTTTGTCAGACGATTTTAGGTGAGCGCTTCCCCATACCGAGAGGGAGGGAATGGTTCACTTAGGATCATCATAGGCACCACTATAGGCCGATATCGGCCGACAAGGATCCCCGACATAAGTGACTGATACTAGGAGCATCATTCTAGCCCGGCACGATACTGAACCCCGATACGCATCGCCCGTCATGGCGTGTCGCCCGAGAGGGTGCCGCCCGACATGATCGTATCAGGCAAGGGTCCTCGCACGATACAATACGCCCGTCACGGTGTGTCGTCTGAGAGGGTGTGCCGCCCGACACAGTTGTATCAGGCTAGGCTCCTGCCCGGTATCGGGCTGGAGGGTCCGTTGTAGTCTGTCATCCTTCTATATCAAGAAGGCGACATCTATCTTTATTATTTCAGTCATTTATTTCTTTTACTTATGCAATGTAATCAGAACCTTATATGTTTATGGAAATAGAAGAGTTTAATTATCTGCTGCTTTATGTTTGGTACCTTTGTTGGATGATTGCTATGTTTAACATCTAAACTCTAGCTTGTACGCTTGGATCGTGTTTCGATTAGCTACTAAATCATGTTTTCCCATTGCAACAGCCTCGAGAGAGGTGTTGTGGCTCTAGTGTTTGGTCTGATTCTGGAGTACGAGAGTGCCCAGAATCGGAGTTGCTTTAGTAACCTTTCCACTCTAATTCAAGTTCAGCAACCTCGAGAGGGGTGTTGATGCTTGGTTAGAGGTACCCGCTCTGAGAGGAGGGGTACAGGATGTTCCTGCTGCCGCTTGTTTTACCGAAGTTTTCTCCTTCATACCTTGCTTTAGCGCTAGTGTTATCTCTCTGTTTCTGATGCACGAAAACCCCTAAAAACTGATAAATGCTTAAAACCTTAATTTTTCCTCATAGCTCCAGTTGGAGATAGATTTCTTTTATTTTATCAGTCTTATCCTGTTGTTCCTTGAGGAACCTCGTCATCTCTTTACCTTTGCCAGAGTGTAGCGTGTCGATTCTGTGTTCTCAACACTACCACCCTTGTCCCTGTGTTTGACCCCGTATATCTACTTTGACCCCGTAAACAAAGTTGCGGGGGCCTAGAAGGTTTTGGGCTATAAATGTAAAAGTTCGACTACTTCAAATCCGCCTCCAATTTAAGGACGCGCGATTTAGGCCGGTCAACTTTTTGGCGCCGTTGCCGGGGACAGGGCAAAATGGTACTATTGACGGACCCGGATCCACTAACTACACTCCCGTGCCTCAAACTTAGAAATGAGCTTGACAACACTCTCTTTTTCTTTCTTTCTTTTCTTTTGTTATTATTATTATTCTTTGCCTAAAATTAATAACTCATACTATTAATAATAGATTTTTCTAACTTGATTCTTTGTGTTATTTCAGGTACTCAGAAGAAAGGACACTCTGTTCGACCGAGCACCAACACCAGCCATCATGCCACCTCGCGTTGAGCCACCCCGTTCTGAAGGAGAACACCCGGGGAGAGTTAGGCCTGATTCGCCTCCTCCTGAGGCTAACGACCGATACGACGGAAATGATCAACTTGAAGATCCAGAAATGGATCAGTTCAAGGAAGACCATCGTCGTGACAGACGTTACCACCATAGGCACATGAGAAATAACAATAATCAGGAACGACGCCAGGAAGGCAGTGACAACGATGACTCGGGAGAAGAAGAGAAAACTCTAAGGGAGTTAGCCTCCACGAAGGCTAACAATTCTCGGTGCCCGGTCATCATTCCACGTTTCAACGCCACCAACTTTGAGCTCAATCCATCTGTAATCTCCATGATCCAAAATAAGAGCTTTAGAGGGAGCTCCAAGAACGAAAACCCCTACCACCACCTAGATGCCTTCAAGAACATATGCGACACAATTAAGATGCGAGGTGTTCCTCAAGAAGTCATTTACTGCAAGGGCTTCATCTTCTCTCTGGAAGATAAGGCTCTATCTTGGTATCTGGGACTTCCCCACCAAGCCCTAAATGGATGGGGAGCACTGGCAGACGCTTTCATAAATAAATTCTATCCAACTGAGAAGATAGTGAGGAACAGAAAAAGGATAACCTCCTTTATGCAAAGGCCCAACGAGAACCTCGACGACACCTGGGAAAGATACCAGGAATATCATAGGGACTGCCCTCACCATAACTACAAGAAAGGTTTCCTAGTCACCACCTTTTATAATGGTCTAACTCCTGATGAAAGGGTTTCACTAAATGTTGTAGTAGGAAGTGACTTCCTAGGGAAAAAGTCGAGCAGGTCTGAAAGGATCATCAAAAACATGGCCGAGCTGCAAGCCGACACTAATTATGATAGGTCTGACAGAGGACAGGCTAAGAAGGTTAGTGAGGGACCTTCTTCTGAATCCAAGGCTCTGGAGGCTATAACTTCTCAGATCCATAGGATAGCTACAGACGTCAAGCAGCTAAAGGAATCTGGAGGAAAAGGTAAAAAGCAGATTGAAAAGGTGATGAAGTGCATGACATGTGGAGAAGGGGGCCATGGGGTAGATAATTGCATCTACACCCGACCAGATGCGTCAAGCAATAGTGAATCTGAGGCCGAAGAGACTGAAAATGTCTCTTTTGTAAATTTTAAGAGGTCGGACCACCCTGGTTTCAGCTACGGAAACAAGGATGCAGCTGAGAATTCACATCAGCTGCATAGCTCATCTAAGCCGCCCCAAGCGTTCGAGAAGAGGGGAGGACCCAGTCAGTACACTAAAAACACCCCCTTCCAGACGAACAAAGGTAACTTCCAAGGTCAAGTCAAGTACCAAGGATCAACCAAGGAACAGGATAAGGTTTCTAGCCAGACAGATGTGGTTGGCCAACTGTTTGATTTCGTGAAAAGGCAGGACACTATTAATAACCAGTTAGCGCAGAGCGCGCTATCGAATTCGGGTGTTTTGAACTCGTTGCAGGCACAAATGGCGGACATGCAGGTGAATCAATGCCAGATTGATCAACAATTAGCTCGAATGGCCGAGTTAATAAAGAATCCCTCAGGAAAAATTCCGTCGAATACTGAAACGGCAAAGAAGGCAGGACAGTGATCAAGAGGAAAGAGGATCGAGTTGCACGAGAGGATGATGCCAGAAACTAAGGAGTGAAGAAGCTGGAAGATGTCAAGATGGAGACGAAAATTATAGCACTCCTCGGGAGGCAGCCCGAGCTTTCTTTTATTTCCTAGAATAGGATTCTATTTACTTTCCTACAAAACAAACATTACGAACATTTGGACTGTAATAAGGCCCGAGTCAGCACATGTGCCACGTGCGCGACTCTTTTGTTTCATGGGTCACCACACTGTTTTATAGACCCGGATGAGTAATACAATCTGAGGTCGGGAGCTTAGTCTTAGGCCAATGATGTTTTACTCATCGACCGCTTTTTCCCGCTTCGTTTTTAAGTTTTTATTCTTGATTTTTGCTCTGAAGGGTCGTATCGGGCGGCAGCTCAACAGGCACGCTGAACGCGCTCATGTCGGGCGATGGTACTTCAGGCATCGTAAAAGCTGTGACAGATGGACTGCCTGTCTCGGGAACGGCTTGTCCCAACGGCCGACGCGCGCCCCGGAATTACCAGATTTACCCCCGGTTGGGACCGCTATATATAGCGCTGAGGTTTTTTACCGTATCGGGCTACCGCCTTTACTGTTTCACCTACCCATATCGCACTGTTATTTCCTTTGATTTCTCCCATGTCGCGCAACCTCCTCCGCTCTCGTGTCGCGCTGAAAGTTTAAGAAAACAGCAAAGGTATAGCCTGATAGCTGTATCGTCCCAGCTTGCCCGACACGACCTTCCTATCGCACATAACTTATCGGACTAATGACCTTAGTTGAGTTTCCTTGTATCGCCCGACACGTGTGTCGTGCGACACACCTTTAGCACGCGCTTGCCTGATACGTCATATCGGGCGATAGCCGTGTCACCCATCCTTATGCCGCCTCAATTGTTTTATTGTCGGGTGACGCGTTGTTTTATCAGGAAGGCCCTATCGAGCGCTTTACTTCTCGCGACCTTATCGCCCGACACACCCATGTTGGGCGACAAGCTTGACGTGCATTTCTCGCCGAACCGTCTTGTCTTATATCGCCTATGATGTTCTTTAGACGTGACGGACGACACCCAGATCTCATATCGGGCACGAGCCTACATCTCTGAAAGCTTCGTATCGCCCGATACGGTGGTGTCAGATCATTCTTTGTATCGGGCCAAAATGTTATCGTGCATTCTATTTTCCTTCTTAAAAGCTAGTATCAATTTTAATTCATGATCAAATGTATTTGTTTAATGCCAACAGAAATGGACCATACTAAGCAGACCATTGTCCGGGTTGACGAGCACAGCCGAAGAATCAATGACGAAGCCGCAGCTGAAGCGACAACTATCGGGCAGAGACGCCCGAATCTCGAGGCGGTTGGGCCATCAACAGTAGAAAAGAGGACAAGGACAGGGGAGGTGGCGGCTCTAACCACAGCACTAGCAGCAGTGGCAGAACCCCTAGATCACACACCAGGAAGGTTCGTACCGAGAGATGACGAGCACAGACGCCGTTATGCAGAGCTGGCGACCAAACTCTACAGGCCGAGCAGGTTCTGTGACCAGTCTTCGTTCGTTCATCTGGGCATCTTTGAAAGACTGGAGAATGTCCTCGCCGCTGCAGGACTGAGGAAGATCTACCTCAACCGATCTTCCTCCTACACCGAACTCACGAGGTAGTTCATGTCATCTCTCCACCAAGTGAAGAATTCTGCTGCTAAAAAGGAAGAATACGGCGGAGCAGATAGACTACAAGCGCGGTTGTACAACTCAGAGCACGCCATCTCTGAGAAGCTGCTGAACGAGATCTTCTCTTCCAGCAAGGAGGAGAAGAATCTGATGAATAACGGTGAAAGAATCACCGAAGGAGACGGGTTCAATCCTGTGGAGTTGTGGAATAGGCTGATTGGCGAGTCATTGTTTAAGCCGGGAAGCAAGGTCGCAGTCATGCACTCATGCTTTTGGAGAATTGTGCACAAACTGGTAGTGTGCTTGCTGTTCAGCAAGAACGAGTCCAGCAATATCTACACTGAAGAACTCCACGTCATGTGGCACATGATGGAGGGAAGAGTGATCAACCTCGGGCGGTTCTTGCTGAACAGGCTGCACCAAATAAAGGATGCCACCAAAGAATAATGTATGGGTGGCATCGTCAACCTAATCGCGGCGGGGCTCGGGTACCCAAAGGAGCCGCGCAGCCTTTCGAGGACGAAGGGCGATGAGCTGATTGACATCAAATACCTAATGCGGGCCAACATCATAAAGAAGGAGGTAAGGGACTACTCCTATAAGTTTGCAAGGACAAACATCCTCCTCCTGCTCCCTCGCTGCGCCACTTACGACGCAAAAAAGTTGGTCTTCACTGCAGCAGAGATAGAAGTTGTGGCGGTAGACGCAGCTTACGCCACCACCACCAAAATTCAGGAAAGGGCGATCGCGAGAGGAGAACTGATTCCTCTCGACCCAAGGCGGGAAAAAGCTTCAACGACCCACTCCGAGCCAGTTGCGATTCCAGATCTACCGACGACAGCTGTTAATAGAGCTGTCGTCGCTCCTACTATACCAGTCACAACCACAACAACGACTGTGGTGGCTGAAGAAGAATCGGTGATCGTAGAGGTCACTAAGACAATAACTACGGGAGCTGCCACGGAAGAGACAGTCACAGCCCCCGAAATTCCTATAATGCCTGTAGAGGTAGAGGAAGAACCTTAGCCAGACACCAGTAATGGGGTGTTCGACGAGATCCTAGGAATGGAGCTCGAAGGTGCACAGCAGACGCCGACACCACCGCTGGTGTCCCCTGTTGCAGCTGCTGAAGAGATCGCCGATAGTGTAGAGGTGGAGCAGCATCCTCTTACACCACGGCCATCTCCACCACGATGAGAAGGCGAGGCGGTGACGGCCGCAAGAGCGCCGACACCTCACCCGGCGGCATCTGCATCGCAAACAATTGAGATAGGCTCTACCTCGTCTGGTAGACCATCACGCGAGCAAGGTATTGCGAGGACGGGAGGGAGACCCGCAGGGACCCCTCTATCGCTCGGGAAGATGTTGGGGCACGAGCTCGACTACTTGCGGGAGGTAACAGAGAACAACTCAGCTACATGTATTTCCTTAACCCGCAAGTTTTCATCTTTCCAGAAAAGGCTGAATAGCCAAGAACGACAGTTGTTGACTCTAGTTAGCCTTCCTGGCCAACTAGAGACTCAAACCGCGATGCTTCAGCAAGCCCTCCAACGCCTCGACGAGATCGAGGAGAGGCTAAACAGGAGAGACGACCATCCGCTCCGAAGGCAGCCAAGAAGGTCCACGTTGCCCCCTGGCCCTGGCTCTCCACCTTCTTCGTCAACATCCTCCTCAAGATCAACGTCCTCCTCCTCCTCCAGCGGGCCATCCACAATGCCCGAGGAAGGGACGCCACCAAGGTCAACCGATGGAGCTCCAGCAGGACAGGAGAGCTCCCTAGGCCTGGAAGAAGAAAATCCTTCAGTCCCCCTGGATGAAATTGAAGATGATAACGAAGATATCAGCATCGGGGTGGACTCTTCTGATGAATCAGAGGGAGAAAAGGGGGACGTTTATGCCGCCAATGAAAGACACCTCCCCCGAGGAAGACGCTCGATGGCAGACAAGTTCACTGAGCCATCAGAGATACCTTCTTTTGAGATGGCTGACTTCGATAGAAGGGTCATCGGCTACCTGACGATCAGAGACCAGAAACTGTTGAACAAGGTCCTAAGGTCGCAGGCAGATGAAGAAGACGTCGTCTGGAGCGACAACTACTTCTCCGTACGATGGGGAGCACTCTGCAGCATGTTCCTCTCGCTAGCCGTCATCGGAAAAAGGGTGTTCAGGGTCCTTGAAAGTGCGATCATAGAGAATATCAGCACTGGGACATGTCGGAAGACAGTATACAACGCCACCCTGACCTTGGCAAGAAGATTGGTGTGGGGAGAATCAGACTCCATTTTGGTGGCCAACATGCTGCAACACATAGACATGCATAACCCAAACCTCATGTTGGCACCGTACAAGAACCACAACGTATGGTTCCTCTACGTGGCAGACCTCAGGAGCCATGACGTCCAGCTGCTGAGCTGTAGCAGCAGTGAGGTGCCGCGCTCCGGGCTCATTTTCAGTCGCGCGGAGGAAAAAAATCTGAGGCTTCTACTGCTGCGTCTCCTACGAGCTATCAAGCAAGGAAGCCAACGTCACAAAGGCATCTGGAACTTCTTTTCCATCTGAGACTTCCCCGTCCAAGCAGAAGAGGGAAGCGGGAACAGTGCCTTCGTCGTCTTACGCACCATGGAGCTACTCAACATATTTGGATATATGAGGCATCTCCTGGGCCAAAACTTCTACCACCTCAGGAACGTATACGCCCTGCTGCTGATCAAAGACGGACGCTATTTCTGAGATGCAGGGTTACCAGAGGGGCTGCTGGATAGCGATCAAGAAGATGACTCTTCACAACCCAGCAGCTCCTCAGAAAAAGAAGCTGATATGGCAACTAACACCTATGGGGCAGGAAAGCAGTTGGAGATCCTACGGAAAGTGCACGGAATTGAAGACGCTGCTTCGCCTGAAACTGTAGAAGGGCTGATCAAAAATTTCAACCGCTTCTCGTGCGCTACACTCACGCGGGAGCAGGTCAACGAAATCCTTCTAAAGTTGGCTGATTCTACCCCAGCGGATGTCATCTATGAGGAAGGCAATGTCGTAGTCCCGGTCGATGATTTAAGGGACATGGTAAAAGAAGGAGGATGATTGGATGTATCTGTGGTGGCCGCTTACATCCAAACAATACAGCCAAGGTTCGAACACGCATACATAGCTCATCCTATGTTGTTCAACAACATTTGCCTCGTTGATGAAACAGGAGCGAAGCAAGCATTTCTGGCAGAGTTGGAGAGCGAGGTCCCACGCACAATCTTCCTGCCCATCCTGCATTATAACCATTGGACCCTCCTGACGATGTACACTCGGCAACGAGCAAGAATCTTCTACAACAGCTCGGACAGCAACAAAGATCATCCAGTGCCATGTACATCAGCAACGTTGACACCCCTCGAATGCTTAATTCGAAAATTCTACGACTAGGTGTCAAAGCTGATCCAACCATTCCTGGACACGCAAGCAAGCAAGTGGCACGAACTTCAGTTCTGCCACCGCAGTCCGTAGCAAATTCCCCTATTCAACGACTGTGGCATCTTCGTCCTGGAATGGATAGCAAATGAAGAGACGCCGGACCAGCTCCACCACATCGACTATCATAGCAAACGAGGAGAATATGTGTGGGAGCTTCTATCTGGCGTAGGTGCGCTCACCAGCTAACCTCACTGGAGTAACATTACCTCACCTTATCTACCTCACAACTCTGGGACAGAGTGTGGAGTAAGTTTGGGGGGTACCATGTATCAGTGAGGAAGGTATAAAAATTTTGAAAATTTTCAGACTCAAATTCTTTATTCTTTCATTCTAATTCTTTATTCTTTTATCCTTCTTCTCTATATAATGTGTACATATATATATGTTCATACAAAATTTTGAAAAATTTTGTTTATCTAATCTCCATACATATGTACAAAACACTGTATATAAAAACCTGATACGACTTCTTGCCAGTTTGTTTTCTATGTGCCCAATGAGATGCAAGTTTTGTTATATCTTTCTGATAATGCAGCCTCAAACGACAAAAGACTACGAATTTCCACGCCAAAAATTTTGAAAAAAAATATATAATCTCGCAATAGCTAAGAGACGAGTATGGAGAAGGAAAAAGCTACCCAAACAGCAAAAATCCCTTTTGTTTTCCCTTACCCAACAAAAATCCCAAAAAAAAGAGAAAGTAGCCTTATGAGAGTGAATAAAAGCATGAGAGTTGTGCCCAATAAAAGAAAAGAAAAAAAAAGAAATATATACACACTTGTTTTCCAAAAGTACCCATCTTTAGGCATGGTAGATCCGTGGCAGTGGTACGTAGGATGTGAAATCACTACTCTAAAGCCAACTGGCTTGGACTGCAGGGACCACTTGCCCACTAACGGAACCGTACCTGGATGGACTGATGTGAAACAAGAAAAACCCAAAAATCCTTAGCCTACCCAACACACAACTTTCTGCCCCTAAAGCTGTTTGGTGTGAAAGCTAACTTCGGAATCATACAACAAAGTCTCGCTGAAGCTGTAGAGAAAAATTTTACTGAAATAATAAGGCAGGAAATGCAAGGTCTTTTGTTTATAGTGGGGCATTATTATCTCTAAAGACATTGTGATACTTGTCTTACCTCTTGAACTAAAAGATACACTGGGCAAGAAGAAGCATCACAAAATAAAGTTTAAATATTGATTGAGGACAATCAAAATGCTAAGTTTGGGGGAGTTGATAACACCAAATTTTGTGATGTTTTTTGCCTTTATTTTGTTATCAAAACTGCCCCTTTTAACTTATTTCCTCTCTTTTTATATGTACTTTTGCAATAACATGCCACACTACGCTCTTAACTCAATACTTCCATCTTTTGCAGAGTTTTCCTACATTTTTTACTCATTTATCATCAATAAGGCCGTCCCGGCCCACAAACATGCTCCACCTACATCGGCCTTCCAGCCGACCGATATGCTCACTGCCCGACAGGGTAGCACAATACACTGACGCGCGACATGAGGATGCCACGCAAGAAGGGACTAACGAATGATATGCCTATCTACCCGACAGGGAGTCGGGATCGCCACGACAACTGAAGCTTGTCGTGCGATACAGGCCACCCACCGGCAGGCGCCGCTCGTCATGTTGACCGACAGCCGACATCCTTGTGTCGGGAAATACTGATATCGGTCGTCCACTGACTCCACGATAATAAGAGCTGAGGAAGGACACGTGGTGCCCTGAGCACCATAACTTCGCCAACCGCTGCCTATAAATAGCAGCTACAGGAAGCCGAAAAGATAGGTCGGAACCTTGCACAAGTCACCTCAGGAATGTTGTGAAGAGCTAGTGTATCGTGCCTCAGTGCTTGTGTCGGGCGATTCTAGGTGAGCGCTTCCCCATCCTGAGAGGGAGGGAATGGTTCACTTAGGGTCGTCCCGGGCACCACTACAGGCTGATATCGGCCGACAAGGATCCCCGATATAAGTGACCGATACTAGGAGCATCGTTCTAGTCCGGCATGATACCGAACCCTGATACGCATCGCCCGTCATGGCGTGTCGCCCGATAGGGTGTTGCCCGACATGATCGTATCAGGAAAGGGTCCTCGCACGATACAATATGCCTGTCACGGTGTGTCACCTGAGAGGGTGTGCCGCCCGACACGGTTGTATCAGGCTAGGCTCCTGCCCGGTATCGGGCTGGAGGGTCCGCTGTAGTATGTCGTCCTTTTATATCAAGAAGGCGACATCTATCTTTATTATTTCAGACATTTATTTTATTTACTTATGCAATGTAATCAGAACCTTATATGTTTATGGAAATAGAAGAGTTTAATTATCTGATGCTTAATGTTTGGTACCTTAGTTGGATGATTGCTATGTTTAACATCTGAACTCTAGCTTGTACGCTTGGATCGTGTTTCGATTAGCTACTGAATCATGTTTTCCCATTGTAACAGCTTCGAGAGAGGTGTTGTGGCTCTAGTGTTTGGTCTGATTCTGGATTACGAGAGTGCCCAAAATCGGAGTTGCTTTAGTAACCTTTCCACTCTAATTCAAGTCCAGCAACCTCGAGAGGGGTGTTGATGCTTGGTTAGAGGCACCCGATCTGAGATGAGGGGTACAGGATGTTCCTGCTGCCGCTTGTTTTACCGAATTTTCCTCCTTCATACCTTGCTTTAGCGCTAGTGTTATCTCTCTGTTTCCGATGCACGAAAACCCCTAAAAACTGATAAATGCTTAAAACCTTAATTTTTCCTCGTAACTCCAGTTGGAGATAGATTTCTTTTATTTTATCAGTCTTATCCTGCTGTTCCTTGAGGAACCTCATCATCTCTTTACCCTTGCCGGAGTGTAGTGTGTCAATTCCGTGTTATCAACACTACCACACTTGTCCCTGTGTTTGACCCCGTATATCTACTTTGACCTCGTAAAGAAAGTTGCGGGGGCCTAGAAGGTTTCGGTCTATAAATGTAAAAGTCCAACTACTTCAAATCTGCCTCCAATTTAAGGACGCGTGATTTAGGCTGGTCAATTCCTTTCTGGCTTCTCAAAGTAATATGGGTTGCCTGCCCATCTCTTCGACATGGTTGGAACCAACCCTGGTTCCAAATCATCAACCCAACAGTCCAAATACTAGATGGTCCAGGGGATTGCGCTCTCTATACAATAAGATTCACAAAAGCACTCAATAGACAAATCCCCTTTACTGAGTTAGCCACAGAGGATATGCACTCTCTACGAGGACATTACACCATGGAGCTTATCTATGACAGACGGTTCTTCAAGGACCTGACAATGGCACAAGATGACGTCCCTCATTACCTTTTTTCTGCTATCCAACATCCGCAAAAGCGTCCATATAGAACAATTCTAAAGGAGTTGGAGAACAGGCAACAATATACCGCCAAGGTCCCAGAACAACGCCAATGGGACCCTTATACCTTCGATATGGCGGATGACAAAGGGGACATTGATTTGTTAACCGAGGCCACCATCAATAGATTATCCCAACCAATGGTGCCTCTATCTGCCATACAACCAATGTTTCCAAACTTTGACCTTGCCGCATGCAAGAGCCTTTCTGATAATGAAATCAGACTAATCATTTCTAGGCTATATGCAGAGAACGATGAGCTTGTTTTCCTATAAGGAAATATTCTAATAATGGTAGTTTCACTCTGTGAAACTGTACAAGTTAAAGGTTCTTTATCTGTGAGCATGATGACTACCTACCAATTTCTTCTAGCATGAGACCTGCCTACAATTTATATGGTGTCAGCATACATAAAGGATGATTTACTTGGATCCAAGAACTTCAGAACCACGGAGGCCCTTATCTCGTATCTTCAAAATACGACTCCGAAGTTCATTATGTTTCCTTTTCTTCACTCTGAGCATTGGATGCTGCTGGAAACAAACTTACATGAGGGAACTACAATCATTACAATAGTTCTGACAGCCAGTTCAATCCAAACCAAAAAGAGTATATTGTTACAGCAAAGATGCTCACAGAGGAAGTGGCGAAAGACTGTGCCAAATGACTACATGATCTTCTCAGTAAGCACACAAAAAACATACAACAACGATCATTTTCACCGCCCAACCTTTAGCCACAGATGTCCCCAGTAGATCAGAGAATCTAACGACTGTGGTTTCCACGTCCTTTATTGGATGTATACCCTTACTGTCCTCCGTAAGCATGTGGAGGACATGAAGGACGTGGATTATCACGCTTTACGTGGAAAGTTTGTAGCTAATCTCCTATGATCGTATGGAGAAAAAAAGGGATTAATAGAACCGTGATACCCTTACCCATGTACTTCTCAACCTATCACCTTGACACTCTGAGGACAGAGTGGATGATAATTTAGGGGGGGGTACACTGGGCAAGGGTGAGGTATTACTTTCAAACCTTCTTCTCTCTACTCTTCCATTTTCTTTATTTCTTTCGCACAATTTTTAATACTTAGATTCTTTTGATAATTTCTTAGATAAAATAGCTTTTGTACATAAGACAACATTCTTTTTGGAAAAGGGACACCCCTAGCTAAGTTAGAGACAAAGTAGTCCTCACTTACATAAGTAGCATTTAGGCACGTAATGGAGCATTAATAAATCACCTCCATACTCAATTTTCATGATTTTGCTTCAATTCTACATCAGACTCTCCACAGGTTAACATCGTGGTCGAAACAAGCCAAACGCTCTCAAGGACGGGAGGGAACCAGGAAAAATCTAAATCAAGGAACCTCACAAGTGGACCACCAAGTATAAAACTGAAACAAGTGCATGTCTGACAACTCTAAGGAATAGTTTTCTTCTTTTCAAAAAGAGGCTTGGCAGCCTAAATAAAATCCCTAAATACCCAATTCCTAAGCTGGTGAGCATATGAATAAAAGCCAGAGTGTTGAATAAAAACATCAGAGTTGTGCCATGCATAAGGACCTATATGAAGAGCCAATAAAGATCTTGCTCGGTCGGTACATTCAGATGCCCTCACAAAGGCAGATGTGTCGCGCCCGGTAGTGAGATCCTAAGGTCTCTACATATATGAAAAAGCTGACAAAGGTCTTTCCCGGCCGGTACATTCAGCTTCCCTCATAAAGGCAGACGTATCATGCCCGGTAGTACGATCCTAAAAGTTTAGATAAACCATTTTCCCTTAGACGGGGGAGTTACACATCAGCCTTCAGCCAACCCTCATACCTATCTTAGCTCCCGGTAGGATTTTCAAAGAAGTATAAAACTGCTTAGAGTCAAAGACATGGATAGAATGTGATTAAGGAAAGGGTGGTCCCAACGTGAGTTACATCATACGGAAGAAACTTGAGCTCCACGCAACTCCTGATACTCGAATGAGTGATGCAAATAGAAACCTCAATAAAACTCTGGGAGATCTCTGGTTTAGAACTGAAGTAAGAGTATGGAAATCTTCACTGAATAAAATCACCTCGCCACTACATGCCTTAGCTCTATCCAACTTGAGGACAAGCTAGACTCTAAGTTAGGGGGGTGATAACCTCTCATTTTATGTTGTTATCTCACTAGTTTTTCTCAATTTTCCATACTCTTTCTTAGATAAATTAGATAGAATCCTTAACTTTCCACTTTATTGTAAATATACCAATAGAATGACATTTCTTCTTTTTCTTTTTATAGAAAACCCCCAAAAAAATTGCAAAAAGACCCAAACGGTCCCAAGACTGAATGAAGGTCAAACGGTCTCAAGACTGAATGGAAGCCAAATGGTCCCAAGACCAAATGGAAGCCAAACGGTCCTAAAACTGCATGAAGGCCCAACGGTCTCGAGACCGAATGGAAGCCAAACGGTCCCAAGACCGCATGAAGTCAAACGGTCCCAAGACTGTATAAAAGCCAAACGGTCCCAAGACCGTATGAAGCCAAATGGTCCCAAGACTGTATGAAGGCGAAACAGTCTCAAGACTAAATAAAAGCCAAACGGTCCCAAGACCGTATGAAGGCAAAATGGTCTCAAGACTGAATAAAAGCCAAACAGTCTCAAAACCGCATGAAGCCAAATGGTCTGAAGACCATATGAACCCAAACGGTCCCAAGATCAAATGAGTCCAAACGATCCCAAGACCGTTTGGGATTCCTTGGAAGTCTATAAATAGGACCGAAGGAGTCCTCATTTGGCATCAAATTCTTGGATGTCCAGAGGCTGCCCCAATCACTCCAGAGTTGTCCATCCTTCATCCTTCATCCCAAAGTTGTCGGTTCAAGATCCACATTCCACACTCAAGCTACTTCCTCTCTCATCGACATAGAAGGTGGGAAGTGAAGGGTTTTTCATCAAGGCAACCACGTGGTGTGAAGATAGTTGCTCTCTATTCCAAGGGGTCGACCTTCCTCCCTCCTACGTAGAGATGATGCTTTCTTTATCTCTTCTCGCCTCCTTCTTTATTCTTGCCATGAGCGAGTAGTCCCATACACTAGGGTGCGAGGAGTAGCCCCGCTACCCATGTTTTTATTTCATACATTGTAATTTATGAATTTCTAATAGAAAAATACTATCTTTTCAGTTCAACATCAATCGTTTAATGAATGCTAGTTGTTTGATCACCAACTTGTGTTATCTATTATCTATTAGTACAAATTGTCTATGTTTGTACTTCTAGATTTGAATATCGACTGCTTGTTGGTTCCATATGTATGTAGTCACCATACGTTTGGTTCGGTATCTAGGAGCATTTCTCAAGCAGTGGAGTAAACTCACCTCCATTGTTGTACTTGCATGCTATGAAATGGAATCAGTTGACGTATAAAAATACAACCTTGATAGGTCGAAGAACACACTTTGTGAGGGGAGTGATGCAAAGTAAGTGACCATTTGTTTGGGGATGGCTGGCATTGCAACGCTTCCACGTTTCTCGTAGTTAGTTATCCGAAAGGAAGCTAAGTCTACAAAGATACTAATTGTTTAGTCTCTTCTTTGCAAGCCATATTTTTTATGATGTATGTTTTGATCTATGTGTAGTGGTGGTGAAACTCGATCACATCCTAGTGGTTTCCAAAATATTATTTTCAACCTTAAATTTACTTTCATACCATCTACTTTGCCTTGCACTTTAGTTTAATCATCAAATCAACTCTTCGATCTAAATATCAACTTTTAAGTAGATAAGTAGAATTATTATATTTTCCATCTTGTTAAACTCTTAACAAGACCGTTGTCTCGTAGATTTGACCCTTAACTGTACTACGATAAGACTTCCACGTATCTTAACATACGTGGGTGGAGATCTTATTATAGCACACGAATGGCTAAACTTAGAGACTTACTATCTCTAGGATTTTTAGTGGTGCACGCAACTTCACGCAAGTGGAGGCTCCATCAACATGACAATTTGGACTTGGCTTAGTGAAGTTGACTATTAGGAAGTAGACTTAATATAGCTAAGACGTTATGATATATTGTTCTACTGCTTTTCTTGCTTACCATTCATTTGAGAAAAATAAATACACCTATTTCAGCATACTTCTCAGTGTGTTTGGGTTAGACCAATTTATCTTTAATTAATTAAGGAGCAGATCTCCTCTCGGGTCTCACTCTTTATAAAATTAAGGCAAATAACAACAAAGTCAAAGACTAATAAAAGTAGATTTCCCACCGGTAGACGTTAGTCGGTCGGTCTCCCTCTACTACAACACTTTGGGGTTCAACTCGTACCATATAGGAGAAAGAAATGGTGGTCAAAGTTGTCTTACTATCGGTCAAAGGTCTCATACCTTTTTCTATTAGCTGCCTCATCAGTAGACAGATACCAACGTTCCTTCAGTACACGAGTTCATAAGATCCGTTGGTAGACCACCTTTCCATGTCATTGGGAGACGTGAGCAAGAGACCTTGTCAGATGCTATATCACATTCAAGCTCTCAAGAAAACCATAAGAACACATACTGTTTCGGTCATCATCGGTAGAGCATAGCAGCAAAACCATCAATACACAATGTCTTTCCATGGGTACTTAATGGATGATAAGTCACATCCTAGCTAGCCAAATGCTCCATCAATAATCAACCGACAAAAGAACAAAACGTTACAAGACCGTCCACCTCTATTGATCTTGAATCGATGGAAATACGTAATAGCAACCATGTCGGTCCTAAACCAACAAAAAACCTAACATATCTCTACCATTGGAAAAACAGAGACCTCGTTGGTGCTCAATCGATGACGAACCATGTACTCCATGGATCCTCTATAGATGGAAAGACAAACCATTTCCATTGGTCCTTAACCAATAGAAACACAAAAAGGCTTGGTTAAATCATCTTATTGTATCCACCAGGTTCAAGCGAGAAGGATAAAGAGAAAGGAAACATGCATGATATGTACAAACTTTAAAGAAATCCACAAGGGTAATTTATACATAGACCCTCAAAGAAAACACTAACCGAAAAAATGCAAAGCATGTACCATCCAGCCATCAAAACATGTGATGAAAATAGTAACACAAGATTAAAATGCTAAGTCATGTTAGGGGTTGTACAATTAGGTCAAACTAAACTAAATTAGGCAAACTTTGGTCAAATTGAACTAAAATACACTTCAGGCCAAGATAAATAAATTTAGAAAAATCAGCATTAGATGAAACTAATCATAGAAATTCTATCAACTGCTGATGTCTTACTTGAAGAAGCGTGCTCAACTGACTATTTCTGTAGCAGCTAAAGCTGTTAGCGCGAATGCGGCTGTAGTGGTTTATATTACTTCTGCGTTGGCACTAGTTGATCAATTGGTGCGTTTGGCTGCATCTTCTACTTCTGGCTATGGTGGCCCGATTAGTTCCATTTTAGAAGAGGTAATGACTAGGGAAAATGACAAGTTTGAAAATTAGAGGCAAGGTTGCAGAGTTAGGGAAATAGTGGAAACAAAAAAACTCCCTTCGAATTGGGTTTGGGAATAACGTACACATTAATTATAATCAAAACTGGCATTGGTTTATTATAAACTAACTGTTGCATTATGGGGTCTATTTATTTGAGATTTTGTAATCTTATTTGCGTTATGTTAAGCTAAAGAAAACTTTTGGTATAACTGCACGTTCCATGATTTTATTTTATCAATTCACAAGAGGTAAACCAACATACGGTGTGGCCCACTCAAGTGAGAGTCGAGACTGGTTTTCTTTCATTAACCTCTTGCAACGATATTGTAAGCGGACATCCAGCTAGTATAGCGCAGATGGTTCAACCCGCATGTTCTCCCAGTAAAAGCTGGATTCAAAACCGCCAGTTGCGTATTGTGCTTACAATCCCTTTGAGGGAGGACAAGATTAATATCTCTTCTAACTCTGAAAAAAAAGATATTGCAAGCGGACCCAACACGTTAACTACCGGTGCGCCAAATACAATTTTTGCAATGAAGTAATGAACAACATAAAAAATATTAGGACTATAAATCCAAAAACACGTATGAAAAAAACAAAAATCCTTTCCACAGGGTTGGATTGTAATATAAAAACTAAAACAAATGAAAGGAGCGAAATGGACTCAACGTTAAATATAGTTTCATTTAAAATCTTGAACTTTCACTTGAACATGCATTTGCTTTAAACCAAAACGTCTAAGACTTCAGTACAAGAAATACGCATGAGAGAACAAAGAACAAAATAGAAATGTACCAATATTTGATTTCTATACCAATATTTGATAGTACATTTTTAGTACGGAAAATACTAGGACGTATGCTTAAAAGCATCCACTAGAGAATAATTTATTAATTGAAAGTAGAAGTAACAGTTAAGCTTCATTGTCGAGAGGGAAACAGCCTGGATCACCAGCTAAGGCCCCTAAATGATCGCTCAGTGATAAAGGAGGCAGGGGTGCAGAGGCAGCCAGGAGGTTTGCCTAGAAGCAGCCACCCTTGAAAGAGTGTGTAATAACTCACTGATCGAGCGCTCCTGAGCCGAAGATGAACGGGGCTAAGCGATCTGCCGAAGCTGTGGGATGCGAAAAAGCATCGGTAGGGGAGTGTTCCAATACTTCGGGGTTGAAGAGAAATATCCAAATAACATGTCTTATTCTTTTCAATAATCCACATTTGTAGCAATGAGATATAGTTCCTCTCCACAAAAAAATAGATAATCCATTACAAATATCTATGATTTCGCTTATTTATCAAATTTATAAAAAATCTTTATAAAGGACCTGAAATACCTTGCTTACGTATCATTGGGAAGTGTATTAACATAAATACGCAAGTAAGAAGAGGCAATATATACCTTAGAACAATACATTTTTATTACCGTGGGATGTATTAGTTGTTGCGGATCATTTGATCGGAATGAAATTTGTAAAAAAAAATCAGAATTCAGTCAGATTGATAGAATATGACCCTAATAGAAATGCATACATTTGTCTCATACACTATGGGGATGGTGAGAAGAGATATATTTTACATCCCAGAGGGGCTATAATTGGAGATATTTCTTCTATATTGATTATTCTATATTCATTATCTCCTCTATAAGGGAGGATATCCTCTTTAAAAAGTAATTTTGTACCGGGCGCAACAAGATCAAGTTGGTAAGGATAAAAATACCATTTAGGCTTTGTATGATAATGTCCAACTTAAAGTTGTCAATTATATCCTTTATGGAAATGGCAAGCCCATTCGAGGAATTTTTTACGCAAGTATGCCTATGAGTCGCCGGCTCATTCTTCAACAAGCACGCGGTCAGAGATCTCTCTAAACACTCAAAAGTTTCATATCTGAATTTTTTTGTATTTTTGTATATGGGTTAATTAAATAAAAACTTTGGAAAGCCCGTACAACGGATTAGCAATCTGACGCTTTAGTCCACTCAGTCATCTCTCCCAAATCTAAGATTTCCTATTTTGGATGTTACGCATGAAGCAAAGATTAATAAAAACCTCCTGGCTGTCTCTGCACTCCTACCTCCAAATATGAGAAATGGAAAAACAAGCTAGACATCAGTTGGACAATTTTATGAGAGATGGAATTTATTATTTAATCATAAAATATATCTTTGTTATTAGAGTGAAATAAACAATCTTTTTCACCTGCTAGGTCTTTCTAATTAGTTTGTATCATGTCCCTTCTTCTGCCTTTTCTTAGTTGGAGTTTTTCTTAGTATCAGGTCCCTTATATCCCCCTGCGTGGGGTTTGGGACCTAGTAGTTTTCCATAGGGGCACAAAATGTACCCAAAGTTTTGATTTTATTAGTAACAGGATTTTTGCGTCACCAAAAAAAAATAAAGAAACAAAATAGAGTCACACGACCATAGTTAAGCAATATTAATGAGAAAATGAACACACTAGTAACAATAAGAATAATGTGGTCGCGATGAAGCACATTTAGCCTGCTTATAAGTTAGGGTGGAATCATAACATACCGAATATGCTTTTGTAATAAAGTAATATATCAACGATCAACTTCAAACCGCTATATACGGATGGCACCTAAAACAACCCCCAATCACGAAATAAGGACCACAATCATCGACAATAAAATTTGGTATGTTTTGCTAAACATGCATTACGATTTCATTAATAGATCATGTCAAGAAAAGTTTAAATACTAACGTGAAATATTGGACAAAAGACCTAAAAATATAGAGAAATAAGAATCTAATTGAAATATATAAGGCTTTTTGTTCTAGGAAAAGTGAGTAAGAAGATTGGAATTGCATCATGTTATAGATGTACTAAAACATGGAATACTAAAAGTTACAAATCATAAATGCATAAAATAAAGACCAAAACCAAAGTCGATGGATTTAACACACTCTCTTGCAGGTCACAAAGGGTCATCCACTTGTACCTTGATTCATCCTATAAAATAATATGAAAAGTGGTTAAAATGGACCTATAAGAGTAGGATGCCATATTACTTTTTTTCATGAAGGATACTAAATCTGGGTATGGGTGATCCTAGATGTTTCTTTGACATTTATTTTCAAATACTAATATGGTTGAGGATGAATAAATATAATGGCTAAGAGTTGAATTGTCTACCATTAGGAGGCCTAGTCAATCAAGTCTAACCATTCTATCATGAGGTGAGAAAAATGGAACAAAGAGTTCAGACAAGAATACATTTTTATCCAAATATCTTCTTCTCTGTCCACTCCATTTCTCTGTTCACTTTCTCTCTTAAATTTTAGTGGGCACTTTTGCAACATTCATTGTGGATGAAATATATTCAATTTTTGTACAAATTTATGAAAGAAAAGAAACATCAATTTTAATTTCCACTCTTTATGTATAAAAAGATAACATCCCCTCACTCAACCATGCCAAGTATGACATTACACAATCAATAATTCATCCTACATATTCAAAAAGTGAAGTTTTATATGATGCTAACTCTCACCTGATTGGAAATATTAGGAATCTCGTCAAGAAAGGGATACATGGACCATAAAGTTAGTTTATACCTCTCTCATATATGGAAGTTTATTCCCACATATTTTAGTGAAAGATGTTGATAACTGGATGAGGCAATGTGTCAAATGATTTGAAAATTGGATAAATCATGCACATGATCATTAATCTTCTTGACTAATGATATTCAAAATCTTTCCTAGATAGGGAGCTACATAACCCCACACAGTTCAAGCTTCAACTAGGATGGAAAATAGGACTTACATTGTTTGGTATGAAATATTATCTTGACCTGAATTGAAATGAAGCCCCAAAAAGTCTAGTGAAAGGTTCAACTTTTAAACAAACTCAACTTTGGATCTATGTCAGTCTGGTCAGGATGCAAATATCACCTGAACTAGATGGGTCCCATTCAATCTGACAAGACTCCAAATATCTTCTTGATTAGATTGGGAATATCATACATCCTAGCGAGGCTCTAACTGTTACAACCCACATTGAGGTTAGTCAGTAAGTACCTCGATTATCATGAAGTACTTTGTTAAACATCATGGTTAATCAAGATAATCTAAGATGTGAATCATTAGTCGAGATTGATTCATCTGATGTAATTAATGTTAACTACAATGTTAATCGTTACGTTAATTACCTAAGATGATTAACCTAGCTAAGATGGTTTAGTTGTTGTGTTTTTATGCCTTAAAGAGGTAGAGAATCTCATGCTTGAAAATTTACAAAAGGAATAGCTTGATTTGGACCTTCGAGGCAAAAGCTATGGCATTTTCATATTCTTTGGACCTAAACTACAAATTACCCATAAGTTATAACCCCTTTTCCCTTATCCCCTACCTCCCAATCGAGTAAGCACCACTTGAACAGCAGGTTGCCCAATCAGCCAGCAGAGGGAGAGGGCAGGGGTGATTTTCGAGTCCCTAACTCTGTTTTCAATTGGCAGTGTCTCCTACTATTTCTCCTTCCTTCCGTCCTCCTCTACCTTGCCCTAGCAGCGCCCGACCTGCTTGAGCCACCGGCCACCAGCAGTAGCACGTCGGCCTTGTGGCGCCGGTAAGGGGCATTTTGGTGCAGCAACACCATGAAAATGACATCCATGAGTTTGTCCTTGAGGCCCGAGCATGATTCTGCCGCCAACTAGCCACGAGTAGCGACGCCCCGACTAGCTAGGGCAGTGCCCGAACCAGTAGTAGGTGTGGCGCCACCACCAGCATGGTCAGGAGCAGTTGGGTACGAGCAAGCACCACGAAATCGCCACCCTTGACCTCGGCCATGAAGCTAGGACCTAAATCCGCAACTCCCAGCCCTTGATTTAGCACCTAGCTCAGCTCCCTTCCACATGTGCGTGAAACAGGTCCAAACCAGGGCTGAACCAAGGTAGAAGATGACCCTACTGACGCCCGGAAACAGGCTTTGGATGCGTTTCCAGCCAATTTTGACCATCTCGAATTACTGTGAGTAGAATTTCACTCACTAAGCAGTACTAACTCCATGAAACAATTGATTTTTGGTTATACCTATGTTTTTCACGGGTAACAACGATTACCCAAGTGTCGGGCA
Organism: Alisma plantago-aquatica; assembly: GCA_963693085.1. NCBI lineage: Eukaryota > Viridiplantae > Streptophyta > Magnoliopsida > Alismatales > Alismataceae > Alisma > Alisma plantago-aquatica. The sequence goes on along the minus strand of OY856409.1, from coordinate 1,049,865,584 downwards.
GTCTTGGCATCGCCCGACTTCTCATTGCACGTTTCACTTCTTTACATTTAATATGATTTAGTTTGTTAACTGATCTGTACGATTTGGATTATTAGAACTATATGGTTGAATAAGTCCTACATTGCTCAGTTTAAGGGTTGAAAACAGTAGCACGCGACTCATATTTGCAATAGCTGTACATTTGGGTATAAACCCAGGTTGTACGATTTTAGTAATTAACTAGTTGCACAATTTAAAGAAATAGATGATGACTCACAATGTCTCAATATGAATTTGTTGCACACTCTCTGTTATAGTTAATGTGTGTGATTTAGTATTAACACAGATTGGCACGTTTCCCAAGGACATCATTCAAAAAATTCAGTTATTATAAATAATTCATGCCGTGATAAGTAATTAACTCTTAATTGAGTTATGTGATGTACAACTCAGGATTTGGGTTGATGTGCATGTTTTCCAAGAAAGTACAATTAATTTACATGTGTTAAATGACGATTTCTCATATGTCAAGCAATTAACTTTTATCACTGTATTAAGAAGCTCAGTTACATGATTTTAGTGTATATGTTCCAAGTTGACATGTATTTAGTTTATTTAAGAACTTTAGCCTGCCTGCATTTACAGTATATTGATTTCTCAGTAAATTACAATGTTTTAAATATACTGCTCTGCCAAGTTTAGAATGATGTACATGTTGTATTATAAACTTCAATTAAATAGATGTGGTACCATAGAGATATCAGAGTCAAGTATAATTAAGAGAAAGGAACAATGTAGAAAGAGAGCTTTCAAAGAATAATAAAATAATAGACATAGATTCCCTCAACACCGTAGATTCCCTACGCAAGTATGCACTGTAGGGAGGAAACGATCCATCCTGGAAGCGACCAGTATACAGGGATCAGATCGCACCCACAGAGCGTGCGGGGAGATGAAGCCCTTGAGGAAGTCTCCTAAGAGAAGATAGGTTACCCAACAAGAACTGGAGATCTCGGTGGTAACCCAGAGGTACCCATAGAGCGTACCAAGATGAGGCCCACAGAGTGTCTCATACCCTCCACCTGTGTACTCAGCCTAGAAGGAGAGGTCCAGCTAAAGGCCAGTTGTTTAGCCACCTTAGTCAAACGTGACGGTTTGAGTCAAGAAGACTCGGATTCAGTTCTAGGCTTAGCTTCCCGAGTTTTAAGCTAAGTCTTGTACGGTGAGATCATAGTTGACTATGAGTCTTCATATGTAGAGTACAATGCATATGATCAGGGCATAAGCTAAAATATGTTCATATAGGTTTAAAGAGTTTTGTATAAGTAAGAACGGTTAAGAAAGATTCGGGTACAGTTTCATCGTAGTTGTTCTTTTAATGTAATATTTACATTTCCTATGGAATTTAATTGTAATTGTTAGATCTACTCAGTGTAGCAATTCCTACATTTTATTTCAGTTTAATAAACATAAATGAGTTATATGCGATGGTTGGTGAAATTCTATCCACTGAGCCAATAGCTCACCAACCTACTAAAATATTTTTCAGGTCAGCATCAGCATGAGGAAGCTTAAGGATCTTATCACCCAAGCTCTTAGAAGGTAGTTCATAGTTAGAATAGAGGTCTCTTAATCCTTTCCCTTGGTCCTTGGGCATTTGGTGTGGTAGAGAGAGAATGTAATGTAATATGTAAATTAGTTTTAAGTTATCTATTGTGTTTTATATTCCGCATGAAAAAATGTAATATGTCGTGAAATTCTGTTTTATCTTCCTAGTAAGGTAAATGGTAGGTTGCTTCTGTAGTTAATACAATTCGGTGTTTTCCAAGTTATAAGATTTTCCTTTAGATTAATTTTAAGTGATTAAGAAAAGATAAAGTTAAGGGTGATCTTTGTATTACGTTAAATCCTCAATTTATGTCATAATCTCATGATTAGTGGTAATTGTGAGATCGGGGTGTAACAGTGGTTGGTATCAGAGCAAGATCATGAGAGCATAGGTTGAGTACATAGTTACTCTAAGTCAAGGTCAGGGGACGATAAGAGACCAATAGGATTAGGACTTAGGTGTTTTCCTTCTAACTGCAGTTTTCTAATAGGAAGTGTTCTGTTATACTATTGCAGATGACAGGAAGAGGACGTGGTAGTAAGGATGAAGTTGAGAGCCACATTGGACCTGATCCTCAGGTGACGGGTCTAGGTGGTAGATATGATGTGGATGAGGCATCAAGAATGTACATAATGTTTCTTGAGACCAGGGAAAAGTATAATATGGAGAGGCGAGCTTCTACCTCGAGTAGCAAGGATCTGATGAGATCCTATGAGATGGTTAAGAAGCTTGGAGGTATCGAGTTCATTGAAACTATGGACCATGTAGTGGTAGATGAATGGCTGAGACAGTTAGAGAAAGTATTCCATCTGATGGAGCTGTCTGAGGAAAGACAAATCAATCACGCAGTTTATTTGCTTAAAGGTGATGCAGAGCTCTGGTGGCGTGGAATGGAAGATAAAAGGAGGGACACGGTACTGACTTGGAAGGATTTTTTTGATGAATTTCATCTTAAGTACTACCCACCTACCTTTTTTAGTGAGAAGATAAGACAGATGTAGAATATCAGACAAGGAAGTATGACAATTGGTGAATACGAGGCACATTTCACAAGGTTGGAAATTTTTTGTCCGCAACTTGTTCATGATAATGTAGAAAAGTACAAAAGATTTCAAGAAGGATTAAGATCAGAGATTAGAGACACTGTTTCAACCATTGGTCGAAGAGATAGAGAAAACTTTGGGGAATTTGTGGAAGCAGTGAGACATGTAGAAGAGTCAGTTAATGCTGATAAGCAGTCTGAGAGTAAGAAAAGATCTGGAGACTTTATTGGAAGGGGACAAAGCAGTGGTGGATATAGAGGAGGTGGTGGTTTCTTTTCAAAGATAGGATGAGGACTTGGATGTTTTGGTAGACAAGGATCTAGTTTTTCATCAAGTGGAGGAAGACCCAATTTCAGAAGATGGAGTACACAGTCTACATGGACACCTCCAACTAGGTCTTCTGGATCATCGGTTTCAGTGACAGGTCCACCAAGGCGAGAGACACGAGCATGTGATATATTTGGAAGACCACACTCTGGACAGTGTTGGGGAAGAGAGTTTCAAGGATGTCATCAGTGCGGATAGATGGGACATTCCAAGAGGAATTGCCCCCAGTTATAGCAGTCAGCATCACAGGGTTCTCAGTCACAGTACCAGAATGTTCTGCGACAAGCTCCAGCTGGAGGAGCAAGTTCTTCAGTAGCCTCAGGTTCCCGAGGAGGAGGAGAACCCAGTGGAAGGGAAGGACAACAAGGACATCGTGGGAGAGGAAGAGCTTCAGGATGCTTCTTCTCTCTAACACAATAAGAAGGTATTATTTCTTCTCCAGTAATTAAAGGAGAAATGCTTTTCTTTAATAGAATTTTAGTTACAATTTTGATAGATCCGGGTGTTACTCACTCATTTATACATAGTTCTTTATCTTGTGAGCTTAACCTATAAACCCAGTAGTTATCGTTTCAGTTACGTTAGGTGAACCGACAGTGTTGACAGAGTATTGTCCCGGATGTTTGTTAACCTTTGGTGGTTACACCATTGCGGTTAATCTTATACCCCTAGATATTAACTCTTTTCAAGTTATCTTGGGTATGGATTTCCTAGAGACGTATCGAGTTCATCTCGACTATTGGAAGAAGGAGGTTTTCTTTCAACATGGTGGATTTTCTTATGTCTTTTATGGAGATAGGAAAGTTTTGCCTACGTGTATCATATCAGATGTTGTAGCTGATAAGATGTTGCAAAAAGGTTGTGAGGCATTCTTGGCACATGTAGTAGATACTAGAGCAAAGAAGAACACAATTAGCCAATGGGATGTTCCAGTGGTCTGTGAGTTCCCATATGTTTTCCTAGATGAGTTTCCAGGTCTACCTTGTGAAAGAGAGATAGAATTTGAGATCCAGGTGTTGCCAGGTAGTCACCCTGTAGCGCTGCCAGCCTACAAAATGGCACCCGCAGAGTTGAAGGAACTGAAAATCCAGTTACAGGAGTTACTGGATAAGGGTTTCATTCGACCTAATTCTTTGCCATGGCGAGCTCCAGTCTTGTTTGTGAAAAATAAAGATGGTACTATGAGGTTATGTATAGATTACAGACAGTTGAATAAGATCATCATTAAGAATAAGTACTCGTTGTCAAGGATAGATGATTTGTTTGATCAGTTGCATGGATCGACGATCTTTTCTAAGATAGACTTGAGATTTGGGTATCATCAGTTGAGGATAAAGGCTTCAGATATTCCTAAGTCAACTTTCAGAACAATATATGGGCATTATGAGTTTCTGCTCGTGTTGTTTGGACTGACTAATGCCCCAGCAGCTTTCATGGATATGATAAACTGGATTTTCAAGCCGTTCTTGGATCAGTTCATAGTAGTTTCATAGATGACATTTTGATCTACTCTAGAGATGATGAGCAGCATGAGCAGCATCTGAGGATAGCATTATAGTTGTTGAGACAGCACCAGTTATATGCTAAGTTCAGTAAGTGTGAGTTCTGGTTAGCTGAGGTGTCTTTTCTTGGACATGTCATCTCAGGAGATGGAGTAAGTGTTGACCCTAAGAAAGTCGAATCTGTTCTATAGTGGGAGCAGCCTAAGACTCCTACTGAGATCAGAAGCTTCTTAGGATTGGTAGGTTACTATAGGAGGTTCATCCAGAACTTTAGTGTTATAGCGTCACCTCTAACACGCTTAACAAGAAAGGGTGCACTGTTTGTCTGGTCAGACAACTGTGAGAAGAGTTTTCAGATCTTAAAGAAGTTGACTACAACACCAGTGTTGATCCTGCCCGAGGTAGATAAAGGCTACATAGTGTTTTGTGATGCTTCAAGGAGAGGTTTAGGTTGTGTGTTGATGCAGGAAGGCAAAGTAGTAGCTTATGCATCTAGACATCTTAAGAAGAATGAGGAGAATTACCTGACACATGATCTGGAGTTAGCTGCAGTAGTTCATGCTCTTAAGACATGGCATCACTATCTTTATGGTGAGGCATGCCAGGTGTATACAGATCATAAGAGCTTGAAATATATCTTCACCCAGAAGGATCTGAATCTTAGATAGGTTTTCTCTCTCTTCCTCACCCTCTTGAGGATAGGGTATGCATGATAAGGTTGAGGAATCCTCCACCAAATTAATGAAAAGCGTGTAAATAAGATGTCATGGACATAAGCTTAATAGTTTAAGCATAAAATAAAGAATAAATACATGCTTAGGTCGTATGACATATGTTGTCATGCCCTCAGGAGAGACCTGAGGCTAGACCTCCTTGTTAGGAGGATGAGTAGAGAAAGTTAGTCTTGGAGGTAGAGACCTCCATTATAAGTAGAGACATGGCCCATCCTATGAGGATGATGCTACCCCTAAGTGGTAGTTAGAGAGAGAGATAGCATGATGAGTCAAATGTCTTGGCCGACCATGTGTGTGAGTGGACATGCTTTTAGTGTAGATACCCATGATGATATGAGCCATGTGAGGTTGGATGACCTAGTGCCTTTGGCGACCCAACCCTGGAAAGGGTCGTGCATGTTAGAGTGAAGGATATCTCCTTAAATGATGAGGTTAGTGAAGAACCTATAGAAACTCTATGGGATTTTTTGAGCATGGCATAGTATGCACCCAGAGTGCGTCAGTAGTGCTGATAGTAGGCTAAAATCCTGGCCAGGAGAGTATGTTGGATAGCTTATGAGATAAGCAAGAAGGGTTTTAAATAATCTTGAGCAAACATAAGTTTGAACATAGGCTTCACCCATATAGGGGTATGCTTTTGAGCTTGATCCTTCATGGATAGAGGACCTCTGGTAGTGAGGTTGTTTGTAGGGTTAGCTCTAGAGAGAGAGAGATAAGGACCCAAGCAAGAAGGTTGGAAGCTTAGACTCTGAGATATGAGGAATAGTGGGGAGTTGAGGATGATGCAACCTAAGTGGATGGTTGCAGTTGCCGCATGCATGATCCCTAGATGTTGATGGTATCTTGGTTGCCTTTAGAGGAACCAAACCCTGGAGAGAGGATGAGATTGCCGGTACCTATGTGCCTATGGTATAGTTGTTTACCTTCTGAGTAAAGAAGAAGAGTTCTTAAGACCATGAAGAGGTTTAGTAACAAGTTGTGAAGCCTTACACCTAGTTGGTTGTCCTTGAGGAGGACTCAACTTTGAGGTGTTACTAGAGTAGAAGGATGATAGGAAGGGCATGTCATACCTTGTACATGCTTGGTTCATGGTTTAAAGGTTGAGCATGTAGTTGGACATGCAAAAAGTGAACCTAGGGTTCCTAGGCCTAAGAGGGGAAGTGGTGTACCTAATGCTCCTGATGAGATTTGAGTTTCTATAGATTCGAGCATGGCACTCCTCATGTTTAGAGGAAAGGGAAACCCCTTAAGTTAAAGGTATGTTTGATGAACCCCTCACATCTAAGTTGGTGACATGGAAGGTATGTTCTTGGTCCAATGTTGAGGAATGAGGATAAGTATGACCTAGCATGGTTTAGTAGGTGCCTTAGTACCTTTCTAGGGCCAAGCATGCTCATGTTGATGTAAACCCTAGACATAAGGACGTTTGTGACCTTTGTTATCATGATGAAGTTTCCTCCCATCTGGGGAGAGGGACCCTTTTGTAGGGTGTATACCAGTTTTTTTGGTTTTGAGGTAACCTAAAGAGGTCTCATGGGATCTTGAGAAGCTAAGTGAAAAGTACATAGTATGAGAATGAACCTACAGAACCATAGATAACCATCTCTAAGTGCATGTAGATGTGTTACCATGGAGGTAACCAGTATGGGGCCTGACCAAGGTAGGTAGGTCGCCATGACCCCTATGAAAGGATGAAAGTCATCCCAGGAATGCAGAGAGAGATGATGGAGACTTGGGTAAGGTTCTAAGTTGGACATATACTATATTAGAATCCTAAGTCTATCCTAGGGTCATGTAGGGATAAGCTCGATGAAAGTAGGAGTTGCCTAATTCCCTAGTTGCACATGACCATAGGGTCGGGAGGTAACAGCTATCATTGTCTGACGGACATGGGTTAGGAGATTGATCACCTTCATGAACTCATGGGACCCAAAGGGCATATGAAGAGGGAACTCTCTAGATGCATAAGGGAAGAGGGATGACCCCAAAAGTGTTGGTACCCTACAGACCTAGAGGAGACGACCAAGGATTATGGGGTGACCCAAGTAGGTTCGAGGTTAGTTTTCCATGGAAGTAACTTTGATATGGAGATGATCGTGATGTAGAGACATATGTTGCACATTTCAACTTAGATTTGAAGGTGTACAGGTAAGGTGGGATGTACCATCTCTACTCTTAGAATGGGAAGAAATTTGTATTTGGACTGTAGCCAAATGCTTATTTCCTCTTGTTATGGGAGTGAGAGATAGGATAGTACGCATGCCATACACCAAGGATAAGGATGAAGTGAGTTGGAACGTTGCTATGAGGTATGAGGACAGTGATGATAACGTGCCCTTGTGGAGTGTACGATGTGTGGATGTTGTACAAACACCAAGAGAACTAAGGTAGTCATCTTATGAGGATGTTTTTATCATGAACTATGTGGAATTTGTGAGTTATACAAGGTTGAGTTTGATAACCAAGAAGATGAGATCTAAGTTTCTTGTTCAAGATAGACCTAAAGTCTGATATGAGATGATAAGTGGAATACGTGGAGGTGTGTGTCTTCAACATTACCTAATACATAAGGATGTGAGGTGGTAATGTATGCACCGGTTGAAATGCAGCTGCTTAGTTTAGCTAGAGGATATAAGAGGTTGTTAGGTTAACCCTACGTTGGTGAGATATGTTTGGCTTACACTCTGATGTAATGAGATCGTTGATCAAGTTAGTAGTTGTTTGGTTAGCCAACCTAGGTCTTGATGCAATAAAAGGATGTTTGTAAAACCTCGGATGCACTTCTTTGGAAAAGAAGGTGATGAAATTCTGACTAGAGTTGTTTAGGGTTCTGAGGAATCAATCTTGAGGAATCATGACATACAGGAGATCATGATTCTAACATCACCATACACCGTGGTACTATGAAGATAGTAAGTGACAGTAGTACTTGGGATGCTTAAGATAAAGTTGCACGTGGCTTTTCGCCATGCAAGCCAGGAGGTGAAGGACGAATACTAGTAACCCACTGAGTTGATATAGAGGATAAAGAGTCCCCGAGAGGGAATGGGAGTTCATCACTATGGATGTTGTGGTAAGTCTCCCCTAGACCAAGGAAGGTCAAGATGCAATATGGGTTATGGTAGATCACCTTACCTAGATGACATGAGAAAGAAAGAATACTTTCAAGGGACAGATCCGGTTGAACTACATATGAGAAAGAGATGCTCCAACTACACCATGATGCGAGTTCAAAAGTTCTTGAGTATAACCTAAGGATCCACTTCCATGCGGTGGAAGTAGATACATGAAGAACTCGATGCTAGTATAGTTTATCACCCCTAACTAATGATTAGTATAATCCAGACTAGAGGGTCTGATAAGAGCATGTGTGCTTGTTTAGGGTGATACATGGAGACTGTTCTTGTCCTCTGTAAGATGTGATAATAACCACCATAGCCAGTATCAGGATGTAAAGAAACTCTGTAAGGGAGGTTGTTTCGGTCACCACTTCATTAAGATGATATTGGTGAAGGGACCTCACAAAGGTCAGAAAAGAACCACAATGTGTGCAGATGAAGTCGCTTTGATTGTGCAATGGCTGAAAGAGAGCTCGGGGGTGACATGAGTCGTGAGCTGATGCAAAGGAGACTAACATGCAGTTCACTATGGGAGAGTATGCGATGGGAAATCTGACCCCTCTAAGTTATAGCTAAGAGAGTTGAGTCCCAGCTTCACGGGTCCATTTGAGATGGATTGGTGGAGATGGTTATGTTTAGCCTCACCCCTCATGATAATATGATGTATAATGTGTTCCATGAGTCTGATTTGAGGTACCCAAGCCATGTGTTGAGCCATGAACCTATTCAGCTTTGTGAGAGGCTGAAATGTCCTGAGTCACCTATGAGGGTACAATATACCAAGGTAAGAGAGAACTCATATGGAAGAATATGAGATGATGAAGGTTCTTGGGAAGCACCATGGAAAGGGTGAGGCTACATGGGAGCCATGATGGACATAAGAAAGGCTTATCATGTTTGTTTGTGTGCCTGGTGGAATTTTGAGGGCAAAATTCCTATAAGAGGGGAAGGATGTTACAACCCCAACTTTGGGTTCTTTTGATGAGAAATACAATTTCTCTTAATAAAAATAAAATGAGAAAATAATGGTGTGATTTGATTTGAATCAATGAATTTCATTTATAATAGCCTTGATGGTTGCTTAGTGGGATTTATTGGCTATTGGGCCCAATAACAAGGAAAAGAAAAAGGAAATTCAATTAGTAAATAAATAATTAAGAAATGGAGAAAAGAAAGATGTAGAAACCTATAGAAGGCAAAGGAATTTTATCCAAATGTGGATTTCGTGCCTCTTGGGTTCCTTGGGTTCCAAGGAGTCCAATTTGCAAAGATAATGCAAAAAGAGAGAGAAAATATCAATTAAATATTGCTTTATTAAAGGAAATATGAGATAATAATATTACAAGAAAAATGTGGATAATTGGATAATGGATCCATCTTGGATGAGATTACGTGTCCACATAGTTTCTAATGGAAAAAGGAATAAAAAAAATCAAAAGAAAAGCCAGAGATAAACAATTAATCAAGAATATTTGAAATAAAGGAGATAATGCAAGAAATAAAGAGAGAAGTGAGGGTTTGGTCATAATGAGTTATAATTCTAACCCCCACTTTCTTTCTTGGATTACAAGGAATAGAAATAATGGGAAATAAGAAAATAAGGAAAGAGAAAATAGGTGAGAAATATACATAATTGAGTAATATCTTGCACCTAAATAAAAGGAACTTTTTCTTTCAGATAATGAGCTCAAATTTGGTACAGACGTATATTAAGTCATTATTAAGTTTCCCTAAAAATTTGGGATTAATTGGAAACTCAGTTTTGGAGTTATGGCTTTTACAAATTTCCCTAAAGTGTTGTGATTATAGTAAATGTCACAATTTTATTTGGAGTAGGAATCTTGGGCCCATCCCATTCACATGTCACGCGCATTGTGGGCCCTTGGATTTAGATCCAACGATGATCCCTTTGTCTCCTAGCTCGTGACAGATTAGGAAGGTGGCGAATAGAGGGAAGGACCTTCCAAAGCATTGTTCTCACAATTTAGTGCAAGAGTGAACTTGGAAACTTGCCCATCAAGTTCGAGAGTCCTGGACGGATTGAACAACCCTGGGTTTCATGGGGGGGGGCATGGTGAGAATAGGGAATCCCCAATTCTTAGGGTGGGTGATGGATACCCTATATAAGGGGGGTGATTCACGGCACCAGAAAACTCCCAAGCAACATTCGTGAGGCCACAGGGGGAAGAAGAACACTTTCGTGCCCTCTATTCGAGTTTTACCCCAATCCGCACTATGATGACCCTAATTTTAGGTCTTGATACCCAATAAGGTGTTCAAGGACTATGAATATTGTGTAGATGTTTGAACCCAAATTGAGTGATTGGTTATTCAATTGTTGATTCTTGTCACAATAAAATTCCAATTTATGATCATGACACATAATCTATGTCAATAATGAGGAATATATTTCGTTAATTGAATTGGGTAATCATGTTGTTATACATTCATTCACAATATACATGGATATGAATAGTCCATTAAGAACCCTAAGTTGTACCATGATCACACTAAGTGTATTGAAGTTGATTGGTTACAACTTAAGGACAATTGATCATTATATTTGACCATGCTAGCTGCATATTATGACTTTATTTCAGGAATCAATTAATGGACAAACATTAAGTTTTCCGGCCTCCAAATTGGATAGAATGTACTTTAGGATATTATAATTGTATGTCTGAAGTCTCATATATGAATAGGGCTCCTACTTAAGTTATGCAAGTGCTAAAATGTTGGATACTTTGATTTAAAGGAGCAAGGTTCCAATGACTTTAGAATAAAGTTGGGTGGCCAATGTGGTAATGTCACGCTAACATGGGTTTTGTGGGTAGTGCATAACCATGCCAACAATCGATACAGGAAGACTGAGTAGCTCCTTGGTCATTACACACCTCCACATATGGAGGAACATAACACAGGTTTGGTGCCTTCTAGATCCGATCAAGGTGGGGCAGTCTAAGGGAATTTGTTGGCAGACTCATGACATGCGCAATAGTTTGAACCGATAATACATTCACTTGACCTTGGATACCTATGGTATCGATACACTGCAGCTGTTATGACCCGTTTCAAAGCTTATTGGTAAGCTTTATAATTTGAGCCTAATTAAAGTTATTTGAGTTAACTTATGTGCTTATGATGTGATTAGCGAATCATTAACTTGATTTAGTTGAAACAAGCACATGAAATCATTTAGTGCATAATTAAGGTGATTAATTTGAGTAAAGTAATAATTGGATGCAATTGGAATGTTGAATCAGTAAAACAGTGTAGTTAGCTTGTTTTCATGCCTTGGGTTTGTAGTGGGCCTCATTCTTGAAAATATGCAATTAAAATCACCTGATTTGGACTTTCGAGTCAAAAGTTATGAACTTTTCCGATTCCAAGGTCGAAATTGCAAAATGTCCAAATTTTTGTCTTTATAAACTTTCCTTCATTTCCTGATTGATTATCCGTTCATTTGACAACCTGTTGGAGGTGGCGCACAGGGTGCGAGCCGCGGGTGATCGCAGGAGGCGATCCTTGCGATTCTTTGCAGCACCTCGTTCCGCTTCTCTTCTTCTTCTCTTCTTCTTTACTTCTTCCTTCCTCCTTTCTTCTTCTCCCACCACCCACTTTTCCCACCGTACAAAGTTAGCTGCCGCATAGCAGCTTGGCTGCGGCAAGCTACTGCTTCTGGCAACGCCTTGCGTGGCTTGCAGGAGGAAAGCTTGGGGCGGCCAAAGCTTCTAACCGTCATCTTGGATCTCGGCTAGGAGGTATACGCAAGAAATTTCAATCAAATCAGCTCAATTTAGCGCCTAGTAGAAGATTTCCGTTAGAACAGGAAGCTCCTGTTCCGTGAATAGGAAACAGTGAATGATTTATTCAAAGCTTGAAGACGATCCGAAATCGCCCAGAATCAGGTCCTGGACGCATCTCCGGACGAATCCGGACAGTCCAAATCGCTGTGAGTGGGGTTTCATTTATTTATCATTAATAAACTCAGGCGTTTGAATATTTCCAGTTATGTGCGCGAATTTCGCTGATAACATGCGTTATCAGGCGTCGGGCAGCGTTTGGCGTCGCCCGACTTTTTATTTCATAAATTGCTTCTAGACGCTGTTATATGATTAAATTTAGCAATTGATCAGTGTGGATTGAGTCGGTAGATTTATATGGTTCATTGGAACCTAAATTGCTCATTTGAATGTTGAAATTAGAAATTCATGTCTAAAAATGGTATAATTTGGGTATGAACCCAAACAATGAAGATTTCTGATAAATTATCAGATGTACGATTTCAAAGTAGATATGAATAAATAAAATATGCATGAAAACCCTAATTGCATATATCTTTTGACGTTAATATGTGTAAATTGATATTTACATGAAATGGCACATTTCTCTGAAATATTACCAGAAATTCTCAAGTATTGTTATTAAATTATATTGTGAAATGTAATTAACTCTTAATTGAGTTAAGTGATGCACAAACCAAGATTTGGATTAATGTGCACGTTTTTCGAGAATTTTAGAGAATTGACAAATGTTGAGTATGATTCTCGTATATGAAGTAAATTTCTTTAATTTGTGCAATAAGATGTTCAATTGCGTAAATTCGCTATGTATGTGCCAAATTGAAATAAGTTGGGTTATTTATGCATTTCTAATTTGTCTGAATGCATGGTATGAGAATTTCTCAGAAATTACAAGGATTTAAAATATATTGCTCTGTCAGTTTAGAATGACAGTGTATTGTGATCTGATATAAAATCAGTAGATGTGATTTTCCTGTTTAAATGGTTATATGTTAATCAGTTAATAGACTTAGGTGCCCTAACACCGTAGAACCCCTTTGACAGATCTGCTTCTTAGGGGTGAAACTCGTGTTGCAACATTATCCGTGCGGAGTCATGGAGACACGAGGACAGAGAGGCAGTGTCCAACAACAACGCGTGCGGAGTCACGGTGGCACTGGAGGAAAATGGGGGTTATTCAACATCATCCGTGCTTGTGTCACGGAGGTAACCCGGTGAGACTCTCCGCCTGTGTACTCAGGTTTGTCAGGAGGAGTCTGGAGCACACGTGGTTGTGCAGCACACGTGGTTGTGCATTGAGGCCGTGGAGCCTGGGGTCCTGTAGCAGAACAGGGCTGGCGTCAGACTTAGCATTTCCCGGGTGTGTCGCTAAGTCTTGTACAGTGGGATCGTAGCATGAACTTGCTACGGATCTTCATATGCAGAGTACACTGTATATGATTAGGGCTTAATAATAATATAAATTGGTACTCATATAGGATCACAGTAAATTAAAGTATTCGAACTTTTGTGCTATTTCTTTATATCTGTTTATCTGTTCAAATTATCTGTTAATGCATGGAAATGTGATTATATTCTACAAATCTGTTATGTTATTAGAACTGCCCTGCTTAGTACTGTATTTATGTTTTATTTAAATCTATAAACCTGATGAGTTGTTTAGTGATAGCTAAATGAAATGCTATTCACTGAGCGAGTAGGCTCATACCTCTACTCAAAACATTTTCAGGTCAGCATCATCATCAGGAATCGGAAGGGTCATTTCATCCTAATGCCTAGTTATAAAAGGTTTGTAATTAGTCTAGTTAGAGGTCTCTTAGTCCTTTCCCCTCGGTCCTTGGGACATGGCGTGGGTGAGAGAGAGTGTGTATGTGGAATGTGTATAATGATGTAAATTAACAGTTATGTTTACTTTCTCTAGCCAGTTTAATTGAAATGCTTCCGCAATAGTTTATTATGTTTTAGTTTACAACAATAATCCGGATATCATTACGAGGTTTTAAAAAGAAAAAGTTCGCAGTGATTTGTTTATGTGTTAATCCCTCCGTCACGCCCTAATCTCGTGATTAGTGGTTAGTGTGAGATCGGGGTGTGACAACTTGGTATCAGAGCCAGGTTGAGTACATAGTTACTCAGAGTCCAGGTCGGGGGACGATAAGAGACCAATAGGATTAAGGTTTAGGTGTCTTTCTTCTATCTGTAGTTTTCTAACAGGAAATATTCTATTATATCATTGCAGATGGCAGGAAGAGGCTTTGATCGTGATGATCAGGCCGAGAGTCATGTTGGCCCTGATCCTCTGTACTTGGGTCCAGGTGGTGGCGACCACGTGGATGAAGCATCCCGGATGTATAGGATGTTTCTGGAGACCAAAGAGAGGTATAAGGCTGATAAGCGAGCTTCTACTTCTACCAGCAGTAAGGATCTGATGCGATCATATGAGCTTGTAAAAAAGCTTGGCGGCACAGAGTTTAGTGGCACTACAGATCCAGAAGAGGCTGATGAGTGGTTGAGACAGATAGAGAAGGTCTTTCGCCTGATGGAGCTTTCAGAAGAGAAAAAGATTAATCACGCAATTTATCTTTTGACAGGCGATGCAGAGTTGTGGTGGCACAGTGTGGAGGAAAAGAGGAGAGGTACAGAGCTTTCTTGGCAGGATTTTTCTGAAGAGTTTCATCTTAAGTTTTATCCACCTACCTTCATTAATGAGAAAATCAGGCAGTTACAGAACATTAAGCAGGGGAACATGTCAGTTACTGAGTATGAAGCACTTTTCACACGATTAGCAAACTTCTGTCCGCAGCTTGTTCCTGACAACTTAGAAAGATGCAGAAGGTTTCAGGAAGGGCTAAGGCCAGAAATTTGGCATACAGTTTCTGCTATTAGTAAAAGGAACAGGGAGAACTTTGGTGAGTTTGTTGAGGCTGCTAGACAGGTTGAGGAATCCGTGAATGCTGACAAGGTGCCTGAGTCTAAGAAAAGATCTGCAGATTTCAGTAGAGGACAGTCCAGTAGTGGATACAGAGGTGGAGGTAGAGGTTTCTTTTCTAAACTCGGGCGTGGCTTTAGTTGTTTCGGCAGACAGAGACCTGAGGATGTTGCTCCTTCTAGAGGCAGAGGGGGATACAACCCAGGGAGATGGGGCAGTGCGTCTAGTGGACGGTCTTCTGGGTCGTCAACGTCAGTGACATGTCCTCAGATGCAAGAGATACCGCCATGTGACAAATGTGGAAGGCCACATACTGGACAGTGTTGGGGTCCAGGTTGTTATGCTTGTGGGCAGATAGGACATATAAAGAAGTTTTGTCCTCAACTTCAACCAGCAGCATCACAAGCTTCTCAGTCTCAGTTTTATGATGTTCAGAGACAACCTCGAGCTGAAGGACCCAGTTCTTCTATGGCTTCTGGTTCCAGAGGTGGTGGAGTATCCAGTGGCAGGAGTGGTCAGAGAGGACAGCGTGTCAGAGGGAGAGCTTCAGCACGTTTCTTCTCTTTGACACCTCAGGAAGGTATAATCTCTTCACAAGTCGTTACAGGAGAAATGCTTTTGTTTAATAGTATACCAGTTTCAGTTTTGATAGATCCGGGTGCTACTCACTCTTTCATACGACGCTCTTTAGTTGGTGAACTTAATATGTTAACTCAAGAGTTGATAGATGAGTTAGTGTTGAGGGTTCCACTAGGTGGACCAACAGTTTTATCTGAGTTCTGTCCCGGATGCTTGTTATCTTTTGGAGGTTACACCTTTGCTGCTAATCTCATACCCTTGGATGTCAATACTTTTCAAGTCATCTTGGGTATGGATTGTCTTGAGACATATCGAGTGCAACTCGATTGTTGGAAGAAGGAAGCTACCTTTCAACAAGGTGAATTTTCTTGTGTCTTTACTGGAGACAGGAAAGTTCTGCCTACGTGCATTGTATCAGCTGCAGTAGCTGATAAGATGCTACAGAAAGGATGTGAAGCGTTCCTTGCTCATGTGGTTGACACTAAAGCAGAAAAGAGCACCGCCAGTGTTTATGATATACCTGTGGTTCGTGAGTTTTCTGATGTTTTTCCAGAGGATTTGCCAGGCTTACCTCCTGTTAGAGATCTGGATTTTGAGATTCAAGTATATCCAGATAGTCATCCAGTAGCACTTCCAGCCTATAGAATGGCACCTGCAGAGTTGAAGGAACTCAAGGTGCAGCTGCAGGAGTTGCTGGATAAGGGTTTCATTAGACCCAGTTCTTCACCATGGGGTGCTCCAGTCCTGTTTGTTAAGAAAAAGGATGGTACCATGCGTCTCTGTATAGATTACAGGCAATTGAACAAGATCACTATTAAGAACAAGTATCCATTGCCGAGAATAGATGATCTGTTTGATCAGTTGCGTGGAGCGACGATCTTCTCTAAGATAGATTTGAGATCTGGATATCATCAGCTCAGAATAAAAGCTTCAGATATTCCCAAAACAGCTTTCAGAACCAGGTATGGGCATTATGAGTTTTTGGTCATGTCGTTTGGGCTGACCAATGCCCCAACAGCCTTTATGGATATGATGAATCGGATTTTCAAACCGTTCCTAGATCAGTTTATTGTAGTCTTTATAGATGATATTCTGATCTACTCCAGAGACGATGTACAGCATGAGCAACACCTGAGAGTAGTGTTGCAGTTGTTGAGGCAACACCAACTGTATGCTAAGTTTAGCAAGTGTGAGTTCTGGTTGGCTGAGGTAGCATTTCTTGGACATGTTATCTCGAGAGATGGAGTTAGCGTTGATCCTAAGGAAGTTGATTCTGTGCTTCAGTGGGAACAACCTAAGAATCCTACTGAGATCAGAAGTTTCTTGGGTTTAGCAGGCTATTACAGAAGGTTTATACAGAACTTCAGTGTGCTAGCATCACCCTTGACACGTTTAACGAGGAAGAATGCACCGTTTGTTTGGTCTGATAACTGTGAGAAGAGTTTTCAGATCTTGAAGAGGAAGTTGACCACAACACCAGTGTTGGTTTTGCCCGAGGCAGATAAGGGTTATACAGTGTTTTGCGATGCTTCCAGGAGGGGTTTAGGTTGTGTGTTGATGCAAGAAGGCAAAGTCGTGGCCTATGCATCTAGACAGCTTAAGAAGAACGAAGAGAACAACCCTACTCATGATCTAGAATTAGCTGCTATAGTTCATGCTCTTAAGACATGGCGTCACTACCTGTATGGTGAGACATGTCAGGTGTTTACAGACCATAAGAGTTTGAAATATATCTTCACTCAGAAGGATTTGAATTTGAGACAACGCAGATGGCTTGAGATGATCAAAGACTATGATGTGACAATCGATTACCATCCTGGTAAAGCGAATGTTGTGGCAGATGCCTTGAGCAGAAAGTCAAGTTCAACCGCAGATGCATTTTCTATGGCATGTTTCAAGAGAGACTTGCTTGTAGATATGCGAAAGTTGAACTTAGACTTGGATGTGACTGGACAGAGTGGGTTGATTGCTCAAATGCAGGTCAAACCTACTTTCTATGATCAGATTAAGGTGTTGCAACAGAGTGATAACGAATTGTGGCAGGTTATGCAGGATATGTCGGAAGGTAAAATGTTAGAATTCAGGTTTTCTTACGATGGTGTGTTGTATCTTCATGACAGGTTGTGTGTACCTGGGAACAGTGAGCTGAAAGAGCAAATTCTTGAAGAAGTGCATGCTTCTATGTATGCTATGCATCCAGGTAACACAAAGATGTACAGGAACCTCAAAGAGATGTACTGGTGGTCTGGTATGAAAAGAGATGTGGCTGAGTACGTGGCTAGATGTGGAGTGTGTCAGCAGGTTAAAGCCGAGCATCAAAAACCTGCTGGTACCTTGCAGTCGCTTCCTATACCTGAATGGAAATGGGAACACATCATGATGGATTTTGTGGTAGGGTTACCCAGAATGCCTCGAGGTTCGGACTCGATATGGGTGATTGTGGATAGACTAAATAAGTCTGCTCACTTTCTCCCTGTCAAGTCGACCTTTGATGTTCCAAAGCTGGCCAAGATTTATGTGGATGAGGTAATCAGATTACATGGGATTCCAGTTTCCATTATTTCTGACAGAGATCCTAAGTTTACATCTAGATTCTGGAATCAGTTACATCGTGCGTTGGGCACAAAGCTGAGGTTTAGTACAGCGTTTCACCCGCAGACAGATGGTCAATCTGAGAGGACCATTCAGACTCTTGAAGACATGCTGAGAGCATGCGTTCTGCAGTTCAGAGGTAACTGGGAAGAACACTTAAGCCTGATAGAGTTTGCATATAACAACAGCTATCATTCTAGTCTTGGAATGGCCCCATCTGAAGCTCTATATGGCAGGAAGTGTAGATCACCAGTTTGTTGGTACGAGGTTGGCGAGAAAGAAATTCTTGGACCTGAGATAGTCGATATGACTACAGAGAAGATATCTGTGATCAGGGAGCAGTTGAAAGCTGCTCAGGACAGACAGAAAAGTTATGCAGAGAGACGACGTCGACCTCTTGAGTTTGAGGTTGGTGACGAGGTTTATCTGAAAGTTTCACCGTGGAAGGGAGTGTTAAGGTTTGGCAAGAGGGGTAAGTTGACCCCTAGGTACATGGGCCCATATCCTATTGTTGAGAGGATTGGACCTGTAGCTTACAAGTTGGATTTGCCATCTGATTTGGCAAATCTTCATGATGTGTTTCATGTGTCTATGCTTAAGAAATGTTACCCTGGTACGGAAAAGATAGTTGACCCAGAACCTGCACAACTTAGATCAGATGTGTCCTATGTTGAGGGACCAATCCAGATAATTGATCAGAGGATCAAGAAGCTTAAGAACCGTGAGATACCATTGGTGAAAGTTTTGTGGAGGAATCATAACCTAGAGGAAGCTACGTGGGAGCTTGAGTCAGAGATGCGTAACAAGTTTCCTTTTCTCTTTTAGGAATTTCGGGACGAAATTCTTATAAGGGGGGGAGATTGTTATGACCCGTTTCAAAGCTTATTGGTAAGCTTTATAATTTGAGCCTAATTAAAGTTATTTGAGTTAACTTATGTGCTTATGATGTGATTAGCGAATCATTAACTTGATTTAGTTGAAACAAGCACATGAAATCATTTAGTGCATAATTAAGGTGATTAATTTGAGTAAAGTAATAATTGGATGCAATTGGAATGTTGAATCAGTAAAACAGTGTAGTTAGCTTGTTTTCATGCCTTGGGTTTGTAGTGGGCCTCATTCTTGAAAATATGCAATTAAAATCACCTGATTTGGACTTTCGAGTCAAAAGTTATGAACTTTTCCGATTCCAAGGTCGAAATTGCAAAATGTCCAAATTTTTGTCTTTATAAACTTTCCTTCATTTCCTGATTGATTATCCGTTCATTTGACAACCTGTTGGAGGTGGCGCACAGGGTGCGAGCCGCGGGTGATCGCAGGAGGCGATCCTTGCGATTCTTTGCAGCACCTCGTTCCGCTTCTCTTCTTCTTCTCTTCTTCTTTACTTCTTCCTTCCTCCTTTCTTCTTCTCCCACCACCCACTTTTCCCACCGTACAAAGTTAGCTGCCGCATAGCAGCTTGGCTGCGGCAAGCTACTGCTTCTGGCAACGCCTTGCGTGGCTTGCAGGAGGAAAGCTTGGGGCGGCCAAAGCTTCTAACCGTCATCTTGGATCTCGGCTAGGAGGTATACGCAAGAAATTTCAATCAAATCAGCTCAATTTAGCGCCTAGTAGAAGATTTCCGTTAGAACAGGAAGCTCCTGTTCCGTGAATAGGAAACAGTGAATGATTTATTCAAAGCTTGAAGACGATCCGAAATCGCCCAGAATCAGGTCCTGGACGCATCTCCGGACGAATCCGGACAGTCCAAATCGCTGTGAGTGGGGTTTCATTTATTTATCATTAATAAACTCAGGCGTTTGAATATTTCCAGTTATGTGCGCGAATTTCGCTGATAACATGCGTTATCAGGCGTCGGGCAGCGTTTGGCGTCGCCCGACTTTTTATTTCATAAATTGCTTCTAGACGCTGTTATATGATTAAATTTAGCAATTGATCAGTGTGGATTGAGTCGGTAGATTTATATGGTTCATTGGAACCTAAATTGCTCATTTGAATGTTGAAATTAGAAATTCATGTCTAAAAATGGTATAATTTGGGTATGAACCCAAACAATGAAGATTTCTGATAAATTATCAGATGTACGATTTCAAAGTAGATATGAATAAATAAAATATGCATGAAAACCCTAATTGCATATATCTTTTGACGTTAATATGTGTAAATTGATATTTACATGAAATGGCACATTTCTCTGAAATATTACCAGAAATTCTCAAGTATTGTTATTAAATTATATTGTGAAATGTAATTAACTCTTAATTGAGTTAAGTGATGCACAAACCAAGATTTGGATTAATGTGCACGTTTTTCGAGAATTTTAGAGAATTGACAAATGTTGAGTATGATTCTCGTATATGAAGTAAATTTCTTTAATTTGTGCAATAAGATGTTCAATTGCGTAAATTCGCTATGTATGTGCCAAATTGAAATAAGTTGGGTTATTTATGCATTTCTAATTTGTCTGAATGCATGGTATGAGAATTTCTCAGAAATTACAAGGATTTAAAATATATTGCTCTGTCAGTTTAGAATGACAGTGTATTGTGATCTGATATAAAATCAGTAGATGTGATTTTCCTGTTTAAATGGTTATATGTTAATCAGTTAATAGACTTAGGTGCCCTAACACCGTAGAACCCCTTTGACAGATCTGCTTCTTAGGGGTGAAACTCGTGTTGCAACATTATCCGTGCGGAGTCATGGAGACACGAGGACAGAGAGGCAGTGTCCAACAACAACGCGTGCGGAGTCACGGTGGCACTGGAGGAAAATGGGGGTTATTCAACATCATCCGTGCTTGTGTCACGGAGGTAACCCGGTGAGACTCTCCGCCTGTGTACTCAGGTTTGTCAGGAGGAGTCTGGAGCACACGTGGTTGTGCAGCACACGTGGTTGTGCATTGAGGCCGTGGAGCCTGGGGTCCTGTAGCAGAACAGGGCTGGCGTCAGACTTAGCATTTCCCGGGTGTGTCGCTAAGTCTTGTACAGTGGGATCGTAGCATGAACTTGCTACGGATCTTCATATGCAGAGTACACTGTATATGATTAGGGCTTAATAATAATATAAATTGGTACTCATATAGGATCACAGTAAATTAAAGTATTCGAACTTTTGTGCTATTTCTTTATATCTGTTTATCTGTTCAAATTATCTGTTAATGCATGGAAATGTGATTATATTCTACAAATCTGTTATGTTATTAGAACTGCCCTGCTTAGTACTGTATTTATGTTTTATTTAAATCTATAAACCTGATGAGTTGTTTAGTGATAGCTAAATGAAATGCTATTCACTGAGCGAGTAGGCTCATACCTCTACTCAAAACATTTTCAGGTCAGCATCATCATCAGGAATCGGAAGGGTCATTTCATCCTAATGCCTAGTTATAAAAGGTTTGTAATTAGTCTAGTTAGAGGTCTCTTAGTCCTTTCCCCTCGGTCCTTGGGACATGGCGTGGGTGAGAGAGAGTGTGTATGTGGAATGTGTATAATGATGTAAATTAACAGTTATGTTTACTTTCTCTAGCCAGTTTAATTGAAATGCTTCCGCAATAGTTTATTATGTTTTAGTTTACAACAATAATCCGGATATCATTACGAGGTTTTAAAAAGAAAAAGTTCGCAGTGATTTGTTTATGTGTTAATCCCTCCGTCACGCCCTAATCTCGTGATTAGTGGTTAGTGTGAGATCGGGGTGTGACAGCAGCCTTTCATGCTCACCTTTCTCCATCGTCTTTCTCCTAACCGCTCACAGTGTCCATGGAATCCTCATATAAGGGGGTACACCTTCCCCTCGTCTCCAGATCCCCGTGGGTAGTCACTGACAGGGGAAGAAGTGAAGGACCATAGATGAATGTTTCTGGGAGAGTAGGAAGAAAGACCACATGTTGTTGATGTGTTTTGAATCTCTCCAAACCAACTAGGAGTTGTAGGTGGGGCATTCCTCCTTTCCATTGAAACCATCTTCTCGTGTGGCAGTCGCTAGAGTTGTACAGCCTAGGAGGAGTGTGTGTGTCGAGGATGAAGCTCCTAGATGAGGTTCAGGTCACCGTTCGCCGAAATTCATCCTCATGGCGGCACCCTGCATCTCGCACACAGAGAAGACCATGAGACAAAAACATGCTTCCCCCTTCTCTCGCCCACCACAGCGGCATATGCAGAGGAGCCACCTCAAGCTCTTGAGCCTCCCAGCCTTGGGTGATGCACCTGATCATAGGAGGGAAAGGTACAAAGCATTATATGCCTGGTCTCTTAAGGCTGAGGGAAAGATCCAACACCCTCGCTCGTTGAGACCACCATGAATGACGACGCCCAACTGAGAAGCTTATGGATTCACAATCCCAGTTCATGACCACGACAGAGCGGTTGGAGGCGTGCTTAGCTGGTCGAAGTAGAAGCATCCTTCAGGCCCAAGTTTCCGATATACTATCGGCCTCACCAACTCACGGTGGTTTCCTCCTGGGTGTGGCAGCATCTTCTCTACGTCATGCAAAGGCAGACTTGTCACGGAGGCGAGAGCAAGTGGAGATGACGAATGGTGCAGTCGGTCCAATGGCTTACTCATGATGTCGATTCACTCGGCCCAGCATGACCCAAAGAACCACACACCCCCACTTCCCTTCTAAGAAACGTGGCAGGAATAAAGACAAGCAACAAGAAGATCTTACGATCCATGGTAATCCACCAAAGGTAATTTACATCAAATATATGCATATCTTAGAAAATGCAGTATAAATAGCTCCCTTGACCAATAATTTTCCCCAAAAATTCCCCTGGACTCACAAAATTACCCTCTTTATTTCAAAACCCCTATATCAGACTTTTGAGACACTAATATTGATGATATTTAATTTAGATGAGTATGCTTCATTTAAATTGTATAGTTAGAAAATGGTTGAAATTAAATTTGAGAAAAATAAGTTTGACCTCTGATATCATCTATAAATTAAATGTGGACTCCTATCCTAATATTATTGAACAATTTTAGGCCTTTACTCATTATTTCCTAAGTACATGTTTAATCCTCATATTAATTCTAGAAAATAGGGAAAGTATAAGATAATTATGAATTTCAAATCATACCTTAATAATGACGTATGGATCAGAATAAAAATATCAAACACAAGTTCTAGGATGTTTGAACCTAGATTTGGCTAAACCCTAATTTGGACCTAAAATTAATAAGAATATGATGTACATATAATAATGATGATTAATTTCTTTAAATCAGGTGCTGACCAGATTATCTAGATGATCATGGATATGTGAGGAATATCTGAACTCACGTACGTGGTCTTATAAGTATAAGACTAGATTTCTTGGTTGCTTATGATATGTAATATCATGAATTCTATTATTTGGATATTCATTGCTTGGTTGAACTATTATGAGTTATACTTCGCCAAAATCTAATATAACATAAAAGGATATGGATGGGTTGTAGCTACTAGTACACCTAGCCCAGTATGGATGTATGTTGCCTAACATGGATGTATGATGCTTTGGCTCATGTTAGATGTATGATGATATAATTTTTTCCCATACTGGATGTAAGTCAAGTGCAGATAAGTGTAGTACAACCGCATCAAATAAATGTAATAAAACGGATGTTTACTTGATTTTCACCTTAAGAAATGGTTTTTCTCTCTCTTTCTTCTTTCTTCAAGTATTTTCCTTTATGCAACCTTACTAGTGTATCTTTTACCACGTACCAACTTTTATTGATTCGTTTGTTTCACGTATGTTTTAGGTTCAGAGATAGTATGGGAGAAAAGAACAGGGTGTGAGCAAGTTGTTTAGGTTACCTATTGTCTAAGATCCTAGATAGCATACATGTTCATAGATTGTAGAATTTTCATTCAATATGTAACTGTAAATATTTTGTGTAATAATTCATGTTGTATAAATATACATGTTGAATGTTGAGAATGTCATGGTGTATGTTATATTTGAATGTTCATGTATGTGCAAATTGCTTCCGCAACGCACTCTGATATGATTGGATAATGTTTTCGGATTTTGACCTCTCATCCCTATGGGATTTGGAGAAGGTGAAATCTGGGGACGTCACAGTTGGTATCAGAGCATGAACAATAGCTACACCTAGAAATTTCTCACCATGAAACATAAAAACTAAATTCCACCTTTCACATTAAATCCTAGAAACTTATAAGTTCTTCTATAGAATAAGGTTTGACTTAGCCTCTAAGTTAGAACCTAGATGTTCGAGAACTAGGTTTAGACAAGTGTGTGAAACCCTTTCCGTATAGAGCTCATATGTATTGGGTAGCTACACTAATCTACACCTTGTTCTCACCATTTCACTAGGTGACACGAAACTAACTATCTACTGTGTGTGGGACACTCATTTTAGTGATTTGGTTTTGTTTTCCAATCGGCTCAAGCCTCGATGGTTTTCTTTGACGTCTTCTTTCTCAGAGAAAAACTATATAATATTTTATTATATATATGTAAATATAAAAATGTGTCTCTCACATTGGAGAGTAGTTAGTGTTCATGCAACCTAAGTGAAAGGGAGTGACATCAGTCTAGGAGAGCGAGTAGTCTAGATTAGATGTCTAGAGCCTTGTAAGGATATGTGATATATAGATAGACAATAGAATGATAGATGGTAAACGCAAGGATGATCTTATATAAATTAGATCTCTAATGTTGAAGTTCTCTAGAAAGATCCAAGTTGTATATAAGGTATGAGTCTAGTTTTGGATAATCTAAGACAAGTCTAGGTGATGAAAGTACATACTCTTTTCTTACTTACGATGAGCTAAATTAAGATAAAGTGAATATGAACGAGACTCAAGCTCTTTTACAAAGGAGGGCCTCTAGTGTTAGGACAAGATACGTGGTGAACTCTAGAGAGAGTGAGACCCACAAGGAGAGGGTCATAGGACCTACCCTACAATATATGAAAAATGTAAGATATATGTGAAATGATGCGTCCTAAGCTGGGTAACTCCTGAGTATATGAGTTGAGCCCCTTTTGCATGATTCAATGTGAGAGTTGGGTAAAACAAAAATGATGGGTAAGTGACTCATAATGAGAAAACAATCATTTTGATTGAGTTAGGTCCTAGATTGAGCGACATATGTGTTTAAATCTCATTATTAGTTGCAAGTGAGGTAATACATGAACTCTGGTTCTAAGAGAAAAATGCATTGTGCATAAGATACTCATAAATGTTTCTCCTTCCACTTCTCCTTCTTTATATATGATACTAGAGACCTCACTTGAGCTATATAGATGATTTATTTATGAAGAGTCACTCATGTAAGCGTGGCCTAATGTTGTCTATATTTCCTCCCTATATCATACATGTGATATCCAAGTTTGAAAGCATGATAAAATTGCCTTAGTATATTCTCTTTTTCTCTATATCATGCATGAATGATATAAGTTTGAAATAATGAGCTAAAAAAAAGATATCTTTGGCTCATAGATTGATAATCACAAAATATAGTGCCTAGGATCAATCCTTCTAAATCTAAGCTTCTTCTTGAGGATAACTCACTGAATAGGGTGAAACCCTAACATTCTAGTATGATAGGAAAGCCTTTGTCTAATGATGAAATCATAGTATTATGTTGATCATAAACCACATTAATGATGTAAACATGATAATTCTAGTGACTAAAGATGTGAGATCTTGACATCATCTTACATAGGAAGGTATAATGAATGATGAAAACTTTAGTAATACCTCCTTAAATTCTTACAAGAAAACAAAACCCTTATCCTTAAGGGACTATGAGGATGTAAATCATAAGATACAAGAATGTCATACGATGACTAAGACACTATGTGATGCTATAATTCCATATAAAAAAATTCACCTATATAAGGTGGGGTGGGTACCCCCTTGCATGCTTAAATATCCTAAGATAAAACTTAGGGTATATCCAGAACTATGATGGCTTTGAAGCCTAGAAGTGTTGACTTATATGAGGTTGAACTCCTTATTTTCACCTTAAATATGAGATTAGTTGAATTTCGAGGATGAAATTCCATATAAGGTAGGGTGAATGTGATGGTGATGGATACCCTATATAAGGGGGGTGATTCACGGCACCAGAAAACTCCCAAGCAACCTTCGTGAGGCCACAGGGGGAAGAAGAACACTTTCGTGCCCTCTATTTGAGTTTTACCCCAATCCGCACTGTGATGACCCTAGTTTTAGGTCTTGATACCCAATAAGGTGTTCAAGGACTATGAATATTGTGTAGATGGTTGAACCCAAATTGAGTGATTGGTTATTCAATTATTGATTCTTGACACAATAAAATTCCAATTTATGATCATGACACATAATCTATGTCAATAATGAGGAATATATTTCGTTAATCGAATTGGGTAATCATGTTGTTATACATTCATTCATAATATACATGGATATGAATAGTCCATTAAGAACCCTAAGTTGTACCATGATCACACTAAGTGTATTGAAGTTGATTGGTTACAACTTAAGGACAATTGATCATTATATTTGACCATGCTACCTGCATATTATGACTTTATTTCAGGAATCAATTAATGGACAAACATTAAGTTTTTGGGCCTCCAAATTGGATGGAATGTACTTTAGGATATTATAATTGTATGTCTGAAGTCTCATATATGAACAGGGCTCCTACTTAAGGTATGCAAGTGCTAAAATCTTTGATACTTTGATTTAAAGGAGCAAGGTTCCAATGACTTTAGAATAAAGTTGGGTGGCCAATGTGGTAATGTCATGCTAACATGGGTTTTGTGGGTAGTGCAGAACCATGCCAACAATCGATACAGGAAGGCTGAATAGATCCTTGGTCATTACACACCTCCACATATGGAGGAACAGAACACATGTTCGGTGCCTTCTAGATACGATGAAGGTGGGGCAGTCTAAGGGAATTTGTTGGCAGACTCATGACATGCGCAATAGTTTGAACTGATAATACCTTCACTTGACCTTGGATACCTATGGTATCGATACATTGCAGCCTTTCATGCTCACCTTTCTCCATTGTCTTTCTCCTAACCACTCACAGTGTCCATGGAATCCTCATATAAGGTGGTACACCTTCCCCTCATCTCCAGATCTCTGTGGGTAGTCACAGACAAGGGAAGAAGTGAAGGACCATAGATGAAGGTTTCTGGGAGAGTAGGAAGAAAGGACACATGTTACTTATGTGTTTTGAATCCCGCCAAACAAACTAGGAGTTGCAGGTGGGGCATTCCTCCTTGCCATTGAAACCCTCTTCTTGTGTGGCAGCCGCCAGAGTTGTATAGCCTAGGAGGAGTGTGTGTGTGGAGGATGAAGCTCCTAGATGAGGTTCAGGTCATTGTTTGCCGAAATCCATCCTCATGGTGGCACCCTGCGTCTCACACACAAAGAAGACCACGAGACAAAAACATGCTTCCCCCTTCTCTTGCCCACCATAGCGACATATGCGGCGGAGCCACCTCGAGCTCCTGAGCCTCCCAGCCTTGGGTGATGTGCCTGATCATAGGAGGGAAAGGTAGAAAGCGTTATATGCTTGGTCTCTTGAGGCTGAGGGCAAGATCCAACACCCTCGCTCACTGAGACCACCGCAAATGGCGACGCCCAACTGAGAAGCTTGTGGATTCACGATCCCAGTCCATGACCATGACAGAGCGGTCGGAGGCGTGCTTAGCTGGTCAAAGTTGAGGCATCCTTCAGGCCCAAGTTTCCTGTAGACTGCCGGCCTCACCAACACATGGTAGTTTCCTCCTGGGTGCGGCGGCATCTTCTCTACGTCACACAGAGGTGGACTTGTCATGGAGGCGAGAGCGAGAGGAGATGACGAATGGGCAGTTGGTCCAACGGCTTACTCATGTTGTCGATTCACTTGGCCCAGCATGACCCAAAGAACCACACACACCCACTTCCCTTCTAAGCAACGTGGCAGGAATACAGACAAGCAACAAGAAGATCTGACGATCCATGTTAATCCACCAAAGGTAATTTACATCAAATATATGTAGATCTTAGAAAATGCAATATAAATAGCTCCCTTGACCAATAATTTTCCCCAAAAATTCCCCTGGACTCACAAAATTACCCTCTTTATTTCAAAACCCCTATATCAGACTTTTGAGACACTAATATTGATGATATTTAATTTAGATGAGTATGCTTCATTTAAATTGTATAGTTAGAAAATGGTTGAAATTAAATCTGAGAAAAATAAGTTTGACCTCTGATATCATCTATAAACTAAATGTGGACTCCTGTCCTAATATTATTGAACAATTTTAGGCCTTTCCTCATTATTGCCTAAGTACATGTTTAATCCTCATATTAATTCTAGAAAATAGGGAAAGTATAAGATAATTATGAATTTCAGATCATACCTTAATAATGACGTATGGATCAGAATAAAAATATCAAACACAAGTTCTAGGATGTTTGAACCTAGATTTGGCCAAACCCTAATTTGGACCTAAAATTACTAAGAATATGATGAACATATAGTAATGATGATTAATTTCTTTAAATCAGGTGCTGACCAGATTATATAGATGATCATGGATATGTGAGGAATATATGAACTCGGGTACGTGGTCTTATAAGTATAAGACTAGATTTCTTGGTTGCTTATGATATGTAATATCATGAATGCTATTATTTGGATATTCATTGCTTGGTTGAACTATTATGAGTTATACTTCGTCAAAATCTAATATAACATAAAAGGATATGGATGGGTTGTAGCTACTAGTAAACCTAGCCCGGTATGGATGTATGTTTCCTAACATGGATGTATGATGCTTTGGCTCATGTTAGATGTATGATGATATAATTTTTTCCCATACTGGATGTAAGTCAAGTGCAGATAAGTGTAGTACAACCGCATCAAATAAATGTAAAAAAAAGGATGTTTACTTTATTTTTGCCTTAAGAAATGGTTTTTCTCTCTCTTTCTTCTTTCTTCAAGTATTTTACTTTATGCAACCTTACTAGTGTATCTTTTACCACGTACCAACTTTTGTTGATTCACTTGTTTCACGTATCTTTTAGGTTCAGAGATAGTATGGGAGAAAAGAACAGGGTGTGAGCAAGTTGTTTAGGTTACCTATTGTCTAAGATCCTAGATAGCATACATGTTCATAGATTGTAGAATTTTCATTCAATATGTAAATGTTAATCTTTTGTGTAATAATTCATGTATTATAAATATACATGTTGAATGTTGAGAATGTCATGGTGTATGTTATATTTGAATGTTCATGTATGTGCAAATTGCTTCCGCAACGCACTCTGATATGATTGGATAATGTTTTCAGATTTTGACCTCTCATCCCTATGGGGTTTGGAGAAGGTGGAATATGGGGACGTCACACGCACCCTCATCACGGAGCAGCTCACTCCGGAGATAGCCGAAGATGTCTCGATGAAAGGAGATAGCAAATGAGAAATTAAAGGGGTCCTTCGAGTTCATGTTGACAAGACAGAGCGTTCAGTGGCCTGTGTTCGCGCGCAGATGCTATGGAGCTCAAAGTCAGCATCCCAGTTGACCGTCGGTTCGTGTGAGAAGAGAAGCGAGAGGTTGAAGATGACTAGTAAGGAAAAGCCATCCCTACCCTCGAGCGCATGTGAAAGAGGTAAGGACATTTTGGTCCTTTTCATACTTCAGATCAAAGTTTAGGCATGTAGATCCTAGGCCGTTGGATCCTGTGTGGACCAGCGGACCATGGATCAAGCTGTCCCCGATTTTCTAGGATTATCAAATAAATCAGAAAAATGATTTTTCTTATAAAAATCATATCTTTCGCTAGAAAACTCTGATGAGAAAAGTTTATCATGAAAATTGATCAAAAAAATATGAGGAATAAGTTAAAAATAGTTTGAAAGCCTAAATTAGTATCTTTTTACCAAAGTACATAATTTTGATGGAAAAAGTAATAATTTGTGGTTAGAAACCCTAATTGATGATAAAGGATAGATTTAATAGTGCAAATAAGTTAATTCGAGCACTGTTAACCTGTTTAATGATAAAGATGAATCTTAACCTGTTTTGAAGATGAAATTGCAAGATTTAGGGTTTTAAACTTAATATGATGGTTAATAACCTTAGAAACCCTAAATAAGGGAAAAAGGGAAGAAAAGTTTCTTTAATCTGAAATTAGGGTTATATGTTGTGAAAAGGTAACCTTAATATCTTTCATGAGGAGTAGATGAGATAATTAGGGTTTGTGAGTAATTTTATAAAATTAGGGTTTAAAATAGTAAAAATGAAGTGAAACCCTAATTCCAATGGAAACCCTAAAATTGGACTAGAAACCCTAGGAAGCGAGCTAGGTTTAATGGACCTTGATGGCCTGATCAATGATAGGAAAATTGGATGCATGTTTCAGGATCATCTTATGTGCTTGTTTGTTTACTGGATTTTTTGCTTAGTTGGATTATTTTTGCACTCAAGTCTGTCGGACATGTATGTGGTTAATTATGGTTAATCGCATTAGTTTCCTGAAGGTTTTCCAGATGATTAGTCGCATTGAATGCAACCTGTCAGTTTGGATGTTCATACTTGCAAATTATAAAGCCACTATGATTATCATGATTATAATACAAGTGTGTATTCTCGCACCTACATGCCACCCTGATGGATGATTCAAAAAGGTCAAGCCCAGGAGGGAAGACCCATGGGCACCATGAGTGGTGACCCCAGACACCAAGCTCGGGATTGAGAAGGTGGTCTTTACTAAATGACTAATGGGCACTATGAGAGGTGACCCCAGGCACCAAGATCAGGATTGAGAAGGTGGCCTTAAGTCATTAGCAAAAGAGAAACCCTATGGTGGGTATGCTAAGGTTGGGGAAAAAGTGGTGGAGAATGTCACATTGAAAGCGTAAATTGGCTTGTAAATTAACTTGATTGTGATATTTAGATTGTTAGCCATATGTGTGAAATTTTGTTTTTCCCCACATACTGATATATTCAGTTATGCTGACTGACATTTTGTTTGTTGGCATTTTAGGTACAAGTCTGAATAGGACAAACAGTAAAGTGGCATATGTGGAATTAAATAAGAATTAAAGTAGAAAGGAGGATTAGTTACAATAGACTCTGAATGTGGATAGAAGTAGATATACAAGTTTTTGAAAAAGGTATGCAAAGTTTTATTTTATACTAGATTTCAGTTTAGTTGGTATAATTTCATAATTATTATTGATTACTTGTCAAACTTTTGATCTGGTTATTGGGATAATGGCTCTGACCTCTTAGTCTCCCTTAAATGGGGGTTACTGGGAGGCGGGGTCATTACACTAAGACTTTGGTCATAGTCCTAGATCTAGCATGATGCCCTCTTGTAGGTAAAGAATGATAGTGTGAAAAAATGCTCTCAACCTCACATTCGGGTACACACTTCCTCAAAAGTCCATCCCTACATTATTTAAGAAGAATCGGGTCATCCGAGATGTAAAACCTCAAAGAGTGGAAAAATCTCTTTTTCTTTTGGTATCCCCAATCTACAGGCATCTATTTGCATGCTAAATAATTAACAATATCAACAAACCAGGGATTTGTGGTCTTGATAGCAAAAAGTTTTTCATCCGGGAAATCCTCAACAATAGGGATGTCTACATCTTTTTCATTCACCCTTTCCAACCTAGATAGGTGATCTACTATCACATTTTCCACCACTGCCTTATCCTTAATTTTGATGTCAAATTCCTATAAAAGTAAAATCCACCTAATTAATCTAGGTTTTGCATCTTTCTTTTGTAATAGGTATTTGATGGCAACATGGTCAGTCCAAACAATCACCTTAGCCCCAACTAGGTATTGGTGAAACTTTTCAAATGCAAAAAATAGCTAAAAGTTCCTTTTATGTGGTTGTATAATTGAGTTGTGCACCATTTCAAGGTTTTGGACTCATAATATATGACTGTAGGAGCCTTATCCTTGTGTTGACCCAACATATCTCCCACTGCTTAATCTGATGTATCACACATCAGCTCAAAAGGTAGGCTCCAATCAGTAGCCTGCATAAAAGGGGCGGAACTAAGCTTCTCCTTTAGAACTTCAAAGGCATTCAAGCATTATTCATCAAAAGAAAATTCCAGTTTCCTTTTCTAACAATTCTGATAATAGTTTAGCAATTTTTGAAAAATCTTTGATGAAACGATGGTAAAAATCAGCATGTCCCAAAAAGCTCCTTACTCGCTTCACCGATGTCGGTGGAGGTAGCTTGGAGATGACTTCTATCTTAACCAGGTCTATTTCCATACCCTTGTTGGACACCTTGTGTCCAAGCACTATGCCCTCACTCACCATCATATGACACTTCTCCCAATTCAAGACTAAGTGAGTGTCCTCACACCTTTGTAAAATCTTATCAAGATTATACAGGTAGTCATGTAATGAATCCCCATACACAAAAAAATCATCCATGAACACCTCCAAGCACCACTCTACCATATCAAAAAAGATGGCAAGCATATAACATTGGAAGGTGGCGGGGGCATTACAAAGGTCGAATGGAATCTGTTTATATGCAAGCGTGCCATAAGGGCAGGTGAAAGTAGATTTCTTCTCCTGATCCATTGGCTCAATCAAAATTTAATTATAACCAAAATACATGTCGAGGAAGAAAAAGTGTTAAAGATCGGCGAGTCATTCCAAAATTTGATCAATAAAAGGCAAAGGAAAATGATCTTTTAAAGTGACAGAATTCAAACATTGGTAATCTATGCATACACACCAACTCGTCACTAACCTAGTTGAAATAAACTCATTAGCAGCATTAGTTGTGACAGTGATCCCCCCTTTCTTAGGAACTGCTTGAGTTGGGCTAACCCACGTAGAATCTGAAATGGCATAAATGATACCTACCAATAGGAGCTTGCCCACTTCTTTCTTCACTACCTCAGTCATGATAGGATTGAGTCACCGTTGAGGTTGAACTATCACCTTGGCTCCTTCTTCCAATCATATTTTGTGCTGGAACAAGCTTGGAGAAAGTCCTTTGATGTCTACTATTGACCACCCAAAAGTAGCTCGATGGTTCTTCATAGTAAGTAACTACTTCTCTTCTTCACCGCTCAAGGATGATGATATAGTCACTAGGAGCTTCTCTTCTACAGCCAGGAAGACATACTTCAGATGCGGCGGAAATGGCTTCAACTCCAACTCGGGTGGGCTAAGCAGAGATGGGACCAATGGCGAGGGAGGTGGTCCCAGATCTTCAAAATGTCTTGCATAGTAGCAGGGTACCACTGTCAACATCAGTACACACTCTTCTAGAGAGTGGTTGCGTGTGTTGTCCTCTACTATATTCATCAAGCACACTTCTAAAGGTAACTTTGGATATGTATACAGTAAGGAATAAATAGTGACCTCCGCTATGGTAGCTGGGTCAAAGTCTTCTTCTTTATCATCTGGGTGACACATTGCTTCTTTTAACGTGATTACCTCAGTGTTTTACATGATATCAACTACTAGAGTGTCCTTTTATACCTTAGTCATCACAAGGGCCATGTTAAGGAATGGCTTCCCCAGGCATAGAGAAATCTTTCCCTCCATGTGTTGAAGCATGTCGCACTGTGTTGTATCCCCTCTTTCTTTTGAGTGCTCAGGCATCTTAATCTCAAACCGGTCATCATGGGTGCCCATGGTCAGACGTCCTCTGCCCATTTTCAAAATCATATCGGCTATGGCTTAAAATGGCCTACCTAGTAAGATTTTATTGCATTTATCCTCCTACATTTCCATTACCACGAAGTCAGTATGAAAAACAAATTTGTCTACTTTCACTAGGTCATCTTCACAAATGTTGTATGGCCTGACCAAATAGTTGTTTGCCAATTCGATAGGCATATTACTTCTCCTAGTTTCCTCAAGACCTAGATTCTTGAAAGTTAACAAAGGCATGAGGTTGATGCTTGCCCCTGAGTCACAAGAAGCTTCTCCAAACTTGGTCTTCCCTATGAAGCAAGTAATGTTGAAACAACATGGATCCTATCTTTTTGGAGGTAGAGTTCCCAAAATGAAGGCACTCACCTGCTCCCTTAATACCGCCACATCAGTCTCAGGTATCCTTCTCTTCTTATTTATTATATCTTTCAAGAACTTGTCATACGATGGTATCTACCCAATTGCATCGATGAGTGGAATATTGATAGATAATTTCCTAAAACCATCTAAGAACTTATGTAACTATTGGTCTACTTTGGTTGCCTTCAAGCTATTTGGAAAGGAAATTGGGGTCACTGGTGTCCTCTGGTGAGGCAGTATATAAGCTTTTTTTCTTATATCATCCACCTCATCAGCCTGCTCCTCTGTTGTCTTCTCCTATTCTAACACATCTAGTTTATTAGCATTTGCTGTCACAGTCCGAGTTGTTGTTCATGTAACTTCACCTGCATCTAAACTTGTTGGTGCATCATTCAGCAGCATCTTACCACTACGGAGTAGGACTGCCTTGACGTGTTGATTTCCAGAAGGCACATTAGTATTTGCTAGGAACCCCTACTGGTTTGGCTACTTTAATGTACCCACATCCACTACTATTTGAGAAATCTAAGTTTCTATGTTGTGAATTTGTGCCCCTTGGTTCTGGAATTCTCTCTGAGTTTGACCTATAAGCACTTCATTCTGGCTGACCATCTTTCCAAGCATTTCTTCAATACGGCCAATCTTCTTTTGTTCTTGTTGATATTGTGCTTGGCCACCAAACTATTGTGGCTTGGGTTGTTTCACCTGAGATGAGTCTTTTTGGAAATTGTTGGGATCATTCCATTAAAACTTAGGATCCTTCCTTCATGCGTAGTCATTGTTCCTATACTACTATTGTTGGCACACAAACTTGCACTCCTCATCTTCTTCTTCTGAAGGTGGTCCATTGTTAGCACACAACTTTTTAGCAATTAGGTCTAGCTTCTCATTTAATGAAAAGATGACCTTAGACTCCCTGACACTCTTGATGGTTGTCGAAAGCTATCTATCGTCACCCCATAACTGGTTCTTGGACGTGTTCTTTAATACCTAATGACAACAGGAGGGTTTGTTGTTGAGGAAGAAACATGCTCCTGCACTGTCAAGTGTGGTTCTCTCTCCCTTGTGCAGACCATAGTAGAAGATCTTTGCCTGCCCCAACAATTCAATATTGTAATGAGGTACCTTCCACAACATATTTTGGAATCTCTCCCATGTTTTAGAATATGATTCATCAGCCTGTTGTCTAAAATTATGGATCTTCTTCAGCAAATTGTTTGTCTTCTATGGAGGAAAATAATGCTCAAAGAAATCATCGATCATCGGATCCCATGTCTCGATACACTTATCATTGATATTGTGAAACCACAACTTTGCATTGTCTGTCATAGATGATGGGAATAGTTTCAGATATATGACCGTCGCTGGCACTCTATCTATCTTGACCATATCATCGTTCTCAACAAAGCTACTGATGTGCATCATCGGGTCTTCAGAACTACAACTGTGAAAACCTTGGGATTTGACTATAGAGATCAATCCTAGATCGGTCTTGTAGCTACCCACATTGATGGCTTGTATTTTGATTGGTCCTTTTTGAGTTATTGAATAAGAGGATTTGATCCTCTCCCATATTGTCTGCTCTTCTAATCCATCGCCCATTTTTGCTATTTGAGGTTCCTCTAGTGTTTTAGGTCCTTCAGGTGGAGGTGTTAGTGGTGGAGTTTGGTTGAATCTGTCTATAGATCTTCCAAATTCCCTTTCTTTGTGAAGGAGTTCTGCTTGCCCAAAACCCGATGAAGACGGCTCTCTATAATTGTAGGATCGGGTGTGCACCATGCACTAGTACCTGAAAGTAGCAAAATAATTGTGAGAACACGATAGTGGAGCTAGAAACAATAATGATATTATGATTCAACATTGACTAAAATAAAACTAAAATTTAAAAGGATTGGCCTAGAGTGGCCGACCGCAACACTCATAGTGTTGGATGTTGTCGTTTCCCCGATAATGGTGTCAAAAACTTAACATGTGTTTACCATGCGTTATATGAAAGTGGACATATCGAAGTAATATAGGCCTTTTGAGACCCAAGTCAAATATAGGAAAATGTTATCCAGAATATTACTACTAACTATGATCTAAAAAGCTAGGTCAATAAAAGTTGAATTGGATTGATTTATGTAAAACAAATGTAGAAACAAAACAAGCTTAAAGATTGAATTACTTGATTAAAGGGAATTCCTCAGGAAAATGGTTTCACCACAAATAACATTGTAATAAACTACACACACTAATAACTATTACCTCTATCCCTGGATAAAGAGCATATATCCATAACTACCCACTCCCTCAGTGTAGTTCACTACCTATTCTAATGCCAATCACATTTCCATAGTAATTGGTTGATTAGTTAGGTGTTTTATGATTAATCTTTGTGTTTCTCCTCCCGTTTCTTCTCCACCTTTCACAAGGGGTGCAATAAATGGGTAAATCTATGATTTTCCAACCCTTAAATTCTCTCCCAAAATGATTAAGGGTCTGATAATCTATTTATGGTGATCAAGCATAAATAGAACAAGACAATTTCATAAATTTATATTAAAAATAGGGATAAAGATGATATTAATGCATGAAAATCAATTCCAATGCATATTCGGGCTACTCCTGGGTCCTAAGGAATCAAGGGGTTCAGCCCCGCATGGTTTTCATTGACGAATACATGGTAGAGAAAGAGAAAAATGTGGGAAACATTAGAAAAACTAAAGTAACCCTTGGAGAATGGCCGGTTTGAATGATCCCCTTTGACGTACGTGCAATCTACGGTCTTTCGACTACAAATTCACCCTCCAGAGGTGATCGAATAGTCCTGGATGAAGCCTTTAGTGCAGTGCTCTTCTCTCCTCTTTCTCTAGTGTCATGCAATGAAAAATAGCTACCCTCCTAGGTCTAGCCAAACTCCCCTCAAGTCATAAGAATCACTTAAGGTACAAAATAACGCCAGTCATTGGATTAGATTACTATCTTCGGATTGCCTAATCGGGAAAACTCAATAGTACTGACTTTATAGTCGGTAATTCTGAGTTATTAGGGTAGCCATGATTTCTCACAATGTCAATAGTATCAACTTTTCTCGATAGCACTGAGTCTTTAGGTAGCTCAAAATCTACCTCCCTGATGTCATTTGGGTAGTATCGAGTTTGAGGACTCAGTAGTACTGAGTTTCCACGATTCACTTCTTGCACCTTACTGATGTAGTTTTGGAACTTCTGACTTTAGATGTCGGTAGTATTGAGTCTGGGTGAGTTTTCTTGTCCAATGATAATGTGAAGTCAGTATCATTGACTTTTTATGTTGGTAGTACCGAGTCTGTGAAGTTGAGTTGTACCTGAAATTGCACAAGAACATGGATAAGAACTCGGGATGAATATTAAACCATTTTAAACAGTAAAAATCACATAAATTGATGCATTTAGATAGAACAGGTCATTGATAGTAGTTCATGCATAATAATCAAATAAATGACAAATCAACACATAAAATCAAGGAAAATATGCATGCAAAAATGACTAAAAACCCATGCATCACTAACCCAATACCATGGGTGCTAAATCGATACACCTAAGGTAAGCTTTCCTGACACACCTTGATATGGTCAGGAAGATATAGGAGTATGATGGGTTCGAGATTCTCCTAGCCATGAGAGATTGATACACCAAAGCTGACCCAAGAGGTTGCAAACTGATACACCCCTTGAGAGCTAAACCGATACACCACAAGAGGGTCTGAACTGATACCTTGGATGAGGTAACCCGACACACCATGATGTGGTCAAGTTGACACATGTTGATGAGGTGAAACTGATATCACATGATGAGGATTGAAGGGTATGCTTGGATACTCAATGATGTACACATATGAGTAATGCAAGTTATAGAAGAGTGTTGTTGTGGATAATGAATGATTAATCTTTATTGCTTCTCCTAAACCTAGTGCACCATGAAATGATGTTACTATGAGTGGTCCTTCCTTAACTAAAGAGTTTAGCCCTAAATTCTCCAACAAGGTGGGAAGTAATGGATGAAGGGTTCGATGGTTGTGTTTCCATATGCTAACCTTAATCATGGAATAATATTACCCATGTGTTCATTTTAATGAAAGATTATACTCCATGGAAAGTGTCAACTATATTTCCTTTTCATATAATCTTAACTTGTGGAGTAAGGTTAATGATAATACTATGTGAATATACATGAGGGTGGTGATAAGCCTTGTTGGAATAAAAGGTGACAACATTTGTGTAAAAATCATATAAACAAGTCTAATGACATTATAGGTGCCTTGTGGATAGTTTGAAGTGAAACACTCTAGTTATGTAGCCTAAGGTTCAACTCTCCTTGGTATGATATGTGGTTAATGATTTGTAAGAAGTAATTATGTATGGGTCACCTAATGATGAAACGTCGCGTTGTTGCAATAGTCAACATGTTTATATAATGCACTATTGTAACCCACACACACAACTTATTGAAGATGATACACATATGCATTTATGAAAAGGTGATACCTGGTACTGATGGTGCGATGATTGACTCATATCTAACTAATGTTGGCCAAACCTAAATCAATTTCAAGAAAGTGGGTATTGGTGTGATTAGGTTTTGGTGATGTAACCATGTGGTAAAACCCTAATCGGATATATGTAAAAAGAATTGACCTTGATTCTAAGGTTAGGTTGTATTATTGCATGTGTGTGAGTAGAAATCATGATATTGTACTCTCTCTCTTAACTACATAACTATAACCTTGTGAATTAATGGGGTGTTATAATTAATGAATAATGTGAAGATGCTTAAATAATGTTAACCTTTGGCAATGAACCTTGATAAGGGAACATGGGAAATGTGAATATGTAAATGTGCATACTTGGTTACATTGACCCACTTTTATCCTTATACACCCCAACTGATGGGAGAAAGTGAAAGTCAGAGATTTGAGATAGAATGATGTTTGAGAACCTTATGTGAAATCATCATGAAGCCTAACCCTAAATTAGAGATCTTATGATGCATTGCTTGCTTTAGTTAAAGGTGTTTAATGTGTTTTAACATATTCTCTCTCTGAACATAATGGCTAATGGTTGCTATGGAAAATACATGTGATGTGTCATGAGTGATGTGGCATGAGTCATACATATATACTCAATGAGGCATGATGAGATAACCATTAATCACAAGTGTGAGGTGATGGGTCTTAGGACCTGGCAAGGCTTAGTGCCTGGTTAAGGTGATATCCTCTGGTACTGGAATGAGGGATTGGCATCCCCTGATAATATGTTGATGATGATAGCCTTGTGGTTGGAAGTGATACAGTGTTATGAGATGATGAGAATTAGTTTATATTTTAAATAATGATATCTGTTGTTTTAATACTAAGCCCTTTCTTTTGAAGGATTTGTTTGTGGTTTATACATTGAAACTTGATTGATGCTAAAAGACACCTTAATTGATCTAATTAATCAGGTGGAATCTAATCATAAAGCCTGCCATGTTCCATAGATCCATTCCAATGTCTATTTTATTACTGAATGGTGAAACGAGTTTATCTCAGAGCATATATTTTTTAATATGTGGGGTGCAAGTCGAATATTCTTTTGCATCCTTAATTTCAAGTTTTGTGAGATGGCCATGCGTGAGCCAATCTCGTTGTGATATGAGACAACCATGTGTGTGACGTCCCCGGATTTTGACTTCTCCAAACCCTATTGGGAATGAGAGGTCAGAATCTGAAAACATCATCCAATCATATCAGAGAGCGATGCGGAAGCATAATACGCATACATGAACATACAACCATAACATTTCTCAACATTCAACATGAATTTTTAATTATAACATGAACTATTAAAGATTACATTTACACATTGAATAGAAAATTTTACATAAGTCTATGAACATGTATGCTAATCAGGATCTTAACACAATAGG
This sequence comes from Alisma plantago-aquatica, assembly GCA_963693085.1. Classification (NCBI taxonomy): domain Eukaryota; kingdom Viridiplantae; phylum Streptophyta; class Magnoliopsida; order Alismatales; family Alismataceae; genus Alisma; species Alisma plantago-aquatica. The sequence continues at coordinate 1,049,825,419 of OY856409.1, read as the reverse complement.
TAACCTGGACAACTTGCTCACATTCTATTCTTTTATCCCATTCTAGCTCTGGACCTAGAAAATATGAGAAACAAAAACATCAACAAAAGTTGGTACGTGGAATTAAAAGCTATACTATGCTGGCATATTGATAATACTTGAAAAATAAGAAAGAGAGAAAGAAACATTATTTAATGGCGTAAAATCAGGTAAACCCAAGTTATTAACCATATTTCAATGGACATGTATTACTATGGTGGACTTAGCACAAACATAAATTATTGAGCCCTATCCCCACGTACCTTGTACCATTGGGGATCTCCCCGCGTACCTTGTACCATTAGGGAGGTGCTAGTCAACATTAATACTTTCCCTCTCTAATAGGGAGATTAATGAACCATCAGTAACTACATTCCATTTTCTTTCTTTAGTGTTCTTATTGTTCAAGGCGGAAATGACAATACATATAGATCTACATCCAACAATGTATTTCAAGTACAAACAAGCAAGTACATATATTTAACATCCATCAAATCTAGTCATATAATTATGTCCACGTACCTGAGTTTAGATATTTGTCACATATCCATGATCATCTAGAACTTTGTCCATGACCTGATTGAATATAATTGAGCATCATTAATACAAGGTTCATCATATTCTAGGTATTTTAGGTCCAAATTAGGTTTTGGCCAATTCTAGGTTTCATCTAATCTTAAGATGGTATCTGGTATTTTTCTACTGATCATGCTGTCATTTTAAAGGTCTGGTCCAAATTTCATATTTTTCTGATAATTGATCTATTTTCTAGAATTAAAATGAGGTTACAAACATGGAATTGGGTTTTAATGAGAAATGGCCTATTATTTTGACATAATAGTCAGATCTGAGTTCATGTTTGGTTTCCACAGTATACTAGGGTTCAATAATATTTTTATCAAATTTAATCTCAATCATTTTCTAATTATACCATTCAAATGAAGCATTATCATCTAAATAAAATATCATCAGTAGTTGTGCTTTAAAAGCCTGATCTAAGGATCTAGTAATGTATAGAATATTTTTCTGAGTCTAGGGGTATTTTTGGTGGATTTATTGGATAAGGGAGATATTTATAGGACATTTTCTAAGATCATATCTATTTATTGGAAATATGTAAAGATTTACCTTCTAAGCCAATCACTATCTGCCACATGGCCATGGAGATCAGCTGGTCTGTCTAGCTAGCTCAAGCGGACCATATTGATCTTTCTTGAGTCAGGCGGTTTAGGATTTAGTCTGAACTGGTCATCACGTTTTCATTCCTCCTGATCACGCTCTCTCTCTCTCCTTCGCAGGGTTCGGTCCTGTGTGACGCATGGAGGACGCCGCCACTGAGCAGGGGCTCCGGTGTGAGGTTGTTGAGGATGGTACCCCCCCCCTTTGAATCTTGTAGGCGTCGACGTGGATCCGTCGGCCTCCCAAGACCCTGGGCGGAGGCGGTCCATTGGATCTCACGGCCAAGGCTTCACCTCGGGGTGGAGCACTCCGCACGGAAGAGGGGTTCGATCCCCTAAGCTCTCCTCCACGCCGTCGTGAGAGTCCCCTGCCTGATTCTCAGTCTGCGATGACCTGTTCCAGTTTCGCAACGGCGGGTGACTACCGCCCTGGATGGACGCCTCCAGATCCAATCTTGGTGTCGCCAGAATAGAGAAGCAATGCCCACCGATGTTGGTTCCTCCTTTCTCGATTTGGTCTACAGCACCGCCGTTGGGATCTAGCATCCCCGGCATCCCTTCCCTGCCGCCTGCATGACTTTGCAGATACGGCACCGTGCGACTCTTCTCTGATGCTTGGGTCTACGTCGCCACTGTGTCAGGAGGAGCCGACGAGGAGCAGCATGGGATCGAGGCCTCTCAATGCCTGGATACGCCGTCATCACGGAAGGGAGGGGAAGTGGTGGAGTCGGGGGCTCGCCAGATGGGCTCCGCCAAGAAACGGAAACATTACGAGGAAACGACTATGTGATCAGGGCCTCCTCGGTGCGGTGGAGCAGGTTGATCAGAAGAGGGGAGATGGGCTTCAGTGGTCGTATCTCCACATAGAAGTCACCGCCAGGGAAGGTCCTGATGGCAGCGGTGAGGTGAGTGTAGGGTGAGGGGTTGCTCATTCTCTGTATATCACTGCAAGACCATTGTGAGTGGTTGTTTTGATCCGAAGAGTACGCAGACTCTGGCCACCTAGCTATCCTCCTCGATTCCTCACGGGAGACTACTTCCATAAGAGTCTTGATTACTGCCACCTGCTCCTGGTATTTCGGCCCTGGGAACGATGAAGCCAATGCCTCATGTGATACATACAATATCTAATTGGACTATACTCCTCAGCCCCAACTTATCAAATCATCTAAGATCTTATATTTTGAATAACAATTTATTAGAAGGTTCGTTGGGATTCAAATTTGAAACACATTTTCACGATGAGCAAAAGAGGCTTTCTTCCAAGTTGAAGGCATAGTTTCGACTATTCAACCTATCAAATAATTTCTTGAAGACATGATATTTAGGTCTAGCATGGTCACATGAAATTTTTCTTTAATGTCGAATTGTATCCGAACAATCTCACAGAGTTGTCATTAGGTCAAGTAGGTTAACAAAGAAAACTCATTACACATCTCAATATAAATTTTAGTCACCCCACTATATAGTGTATACAAAGATAGTTTCTCAGACATATCTAGAGACATTTGACCATGTAATCCCATAATACTCATCATTACACAACAGATTCATCATTGTATGACTTATATGCCCCTCATATAATCTTATATTATCTCTAAGTTTTTGGATCCCCATTATTCATTATTAATCCATATATATTGAGGAAGGTTATAAAATCCTAAAAATCTATGATATCACAATGTGTGAGTTGATCTCCTTGTGATATGGATGGTCGTGCATGAGCCACTCCTTGATAGATCGCCCATGCGTGAGCCAATTCTCCTAGCGTCGTTACCTGTACCAAGGTGGGCTAGATATTATATGGGTGGCCATGCATGAGCCAACCCCTTTGATGTGATTGTATTTCAATTTGTAGTTGACTGATATGTCTATGTGGTGTTCTCATATACTGACCATGAGGTGTGGGAAAGTCATGGATTCCGGCTCTTCCATTGACCTTGTATGGCACTGATTTCAACTTAGCAGTGGTTGGTTGGATTTGGGTGGTACGACTCAAATCCTTAGGGAATAATAAATACATTATCAAACTTGTAGTGTACATGTGTAAGATCAAACACAGAAATATTGGATGAAGCCTTGCCTTATTTTTATATTAGTTTAGTTTACAACAATTATACATGTTCTTCATATTCCTTTTTTATCTATTAGTTGTTCTATTACTCATTGGCGAGTGCATATTCCTGATCCATTTACTTCACCCCTGAGATATATGTGATTTCATTAATTCTTAGAAATTTTCTAAGTTTATTAATTATATCTACTTAGTTATCTGCGATAATAATAGAGTTGGCAAAGAGTTATATCTCTCATTGGGACGGTTGTCTCACCCCTTTGGTTAAATATCTTTTCAGGTGGATGTGCATGATGAGATTAAAGATCATGTGGTTGAGGACATAATATGAGGAGGAACTACACCTGGTGAAACATGGTATATGGATAGTGTCTAATAATATAAACCTATTTGTCATCCATGTACACTCAGGTCCTTGGGGGTGTTTTCGACGTGTTTCGTAGACTTGATGATCGACATGTGGTTTCTGGCTTGTGTGCCTTTGGTGATATGTGTGTACATGTGGGACTGTTATCTTATATAATAGGTTTATTGGAATATGATGATGTAGCACCTTAAATATATGCTTATGAAATGCAAGTATTGGCTCTTGTGTAATAATACTCAACTCCTGGTACTTATTGCAAATCGGTTTTAATTTTCTATGATTTTTGGTAATCCGCTATTTATGGTTAATCATGGTTTAAGTTTTGAGTAATCTTTCTTTGTGTGACAAAGGATGTCACAGGAAGTCTCCCATTAGTCCACCTCAGAGTCGGTCTTGCCACCTGACCATGCCACTAGACCCAGACAATTTACACACGTGGCCTTTTTGTTTTTTTATTAGTCAGATCTTCCAAAATGCACATTAAATCATAGGATGGTCAGAAAAATGAGAAAAATATTCCTTGGAAAGATCTTTTGATTCTCTATTGATTTGATTAGTTCTCAAATGTTTTTTCCACATTCAAGTCTTTCAATAATTAAATGAACTAAAATTGGGTTTTAGGACTATAAATTCATGTACACTTTATGATTTAATCAAATTATAGGTGATTAGAGACTCAAATTAGGTGAAGGGACTTGACCTTAAGATGACCTACTCTAAGTAAGTGGGCCATGCAATTTTAGCACAAGTACTTTAGTTTATTGATTGTTAATTTATGATGATGCACCTTAGATGATTTCATGAATTATGAATGCTTTGTCAAGAATATATCATGTATACTTATCATTGTTTGATTGGTTTATTACTTATAGTCTGGTAAAATCCTAATTATGATTATTGATTATGAATTAAGGTTAATGAATCATGCTCAAGAAGGGGAAACCCTATTATTGTTTATGAGGGTGAAATCCGATTATGATTCAAGGGGAGAAATCTCATCATGTTAAAGTTCCAAGATTGTGTTAATATAATGTTAACATTAAAGTCAATGTTAAGATAAATGCAATTGAATTAGTTTTTATATGCTCCCAAATCATGGACCTCAAGGGGTCGTCAAGGGATTTCCTTGCATCAAGGGCTTTCTTAGCAATCATGTGCTCCTAAGTGGGCGTCATAGAGGGAGGCATATCTTATTGTTCAATTCTTCATGTCATTAATGAATCTTGAAGGCTTAAGAAAAACAATGTTCAAGTTTATGTCAAGGTATTTCATGTCAATTTTATGCATGTCCAATTATATTTATTTTTTATGTCATATAAAGTGCCAAATATCGCTTACTAATGTGATGTTTATTTTGCATGGCTAGGGAACTTGGAGCAAGTGGAGGATAAGTAAGAGGAATCAAGACTAGGAGATCTTCAATCTTTTCCTGGTGGGGTGACATTAACCAAGATGATCCAAGGATTTAGATGTCATATATATGATGTTTAGCCATGTCACCAAGTAGACTGGACTTCATACACAAACATTTTGTAGTTTTATTTTGTCAAGAACTATGTATGAATCAGTTTTAAATCAATGCAAAGTGTTACATTTACCTTAATTACATGATTAGCATATTGTGACACCCACATCGAGTAAAAATGCTTCTGCTCATGTGATATGAAAATGGGGTGTTACATTATGGTATCAGAGAAATTTTGGTAAATGGCCACTAGGAAAACATGATTCTCATAGTCACTCTAGAATGGATTAGGGTTTAGCAATGGATTCCCAAGGAAGGATACCATGACCTAGAATGATTAGAGTTTTAACCTAAGAAGTGATAGAGATGTTAGAAATTGATGATTACCAGTTTAGATCTAAAGCATCAACCTAACCCTAGCTAATGATATGGCCTCTCCACTCTTAATGGTAATGGCCAGCCAATTGAAAGTTGAAGAGGAATGCCATGAGCATGAGACCTTATATGTGTTTATCCTTTATTACTAGTGCATGTGGTATAAGACGTGTATTAGTAGGTTAGTGAGAGGTAGCAAGTTAGCATCACATATCTATGGGTATGTGCCAAATCACCACATATCTAGGAAAGTGATAAGTAGATAAATGACCCAAGGTTAGATAGTCATCTACAACTAGTGTTAGAAAGTCATGCATGCCCAAAATATAGTTATGAGTTGGCTTGATGAACCCTAAGTATAGGCTAAGAAGAAGACCAAAGTAAGAATTAATTTGTATTCACAAAAGTATTTATGAAGTCTAGATGTCATATAATGAAAAAGGTTGGACATAAATGAACCTTGACATGTTAATTGTTAGTAAATGAAAATGTTAGGGAAACCCTAAGGTGGGTAGTACCCTAGAAAATTTTCAAGGATGAAATTTATTGAAGGTGTGTAGAATGTAACATCCCAAAACAAATCGACTAATTTAAGCCTTAAAATGTGTTTTTCCTTAAATGATTATAGTTGAGGGTCTTAAGGCAAAAGGACCATGAAATTGTAATTATTATAAGAAACTAGTGTAAGGAAAATAACATGAGACTCATATAAGTTTTTCTATTTCATATGTGCATTATGTGTTACAATTAATTTAGAAGTATGTAACATTAGTTTCACTTTATTTTTTCTCTCTCTTCTAATAATGGTTATCAAAAAGGAATAATAGGTAGATGAAATAGTTTTGAGTGGATAATAAGCTATTACCTCATTTTTTACTTAAGGAAAAGAAACTAAGTGAAAAATATATCACATAAACTATTTCAATGTATTAAAATCAAGTAGAGTGACGTTTACGGAAATTATGTGTAAAACATGTAAAAAAATGGAAATCTAAGGACATAGAAAGAATCTAGACTCCTTAATGGACATGTTGTGCAAATTTGGTCAAATTTTGACCACATTTGACCCTTCAAATAGATTAGGGAAGAGTTACATATAGTTTTCAATGTCATTTAATTGAAATTGCATTCGATGTCAAATTTAAAGTAAGTTTTTGCATTTTTTTTCTTGTCATGCGATCATTTTCTTTCTATTCATTTGATGCACTCCATCAAATGGCCTAGATTCATTGCATTCATGATTGAATGATCTGGGAGTTGTCCCCTACCTTCTATTTCTATAGCAAGTCTGAACCACTCCCACGATTTTGTTCACTGATCTTACTCTCCCTCATCTCACCTCTATATTTCTCGAGATCTCTCCTCTACTGAATCTGGCTTTGTCTTCCATTTTGATTGAGTCACCTATCATCCTTCTTATTTCCCTGTTATGGAAATGCCCATTAAAGGCTTGAGGCCTCTCTCCAAAGGGATTTATAGGACTTTTCCATCCCTCCCCCTTCTTATATATCTATTCTAAAAGAACAACGGGGTCCCAAATTATCCTCCTCCGCCCTCAATTGAATCCAAAAATCCCCTAGTAAGCTTCAACTATGTTGTTCCATCATGCTCGCTTTGATAATTTGTCATGAGGTGACCCTGAGCGATGTACCCTATAGCCCACATATGTATCCTCATCGGTGTTGGTCGCCTTATCCCTTTAATGGCTCTATGGCCTTGGGGAATGGTTGAGAAAGCTCTAGGAACCTCAGGGAGTGTTTTCCATGCCCCAACCTCTGCTATTTTCTCTTGTACCACTGGGTTTGTTGTTGTGACCTTTGTCTCTATTCCACGGAGTTTTTCAGCAAGCTTGGGACATAATAGTCCCTTGCTCTATGTGATTGGTCCCACAGATCCTGTTTAGTCATGTGAACTGTCCTCTGTTGTTTTTTCGTGTGATCTTCACAACCTCCCTGCTCTATTTCTTCATGGCATTGTGACTCACCATGAAAGGGTCGCCAATTGTGCTTCTTTGCTTCCCAGACCTCGATCTTATGCTCTTCGGGTTTGTCATTGCCTCACAAATGCAATGGGGAAGTTTTCTTTCCTTGAGGAGTAGCGAGTAGGGCCCTGGATCAAGGCCATGGATCTCTAGTCTGCTCGTTCGAGTGCCATGGCCTAAAGCAAGAACAAGCCAAGTCATTATTAGACCTTGGTATCCTTACGAGATCAACCGCATCATCAATATCACACAGGTATTTTTGGGTTTTAGCATTGCCACTTGCTTGGTAGGTTTGGAAGTGCAATGCCAACTAGAACTCCCCTACTAGTCCACCTCCGAGCCGGTCTCACCTTCTGACCGTGCCACTGGACCCAAAAGATTTACACACGTGGCCTTCTTTTATTTAATCAGATCTTCAAAAATGCACATTAAATCAGGATGCTCATAAAAATGAAAAAAAATATTCAATGGAAAGCTCTTTTGATTTTGTATCGATTTGATTGGTTCTCAAATGTTGTTTTCCACATCAAGTCCTTCAATAATTCAATGAACAAAAATAGGGTTTCAGGACTATGAATTCATGAACACTTTATGATTTTAATTAAATTATAGGTGATTAGAGACTCAAATCAGGTGAAGGGACTTGACCTTAAGGTGACCTACTCTAGGTAAGTAGGCCATGCAATTTTGGCACAAGTACTTTAGTTTATTTGTTGTTAATTAATGATTATGCACCACAGATGATTTCATGAATTATGAATGCTTTGTCAAGAATACATCATGTATACTTATCATTCTTTGATTGGTTAATGAATCATGCTCAAGAAGGGGAAAACCTATTATTTTTTATGAGGGAGAAACCCATTAAGATTCATGGGGAGAAATCCTATGATGTTAAAGTTCAAGGATCATGTTAATGTTAAGAGAATGGAATTGAATTAGTCTTTATATGCTTCTGAATCATGGACCTCAAGCGGTCATCAAGGGTTTTTCTAGAAATCATGTGCTCCTAAGTGGGCGTCACAGAGGGAGGCATATACTAACTGTTCAATTTTTCATGTCATTAATGAATCATGAATGCTTAAGAAAAACCATGTTCAAGTTTATTTCAAGTTATTTCATGTCAATTTTACTCATGTCCAATTATATTTAATTTTTATGTCATATAAAGTGCCAAATATTTCTTACTAATATGATGTTTGTTTTGCACTGTTGGGGAAGATATGTCCACAGGACTTGGATCAAGTGGACGATAATAGGAGGAATTAAGACTAGGAGATCTTCAAGCTTGCATCGGGGGGGTGCCATTTACCAAGATGATCCAAGGATTTAGATGTCATGCATATCATGTTTAGCCATGTCACCAAGTAGACTAGACTTCATAGATGAACATTATGTAGTTTTATTTTGTCAAGAATTATGAATGAATCAGTTTTAAATCAATGCAAAGTGTTAAATTTACCTTAATTGCATGATTAGCATATTGTGACACCCACATTGAGTAAAAATGCTTCTGCTCATGTGATATGAAAATGGGGTGTTATAGTCCTTTTATCCAGGATAGCTTTGGTCACCCCTAGATTAATCTCCTGAAAACATGAAACCTTCATACAAAAATAGAAACATAGGATATAATATTAGGGTCGTTGGAGAGTGTGTGCATGATCTTAAACTCTAGGAGGATCACTTGAGGGAAATTTTGCTTACAAAATAGACATGACCAAAGCATTTGAAAGGGAGGAATGAACCTTTCTTGCAAAGGCCTTTGAATCATTCAGATTCTTGAGAGGAGTAATTGAGGGTATCATGAATATCATAAAAGGGGATTGGTTTTAGTCTCTATAAATGGAAGGTTAGGGGTTCTTTCCTTCCTCTAGAGGCCTTACACAAGGGGATACTATATCACCAATCTTATTTATCATTGCTCAGTAAGTCCTAGGAGGCATATTAAGAGAGATCTAAACTCGAGAATGGAAGAGAGGTTCATCACCAAAGGATTGGGGCTTGCCCCACCATATCTTATGTCGGTTGATGACCTCATTTTTTGTTAACATTAGAGGGAATACTATAAAAGGAATTCTACACCTACTTAAGGATTAAGAGAAAGAATCAGGAAAAAAGGGCAATAAAGAGAAGTTAGCTATCATTCTAGGAAATCCAATAGACAAGAGAAAAAGAGTTCTTATTGAAGCATGGGGATTTTTTGTGAATCCAATCTATTTCAATATCTTGGGGTTCCTCCCATTCTTAAAAGGATCAAGGTCATCTACTATGATTTTTTATTGGACAAGACAATAGTGTTGTTGACCTCATGGGATGATATACTTTTGTCCTTCTTGGGTAGGTTGACTCTAATCAAATATGTTCTTTGAACAATCCCTTTGTATAATCTAGCAACTTGTGTAGTTCTCCAAAATTAGTCCTCAAACTGACTAAGAGAAAAATGTCTAACTTTCCTTGGGCCTCTAGGGATGGGCATAAATTTTACCACTTCATGGCATAGTGGATGTTACGTGATTGGACTTTATCATTAGTGGTTTACACCTTCATCCAAAAACTCCTCAACAAAGAGATTCCCACTAATGATAGAATATAATCATGTAACATCCAAATGGTCTCACATTCCAAGTATTGTAGTTCTAGTTGGACAGAACCAGTAGACCACAGTTTATTGGATGAAGAGATGATTGGACAAGTTTGTATCAACGTGGATATATAACCTAGATTGTGTTTCCTTTTTATCATATAGATCTATAAGTATGACTCTAGAAAATATTGGTTCTAGGGAAAATATTCAAAGCTATTTAGGCATAACCCAAGAAATTTTCCCTTTAATTGTTATATGGATCCTATGGAGCGAGCATTGTGAGAGTATATATGAGGGAAGGAAAATGAGGGTATAAGGATCTATAAAAAATCTATAAACATCCTTAGGGTACTTTAAAGGGCAGTGCACTTAGATCTTGTGGAGGATCTAAGGAACTATAAAGTTTCCAATGAACTCATTTTCTCAATAGACTATCACAAACATGTATTATAGAAATTCCTTCAAGTGGGAAACAACTTGGGATGCCATTCCTTTCTAGATGATGAAGCCTACATATCCAAAAAAAAATTACAAGATTTAGATGAAAGAAAAATAAGGTTCCAAATGGTCATGTGTCAAAGGCATGGTAGAAGAGAGGTTGCGTCATAATCAAGTACTCCAAAGATATCAAACGAAAAAGATTAAAAAATATGGTGATTTGATATACAAGATGCATTGTGATTTTGTACCTTTTGTGTAGTGGCATCACTAACTATCTGGCTTTCTTTAAAGTTACTTGAAAGAATGTCATTTAGATAAGAGATACATGTGAGGTCAACATTTATGTGCTTGCCATTTTTCAAATTAAATAATAATATGTCAAAAGGATGTTGAGAGTGGATACCATTACATGTTGTGCCAATCAAGGATATAGGAGCATATTTTAGGACCTTTAACCCATATCAAGAGACAAATTCAAAATAGGTATCACAAATTATGTCAAGTTAAAATATATAATCAATTATTGTCCCACAATGCACAACATGGTCATTGAAGGTGTTGAAGTCTGTGGTGTTGCAAAATGGGAAATGTTCATCATTGTTACAAGGGAATCATGAGTCAATAACGAAGGAGACCTTGATAGACTATATGTGAAATGGACAAACCAAGACAATTGATGGGAATGACAAGTAGGAAGTCTTGGGCATGATCATCTTGGAGAGAAGTGAGGATAGTAAGCTATCATTGGGAGAGGCCACTTGTAGCAAATTGTTGGATGATAGTTTTGTAGTAATCATTTACCAAAATAGATAGGGTCTTTGGAGTAGAAGAAGATGTACTTTATAATTGGGATCATCAAAAGCATGTCAAGATTTTATAGATGGCAATATATGCAGTATTGAAAGAGGCTCCTGAAGGGACAAATCCAACCTCTCATCTGATGTGGTCTTGGAGTTTGTAGGTATATATCTAAGAGGAAACATAGGGAAATTTGATGACATATTGGGAAGATTTGATTCACAAACCTCTAGGTTCATAGGAAGCATAGATAAGCTCCATTGTAGATAGACAATACTTGGTCAATCTCCAACCATGACATGTGCAAAGAATTGATAAAGACCATCATCAAAACCTACCCATGTAGAACCAATATATTTGGGTGTTGTTTGAAGAGAAAAAATAGCTTGGGCATCCTAACACATTATTGAAGATGAAGGAGCTCACACTGAGGGTCCTAAAGCAAAGCCAAGTGATCCATCATTGTAAGGGTTTTATCCAAACATTCCTTGTGAAGCTCCATAGCCAAACTGGGGTTCATGGAAATAGGACCTCCTAAAATATTCACTCCATGCATAGGATGAGATATGTTATTAGATCATATACCAAGCTCTAGGTCTCGTCTAGGGTCATCTGAAGGTTAAAGGATTTCCGTCTTCTTAATATTGATATGAAGACCAAAGTCTAGGCCTCGTTCTTGGATAGTAGATAGCGCCATAGAGACTTTAGCGGTGTCTCCAATGATGGTGCCATCATCAAGATAGAAACCAAGAAGATCATTGTGGAATTTTTCCTTTAATTGCAAAACAAGAGGATGGAGAGACAATAGAAATAAAAGTGGAACAACGTATAACCTTGATGGATACTAGCTATGGAGAAAAGAGCTCACTCTAATACATGTCGAAAGGATCTAGGGAGATATAACTAAATTCAACCCAACATGCTATAGTTTGGCAATGAAGATGGACTGCTTGAAAAATTGTGGATCTATTAACCATATCAAAAGCATTACTAATTCAATAAGGGTCTGTGTAAGAGTGATACAATATTATTAATGATGGACAAGGTGAGTAATAGTTTGTAGAAACACTTTAGCAACCCCAGAAATGCTAACACCAAAATGATGATCCTTAAGATAAGTGATTGCATTTGGCAATGCACATTTCATTGGAAACTTAGAAAAAAAAGGTGACACCAAATTGTAGCATAGGGTTGTAGGGAGGTAGGATAATGACCAACAAGTTAAAAGTTGACCACAGTCGAGACTGCATTTAAAAAGTCATCTTTAATACCCAATTTTGCATCATGCATAGCATCAAGTAGGTGTGTTGAACAGAGACTGTTACACGAATAAACCATCCCCTTATTAAAGGATGAGATTGCCTCTTCAACATAACATGGTAAGAAATAAATGGAGAGTAAGTAAAGTATCCATCCTTGATTTTGTCTTGGTGTAGAAAACTCTAGCTTCAACAGTTTTTTCTCACACAAAAGGACATCGATGAGTCATGTTCTGGGCAAGGAGTCGTTGGATACCACAAGGTCATAAATTATATGCTTCCAAGGACTTAAGGATCATAAGTTGGTGGAGAGAGGCACATTTTCATGTTGAGCGTTCTTGAGCAAACTCGGGAGAGAAGAGGTAGACAATGCATATAGGGAGGAAAAAAAGACAAAACCAAGCATAAATGGAGCAAGGACAAGAAACCACTTTTTACAAGGTAGCATGTTGGGTATCAGCAAAAAGAAGAAGAAAAAAAAGTGGGATGCTATTTACCATAGGGACATCCATATGAAAGACAGAATCAAAAAGATTAACATTAAGTTATCCTACAAGGAAGTCAGGTGAGAGAAACCACCCACAGACTAACTATTAAACATAGGGGCTATGAGTTGCAATGTTTTAAGCTAGGGGCTAGAGGAAGAGAGATAGGGGGCATTATAAGAAAAAATGATGGTTCTGTAGTGGGAAGATTTGCTAGACATAGCTTGGGGGCAATTCTTTTTCTTTCCAGGTAGAATATTTGAACATAGGTTTGGAGACTTATAAAGCCTCAAATACGGAGAAAAATATTACAATAAAGATAGATGACATGTGTATCACAAGTGTTTTATCTAGTAAGGCCACCCCTACATGGAAGTATAAAGTGTGTTTCACGGCTATCTCTTTTTTTTACACAAGTGGGGAGGCTCTTGTATATATATATATATATATATATATATATATATATATATATATATATATATATGAAGGGGAGTGAAGAGGATGGAACTCAAGATGCGGAATATGGTGCAAGTCTTGTTGATAGATATATCTTCAAAAGACTTGCTACTATATTGTTACAAGTCAAATGAGTGTAGAAGATGATTGTATGGGGTACATTGTGTCTTATAAATATCAAGCATATATAGAGAGTATTGAGTCCTTTAATGGTGGTGTAGATGGGTTGTTGTTTAGACTTGATTTGTAGAGACGAGATTACATGATGGTTTAGATGTCTTAGCTATTTGGTTATCCCCTTTTTATAGAGTGCGGATCCCAGAGCCTTGTACTTTCTTGATCTTTTCATACTACAGAATGGGATGAATAGAATTCCCCCTTAATGTAAAAAAGATAGTAGTAGCATTTATTTCTTAAAAAAAATACAGTATGCCACTGAGTCCTCCTCAAACCTGAATGGATTAAAAAATTGGGTATAATTGGGACCAATTTGGTCATGATATATGGCTTTTTGGGATAAATGAGGAACCATAATACATGTTTAACCATGTTCACGTCAAACACAAATGCATTCTGAACCCAACACAACTTGTCCAACGTGGCATAAAAAACCAGGACTAAATTGGATTTCATCCCCATGCCAAATAGTTAGTGTTACACCCCGATCTCACAATTACCACTAATCATGAGATTAGGGCATAAATTGAGGATTTAACATAATACAAAGATCGCCCTTAACTTTTTCTTTTCTTAATCACTTAAAATTAATCTAAAGGAAAATCTTATAACTTGGAAAACACTGAATTGTATTAACTGTGGAAGCAATCTACCATTTACCTTACTAGGAAGATAAAATAGAATTTCACGACATATTACATTTTTTTCATGAGGAATATAAAATACAACAGATAACTTAAAACTAATTTACATATTATATTACATTCTCTCTCTACCACACAACATGCCCAAGGACCGAAGGGAAAGGACTAAGAGACCTCTATTCTAACTATGAACTACCTTCTAAGAGCCTGGGTGATAAGATCCTTCAGCTTCCTCGTGCTGATGCTGACCTGAAAAATATTTCAGTAGGTTGGTGAGCTACTGGCTCAGTGAATAGAATTTCACCCAACCATCACAGATAACTCATTTATGTTTATTAAACTAAAATAAAATGCAGGAATTGCTACATTGAGCAGATCTAACAATTACAATTAAATGCCACAGGAAATGTAAATATTACATTAAAAGAACAACTGCTAGGAAACTATACCCGAATATTTCTTAACCTTTCTTACTTATATGAAACTCTTTAAACCTATATGAACATATTTTAGCTTATACCTTGATCATATGCACTGTACTCTACATATGAAGACTTGTAGAGAACTACGATCTCACCATACAAGACTTAGCTTAAAACCCGGGAAGCTAAGCATAGAACTGAATATGGGTCTACTTGACTCGAATCGTCATGTCTAACTAAGGTGGCTAAATAGCTGGCCTTTAACTGGACCTCTCCTTCTAGGCTGAGTACACAGGCGGAGGGTCTGATACGCTCTGTGCGTCTCATCTTGGTACGCTCTGTGGGTACATCTGGGTTACCATCGGGATCTCTGGTTCATGTTGGGTAACCTATCTTCTCTTAGGAGACTTCCTTAAGGGCTTCAATACCCCACACGCTATGTGGGTGTGACCCGATCCCCGTATACTGGTCGTTTCCAGGGTGGATCGGTTCCTCCCTATAATGCAGACATCTGTAGGGAATCTACAGTGTTCAGGGCACCTATGTCTATTATTTTATTATTCTTAGAAAGCTCTTTCTACATTGTACCTTTCTCTTACTTATACTTGACTCTGATATCTCTATAGTACTATGTCTATATAATTGAAGTTTATAATATAACATGTACATCATTCTAAACTTGGCAGAGTAGTATATTTAAAACATTGTAAATTTACTGAGAAATCAACATATTGTAAATGCAGGCAGACTAAAGTTCTTAAATAAACTGAATACATGTCAACTTGGCACATATACACTAAAATCATGCAACTAAGCTTCTTAATACAGTAATAAAAGTTAATTGCTTGACATATGAGGAATCGTCATTAACACATGTAAATTAATTGTACTTTCTTGGAAAACGTGCACATCAACCCAAATCCTGAGTTGTGCATCACATAACTCAATTAAGAGTTAATTACTTATCATGGCACGAATTATTTATAATAACTAAAATTTTCTAATGATGTCCTTGGGAAACGTGCCAAACTGTGTTAATACTAAATCACACACATTAACTATAACAGAGAGCGTGCAACAGATTCATATTGAGACATTACGAGTCATCATCTATTTCTTTAAATTGTGCATCTAGTTAATTACTAAAATTGTACAGCCTCGGTTTATACCCAAACGTACAGCTATTGCAAATCTGAGTCATGTGCTACTATTTTCAACCCCTAGACTGAGCAATTTAGGACTTATTCAACCATATAGTTCTAATAATCCAAATCATATAGATCAGTTAACAAACTAAATCATATTAAATGTAAAGAAGCAAAACGTGCAATAAGAAGTCAGGCGACGCCAAGACTGTCTGGCACTTGGATAATCGATATTACCCGTGAAAAACATAGGTCTAACCAAAAATCAACCATTTCATGGAGTTAGTACTGCTTCGTGGGTAAAATTCTACTCACTGTGGTTTGAGATGGTCGAAATTGGCTAGAAACATGTCCAAAGCCTATTTTCGGGCGTCAGTAAGGTCATCTTCTACCTTGGTTCATCCCTAGTTCGGACCTGCTTCACGCATAGGTGGAAGGGAGCTGAGCTAGGTGCTAAATCGAGGGCTGGGAGTTGCAGATTCGGGTCCTAGATTCACGGCTGAGGTCAAGGGCAGTGATTTCATGGTGCTTTCTCATGCCCAACTGCTCCTGGCCATGTTGGTGGCGGTGTCGCACCTACTGTTGGTTTGGGCACTGCCCTAGCTGGTCGGGGCATCGCTGCTCGTGGCTAGTTGGTGGCAGAATCATGCTCGAGCCTCAAGGCCGAACTCATGGCTATCATTTTCGTGGTGTTTGTTGCACTAAAATGCCCCCGGTCGGTGCCGCAAGGCCGGCATGCTGCTGCTACTGGTCGGTGGCTCAAGCAGGTCGGGCGCTGCTAGGGCGAGGTAGAGGAGGAAGGAAGGAAGGAGAAGAAGTAGTAGGAGATGCTGCCAACTAAAAACGGAGCTAGGGACTCAAAAATCATCCCTGCCCTCTCCCTCTATTGGCCGATCGGGCAGCCTATTATTCAAGCGGTGCTTTCTCAATCGGGAGGTAGGGGATAAGGGAAAGGAGGGTATAACTTATGGTTAATTTGCAGTTTAGGTCCAAAGAATATAAAAATGCAATAAATTTTGCCTCGAAGGTCCAAATCAAGCGATTCCTTTTGAAAAATTTCAAGCATGAGATTTTCTACCTTCTCAAGGCATAAAAACACAACAACTAAACCATCTTATCTAGGTTAATCATCTTAGGTAATTAACTTAATGATTAACACTGCAGTTAACATTAATTACCTCAGATGAATCAATCTCGACTAATGATTCACATCTTAGCTTATCTTGATTAACCATGACGTTTAACAAAGTACTTCATGCTAATCAAGGTACTTACTGACTAACCTCAATGTGGGTTGTAACAATCTCCCTCCCTTATAAGAATTTCGTCCCAAAATTCCTAAAAGAGAAAAGAAAACTTGTTACGCATTTCTGACTCAAGATCCCACGTAGCTTCCTCTAGGTTGTGGTTCCTCCACAGAACCTTCACTAACGGTATCTTGCAATTCTTGAGCTTCTTGATCCTCCGATCAACTATTTGTACTGGTCCTTCCACATAGGACACATCTGTTCTGAGTTGTGCAGGTTCTGGATCTACTATCTTCTCAGTACCAGGATAACACTTCTTCAGCATCGATACATGAAACACATCATGTAGATTAGCCAACTCAGATGGCAAATCCAACATGTAGGCTACATGTCCAATCCTCCTAATGATGGGATATGGGCCCATAAACCTAGGAGTCAGTTTGCCTCTCTTTCCAAACCTCAACACTCCTTTCCATGGTGAAACTTTTAGATACACTTCATCACCAACCTTAAACTCGAGGTCTACGCCTCTTCTCAGCGTAACTCTTCTGCCTATCTTGTGCAACTTTCAACTATTCTCTTATCACTGTTATCTTTTATGTAGTCAAATTCACTATCTCTGGTCCAAGAATCTCTTTTTCACCCACCTCATACTAACATATGGGTGATCTACACTTTCTGCCATACAGAGCTTCATACGGGGCCATACCAAGATTGGAATGGTGACTATTATTGTATGCAAACTCTATAAGGCTCAAGTGTTCTTCCCAACTTCCACTTAAATGTAAGACACATGCTCTCATCATGTCCTCAAGAGTCTGAATGGTCCTCTCTGACTGACCATCCGTCCGTGAGTGAAAAGTTGTACTGAATCTTAACTTTGTGCCTAAAGCATGATGCAAATGATTCCAAAACCGGGATGTGAACTTAGGATCTCTATCTGAAATTATTGAAACTAGAATACCATGAAACCTGACTATCTCATCCACTTATATCTTAGCCAATTTCGGGACATCAAAGGTTGACTTAACAGGAAGAAAGTGAGCATACTTAGTTAGTCTATCCACAATCACCCATATCGAGTCACAACCTCTAGATGTCCTGGGAAACCCTACCACAAAATCCATTGTGATATGTTCCCACTTCCATTCTGGTATAGGGAGAGATTGCAAGGTACCTACAGGTTTCTGATGCTCAGCCTTAACCTGCTGGCACACACTACACCTAGCCACGTACTCAGGTACATCCTTCTTCATACCTGACCACCAGTACAACTCCTTAAGATTCCTATACATCTTAGTGTTTCATGGATGCATGGCATACATCGATGCATGTGCTTCCTCAAGAATCTATTCTTTCAAATCACTATCTCCAGGTACACACAACCTATCATGATGATATAACATATCATCATCTGAAAACATGAACTCTGGTATTTTTCCCCTTGTCATGTCCTGCATGATCTGTTGTAACTCACTATCACTCTGTTGTAGTTCCTTGATCTGATCATAAAGGTAGGCTTGACTTGCATCTGTGCAATCAAACCACTCTATTTTGTCACTCCTAAGTTTAAGTTCAACTTCCACATCTCTACTAGCATGTCTCTCCTGAAACATGCCATAGAGAATACGTCAGATGTTGAACTTCAACATCTTATCAGCTACAGCGGCTGATATGATACACGTAGGCAAAACTTTCTTGTCTCTAATAAAGACACAAGAAAATCTGCCCTATTGAAAGACAGCCTCCTTCTTCCAATAGTCGAGTTGAACTCGATACGTCTCTAGGCAATCCATACCCAAGATAACTTGAAAAGAGTTAATATCTAGGGGTATAAGATTAACCGCGATGGAGTAACCACTAAAGGTCAATAAACATCTGGGACAAAACTCTGTCAACACTATCGGTTCACCTAATGGAACCCTCAACAACAACTCAAACGGTAACTCCTGGGTTAACATGTTAAGTTCACAAGCTAAAGAACTTTGTATAAACGAGTGAGTAGCACCCGGATCTATCAAAACTGTAACTGAAATGCTATTAAAGAAAAGCATTTCTCTTGTAATTACTCAGGAAGAAACAATACCTTCTTGTTGTGTCTGAGAGAAGAAGCATCATGAAGCTCTTCCTCTCCCACAATATCCTTGTTGTCCTTCCCTTCCACTGGGTGCTCCTCCTCCTCGGGAACCTGAAGCTACTAAAGAACTTGCTCCTCCAGCTGGAGCCTGTCACGGAACATTCTGGTATTGTGACTAGGAACCCTGTGTTGCCACTTGTTGTAACTGGGGACATTGCCTTCTGAAGTATCCCACCTATCCGCATATGTGACAACCCTAAAAACCTGCACCCCAACACTGTCTAGAGTGTGGCTTCCCATAGATATCACATATCGGTATCTCTTTCTTTGGCATACCTATCACTGACACTGAATATCCCGAAGACCTAGTTGGAGGTGTCCATGTAGACTGTGTATTCCATCTACTGGAATTGGTCCTTCCTCCACTTGGTGAAAACCTAGATCTTTGTCTCCCAAAACAACCAAGTCTGTGTCCTATCTTAGAAAAGAAACCACCACCTCCTCTGTATCCACCACTGTTTTGTCCCCCTCTACTAAAGTCTCCAGATCTTTTCTTACTCTCAGGCTGCTTATCGGCATTAACTGACTCTCCTACATGTCTCGCTGCTTCCACATATTCCCCAAAGTTTTCTCTATCTCTTTAACCAATGGCTGACATTGTCTGTCTAATCTCTGATCTTAATCCTTGTTGAAATCTTTTGCACTTTTCTACATCATCTGGCATGAGTTGTGGACACAAATTTGCCAACCTTGTGAATTGTGCCTCGTATTCACAATTGTCATATTTCCTTGTCTGATATTCTCCAACTGTTTAATATTATTACTTAGGAAGGTAGGAGGAAAATACTTAAGGTGAAATTCATCCACAAAGTCCTTCCAGGTCATCTCTGCATTTCTCCTTTTATCTTCCACTCCTCGCCACCACAACTCAGCATCTCCTTTGAGTAAATAGACTGCATGATTGATTTTTTTATTTTCTGATAACTCCATCAGGCGAAAGACCTTTCCCAGTTGTCGAAGCCACAGCTAGATCTGTTGTTCCAGAAAATTCAGTTTCACCAAGCTTCTTCACCAACTCATAGGATCTCATCAGATCCTTACTGGAAGATTAGGACTTCATGTCCATCTTGTATTTTTCTTTTGTCTCTAGAAAAATATGATACATTCTTATTGCCTCATTATCCTCTTCACCTTGAGCCATTGCTCGAGGGTCAGGGCCGTAATGGCTCTCAGCTTGGTCCTCATGACCACGTCCTCTTCCTGCCATCTGCATGTCCATAACAGAACACATCTGTTAAAAAATTGCAGTTAGAAGGAAAACACCTAAGTCCTAATCCTATTGGTCTCTTATCATCCCTTGACCATGACTTAGAGTAACTACATACTCAACCTAGGCTCTCATGTCCTTGCTTTGATACCGAAATCGTTGTTATGCCCCGATCCCCATGCCATCTCTAATGACCTCGAAGACCGGAGAGTCAACCTTGGTAAACCACCCTTAACTTTTTCTTTTCTTAATCACTTAAAATTAACTTAAAGGAAAATCTTGTAACTTGGAATAAACAAAAATCTTACTAAACTGCGGAAGCAACTACTATTTACATTACTGGGTAGGTAAAGCAGATTTACACAAATATATTACATTTTTCATGGGGAATATAAAGCACAACAGATAACTTAAAACTAATCTACATGTTATATCACATTCTCTCTCTATCACACCACATGCCCAAGGACCAAGGGGAAAGGACTAATAGACCTCTATTCTAACTATTAACTACCTTCTAAGAGCTTGGATGATAAGATCCTTCATCTTCCTCATGTTGATGTTGACCTGAAAAAAATATTTCAGTAGGTTGGTGAGCTACTGGCTCAGTGAATAGAATTTCACCCAACCATCACAGATAACTCATTTTATGTTTATTAAACTGAAATAAAATATAGGAATTACTATACTGAGAAGATCTAAAACAATACAGTTAAATAACATAGAATGTCAAAATTACATTTAAAGAACAACTGTTATGAAACTGTACTCGAATCTTTCTTAGCATGTCATACTTATAAGATTCTCTTTAAACCTATATGAACATATTTTAGCTTATGCCCTGATCATATGCAGTGTACTCTATATATGAAGACTCGTAGCGAACTACGATCTCACCGAACAAGACTTAGCTGACACACTCAGGAATGCTAAGCCTGACTACGTCGCTGGTATGCAATAGGAAAATGGCTCTCTGTCCTCGGCACACCTATTATGTTGTAAAAACTGGACTCCTCCTCTAACCTGAGCACACAGGCGGAGAGTCAAGCCACCTATTGGCTTTACTATACTCTAGTGCCACAAGGATATCTGGTTGATGTTAGACACTACATTCTATATTTTAAGGAGAATTCCACTAGGGCTTCATCCCACGTACCACCTGTTAGTACGTTCTGACCCCCGTATACTGGACACTGCTAGGGTTCGGTCATTTCATCCCTACGGCGCAGACCTCTCATAGGGAATTTACGGTGTTCAGGGCTCCTAAGTCTATTCTTTTATTATTCTTAGAAAGCTCTTACTATATTGTATGTCTCTCTTACTTATACTTGACTCTGGTATCTCTATGGTACCGCATCTATTTATTTGAAGTTTATAAGTAAAACATGTATCTCATCCTTAACTTGGCAGAGCAATATATTCAAAACACTGAAATATACTGAGAAATCAACATACTATACATGCAGGCAGACTGAAATACTTAAATAAATAGAATACATGTCCACTTGGCACTTATAAACTGGAATCATGCTATTGAAATTCTTAATACACTGATAAGAGTTAATTACTTGGCATACGAGTAATCGTCATTTGCACCTGTAAATTATTTGTACTTTCTTGGAAAACATACACCTCAACCCAAATCTTGAGTTGTGTATCACATAACATAATTAAGGTTTAATTACTTGTCATGGCAAGAATTATTAATAATAACTGAGAATTTCTAATGATGTCCTTGAGAAACGTGCCAATATGTGTTAATACTAAATTACACACATTAACTATAACAGAGAGCGTGCAACAGATTTATATTGAGACATTGCGAGTCATCGTCTATTTCCTTAAATCTTGCAACTAGTTAATTACTAAAATTGTATAGCCTAGGTTTATACCCAATCCGTACAGCTACTGGAAATGCGGGTCGTGTGCTAATGTCTTTAACCTCTAAACTGAGTAGTTTAGGATTTGATCAATCATATAGTTTCAGTAATCCAAATCATACAAAATAGTTAATAAACTGAATCATACAAAATGTGAAGAAGCAAAATGTGAAATAAAAGCCAGGTGATGCCAATACCGCAGGGAACCTGGGTAACTGTTGTTACCCACGAATAACATAGTTCTAACAGAAAACACATGTTTATTGGAGTTAAATCTTTCTTGGTGAGTGAGATTCTACTCACAGTGGTTTGAGATGGCCGAAATTGACTGGAAACACGTCCAAATCCTGCTTTCGGGCATCCACGAGATTGTCTTCAACCTTAAGCATCCTAGATTTCAGACATGCTTCATGCAGCAGGTTCAATCGTGCACAGGAGAAGAAGGGAAACTAGGCTAGGTCGTCGTTCATGAGCTGGGAGCTATGAATTCGGACCCTAGACTCACGGTCGAAGTTTATGGCCGGCACTGCAAGGCTGGTCGGCACTACTATGTGGCTGTTGTTGCTTGGGGCACTGCCCTAGTAGGTGGAGGTAGTGGTTGGGCTAGGGAAAGAGGAAGAAGAAGGACGACAGCGCCAAGGTGGATCGGAGCTAAGGGGCTCGAAAAATCACCCCTGCCTTTTCTCCCTTTGCTGTGATCGGGCGCTACTTGGGTGCCTTCTTCAAACGGTGCCTTGCATCGATCGGGGGAAGGGGATAAGGGATAAAAGGGGTTATTAACCAAATAAATTGGTAAATTGCAGATCTCAACTCAAGAAACTAAAAATGCCATATCTTTTGCCTTGGAGGTCCAATTCTAATGATTTCTTTTGCAAATTTTCAAGAACAAGATTCTATACCTTGTCAAGGCATAAAAACACAATAAATAAACCATCTTATCTAGGTTAATCATCTTAGGTAATAAACTTAATGATTAACATTGTAGTTAACATTAATTACATCAGATGAATCAATATCGACTAATGATTCACATCTTAGTTTATCTTGATTAGCCATGATGTTTAATAAGGTACTTAGCACTAATCAAGGTACTTCACACTAATCGAGGTACTTACTGACTAACCTCAATGTGAGTTGTAACAGTATATGTCTTGATATTTGTTATGTTGGTAAAAGAAGATGATATAAGGATGTGAGTTGCTTATATCACATGAGGTGGATACCAAGGTAATGAATCATAGTATCCAAGATGTATTAATAATATGAGAAATATGTGAATGTTGGAGATGTTTATTAAATGAGCATTCCAATTATTCCTCTTCCATAGAGAGAGAGGGAGAGAGAATTGATTATGACCCTCTAAATGTTGTTTGGAAGGAAAAACAAAAGTGATTCTATAATGTTGTGTAAGGTTCAGTGATAGCTGGGAAAGACCACTATCAAGGATAGATGGTTTGTTGGTTAATTGATATGTGATATCGTCTTCCTTTTAAGATAAACCTATTATCAAATATCAATGCATAAGAGTTAGATTAGATGATATAATTCACATGACCATGATGAGTTTAGAGTTGTGTCCTTTAGACTAACCAATGTACAAATAGATTTTATGAATAGGAGGAACAGAGTGTTCCAGTCATGTCATACAAGTTATATCAAGCTTTGAATGATGACATGTTAAAGTATTTCAAATATTGTCAAAAATATGATCAATATTTCTACAAAAACCTTAGGGTTGCCAAAGCAGCAATAGCTATGAGATAAGTTGAACAAGAGTGAGATGGGGTTGATTAAATTTCTTTATGGGATCATGATATGTCTTATAAGTAGGTTTTGTAAATCCTAGTAAGGTGAAGATAGTGTTGTTGTTTCACCCCTAACAAGGTTGACTAGGAATGATGTATCCTTGTATGGAATGATAGGTGCCAGCTGTCACGGAATCAGAATCCCAGTCCCATAAACCAAACGAATACCAAAGGCAACATGCGGAAGCATAAATCTTAGCACACATGAACAGATAATAAGATAAAGGCACCAACATAATCTCAACAATCAACAAGATATATTAAGTAACATTATTATATTACGCGATTTGAATTACATGTTCAAGAGTCACTTTGTACAAGTCTGCTCATGTATACTATATCTATATCTTACAATAAGTACACCTAACATAGCTCACCAAGCCCATCATCTTTCTAGCCATCTCTGAACCTAAAAACAACATACGAGAAAAGGGTCGACACACAAGGTCCTGAGTACGGGGTAGAAAGATACATATATGTATAATCTTTGCATAATTTGAAAAGATTTCAAGATGAAACAAACAATAATAAACATCTTAACTGTTTAACAAAATGTGAAACCATGTTTTATGTCATTTCACTCCATTATATCGACAATATCAAGCATGTTTAAGGCCTTTGACCATATTCCCGTCAGAAGGGTCTGTAAGGGTTACAAAATTAGCTTAACCCTTTTATAAAAGAGGGACCTCAAGGCCATAGCCAAGAGCTAACCCTTTATCAACAATATTATAATGGATTTTTGTATATATATGTGTTCAAGTTATAAAACTGACGAGGCAAACATCGAGTAAGACATAGAAATACTACATGGCAATATTGGGCAAGTAAACAAACAATCATACAATACATATCATTTCAAACAAGAAAGCTAGTCATATAACTAGATAAGGCCCATACCTAATTCAGAGATTTCATAACCTAACATATCCTTCACCATCTAGCCACATGCCAAACCTGATTAACAACAAGATTACATATATGCATTAGATTCTCATCATTAACCCTAATTAGATGCATTTTAGGGTTTTGGCCAAGGTGGGTTCCAAGTTGCTTATTGGTTCATTATATGATATTGTATTGATCTAGAGGTCATCATGATGGTGTGGTTCAAGTTTCATGCCATTATGACGTTCCATGCTCTTTCTATAATCATAACAAGGTTTAAGGCATTTACATGCATTCTAGGGTCAAAAGACTCACAATAGAGCACCCTAGATCATGATTCATCAAGTCAAGAGGTCCAAACCTAAAGATGATTTTAGATCAGCAACATTAATTCATCAAAAACACATAATTAGATTAGATGGTTTTCCATTAGCAGCAAGATTAGCAATCTAGGGTACAGTTCATCATTAAGGTCCAAACTAGGCACATATGTACAAAAAGGAGTCATTTATGAGAAATAGGGAGAGAAAGACCTTCATTTAGTTCAAGTATGCATCACATGTACTAATTTAAGGATCATAGAGTAGATTGAGTAATCAAGATCCAAGTTTGCATCAAAATAATAAATCAACTATACTCCAAATGATTAAAGTATGCATCTTTTGGGAACACAGGGAACAAACGATGGAATTAGGCCCTAAAACTTAGTCCATTGTGTAGATATTTTTGAAAGGATCAATTTGGTATATAATTTCATATATTTTGGCCAAGGTAATTGAGATTTATCATTTTTACAAGAATAAGCAAATAATCTAAATATTGAGTAGAGAGGGGCTATTTACCATAAATGACAAAAAATGACGGCCGTTGATCCTTTGGTCAAAGCTTGACCCGCATGGCAGATTGCCGGCTGAGAGATGTCGCGCTTCTGGCACGTGCTCATGAAGGAAACGAGAGAGGGGAAGGGGGCGGGTGACCTGTGGTCGTTGATCTCCGGTCTTGATCAGCCTCTGACCCTGATCTAACGGTCGTGGATTGTCGTCCAAGGAGTAGGAGCCTGTGTGCGATCTTGGTGGTGCCGCGGTGGAGGGTGGCCGAAGTAAAAGGAGAAACAAAGAGAGAGACCACAAGAGGGGAAGAGAGTGTGTTGATCAGTTTCATGGGGGTAGGCCGCAGTCGATGGTAGGGTTTTATTAGGTGGAATGGTGCTAGGGTTAGGGTTCCCGAAGTGGTGCATATCGCCAAGGGTGGCAGCGGGTTCCCTTGGCCTCCAAGGCAAGATTTCGCAAGATGGAAAGGTGTGGAAGATTCAGGAAAGGGTGAGAGAGAGTTATGACATTAAATCGAAGCTAAAGAGGGGGGTTAGTCGGGTGTTCCCTTGGCTTGGTTCTCGCCAGGTTGGGCAGACCTGCCATCTTGGGTGCGAGCTAGAAGATGACTCCAGTGTCGTTGGATCAAGATCCAACGCCTGTTGTGTCATCCCAGTGGGGTGGATCCGACCCGGGGATGGGGCTGGTTCTCATCTAATATAACACCAGTTCAATGGGATTGAATTCCGGTTCAAGCATTGGAGCCGGGTCAGAGCGGGAAGGCGCCCAAGCGGCTAAATGGATCGGGCCCAATAAGCAAGAAAAGGGATATTTTGGGCTAGAACAAAGGTATATCCTAGAAAATTAATTTGAAATCGTAGGAATGTCCAAATGATCTCAAATTTGGACCATATCTTCATAACAGGGTCTAGAACAAGTGTGCAAAATATCAAATCAAAATAAGCATGTATGATCAAGAATTTAATCAAAGGGTTCAAGGGTATAACAACACTAACATTTCATGCATATATGTGTATCATATTGACTCAAAATGTGGAATCTTTGACTTTGGTGGAAATTATAGAGTTATGAAGTCAAAGGAGACATAAATAGTGAGGACTTAAAGTAACAAGAGTAATTATTCACAAATAGGAGAAAATCCACTTTGTCACACCAGCGTCAACATTTCTTTTGATGCTGAAAAAGAACTGACAAGTGTTCCAGTGTCAGTGTATCTAAAAAAAAGGATGGATACATCACCTTATTTTTTATGCTTCAAGGAATGGTATGGGACACATGCCATGATTGGTAAAAGGCTAGAAAGTATGACTTTTGAATAATGTGTTGATACAATAGATATAATTTTAGGATGATTGCTAGAATTTAAAGTTGAACATTACTATTAGAGTTGTATAGATGACACAACAAGTTTCTATATTTCATATTGAGAATGTCTTCTTAGGTGGGGGGTTTGTGCTGACCCAAGAGGATATATGTATGAATTATGTGACATTACCATGATATGTAAGTACACATGTGAAGTTAATTGGATTAGGTGCAAAGGAAGTACCCATCTTTGTTTATTTTGGATTTCAGGGGAAAAATCCCTGTTAGGGGTTTATAGTTGTAAGGCCCCTGAACTTGCTTAATGAGTTGAATAATCTCAATTACCATATTTGAATTCTTATAACCCTAATATAACCTATGTATATGCTTTTAAATCATAATATAATCTTAAGTTTCAAATTTGGTCCAATTTGGACAATGTTTGAGCAAGTTACGCAATTTTATGTGCATTTTGGACTTCTCTACAATTCACCCAATTGAGAAGTTTTATTTGCAATTTGTCACTTGCATTATGTTACTTGGATACTATATCATCATTATTTAGCTTTTTTAGCCATGGTTCTCCTATTTAATCCTTGTTTTGAATGTGTTTTCTCTATGGGTATTTTAGGGTTTACCCCTTCACGGATGAGCTACCTTTAGTAGCTATCAACTAAAGAATTATGTGATTGGGTGGGAAACTCGACAAAGAAAAGCTAAGGAGGTATATAAGTATGTTGGGGGATCTGCTTGTGTGTGTGCTTGTATATTCTTAATAGTTTAAGGCCATAGACACATGGGGAAGCTACTTTTACACCTCATTCTTGCTCCCATCCTTATTAATGGGCTATATTTACCTCTTCCTTGCCCAAGTACGAAAATTTTCTTGTTTTATCTTTCCTATAACCTGTATCAACGACTCCACTTTGTTTTTCTGCAGAACCAAGTGCTCTAAGGTAGAATACAATCTCTTTTTGGAGAAGAAGGTCTCCTAGAGCTCCATTTAGCCCTACCTAGGGTTTCCAAGGTCATCTTCTAGGGATTTTGACCAAGGAAAGTTATTTTCTTCCTTCCTTCTCCGTTTTTCTTGATCTTCTCTTTTCTTAAACCTTTCTCCAGGTCTTAAACTTGCTTTTCCATGGTAGAAGTTTCTCTAAAGCTCTAAAACCCTACCTTTCTTGCTCCTTATGCTTAGGGTCTGCTCATTTGATGAAGAAAGGTGCTAGATGGATGAGTTCATAGCGTATGCTTGGATTTTCTACACTACCTGATAGATATTTCTTCTATGTAGGGTTTCATATTCTCATTATAGGCAAGTTTTATAACTTGTTCCACGTTTATGTCTTACCATAAGCTTTCTAGATCGTGTTCTTGCTTGAAAATGATGATCCATGCACTAAAAAGCTATGCTTGACTTGGATTTCAATTTTTATAATATTTCATGTTCTGATTTCCCTTATAGATGAACATGTGATCATGTGTAAGTTATTCTTGAGGTATAATATGACTTGGATCAGGTTGTTTTGACAACCTATGGTGCTAAGCACCTATCAACCTATGGTCAATTTTAGGGTTTCAAGCTGATTTCTTCTATAAACACATGACCCGATGATGGTACCATTGCAACAACCCTATGGTGTTGTCTTCATGAAAATGGATGGTAGTAACCAAGGGTGTCAACTGACTTTCACCCCTTAGGTCATGTTTTGGCCTAATTAGAAGCCTAGTGATTAACAACTAAGTACCCTAATGATGTTATCAATCAACGGTGATATTGGTTGATATTTGATACTGATTAATGAATATAGTACTGATCTAACAACCTATGGTGACTTAATGGCCACTAATGATGGTGGATCAGGTCTACAAATTGTGAGTTAATCATATAGTTTTAGCATCAATTAAGCCTTATACCAATGGTTTCTTGGGTAACTTGATGCAATAGTCGAACCTATACTATAATTGATGGTTTTAATATATGAACTTGACCCAATGGTCAAGATATAACATTTACTCCTCCAATAAAGTAGAATTATGGCTAATGTAATATGTTGGTCCTAAAATTGTGATTTATATGGTTTCCTTTATATGATCAACTTAAGGAGCTTACTTATTGACAATGGATGGCTTGTTTTAAATGAACAGTCGATTGTGGGTTTTACCCTACTTTCAATGGAACTTTTTGTGTTGTTAATCAAGGGATGTATAGGATTAGATGGTGAATATTTATAGAGAAAAAAATCAAGGACTAAATAGGTGGTTTATCCAAGGTGTTTACTTATGTAAACAACAAATGGTCTTACCTTTTAAACATCTAATGGTTCTGGGTTACATTGTGGTATGGTGATATGGGTTGAATGATGATGGAACAAATGGAGGGTTGCCCTTAATAAGGTAGTCTTACCTATTCACTCATATGAATAGAATGGATAATAATCATATTGTGTTGATATGTAACCCTAATGAGGTATTGCTTGTTATACCTAGCTTTAATATAACTAAATGATGGTAATTGGGTATGAATAGTCCTTGAATGACTAATACAATCATGAAGTACTATGTTAATGTTGTTGAAACCCTAGTATGCTATAACTCAATGGTTACACCTTGATTTATGTGTGGGTTCATACTTGAGAATAGTATGGAATGTGATGGTGATGCTTCACCTTATGCATCTATGATCCAATAGGGATGTTGTGAGTTAGGGTTTGGGTATAAGTGTTGATTAGTAACATTAATATAATTTATCTTATTGAACCTAACTCTAATGCAAATAGATAAAGATGAGTATTCATGTTTAACATTCTTATATGATGGCACGATGGTGAAATAACCTCCTTAACATGATCATAGCCTTAATGTGTTAATTGGTGGTTGTCATAGCCACAAGGTTGATGCTTATGCGAAACATGTGCATTATGATTATGATGAGGATTAATCATATCTAGATTCCTTACATGTTGATGTAATAAAGGAATGTTCTTAATGTTAATATAACCCTGTTATGATTGTTTATGAATATCTCCTAGCTCATTAATGCAATATTGTGATGATCTGGTGTATTATATGTAAGTGATGTTGTTGAGCCTTATTATAAGGCATGTAAAGATAATGATGATCTTGCAGAGAATAGTATGATGGTCTTAATGACCTTTGGGCATGGTTGAGCCCTGAATGAGGTGTAATCCTCTTATGTTGATAAGGGTTGATACCTTGTGATATTGTGAAAAGGATTTATATCTTGTGATAGTATGATGACTAGTGTGGTCTCATGAATGGCAAGTGAATAGTACCATGTGATGATGAGATGAGAAATTATGTTTCACACATTTTATATCTTTTCAAAGTTATGATATTTATATGCTTTCTAGAAGTGAATTAAGGTTTGTATGTCCACTTGTTTGATGCAGCCTTAATTCACCCAATTGGCATAACTAATCAAGTGCAAATCTAATCATGTAGTGCCCTGTGCCATAGAACTATCTTCAGTGTCAGAACTTGTTGGATGGTGAAACGAGTATTCCTAAGGGAAACTCGAAGTGCATACTGTTGAGTATGTGGGGGTGGCAGGTTGAGGATATATCCTTGTCATCCACAATGCAGATTTTGGAGGTTGGATATGGTCATGCCTCATACATATGATGTGATTGAGAACGGTTGTGGTCATGTCTCGGTGATTATAACATGATATGATTAGAGGACAACTATGGTTGTACCTCAGTGATTGGGTTTGTATACCCTGGTTTCTAGTGTCGTGACCTGTACCAAGGGTGGACTAGTGGTTAGCAGCTTGACTATATGTCACTGTGGTGGCATCTTTGACTGATTGTCACTGCCTTTTTACTCGTACTAACCAAGGGGAAGAGATTTTAGGATACCGGCACTTCTAGATCTTGTAAGAAATCGAATAGACCTTTGTAGGGGTTACTTGAACTTTGAATGGTACGATTCAAATTCCCATGGGTGTAATAAAAGATGCAATACATCCGTGTAGCATATTTGTTTAGGGTTATACATGACGATTCATAATGGATGATAACCCTTGTTTGTTATCTTTACGTAAAGATGATGCTTAGTGCAATTAAGAGATAGTAGATATACTTATGTTGTGGATATGCTTAAGATTGTAGATGTGTACATATAGTAGCCATGATTATGTTGATAACTATACTTCTACTCGTGATTATAATATTAATGCTAGCTATCTCATGTTGTTGGTTATGTTTACCATGCTTGCCATGCCATTGTAACTAGAGATTCATATACTGCTAATCATGCTTATCCAAATAGTTGTGCTTATGTTGTTATCTCTTTTTATGATGTTGATATGTTCAACCTATTAGACATGTTAATGTTGTTAACTATGCTTATGTGGCTAGACTTATTCATAATGATAGAGATTCTATATTACTAGACTTGCTCATGATGCTAGATATGCATATGCTACTGAATTGCTTATATTGTCAACAAGATAAAGGATGATAGTCTGGCTAATGATGATAGTTATTATCTGCTCCTTTATGTATTTTGTTAATCATCAGTGTTGTTGAGCTTATTTATTATTCTGATTAAACTATTTAACTGTTTAATTACTTTAAAATGTTGTAATCAATAAATGTTGTTGGAGGTTATATCTCTTATTGGGACATGGGTCTCACCCTTGTGGTTTGCCACATCTTTTTAGGTAATCTGAAGTGACAAAAACAAACATGTGGCAGCAAAGAGGAGCTATAGTAATGAATCTATAAGAAAGTTTATTAGATGCCTAGTGTGTCCTAGAGTCGTTCCTATACTCTCAGGTTCGGGCGAGAAAAAGTTTGTATATGGTATTTCAAATGAATCAGACTTTTATTAGCATATTAATGCTTGTTTGTGTGGAATATATGAATATTGTTCTCCTGTGTATATATGTAGTGGCTAAGATGATAGAACAATTTGTATCAAATTCTTGGCATAGGATGGATATAAGAAAGATGTTGGGCTCTTATGCAAATGTTTCTGAGCAGGTGCCAACATTGAAATTGGTTTTATTTTACCCATATTTTTGGATATGGGATTAATTAGTGATTGATTGTCTTTTATGCTTTGAGTAATCTCATTTAGTGTAATGGGTTCTCACAAGTTGGTATCAGAGCTTTAGGTTCACTGAGTCTACAGGGACACTAGGACTTAGGACTAGGATGATGTCTAAGTTAGGAATATGACATAAAAATATGGTGCATACTGTCTAATCTCAATATTTGGGTGCCCTATCCAGGTATTCAATTATTGAAGAAAGGTAAGTATGGAAATCTTAGATTGTTATCTTTCTTATTACTCTGATCAAGTAGTCATTTTGAGACAATCTAAAGAGCATAACGAATAAGAAATCATGGTGTGAATATCTCAATCCTACCTTAAAGAAGATAAGAACTGCATCATTATCTATCAAAACTTGAATGTTTGGTAAATATAAGAGAAAAATACAACACCATGAAATCTAAATCTGAATACAAATAAGGAAAATAGGAGTTCTTGAAGATGTGATTCCAGAAGATAATAAAGTAAAAGACAAACAAGTCTATGCTTATAAAGTGAATCAAGGTATGAAATCCACATAAGATAGAGAGAACTCCTATAACAAGTACAAAATGAGAAGAAGAATGGGAACAATGACAAAGAAATAAGGTGGAACCTAAGTTAATCTCAGACCAACCTATGTGTGTAAGAAAGTGTTAATGAAAAATCAGCATGGCATGTGAAAGAAATTAAGGGAGATGATCCCGATTTATTGAAGAAAATGTGGAATATGATGATTTACCTATCAATAAGTGGTTGAAAACATAATAAAATAAGAGAACATACCAAGTGTGATAAATAGTCGTCAAGGAAGGAGTAATGAGATATGTTAATCATGATGATTCCTATGCTAATGGCAAGGAACCTAAAATAAAAAAGGTAAAATGATGCATAAGAAGTTGTAACTTGCATAATGAAAATAGAATTGGTTACCTTTTTGCTAGTGACCTTGAACAATGTTATTATGATGTGGGAAGTGTGTTTCCCTTTGTGTCTTTTCTTTCTAGGGCACAACTTTCAAGTGGATCATTGCCACTTGGTATGTGTGGATTTGTTGTAAACATGAGGGTGGATAGCTTATTATTGCATAAGGTTGTTTGGACTATGGTTCCAAGTTCATAAAGTTTGTGATGATTTTTCTTTTGAGCCTTCCAATAATTAGGAAGACTCCTCTTATATGTCTTGATATTTGTTATGTTGGTAAAAGTAGATGATATAAGATTGTGAGTTACTTATAGCACATGAAGTAGATACCAAGGTAATGAATCCTAGTATCCAAGATGTATTAATAATATGAGAAATATGTGAAGGTTGGAGATATTTATTAAATGAACATTCCAAGTATTCCTCTTCTGTAGAGAGAGAGGGAGAGAGAGTGGATGATGACCCTCTAAATGTTGTATGGAAGGAAAAACAAAAGTGATTCTATAATGTTGTGTATGGTTCAATAATAGCTAGGAAAGACCACTATCAAGGATAGATGGTTTGTTGGTTAATAGATATGTGATATCGTGTTCCTTTAAGATAAACCTATGATCAAATATCAATGCATAAGATTTAGATTGGATGACATAATTCACATGACCATGATGAGTTTAGAGTTGCGTCCTTTAGACTAACCAATGTACAAATAGAATTTATGAATAGGAGGAACATAGTGTTCCAGTCATGTCATATAAGTTATATCAAGCTTTGAATGATGACATGTCAAAGTATTTCAAATATGGTCAAAAATATGATCAATATTTCTCCAAAAAGCTTAGGGTTTCCAAAGAAAAAATAGCTATGAGATAAGTTCAACAAGAGTGAGATGGGGTTGATTAAATTTCTTTATGGGATCATGATATGTCTTCTAAGTAGGTTGTGTAAATCCTAGTAAGGTGAAGATAGTGTTGTTATTTCACACCTAACAAGGTTGACTAGGAATGATGTTTCCTTGTATGGAATGACAGGTGCCAGTGTCAGCATTTCTTTTGATGTTGAAAAAGAACTGACAAGTGTTCCAGTGTCAGTGTATCTAGAAGAAAAAAAGGATGGATACATCGCCTTATTTTTTATGCTTCAAGGAATTGTATGGGACACATGCAATGATTGGTAAAAATCTAGTAAGTATGACTTTTGAGTAATGTGTTGATATAATAGATATAATTTTAGGATGATTGCTAGAATTTAAAGTTGAACATTACTACTAGAATTGTACAGATGACACAACAAGTTTCTATATTCCATATTGAGAATGTCTTCTTAGGTGAGGATTTTTGTGTTGAACTAAGAGGATATATGTATGAATGATGTGACATCACCATGATATGCAAGTAACCATGTGAAGGTAATAGGATGAGGTGCAAAGGAAGTACCCATCTTTGTTTACCTTGGATTTCGGGGGTGAAATCCCTATTAGGGGTTTATATTTGTAAGGCCCCTGAACTTGCTTAACGAGTTGAATAATCTTAATTACCATAGTTCAATTCTTAGAATCTTAATATAAACTTTTTATATTCTTTGAAATCATAATACAAGCTTAAGTTTCAAATTTGGTCCAATTTGGACATTGTTTCAGCAAGTTACACAATTTTATGCACATTTGGACTTTTCTGCAATTTACCCAATTGAGAGGTTTTATTTGCAATTTATCACTTGAATTATGTTACTTAGATATTCTCTCATCGTTATTGAGCTTTTTGATCCATGCGGCACCTATTTAATCCTTGGTTTGAAGGTGTTTTCTCTAAGGGTATTTTAGGGTTTACCCCTTCAATGATGAGCTACCTTTAGTAGCTATCAATTAATGAATTATGTGATTGGTTGGGAAATTCGACAAAGAAAGCTAAGAATGTCTATAAGGATGGTGGGGGATCTTCTTGTGTGTGTGCTTGTATATTCTTAATAGTTTAAGGCCTAGACACATGGGGAAGCTACTTTTACACCTCATGCTTGCTCCCATCCTTATCCATGGGCTATATTTACCACTTCCTTGCCCAAGTACGAAACTTTGCTTGCTTTCTCTTTCCTCTAACCTGGAGCAACGACTCCAATATATTTTTCTGTGGAACCAAGTGCTCTAAGGTAGAAGACAACCTATTTTTGGAGAAGAAGGTCTCCTAGAGCTCCATTTAGCCCTACCTAGGGTTTCCAAGGTCATCTTTTAGGGATTTCAACCAAGGCAAGTTATTTTCTTCCTTCCTTCTCCTTTTATCTTTCTCTTCTCCTTCCTTATACCTTCCTCCATGTCGGAACCTTGTTGTTACATGGTATAAATTGCTCTAAAGCTCTAAAACCATACCTTTCTTACTCCTTATGCTTAGGGTTTGCTCATTTGATGAAGAAAGGTGCTAGATGGACAAGTTCATAGCTTATGCTTGGATTTTCTACCCTACCTACTCAATATTTCTTCTGTGTGTGGTTTCATCTTATCATTATAGGCAAGTTTTATAACTTGCTCCATGTTTAGTTCTTACCATAAGCTTTTTAGATCATGTTCTTGCTTGAAAATGATGATACATGCACTAAAAAGTTGTGCTTGACTTGGATTTTAATTTTTATAATGTTCCCTATTCTGATTTCAGTTATAGATGAACCTGTGATTATGTGTACATTATTACTAAGGTATAATATGACTTGGATCAGGTTGGCTTGACAACCTATGGTGCTAAGCACCTATCAACCAATGGTCAATTTTAGGGTTTTAAGATGATTTCTTCTATAAACCCATGACCTGATGATGGTACCATTGCAACAACCCTATGGTGTTGTCTTCATGACAATGGATGGTGGTAACCAAGGGTGTCAACTGAATTTCACCCCTTAGGTCAGGTTTTGGCCTAATTATAAGATAGTGATTAACAATTAAGTACCCTAATGATGTTATCAATCAATGGTGATATTGGTTGATATTTGATGTTGATTAGTGTTGATCTAACAACCTATGGTGGATTAATGGTCACTAATGATGGTGGATCAGGTCTACAAAGCCTATGGTGAGTTAATCATATAATTGTAGCATCAATTAAGCCTTAGACCAATGGTTTCTTGGGTAACTTGATGTAATGGTCAGACCTATAGTGTAATTGATGGTTTTAATATATGAAATTGACCCAATGGTCAAGATATAATGTTTATTCCTCCAATAAAGTGGAATGATGGATATTGTAATATTTTGGTCCTAATAATGTGATTTAGATGGTTTCCTTTATATGATCAACTTAAGGAGCTTACTTGTTGACAATGGATGGCTAGTTTTAAATGAACAGTCGATTGTGGGTTTTACCCTACTTTCAATGGAACTTTTTGTGTTGTTAATCAAGGGATGTATAGGATTAGATGGTGACTCTTTATAGAGAACGAATCAAGGACTTCATAGGTGGTTTATCTAAGATGTTTACTTATGTAAACAACCGATGGTATTACCTTTTAAACATACAATGGTTCTGGGTGACATTGTGGTATGGTGATATGGGTTGAATGATGATGGAACAAATGGAGGGTTACCCTTAATAAGGTAGTCTTACCTATTCACTCATATGAATATAAGGGATGATAATCATATTGTGTTGATATGTAACCCTAATGAGGTATAGCTTGTTATATCTAGCTTTAATATAACTAAATGATGGTAATTGGGTATGAATAGTCCTTGAATGACTAATACAATCATGAAGCACTATGTTAATGTTGTTGAAACCCTAGTATTCTATAAACCCAATGGTTACACCTTGATTTATGTGTGGGTTCATACTTGAGAATAGTATGGAATATGGCTATGCTTCACCTTATTCATCTATGATCCAATCAGGATGTTGTGAGTTAGGGTTTGGGTACAAGTGTTGATTAGTAACATTAATATAATTTATCTTGTTGAACCTAACTCTAATGCAAATAGATAAAGATGAGTATTCATGTTTAACATTCTTATATGATGGCATGATGGTGAAATAAACTCCTTAACATGATCATAACCTTAATGTGTTAATTGGTGGTTGTCATAGCCACATGGTTGATACTTGCTTATGTGAAACATGTGCATTATGAATATGATGAGGGTTAATCATATCTAGATTCCTTGCATGTTGATGTAATAAAGGAATGTTATTAATGTTAATATAACCCTGCTATGATTGTTTATGAATATCTCCTAGCTCATTAATGCAATATTGGGTTGATCTGGTGTATTATATGTAAGTGATGTTGTTGAGCCTTATTATAAGGCATGCAAAGATAATGATGATCTTGCAGGGAATTGTATGATGGTCTTAATGACCTTTGGGCATGGTTGAGCCCTGAATGAGTTGTAATCCTCTTATGTTGATAAGGGTTAATACCCTATGATATTGTGAAAAGGATTTATATCTTGTGATAGTATGATGACTAGTGTGGTCTCATGAATGACAAGTGAATAATACCATGTGATGATGAGATGAGGAATTATGTTTCACACATTTTATATCTTTTCAAAGTTGTGATATTTATATGTTTGTTAGAAGTGAATTAGGGTTTGTATGTCCACTTGTTTGATGTTGCCTTAATTTACCCAATTGGCATAACTAATCAAGTGCAACTCTAATCATGTAGTTCCATGTGACGTAGAACCATCTTCAATGTCAGAACTTGTTGGATGGTGAAATGAGTATTCCTAAGGGAAACTCGGAGCACATACTGTTGAGTATGTGGAGGTGGTAGATTGAGGATATATCCTTGTCATCCACAATGCAGATTGTGGAGGTTTGCTATGGTCATGCCTCATACATATAATGTGATTGAGAACGGTTGCGGTCATGTCTTGGTGATTATAACATGATGTGATTAGTAGACAAATGCGGTTGTACCTCAGTGATTGGGTTTGTATACCCTGGTTTCTAGTGTCGTGACCTGTACCAAGGGTGGACTAGTACTAGCAGCTTGACTATATGCCATTGTGGTGGCAGCTTTGACTGATATGTCACTTCCTTTTTACTCGTACTGACCGAGGGGAAGAGATCTTAGGATACTGGCACTCCTAGATCTTGTACGGAACCGAATAGCCCTTCACAGGGGTCGGTTGGACTTTGAATGGTATGATTCAAATTCCCCAGGGCATAATAAAAGATGTACTACAACTGTGAAGCATATTTGTTTAGGGTTATACATGATGATTCACATTGGATGATAACCCTTGTTTGTTATCTTTACATAAAGATAATACTTAGTGCAATTAAGAGATAGTAGATATACTTAGGTTGTAGATATGCTTAAGATTGTAGATGTGTACATATAGTAGCCATGATTATGTTGATAACTATACTACTACTGCTGATTATAACCATGATGCTACCTATCTCATGTTGTTAGTTATGTTTAGCATGCTAACCATGCCTTTGTAACTAGAGATGCATATATTGCTAATCATGCTTATCCAGATAGTTGTGCTTATGTTGTTAACTCTTTTTATGATGTTGATATGTTTGACCTATTAGACATGCTAATGTTGTTAGCTATGCTTATGTGGCTAGACTTATTCATAATGATAGAGATTCTAAATTACTAGACTTGATCATGATGCTAGATATGCATATGCTACTGAATTGCTTATATTGTCAACAACATAAAGGATGATAGTCTGGCTAATGGTGATAGTTATTATCTGCTCCTTTATGTATTTTGTTAATCATCAATGTTGTTGAGCTTATTTGTTATTCTGATTAAATTTCTTAACTATTTAATTACTTTAAAATGTTGTAATCAATAAATGTTGGTGGAGGTTATATCTCTTGCTGGGACATGGGTCTCACCCTTGTGGTTCGCCACATATTTTTAGGTAATCTGAAGTGACAAAAACAAACATGTGGCAGCAAAGAGGAGCTATAGTAATGAATCTATGAGAAAGTTGATTAGATGTCTAGGGTGTCCTAGAGTCATCCCTGTACTCTCAGGTCCGGGTGAGAAAAAGTTTGTATATGGTGTTTCAAACGAATTGGACTTTTATTAGCATATTAATGCTTGTTTGTGTGGCATATAAGAATATTGTTCTCCTGTTTATATATGTGGTGGCTAAGATGATAGAACAATGTGTATCAAATTCTTGTCATAGTATGGATATAAAAAAGATGTTGGGCTCTTATGCAAATGCTTCTGAGCGGGTGCTAACGTTGAAATCGGTTTTATTTTACCCATATTTTTGGGTATGTGATTAATTAGTGATTGATTGTGTTTTATTCTTTGAGTAATCTCATTTAGTGTAACGGGTTCTCACATATATGGAGTTATGTGAAACCCTAAGGTGGATAATAATGTGTAAGTGTATGTAAATTTTAAGGATGGAATTCTTTAAGGTGAGTGTAACAACCCTGAATTTTCATCCTAGCAATAGAACTAATTAAAAATCTTTAGTCAAAAATTTCCTTATGTTTAACAATGTGAAACTCATATGTTAACCTAATTTGAACCATATATTTTTTATCTATCATGGATACTTGTTATGCCTGATAGGATTTCATATCCTATCTAGATATCAGTAAACCCTTAATGCATGAATATGATAATTATATCTTAATTTGTATCATAGTCAAACAATACACAAAACATAGACCTAATTATGCAAGGATGATTGGTTAGGATTTAGATGGAAATTCACCCCCACATGTGTGCATGATATGTTCCCTTTATTTTTATATAAGTATATAATAGGATATTAGGGCTTCCCTTAAAATTTGACAACCTAACTCCTCTTCAATCGTTATTGAAGCACTAATGACCCTAAGTGTCTAATACTATAAATCATATGATTCCTTAACTCAAATATAAATAATTTTAAATCCTCATGTTGGATTTATCAAAGATGTCAAGTTTTGTATATATATAATAACCCTACCTATGAAAATTCATATTAGAAATAAGGAGATTAATTTCACATATATTGATCTAGTGAATTTTACAATGTGGTCAATCAATATGTTTCTGCCCAAGTCCCATCTATTTCAGCATGTCACATGTTGCAAGTTATGTCACAACCGTTTGAAACCTTCATATAATAATCCAACACACAAGACTTCTTCTTATACCTCCCACTTTTTCCCATCAAGCTGTAACAGCCCACAATTGACTCTAGAGGCGCCGCTCTCTCCCCCTACTCCACCTTTTCCCTCATTTTATTTCATCATCAACTCTAAGATTTCATTCTGAGTCCATTCATCCTCAACTTGAGCCCTATCAACTCCCTATGTTAACAATATGCCCAAACTTTGTCTTCTTCTCCAGTTTTGCAGCCAGCATCCCACATGACCATGCCATGTATAGTCAACTCCTAGTGATCCATATAATTTCCCTATATGATAGGAGAGCCTTTGATGTCACCAATTTCTATGGAATCGGTCCACAGACTTAGCACATGCTCTACGTATGTCATGGATATGATGTATTTGAAAGAATGCCTTAGTTTGCCTCACTAAAATTTTCCCCTTCTTGTTCCTTTTCACTTAGTCTAAGATCAGCAACCTTCAGACTTGACACACCCCCAAAACTTGGCTTCTTGGTCATGCAATCTATGTTTATGTTTGTGTATCTAACAAACAATATGACTATCCCTACACCCACGTCCACCACCACCACATGTTGAGTTTTCTAGGAGATTTGGGTAAACCTTTGAGTGGTTGTGGAAAGTCGGGGTGACATAGCACACATGGAAAATTTATTCAAATAATGCAAATCTTGGTTATAAGATCCAGAAAAAGCTTCCTAAATCTTGTACATAATAGAAGAGGAGATGATCAAGCATGCTATCTATCTTTTGAAGGTCATTGTTGACCACTATGGGCTATGCATAAAGAGAAAAGGCATGGAGAGGTGATCAACTAGGAAAAGTTCAAGGAGTTTGAGGGTTAGTTCTTTGCCCAATCATACATACATGAGAAGATGTGATCATTTGAGAATTTGTTTTAGAGGACCATAACAACAAATGTATACAAGGCATATTTTTATGCATCTGTCAATGTTCATTCCTTATTTTGCGTTAGTATGTGATAAAATGATCAGACACTTTAATGAAGGGATGAACATTTAGTTACATCAATTGATGTCTAGTATGGAGACAAGGGAGAATATTTCTACCTTTGTGGAGTATGTTTGAAGTGTTGAGAAGGTGACAAAAATGCACCATGGGTTAGAGTCAAGAAGAGGGCTACTCAGCCTTTGAGAAGAGAGTTTGACAATTTCACAAAAGATGAGGATTTTGACTCCCCCATAAGCAATAAAAATCTTAGAATAGATAGACATTATTAGAGCTCATGAGCTAGTCACAATATTTGTGGCCACCAAGTAAGGTCAGAGGATGCATATTGTCACACTCTAGGGACATGAGCTCTAGATTTGTCTCAGTGACTTGATGACATAGGACACAATTTGACATACATTCTAGAGTTCAACATCAATCGCCATAGTTGGAATGTGCTAATTATATAATATAAAATGCTATTGGTTGATTAGTATGGACACATGAGGATGTTTTGACTATAATTGCAACATTGATAAGAGGTGACACAATAAAGGCATCATGATATACACAAATATAGAGTGGAAGTGATACAGAGAAATCAAGATAACACATGTAGGGTCAAATGGACATGCCTTCTATAATTTGGGATGTGGAAACTCACATGCAGTTGGACAAATCTACACCATTAGTCAACCAAAAGTGATTATCTCCTTATGGGTCATCATAGAAAAAATGGAATATTTTCATTCTAAATTAACTACATATTTTGTGATATTTAATTGACCTATATGCAACACACTCATGTATCCCAGATAGGTGATATCTTTGTATTATTAGTATGTATGTAACACTCCAAATTTTTGTACATGCACATGAGCGGAAGCGTAGCTACCACAGATGCAGCCCTATATTAGGGCTCATCTTGTATCTTTTTACACTTCAATTACATCTAA
Source organism: Alisma plantago-aquatica (assembly GCA_963693085.1). NCBI lineage: Eukaryota > Viridiplantae > Streptophyta > Magnoliopsida > Alismatales > Alismataceae > Alisma > Alisma plantago-aquatica. The sequence goes on along the minus strand of OY856409.1, from coordinate 1,049,783,275 downwards.
AGTAGTTAGATTACATGTTATTTCCCTCAATATACATATTTATGCCAAATGCACTTATGGATGTTCTTTGCATTTTTTTAGGTACTTGGACTATGCTTGGATGGATGAGAGAGAGATAGAGAATGATCCTAGGATTTATCTACCCTTAAAGTGGCCCAAAGTGAAGTCAAAAGCTCCCTCAACCTACCCCTAATGTCCAAGACTCAAATGAAGAAAATAAGTCCAAGGATGAACAAAGTACAAGAGCAAAGTATTTTTGAAGAGACCAGAACGACTGTGGTACCACAGAACGGCCGTGTTGGTTGAAACAAAATCACATAAGGAGATCAAGTTTAAGCCATTGAAAAGTCAAGTCAGAAAAATGGTTGTGTAACCCTGGACGACCATGTTTCCAAGCAAGAGAATGGTCGTACCACTAAGAAAGGACAACCAATTCTAGAGCCAAAATGGCCATGCAACGCAACATGACTGTGTTTCCCATGACCCAGTACGGCCATGGTGACCACCATGACCGTGCCACCAGTAGGCCAAAATCCAAAATTTCATTGAACCAAATTCCATTTTCCCACCTTGCCTATTTAGTCCCACCACATGCATGTTGACCCCTACCCACCACAACTGTGTTGTCCAGCACGGCTGTGCTACTCACAATTTTACCCGATTTTCTACACTATTCTACTGATTTACCCACTTGACCTAGTGCTTCCCCACAACATGTATATACATAGGTGGTGCCTAAATCTTGAGGTTGGCCACCCCTAGATACCTTCTAGCTCCTCATTTTTTCCCTTAGCCATTCCAACACCGTTCCACCTCATTCCACCTATTTTCACCATTTATACCACCAAAACCCTAGTTTCTTAGGGTTTTGACCACTTCCCACCATCATCTCATGCCATTTCACCTTGTAAGAGGGATAATCACTCCCTTCCAATATCTCAATAGGAAGATTCCTTCATCTATACCAAGATCCATGACTACTTCTACCTCTTTCACCTCTCTTTTTGTATTTTCTTATTCTATGAGTAGTTAGGCCCCTTAGGTAGGCTGTTTGGGGTCAAAACGTTACTTTGATACCATGTTTGGGGGAAATGATATGTAAACATTATTATTTTGTTTTTTAATCATTATTTCTACTTCTATATCATTTACCATAAATTTCTTTGTGGTTTGTGCTTAAAATCACCTAGGATTCTAAAAAAAATGCTTATATGTAGCTAATTTGTGAATTGCTCCTAAGTCCAATTAGTGGATCTGTAGTTATCTATTCACCTTCCTCCATGAATAAATTCTCCTACATCTAGGTGAGAGATCTAAGTAGCTAGTATAGGAGAATTTATTGTAATTATCTTGGAGCCTTCTCAAGGCTATAATGTGGGCGATGTGAGGTCTAAAACCTCACTTTCCACCTTATATTATTACCCTCGGCCCCTAATTTCCCTAAGAGTTCCTATCCTAGAAACCTATGCTTGACTAAATCCTAATGGAATTCCACCTAATCCCTAACCCAATTGAGCCTAGTAAGGGTGGGTAGGAGGTGATAGGGACTAGTTCCCCTATACACACCATATCCTATCCATGGCTACTTAGTAGTTTAGGGAAATTCATTATCCTCTAGTTTGTTGTTTAGCTTGATAATCTAAATGAAAGAATAATGCTTACATGTTATCACCCCCAACCCAATTGACAAGTGCATTCCCCCAAAACAACCCACACTTTTCTTAGTTGCATTAAAACCCTAACTGCTTTCTTGCTTATCTAGTGTTAGCATAATTAGTTCTTTACTTTCTTAGTTAGCTTCTTGCCTTGTTATTTCTTTGTTCTTGCTAGTTGAGGTCTTTAATTGCTCTTTTACCTAGTTTTCAAGCTTATGATAGTGTAGATCTCTTTTTATTTTCCTTAGTGTAGCTTGTTCCTTTCCAACTTAACTTGTCTTCTCTTGCTCATTAGAATTAATTGTCTAGGGTTAACTTAGGTTTTGATCGTGTTTGTTCTCTTTTAATTTCTTATTCACTATTAGTGTAATCAACCATCAAACCTATAACCCTAGACTATGCAGTAAGAACCTATCCAAAACTAACCCAACTCTATTGTCCCCTTTTCTATCTTGGGTTTGACCCCTAACTTGTCACTTTCATATACTATAACATGATCCAGTGTGCTTGTAGGTGAAGTGTGTTAGTTTATGTGAACGAGCCTATTAGGGCTTTATAAATTCAGAAGATTCCAAGTGTGTATGATCCCTTGAGGTGTGCGCATCTAGTCAAGATTCAATTGATTTAGGTGTGTATACCTCGGGGTTTAGGAAAAATGCACCAAGCTTTCTGGTGTCATTTTTAGGGAGAAAGGCACACAGCCTAGATAGTTAGCTTTGCTTTGATATTTTCCTACTGCCTTCATCATTGTTATTCTTTATTTTTTATTCTTTATAATATTTGTGCATATTGGTTCGCTAACTTGTCCTCTTCTTTTTTTTTGTGCCTTGTGCACATGATAGCAGCCCGGGGAAGACAAGATGGAAGGCCAAAATGCACCTCACAAGCCACTTCAAGAGTACTTCATGCCTAGCAACTACAAATTGCCAATTTCTAAAAGAGTGGATGAAATGCCAAGGGAGCACTTATCCATCCCTCTAGGTCTTCTTAGTCTCCTACCCACCTTATATAGTTCATAGAGTGAGAACTCCTACAAGCACTTAGACTCCTTTCTTGAAGTATGCTCTACATTCAGGATGCCAACAGCCAGTGATGACTCAATCAGGTTGCCCTTGTTCCCATTCTCCCTCAAAGACAAAGCCAAAGATGGGTATGATTCAAGAAGGGACATCATGAGTTGGAAAGTGATGAAGAATGCCTTCTTAAGGAAGTTCTACTCCATTGCAAGGTTGACACAAATGTGGCATACCATAGTGAGTTTCAATCAAGTGGGAAATGAGCAGTTTCATGATGCTTGAGAGAGATTTAAGAAGATGTTGAGACAGTGCCCACGCCATGAGATCCCTTTGTGGCAGCTAGTTCAGTCCTTTTACTCTGGTCTATCTCAAGTGAGTCAAGCTATAATGGATTCTTCTTGTGGAGGAGCTTTTATGACTAAGCCACCTGAGGATACATGGCCCTTGTTTGAGCAATTGGTGAAAAGTTCAAGGATCTGAGCTTCTAGCATGGTTAGTGATAGCGACCGTCCCTTTGGTGTGACATATCCAACTCTTAGTGATTCAAATCCACAAATGTTGAAGATTCTTGGAGACATGGTGAGCTTTATGAAGAACCAAGTGGGAAATGTTCCTTGTCACTTGGTCAATTTTGTTGAGTGCTTTGGTGAACAAGAGAAGACACATCATCCTTATAGCTACCCAGAACAATAAAGTCCAAGATACAACCCAAGGTTTGAGGAGGAAGTCCTCTCTAGGATGAAAAGCTTTGATGATGTGCAAATGAAAGTGACAAAGCTTGAGCAAAAACTAGAACATCTCTATTTAGTTCTTTCTCTTCAAGCGGAAGCAAAGCTGTCCTCCAAACCCATAATGAACTTCAATGAAGTGAGTGGACCAATGCATTCCTCTCAAGTTTTCTATAGTCCACATCCAATGAAAGTGTAGCCCATTTATCATTTCAAAGGACACACAATCCTTATACGCCTCATCCACCTCCATCACCACAACCTTCTCACCAATTCTCCTACCAACCTCAATTATCTCCTCCACCTCAATTTCAATACCAAGTGTCACCTCCACCTCCTCCACAAACACAAAAATCTGCCCATCTCCACCATGAGCAAGGAAGTGTTATGACAGTTATAAGGAGTGGAAGATGTCTTGAGCAGCCCACAAGTCAAAGAAATGTTGATCAAACAAGGCAAAATTAGCACAAGGGTGATATTATGATTGAGATTGTTGAAGATGATATCGTGACACCTCATCTTGAGCATGAGATGCCATGTGTTCCATCCTATACAGTGCTTGTAGGTTCTATAGTTCTACTTGTGATTCCTAGAGTGCCTCATGAGATGCAACAAGGAAATCATGTTGAGTTAAGTGTTGCAAAATTAAGTGAGCAGCCATTGCCCGAATAATTGGATGAGCTTCCAGAAGTAAAAAGGAGGTAAAAACACAATGTTGATATTCTATAGGTGTTTTGCCAAGTAAAGGTGAATATCCCATTTTTGGATGTTATCAAGAAGATTCCATCTTATGCCAAGTTTCTCAAGAATATGCATACTATGAAGAGGAAGTCAATGGGGAGAATGCATAAGAAAATCAAGTTGACTGACCAAGTGAGCTCTATCATCCAACAATCACTTCCAGTGAAGAGGAAAGACCCAGGAGCCCTACTCATACCTAGCTACATAGGGAGACATTGCATAGACCAATCCCTACTTGATTTAGGATCTAGTGTGAATATGATACCATGTAGTGTCAATGTGAAGTTGGGGTTAGGCAAGTTGAAATTGGCTCATTGTACTCTCCAATTGGTGGATTGTTCCATCAAAGTGCCTAGAGGAGGAGTGGATGATGTTTGGTGATGATATACAAAGAAAGGGCAGTAGTGTTCTTGGCAATTTCATTTTTCTTGACATTTACCCAGAGGATAGGAAGATTCCCATGATCTTGAGAAGTACATTCTTATCTACAACTGATGGCAAGATACATGTGTAGTGGCACAATGATAGTCTCATTCACGAACATGAAGATAAATATCAACATGTACAAGACCCCAACCCGACGAGACTGAGATGAGGATATTGAACATGATCGCTTGAAGAGTATGATAGATCATTTGAAATAAGGAGATCCCGATAGAAGATCTCAATATGGTCAATGGGATACAACACACATTTTGAATGAAAACAAGAGGTGTAACTATTGCAGGAGTGGACACATAATGATCCTAAATAAATGAATGATGCAAGAATCAAAAATTCCGACTGAAGGCATAAAATTTAGCGCTAATGGGTGGCAACCCACCTAGGTTTGGGAAATTTTCACCCAACCTTCCATTTTGATACTTTTGCTTATTTTACACTTTTCCAAGAAAACACACACAAACACACTTGTTTTTAATAGTTTTTATTTAGTTTTAAGATGTGTAGGTGAAAATAGTGGTGAAATGATTTGGATTAAATTTAAAAAAAGATTAATGAAAAATCACTTTTGATCAAAGAATTGATGTCTTGATGGAGTTCAAGTTGGAATCACCTGCTACAGTGTCCACCACAGTCGTGGTACCATGGAACGGTCATGGTGAGACACTCAAATTCATAGAGAAGTCACTGAGAAATAGAGAGAATCAAAGGAGAAATTGAATGGGGTCAGAATGACAATGCTACGCATCACACTCGTGTGGCATACCAGCCAACACCGTCGTGTGGTACAGCATGGCCATATTGAGTCCCAACTAAGCCACTTAAGTGTCTGATTCCAACACTTTATTTTCACTTATCCATTCAATTCTCCAGCGGCAGCATGCCTGCGTTTGACATCCAAGCAGTGCTACGTAAGCCTCTTCCAAACTCTAATTCTACACCCTTCCACTTCAAATCCACCCCGAATCATCTCCCTAATGTTTTTCCTACCTTGACCTACCATTCCCACCCCTTTTCCTCCACCAAATCAGCCTCATTTCTCCATTCCTCCCCAATAAGATCCAGATTTTTTAAAAACCTAATTTCTTCCTATTGCTAAACCATAATTTGTCCAAAATGTAGAAGGTTGCTAATAAAGTGGTGGAGAAGACCAAGGACGTCCTATCCTATTGTGTCATCCCAAGAACGGATCATCTTCAACCCTGAAAACATATCTCTCTCCACCGTTCGCCTCTGGCTCTAGAAAAATAGTTGGTTTGTTGGAGGCTGAGCTAGACACATTGATAGATCCCATTGTAGATGAGGTCTCGGCTCAGCCACGACATGTGACACCATCATCTTTAAATGTACCACCACCTTTGTCAGGCCAGAAATCAATTTCTTCAGGAGCAGTACCATCACTTATGACGGCTCGACCTTCAATGTCTTTAGCCGCTCCACAGACACAACCACGGTCGCAAGCACAAAGGAGGCTATTATGGATGGTGAGGATGAGGTTATGTAGGATGTACCCCATGAGGATGTACTCGATTAGCAGGATGAGGAAGCACCTAAAGTTAGGATCAGTCAGGTGAAGAAACCAAATCACCAGGAGTGCTTGACATATAGGGTGATAGCCACCTGCTACACATGCTAGGAGACAATGGGGGCTATAGGTTTCTTCCCTTATTACCACGGTATTATGGAATCCATGGCCTAATTGAGATTCTAACAACAATGCATGAGACATATGTAGAGTTTACATTTCACTTCTTTGCCACTCTACAGAAGGTGTCTGATGATGGGGAAGACACCATTTGAGTTAGAATTGGAGATCAAACTCATCTCCTGAACTCATCCATTATGAATAGAATTTGCTCCTAGTGATGAGATAGAATCCCTCCTAGATCAAGGGAGGACATACAAAGATTCAAGTGCTAATTACACTACCATGTGGAAGAAATTCACCGGTCAAAGTAACTTTGTAGCTGGGAAGTAAAAAAAGAAGTTTGATCCATAATCCATTCCTTCTCTATTTTCAGAAATTTCTAGCCAATACCATATTTGGCAAGTATGAAAATTAAGGAAGTTGCACAAAGAAGGACCCATTTGTTTTGGGATGGATGACAAAGGGTAGGCACGTGAACTTGGGAGTGTTCCTTATTGATCATTTAAAGAAAGTCCCGTCCAAGAGTAAAAATCATTTTATCGTGGGTGGGATTGTGACTTCCATTTCCCTTTCCCTGAATCATGATGTTTATGGATACACCAAGGTAGAGTGAGGGAAGTTGGTAGACCTATTGTACCTTGTTTTTTCTTTGATGATTGAAATAGTTGATCAAAATATCATATATCAGGTCATTCCCCCTTATGCAGGCATCTCACTAGAGCTAACCTACCATGTTGCACCTCTCTTAGGTGAGTATGGACCAACTCCAGATTTCTTAGATACACTGAGGATATGGGAAGAGGATCCCATAGTGAGTATAGGAATATGAAGGAAAATTTCATGCCCCTATTAGAATATGAACATTATTCAATGTACATTATGTATCATGACAATTCCATGATGTATAGGAATATGAAGGATCTCTATTGGTGCCCAATAATGAAGTATGATATATCAGATCTTGTGATTAAGTGGACCATTTGTTAGAAACTGAAAATAAAGAGATAAAAACCTAAATGATTGTTATAGTTGTAGCATACCCCTTAGTGAGGATAGTATTATGTTACTAATGGATTTTGTGGTTAGTCTATCCAAGGAAAATCTAAGGGATATGATTTCATTTGGGTAGTTATTGAATGTCTGACTAAGTCATCATACTTTATACCAATAAAAACTACCTAGTCAACTGAGAACTTGGCTCAGATATAAAAGGATGAGATAATCAACATGGGATGACATCAACTACAATGTCAGATAGAGAACCATAGTTATGATAAAGTTTTATGAAGATTTGGATATTCAGTCGAAGTTCATCACAACCGTTCACCTATAGATAGATGGTCAATTTGAGAGGATAATCTTGATATTTGAAGATATTTTTGAAATCATGTGTGCTTCAATTTCTTGGTAGTTGGGATATACACCTGAGTTTGATAGACTTATCCTAAGACAACAACAACTACCAAAGGAGTATATACAAGACACCATATAAAGTCTTGTATGATAAGCATTGCATATTGTCTATATGTTTGTATGAAACATGTGGACATCAATTTTTAGTTCTTGAGTTGGTGCAATAGAAAGGAAAATGTAGATATTATGAAACGACAATTGAAAGTGAAACATTATAGATACACTCCTTATGCTTATAATCATAGGGGATTGCTCAAATTCTAAGTTGGAGGCCATGTTTACTGAGAAATTTCATATCAGAAAGGAGCATGGAACTTTACGAAGAAGGGTAGCTTTGTCTAAGGTACACATGTCCATATCATATAGTAGAATGTGTTGAAAAGTGGCATATATATTGGATTCCACTTGAGTTGGGTAGATTGCATAATGTTTTTTATGTTTCCATACTTAGGATGTGACATTTTGATATAGAGCATACATTACAACTAGTGAGGAAATATTGGCAGAGGATGTCATGTATGAAGAGAGAGAGGAATTTGGATGCTAGAAAGGTGGGTGCATAGACTAAGATGTGAAATATACCCTTGGTGAAGGTGTTGTGGAATTGCCATGGTGTTGAGGAGGCCACCTGGAAGCCAAAGGATGAGATGTCATGGTTGTATCTAGTCCCCCCAGGATTTTAGAGGCAAATTTCTACCATGAGGGGTGTAATATTTATGGTGAACCTTATATTGAATGAGTTGTTCTTTATTTACCTTAGTTACACGTGTTATGTGAATTTTTTTGGTTGTATTTTGAATTAGTTCAAATATTAAAAATCATGTTGAGTAATAATTCACATGACTCTTTTAAATGATGTGAATAATCCATGGATTGTGAGAAGGTACTCAGAGTCATATACTACACGACATACGTGGGATATAGATAATACATATGAGTACAGGTCCCCTTAATGCCTTGAATTCACCAATTAATACAAGTACATTCAAAGGTTGTATCTTCTTTATTATATAGCAATTTTGACAATGTGATTGAAAATTATGTGATATGATGTTATATGGTAGGGTTGGGCATTGTTCAGTTTGGTTCCCTTTATTATATAGCAATTTTGGCAATGTGATTGACAATTATGTGATATGATGTTATATGGTACGGATGGGCATTGTTCGGTTTGATTCCCTTTACCACCAAAACTACAAAGAAAATCATACATATTGGTTTGAAAAATTTTCAAATTGAACTTTTTGGTTCAATGGTCCAAAACCAAACTGAACTGAACTATGTATTTGTTGTCTGGTTTGGTTTAGTTTGGTTTCAAACTATTAAATGAGAGACTATAAAGATTTATGCTAAGTTCTATTACGAAAAAAACTAACTATTTTTTATCATCTTAATCAATGTATCTCGCATGATAAACAAACTTCACTTTAGGAACATTATTTAGAATTTGGTAGAATAAAATGCATATATAAACGATAAGGAAATTGTGTCCAACAAACTTCAAATAACTATGCCTTATACAACATAGTCTATTTTTTAAGCCTTAGTTCCATTTATTTAGTACTATTTCTACACTTTAACATATACAAAACTTGTTAAGTATCATATAATTAGTTTCTAAAAGTATTTTTCACAAAATAAGCATATATTTTAATGACATATAAATATATGTATTGGTTCCATTTAGTTTGGTTGAACTGCATCCTCAAACAAAACCCAAACTGTTGTTTCACAATTTGAAAACTTTTAGAACCAAACCAAACCATTCACCTCTGTAAAACAAAACGAAACTGATCGGCTTGGTTTGGTTTGGTTTGGTTTGGTTGAATTACAATGGTTTGGTTTGGTTTCTTGCCCAACCCTATTATATGGCATTAACATCAACATGATATAATAGGAACTATTAACTAAAAACCAAGGACATGCCTAATATTTTTATTGTAGGTCACCTGCCGATGAGCCCCTGCTTTTATATTTGCACCAATCAAGGTGCATCATGATAATTGTAAGACCTCATAATGCTAAGATCCTCTATGATGAGATAGGATACTTTGCAGTCACTAGCCATTAGTTTGGGTGGTACATCTCAATGACCCATGGAGTGATAATAAAAATGTTAATCGAACAGTGTAGCATTACATGTGTAGTTACTTTACCACATATATAGAGCCTTTCCTAAAGAATCAACTCAATATGGTTACACGTAGTTGATATGATTACAATAGATCAACACTATGAGAATGGGGAACACATGAACTCAAGCAGTAGAGGCTAAATCATGTGATGATGTATTGCCTTCTCTATTGACATGTTGGGCCTTCCCCTCTACAAATTCTATTGTTTGGAGTTACCACATTGAGTGCATTGGATCCAAAGACCACTTATTTAATGTGGAAACCCATACAAGTTTCAAGAAAAAAGAACAAAAGCCTCAACATTATCCATGCACTAAGAGCCAATGAAATCTCTAATGGCACTCATCATAGTATGTCCAAGGCTATTTCTAAATATAGTACAATGCCCATTTTTTATGATTAATAACAACATTAGTGTTCACTTTCAATAAACCATCTTGTAGTGGGCACCAAGTGTTGGCCCTATAAGGTTGAGCGCTTCCCCTAGCGAGTTGGTTGTTTTTTATGCTCAAGGGAACTTATGGTCTAGCTTAAGATTTTTCTATGAACAATGGCTAACTTTTGCATTTGCTACGTGAAATTTCTTTCATTCCTACATTTCCATAGGGAAAGATAGCCAAAATAAAATTTCTTGCTCATATCTATTTTGCGGAAGTTTCTACTTAACATTGAACTTCCTAATTCAACACATACAGTTGAGATTACATACTCTATTTACTTTACATATGCTTTGTTTTTTAATGAAATTGTGTCTCACATTTCTGATTTCCCACCCTTCTTTATATTCTCAATTAAGAAAAAAAACTTCTATTGGTGAGGAGCCACCTTAGCTAGGGAAAAAAAGAACATAAGGTGAGATTCTAGCTTTTTATGGTGTCTAGCGTCATCCATGTACACTCAGATCTCATGCATGTTATCTTTATACAATGATATGCATCCACAACTTTGTTTTCGGCGGTAAGCCTTATATGTGATGCATGTATTGTAAGCATGAACATGCATATCATTTGTATTTACAAGTTCTAACTAAGGCCATGTATGATAGACAATGTATACTTACCCTGATGATATATTAAACATGTGATTTTTTTTATCTTGTCTTATATTAACCTTGCCAAATATCATTTTTGGCAACTTCCTCACCTTCTTGGATAAATGATATTAATTGAGACCAGATTCAGCTCTAGTTTTCTTTTCATAGAGTGGCCTACTCATCATTAGGGAATGGTTCTGCCCTGATTCCTAGGTTGGGTGTCACATTTGCTGGTATCACAACTTAGGTTTACTAGAGTTTCATGGACATAGGATGTCATGTATCTCTTACATTTTTTTCATAACGAATAACCATTTATGATGATGTAGATGTGGTTGAGCGACATGACGATCATGCATAAGTAGCTTTGTGTTTCCTACAGGTGATGAGAGAAGGAGGGATCCATAGTAGAGAGTGCTTCACACAAGTCCTACACTTCCTCCCCTGAATTGTATAACACCAATTAACCCAACTATGTTCAGGCAATCTAGGTATATATTTGTGTGTCTAACAAACAATATGGCTATCCCTACACCCACATGCACCATCACCACATGTTGAGTTTCTAGGAGATTTGGGTAAACCTTTAAGTGGTTGTGGAGAGTCGTGGTGACATAGCACACATGGAAAATGTACCAATAGGGGCTCCACGGACTTTCTCCCTTCAGCCGAAGCTTTTCTAGAATCCTAGGTGATTTCAAGAACAAACCACAAAGAAATTTATGGGAAATGAGATAGAAATTGAAATATTGGAGTTGAAAGAATAATGACAAATAGTGTGATACTACATGAACATTTAATTTCAAATTATGTTGTTAAATCATTTGATTCATAATCGTTATGAATGTGGTGAACATAGTAATAAAAAAACTTGCCTAATCATGTGACTATAATAAATCTTTTATATCTAATGTTTTCTTTACATGTTTGCCTTTCCTTTTCTTACGTGCCTCTAAGGGTAATGAGGATTGCATTTTCAGTAATTTGACGAAACTTTACTTGACAGGAAAGGTATAGTCAAGTTTGGTTGTTCGGTCTAAAACATTTATCATTTAATATGTGTGGTAGCACACTTGAATCAGGGTGAACTGTAGGTACCACTAGCACGACTGAAGCCGAATCATCTGTCAGCAATTGAAGATGAGGAAGCGAGGACATATAACACCAAGGGAACTGGTCTCAACTAATAGCCCTTCCTTTGATTGCTCAAATGAGATTATTAGGGTGATGTCACCATTTGTTCACCTCTCAATTTGTCAAATTTTGATCTAAAGTTTGTTATATTTACCTTATAAGAGTACATATTATAATGTTACTTTGTATATATGGGTAAAATAATGTGATTATATATAATTGCATTTATCAAAACAAATATATGTACCATTTAATATAATATAAAAATATAGCATGTAAAGTCGAAGTTGATTGCTCAATCGCCCGAATGTGAGCAGACAATATAATATCGGTCTCATGAAGAACCAGACCAAGCTTCATCGTGATATATTTCCAGAAACAAACTAGACTAAATGGCTTAGTCAAGCCTTGTTTTCGCGTGAAGGACATGTCTGGCTTTTAGACCTCATACATAGAAAGTAGTAGCACGTGATATAACTAACTTTTTTTCATTTATAATTTCCCAACTGAAGCATGTTAACTAGAACATATCGTAGATATTCTCCGCACGGCATATCGTCTTTCCTCATGATGGCCCTCGATAATGAATTTTTTTCTCATTCTTAGATCTGAACCAACTGATCACCATCTAATATTTAGTAATGATCAATCATGAAACTTTTCAGACTTTTATAATTTATCGTTATCATTCATTATATTCTAGTCTGAAGACCGTTGCATTCCCCTTTTCCAGCTTGCATATAATGATTGCAATATCCTGTGCTGTAGAATAGTAGTTCTCTTTTATGTGACGAAAAATTCAGTTTTAATATCGTTCTAGTATCTTAATATGACAACACATCATCACTTTGGCCAATGCAAAAATATGTTCCCTTTGGGGTTATCTTTTTGCAACTTAGTTAACAGCATGCGCGCGCACACACGGATGCTCTCTCTCTCTCTCTCTCTCTCTCTGTCTCTCTCTCTGAAAAAAATCTCGTTTTGAACATCTAACATGCCATTTTAAAAGTAACAGGTAAGATACTTCCTCATTGGTTTGCAAACGAGAGTTGCGTATTATAACCAAATTACAGACATTAGCAGAATCAAAACTATATTTCATTCTATTTTTAATCTATAAAAGGATATAACTAAACTATTATCTGGAAATGTTTTTCTAGAGTTCTAATCACTCGGTTATAGTTACTTCCCACATTGTTCAAGGGCATAAATGGAATACCAAAAGCCTTTAGCCACGTACATAATAAATGCATCCTGCAGCTTCCAAATATATAGTTTTCAGTAACAACAGAGGTTGGCCAATGGACATATTATTCTAAGAAGAATTTACGAGTCCGTGTGCTAAACACGTGAAATTACTTTCCATTTCACCCCACAATCTTTGTTTCTAAGTAAAGAAAAATTAGCATACCCCTAGCACTAGTACGTGACTTTTGCTAGCAAGGCAATTTGGAGTTACTGTCAGGATAAGTGTGCCACACCACCGCAGCATTCCATCAAAAGCAACTAGTTCATGCAGGTCTTTCCTTTATGTTTTGAGCCGCGCTCAGATATTATAGGCTAACCCACAAGAACTCACGTGCGATTATAATAACTGGATTGCTATTACTTGATATTTAAACATATTTATTGTACAACTTCGATCTGATCAATCTCTGTTCGTGATCCATACATTACATCAGGCTTAAGAGAGGTCATGATTATGCATGTTACACAACAAATCAAGCATGCAACGTAACTGTCGCTTATTGAGGTTGAAGGAAAACGAACGTTTTACACTACCTCACACTAAATAGAAGCTAAGGCATTATTCTTATGCAACTAGGCACGCAAAGAATAGATTTTAAGTAAGAGTTACTCCGGCTGCTTCTGGTGATTTGATTGACAATTCTAGCAGCGTGTTTCACCGATGCAACTTTTTATACCCACCAATTCATAATGAGTTCGTTCTTTCCCAGAGTCCAGTGGGTAATCGTCCTGTGTGAGTATATCTCTTGGCTGTTAGTTATAGATGCATCCGGATGTGGTCAAGCAATGATATAATGGTTGGGTGAGATTTATCGGCCCGTCTTTACTCGTTTCATCCCACTGCTGTTGAATGGTGAAGCGCTAGGGCTCATCTGGGGGCTCTCTTCCCTGAGTGTGCCATTCAGAATAGCCAGCTCTCTCAATTGCTGCTTCTTGTAGTAATCTAAAGACTCGTCCTGGATTAAAAAACTCAAGATCTCAGTGATCAGGTTACAAGCACATCAGGTTGGAGAAGACAAGTTTGGCAGCAGATACATACCACGGGCCTCAAGAGATCATCCAGGATAGCGACAGCCTGATTGAGTTGTAAGTCAATCAAGTCTTCTGGAAGTTCTGCTTCTACAAGAACATGCAACGGCAGATTCAAGTGTTCGTATCCCGGCTTGTCTCTCAGCTTATCTTCCTGATATGGATAAAGTTTTTCAGACACGGTGGAAAAAAACATACTGTTTCACAAATCAAGAAAACACTTCAAAGTAGTAAATCAGGACATTTTAGCAAACAATCTTGCAAATTACCAAAACTCAAGCCCCATAAATGTGCAATGCCCGATGTTAATAATTTACCAAATACGGAACAGACACTTGCAGACTACGACTTACAATGTGGCATAAATTTAATATACACAATGGATAAGAATATACAACAAAATCGGTAGGAATAGAAAAAACAAAAGGTTCAGCAAACAATGACCAACTTACAATTGCAGCAGTTTTCATGTGTAATTTCCAGGAAAAGAAGAGACACAAGTATTAGTCGATGGAATTTAGCACAGATAGTCTGGAGATTGGAGGAGAAACCGATTCCAGTAATATTCAACTTATAACATATAAGATCTCATATAAAAATATAATTCATCAATACCTTGCCCACCCTCCAAATAATAGAACCTTAAACCCCTTCTTCACCCTAAGGGGAGAGGTCAGACCAAACATGGCAAGATGGTATCACTAGGTGGAGCGGGGAGTAAAGGCAAAGAAGGAAGGTAAATGGCAAGGGAGGGGTTAGACAAAACATGGCAAGATGGTTTCACTAGTTGAAGCAGGAGCTAAAGGCAAAGAAGGAAGGTGAATAGCAAGGGTGGAGTAGACGTGGCAAGGGGTTTCAAGTAAAATTCGAGGATATAAGGTAGGGGAGGGAAAAGGTAAAGCATGCAAAGAAGATGGTGGTGTGAAGGCAAAGAAAGGTGAAGGGTGGAGAAGTAACTAGGAAAAAATGATGGGGTGAAGGCGGCTAGGTAGGGGTCATAGGGGTAAGGGGTGATGGAGGGCATGAGTAGAAGAGGTGAAAGGCGCAAGCAAACTGACAGAGGAGGAACGCGCAAATTGGCAGAGAACGGAGGTGAGTGGAGATTGATAGGTTAGGAAGATGGAGAACAAAGAGGCATAGAGACCCGTAGGCGGTTCCATCAACAGTGAGGCCTGCCAAGCTGCTATATTAGCAAGTGTGAGGCCAAAATAACTACTGGTCAATGAGGATGGAGTTCTAGGATAAGGTTCGATAAGATATATGTCCAAGAACGCCCCAATGAAAGAAAAATAGGATAGAATGTATTGGAAACTCATGGTAAAGATTAAAGCATATCATGTACCTTCTTTCTTATAAAACATGGATCAAGGTTTTATTGCACATCAAGCATTTGATGTTTGTCTAGTGAATGTATGCCTAATATAGTATGAGGTGCACACAAACAAACAGGCACACACCAATAAACTAATATTTATAGCCAAAAAAATATAACATCGTAACAAGTCATTATATTTTGTAGTGTAAATCATGTCACAAAACGAAACCAAATCATATCATCACACTCAGATCCTAATTAACTTACTTCCACTAAATACTGTATTAAAATAATAAATAAAAGTAATGAATTAAGAATTTACAAGTAAATCCCTAACATCACACTCAGATCCTAAAACTGAAACAATTGTATAATAAACCCTAGAACATGAAGACGTAATAAAAGAACTAATTAGCCTAATTAGATATCTTATGTGGCTTTTGGATCTGGGAGTGAGACTTATCCGACATCATTTGTCTACAAAATTAAACCATGTTGGTAAGAAGATAAGTTGTTCTTGTTCCCACTGTCTCCTAAGTCCTAACATTTGAGGTGTTTGTCTAGGAAGTATATGCCTAAAATAGCATTGAGGTGCACACAAACAAACTCGCAGCATGAGATTGAAACAAGTCATTATATTTTGTGATGCAAATCATGTCGCAGACAATCAATTCATATCATTCAATTATGTCGGACAATACCACTAGGCATAAGCTTATATAGAAAACTCACGAGAAGTCCTAATTGGCTTATTTCCACTAAAGCCCTATTGAAATAATAAATAAAACTATTTAATTAAGAACTTACAAGCAAGTCCCTAATATTACACTTAGATCCTAAAATTGAAACAATCGCATAATAAACCCAAGAACATTAAAACATAATAAAAGAACTAATTAGCCTAATTAGATATCTTATGTGACTTTTGGATCTGGGAGTGGGACTTGTCCTACATCATCTGTCAACAAAATTGAACCATGTTGGTAAGAAGATAAGTTGTTCTTGATGAAGTTTTCTGGCAAATGGATTTGATTCTCTTTGGTAAAGAGATGTTTCCTTTGATGTTGTAGTTGAGAGTTACAGACAAAAGGATCCAGATATTAGTGCCATACTAATTTTAGTTCCCTTTTCCCCTTTGCTTTATTTCTAACATGATATCTAAATGCAGAACCATTAGTTTTGCAAAATGAAGTGTTTTTGGATCTCATTTTGGGGAGGAAACTTTGAGGGAAGTAATGATATGAGAACATAAACGATGTCTAGTTAAGTCTGAAAATTCCCCATCCCTTGAGAAATCAATAACTTAAATGGATTTTTGCCTACCTTGTCCATAAAAACGACATCCTTAAACTAAAACATGAGCCCTAAACCTTGCATTAGTAATTGTAGCAACTTTGACAGCCGTCAACAGCCAAAGTGGTGGCCACTAACAGACGCAAAGGCGGCCAATAGCCACCGCAGCAACAGTTGTAGTAATAACTCACCCCTCCTCCAGTCCACTACACAAAGTGCCTTAGAGCAATAGAACACTTATCTGCAAGGTTACATTTCACATTTGAGCCATTTGACAGACATGCCTCACATAAGAACGCTCAATAGCTGAGGTGAACGCCTCAAGGCGCGTAGGAGCCAACTCAAGCGCCTCAAAGCATGCCTTTTGACAAAACAATCTAATTAATATAGGAAGTAATAGCTCCAGAAAAGACCGTAATTATGTAATCTTCTTAGTACAAGTGGATTTCAATTTCAATTTCATATTTAATAGAACAATTACATGATTTAGAATCTAATAAAAAATGTAACTAATGAATTATATGATTAAAACAAAATTTAGTTGTTGAACAAGTTTAGAGAAGGGGAGAGGTGGGAAGGATTTGCAATACTATAACGTGAAGGTAGAGAAAAGGGGGGAGAGGGATAGTAGTTATGTGCTTGCAACAGAAGAGGGAGACCAGAACAAAAAGATGAAGAAGAGTGAGAAGGCTATAAAGGTTGATCTTAGTAGGAAACCAAAAGAAATAGTAGTAATCATGGTTCTAGAAAACTCACCTTGAAGCTCTCAAGGCTTACCTCTCTAGACGAGGATACCCTATTCGTGCATGGAGGCTTATGCCTGAAAAATGTTTGAGGCTCACCTTGAGACTCCAAGCCGCAGTTGAGGCCCAAGCAGCACATCTAAATGATAATGTCTTGTTAACCACCAAGTTTTCTACTTCTTAGATAGCTATAAACTTTCTTCAAAGAATCCTATTCCAATTTGTTGTAATTTACTCTCGTTCTTTCATTAATTTATCTACACGATTTTATTTGCTCAAAGACTCAACTCAAGAATTACTTTAGATTTAGATTTAGATTTATTACACTTCATTGCTGTCCAAGATGGGACACCTCAGAGGTTAGATCTTTGGTTTGTTTCCAAGAGGTCTCAAGTTTAAGCCCCGGCGATAGCATGAATAAAATTGCCAATTTAAAACAAAAAAAAATAAGCTTCATTGCTACCTTTTTATTTACTATGTTCATATTTCAAATATCATATTACTATTTTGGTTCCTTGTTCCTATAATTCCAAATTATGTTTCCCTTAATTTTCTTTGTCCAATTAAAAATTAGGACCTAATAGCAAAGGTTCAGCATCTCATTATTTGGTACAAATTTAACTTTATTATATTGATATCTCATTATAAAATATGGTTAAAACTAACTTATATAACACACTTGTACATATAGTACATACATACAAATGTGTGAACGTGTGTCTGCTTCTTTATCACCTTGTACACAATTTTAGGCTAGCGCTTTATACGCCTCCCTTTATTGAGATAGACGCGCTTCATCACACCTCGCACACTTTATAAACCTTGGTTGTCATCCAACTGCGTAAAAGGTGTAGAGGAACAAGCAGGAGGAAGAACTTGTACAAATTGGAGTATGGAGGCTAGTAGCTGGGAAGAATTGACATGAAGAATTTACTTTAAATCAGTCCTTCGGCTACCTGGTCCATAAATGCAACTGCTTCCGGTCAATCCGCCTCTAGACAGCAGGCTTGGGATTCTAGGTGTTGCACTGAGCGAGACAGATTTCAGCTTGTAGCATACACAAAACAGATTGAATCGTAACTTCTTTTCCATATTTTACTCTAGAGTAGAGATATGAATATGCTCCAAGTAAACTGACATCCGTTTTCATGATTGTATCCTTTTTGTACTCTTAAATACCAGTATGTGTATTTGATGTTCACAGGAATTAGTTGTTTAATGAAGAATAAAAACAATAAGATGTTCATGTTTTTTCAAGTGTTGCAGCGTTTATGGGATATTAGATGAGGTTTCTCCTAACATATTTGGCTCTGTTCACGTTAATCTCATGTATGTTGAGAATATGCATATGTTTTAACAAATAAACCCATCTGTTGAATCGATGTCTCGTAACATCGAATGGACACCACTCCTCCAGGTAAGTACCTGATTACATGACCTTGTATCTGTAGTTTCTGTCAGAAGGCTCTCAAAATCAATTTAGCATAAAGATATAGATCATTGTGCAAGCTACAGCTGGAGTAGCAAGATAGCTACTCCAACAGCACAGCACCAAAAGAAAATCGTGAAATGTCCGTATGGGGATCAAGACCAAAGACGTCCACATTCCAGTTCATTATAGCATATAGCAATGATGCTAGGAAGTATTTTGTAAATGATTTTCATAAACTGACATAGTCTTTCCTGACGGTTATACCAAGACCATTTGCTCCATTTCTGTCCCTAACTTCAGTAACTTGTACTGTCAGAAACTCGTGGTTTACATATTTCGTTACAACTGCACACCACAGTTGCATCACCAAGCCATATCAAGCTAGCCAGTCATATTTCCATCTCTATTTTCCAGCTTTTGTACCATGTATCTATTCTCAAATGTTCATTACACTATTCTCACACACCACATTCATGTATCAATAATAGTATTCGGCAAAAACTGGAGGGGGGTCATGCAAAGTGCTACAATGCAATACATGTGTGTGCAAGCACGCATACACATGATGCATATTTAGACATACTGACAGATCTTCATCTTCTAAAACCATGTGTAGTGCAACGCTATATTCATGTTACTTCAAACACTGTTGCGATTAAGTTTCTTCAATATCCAATGTAAATTAACAACCTACATAAAATCTAAATCAAGGAGATTGCGAAAAGGTTGGGAAATTGATGAAACTTGGAAATTGAGGACAAGTTTGGAAAAAATTCACAGGGGACCTCTGGCAACTGTAATATTGATAATAAAGTTGTGTTGCCTTCGTGGATATGCCAAACTCAAATTTTGTTGATGTAAACATTTTTCATTTATGTTGTTGATGTGTGTATGTTAAATGTTTTAGGTGATCAAGGAACTTAGACAAGATCCAATATCAAAGAATGTGCAACT
Organism: Alisma plantago-aquatica; assembly: GCA_963693085.1. Taxonomy (NCBI): domain Eukaryota; kingdom Viridiplantae; phylum Streptophyta; class Magnoliopsida; order Alismatales; family Alismataceae; genus Alisma; species Alisma plantago-aquatica. The sequence goes on along the minus strand of OY856409.1, from coordinate 1,049,763,317 downwards.
ATTTATGTGTTTGGATGCTTGTAAATCAAGTTGTACCTGAACTATGCTTTGTACAGATGCAATTGTACAACTTGATAGGAATGATGTACGAAAAGGTGATGAACAGACAAAAAACATCATAAACCTGGTTTAATACTTGTATACACTCATTACTATAGGCAGGTAATTTTTCCAAATTTATTTGACCCGTTTTTCAAAATTTAAGATTTTCAGGTCAAGCCAATTTTCGGTCAAATTGTAATTCGGTGGCACTGATTATTGGTCGAGTTCTAATTCAACCGGAATGATTCTCAGTTGAATTCTAATTTGATCGACCGCCTTTTCTATGGATTTTCAGTTAGTATGCAGTTAGTCTTTTAGACCCCACTAGATATCCTATAATGGCCAGTTTGGCTTTAAACTCGTCCTAGACACTCCCACTGGCTTTCTTAATATTCCCAAGTGTTTCATATATATAAGAGTGACACATGGACACAAAGTACACTTGAGCACTGTCTCTACATGTTATCTCTCTAAGGTTAGCACTTTATTTTGCTAACACCAGCTTTTTGCAAGTTAGCGTAAACGTAAGCCTAGCTCCAACTCCGCCAAATATAGCTTTGCTTAACCTTGTGGAGTTCATCATCACTTGGAACTCTAGTGATACAAATTGTATATCTTATGAATTGGTTGTACTTTCCATCTTCTCTTTTGTTCCCGTTATTCGTTTGCATTGATGCTACTTCTTAAGAGAAGGTTGTGACTAAAGTGCATTGGAGCTACTTCTTGGGAGAATGTTGTGTCTAAAGGTGAACGAGTATATTGTAATCTTATCCAAAGGGTGGTTTCCAACATCCCATAAAGAAGATGACAGCTATCCTTATCTAAAAAAGGAGGTTGGTCTTGATCCACAAAAGGCAACTGTTATTGTAATTTGCATTGGCATAAAAATAAAATATCGTAGGTTAAGAAATCCTAGTTGGCAACAATGTGTAGTGGAGCTACAGCATTTCAAGCCGTTATTTTTTTCATTACTTGCTTTACATTTCTGCTTAAGTTGCATCTAACCTCTTTTTGTTTTAAGTTGCATAAAATCATATTAGCTCTATTCACGCATACACGCCTCTTTTAGGGCTTTCAATTTGTATTAGAGAGAGCTTCAAGGAGATCTAACAAGTCTTGAGTATGGGGAGAGCGTCTTGGGCCAACTCATCCTTGAAGCAGTGAACATCTACGGCTCAACTCTCTTCGACAACTTCAATTACACTTGTTGGAAGCAGTCAGTTCATCTTTTAAGGGATCAGCTTTGAGCTTTGGATCAGTAAGAGCCTGCATTTCAGTCTCTATAGTCTAGCGCCATGTAGGATGTTGTAAAGCCTGAGCAACATTCTTAGGAATAGGTACAGCATATAAAGCAAAGGTAAAATTGGCAAAGTTCGTGCCCAGGTTAGTAGTAGAATAAAAATTTCCAATAGGATGTTGAGTGCAAGACTTGATCGCTTTTCGTAGACTAATAGGAACATCTAAATCAGAAAATACTTGAGGTGGAGGTGGAGGTGGATCTACCGACGAGGATGCAGGATTTGGTGAAGGAGGGGGCATGGAGGGAGTTTTAGCTTTCGGTCTTTGTTGATACACTTTCAGAGGCAAAGAAGGTGCAACATTAGTAGGAGGCAAGTCAGTGTCAACAAACATAGGCAAAGGTATATCAATCAACAAATTAGAAGTCAAAGTCGAACCCGCTGTAGAGTAGAATGGCATATGCTCAAAGAAGACCACATTCACTACTAACAAACCATTTCTTTGTAGAGGGATCATAGCACTCGTATCCTTTCTGAGTCCGAGAGTAACCCAAGAAAACACATATTGTAGACCGAGGGCCAAGCTTAGTCAAACCAGGACGCATGTTTTTAACAAAGCAAGTGCTTTTGAAAATCCAAGGAGGCACAACAAAAAAGAGGGGCATCCGGGTATAAGATTTGGTAAGGTACTTGATTGCCAAGGACAGAAAAGGGCATGCGATTAATAAGGCAACAAGCAGTAGAGATAGCTTCAAGCCAAAAGGCTTTGGGTACATTATAGTGAAAAAGAAGGGTGTGGTCAACTTCCAAGAGGTGTCGATTCTTACACTCTACAACCCCATTTTGTTAGGGTGTGTACAAACATGAAGTTTGATGAATAGTACCCATCTTACGACAAAATCGGCTGACAAATCATTGCACAAATTCAAGGGCATTATCAGTGCGAAAAACTTTAATAGGTTTGTCAAACTGGGTACGAATCTCAGCAAAAAAAGAGGTGATAGTATCGAGCATGTGATATCTATCTTTTAAAAAAATAGCCACGTAGTTCTGAAAAAGTCATCAATAAAGATCATAAAGTACCGAAATCCAAAAGTACTTAGAACATAACATGGTCTCAAACATCAACATGCACAATATCAAACGGTTGTTTGGAACCAATACATGTTTTTTTTAAACTAGCACGTGTATGTCTGCCCATCTGGCAAGTTTCACAAAGGAAAACAAAATCTGAAATAGCAAGAATTAAATGCTTCAATTTGGAAACGGATGGATGTCTTCCATTGTAGGCCTGTCACAGACGCAGTCAGTAGAGCAGTAGTCTTCGGTGCATCCAAGTTAATATAGCCCGTCTAGTTCCTCATGGCCTGAATCAATCTCATCCTCGTGCATAGATCCTAAAAAACAACATCGTCCGGGTCAAAAGTAATAGAGCACTTGAGGCTCTTCACAGTTCTACTAACACATATCATATTTAATGGAAATTTGGGAACATAAAGGGTTGAGCGCAATAAGAGTTTGCCAGGAGTGCAGATATTTCCAATGCCAGAAACATGTGTTTGAGAACCATCTGCAAGTGTAACAGGTGGAACAGCAGAAGTTTTAAGAAGTTCAAAAAATAAAGAAGAATTGCCAAAAATATGGGACGCAGCGCCAGAGTCGATCGCCCATTTGCTTTTACCAAAAGGTGTAGAGGAGGCAAGGAGAGCAGAACCTCCATCAGTAGAGGCATCAGCAGTGGAGGGAGTGAGACAAGCATGAAGTTGTTTCTCGAACTCGGAGCGGATCCATTCCACAGATGGTTGGGATGAAGAGGATGGTGCACAATCAGGTTGATTAGTAGTGACCTGATTCGCCCATGCAGGCTTGTCATGCTTAATCCAACAGCGGTCTTCAGTATCATTTGTGCGTTTGCAGAAGTGACAGTTGCTTTTTCAAAAGATGAGTCAGGACCAGAGGAAGAAGAACCACGACGAGAGGAGTCTCCAGAGCAGACAGCTAGAATTGCAACATCGGAGTGGCCAGGTGGCAAAGGAAAGAGAAAGTGTAGTCGTTGGACCCGTTTTTAGAACATCACGCAGGGTACGCAACAGGTCGTTAGACGGCATCTGATCTACCACTCCATAGTGGGGTAAGCCCGCAAGAAATTACACTAATTGAAGTCCATTGCGTTGTTGTTGTATTTCAGTGATATCAACAGAGAGAGGGTGATGGACCCCAACTCGTCCCAGAGAGCACAACATTGATTATAGTAATCCTCCACAAAGTCAGTAGCAGAATCTTTCTTAGCCAGGTGTTCGAAAATTTCAAACACTTTCTTTGGATTTTGTTGATGAGAGTAAACATGTGAGAGCTGGTCCCACATGACTTTGGCAATCCTCGGGCGAAGAAGTGACTAGCTAATTTTGGGTTCAACAGTATTGACCATCCAGGTCATAACGTTGGAATCCTCCTTGGACCACAGATTGTAGGCTTATTTCGTTTTATCATCGGCATTCTCAGTAGGCACAGCCGGAGGATCAAAAATAAGATGCGAGTAACGACTATGCGCTTTGACATAGAGCTCAAAGGCCCCAAACCATGTATGAAAATTGGAGCCATCCAACTTGATAGTAGTGACGCATAACGTCCGAAGGGACTCAACAAAGGCCATCCGGCGAATGACAGATATGTTGGCAAGTAGTAGAGCAAAAAAGGGCCCAACTCAAGGGCAACAAAGTAGGAGCAAGTAGCAGCAGGGATCAGCATTAGCAGCTAGAAAAATAACCCAACACATGGGCAGTAGAAGATTTGGATCAATAGATCCAGAAAAGCCCACAACGGGGCAGTAGGCAGCAGCAGAATCTAACACTCTGAGAAACCCGCAGAGGGGCAGAAGAAAGCAGAGAAAGACCTATGCCACCATAGGGAGAGAGTTACTCCACCATGAGGCACAATTAGGCAATAAATGTAGACCTGTTAGAACGTCAACGTGCAATGTTTACAAAGTTTTCAAAGGTGAAGGGGAACGAAATTGAAGAGGGGAATTTGGAAGCTAGATGAGAGAGGCAATGGTGGGTGGTGGTAGGGGATGAGGGAGTGGTGGTTGGGAGGGGAGAGGAGAGGGGGCTGTCGCGGTGGCGTGAAGAAGGGGGATGGGGGCAGCAGTGGGAGGAGGGAAGGGCGGTGGCAGGTGATGGTCAGCAAGAGGGGGAAAGGGGAGAGAGAAGGGGCGATGGGAGAGAGAGGAGAGGGAGGGGTGGTAGCGGAAGGAGAGAGGGTTTTCGACGGCCGCGGGAGAGGGAGGGAGTAGGCAGTGGGCAGCGGCGGGTTAGGGGGGTTGGAGGGGTTTGCCGGCTAGGGTGGGAGAAGGGAGGGGAGATGGCGGCTAGGTTGGGAGATGGGTGGGAAGCATTAGGGTTGTGGGGGCATTTAAGGGAGAATCGTATTTCTCTGATACCATATAGAGAGAAAAACTTTTATTTGATGTGTAAAACAAAATAAAATGCTCTCTTTTATAGGATAAGAGAGTATGTCAGAAGACAGAACTAGACAATATGGGATAAAAGAAAGGCTAAAGACAAGTCTAAAGCCCATAACAAAGCAAATAGCCTAGCATAACACAATAAAGCATATAGCATAACACAATGAAGCATATATACTAATAAGATCATCGATGAGTTGTATGATGTGATTGAAAAAATGTGTCAAGGGCATGATAGTTGACTTCCAAAGTTTACTAGAGAGATGAGCATATTTAAGAACCAAGAGATGAATTTTAGAATACGATTGGCACAATTATCATTGAATATTAAATTGCCACATAATTGGTAGCATCTTTTTGGTGGGGAAACTTCTAACTTGCACAAGATTGTTTTTAGGGTTCTGAGTCAAACTCCCTCTTCTGTTGTGAAAGGAACTGGAACGCATTTGATCACATTCATTCAAAAAGGAGGAACAAGTTAGAGCATGAGATGCCCAATTCCCTTGTTTATGTTAGAAGCAACTTGAGATGAAACACAAGTATTGCGCAAACCAATTTTTCTAGATATTCTGACAATCCTAATTACTTAGCACTTAGCATATATCATTTTTGTTGTGAGTGTCTAGGCAATCTTAATGGATCATGTTAGAGAGTCTAATTAATTAGTTAAGTTGTGTCTGTTTGTAATAGGGGCCCATTACGGTTATGTCTGCTTCCCTGTATCTTCTCATATTTACAAGAGAGGGTTTGCCTTTTTATTAAGAACACACATTGGATTTTTCTTCAATGTATCATTATCAACATGATATTCGAGCATGACAAAGAGGGAAAATATACAGTTGCATCCGCTTGCAGACAGCTGTCGTCTTTTCTAGCTTGGTTGCCCGTCGAGCAACTTCGTGGTCGTCAATGGCCTCTAGATCCCTGCCCCTTCTATCCTCCGCCTCTTGTTGTTGTGCTACTATCTGCTTCTCTGCCTCTTGTTGTTGAATGGTGCTCTCCCACTGCCTTCCTTTCGCCTCGTTGCTGCCACCAGCCCTTGCACACCCGTTTCACCTACAGAAGCCACAGCCACCAACCCATCCATTCACAGCAATCGCTGACACCAGCTACAAAACTTGTCGCCGCCTTGTTGCCAAGATACTACCCACTATTGGCACTTGCCCAACTGTCGCTGATTTTACACCCCAATTGCCAACCATGTTGTCTTGCCTAAGCCTACCCCCTCCATGGTACCTACATATAAAGCCCCAACTACCTACAATGGCTAGTATCTTCCTTGTTGATCTACTTGGGCGCAATCTTCGCCCACTTTCTATTGCCGCCACACCCATCTTTCCTTTCCTTCCTACTATCCTATCGTAGCACTACTTTGGGTGTGCTTGTTGTTGTCTAGAACGGTTAAGTACTGCTCCCCACCACTCATACTGCTACCAATCGACTCTACATACATATACCTTTTTCCCCTCAGTACTCCCCCCCATATATATATTTGTCTAGTGCTAATTAGATATTTAATCGGATCTGATTTTTAATCTAAATCCATATTGTGGGGGCTTCGCCTCCACCCCCGAACTCCCTTTTCGATCATGCTAAGATCCATTTATTTTCCTACCTGGATCTGTGTAACCGGGTCATGTTGCAAATTGACTCGAGTTATTGGTTACCTCCTCTACATAGCCCTTGCCTCTACCATTGTTTCTGACTTTCCACTCCAACCACTCTCTTGACTCTTTTTGTGGTTTGCGTGATGGAGAATAGAAAAAGATGAGTAGAGGGAAGAAATGAAGATGGAGAGAAGAAAAATTTTAGCTTTACTTCTCTGTCTTATTTGTAATTCTTCACTGCTTCTATATGTGCTTTTTGGAGAGCTCAGCATTTGGAATTTCATGTTTGCTGCCTACTATTTGCGATGATGGTCTTCTATCCAACTACGTCGTCTTTACATTCTGCCACGTTGACTTTGTACATGACTTATGCATGTATACTTTCTATGATTGTGTTCCAGCACTCTCCGGCTTGTCTGTGTTTTGCACACGTTGACTCTCTACTTGTCCATGCTTTATTTGTAGGTCCACTACTATTGTTGTTGTTGTGACCCAAGACTCTCTGGGAACTATGATCCAACACTCTCTAGGCTGGGAAGATAGTGACTGTGATGAAGACCTTGATGCCTACATGTTGTTTCTTCTGCTCCGAATTCCACAATTCTAATTAAGAAGCTTTTGCGAACTGCTTACATACCTACTTTGGATTACATACTTGAGGGAGAGTGTATAAGTGATGAGTCCTTAATTGTATTATTGAGGAGAATTATTCGTGTAGACTCGATTTATCTTTTTATCTTGCTTTATTTTTCATCTCTCTGTTTGTTTGCAAGCTGACTTGGGATTCTCCCAAGCTTTAATTTAACAAGATGTGTTTAAGAGTCTAATTAATTAGTTAAGTTGTGTCTATTTGTAACATGGGCCCAGTTATGTCTTGGGCTCATTAGCGTTATTCCACTTCCTTGTATCTTCTCCTATCTATAGGAGAGGGCATGGCTTTCTATCAAGAACACACACAGTGAATTTTCTCCAATATATCATCATCAGCAGTTCAGGATGTTGAACCTATTGACATTGATGATATTGGTATCACTTACAAATAGGTGTTGGAAGAAGAGAAATCACCCACACTTGATCATAATGACAGGCAAGAGTTGTTCGATGAGATTGTAATGCCTCAAAATAAGAGGAACAGGCAACCCAATGAAGATGGTGGAGAAATTGGAGGCAGATATTTTACATGAGACTGACTTTTAACCTCTAACTCCATCTATGTAGCTTAATAATTGCTCTAATTATATTCTGAAAAACAGATGTGGAACTAGGAGATGATCTTGGTGATGAAGACGATCAAGACGATGATGATGGAGAGGATGAAGATGAAGATTGCATGCCATGATACATGATGATGGATAATATGATGATATACATTGTTACTTTTTGAGTTTGTACTATGAACTGTGGCATGTGGGTATGGTTCACTTGTTAGTTGTTACCTTACTTCTTTACTGTAGAATTGTATGGTCAACTAGTACTTGTTAGGGGTTGTTACTTTTGTGAACACGTCATGAGCTATCTACTTTGTCTCTAACTTTTAAGCTCTAACTCCGTCTATGTAGCTTAATAATGGCTCTAATTATGTTCTCAAAACAAATGTGGAACTAGGAGACGATCTTGGTGATGAAGACAATCAAGACGATGATGATGGAGAGGATGAAGATGGAGATTACATGCCATGCTATATAATGATGGATAAATTGATGATATGCATTATGTTAACTTTTTGAGTTTGCAATATGAACTGTGGGTGTGGTTCACTTGTTAGTTGTTGCCTTACTTATTTTCTGTGGAATTGTATAGTCAACTAGTACTTGTTATGAGTTGTCACTTTTCTTTACTTTTCTGAACATGTCATGAGCTATCTACTTTATCTTAAAGTTTCATTGAAAGACTATGGATGGTTTATTTGATTCACTAATATGTTATTTTATATATATTTATGTACTTCAATAATTTGATATAAGAATTTAGTCGAGTAGTACGCTTTTGAGCAAGTGTGCTATTATTCATGTTTCATTTGTATTTTTCCATGGTTTTTGTATATGTTTAGGTTATATATATAACTTATGACGCTATGACGACGTCATCGGTTAAACCGGTCTAACCATCAGTTCAACCAGGGGACCAAGAACTGGAGGCCTAACCGCTTTAGTTCTGAATGCTATGGAGGTAAAAGTTTATGATCTGAAGATGCAAGAACCAAGCTTAAAAAGGGATATGCTCTTAAAGCAAGGGCTTCAAAGTCATCATCTTCTTCTCTAAGTGGAGATACAAGCGGTGAAGAAGACAAGAACTCAGAAGGTAAAAAGTATATAAATTCTTCTTCTAAAAAAATTGTAGATCTATCTTTACTAGCTGGCATGCTTGTGTGGAAAAGGGAGTTTGGAAGGATGAATGCTTAGAATTGAAGAGGAAGAAGAAGAAGAAATAAGGATAAGAAAAAACATATCATGCTTCTTGGACTCTTCTTCAAATTTATGGTTAAATGATAAGGAAGAAGCTTGGCATCATGTGGTTGAATTCTTTATTGCCAAGATGAAAATGATGAATAAGGAACACAAAGTGATGATAGTAATGTATCTCTATCAACCTTCTTGGCATCATAAAAAGGTAACATAATGCTTGGTATCATGCTTGGCATCATGTTTGGTGTAATGCTTGGTGTCATGTTTTTTATCTAGCCAACATAAAAAAACATATCATGCTTCTTGGGACTCGTCTTCAAATCTAGGGTTAAATGATATGGAAGAAGCTTGGCATCATGTGGTTGAATTCTTTCTTGCCAAGATGAAAATGATGAATAAGGAATACAAAGTGATGATAGTGAGGTATCTCTATCAACCTTTTTAAAAATGGATAGAATGAACTTGTTAAATTACTACGGAACGGGTTGAAAAAATAATAAAAAGAGAAAGAAATTGGTTGAATTGTTGATTCTTTAAATGATGAGTTCAGTGAATTGAATGATCTTTATGCTAGTGACGAGAAGAAAATAAATGATCTTGTTTCTCACAATGCTTCCTTACAAGCTCAAGTTTCTACTCTTTTAGACTATTTCAACAATATGGAGTAACAATCTATTTTATTTTCTCATGGTGATAATGATGCTATCTCAATAGAATGTTGCTTTGGTTGATAAAAGTTAATACTCTAGAAAACATTCTTGCTAGTACTAAAAAGTGTCTTTGGTCACCTCCGAAGATTCTCTTGCCAAGAAAAATGAAAAACTCAAAAATTCTTTGTCTAGGTTTCAGATCGTAGAAATATGTTGAGCAATACCTTGCATTCAAACTATGCACATATTGGCATTAGTGATCTTGGATATGTTCCAAGAAATGAGAATTATTGTAACATCCCAGGAATTGAATCCTCAAATAAACTGGTCTTAAAAGGAATGATTAGACTGTCCATATCACCAAGGTGCACCTCTTTTTCAGGGAGCCAATCGCTAAGAACTATGTGGTTAAGCGTGCTCATTCCAAAGTAGTATTAGGATGGATGACCAGTCGAGAAGTTGATCACGTCTTGTGCGCAAGTGAGGACAAAGAATAGTAGTGGTCTGTGGGGCCAATCATCATTCTTGAAACTCTACTAAAGCCTTGGGCAATGGGCCCGAATGTTACTTGATATCAGAGTCATAACCCCTCCAGTAGGTGGCCCCACATTGACATGTGGCATAGTAATCATATTCATAAGTTGTGTGGTCCAGGCATGTTGGAAAGGGTTGTTCATAGTGATGTAGCCACCCTTACACTGGTAGCCGTGATCAAGAGCCAAGTGTTGGTGGGTCATTAATTATGGGTCTGCACTGAAATGGTAAAATATTATGAGGTCATTTAGTTGAGCCTTGATGAGGACATTAGAGTCTGAGCGGGGGAAATTGTAACGTTCCAGGATTTGAGGCCTCAGATAAATTGACCTTAAAAGGAATGATTAGACTACTCATATAACCAAAGTGCACCTCCTTTTCAGGGAGCTCATCAGTAAGAACTATGTGGTTAATTGTGCTCAGCCCAAAGTAGTATTAGGATGGATGACTAGTCGGAAAGTTAATCCATGCTTGTGCGTGAGTGAGGAGAAAGCGCACAGATAAGGCTAGTGGTGATATGCGGGGTCAGTTGTCATTCCTGAAACTCTATTAGAGCCTTAGTAAGTGGGTTTGGGCGTTACAATCACCATAAGAAGAAAAAGAATGGTCCTATCTTTGTGAAATCAAATACTTATAATTCTCTTTATTAAACATGTAACTTATTTTTCTTGTAGGATATTTGGTCAATATGTTTTTTCTTGCCTGTTAAGAGAAAAAGTGATTAACATGGTTTGGATTTTTAAGAACCTCTTTCTAGATGAGGTTATGTGTGATCATGAGCTTTATTGGATATCTTTTGATCTTCTCATGTTTCTTAGCTTTCAATTGGTTTATTACAATAGCCCTAAAAAAAGTTTATTTCAGTTTTATTACTTAGTTTTCAATAGGTATATATTTGTTGTTTGTTTGATGAAGTTTGTATTTATATTGGATCATAAATTTTCCAACAAACTGCCTTTCGGGGAAATGTCATTTGACCGAAGGGGGGTTGATTACAGTTTGACCGAAATAATGACAGTGAAGTTTAATTTGGATGTCATTCTTAGTATTAGTTTTGTCTTGCTTCATGTCTATATGGCCTTTTGGTTTAGAATTCAGAAATAGGTTATCCAACATGTTGCAAGTGTAATTTAGCTTTTCGATTGATATTATGTATGTTGATTCTTGTTTTCTTGGTTTGAGCTTGGATTATCTTGAGTATGTGATCAAGAGGGGGGACTCAACCTACATCTAGTCTTGCTATCTTTACAAGTTCTTGTTTCTCATGGCATCTCTATATCAATGATGGACTTCACATTCGTCATTGTTGTCTTAGAGTATCTCTCTCGATCTTTTTTTGTGCTTAATGGGATGATTTCATCTTGAAAGACTTCACATCCCTCTCATCAGTGTTCATTTTTTACTTTTTATTCCTTGATCTTATTATGACTTTTAGGTTAAAGCATACCATGTAATATTAATTGGTACTTTCTTATTTGCTTGAATACATTGGCCCCTCTCCGTATGATTATCCTGTTGAAGGGGAGTAACTCCCTGAGGGGACTTGTATTTGTGCCTCCTTTATGACGTCCACGAAGGGGGAGAAAATCCATGGTATAAAGCATACCATGTAATATCGATTGATACTTTCTTTATTCCTTGAGTACATTGGTCCCTCTACGTAGGATTATCTTGTTGAAGGGAAGTAACTCCTTGAGAGGGACTTGTATTCATGTCTCCTTTATGACTTCCACAAGGGGGGGATCCATGACATAAATTTGTCTGCTTAGAAATTCAAAGGTATGATGCTCATAATTTGGCTACCTCAAAGTTATCTTTTGAAAATATTTGTCATCATCAAAAAATGGGAGATGGTTGGCTATTTGGATATGCCACACTCTAATGTGAATGATGCAAATATTTCCCATTTGTGTAACTAATGTGTCTGTTTAATGTATCAGGCGATCGAGGAACTTAAACAAGATCCAAAATACAAGAATGTGCAATGATTTGTGTGTTTGGATGCCTATAAATTAAGTTGTACCTAGAATTATGCTTTGTACATGTGCAATTGTACAACTTGATAGAAACGATATAAAAACAAGTGATGAATGGCAGGTTGGCAAGACTAAACCTAGTTTTATACTTGTATACATCCATATAGATAGATAATATTTCCAAATCCATCTCAGCTGTTTTCCAAAATTTAGGACTTTTTAGGTCAAGCTGATAAAAGGTCAACTTTTAATTTGACTATACTGATTCTTGCATTTCCATTGGTTTTATTCTTGGTCGAATCGTAATTCGATCGGGATGATTCTTAATTGAGTGATGATTTGACTTAGCACCTTTTCTGTAGTTTTCATTTAGTGGTTAGTCGCAGTGAATAAAAAAGCGGATGAAGCGGCCGCTTAAGCGCCCAAGCACATATGTCGCTGTATTTTCATTGAAGCGGGCTGTGAAGCGTTTTGCACTGAAGCGGCCGCTTTTTTTCACTTTTTCCCGCTTCAGGGTGCTTTTCTGGGTCCGCTTAAGTGGCCGCTTCAGGGCGCTTCACAACATGTTTTCCTGGACTTGCCCAATTTCCTTCTAAATTTAAAAAGAATGAAAACTATGTATTGTAATAGGTGTAACAATCACTTTGGTAATTAGTATCTCTAATTAATTACTTCTGTTTGTACATTATGTACGTATATATATAAACTATGTACTTCATCTGCCATTTATAGAGTCTGTAATATAATATTAGTAATAGTTGCAGGATTTCTTTGATGTTTCATCCCTGTTCCTTCTATATTTTAATTTACATCATATAATATTAGTAATACATCATGTTTCAGTTGTGGTTGAATTTGCATGATTTTTTTGATATTGCACAATCTCATAAGGTAACCTCCTATAGGAAAGCACATCATCCCATTACATATATACGATTGCTTTTGCTGTTGGTTGTTGTACAATTTCATCATGTCGGAAGAATCGATACATACCATCATGACACTTGTATATGATTGCATGATTCCATAATGAATAAAATATGTTGCAATGTCACATATTAATCACTGTAAAAACTAATATTATGATTAATTTATTTATTATAAATTCAGTAGTAATTGCTGCAATGTATCATTCATCAAGACTTAGCCTACATTGTTATATTTAAATTTTAATTGTATGCATTATGATTCTATGACTCTAAAATATACTTACTCAATTTGGAAATTAATCTACTAATTATTCTATTTTATATCACAATTAGTATGGACGAGGGTGAATAAAGTTTGGCTAAGACAAGTGATCCAAGGTGGAAGTAATGCACTATTCCAGATCCAGTGTGAAGGGAGAAAGTGAAATGCAAATTTGTCTAAATTTTGCTAAGTTCTTTAAAACAATGTGGACCGCTTTTCCAAACAGCGCCCGCTTTAGTCCGCTTCAAAACCCGCTTCCCGCTTTCCGCTTCATGGGGGGCATTCCGCACGCTTCGCGCTTCGCGCTTTCCAAAACCTTGGTTAGTCGTTTTGACCCCATTAAATATTCTGCAATGGCTAGTTTGGCTCTAATCTCGTCCTAAACATTCTCAACAGCTATGTTAACTATTCATAATTGTTTCCTATACATAGTGTGTTATACGGACAACCAATGTACATTTTAGTGTCGCCTCTAATGCTATCCATCTAAGTTTAGAACTCTATTTTGCTACCTCCAGATTCTTCCAAGTTAGCATAAGCTTAAGACTAGCTGTAGTGTCCTACTCCATCTAAGCTTAGAACTATATTTTGCTAATCCAGATTCTTCCAAGTTAGAATAAGCTCAAGAGTAGCTTTAGTGTCCTACTTCCCCAAATGTAGCCCTAAACCTTTTGAAGTTGATCATCACTTGTTTCTAGTGCTACAAATTGAATATCTAGTGAGATTGGTTGTTATAATTATTATATCTTGTTCCAATTGTTCGTTTGCTTTGGTGCTACTTCTCGAGAGAATGACGTGACCAAAGTGCTTTGGAACTACTTTTCTGGAGAAGATCGTGTCTAAAGGTAAACGAGGTATTTTCAATCTTCTTTAAAGAGTTAGTCTTCTGGCATCCAACAAAGAAGATGATAGTCATCCATGATCTAGAAAAGGAGTTTGGTCTTGATCCACAAAAGGCACCGGGTTATATCGGTATTAAAAAAAGGTAATAAATTACAGGTTGAGAAATCTTGGTTGGCAACAACTAGGCAGTGGAGATATGGCATTTTAAGACGGATCCATTATAAAGTTGTCTTTTTCCGTTGCTCTGTTTGCCGATTTACTTTCTTTACATTTCCGTTGCACATCTTTCTTAAGAAAGTTGCAGATAACCTCTTTGTGTTTTAGCTTGCATAAAATCATATTAGCTCAATTCAACCCCTCCTCTAGAGCTTTCGAGATATAACAAATAATTTGTGACCTATTCGCGAATTTTTGCATAAATCAAACAATATTGTGATTGTGATAGCATGATAAGAAACACCTAGGGTTGTGTCAGACTTTGTTAAATCTTTTATACAACTCTCCCATGATTAAAATAATACTCTCCAACATTCTGAGGGCATGTTTGGTTTAAGGAAAGGACTATAATGGGGTGCACTAGAAATGGGATGGCATGGTTAATGTAACATATAGGAAGTTAGGCTTCCCATCCTACATATATGTACAATGGGAAGAAGGCCTTCAACAATATCATCTTCTAAAGTTTAAGCCTAATACGTTGTTTACAAGCCATTCATTGATTTCATATCCAAAAAATTTAAATTAATCATTCTTGTCCTAATAAAAATTTATAAGTGTGGTCTTCCTAAGATTATACTTGCCTAAGATAATATATTCTAGGATCAACGACATAGCATGTTTTGTTTGGTTTATGTTTAGTCTAGTTTAGCCTCAACTACATCGGCAGCATTTTTGCAAGGATCGGATGGTTTTGTATTGAAAAGGGCAAAGAGAAGGGCTTAACGCAAATGGAAGGAGCCATAGAGTGGGTCGTCCATGAACAGAAAGACTAGAGGCAACTTCGAAAGTAGAGAGAATACAAATGGAGAAGGGCCAAGTTGGTCGGTAATGTACTAGACAGGGATGAGCTTCAGCCACGGTTAACAACGAGGGGGTCTTAACCAGGTGAGCATAGACAATAGGGTAGAGGCCATAGAAAGTGGAGAATCGAAAGCCAGGGTCAAGTGTCAGGATCGGTGTCAATAGCATGGGGGTGTGTATTCGATACAAATACAAGGGGGGGGGGGGGGGGTTGAGCTTTAAAGACCCAGTTGATTGAGACTTCCTTTACCATCAAAGTAAGGTCATCATTTTGTTTTCGTCGCAAGCAACCTTATGATTGTACTTGTTAGTGGAATTGCAATCATGTCCTACTCATGACCATGCAATAATACATTTATTTGATTGTTGTACATTGATCAACTTAATATGATCAACAAAAGAAGCCCTTTCTTTATTTTCCGTACATCACAAACATTATCCACTACAATGTTTTCAGAACCGAACCGGTGGTCGGATCGGTACTGACTCAGACCGGATTGAGTCGGGTTCAACCGGAGTGGTTGAACCGGAAATGATGTCAGCATGACATAAAAAAATATTTGAACCGAAAAAACCGAACCGGTCACCATGATAAAAGGCAATTAACGGTCGGACCGATCAAACCGGTTGAACTGCACAAGTTATATATATATATATATATATATATAGTTTGTGTATATATACACACATATATATATATATATTTAAATATGTATACATTGTATATATAAATATATATGTATACATATATATTGTTGTGCAAATGTATACATTCATACATATATATATATATATATATATATTTATTTATTTATATATATATATATACTTGAATATATATACATTATATATATGTATGTATATAAATATATATGTATACATATATATTATTATGTAGATGTACACATACATTCACACATACATATATATATGCATATATACAAATATACTTATATTTGTACATATATACATATATATATATACATGCATTCTACCTTATATGCATATTTTCTATATAAATAAATAAATACATACATATATATAAATATATGTGTATACATATATATTGTTGTGCAAATGTATACATTCATATATATATATATATACACACACACACATTATATATATGTATGTATATAAATATATATGTATACATATATATATATTATTATGAAGATGTACACATACATTCACACATACATATATATATGCATATATACAAATATACTTATATTTGTACATATATACATATATATATATGCATTCTACCTTATATGTATATTTTCTATATAAATAAATACATACATACATATATATACCATATGTATATACATATATGTAAATTCCTATATGTATTCTACCTTCTGTTTTTTTCTTCTCTTTGAACCACTGGTTCAATCCGGTTCGGTCCGACCGACTGGTTGGACCGGTTGGACCGTATTTCTGACCGGTTGAACCGAAAAAAGACACATTACCGGTTTTTTAGGCTTCCGGACCGGACAGCTACCGGTTCACCGATCGGACCGGTCGGTCTGGTTCGGTATTAAAAACACTGATCCACTATGATGACCCTAAAATTCATACTATAATGTCTCAATCGATAAAGCATCTTTTTCAAACTTCAATCAATACCAATGCATCACTTAATCCCCTATTCAAATCCAAATAAACAAAAGATTTAAGTCACACAGATATAGGTGTATAAGTATTGGTACATCCCAAACATTATCCACTACTATGACCCCAAAGTTCATACTATGATATCTCAGTAAATAAACTACCTTTTTCAAACTTTTGTCGATATCAATGCATCACTTAATCCCCTATTCAAATCCAAATAAACAAAAGATCGAAGTCACACAGATATACGCATACAAGTATTGGTACAAACATGGTGCACCAGTAGCTTCAGGGAATTCGAGACATAACGTATAAAATGAAAGGCAGAGAAGTGGCGATAAATATATTTAATATGTTGAAAACATATTCACATGCTTGAGAACATTGATCTAAAAATCGGCGTTGTTGGGCAATGTTTTACTGATATTGTCGACATAGACAGGTGGTGAAGTCGAAGCCTTGACAAGTTGACTTGGTCACAATGTCGACCCGATTTTTCCTCAACATCGACAATGTTGGATTTTCCCACTTCAATTCCATTACAATATTCTTGATGTTGTCGATTAATCCCCGATGTTGGCGACATCAAGCCGACATTTAGACGTCCACAATTAGCCCACTAAAGTTTCCTGTTTGAGTTTTATTTAAGCAAGAGTGCTTGAATTGACCTCCCACTTATTGAATTGAAGACTGGTATGTGCTAGGAACTTGGTGTGCTTACTCTTTTGAGTGTTGGAGCTTGGGGGAGGCAACCCTTATGCTTGGATTTGAAGAAGAAAACTATTGGCATGCTATTAAGTAGTTAATCTACTATCTGCATTTCTATTATCTACTTTGTGACTTGTGAATCTTGTGTTGGTGTTCTGTAGTCGTGATTTTATGTTATTATTGACATGTTTAAGGTAGAATTCTCTCTTTGAAATTGCTTCATTTTCTTTCAAAATGGCATCGAAGTTCTACAGATGTTTATCGAAGTTTGCATCTCAACTTCCTCAAAACTTTCCTGATGTTTCCACAAACTTCCACTTCCACACCTGACGAAGTCAACACAAAATCAAAGTCCTGAACTAGGAAGCACGGACACGGACATGGGCACTGATGTAGACACAGACACGGACACGGCGATTTCCAAAAATATAGGACATGGACACGACAAATATATTAATAAACACAAATATTTGTAGAACATATTATGACATCTAATTGCTATATGTATATCCATAGTTTTATTGTTAGTGGAAGTAATGGTGAACATGATTATTATCAAGATGAAGGGGAGGGGTGAGGAAATATGAAGTTGTTGGTAGTGGAGGAGGTGGAAATGAAGGTGTCTTGGAGGTTGAGAGGGAAGAAAAGGAGGGGAATACAGTGGAGAGCTACTCAAAATGGAGGGGCAAGAGAAAGGAGGGGAGATGGAGATGGAGATGTAGAGAAGCAAAAAGAAGAGTACACGTAGGGAGGACAATACTCTACTAATTTTGCCTGAAGGAGCAAGAAGAAGTGTAGGGGGAGGAGTGGCAAGAGAAGGTAGAAGGAGTAGAGGACCAATGTGAAATAAGAGGGGGGGTGGAGAGTGGTTTCTGCCACATTCAGATTGGAAAAAAAAGAAAGGGCATGAATGAGAAGAGGGAAAAGAGGGGAAGAAGGAAATAGATGAGGGATAAGCAAAAATAGAGGAGCAGGATAAGGAGGGTGTAAAGGACATTTTTGCAGATATTGTAGCTAAAAGTAGGAAAAAGAAGAGGGGACAAGAAGCAAGAAGAAGAAGGGGGTACACAAAGCAGGAAGAATTACATGGAACTGGAAGAGAAGGTGGAGAAACCAACTACGTTCCTCCTTGTGGTTGATGTGGCAGTCTTTGAATGCTGCAATAGTTGGTAAAGAATCTGGAGATGATATCACTAATGATGGTTACATCAGTTGTTAAAGAAGCACGTCGTCAGCTTGCATGTAGTAGCTGAAGCTTAACCACCTAATGTTAGTAGGGCAAGGAGTAGTGGAGGATAGGAAATGGGAATTTGGAGAAGGTTTAGATTTTTTTCATATGCTTGGGCTTGAATGGATTGGGATGGCGTGTCTTAGATGTGTCCACGGAGTGTCGAAGCCGTGTCCGACATTGCAATAAAGAAATTCAAAGCGGACACGGCGTAGGCGTGCCCGCCACGTATCCAGGTGTGTCCATGTTGGACACGGATACGACAGCCTCCGAGAAGTGTCTGTGCTTCCTAGGTCCTGCACCATGCTTGAGAACATATATGGATTGCAAAACATGGACCGACTTAGTCCCAGATTGTGATTGATTGAAGATATTACCATGTTCGGTGTTTGGGAACTCGGTCTAACTTCAGTCCATATGTGTGTGGATAGCAAGTGGCACACTGGAATCTAACTAGACTAACTAGGAAATAGACGTCACATCTGCAAAAATTATCATTAGTGCCACTACAAATAAGACAAACCCAAATCCAGACTAGACTATGCTAGTTCACTTGAGCAAGAGGGAATTCGTCGTAATCCAATCTAGTCCAACTTCAACCCAAGCGTCAATGGTCCAAATCCAAATCTAAATGTGCCAGTTTGGTTCAAATGGCATAGCCCAACCTGAGTTAAGTTTCAAGCCAAACAAGGACTCAAAGACTAATAGGAGTAACAAATATTAACAAGCTAAATCATGTTTTAGTTTAAATTAAATACAATATCTTACAACTATTTCATTAGCATGATTTTTACTCCATTAGATACATGTTGGCATGTTATATCATGCATCAAGTTTCTTGTCAAATAAACAAATGCATCATTATGAAAATCTAATCATCTCGCCTTGTTTTAATATATAGGGCATATACATAATCCAGTTGTGTGGTGTCTTCTTTTCGGGTATGGCCATATCCAAAATTCATATGTATCCAGGAGAACCACGATGGTTACAGGTTTAGGGCATGCGGAGCTACTTGGAGAAGTGGAGTAGCATCATACAATGCACAAAATGTGGAACTCCAGTGCATTATTTACCAAGAAACATTTAGTTTCAACTCGAATAGAATTGTTCAAACCACTTCAAGTTGATCAAACTTATTTCAAGATAGAAGACCTGAAAAGCAAATTAAACTGTTCAGATATGTAATTTCTGATAATGTTGACCAAAACTCCAAACAAAGTAAACCAACCTCAAACAAACGAAACCAACTTTAAGAAACCCAACACGATCAACAAAAAGCCTATACAAGACACCTTCATGTGATGGTCACAAGTTGGAAAAAGGTGTGGAGGGCCACGAATTTAGGAGATATTTGCATATAGTTATGACCTTATGTAGTTTTTGTACTTGTCAATATTAATCAAAAGCATTACCTTTTACACGAACAGAGTCAATTCTAGAAACAATTAGCATCACAGTTACAAATTCATGTCTCCTATGCACTTGCAAAAGACAATAGAACCATAACACAACCTTTCAGTCAATTAGCTGCAGGAAGAATGAACCAAACAGAGATTGACAAAACCAAAATGCACATATTATAGTACCTTTGCAGAATCCTTAACAGACCCGCGGCCTCGGATGTAGACTCTACATTGTGTTTTTGCCTCAACTCTTTTCAATGAGTTGCCTCGAGGTCCCAACAATCTGCCCACGAAGTTGTACTGAAAAAATTATGAAAAAACCAAGTCATTGACACAGAAAAAAAAATGGTAAACCCATAAATAAATAACCCATGATTGGTTCATTGTACAATAACCTACATTAGGATATTTATCCACAGGAACCTCTAGTCTGATTACTTTCTTTACAACAGGACTTGTGGGGACTCCAGGAACGCCATGCCAAGCCATTGGAGACTGAATATTCCCATTCCCTTCCATAACTGTGTCCTGTACACATTGGATAGGTATATGTCAACCATGCTATGAAAACCGAGGTCACATTCCCCAAATCTTTTAACGAACAACATGCTAAGTTTACAGGCATTGACGCCGAGAATCAATGCTAGGAGGCTAGGAGCAGGCAAGAGCCGCAAGACCATGTGGAAAACGTGTTACCACATCTGTTGAACTTGAAGTGGATTTCTTTTTTGGTGAACGGAAGTGGAGTTTCATTATTGACAGCTGATGAACTGTTCTTCAGGTTCATTATATAAACAATATACCTTGATTCATACATACCAAACAGTTTCTTTATTATCAAGGAGTCTTGAAATACTTCAGCATTTTGAACTCTTCGGTTCCGTAAAATAATAATATATCTGATACTTGTAAAAAAAAATCAAAATCCCCAACTAAAGTTGAGCCAAGGAGTGTACATAGTGAAAAGTAAAATCACAATACCAACATAAGATGGAAAGAGAAGCAACAGGTTACTAGTTCATGCAGATACAGTAATAGTTCAAGTCGACCAATATTTTTACTTGACATGAGAACCAGATTCTGCACTAGAAAAAATCAACTTTTTTTGAGCTGGCACGTTACGACTGGTTCAGGAAAGATTTTGTTTTCTTCAGGCCACCCCAAACTATCAGAACCATGGAATTTAAGGTTTCAGCAATTTTTACAACATAAATATGTTGAATATATAAGTAAGTGGGATCATAAGTTGAATGAAAAAGACAAAAAAATCAATAAATTCTGATTCTACCACGGGACGAGAATCCAACTCTGTTGGAGTACAATAAGTCATAGAGAGCTAGCTTCAACTAAAAAGAGACCTAAATTTGACGAGTTGATGGTACCAAGACTACATCTAAGAACCAAAACCAAGTTTTTGCATTGGGGTTCGGACAAGACAGCAGAACAAACCTTTTCTGAGAGTAGTTTATTTCAGTGTCCAATTAGAACTTTTTGTGTGCAGCCATAAATTGTTGAAAAAGATAAAATATTTGAGGTCAATACTAAATCAGGAATTGCGTCAAAAAAAAACCTTAGAATATAGTTGAAAGATACATATGTTTAGGTTTGTTACTTGATCACAAATACAAACACAAACTGTGAAATATTGTACATTGAAAACTAGGTTATTGGTGCTAATTTAACAGCAACGAAAATACTTGGCACAGTTATATAGTTTTGAAATAACTCGCCTCCATGAGCATCCCATGCCATCTGTCCATATCCATAACTCCACTATTCAAGTGAGGAGATGGCAACCTCATAGGGCTCCCGAGTTCAATCCTTTTAGGGTCGACAAAACTTTGATTGGATGACATACCAGATATTCGCAAGATTTCTGCATTCCAGTCACAAAGAATAAAGTAAAGACAAAATATTTGGTTTCACTGAACAATCAGAGTAAGAAAACAAAACAAAACAAAAATCGAGTATTTCTAGAAGCTTCAGAAATAAACTACTGCCAAAAGTTAGTTTCAAAATCGGGACCCATAAATTTGTGGTCAACCTTTAGTGCCCAAAAAACAGAATTGACAAATATCAAGTGGCCGGTTGCCAACAGTATAGCCCACGCCAAATTTCCAATAATTATGGTCAGCCAAAAAGCCCATATAATCCAGTGCTAGCTGGCATCTAATCAATACATATAATCCCAGGAAATCCAATTCTTCCACCCTACAAATGAAAAAGACAACGTCTAGAACATACACGACAGTCATCCTCTAGCAACCAAAACATTAGATTTTTATTAGCACACGTATCGCTTTTACTCACCATTATACCCACATATGTGCATGCACATCTTTCAAAAAGAAATTACATACTCAATATTCTTTTCTAACCACTAACGACCCACCTCCCTCTCTTTAGCAGTTCCACCACCCTACTCCATGCACCACACCACCCTGGGAAGCATGGACAAATCAAATCGCAGCCATTCCATAGTATGTGTTTTACACATGCAATTCTTGGAGACTTTAATAATGGCTTCACTTTTGGATAAAATAATTATTTTACACAAGTTGAACACTTACAATATTTCGATAAATGCAATAATGATTTATGTCTTTTCAAGAATAACTTAGACCTAAAGTACTCCCAGCTAAGTGTGTCAAGGGCACCATAAGTTTCTGTTGTTTGTTTAAAACGGGAACAAAAGGTTCATCTTACCCTTTGGTATAAGCAAGAGGCAACTCGGCATTTGATTTAAGACCTTGCAGTGCCCGTAATTATAACTTTCAAACTAATTCAAATTTTTATTTCATTTTTTACACATTACAGGATAAGAAATTTGGATTGGTGATTGTTAATCAAATACAATATTTGTTAAATAAGAACAAATAATATGAACATAAATCATATTAGAAAATAGATTGTACAAGTAAAATATCACTTTTTCTTAACATTCAGTAGCACATTTTACTTTCACAATACTTCCATAAGGCAATAGGTCCACCTGCACATTGTAATGTGTTCAATTGCTGGTCTATTGTATTTGGAAAAATGCTTCCCAAAAAAGTTCTAAATGAAACATGCACACCAACATCCATTACAATTGTATATACAATCACACACTAAGGTCATAAGTTTTATTTTTACCAGTTGTTAACATTCTAAAACACCAAAAGCAATTGCCTTAATCAGAGGATGTCCAATACTCTTCAGGATTATAATGCTTGTGGAATGTGTCATCAGTTAAACAAGAGTAATATCCTGTGACATATGAGATTAATACGGTGCTACATAGCAAAAGCTAATAGTTTTGCATGATTTTTTGCTAAGGGTTCGTGAAACTCAAATGATACTTTACACGAAAGGGGTGATATCTGAATTAAAACAAAGGAGGTGTGACTCTAATATAAGGCATCTCATTGAGTTGTCGCCGTCCCTTTCATTAAGGTAATACACTTGAAAGAGGAGCATGGTGTCAGAGCACATTAAATAGACAATTAAATATAGTATGATAACAACAGCAAACCTTCTGTAAGAAGTTTGTTACAGATTGGCAGGACTCTGACAAACGGTACCAATTTCTGCTTCTCAATCAATAGTTCAGCCAGATATCTATCAAGGTAAAAAAAATACATAAGGGACATCGAAAATAAATAAGAATTGTACTATGTCCACCAAAATAATGTGGATTAGGCATACTATCAGCAATGATAACCACCAGTAACAAGATCACCCGTTGTCAATGGAATCAAAAACAAAAAGACATCGTACTTATGAGTAGAGCACTAAGATGAAAGGATGCAGACATAAGACCAATTGTTTTACGCAATAAACTATATCACTGACTTCTAGCTCATTATATTTGTTTAGGAAACATATAATTATCCTTAAGATGCAACAATTTAATTCTATTCTTTGCCTTCCGTACTCATGTATATTTAGAGGCTCAGTTCTGAAGACATACTTTGTCAAGGATATGTAAGTGTATTTTTTCATCTCTTCACTAAGATTGACAGAGATATGCTTAGCAGTACTGTACTAACATAAAAGCTTTTATCCGGTGAGTGTCGCCTGTCCAAGCCTTTCAATGTTCATAAGCTACATGACACTAAATGATTTCGCATCATTAACACGATAATAGACACAATATTTCACAAATACAAGTATCTTAATTTGAGTATATTGGGCCGGCAATGGAAGTCTGAAAACAAAAAAGATTGAATCTTGGGGATGCTAAGGTACTGAAATACCAGTATGCAGCTAAACCAAGAAAAGAAACAAACACATGCTAAATAGAAGTAAATGGCCCAGCAACTTAAACCAGCAAATAGATTGCAAACAACGACCAAAGTCCAGATATTCGCACAGGGTATCACAATCTGCATCTACAAGGTCGTCCACCTTTTAAAAAACACAAATAGAACATTTGCTGCTGCTACAAATGACCAGCCAGAATCTAAAAGGGGTGAACCTGTCTCTGTCCGAGGAAACCAAGTAAGGCCGCGCGGCGTTAAGCGGGGAAGACGGAGGGAGTCCTGGAGGAGAGTGCTGAAAGTACGAGGGTGCAGGAGAGATCCTCTCGTCCATGTTTAACAAGTCCTCTTCTGTTGCTCTGCTCTTCCTTCCTAGTCCCTATCTAATCGAAAAATCTGGAGCGGGGAGAGGAGAATGGTTGCAGGGTGCCCCCAGACACCAGAGCCAAAGGGGGAGCTTTGCTCGGTCCTCAGAAGGCCGTCCCGTCGATAGAGCACCACCAGGCTGGAATCAGGCTGGCGGCGGGCGGCGCCGCCGCCGCTCGTGGCGATGGCGTTGTTGGGTGGTGTTTGCTTCTCTACTCTCCTCTGTCGCACTCGCGCGATACACGAGATGAGATGAGAGGAGGAAACTATAGAAAGGCAGCTGTAGCCCCGGAGGACGACCTTGGATTCTCTGCTTCTACAGTCTATATCCCATATTTATACTTGGCCTTTTCTCGTTGTTCCCTTGCCTTTTCTTCCCTCTCAAGCGGACCCTCTTTAAATTGAAATTTCTTCTTTTATACATATTCCCCTTAAATTCAGAGATAAAAATAAATGTGGTTCATTCAAAGATGAAGCTTGAATTTAGGTATATAACTCCAGATTTCTCATTAGGGCCTATTTACTACGTGTTCGATGTATATTTTTATATTTCAAACCCAGTAAACTACGCCCCACTACACCCAACCAAATTAGCCCTTAAGAATTTTCAATGTTAGGAGTTTGATTGATGTATTGGTCCATCCTACCACAATTGAGGGTTTCTCTTTTAGGGTCATCTAAAATATCATAAATAGAAATGTGATTAATTCATCAATAACATCTTTAAAATTTTATTTAGATCCTTTTTTTAGATAATTTTTTCATCTTTATTCTATTGGAGGAGTCCCATCGCAACCGCAGATGTAAGGCTTTTTTTGTTATTTCCTCCCGATTCAGATATACCAGCGAATTTCGAACTCTCGACATGCTCTACGACAAGTAGCATGCTTTACCGCTAAATCAAGCGTTTAAGTACTATTTAGATCCTTAAAGTTTGCCATCTTAAAAGATTTAGTTATCTAATTTATAGCTCGCACCTCCGCATAGATAGGTGCTTCGTTAAATGTTTTTTGTAAGATCTTATAGTCTTCGACTATTTCTTGATAATATACATATTCATGAGAAAAAGTTTATATAAAGTATATATGTATTATGTATGACTATGAGAATGTTTCCTAAGTCTAGTGTGATAACTTGTCTAACTGTGCTTCGAGTAAAGCCACTAACCCATTTGATTCTTTGTTAACATAGTTTATATAATTGAATTGGATGTTAAAGCTTAAGTACTCTTTTGCAAAATTATAAGTAACATCGCTAAATCAAACATAAATATTACTTAATATTATAGTGTGCTACAAATGTTTGATAAGAATTATTTCATGTGTAGAAAATGATATCTCCTCTTGAGATCACCGCTTTTGAATTTGATTTTATTTGTTTACTTATTTCCATGAATCGGTATCTAGGATAATCATGGATTCACGTAAGATAAATTTTACTTATGTGTATGCTCAATTATTTAGTTACAACCTTGTTATATAAGACCAGTGTGTTGAGGTGTTCCTTGGAATTTGAACAAGTTATCAACTACCACTTGTTCTTGAGTGCACACCCTTTAAGTGTATATTTTGTTTTTTTTAACCTTTCAAACTATATTAGTCTTAAAATGTAGCCACATACCGCCATAAATCTAGTTTAAGTAGATGGTAAAGCATTTAATCGTAGTTTTATAATGAAACTAATTTATTGAGCATAAAAAATTCTAGAATTTAGACACCAGTATTGAGACCTTTTTTATCAGCATAACAGCCAACCATTACAGAGAATCCCTAGCCCTAAACCCATATTATGCAACAAAACAACAAATTCTCGACAAAAGCAATTAAAATAATACTAAAATCGCATAAACTTTTTCCTTTTCTTTCTCATAATAACTCGTAACAAATGTCACATGAATGACAAGATATTTAATCGCCACAAATTGTATTCAACTTTTATAGAACTAGAATCAAGACTTATTTGTCATATGTGATTCAGTTTACATTAGTTACATGAATATGAAAGAACAACTTT
Source organism: Alisma plantago-aquatica (assembly GCA_963693085.1). Classification (NCBI taxonomy): domain Eukaryota; kingdom Viridiplantae; phylum Streptophyta; class Magnoliopsida; order Alismatales; family Alismataceae; genus Alisma; species Alisma plantago-aquatica. Next base: position 1,049,736,766 of record OY856409.1, on the reverse strand, counting down.
GTATACTACCCATCCTGGGAAAGAGAGAATACAAGGATAGTCTATTCTATCTAGATTTGTCTTCTACTTATATCTTCTTTGTCACGACCTCTCTGTTGAATATCGTTATACCTAAAAATATTTGAAACACCTCATGAGACTCATATAGAGCCCCATGAGAGGATACCTCCCACTCAAGTTGAGTACATGCATCAGCATCAAATTAAGTATAATGAACTTTAAAGAACTATACAAATACTAAAAAGTCTAGAAGATAGTTCTAACATCCAGTCTAATCTTGTAACATCCCTGACCTGGGTTATAAACTAACCCTAGAAGTTTTGCCTAAACATGTAATTATATACTTGTGAAAACTCCCTGGCATGTAATTAAGTTCCTCAGGAACATATACTTTCAATTTTGCTCCTTTATAAACAAAGTTGTAGCATTGTTTTGTAATGCAGGGACCTATGTGCAAATTACCCAGTTAAAGGGGTTAACTTGCAATGTTCACAGGTTAAAATGTTCTCTTGATAATAAGACATCATATGAGTGAATATGATGAGGTATGATGGATTTCCCCAAGCTTGGGCATCAAGATGCAGCTTGTGGAATGATCCTTGTGCTTAAAAACCCTAATTTGGAGTAAAGTGCAAATTACCCAATTTGAGGGGTGCAACTTGTAAAATATACCATCTAGAACATCTTTTATGACTCTTGTCATCATTTAGAGTAGAAATGATGAAAGGGACACATCAATGAATAATCAGATAAGAAAAATGACCTTTGTACATAAAATTCACTAAGTTTGAGTGAGGAAACCTTTCATGTATGTACCTAGTTGAAAGTTAGCTTTCCTTACCCTTAGATCTTGAGTTTTGATGAGCTTTGCATAAGTTTAGATGAGCTTGGACGTGCCCTTGAATAAGGAGGGACTTGGATGAGAATTTCCAGTTCTAGAGGTCCTTATGGTGTAAAATAGCCTAAAGTATATAGGCTAGAATCCTTGCAAACCAACCAAACGTGTCATTTCTTCTCTTCATTTCTCTTCTTTCTCAAAATGGCTAAGGCAAATCTCTGGAGCTCAGGGAGATGACCAAGTAATTCTATGGTGAGTAGGAACCATCTTCTAGCTCGAATTCATGGAGGAATTCTTCTTAAAAGGTTGGTTCTATGGTTAACTCACTTAGATTCTGTGTTCTAGCCGATCATCCCCACCTTTGCCTTGGAGAAACACCTCTGACCGAGTTGTGGAGCTCAAGACACCATTAGAGGCTTGAATCTTGGAAGCTTGGAGCTCTAGGAACAACGTTCTAAGGTGGGTTTTATAACTCTAAACTCTTTGCTTTATATGCATGCTTTTGTTCTTGCAATTTCAAGTTTTAGTTCTTCTTCTACCTCCCTTCTTCCTTGCACTTTTGCAAGCAAAACGGTGGAGTAACCGACCTGAACAGAGGTTGAAGATGATGGGCGTGGATTCCTAGGTAACTTTATCAACCGACCTTGGACCCTTTTGGTCCAAACGGTTGCAAACCGTTTAAGGTCAAACGGTTTCAAACCGTTTGATCTCAAACGACCTTGCAAGACCGTTTGGATTGAAACGGTCTCAAGACTATTTGATAGGGTTGACCAAGGGATGACCGTTTAAGGGTCTGTTGATAATATATTGAATTTCATTCCTGCAAAGAATCAAAGTCTAATCCTTAACCAATTGAGAGTTGAAGGCACTTCAACATCCTAACCCTAATCGGGTTGAAATTGTTGATTTCATGAATAGATCTTGTTGAGTTTTGGGTTGAAGGACCCAAACGGTCTCAAGACCGTTTGGTGACAACCCAAGACCGTTTGGAGGTCTAGGGTTGAGTTAATTTGATGGATTGAGGGTCCAATAGCAATAAGTTGATGAATTGATAAAATTGCTGATTTTAGACCTAATTAGGGTTCAACCCTTATCCAACCAACTTGGTTTTTGGTCAAACTTTGGGAAAACGGTCTCAAGACCGTTTGGAGGTCATAAAAACGACCTCAAGACCGTTTGGGCCAAGTTTGAGCCCAATTGGAGGTCAATTGATAGGTTCAACCTTGATTTGATTCACCTTGTTGAACATTGATTATTATCCGATTGAAACCCTAATTGAATTGGGTCTAACCCTTCTTGGCTTTTAATTGAGGGTCAATTTGGTGTCCAATTGATTGAGGTTCATCCTAATTGACTCAATTTATAAGTGATTAACATGGATTGGGCCAATTGAAGGCTTCAACAGAGAAATGAATAATCGATTGTAACCTTTGAACCATGTTGGAGGTCCAAACGGTTTGAGCCCATTTGGACCAAACAGTCTCAAGACCGTTTGAGGCCAAATGGTCTCAAGACCGTTTTGGCTCAAACGATCTCAAGGTCGTTTGGACCAATCGATCTCAAGTCCTTTTGATCAAACGGTTTCAAACCGCATAAGCCCAAACGGTTTGGAAGTCAAACTTTCCCAAACGTTCAACGCACCCAAACGGTTTGGGCAAACGACCTTGAGGTCATGCGGTCTTGGAGTCAAACCTAGCAAATGGTCAACGCACCCAAACGGTTTCAAACTATTTGGTGGTTGATGGTTGAAACCGTTTGGAGGTTTTCAATGTTGTTTATACTTAATCACTTGAAGGTGTAATTGGTTCAATGATGGTTTGATCTAAACCCTAATGGTAACCTAGGACATTAAGGGACTAAGTGACTAATGAATTGACCCATGATGGTGATCAATATGGTAATTTACTAAAATGCCCTTGAGGGGTTCAATTGAGTAATACCTTGTTCTAATAAAACCCTAATCACTTGCTAGTGATGTTTTGGTTTATGATAGTCAATGAGGACTAAACCCAACCTAATCTAGAATGGTGTAATCACCATCTACTAGTAAGAGGAGAGAGAAAGTATCATAGGAGAGAGAAAGTACCCTTTTTTGGTGAAAACTCAAGTAAAATACCTTCAATACACATGAATGTGCATGATTAGGGTATGATCCACCTATGTGAAATCATGGAAACCCTAAATATGATAATTGATGAATCTTAATCTTATCTGAGGGCTTTAATGATGATGTTTCTCATACATGATGATGTTATGAGTTCAATTCACCATGAGGTGAATAGTAAACCCTAAATTCTAGGGTGATGACATGTAATGTGAATAGTAAACCCTAATTGATGAAAATTGGGGAACTTGACTCTTCTAAGAGTTTGAAAGTATAACTTCTTGAATGAATTGTTTATTGTTATCAGTTAAATTAACCATGCAGGTTGTCATGAGATGATGATCATATCCAGGTATGGATTATGATACTATATTCATTGAAAGCATGCTTTAGCTTTATGAATAGTGGAATATCCTGATGCCTTGTTAGTAGCATCTTATATGATTAAATGGGCTGTAAGAGCCATGAGTATCATCAAGGTCATGCTTGACAGATGACTTGTGATGAGATGATTGAGAAATGATAATTGATGTGAGTTAGACTTGTTGCATTTAGTATTCTATATTCATAGTTGCCATGCTAATGTTTAATGTTTGAGAACATGTATGATGTTAAAAGAATACTAAAATGTACCTAACTAATCAAGTATAATCATACCATGTAGAGCCCTGATCATAGATCCATCATTGTCAGAAAGCAATGTGATGGTGAAATAGGTTTTCCCAAGGGAACTCCTGGATCACATACTTTTGAGTATGTGGGGGAATATGAATGTGTAAATCCTTACATCCTAGTGTAGGAATTGATGTAGATGTTTCTTAATCCATCAACCCTTCACTACATGCTGTAACATCTGAGGAAACACAAACACCGCATCGATCAGAGGTAAATAAGAAATCTCTCAATGACGAAGAGAGTACAGAACGCCACTGTAACTCTAAAAATAGCGAAGGACTAGATTACCCTGGTAAGCTATAACAGCAGAGACACGAGATGTCCTGCAAGTTATCCTCACTCTGACTGAGGAAGATGAGGTCATAAGAATCTGGCTCTTTTGATGACCTAGGTATGATATCGATGCAACTTAACAAAGTGATCGATTGGAGTATGAGCGGTATACCTCATCTCCGCGGGGCATAATGATGTTTGTAAAACATAATCAGTCGCGTAGTATAATTGCTTAGTTAAATTACGAAGATACTTGAATGGTGTTACACTTCATAGTAGATATGTTCTTCACATTATCTATGTGTTGATATTCTGCCTAGTACTTCTCTGCTGTTGATTACTTTAAATTGCTTATATTGTTCTTTGATTTGCTATATAAAGCTTCTAGTTGAGAGTTATAACTCTCGCTGGGACAATTTGTACATTGTCTCACCCCGTAGACTTCAACTTTTTAGGTGGTCGTCGAAGACGGAGGAACCAGAATACAGGTGACCAAAACCAGCAGCAGCACCAGGAGCAGCAGTAAATCTCAGGTGGAGATACTGACTGCTGATTCATGTTGTTAGATAGTCCTATGCCATCTCTGTACTCTCAGGTCCTAGGAGTTATGGTCTGAGTTTTTGGTTTAAACTCTTAAGATTTTGTATCATGATGTGTATAATTACTCAAGAAGTAATTATCAGAGATGTAAACAGTTTAATCCTTTTTCTATGGAAGAAGTTTTGTGGTTCCAAGCTCTTGTCTCAAAAAGTTTTAATTTCCCATAATTTTTGTCTTCCGCTGTTAATCGATTGCTTCTGCTTAAGTTTAAATCGTGTTTATATCGTGGTTTGGAGATCGAAGCCCACAAATAAGTGGTATCAAAGATCTAGATTCGTCGAGTCTACAGAGACATAGGACTTAGGATGTCGAGTCTAACCTTAGTATTCCTTCCTTATCTAATAGAATCTTCTACTCCTCAGGAGAAGAAGACATATAAGGATGTTTGAGCCACATGAGGAGTATGTGGCAGAGAGTAGTGTAGATGCACCACAAGGCGGTGCAAGAGTACCAGAGATAGAGCAACCCATACCTGAGCAACCCAGGGAGCCACCTCAGTTCGACCCAGCTGACATGGGTAACCCAGTTGTGCAGACGATGTTCGGGCAGTTTATGACTGCCATGACGCACATTACCGACAGGATGCCTATGCCTGCACCCAGGGCACCTGTCCAACCAGAAGGTCAAGGTATCGGGAAGACGTTCGAGCGATTACGTCATGTCGGAGCTACCGAGTACTTTGGGACTGCCGACCCCGCAAATGCTGATCTGTGGTTGACAGAGTTGGAGAAGGCTTTCAGGATTCTCAATATCCCTGAAGCTGAGAAGGTCAGACATGTAACACCCCTGACCTGGGTTATGACCTAACCCTGGAAGTTTAGCCTAAATATGTAATTATTATACTTGTGAACACTCCCTGGCATGTAATTAAGTCCCTCAGGGACATTCACTTTCATATCTTGCTCCTTTTGCATAAAGTTGTAGCATTATGTTGTATGCAGGGACCTATGTGCAAATTACCCAGTTTAAGGGTTGAACTTGAAAAATTCACAAGATAAGATGTTCCTTTGATGTTAAGACATCATGGGGATGTCTATGATGAGGTTTGAGGGATTTCCCAAGCTTGGGCACCAAGGTGCAGCTGTGGAAGCAATCCCCAAGCTCAGAAACCCTAATTTGGGATAAATTGCAATTTACCCAAATTGAGGGGTCCAACTTGTAATTTCACCATCTAGAACATCTTTTATGACTCGTGTCATCATTTAGAGTAGAAATTATGAAAGAGTTACATCATTCACTAATCAGATAAGAAAAATGATCTTTGTGGTAGAAATCACCTAAAATGGGTACAAGACCCTAACATGTATGTACCCTAGTTGAAGGTTGGATTCCTATACCCTTAGATCTTGAGTTTTTCTAAGATTTGCATAAGGTTAGATGGGCTTGGACGTGCCCTTGAGCAAGGAGGTACCTAGATGCGAATTTTGGCTTTAAAAGGGTCATTATGTTAGAAAATAGCCTAAAACTATAAAAGCCTTTCTTTTGCAAACGAGCAAACGATCCTTCCCTGTTCCATTCACTTCCTTTCTTTCTTAAACGGCCAAGGACTTGCTCTGGAGAACAGGGAGACGAAGTAGCTTGCTCTAGGTAAGAAACCTCATGTCTAGCTCGAATTCATGGTGGTTTTCACTTTCTAGGGTTGGTTTCATGGTTAGCTTAACTAGTCTTCTTGTTCTAGCCAACCAAAGCTTCGATTCCTTGGAGTTTTCATCCCTGATCGAGTTGTGGAAGCTCAAGGACGCCATTAGAGCTTGGACCTCAGAGTCTTGGAGCTTTAGGATCAAACTTGAGGTGGGTTTTATAACTCTGAACTTGTGCTTTATAATCATGCTTTGTTCCTTGCAAATTTGCTAGTATATCTCCTTCTATCTCCCTTCTTCTTTGCACGATTGCAATTGAACCAGTGGAGAAACCGACCTTGCAAGAGGTTGAAGATGAGGGGCGTGATTCCCTATGTTGCTTTTCCAAACGGTCTTGGATCCTTTTGGTCCAAACGGTTGCAAACCGTTTGGGTTCAAACGGTTTCAAACCGTTTGCTCTCAAACGGTCTTGCAAGACCGTTTGGATTGAAACGGTCTCAAGACCGTTTGAGGGCGTTGACCAAGGGACGAACGTCTGAGGGTCTGTTCCCAACAGGTTGAATTTCATCCCTGCAAAGAATCAAAGCCTAATTCTTAACCAATTGGGAGTTGAAGGCACTTCAACATGGAACCCTAATCGGGTGAAAAAGTGCTGATTTAACACATAGATCTTGTTGAGTTTTGGGTTGAAGGACCCAAACGGTCTCAAGACCATTTGGGGATTCCTCCAAACGGTCTTAAGACCGTTTGGGCACAATCCAAGACCGTTTGAAGGTTTAGGGTTGAGTTAATCTAGTGGTTTGAGGGTCCAATTGTAGGAAATTGATGCATTGATTGAAAAGTGCTGATTTTGACCTAATTGGACTTCAACCTGAGTCAAAACGGTTTGGATCTTGGTCAAACTTTGGGCAAACGGTCTCAAGACCGTTTGGGTGATGTCCAAACGACCTCAAGACCATTTGGGCCAAGTTTGAGCCCAATTGGAGGTCAATTGATAGGTTCAACCTTGAATTGATTCACACTGTTGAACATTGATGATCAATCAATTTGAAACCCTAATTGAGAACGATTGAACCCTAATTGGTTTGCAATTGAGGGTCAATTTGATGACTAAGTGGCTAAGGCTAACCCTAATTGACTCAATTTGTAAGTGGTTAGCATAGCTTTAACCAATTGAGGGCTTCAACACACTTATCTATAAATATTGGTGATCTTTGAACCCTTTTGGAGGTCCAAACGGTTTGAGCCCATTTGGGCCAAACGGTCTCAAGACCGTTTGGGCTCAAACGACCTCAAGACCGTTTGGGCTCAAATGACCTCAAGACCGTTTGAGCTCAAACGACCTCAAGGTCGTTTGGTCCAAATGACCTCAAACCGTTTGAGGCTCCAAACGGTTTGGAAGTCAAACTTCCCAAACGGTCCTCACCTCCAAACGGTCTCAAGACCGTTTGGATGGTTGAGATCGTTGAAAGTTGGAAACCACTTGGAGATTTGTGGTGATTATGCTTAACCATTTGATGGTGCCAATGGCTTAATGATGACTCCATCTAAACCCTAATGGTAACCTAGGTCATTAAGGGACTATGTGATTAGTGAGTTAACCCATGATGGTGATCATGTGGCAAATTACCAAAATACCCTCGAGGGGTCTAAAGGGGTAAAACCCTAATCTAATCAAACCCTAATCACATGATGTTGATGCTTTGGCTCATATCAGTCAATGGAGACTTGTCTCAACCTAATCCAGAGTGGTGTTGCCACCATCTACTAGAGAGAGGAAAGAGAAAGTGTTTCTAGAGAGAGAAAGTATCCTAGAGAGAGAAAGTGCCCTTTTTAGGAGGAATCTCTAGTAAGATACTTCTTTTACACATGAAGGTGCATGATTAGGGAATGACCCACCTATGTGAGGTCATGGAAACCCTAATGATGATATCTAATGGATCTTAATGATAATTAAGAGTCTTAATGATGATGTTTCTCTTACATGATGATGTAATGAGTACAATTCACCATGGAGTGAATAGTAAACCCTAATTTTAGGGCGATGACATGAAAGATGAATAGTAAACCCTGATTGTAAGGGTTATTAAGTGGAACCCTAGTTGTGGGTGATCCCATGTGGAACCCTATTTGAGGGTGATTCCATGTGAAACACTAGTTGAGGGTGAATCCAAGTGAAACCCTAATTGGGAATGTATCCCTATTTACTAAATTATTTACAATTATCTGTTGAATTAACCATGCAGGTTGTTATGAGATGATGGTCACACCCAGGTATGGAATACCATGTTATATTCATTGAAAGCATGTCTTATGCTTTATGAATAGTGAACCATCTTGATGCACTATTCAGTGACATCCTTTGCGATTTATGGGCTGTAAGAGCCATAAATGTTATCAAGGTCATGCTTGACAGATGACTAGAAGATGAATATCTGATAATTGTGATAAGTTAGGCCTGCTACATTTTGTATTCTCATATATAGCTGTGTTACTGTATGATGATTGGAATACTGAATGTACCTAACTAATCAAGTGAAATGTAGAGCCCTGATCATAGATCCATCATTGTCAGTTGTCTAAATGATGGTGAAACAGGTTTTCCTAAGGGAACTCCTGGAGCACATACTGTTGAGTATGTGGGGTACATGGATGTGTAGAACCTGACATCCTAGTGTAGGTATTTGATGTAGATTCTCGTAGTCCGTCATACCTTCACTATAACAGAAAGGGTGAGTGGATGATGTAGATTCTAGTAGTCCATCAGACCCCACCCCAAAGTTTTAAAGGTGAGTTGTATCTCTACACTCCCTTAAAGACATAAACCCCGTATCGGTGAAAGATAAACAAGAAATCTTCCGATAGCGAAGAGAGTACAGAATGCCACTGTAACTCTAAAAATAGCGAAGGACCAGAGTACCCTGGTGAGCTATTACATAGACATCCCGCCAGATGTCAAACAATCAATCCTCTAACTGACTGAGGAAGGTGAGGTCATAAGAATCCGGCCCTCTTAATGACCTATGTATGATACTGATGCGACTTCTCAGTGATCAGTTGGAGTATGAGTGGTATACCTCATCTCCACAGGGCATAACAATAATGTTTGAAAAACGTAATCAATAGCGTAGCATATCTGTTAAAGTTAGCTACGAGTTATTTGATTGATGTTATCATTGAATAGCATGGAGGTTCTCATATTGTTAATATTGATTGAACTCTGCTTATCATAGAACTGCTAGTGAATATCTTGAAGGCTCCTAATGCTTTAGTTATTCCTACCTTGCTTATAAAGCCTAATGGAGAGTTATAACTCTCGCTGGGGCAATTGTGTATAATTGTCTCACCCCGTAGACTTCTACTTTTTAGGTGGTCGTCGAAGACGGAGGAATAAGAACTCAGGTGAACAATCCCAGCAGCAGCAGCATCAGGAGCAGTAACTATCTCAGGTGGAGATCTACTCTGCTTCATGGTGTAGTTAGAGTAAAGTCCTAGATGTCCTCTGTACTCTCAGGTCCTGAAATGTTTTGTGGTTCATTCTTGAGAAAATTTTGTAAGCATGTTGCATGTAATTACTCAAGAAGTAATTGGTCTGAGTTGTAAACAGTTAAATCCTTTTTCTATGGAAAAGGTTTGTGGTTTCAAGCTCTAATCTCGAAAAAGTTTTATTTTCCCGTGATTTTCGTCTTCCGCTGTTTACCGAATGCTTCCGCATGTGTTTAAATCGGGATTAATCCATGGTTTGGAGATCGGAGCCCACAAGACATGCAGTTTATCTTCTCAGAGGAAGCGTTGGTCACTGGTGGACAATGGAAGAGCAGAAGAGACCTGGAATGGAGATCTCGTGGCAAGACTTTCGGCGGGAATTTGTCCACAGATATTTTCCTAAGACCTTCCTAGATGAGAAGATCTCTCATTTTGAGAGACTGAGGCAAGGTATGATGAACATTAGTGAGTATGAAGCTAAGTTCATGGAGTTGTTACGGTTTTGTCTGCACATGGCTGCCACAGAAGATGAAAGAATCAGGAGATTCGAGAAGGGTTTGAATGCTGACATGACTACCCATGTATCTGCCTTAGAAAACCGAGAGAGATTCTCTACCTTCGTTGAATCAGTCCGAAGGATAGAGAGATATGTGGTTGAGAAGAGGCAAACTCAGAAAAGATATCCACAGTTCCAGGGTTCTTCATCTAGGGACTTTAAGAAGCCTAGATCCTCTGCACCTAACCCTCCACCACCTAGATCTAGTTCTCAGACTCAGTGGTCTCCTAGTAGAGGTAGAGGACGAGGTCAACCGCCTCAAGAGACTCAGAGTTCTGCATCAATGTCAGTTACTGGACCACCAAGACCACAACAACTGGAAAGAAGTTGCTACAACTGTGGTAAGGTGGGACATTTGATGAAGGACTGCCGATCTAAGCTTGTCAGTGTGACACAGCCTCCGAGACAAGATCAACAGGGATCACAGAGAAGGCAATCTCAAGGAGCAGCTCGAGGACGTGGGCAAGCGTCTCAAGCTGGATCATCAGCACCACCTCAACACCAGGTGACAGCGAGGTTCTATGCTATGAACCCACCAGAGGCAGTGGTCGATCCACGGGTAGTGGCAGGTCATATGGAACTTTTATATTCTGATATGTCTAAATCATGTGTAGTATCTGTTCTGATTGACCCGAGTGCTACACACTCTTTCATCACTCAAAGAGTGATTCACAACTGTAATATGACTGTCAGTCATAGGGCAGATAGTTTGTTGTTGGAGACTCCGTTGAGTGGGTCTGCTGTTTTGCAGGAGGTATGCTCTCCCTACATCCTCTTCTTTTCTGAATATCGCATTCAAGTGGACCTTATACCACTTGATATGCAAGGATTTGATATAATCCTAGGTATGGACACCTTAGAAAGGTATCGAGTTGTCTTGGATTGTGAGTCCAAGTTGGCTGTGTTTGCTGATGAAAGCAACACATGGATCTTTCAAGGAGAAAGAAAGATTATGCCCACCTGTCTTGTATCAGCTATGGTTGCTGATAAGCTGATGAGGCAAGGATGTTATGCATTCTTGGCCCATGTGGTAGATGTTACCAAGGAGAGTCCCCACCCTGCTGAAGTTCCTATAGTAAGGGAATTCGAAGATGTGTTTCCTGAAGAACTTCTTGGTATACCACCACCTCGGGAGATTGATTTTGAAATCAATTTGGTCCCAGATACAAAACCTATAGCCCAGACTCCTTATAGGATGGCGCCTGTCGAGATGGCAGAACTCAAGAAACAACTTCAGGAGCTACTTGAGAAAGGATTCATCCGACCGAGTACCTCACCTTGGGGTGCTCCGGTTTTGTTTGTTAAAAAGAAAGATGGGTCAATGCGGTTGTGCATTGACTACAGGCAACTTAATAAAGTAACAATAAAGAATAAGTACCCCTTTGCCGAGGATTGATGATCTTTTTGACCATTTGCGAGGTGCAACAGTCTTCTCAAAGATAGATTTGAGGTATGGGTATCATCAACTCCACATTAAGGACAATGACATATAAAAGTCTGCCTTTAGGACAAGATATGGTCACTATGAGTTCACAGATATGTCGTTTGGACTAACCAATGCACCAGCTGCATTCATGGAACTCATGAATAGAGTCTTTCGACCCTTCCTTGATCAGTGTGTTGTCATCCTCATAGATGACATACTGATTTATAGTAAGGATGCTCAGCAGCATGAACATCATCTTCGCCAAGCTTTAACCTTGCTAAGAGAACATAAGCTATATGCTAAGTTTAGCAAGTGTGAGTTCTGGTTACCTGAAGTGTCTTTTCTTGGACATGTGGTTTCTACCTCGGGTATTCGAGTTGACCCTAAAAAGGTAGAATCTGTTCTACAGTGGGAGCAACCGAAGACACCGATGGAGATTCGAAGTTTCTTGGGATTAGCTGGTTACTATCGAAGGTTTATTAAGAATTTCAGTTCTATAGCCTTACCCTTAACCAAGTTAACCCGGAAAGATGTTCCTTTTGCCTGGAGTGATAAGTGTCAACAGTCTTTTCATCTATTGAAGGAGAGGTTGACAAGTGCACCTGTGCTTGTGCTACCTGAGCAAGGAAAAGGATATGTAGTCTTTTGTGACGCCTCCAAAAATGGACTTGGATGTGTATTGATGTAGGATAAACAAGTGATTTCTTTTGCTTCCCGACAGCTTAAGAAACACGAGGAGAATTATCCGACACACGATCTGGAGTTGGCTGCTGTGGTTCATGCCTTGAAGATCTGGAGACATTATCTCTATGGAGAAACCTTCCAGATTTTCACAGACCACAAGAATCTTAAGTATATCTTCTCTCAACATGAGCTTAACATGAGGCAACGTCGCTGGATGGAGTTAATCAAGGACTACGACTGTACAATTGATTACCATCCAGGCAAGGCCAATATGGTTGCAGATGCCTTGAGTAGGAAATCAGCAACATCAACCATAGATAGAGCACAACTAAGTTCCTTAGTATGTTCTAGAAGAGATATGCTTATCTCTTTAAGGCAAAACAATGTGCAGTTGAGAGTGTCATTTTAGCCGGTTTGTTAGCTGAGATGCATATTAAACCTACCCTAAGAGAGCAGATAAAGGAGGCACAGCAAGTTGATGCTGCAGTTCAACAGATTAGATCTGAGTATGGTAGTGAGAAGCGAAATGGTTTTCATGAGTCAGATGACCAAGTGGCATGCTATCATGGGAGGATGATAGTACCAGATGTGGATAACTTAAGGAAGTTAGTCCTGGAGGAAGCTCATTCTTCGATGTATGCTATGCATCTAGGGAGCACCAAGATGTATTGAAACTTGAAAGATATGTATTGGTGGCCTGGGATGAAGAAGGATGTAGCTGAGTTTGTTCTGAGGTGTCCTGTGTGTCAACAAGTTAAGGCTGAACACCAGAAACCTGCAGGAACAATGCAACCTTTACCCATACCACAGTGGAAGTGGGATCATGTGACCATGGACTTTTTTGTTGGCCTACCCAGGACAAACAAAGGACATGATTCCATTTGGGTAGTTGTTGATAGGTTGACAAAGACGGCACATTTCTTACCTGTCAAAACAACATATTCTGTTGAAAGGTTATCACAGTTGTATGTTCAAGAGATAGTGCGTCTACACGGAGTTCCTGACACTATAGTTTCTGACAGAGGTCCCCAATTTACAAGTCATTTTTGGGAGCAGTTACACAGAGCCTTAGGCACCAAGTTAAGGTTTAGTACAGCCTTTCACCCACAGACTAATGGACAGTCAGAAAGGACTATACAGACCTTGGAGGATCTGTTGAGAGCATGTGTTCTCCAGTTTGCCGGAAGTTGGGATCTACACCTGAGCTTGATAGAGTTTGCCTATAACAATAGCTATCAGCATAGTATTGATATGGCACCATATGAAGCCTTGTATGGTAGACGATGTAGATCACCCTTGTGTTGGTATGAGACTGGTGAACATCAGTTGTTAGGTCCTGATCTTGTGCAGCAAACTACAGAGAAGATCAAAATTATACAACAACAGCTTAAGATTGCACAAGATAGGCAGAAGTCTTATGCCGACAGACGTCGTAGACCCTTAGAGTTCCATGTTGGAGACAGAGTATACCTCAATGTCTCACCTTGGAAAGGAGTCCTTCGTTTTGGAAGGAAAGGGAAGTTAGCTCCTAGATTTATGGGGCCTTATCCAACCATAGAGTGAGTTGGAAGGGTAGCCTATATGTAACATCCCAGGATTTGAGGCCTCGGATAAAACACTCTTAAAAGGAATGATTGGACTACTCATATCACCAAGGTGCACCTCCTTTTATGGGATCTCATCACTAAAGAACTCCATAGTTAAGCGTGCTCAGCTTGGAGTAGTACTAGGATGGGTGACCAGTCGGGAAGTTGATCCTGGCTTGCGCGTCAGTGTGGACAAAGTGCGCAGTTAAGGCTAGTGGTGGTTTGTGGGGCCAGTCATCATTCCTGAAACCCTGCTAGCGCCTTGGGTAGTGGGCCCAGGCGTTACAAATGGTATCAGAGCATAGGTTGAGTACATAGTTACTCAGAGTCCAAGTCAGGGGACGATAAGAGACCAATAGGATTAAGGTTTAGGTGTCTTTCTTCTATCTGTAGTTTTCTAACAGGAAATATTCTGTTATATCTTTGCAGATGGCGGAAAGAGGCTTTGATCGTGATGATCAGGCCGAGAGCCATGTTGGCCCTGGTCCACTGTACTTGGGTCCAGGTGGTGGTGACCATGTGGATGAAGCGTCCCGTATGTACAGGATGTTTCTGGAGACCAGAGAGAGGTACAAGGCTGATAGGCAAGCTTCTACTTCTACCAGCAGTAAGGATCTGATGCGATCTTATGAGCTTGTAAAGAAGCTTGGTGGTACAGAATTCAGTGGTACTACAGATCCTGCGGAGGCAGATGAGTGGTGGAGACAGATAGAAAATGTCTTTCGCTTGATGGAGCTTCCAGAAGAGAAGAAGATTAATCACGCCGTTTATCTTCTGACAGGCGATGCAGAGTTGTGGTGGCATGGTGTGGAGGAAAAGAGGAGAGGTACATAGCTTTCTTGGCAGGATTTCTCTGAAGAGTTTCATCTTAAGTTTTATCCACCTACCTTCCTTAATGAGAAAATCAGGCAGTTACAGAACATTAAGCAGGGGAACATGTCAGTTACTGAGTATGAAGTGATGTTCACCCGGTTAGCGAACTTCTGTCCGCATCTTGTTCCTGAAAACATAGAAAGATGCAGAAGGTTTCAAGAAGGGCTAAGGCCAGAAATTCGGCATACAGTTTCTGCTACTAGTAGGAGGAACAGAGAGAACTTTGGTGAGTTTGTTGAGGCTGCTAGACAGGTTGAAGAATCTGTGAATGCTGACAAGGTGCCTGAATCTAAGAAGAGATCTGCAGATTTCAGTAGAGGACAGTCCAGTAGTGGATATAGAGGTGGAGGTAGAGGTTTCTTTTCTAAGCTTGGGCGTGGATTTAGCTGCTTCGGTAAACAGAGATCCGAGGATGTTTCTTCTTTTAGGGGCAGAGGGAGACATAGCCCAGGTAAATGGAGCCGAGCATCTAGTGGGCGGCCATCTGGATCATCTACTTCTGTGACTGGTCCACTGAGACAGGAGATGCAAGTATGTAATGCTTGTGGAAGAGTACACTCTGGGCAATGTTGGGGTTTATATTATACAGAATGTTACCACTGTGGGCAGATAGGACATATAAAGAAGTATTGCCCTCAGCTTCAACCAGCAGCATCACAGGCTTCTCAGCCCCAGTTTTATGATGTTCAGAGACAACCTCCAGCTGAAGGACCGAGTTCTTCTGTGGCTTCCGGTTCTAGAGGTGGTGGAATGCCCAGTGGCAGGAGTGGTCAGAGAGGACAGCATGGCAGAGGGAGAGATTCAGCATGTTTCTTCTCTTTGACACGTCAGGAAGGTATAATTTCTTCACAAGTTGTTACTGGAACGATGTTCTTATTCAATAGTATACCAGTTTCAGTTTTGATAGATCCGGGTGCTACTCACTCTTTCATACGACGTTCTTTAGTTGGTAAACTTAATTTGTTAACTCAAGAATTGGTAGATGAGTTAGTGTTGAGAGTTCCACTAGGTGGACCAATGGTTCTGACTGAGTTCTGTCCCGGATGTTTATTATCTTTTGGAAGTTACACCTTTGCTGCTAATCTCATACCCCTGGATGTCAATACTTTTCAAGTCATCTTGGGTATGGATTGTCTTGAGACATATCGAGTGCAACTCGATTGTTGGAAGAAGGAAGCTACCTTTCAACAAGGTGAATTTTCTTGTGTCTTTACTGGAGACAGGAAAGTTCTGCCTACGTGCATAGTATCAGCTGCTGTAGCTGATAAGATGCTACAGAAAGGTTGTGAAGCGTTTCTTGCTCATGTGGTTGACACTAGAGCAGAGAAGAGCACCACCAGTGTTTATGATGTACCCGTGGTTCGTGAATTTTCTGATGTTTTTCCTGAAGAGTTGCCAGGCTTACCTCCTGTCAGAGACATTGATTTTGAGATTCAGGTATATTCAGGTAGTCATCCGGTAGCACTGCCAGCTTATAGAATGGCACCTGCAGAGTTGAAGGAACTCAAGGTGCAGCTGCAGGAGTTGCTAGATAAGGGTTTCATCAGACCCAGTTCTTCGCCGTGGGGTGCTCCAGTCCTGTTTGTTAAGAAAAAGGATGGTACCATGCGTCTCTGTATAGATTACAGGCAATTGAACAAGATCACTATTAAGAACAAGTATCCATTGCCGAGAATAGATGATCTGTTTGATCAGTTGCGTGGAGCGACGATCTTCTCTAAAATAGATTTGAGATCTGGATATCATCAGCTCAGAATAAAGGCTTCTGATATTCCCAAGAAAGCTTACAGAACTAGGTATGGGCATTATGAGTTTTTGGTCATGTCATTTGGGCTGACCAATGCCCCAGCAGCCTTTATGGATATGATGAATCAGATTTTCAAACCGTTCCTAGATCAGTTTATTGTAGTCTTTATAGATGATATACTGATCTACTCCAGAGATGATGTACAGCATGAGCAACACCTGAGAGTAGTGTTGCAGTTATTGAGGCAACACCAACTGTATGCTAAGTTTAGCAAGTGTGAGTTCTGGTTGGCCGAGGTAGCATTTCTTGGACATGTTATCTCGAGAGATGGAGTTAGCGTTGACCCTAAGAAAGTTGATTCTGTGCTTCAGTGGGAACAGCCTAAGACTCCTACTGAGATTAGAAGTTTCTTGGGTTTAGCAGGCTATTACAGAAGGTTTATACATAACTTCAGTGTACTAGCATCACCCTTGACACGCTTGACGAGGAAGAATGCACCGTTTGTTTGGTCTGATAACTGTGAGAAAAGTTTTCAGATCTTGAAGAGGAAGTTGACTTCAGCACCAGTGTTGGTTTTGCCAGAGGCAGACAAAGGTTATACAGTGTTCTGCGACGCTTCCAGGAGAGGTTTAGGCTGTGTGCTGATGCAGAAAGGCAAAGTTGTGGCTTACGCATCTAGACAGCTTAAGAAGAATGAAGAGAACTACCCTACTCATGATCTGGAGTTAGCTGCTATAGTTCATGCTCTTAAGACATGGCGTCACTATCTGTATGGTGAGACTTGTCAGGTGTTTACGGACCATAAGAGCCTGAAGTATATCTTCACTCAAAAAGATTTGAATCTGAGACAGCGTAGATGGCTTGAGCTGATCAA
This sequence comes from Alisma plantago-aquatica, assembly GCA_963693085.1. Classification (NCBI taxonomy): domain Eukaryota; kingdom Viridiplantae; phylum Streptophyta; class Magnoliopsida; order Alismatales; family Alismataceae; genus Alisma; species Alisma plantago-aquatica. Next base: position 1,049,719,464 of record OY856409.1, on the reverse strand, counting down.
GGATTATGATGTGACAATCGATTACCATCCTGGTAAAGCGAATGTTGTGGCAGATGCTTTGAGTAGAAAGTCGAGTTCAACAGCAGATGCATTTTCTATGGCATGTTTCAAGAGAGACTTACTTGTAGATATGCGAAAGTTGAACTTAGACTTGAATGTGACTGGACAGAGTGGGTTGATTACTCAGATGCAGGTCAAACCTACTTTCTATGATCAGATTAAGGAGTTGCAACAGAATGATGACGAGTTGTGGCAGGTTATGCAGGATATGTCGGAAGGTAAAAGGACAGAATTTAGGTTTTCTGACGATGGCGTGTTATATCTTCATGACAGGTTGTGTGTACCTGGGAACAGTGAGCTGAAAGAGCAGATTCTTGAAGAAGCGCATGCTTCTATGTATGCTATGCATCCTGGTAACACGAAGATGTACAGGAATCTCAGAGAGCTGTACTGGTGGTCGGGTATGAAAAGAGATGTGGCTGAGTACGTGACTAGATGCGGAGTGTGTCAGCAGGTTAAAGCTGAGCATCAGAAACTTGCTGGTACCTTGCAGTCGCTTCCTATACCAGAATGGAAATGGGAACACATCACGATGGATTTTGTAGTAGGGTTACCGCCTAGAGGTTCGGACTCAATATGGGTGATTGTGGATAGACTAACTAAGTCTGCTCACTTTCTTCCTGTCAAGTCAACCTTTGATGTTCCGAAGCTGGCCAAGATATATGTAGATGAGGTAATCAGATTGCACGGTATTCCAGTTTCCATTATTTCTGACAGAGACCCTAAGTTTACATCCAGATTCTGGAATCAATTACATCGTGCATTGGGCACAAGGCTGAGGTTCAGTACATCATTTCACCCACAGACAGATGGTCAGTCTGAGAGGACCATTCAGACTCTTGAAGACATGCTAAGAGCATGCGTTCTGCATTTTAGAGGTAACTGGGAAGAACACTTAAGCCTGATGGAGTTTGCATATAACAACAACTACCATTCTAGTCTTGGAATGGCCCCATATGAAGCTCTATATGGCAGGAAGTGTAGATCACCAGTTTGTTGGTATGAGATTGGTGAGAAAGAAATTCTTGGACCTGAGATAGTCGATATAACTACAGAGAAGATATCTCTGATCAGGGAGCAGTTGAAAGCTGCTCAGGACAGACAGAAGAGTTATGCAGAGAGATGATGTAGACCTCTTGAGTTTGAGGTTGGTGACAAGGTTTATCTGAAGGTTTCACCGTGGAAGGGAGTGTTGAGGTTTGGTAAGAGAGGCAAATTGACTCCTAGGTTTATGGGCCCATATCCCATCATTGAGAGGATTGGACCTATAGCCTATAAGTTAGATTTGCCATCTGACTTAGCTAATATTCATGATGTGTTTCATGTGTCTATGCTTAAGAAATGTTACCCTGGTACGGAAAAGATAGTTGACCCAGAACCTGCACAGCTTAGATCAGATGTGTCCTATGTTGAGGGACCAATCCAGATAGTTGATCAGAGGATCAAGAAGCTTAAGAACCGTGAGATACCATTGGTGAAGGTTCTGTGGAGGAATCATAACCTTGAAGAAGCTACGTGGGAGCTTGAATCTGAGATGCGTAGCAAGTTTCCTTTTCTCTTTTAGGAATTTCGGGACGAAATTCTTATAAGGGAGGGAGATTGTTATGACCCGTTTTAAAGCCTATTGGTAAGCAGTATGATTTGAGCCTAATTAAAGTTATTTGAGTTAATTTATGTGCTCATGAGGTAGTTAGTGAATCATTAACTTGATTTAGTTGAATCAGGCACATAAGATCAATTGGTGCATAATTAAGATGATTAATTTGAGTAAATTAATAATTGGATGCAATTGGAATGTTGAATCAGTAAAACAATGTGATTAGCATGTTTTCATGCCTTGGGTTTGTAGTGGGCCTCATTCTTGAAAAGATGCAAAAAAAATCATGCTATTCGGACCTCCGAGTCAATAGTTATGACCTTTTTCCGTTTTCAGGGTCAAACTTACAATTTTTCCACATTTTGGCATTATAACCTTTCTTTTTCTTTTTCTTTTTCCTTATCTGTTCTCGATTTCCAGTAAGTAACCGCTTGAAGCGGCTGTAGCTAGTTAGCGCCGATCGGGCGATTTTCAGAGCAGAGCAACGGAGCTCTGTTCCCAACATCTCCTCTCCCTTCTTTACCTTTCTTCTTCTTCTTCTTCTACCTCTCTTCCTCTTCCCCTACTTCCTTTCTTGGCTAGCGCTACTTGCAGCTTGGCAAGCGGCATCTACGGCAGCCGTAGCTGCGTTTTACAGCAGCAATTGGGTGCCGTTTTGGGCACCTAGCAGCCAAGAAGCTTCCCTTGAGCTCGGCTATGAGGCTAGGATCCAAATATGTAGCCAATTGCTGTGATTAGGCACTTAGCTAGCAAGGGCAGTGCTAGACTAGTGAGAGGAGCAGCACCTGTAGTAACGGCCATGGCGTCCTTTTGGCGTGGGAAGCAGCACGATTCGACACCATCGACCTCGGCTTGGAGTTCTAAGTTCGAAATAGCAGCCCTAGCTCACGAGCAGCTGTTCTATTGAGATCCTAGCTACTTCATCGCCAACCTGTGGTGAGCGTGAAGCAGCTTGCCGTGAACAACAACAGTAAAAGCCAAATCAAAGGAAGAAGACAACCCAATTTCGCCCGGAATCAGGCCTTGGACGCATCTCCGGACGAATCCGGACAGTCCAAATCGCTGTGAGTGGGGTTTCATTTATTTATCATTAATAAACTCAGGCGCTTGAATATTTTCTGTTTTGTGCGCGAATTACGCTGATAACAGGCGTTATCAGGCGTCGGGCAGCATTTGGCGTCGCCCGACTTTTTATTTCATAAAATTCTTTTAGACGCTGTTATATGATTTAGTTTAGCATCTGATCAATGTGAATTGAATCAGTGAATTTATATGGTTCATTGGAACTTGAAATACGTAATATGATTGATGAAAATAATAGAATTTCCTGTATTATAAGTGTAATGTATACGTTGAGCATAAAATGGATGTGTAGCATCGAAACTGGATAAATTGATACTGAGTCATGTTTATAGATGACAGATGATATATATATGAGTTTTTAAGAGATGTTCAGAATGTGAAATAAGCATGAAATGTGATATTCCTGTTTAAGTGTTTATATGATAATCAATTAATAGACTTAGGTGCCCCAACACCGTAGAACCCCATTGTGCGGTCTGTACCTTTGGGGTGAAACGATCGATCTAGCCTTGTGCCTAGATGGTCGGTGGCTCGTGTTCAACAATAATCCGTGCGTGTGTCACGGTGGCACGAGGGCAGAGAGACATTGTTCAACAATAATCTGTGCATGTGTCACGGTGGCACTGGAGTAAATAGGGGTTATTCAACAATAATCTGTGCGTGTGTCACGGTGGTAACCCAGACCCTTCGACTGTGCACTACAGGTTGCGGGAGGAGTCCAGAGCACTCAGAGTTAGTGCAGACAGGCCCTTGTGCGCCTGAGGCCCTTGTGCGCCTGAGAGTCCTGTACAGACCAGGACGGACAGTCAGACTTAGCATTTCCCAGGTGTGTCGCTAAGTCTTGTACGGTGGGATCGTAGTTCGCTACATATCTTCATATGTAGAGTGCGCTGCATATGTTTGGGGCATAATAATATAATATGTAATCATATAGAATCACAGTAAATTAATATATCCAAACTTTTGTGCCAATTCATTATATCTGTTTATTGGTTTAAATTATCTGTTGTTGCACAGAAATGTGATTATATTCTACAATCTGCTATGTCATTAGAACTGCCCTGCTTGTACTGTATTTATGTTTATTGCAATTTTATAAACCTGATGAGTTGTTTAGTGATAGCTAAATGAAAGGCTATTCACTGAGCGAGTAGGCTCATACCTCTACTCAAAACATTTTCAGGTCATCATCAGCAGCAGGAATCTAAAGGATCCTTTCATCCTAACGCTTAGTCTGTAGAAGGTATACATAGTTAGTAGTTAGAGGTCTCTTAGTCCTTTCCCCTCGATCTTTGGGACAAGGTGTGGGTGAGAGAGAATGTGTATAAGATGTAAATTAACTGTTATGTTTTACTTTCTGTTAAACAATGTTACATGTTGTAAACTCTGTTTATGTTCTCTAGCTAGTTTAATTGAAATGCTTCCGCAATAGTTTATTATGTTTTAGTTTACAACAATAATCCAGATATCATTACGAGGTTTTAAAAAGAAAAAGTTCTCAGTGATTTGTTTATGTGATAATCCCTCCGTCGCGCCCTAATCTCGTGATTAGTGGTTAGTGTGAGATCGGGGTGTGACACTATAGACTATAGTTACCTCAAGAGTTGTAGAAGTTACACCCTGTGTTCGACATATCTATGCTAAGGAAATGTCACCCAGACACCGAGTCAGTTCTACAACCTATGGAAGTAGAATTGAATGAAGATATAACTTATGAGGAAGGACCAGTGTCAATCCTTGATAACAGAATTAAAAAGTTAAAGAAGAAAGATATAAGCCTTGTAAAAGTCCTCTGGAACCACCGTGGTATTGAAGAAGCCACTTGGGAGCTAGAGGATGAGATGAGAAGGAAATACCCTGCTCTTTTCTCCTAAATATGTTTTATCGATTTCGGGGACGAAATCCTTGTAAGGGGTGGATAATTTGTAACATCCCTGACCTGGGTTATAAACTAACCCTAGAAGTTTTGCCTAAACATGTAATTATATACTTGTGAAAACTCCCTGGCATGTAATTAAGTTCCTCAGGAACATATACTTTCAATTTTGCTCCTTTATAAACAAAGTTGTAGCATTGTTTTGTAATGCAGGGACCTATGTGAAAATTACCCAGTTAAAGGGGTTAACTTGCAATGTTCACAGGTTAAAATGTTCTCTTGATAATAAGACATCATATGAGTGAATATGATGAGGTATTATGGATTTCCCCAAGCTTGGGCATCAAGATGCAGCTTGTGGAATGATCCTTGTGCTTAAAAACCCTAATTTGGAGTAAAGTGCAAATTACCCAATTTGAGGGGTGCAACTTGTAAAATATACCATCTAGAACATCTTTTATGACTCTTGTCATCATTTAGAGTAGAAATGATGAAAGGGACACATCAATGAATAATCAGATAAGAAAAATGACCTTTGTACATAAAATTCACTAAGTTTGAGTAAGGAAACCTTTCATGTATGTACCTAGTTGAAAGTTGGCTTTCCTTACCCTTAGATCTTGAGTTTTGATGAGCTTTGCATAAGTTTAGATGATCTTGGACGTGCCCTTGAATAAGGAGGGACTTGGATGAGAATTTCCAGTTCTAGAGGTCCTTATGGTGTAAAATAGCCTAAAGTATATAGGCTAGAATCCTTGCAAACCAACCAAACGTATCATTTCTTCTCTTCATTTATCTTCTTTCTCAAAATGGATAAGGCAAATCTCTGGATCTCAGGGAGACGACCAAGTAATTATAAGGTGAGTAGGAACCGTCTTCTAGCTCGAATTCATGGAGGAATTCTTCTTAAAAGGTTGGTTCTATGGTTAACTCACTTAGATTCTGTGTTCTAGCCGATCATCCCCACCTTTGCCTTGGAGAAACACCTCTGACCGAGTTGTGGAGCTCAAGAAACCATTAGAGGCTTGAAGCTTGGAAGCTTGGAGCTTTAGGAACAACGTTCTAAGGTGGGTTTTATAACTCTAAACTCTTTGCTTTATATGCATGCTTTTGTTCTTGCAATTTCAAGTTTTAGTTCTTCTTCTACCTCCCTTCTTCCTTGCACTTTTGCAAGCAAAACGGTGGAGTAACCGACCTGAACAGAGGTTGAAGATGATGGGCGTGGATTCCTAGGTAACTTTATAAACCGACCTTGGACCCTTTTGGTCCAAACGGTTGCAAACCGTTTAATGTCAAACAGTTTCAAACCGTTTGATCTCAAACGACCTTGCAAGACCGTTTGGATTGAAACGGTCTCAAGACCATTTGATAGGGTTGACCAAGGGACGACCGTTTAAGGGTCTGTTGATAATACATTGAATTTCATTCCTGCAAAGAATCAAAGTCTAATCCTTAACCAATTGAGAGTTGAAGGCACTTCAACATCCTAACCCTAATCGGGTTGAAATTGCTGATTTCATGAATAGATCTTGTTGAGTTTTGGGTTGAAGGACCCAAACGGTCTCAAGACCGTTTGGGGATTCATCCAAATGGTCTCAAGACCGTTTGGTGACAACCCAAGACCGTTTGGAGGTCTAGGGTTGAGTTAATTTGATGGATTGAGGGTCCAATAGCAATAAGTTGATGAATTGATAAAATTGCTGATTTTAGACCTAATTAGGGTTCAACCCTTATCCAACCAACTTGGTTTTTGGTCAAACTTTTGTAAAACGGTCTCAAGACCGTTTGGAGGTCATCCAAACGACCTCAAGACCGTTTGGGCCAAGTTTGAGCCCAATTGGAGGTCAATTGATAGGTTCAACCTTGATTTGATTCACCTTGTTGAACATTGATTATTATCCGATTGAAACCCTAATTGAATTGGGTCTAACCCTTCTTGACTTTCAATTGAGGGTCAATTTGGTGTCCAATTGATTGAGGTTCATCCTAATTGACTTAATTTATAAGTGGTTAACATGGATTGGGCCAATTGAAGTCTTCAACAGAGAAATCAATAATCGATTGTAACCTTTGAACCATGTTGGAGGTCCAAACGGTTTGAGCCCATTTGGACCAAACGGTCTCAAGACCGCTTGAGGCCAAACGGTCTCAAGACCGTTTGAGGCCAAACGGTCTCAAGACCATTTGAGGCCAAACGGTCTCAAGACCGTTTGAGGCCAAACGGTCTCAAGACCGTTTGGGCTCAAACGATCTCAAGGTCGTTTGGACCAATCGATCTCAAGTCCTTTTGATCAAACGGTTTCAAACCGCATAAGCCCAAACGGTTTGGAAGTCAAACTTTCCCAAACGGTCAACGCACCCAAATGGTTTGGGCAAACAACCTTGAGGTCATGTGGTCTTGTAGTCAAACCTAGCAAACGGTCAACGCACCCAAACGGTTTCAAACCGTTTGGTGGTTGATGGTTGAAACCGTTTGGAGGTTTTCAATGTTGTTTATACTTAATCACTTGAAGGTGTAATTGGTTCAATGATGGTTTGATATAAACCCTAATGGTAACCTAGGACATTAAGGGACTAAGTGACTAATTAATTGACCCATGATGGTTATCAATAGGGTAATTTACTAAAATGCCCTTGAGGGGTTCAATTGAGTAATACCTTGTTCTAATAAAACCCTAATCACTTGATAGTGATGTTTTGGTTTATGATAGTCAATGAGGACTAAACCCAACCTAATCTAGAAAGGTGTAATCACCATATACTAGTAAGAGGAGAGAGAAAGTATCATAGGAGAGAGAAAGTACCCTTTTTTGGTGGAAACTCAAGTAAAATACCTTCAATACACATGAATGTGCATGATTAGGGTATGATCCACCTATGTGAAATCATGGAAACCCTAAATATGATAATTGATGAATCTTAATCTTATCTGAGGGCTTTAATGATGATGTTTCTCATACATGATGATGTTTCTCATACATGATGATGTTATGAGTTCAATTCACCATGAGGTGAATAGTAAACCATAAATTCTAGGGTGATGACATGTAATGTGAATAGTAAACCATAATTGATGAAAATTGGGGAACTTGACTCTTCTAAGAGTTTGAAAGTATAACTTCTTGAATGAATTGTTTATTGTTATCAGTTAAATTAACCATGCAGGTTGTCATGAGATGATGATCATATCCAGGTATGGATTATGATGCTATATTCATTGAAAGCATGCTTTAGCTTTATGAATAGTGGAATATCCTGATGCCTTGTTAGTAGCATCTTATATGATTAAATGGGATGTAAGAGCCATGAGTATCATCAAGGTCATGCTTGACAGATGACTTGTGATGAGATGATTGAGAAATGATAATTGATGTGAGTTAGACTTGTTGCATTTAGTATTCTATATTCATAGTTGACATGCTAATGTTTAATGTTTAAGAACATGTATGATGTTAAAAGAATACTGAAATGTACCTAACTAATCAAGTATAATCATACCACGTAGAGCCCTGATCATAGATCCATCATTGTCAGAAAGCAATGTGATGGTGAAACAGGTTTTCCCAAGGGAACTCCTGGATCACATACTTTTGAGTATGTGGGGGAATATGGATGTGTAAATCCTTACATCCTAGTGTAGGAATTGATGTAGATGTTTCTTAATCCATCAACCCTTCACTACATGTTGTAACATCCAAGGAAACACAAACACTGCATCGATCAGAGGTAAACAAGAAATCTCTCGATGACAAAGAGAGTACAGAACGCCACTGTAACTCTAAAAATAGCGAAGGACCATATTACCCTGGTAAGCTATAACAGCAGAGACACGAGATGTCCTGCAAGTTATCCTCACTCTGGCTGAGGAAGATGAGGTCATAAGAATCCGGCTCTTTTGATGACCTAGGTATGATATCGATGCAACTTAACAAAGTGATCGATTGGAGTATGAGCGATATACCTCATCTCCGTGGGGCATAATGATGTTTGTAAAACATAATCAGCCGTGTAGTATAATTGCTTAGTTAAATTACGAAGATACTTGAATGGTGTTACACTTCATAGTAGATATGTTCTTCACATTATGTATGTGTTGATATTCTGCCTAGTACTTCTCTGCTGTTGATTATTTTAAATTGCTTATATTGTTCTTTGATTTGCTATATAAAGCTTCTAGTTGAGAGTTATAACTCTCGCTGGGACAATTTGTACATTGTCTCACCCCGTAGACTTCAACTTTTTAGGTGGTCGTCGAAGACGGAGGAACCAGAATACAGGTGACCAAAACCAGCAGCAGCACCAGGAGCAGTAGTAAATCTCAGGTGGAGATACTGACTGCTGAGTCATGTTGTTAGATAGTCCTATGCCGTCTCTGTACTCTCAGGTCCTAGGAGTTATGGTCTGAGTTTTTGGTTTAAACTCTTGAGATTTTGTATCATGATGTGTATAATTACTCAAGAAGTAATTATCAGAGATGTAAATAGTTTAATCCTTTTTCTATGGAAGAAGTTTTGTGGTTCCAAGCTCTTGTCTCAAAAAGTTTTAATTTCCCGTGATTTTTGTCTTCCGCTGTTAATCGATTGCTTCCGCTTAAGTTTAAATCGTGTTTATATCGTGGTTTGGAGATCGGAGCCCACAAATCTAGTTTACAATAGTAATCTAATCAAACAGATAAGGTATCACTTAAACCAAATCCAAATTTTAAACATATTTTAGAACATGTCTATGAATAGATTAGTAGATGCTACTTAATCATAATGACAATCCTTTAGTATGAATAACAAGTCAAGATCTAATGATTTGGAATCAACATATAATAATAGCTTCATCTTTGTGATACCCCACTAGCCGGACTAGGAACTCATCTTGTAGTCATGAAGTTGAAGTATGCATAAGCCATGTTTACCAAACATGACTATCAAATGACAAGTAAATCTAAATCTTATTTATAGTAGATGTTAGATTCCATCATTTACTAATTTTCAATATTTAATATCACATGCCCTACTAATCATATACGAATGAGATTACATATTGTATTTATAAAAGAATAACTAATTATCAATGAGAAACATATTCAACAATAATAAATTTATCACTTAGCAGTAAAAAGGAATGTAACAAACATTCAACTCATGTCTTGCACGGCTTATCATCTTTTATTCATTTACCCAGAAACTGCTTGGCTTATACCTCACCAAGTAGAAATTGCCATGTTTGATTCTCACGTCAATGACTCACTGTCACTATCTCAAGGTATAGCCAACAACCCTAAGATATCAATAACAGACCGTGCTTCACCTTAGGGTTGCCTAAAGAGGCTTATGTCCTCACCTCGGGTACACGAGATAGGAACCAACAAAGCAATATATTACATATCATCATTGTGTATCACATATCATCATATTTTGCATGTTTCATAGTTTTTATTTCATCATAGTCTATTCTTCATGGATATAGACTTTCACATCAAGGATTTAGGGCCAAAGCCACTCTAGATGACTCACTCCTATATCATGATGGTCTAACCTTTAAGGTCTCGATCCATACTCCAGAAATCTATTTCATAATAGTCTGATTACTACAAGGAGATATGTTTCATTTCTATAGTGTGGCACTTTGGGGAAGTCACAGTTTTCAAGACACCTAACTAGATTTGTCATCATTACACTTGTTATTAATCATTTTTACTAATCTTAAATAAGATTCAATCATCATTTATCATATGTGTATGTTTTCACATAACTAGAATGATATAAAGCATATTAAGCTTATCAAGAGAGACAATGACTAAAACAACAATCATAATAATATGTACTTTTGCAACACATATGATTCTTTCCATTTCCACATCTTTTCAAACAATCATCATCAGTGGGCTTTCATCCCTAGACATGATTTCATTATCCAGCATTTACCCTCATCAGGGTTTTTCAAATATAATCAATGCATGCTAATTCAACCTCAACACATTTCTTATCAATTCATGTTGTACTATAATTCTCATTAGATATTTTTAGAGATATTAGAACTAACAACAATATATGCATATAGACATCTTATGTTATTCAAATGCTCAAGAGAGACTTATCATGCAACAAATACTTATTCCATCCAATTTCTATAGCTATGAATAAATCTCAAGCATAAATGTGCATAACACATTTAATAATCCTCATTTACTAATTATCATTTGTCACTTAGGGCTACTACCAGACATAAGTTATCTTGTTAGAAATTCATCAGAGTAGGTCATTCTCAGAATACAAGTATTCTTACATACAATTACAATCAAAGAGCATATTCCTATAGACCAATTCATACCCTTAAAACTCATCTTGTAATTGAATTAAATGATACTAGTATGCATTCCTTAATCCCTCATTTGATATCATTATTGATTAGAATCACATAGCTCATTATTTTAGGGTTAGGGATAGATTCTTAGAGCCATCTACTAATTTTCATCATTTTCCCTTCATTCATATTCATTACTTTTATGTTCTTTCTTTTCATGTTCAATACTACTCTAAGAACAAATCATTATATATTTACTTAATATATAAAGTTTCTCTCTCATTGAAATCCTTCATAATCTATTTTTAATATATTTCATTCAATTTAGGTCAACATACATGTAATCAAGATATATAGGCTACATACTTCATCATACACATTTCATTAATTTCATTTTTAACTTGTCATCACCATTCACTAATTCTTGACCATATCCTTTCTTGTAATTAGTTGAGTATACCATGTCATTGACTACCAATGTCATTCTTATAATTTACAAACATCTTATGTCTCTTATAATACTACTCACTTTAGCTTAAAATAATGGATTAGATTACATCTTCTTACATCATAATCTCTAATCATCCTTCCCATTCATTGTTATGTAGCTTGTATAAAAGGACCCACATTCATGTGAGGGTTTAATCATTATTTCATAAATCGTACTGAAATAGATGCACTAGGCTTAGATCATATTAGTGAGACTCATAATCTTCAATTGAAGTAGTAATACCTACACTTCAACATTTCATCACATTTACAACATTATATACAAGTTTTAGATACATCACTCATACTCGTCTTAATACTATACTTTTAGATTTTCAAGAAGTCATCTTAGTTCAAATCATCACAAGAATCATATCATTCAATAATCTCATCACAGTGCACATGGGTTCATTAGGGATATTCAGACACATGGAAATCCTAGTTTCCATTTCCACATTTTTTATTCATCAATCATAAGTATACATTGATTCATTAGTTGGTTTGATTCAATCTATCAACGCAAAACCTAAATAGTGAAAAATATTTCCACCTCATATTGATCCTTAGGTACTATTCATATTCAATTTTAGTAAGATTCAACAATACATTTGTGTAATTCAATATGATTCTATACATGTCAACTTATTTTCCAAGCATATCATCCAATAGTTGGTTCTAGGCAATATTTCTATGAAACAAAATAATTCTATGTCTGCAATATTATTCATAGAACTTAAATCAAAAGTTCAAGAACTAGACAAATATTAATCAATGAAAAAAGATCTAAATTAGTAGCATTTCTTTCCCCAAAATCATCTGAATTGGTTATACAATTGCATACTAGCAATGATCTTGATTATTTTATCCAGATATAATTAGGCTTTCAACATGCTTACAGATCTTAATGGGGATATAATCACTCACCTAAGGTGAAAAACACCTTAAAAACGTAGGTCATATATTGAATTTAAAAAAATCCAATCAAACTTTAGTAACTGAATCCATGTCTTCCTCCTCTCAATTTGAAAACCCTAGAAATGGAGGTTAGGAGAGAAATGGTGTGAAAAGAGGGAGATTAAATATCATTTCGAATCAAATCAGAGGAGGAACAAAATTGTAACGACCTCGCCTCCCAGTAACCCCCAATTAAGGGAGACCAAGAGGTTAGAGCCGTTATCCCAATTTCCCGGATCAAAGGTTTGACAAATAATCAGTAATAATTATTAAATTCTACCATGACTATACTGAAAGTTGGAATAAAATATTACTTTACATACCTTTTTCAAAACTTGGATATCTAACTTCTAACCATAACTGGAGTCTACTCTAACTAATCCTACTTGCACTTTAATTCTTATTTTCACCATGTGTCACTTTACTGTTTATCCTTTTCAATATTGTACCTAAAACGCCAACAAACAAAACGTGGGCCAGCATAAAAGAATATGCCAGTATGTGGGGACAACCAAAATTTCACATATATGGCTAATAATCTAAATATCACAATCATGTTAATTAACAAGCCAATTTACACTTTCAATGTGACATTCTCCACCGCTTTTGCCCTAACCCTGGAATACCCTCCTTAGGGTTTCTCTATTGTCATTGACTTAAGGCCACCTTCTCCATCTTGAGCTTGGTTCCTGGGGTCACCTCTCATGGTGCCCATTAGTCATGCAATATCACAAGGCCACCTTCTCCATCCTGATCTTGGTGCCCGGGGTCACCTCTCATGGTGCCCATGGGTCTTCCCTCTTAGGCTTGACCTCATTGCATCTTACATTAGGGTGGCATGTAGGTGCGAGAATACACACTGGTATCTTAATTGTGATAATCATAGTGACTTTATGAATTGCATATATGATCATCCAAGCAGATGGGTTGCATTCAATTCGATCAATCATCTGATAAATCTCCGTGAAACTAAAGCGGTTAACCATAAATAACCACATACCTGATCCAGAGGTAACTTGATTTCCAAGCAATAATAATCAAGAACAATTAATCAAGCAATCAACAATATCCTAAAATTAATACATAACATCCAAGTGTCATTATTTTATCCAAAACATTCGCAAGATCGACTTGGATTCCACCTTAGGATTTCTAGGTTAACTTTAGAGTTTTATTAGGGTTTTAGCCTCCATAATGCATTTATCATGTTTAATGCTCTTTTAGTTCACAAACCCTAATTTCATTATCATAAGCATACTTGAAAGTCAATTAAGTTTATTATGTTTCTTTTACACTAGAACTACCATCTTTATCCTTTTAAGTCATGTCAAGGTCATTAAACCCAATTATCTCCTTTAGTTATTTTAAATTGACAACTTGTATTTCATTATGGTCTAATTCACATATGAACTCTATTTATCACTAATTTCACATTTATTTACTAGAAAACCCTAATTACAAAATTAAGGGTATTTATCCACAATTAGGAACTTTTATACTCGAAATAGCTTAGACTCATCATATCTTGGCTTCATACATGAATTTGAACAATTAAAGTCATTAAGAATCTTAATTAGGGTTTCAAGGCCCATTAAAGCCTATTTATGTGCATGGAACCCTAAATTAATCCAATTACGTGTAAAGTTCATCCTTTTAGATCTAATGTGTCCTTTTGTAATCAACATGTTAATTTCAACTTTAAACATTCAAATAACCCTTCCTAATTCATTAATCATTATTGATTAGGGATTCACATGAATAAAACCATTAAAGCTAGCATCTTTATGTACTTTTTCAATTGGAAGTAGAATTAGGATCTAAATCTATTTTTAATGGCTTCCTTGTATTTTTCTGAGCAAATTTCATATATTATATGTATCGATCCGATCTACCAATATTTAGATATGATTTTTATAAGAAATACTTACTTGGACCAATGGCAGGCTGCCACATCATTTTTTCCCATGCAACACGTAGCCGGCCCAGAACATAACCAAAATACATTTTTGCCCTCACTTAAGCGACCCGTTCTTCAGTACACGGAGGGGTAGAACTGTCCAATGACCATTAGGTCATCTTCCACCTCTGACGCCCGCTGCTGCCACCTACTGCAGTCTATTCGCAGGTACGCCCCTCTTCGTAGGGCCCAAGGACCGCCACCAACAACTGCCCTAGCTCTGCCACCCTCCGCAACACCTGGGGCGCCACCTAGCTCGCGGCCTAGATGGCTAGCTTGGGCTGGATAGGCGTGTGACCTGCAGCCATGTCACCATCTTTCTACAGGCGCTGCTCGATGGTCGTGGGCATGGAGGCGATGGTCGATCATCCCAAATCGTCGTGGGAGCTCTGTGCCTCCGACGAGACTTCAACACAGCTCCTCGGTGCCCTCGAGATTGATCTACTCTCTTGGCTAGGGTTTGAATGAATAGAAGAAGGAGAAGAGAGAGAGATGCATGGAACTCTTGTGGGCTCGAGCCAAGAGTTCTACCTTTATATAGGGGAGGGTAGCAAAGCCCTAGGATGCCCATACACGAGATCCAAGTCCAAAAGGAAACCAAGTTCTTTCATTAAGAAGCAATCTTCTCTCTCTTAAATATCTTCTTATTAAACCATATACCTTAGATATTGGGAATTTGAAAATTATCTTTTCATCATCTCTATGCTTGACTTTTAATCCATTGGCCATGAAATTATACTTCTTAATAGTAGAAAGTACCTCTTATTGATAATACTAAAAATTCATTAATTATGTATCACATTATCATCTTATTTTGTATTATTTACATTTTCTCTTTCTTCTTATTCATTGGGACTCCTTGGATCCCAAGAAATCCTAAGATTTCGAAATTCCTTTTTAAGGATACTTATTATCCTTCTAGATGCATCTACATTCTTCATTTCTCATTATCTTGCTTATTTCTTTATTAAGATATCTCTTTTCAAGGATTTTCTCTTTATCTTTTATTTCCTTTCCTCTTTTCCTATTTCCTTCATTAGAAATCACATATAAATGAAATTTATTCGATTGTGGACATTAATGCCACTTTCTAGAGATTTCCATGTATTTCTCATAAATACTTTCCTTAATAATCATTATCTTGTATCTTTTTCTAATATTTGGACTTTTCTTCTTTTCTTCTCTTTTATATCCATTATTGGATTAACAAAATAATAGGAATCACGAAATTCCTATCCAAAGGGATATTTGCAAAGAAATTCATCCTTTGTAGCAAAGCATACAACCTTTTAAATTAAGACCAAATTCATAAAATCACTATATTTCAATTATGAAAACATATGCAAAATCGAGGTTGTAACATCCTTCCCCTCTTATATGAATTTTGCCCTCAAATTCCATCAAAGATACAAACAAGCAGGATAAGACTTTTTCATGTCCATCATGGCTCTTATGTGGCTTCACCCTCTCCATGGTGCTTCCCAAGAACCTTCATCATCTTATATTCTTACATCTGAGTTCTCTCTCACCTTGGTATATCGTACCCTCATAGGTGACTCAAGACATTTCAGCCTCTCACAAAGTTGAATAGGTTCATGGCTCAGCACATGGCTTGGGTACCTCACATAGTGCTCTAGATCGGACTCATGGAACACATCACGTTATCCTGAGGGGTAAGACTAAACATAACCATCTCCACCAATCCATCTCAAATGGACCCATATATCAGGGACTCAGCTTTCTCAGTTGTAGCTTAGAGGGGTCGGATTTTCACATCACATATTCTCCCACAATGAACTGCATGTCAGTATGCTTTGTATCAGCTCACGACTCATGTCGCCCCTGGGCTTTCTCAGCCATTGCATAATCAAGGTGACTTCATCTACACACACTGTGGCCTTTCTGACCTTCACAAGGTCTTTCCACCGACATCATCTTCATGAAGCAGTGACCGACACATCCTCCCATACATAGCTTCTTACATCCCGATAAAGGCTATGGTGGTTAACATCACATCTTTCATAGGACAAAACTATCTCCATGTATCACCTTGAACGAGCACACACGCTCTCATCAGACCCTATAGTCTGGATCACACTAACCATCCGTTAGGGGTGATAAGATGTACTAGCATCGAGTTCTTCATGTACCTACTTCCACCGCATGGAAGTGAATCTTTAGGTCATACTCAAGAACTTTTGAACTCGCATCATGGTTTAGTTGAACCATCTCTCTCTTACATGTAGTTTAACCAAATATGTCCCTTGACAGTACTCTCTCTTTCTCTTACCTATCATCCAGGTAAGGCGATCCACCATAACCCATATTGCATCTTGACCGTCCTTGGTCTATGGGAGACTTACCACAACATCCATAGTGATCAACCCCCATTCCCTCATGGGGACTCTTTATCCTCTGTATCAACTAAAAGGGTTATTGGTGTTTGTCCTTCACCTCCTAACATGCATGGCGACAAGCCACATGCAACTCCATACACTTCTTAGGCATCCAAAGTACCACTTATTATCTTAGTAGTACCACAGTGTATGGTGAACTTCATGATCTCCTATATCTTATGATTCCATCAAGGTTGATTCCTCAGAAACCCTAAAACACTCTAGTCGTGGGTTTCATCACCTTCTTTTCCAGAGAAGTGCATCTGAAGTTCTACAACCATCCTTCTATCACAACAAGCCCTAGGCTGGCAAATCAAGCAACCACTAACTCGAATACAGGATCTCGTTACATCCGAGTGTTAGCCCAACATATCTCCTTTTCCAAACTTTGGGCTAACCTAACAACTTCTTCTAGCCTCTAGCTAAACTAGGCAGATGCATCTCAACTAGAGCATCCATTACCACCTCACATCCTTATATATTAGGTAATGTTGAAGACATACACCTCCATGTATTCCACTTATCATCTCTTCTCAGACTTTAGGTCTATCTTCATCAAGAAAACTCAGTGTTCATCTTCTTGGTTATCAAACTCAAACTTATATAAATCATAAATTCCATACAACTCATGATAAGAACGTCCTTATAAGACGACTACCTTAGTTCTCTTGGTGTTTGTAAACCATCCACATATTGTACACTCTATAAGGGTACATTATTACCTCATACCTCATAGCAACGTTTCCACTTACATCATCTTTATCCTTAGTGTATGGCATGTGTACTATCCTATCTCTCACTCCCATAACAAGAGGAAATAAGTATCTGGCTGTAGTCCAAATATAGAGTTCTTCCCATTCCAAGAGTAGAGATGGTACATCCCACATTGCCAGTACACCTTCAAATCTAATTTGAAACGTGCATCACATGTCTCTACATCATGAACATCTTGATATCAAGTTTACTTCCATGAAAAACTGGTTTCGAACCCACTTGGGTCATCATATCATCCTTGATCATCTCCTCTAGGTCTATAGGGTGCCGGCACTTTTGGGGTCATCCCTCTTCCCTTATGCATACAGAGAGTGCCCTCCTCATCTATCCTTTGGGTCCCATGAGTTCATTAAGGTGGTCAATCTCCTAACCCATGGCCCTCATACAATGATAGATGTTACCTCCCGACCCTATGGTCATGTGCAACTAGGGAATTAGGCAACTCCTACTCCCATCGGTCTTATCCCTACCTGACCCTAGGATAGACTTAGGATCCAAACATAGCACATATCCAACTTGAAACCTTACCCAAGTCTCCATCATCTCTCTTAGCATTCGTGGTCTGACTTACATCCTTTCATAGGGATCATGGCGACCTACCTACCTCAGTTAGGCCCCATACTGGTTACCTCCATGGTAACACATCCACATGCACTTACTGATGGTTGTCTATGGGTCTACATGTTCATTCTCATACTATGTACTCTCCACTTAGCTTCTCAAGATCCTATGAGACCTCTTTAGGTTACCTCAACCCAAGAAAAGCTGATCCATACCCTACAGAAGGGTCCCTCTCCCATGATGGGAGGAAACTATCTCTTGATAACAACAAAGGCCACAAACATCCTTATGTCTAGGGTTTACATCCACATGATCATGTTTGACCCTAGAAATCTACTAAGGCACGTAGCTAGCAAGCAGACCACCTACTAAACTAGGCTAGGTCTCCATGATAAGTCCTACTTGTTTCTATTCCTTTATATTGGACCACTATATGTCACCAACCTATATGTGAGAGGTTCATCCCACATACACCTTAATCCAAGGGGTTTCCCATTTCTCTAAACATGAGGATTGCCATGGAAACTCAAATCTCATCATGAGCATTAGGTACACCAAGCACTACTACTTCCCCTCTTCTAGGTCTAGGGATCCTAGATTCACCTTTCTGCAAAAGTTGTCCAACTACATGCTTAACATTCTAATCACGAACCAAACATGTATGAGGTATAACATGCACGTTTTATAATCCTTCTACTCGAGCAACACCTCAGAGTTGAGTCCTCCTCAAGGACAACCAACTAGGTATAAGGCCTTCCAACTTGATACTATACCTTCTCAAGGTCTAAGGAACTCCTCTTCCTATCTCTAGAAGGCAAGCACCTATATCATATGTACATTGGTACCAACAACCTCATCCTTCTTCTAGGGTTTGGTTCCTCTAAGGCAACCAAGATGCCAAAAGCCTCCAGGGATCATGCATGAGGCAACCCCAACCATTCACTTAGGTCGCAACATACCCCACTTCTCAGGGTTCCTCATATCCAGGAGTCTAAGCTTCCAACCTTCTTGCTCGGGTCTTTCTCTCTATCTCTCTCTCTCTGGAGCTAACCCTACAATAACCTCACTACTAGAGGTCCTCTCTTTAAGGTGGATCAAGCTCACATGCATACACCTACATGGGTGAAACGTACGTCCGCTCAAGATTATCCATGGCTCTTTATGCTTATCTCATAAGCTATCCAACATGCCCTTTTAGCCTAGGTTTTATCCTAGTGTCAGCACTACTAACGTACTATGGGTGCATACTATGCCATGCTCATATAAGCCCATAGGGTTTCTATATGGTCATCACTAACCTCATCAATGAAGGAGTTATCCTTCACCCTAACATGCACGACCCTTCCTAGGGTTGGGTCACCAAAGGTACTAGGTCAGCCAACCTCACATGACTCACACTGTCATAGGGATCCAAAACCAAAAGCATGTCAACCCACACACATGGTCGACCATGACATCCATCTCATTATGCCATCTCATCTCTCTAACCACTACTTAGGGTTAGGGTTAGCATCATCCTTTGAGGATGCACCATGTCTCTACCTTTAATGGAGATTTCTACCTCTAAGACTAACTCTCTACTCATCCTCCTAACAAGAAGGTCTAACCTCAGGTCTCTCTTGGGGTCATGACAACACATGTCATACAACCCAAGCATGCAACTAATCTTTAGTTTACAGTTAAACTATTAAGCTTATGTCCATGACATCCTATTTACATGCTTTTTATTAATTTGGTGGAGGATTCCTTAACCTTATCGTACATATGCTGACCTCAAGAGGGTGAGGAAGAGAGAGAAAACCCCTAAACCTTATAATATTAACAGAATTAGGGTTGAGAAAGGACGAAAATATATGAGAGAGTCCTAAAGGTATCTTATTTCGAGTCAGATCCTTAGACATTGGCCAGGCAGTCACACAGATCTGGGAGTCATCGTATTCTAACTAGCAGTGCGGAGGAACATATTATCAGCCCCCGGACGTGATCCTTTTCTAGACACCTCTGTCTTTCGAAAAATCCTCTAATAACTCCCTCGGATCTATGGAATTTGTAAAATTTTATAATTACTAAAAATTAAATGAGGAACCAATACTCTGATACCAAATGTAATGACCCCGCCTCCCGGTAACCCCCAATTAAGGGAGACCAAGAGGTCAGAGCTGTTCTCCCAATTTCTCAGATTAAAGGTTCGACAAATAATCAGTAATAATTATTAAATTCTACCATGACTATACTGAAAGCTGGAATAAAATATTACTTTACACACCTTTTTCAAAACTTGGATATCTAACTTCTAACCATAAATGGAGTCTACTCTAACTAATCCTCCTTGCACTTTAATTCTTATTTTCACCATGTGTCACTTTAATATTTGTCCTTTTCAATATTGTACCTAAAACGCTGACAAACAAAATGTCGGTCAACATAAAAGAATATGTCAGTATGTGGGGACAACCAAAATTTCACATATATGGCTAACAATCTAAATATCACAATCAAGTTAATTAACAAGCTAATTTATGCTTTCAATGTGACATTCTCCACCGCTTTTTCCCTAACCCTGGAATACCCTCCTTAGGGTTTCTCTGTTGCCATTGACTTAAGGCCACCTTCTCCATCCTGAGCTTGGTGCCTGGGGTCACCTCTCATGATGCCCATTAGTCATGCAATATCATAAGGCCACCTTCTCCATCCCGAGCTTGGTGCCTGAGGTCACCTCTCATGGTGCCCATGGGTATTCCCTCTTGGGCTTGACCTCATTGCATCTTACATTAGGGTGGCATGTAGGTGTGAGAATACACACTTGTATCTTAATTGTGATAATCATAGTGACTTTATGAATTGCATATATGAACATCCAAGCAGATATGTTGCATTCAATTTGATCAATGATCTGATAAATTTCCGTGAAACTAAAGTGATTAACCATAAATAACCACATACCTGATCCAGAGGTAACTTGATGTCCAAGCAATAATAATCAAGAACAATCAATCAAGCAATCAACAATATCCTTAAATTAATGCATACCATCCAAGTGTCATTATTTTATCCAAAACATTCTCAAGATCGACTTGGATTCCACCTTAGGATTTCTAGGCCAACTTTAGAGTTTTATTAGGGTTTTAGCCTCCATAATGCATTTATCACGTTTAATGCTCTTTTAGTTCAAAAACCCTAATTTCAACATCATAAGCTTACTTGAAAGTCAATTAAGTTTATTATGTCTCTTTTACACTAGAACTACAATCTTTATCCTTTTAATTCATGTCAAGGTCATTAAACCCAATTATCTCCTTTAGTTCTTTCGAATTGACAACTTGTATTTCATTATGGTCAAATTCACATATGAACTATATTTATCACTAATTCCACATTTATCCACTAGAAAACCCTAATTACCAAATTAAGGGTATTTATCCATAATTAGGAACTTTTATACTTGAAATAGCTTAGACTCGTCATATCTTGGCTTCATACATGAATTTGAACAATTAAAGCCATTAAGAATCTTAATTAGGGTTTCAAGGCCCATTAAAGCCTATTTATGCGCATGGAACCCTAAATTAATCCAATTACGTGTAAAGTTCATCCTTTTAGATCTAATGTGTCCTTTTGTAATCAACATGTTAATATCAACTTTAAACATTCAAATAACCCTTCCTAATTCATTAATCATTATTGATTAGGGTTTCACATGAATAGAACCATTAAAGCTAGCATCTTTACATACTTTTTGAATTGGAAGTAGAATTAGGATCTAAACCTATTTTTATTGGATTCCACGCATTTTTCTGAGCAAATTTCATATATTACATGTATCAATCCGATCTACCAATATTTAGATATGATTTTGTAAGAAATACTTACTTGGACCAATGGCAGGCTGCCACGTCATCTTTTCCCATGCAACACGTAGCCGGCCTAGAACATAACCAAAAGTCATTTTTTCCATCACTTAAGCAGCCCGTTCTTCAGTACGCGGAGGGGCAAAACTGTCCAACGACCATTAGGTCATTTTCCACCTCCGACGCGCTGCTGCCGCCGACTGCAGTCTATTCGTGGGTACCCCCCTTTTCCTAGGGCTCAAGGACTGCCGCCAATGGCTGCCCTAGCTCTGCCACCCTCCTCCGCACCTGGGGCACCGCCCAGCTCGCAACCTAGATGGCTATCTTGGGCTGGACAGGCGTGCGACTTGCAACCATGGCATCGACCTTCTACATGCGATGCTCGATGGTCATGGGCATGGAGGCGATGGCTGATCATCCCAGACCGTCGTGGGAGCTTTATGCCTCCGACGAGACTTCAACACAACTCCTCGGTGCCCTCGAGATTGATCTAATCTCTTGGCTAGGGTTTGAATGAATAGAAGAAGGAGAAGAGAGAGAGATGCATGGAACTCTCTTGGGCTCGAGCCAAGAGTTCTACCTTTATATAGGGGAGGGTAGCAAAGCCCTAAGATGCCCATTCATGAGATCCAAGTCCCTTTCCCAAAAGTAAACTAAGTTCCCTCATTAAGAAGCAATCTTCTCTCTCTTAAATATCTTCTTATTAAACCATATACCTTAGATATTGGGAATTCAAAAATTATCTCTTTCATCGTCTCTATGCTTGACTTTTAATCCATTTGCCACAAAATTATACTTTTTAATAGTAGAAAGTACCTCTTTTTGATAATACCAAAAATTCATTAATTATGTATCACATTATCCTCTTATTTTATTTTATTTGCATTTTTTCTTTCTTCTTATTCATTGGGACTCCTTGGATCCGAAGAAATCCTAAGATTTCAAAATTCCTTTTTAAGGATACTTATTATCCTTCTAGATGCATCTTCATTCTTCATTTCTCATTATCTTACTTATTTCTTTATTAAGATATCTCTTTTCAAGGATTTTCTCTTTATCTTTTATTTCCTTTCCTCTTTTCCTATTTCCTTCATTAGAAATCACATATAAGCAAAATTTATTCAATTGTGGTCATTAATGCCACTTTCTAGAGATTTCCATGTATTTCTCATGAATACTTTTCTTAATATTCATTATATTGTATCTTTTTCTAATATTTGGACTTTTATTCTTTTCTTCTCTTTTATATCCATTATTGGATTAACATAATAATAGGAATCACGAAATTCCTATCCAAAGGGATATTTACAAAGAAATCCATCCTTTGAAGCAAAGCATACAACCTTTTAAATTAAGCCCAAATTCGTAAAATCATTATATTTCAATTATGAAAACATATGCAAAATTGTGGTTGTAACAAAAATCTTGATATGTGATAGAATATTCACCATGGAATGCTATGCAAAGAAGCTAAACTTACTTGAATTCATCATTTCTCAGATGATAAAGCCCTAGGTCAACATCTCCACCTTCTCCCTCACTGAAACCCTAACTCTTCCTCTCTCACTGGGATTTCATTTCTCTGGAATGAATTACAAAATATGAGAGCTCCTTGGATGCTAGTTTGCTCATATAGATCACTTAAGGTGCTTGGGTCAATTGCAAGTTGACCCAACTTTAAACTTTCTTTTATTTTAGCCGAATTTTCTATCATAAAATTGTTACTGAATAGATTAAATCTCCTCCAAAAATTACAAAAATTTAGAATGTTGTATGGAATAATATTTGAAGCTTCAATAAAAATTTCACATTAGTGAGAGTTACTAATAAATAAATAAAAATCTAATACTAGACTACTATATTTCAGCTAGAATACATGGTTGGCTGAGTTTATCTTGGAAAAACTTGACTGACACCCCTCTATGGATAAGTCTAACATCATCCAAAAATTATTCAAATTTAACAATATGTCTAGAATAGAGTTTCCAAACTATACTTAAATTTTAGATCAATTGGATGTACCAATAAAAAGATAAATTCAAATACAAAACAATTATATGTTAATTTGAATACATGGCCGACCGAGTTTGTCCTAGGGACAATTGTCCAGCAAACATGTCAGAAAATTATTCAAAAATTCTAATATTTTGCAAGAATACTAATAATTGAGTTACTCAAACTATATCCAAATTTAAACTACATCAGAGTTATAAATAAAATACTAAAATCATTTAGTGCACCACTATACTTATCAATTCATGTATTCATATGCTATCAGAACCCTAATTTTGGCCGATTAGGGTTTTCAATTCTCAAATGCTAATTATTTGAAATAAAATCATATTTAGAGTTTATCATCAGGTTTAAAGAATTGTAATTAGACTACCATCATTAATCAAGCTTAAACAATGACCAATCTAGTTCAAAATTCAATCAGCTAGGTAAACCCTAATTATATGGTTAATATGAAAATGGGTTGTTGCAAATTCTGCCTTCCTTTTATGATTTCGTCCCAAAATCCATAAAAAGATCTAGAAGCATATCATACCATCTAATTGTTCATTCTCTCAACATAAGTTAGAATGATTTTTATTTTATCTATCTTTCATAGGATGTCATTTTCTTAGTTCTTATATCTTTTACATTGAAATACTGAATTTACTGACGTTAGATGGATATTTCATCCCTTGTCATCATCATATCTCTCTTCTAAGTATTACAAGAACTTAATTCATGAACCTTAGTAATAACTCATTTATCAAGATCAGATTCACATTACCTTTCATATTCTTTTAAATTTTGATTATGTATCTCATGGATCAAGATTATAATTTATTTTTTATTATTTTCTATATCCATCAGTTCTCTTCATGAAGATGGCTATTTAGTGGATATCATTCTCGATTTCTAGTTGTTTCTTATAGTTTCATACTCAAATTCAAACTCATTAGAGATTATCTTCATAATCTACTAGACTTTCATCTTTCTTATATGAAATTTCTTACCTGTATGAGATTCTAGATTCAATTATATAAAACTTTGTCTTTCTCCATTTTATCATTTTATTACAGTCACACATATTCTTATACTCCCAAATTGTCTTCATCTGAATGCTTGGTCAAGGCATCCAGAAGAAGTACAATTTGTAGTGCCATACTAACTTATATCAATACCCAAATACTTGACCAGAGTATTTGGAGATTGAGTTCAGCTAGTATGCATATAATTTAGGTTTTGTTTAGCATCCATATTATCATTTAACCCTAGATCCTATTGTCTCTACAGACTCATATAACCTAGGCTCTAATACCATGTTTTCGAGACCTCTCCTTTAATCAACATAATAGCCAACCATTACAGAGAATTCTTAACCCTAAACCCAAAATATGAAGCAAAACAACAAATTCTTGACAAATGCGACTAAAATAGTATACAAAAATCATAGATAGTTTTTTTTCCTTTTCTTTCTCATAAAAACTCATAACAAATGTCACCTCAATGAAAACATATTTAATCACCACAAACGTAGTCAACTACAGTAGAACCAAAAAGACTTATTTCTAAGATGTGATTTGATTTACATCATTTACATGAATTTGAAAGAACAACTATGTATACTACCCATCTCGGGAAGGAGAGAATACATGGACATTCTATTCTATCTATATTATTATTCTATTTACATCTTCTTGGTTACAACCTCTCCGCTAAACAACATTATACCCAAAACATTTGAATCTAATATAGAGCCCCAGTGAGTGGATACCTCCCACTCAAACTGAGTACATGCATCACTATCAGATTAAGTATAATGAACTTAAAATAACTATATATATATAATTGTCTACTTGATAGTTCTAACATCTAGTCTAATTCAGTTTACAATGAAAATCTAATCAAATAGATAAGGTAATGACTTAAATCAAATCCAGCTTTAAATCATCTTTTAGCCATGTTTATGAATAGATTAGTAGATGCTACTTAATTCAGAATAACAATCCTTTAGTATGAGTAACAAGTCAATATCTATTGATTTAGAAACAATATATAACAATAACATCATCTTTGTGACACCCCACCAGTCGGACCAGGAACTCATCCTCCAGCCATGAAGTTGAAGTACACATAATGTTTACCAAACATGGCTATCCATATGTCAAGTAAATCCAAATCTTATTTATAGTGGATGATTTTTTAATCCCCCAAAGCGTGATTTACAGTGGATGTTAGATTCCATCATTGACTAATTGTCAATATTTAATATCACATGCCCTACTAATCATATGAGAATGAGATAATAGATTATATATATAAAAGAATAACTAATTTTCACAACTAGAAACATATTCAACAAAAATATTTTTATCACTTAGCCGTAAAAAGAATGTAACAAACATTCAACTCATGTCCTACACGACCTATCATCTTGTATTCATTTGACCTAGAACTACTTGGCTTGTACCTCACAAAGTAGAAGTCGCCACGCTTGATTATCGTGTTAACAACTCATCGTCACTATCTTAGGGTTTCGCCAGCCATCCTAAGATATCAACAACAAACCATGGTCTACCTTAGGGTTGCCTAAAGAGCTCACATCCTCATCTCAGGTACACGAGATAAGAACCAACAACACAATATATCACATATCATCCTTGCATATCGCATGCCATCATATTTCACATGTTTCACAACTTTCTTTTCATCATGGTCTATTTTTCATGGACAAAGACTTTCGCAATAAGGATTTTGGGCCAGAGCCACTCCATATGACTCACTCCTAAATCTGGTGGTCTAACCTTTAAGTTCTCGATCGACACTTCCGAAATCTTTCTCATAATACTCTAATCACTACAAGGATATCCATTTAATTTCCCCACTGTGTTACTCAGGGGAAGTCATGGTGTTCAGGGCACCTAAATAGATGTGTCATCATTCCACTTATTATTAATCCTTTTTATTCATCTTAAAGAAGATTCAATCATCATTTATCATATGTGTACGTTTCATGTAACTAGAATGACATAAAGCAAATTAGGCTTATCAAGAGAGATAATGACTAAAACAAAAATCATAATAATATGTAATTTTGCAACACAAATGATGCTTTCCATTTCCACATATTTTCAAACAATCATCATCAGTGGGCTTTCAACCCAAGACATGATTTTATTATCTAACATTTACCCTCATCAAGGCTTCTCAAATGTAATCAATGCATGCTAATTTAGCCTCAATACATTTCTTATCAGTTCATGCTATACTACAATTCTCATCAGATATATACATAGATATTCGAACTAATGACAATATATGCATATAAACATCTTATGTTATTCATCATGCGCAGAAGAGACTTATCATGCGACTAATACTTATTCCATCCAATTTCTATATTTATAAATAAATCTCAAGCATGAATGTACATAACACACTTAATACTCCTCATTTACTATTCACCATTTTTCAGTTAGGGCTAATATAATGCAGAAGTGATATTGTTAGAAATTCATCAGAGTAGGTCATTCTTAGAGTTCAAGTATCCTAACATACAATTGCAATCAAAGAGCATATTATTATAGACCAATTTATATCCTTGAACCTCATCTTGTAATTGAATTAAATGATACTAATATGCATTCCTTAATCCCTCATTTGAGATCATTATTCATTAGCATCACATAACTCATTATT
This sequence comes from Alisma plantago-aquatica, assembly GCA_963693085.1. Classification (NCBI taxonomy): domain Eukaryota; kingdom Viridiplantae; phylum Streptophyta; class Magnoliopsida; order Alismatales; family Alismataceae; genus Alisma; species Alisma plantago-aquatica. Next base: position 1,049,691,881 of record OY856409.1, on the reverse strand, counting down.
TTATGGTTAGCATTAGATTCTTAGACCCATATACTAATTTTCATTATTTTCCCTTCATTTCATATTCATTAGTTTAAAGTTCTTTCTTTTCATGTTCACTACCACTCTAAGAACAAGTCATTTCAAATTTACTTGATCTATAAAGTTTCTCTCTCATTGAATCCTTCATAATCTGATTTTAATATTGTCATTTAATTTAGGTCAACACACATGTAATCAAAATATATAGGCTACATATTTCATCATACACATTTCATTAATTTCATTTTTAACTTGTCATCACCATCATATCATTCTTGTCCATCTTCTTTCTTATAATTAGTTGAGTGTACAATGTCATTGACTTCCAATGTCATTCTTGTAATTTACAAACATCTTATGTCTCTTATAATACTACTCACTTTAGCTTAAAATAATGGATTATATTACATCTTCTTACATCATAATATCTAATCATACTTCCCATTCATTATTATGTAGCTTGTATAAAAGGACGCACATTCATGTGAGGGTTTATTCATTATTCATAAATCATACTAAAATAACTGCACTAGGCTTATATCACATTAGTAAGACTCGTCATGTTCAATTGAAGCAATTTTACCTAAACTTTATCATTTCATCACATTTACAACATTATATACAAGTTCTAGCTATGTCACTCATACTCATCTTAATACTATACTTCTAGGGTTTTCAAGAAGCCATCTTAGTTCAATGCATCACAAGGATCATATCATTAGATAATCTCATCATGGAGCACATGGGTTCATTAGGTATATTCACACACATGGAAACCCTAGTTTCCATTTCCACATTTTTCATTCATCAATCATAAGTATACATTTATTCATTAGCTCATTTGATTCAATCCCTTAATGCAATTAAATAGTGAAAAAATATCACCACCTCATATTGATCCTTAGGTATGTATGATATTCAATTTCAATATGATTCAACAATACACTTATGTAATTCATTATAATACAGTTCAATATGATTCTATATGTGGCAACTCATTTTTCAAGCATATCATTTAATAGTTAGTTCTAGGAAATATTCATATGAAATGACATAATTATATGTCCGAGGGATTATTCACATAACTTAAATCAAAAGGTCAAGAACTAGACAAATATTAATCAACGAAATAAGATCTAAATCAGTAGCATTTCTTTCCCCAAAATCATCTAAATTGGCTATACAATTGCATACAAGTACTAGCAATGATATTGATACATGAGAGAAGATTAACCTTGGAAGACTATGTAAAGAAGCTAAACTTACTTGATTTTATCATTTCTCAGATGATAAAGCCCTAGGTCAACATCTCCACCTTCTTCCTCACTCAAACCCTAACTCTCTCTCTTACTAGGATTTCATTTCTCTAGAATGAACTACGAAATATGAGAGCTCCTTGGGTGCTAGGTTTCTCATATAGACCAATTAAGATGCTTGGGTCAATTGCAAGTTGACCCAACTTTAAACTTTCTTTTATTTTAGGAGAACTTTCTGTTGTAAAATTATTACTAATTTTTTTATTGAATAGGTTAAATCTCCTCCAAAAACTACTAAAATTATCATATTATCTACAATAATATTTCATAACTTCAATAAGAATTTTAGATCAATCATAATTATCAATAAATAAATAAAAATGAAATACTAGACTGATATATTTAATCCAGAATGCATGGTCAGCTAAGTTTATGCTAGAGAAACTTATCCAACACCCCTCTCTACATCAGTCTAACATACTCCAAAAATTATTCAGATTTAAAAATATGTCTAAAATGGACTTTCCAAATTGTGCTTAAATTTTTATATCAATTGGATGTACCAATAAAAAGATAAACATCAAATACCAGACTGCTACATTTTAGTCTGAAGACATCGTCGACTGAGTTTGTCGTGGGGAAACTCTATCGATAAACATGTCAGAAAATTATTCAAATTTCTCATATTTTCAAGAACACTAAAATTGAGTTACCCAAACTATATCCAAATTTCTATTAAAGTAGAGTTATGTATAAAATACTGAAATCATTTAGTGCACCACTATACTTATCAATGTATGTATTCATATGCTGCCAAAACCCTCATTTTGGCTGATTAGGGTTCTAAATTTTTCAAACCCTAATTATAGGTTTAAAGAATCATAATTTGACTACAATCGTTAATCAATATTAAACAATGACCAATCTAATTAATCATACAATCATCCAAGTAAACCTTAATCATATGATTAATCTAAAAATAGGTCGTTACAATCGTGTTCCATCCATATACATGAACAATTCTTTCCTCTTGAGGAATGTCTTTTAATTTGAGGCTTTGTTTTGCAAACCAATTTCAAAATCCATGTTTAGAATGTAAACTTTATTTGCTATGAACCCAATTCATATAAAATTTAAGTGTTTAACACATTGAAGACATTATGGTGGAAGAACTATGACTAGAATTAGGATGCTATTTTTCATCTATATGCACCCAAGTGTGCTTATATTATGAGCACCATTTAGATTGTGAATAATTTATTCCCTTGTGTAGAGTATTAAATTTAAATATTATATTTATGTTAGTACATTTTCACTCATATAGTTCAAAATTATTATTTAGGAGCTCACTATGATGAATATATACAATAGTTTTGATGTAATATTCCATATGTATGCATCAAATCATCTTCCCACCCAATTCAACAAATATTATGTTGACTTGTCAAATTTTCTCCATTCAAGTTTAGTATGTAGTCACCATGTACATAAAAAATAAAATATTTAATAACAAAAAATGTTTATCATGAATTTGGATATCTTGAACTTTGTAGCTTAACTCAACTTATAGAGGCTTGAGACATGCTAATAATCCTAAAAAAAAGTCAAATGTACACATAATTATCAATTAGGGTTAACCCTAATTGGGAGACCCTGAACCGAACTTAACCATAATTACACTCTAATCTTGCTTTATTGCATTAATTGAATGCTAAACAAATTTCTAGAATTAATTTATTAAGTGGAAATCTTATTCTGGTTTGAATTACATGTAGTTTGCTCTACTTTCATGTTTTCTTTCATGTTGTAGACTTAATTGCAAATTCACCATAATATGAAGAACTAATTGCAAATTGTGTGATAATTGTGTAAGCTATGTATTTCCACATATTCATGTTTAATTTCCTTTGAAATATATTTATGAAAAAAGATAACTCTAATTTGGCTTAAATGGCATTTTGTTTTCCTTGATTCTGTAATGACATGTAAATTTGTGGACAAATGTACAATTTCACCATAATCGAGAGTCAATTACAATTTGTGTACAAATTACCTAAATTCTTGTTTACCTTCTTAAATGTGATGAATTTGATGATCTTTGGATGCTTTGAACATTAGTTGATTAGGGTTTTACCTACATTTCCAACCCTAACCCTAACCCTAGCCTTATGTGAATGATTGGGTTGGTTGAGCTTGATATCTTGGTCCTTGTACTTTGTTAGATAAGGCCTAACCAACCGTGATAGCATGGTTGTTGAGAGTTCCTATAGTAATAGCTATCGAGGGTACCTCCATATATGGGTTTAGTTGGTCCATCAATAGGTTTGGTGGGAGATGTCTCATAGGTGCATGTAGTGAAGCACCTCGATACCTTGGAAGTTTGAGGCTCAATAAGTGTAGGAGCTTGACCTTTGATGTATTTGGACCCATACACGCCTTAATAGGTCAGTTTTATATTGTACCTCGACAACTAGGTGCATAAGGAGGCTTTAATAGGCTCAGCCTAAGGGCATCTTGATGGGTTGAAGAGCTGGTCAGATGGCATGGTTTATGGTTGAACCTTGATCTATGGGAGGGTTTGACCCTTGATAGTTCTTCAGATTAGCTTCAATAACTCTTAGTGTAGTGAAACTCAATATGATGGACCTTCTAAATGCCTTTTTTGATATTTTGAAGTCTAAGAGATTTAATTGTCTTTCCTTTGCCCTTCAATAGCCCCACTTAAGATGGGTTGTCTTCAGTCTTTTTTTATCACCCACGACTATATATAAATCACACTCATTGACCAAAAACCTCCATATACAAGCTTGGAGCTTGACAACTTTGCTTTGGAAGTGGACAAATGCTTGTATGTGCTTGCATATTCAAGCATATCTAGCCTTCCTTGGAGGATCTAAAGCTAGATAGCCTAGTTCTTATCCTAAACCATGTAAGATCTTCCTTTCTATTTCTCTTTTCTTTATTTTCTTCATCTCTTCATCTTCCTTAGTTGAGCTCCATGACCATACATGGTGGTTTTAACTTTTAACTTTCTATAGCTAAAAATCACTCATTTTCTCTCTTTTTTCCCTATACATCGGTAGATCTAGCTAGATAGAGCTTTTGGAGGGATGATGAAGGCTGATCCACATGGTCTAGAATGGAGGATCCTTCTTACACATTTTCCAAATGGGTTTCTTACTCTGTGTTTTATTTAATCATGCATATATATATCTAATATAAGAAAAAATGGTTGGATCTTATCACAATTGCATAGATCTTGTTGTATATGTCTAAGAATGGAATCTTTGTAAATTGTTTTACACATATATGAACTGGTTTCAACTTTGCATACCTTCAATAATATCCAATTTGTGATCCTTGGATGATCGTAGGATGCTGATAACCTCCAATTTTGTGATGTTATCTTAGTAATTTTCTTCAGTTTTCCACACTCTTTTTCGGATAAATTAGATAGAATCCCTAACTATCCTCTCTTATTGCAATTATACTGTTAGATTAACTTTTCCCCTTTTTGTCTATAGAAAAAGACACAAAAAATCACAAAAGACTCAACCGGTCTCAAGACCGCATGGACTCACACGGTCCCAAGACCGCATGAAGCCAACCGGTCTCAAGACCGCATGGACTTACACGGTCCCAAGACCGCATGAAGCCAGCCGGTCTCAAGACCACATGGACTCACACGGTCCCAAGACCGCATGAAGCCAAATGGTCCCAAGACAGCATGGAGTCACACGGTCTCAAGACCGCATGAAGCCAAATGGTCCCAAGACCGCATGGACTCACACGGTCCCAAGATCGCATGAAGCCAAACGGTCCCAAGACTGCATGGAGTCACACGATCTCAAGACCGCACGAAGCCAAACGGTCCCAAGACCGCATGGAGTCACACGGTCTCAAAACCGCATGAAGCCAAACAATCCCAAGACCGCATGGAGACACACGGTCCCAAGACTGCATGAAGCTAAACGATCCCAAGACTGCATGGAGTCACACGGTCCCAAGACCGCATGGAGTCACACGGTCCCAAGGCCGCATGAAGCCAAACGGTCTTGGGGTCCAAACGGTTTCATAGTCCAAACGGTCTCGGGGTCCAAACGGTTTCAGAGTCCAAATGGTCTTGGGGTCCAAACGGTTTCAGAGTCCAAACGGTCTCGGGTCCAAACGGTTTCAGAGTCCAAACGGTCTCGGGGTCCAAACGGTTTCAGAGCCCAAACGGTCTCGGGGTCCAAACAGTTTTAGAGCCCAAGTGGTCTTGGGGTCTAAACGGTTTCAGAGTCCAAATAGTCTTCAAAACCGTTTGGACCCAAAACTGTCCAAACCGTTTGGACTTCACTTAAGGCCTATAAATAAGAACCAAGGGGTCCTCCCAAGGACATAAAGTTTCAAATGCACAGAGGCTGCCTCCATCACTCCAGAGCTATTCCAACCTCCATCCTCCGCCCGAAGGCTGCCGGTCTGAGATCCACGTTCCATCTTGAAGCTGCTTTCTCTCTCTCTGCTAAGGAAGGTGGGAAGAGGAGATCTCATCATCAAGCAACCTGTGAAGACTGAAGATCGTCAATCTCTCTCTCTAAGGGGTTGACTTTTCTCTCTCCTTTGTGGGGATGACACTCTCTCTCTCTCTTCTCGCCTCCTTCTTTGTCCTAGCTATGAGTGAGTAGTCTCTTTCACTAGGGTGCGGGGAGTAGCCCCGCTACCCATGGTTTCATTTCATGTATTGTAATCCATAGTTTGCAATATAGAGTTGCTCTCTTTTCAGTTCAACATCAATCGTTTAATGAATGCTTGTTGCTTGATCACCAACTTGTATTATCTTTTATCTTTTAGTATGAATTGTCTATGTTTGTACTACTAGATTCGAAACTCAATTGAATGTTGGTTCTTGATGCATGTATCCACCATGCATCTGTTTCGGTATCTAGGAGTGTTTTTAAAGAAGTGGAGTAAACTCACTTACCATCATTGTATTTTCATACTATGAAATGGAATCAGTTGACGTATGAAAAATACAACCTTGATAAGTCGAGGAACACACTTTGCGAAGGGAATGATGCAAAGTAGTTGACCATTCATTTGGGGATGGCTGACTTTGCAACATTCCCGTACTTCTTGTAGTTAGTTTTCCGAAAGGAAACTAAGTCTACAAAGATACTAACTGTTTTAACTCTTGTTGTAGGTTATGTTTTATATTGCATGTTTTGATCCATGTGTAGTTGCGGTGAAAACCGATCACACCCTAGTGGTTCCTTATCATTGATTAACATCCTTAAATTTACTTGCTTGCTTTACTTTACTTACTCTTAGTCTAAAAACAACCAAACCAACCTTTTGATTTAAATACCAACTATTAAGAAGATTAAGTGAAATTCCAACGTTTTCCATCTTGTTGCCCCCAACAAGACCGTTGTCCCGTGGATTCGACCCTTAACTATACTACGATAAGATTTCCACGTATCTTAGCATACGTGGGTGGAGTTCTCGATCTAGTATAAGCAAGGTTAAACTTAAAGACTTACCATCTTTAGGATTTTTAGTGGTGCACGCAATTCCACGTAAGTGGAAGCTCCATCAAAAAATTGGCGCCATTGCCGGGGACAACAGAGTGTTTTAATCTCATTTAGAATCTTGCTAGTTTGTTAGGGGTTTAAACTTTCTTTTAATCATTAATTCATATCTTCTTAAGTTCATCATATCTCTGACATCATCTAAAAGGTGTATTCTTTTCTCTACTCAGGTAGAAGATGTGTATGCAATCATCGCATAACCTCGGATTCTCCCCTGATCCAGAGTACGACTCTGAGGTAGAGAGAAGCTTCCACCGCCGCATCAGACTTAACCGCCAAAGAGCCAAGCAAATGGCTGAAGATCAACACCAAGCTGCACTAGTGATGGAGAGGGTCAATGCCGCCATAGCTGCTCAAAGAGCACAACTCATTGCTGACACCCGTGCTCAAATTCAAGTGGAGATTCGAGCGGAAGAACAGGCCCGCATCCGATATGAACACGAAGCAGCCAACCAAGCTGCCCAGCTAGAGCTAAGAAACAAGAAATTGAGGGATTATGCTGTCCCTAAGAACTACGATGACAATCATCTAGTGCGGCCTCCGATCATCAACATACCCAACTTCGATATCCAGACCCAATGGATTCAGATCATGCAGGGCATCTCATTCTCTGGAGGTTCTGGAGATGACTGTATGAATCACTTGAAAAGGTTCAAAGCACTTTGCTGACTGGTCCCACAGGCTGGGGTTGCTTTCGACGCAATAATGATACACCTTTTCTACTTCACTATGTCCGGAAGAGCTTTGAGTTGGTATAATTTGCTTGATAGGGAGCCAATCATCACCACATGGGCTCCCTTGGAAGAAAAGTTCCTGAAGAAGTTCTTCCCCCCTTCGTTAACTTATGAAATTAGGGGGCAAATCAACCACTTCGCCCAACTTCCTGGAGAATCACTCGCAGAAGCATGGGAAAGGTTCAAGGAGCTTCTAAGGAAATGTCCTCATCACGGCATCTCCCAAAATCAATTAATAGAAACATTCTATAGGGGAGTGAGTGATGACATCAAGCAATTTCTGGATTCCTCATCTGGAGGAAATTTTATGAGAAAGAACTATGAGGATGCTTGGAAAATCATCACACTCGAAGCTGAGAATCAATCCAATTGGGGACGATCATCTGGCAAGGGAGTCCTCAAAGTTTACAAAGATGAGGAATCAATGGAAATGAAGGCTATTGCTGAAGCCTTAAAGACCATAGATCATAAACAACAGGCTCTTGAAACTTCGCTTGGAGAGTTTGATAAGAAGAAAAATCCTCAAGTCCAACAGGTTAAAGCTGCCACAGGGACCTGTGAAGCATGTCACACATCCGATCACCCAAATCTGTCATGCGGTTTGCTTTACAATGTGATGATGGATATGCACCCACCCCAACAGCAGTATGATCCAATCATTGAACAATCTAATGAGCAACTTCCAGAACAAGTTAATTCTATTCACTCCATTCCTGGACAAGTTTACTATAATCCTAATCAACCAAGAAACCACCCAGGATTTCAATATGGGAACCCTGTTGGGACTGCCAATCCGCAACACCAGACACAAGGCGGATCCTCCAATAGGTTGCCGCCTGGATTCCAAAGCAACTTTAATCAAAATCAAGGGAACCCCAGAAACAACTTCCCAAGACCCAACTACCCCAGAAATCCATCCGCATACTATCAATATACCCATCCTCCTCTACACCCATAGATGCACCCTCAGTTGCAACAACCTCAGTTAGCGCTGCCTCCGAAACAACCACAACAAGGACAACAACAACTTGCTCAGAAAAATACCCCATCCTAGCCAGCAGACAAGATGACTTTGATAAGGCAGATGCTACAGTCCCAACAAACCATGCTCGCTAATCAGCAAGCTCAGCAGAAGGCAGTGGAGGCTCAACTAGCACAAATTGCTGCTCAACTGAAGCCTCCAGCAGGCGCTTTTACAAGACAACCTGAATCGAACCCTAGACACGACTAGAATAGACCTGAGTAGTTGAATGCCATTACTACAAGATCTGGATGAACCCTTCACGAAACTACAAGAATCACTCTTAACGATGATGATACACACCTGTCCTTATTCCAAATGCAAGCCCAAACCTAGGAACCGAGAAGTCTGCAGAGAACTCGAAAGGCAAAGAAAAAGAACAAACTTCCAAAGAGCCAGAAATCCCGCAGTATAAACCAAGGACACCGTATCCAGGGAGATTGTGAGAGACAAAAATGGACACTAGGTTCCAACGATTTAAGGAGGCGATGAAGAAACTCTATATCGACATCCCGCTCCTCGATGCCCTCTCTAAAGTGCCAGCTTGGGCTAAATACCTAAAAACTCTGTTATCAAGGAAATACATTACTGAAGAACAAGAAACCGTCAAACTAGCTCAAACTACCTCCGATATCATCCTTAATAAGATGCCAAAGAAAAAGAAGGACCCCGGTTCCTTCGGTATCCAATGCTGTATTGGAAATGCCTCAAGCAAAAAGGGATTAGCTGACTTAGGGGCTAGCATATCAATTATGCCTTACTCCATGTGTAAACGATTAGGGTTCACTGATTTGCTGCCCACAACGATGACACAATTTAGTTAGCTGATTCTACTATCACTGCACCTCTAGGAATTATCGAGGATATTCCAGTCAGAATAGGCAAAGATGCCTATGTCCCATGCAATTTCGTTGTTATGGATATCAAGGAGGATCTGAGATACCCAATAATTTTTGGTAGACCTTTCCTTGCCACAACTAGGGTGCTTATTGATGTTGAAGCTGGCACGATCATTCTAAGATTGGGAAAATAAGCAATTCAATTATGAGTTCTCAACAGCATGAAAGGCCCCAACATTCAAGAGGAGGTCTATCTCTTAGATGCAATACATCAAATGTCCCAATTAGAAATATCTGAGCCATCAGATGAGTTAGACAATGTTCTGACTAATCCAGAAGTCAAATTTTCAGCAAATGAATTGGTTCAACAATGTTTGCAACACTTAGAGAAAGCTGAAGAAGCACCTACAACCACCGTTGAGGAGCTTAAATCCGTCACCATTTTAGAAGCAACAGAAACACCCAAGGCTCCCGAGATGAAGACTCTACCCATGGGACTTAAACATGTCTTATTGGATGAGGAAAAATTATGTCCAGTTATCATCAGTTCCATCCTAACAGAAAACTAGGAAGAAAGACTTCTTGTTGAGCCGAAGAAGCACAAGAAAGCCATTGGGTACAAAATAACTGACCTGACGGGTATAAATCCAGCCTTATGCGTGCATGGACTACCAATGGTCGAAGAATTTAAGCCATCACGAGAACACCAAAGGAAGTTGAACCCCAATCTTAAAGAAGTGGTTCGCCTTGAAGTCCTCAAATTGCTGAAAGCCAGGATAATCTAGCCAATTTCAGACTCCCAGTGGGTCAGCCCCGTCCAAGTGGTTCCTAAAAAGGGAGGAACCACTGTCCTGCTAAATGACAAGAACGCGTTAGTACCGACAAGGACTGTGATGGGGTGGAGGATGTGTATCGACTATAGGAAGCTTAACAAATCAACGCGAAAAGATCACTACCCTCTGCCCTTTCTCGACGAAGTCCTTGAACGCTTAGCCCATCAGAAGTACTTCTGCTATCTAGTTGGTTATTCAGGGTTCTACCAAATCCCCATACACCCGGAAGACCAAGAGAAAACTACCTTTACCTGCCCCTTTGGAACCTATGCTTTTAGAAAAATGTCATTCAGGCTGTGCAACGCACCCGCTACATTCCAAAGGTGTATGTCTGCCATTTTTGCAGGATTAATCGAATCTATAATGGAGATATTCATGGATGATTTTTCAGTTTACGGGGATTCCTTCGATAACTGTCTAATCAACCTTGGACAAGTCTTACAACGATGCGAGGAAATGAAACTCATCCTAAATTGGGAAAAATGCCATTTCATGGTAACTGAAGGTGTCGTCCTCGGGCATAGAGTGAGTGACAGAGGAATTGAGGTCGATAAGGCAAAAATTGATGTTATCTCGAAGTTGTTGCCACCAAAAGATGTAAAAGGAGTTCGTGCATTCCTTGGTCATAGTGGGTTCTACAGAATATTTAATAAAGATTTCTCAAAAATAGCAAAACCCATGACCCAACTTCTAACCAAAGACACCGAGTTCAATTTCAATCAAGAATGCCTACAAAGCTTCTCAACTCTGAAAAATGCTTTAATCTCTGCACCCATACTAAGAGCCCCAGATTGGTCACAACCTTTTGAAATCATGTGTGACGCCAACGATTACGCCACAGGGACCGTATTAGGACAGAGAATCGACAAGAAACCGTATGTAATCTACTACACATCTAAAACGCTCGATGAAGCACAGAAGAACTACACTACTATAGAGAAAGAGTTCTTAGCTGTCATCTATGCATTCGAGAAATTCCCCTCTTACTTGATTGGTTCCAAGGTCATCATCTACACTGACCACTCTGCCATACGATACCTAATTCAAAAGCAAGATGCAAAACCCAGACTTATCCGTTAGGTGTTGATGCTTTAGGAATTCGATTTGGAAATCAAAGACAAAAGTGGAGTGGAAAACGTTGTAGCCGACCATCTCGATCGTATCGAAGTCGAAGATGAAGATAAAGTCCCTATCCGAGACTCTCTTCCAGATGACCAACTAATGAAGATTACCAATGGATTTCCATGGTATGCCAACATTGTTAATTATCTGGCTACAGGAATCATTCATCCTTCCGCTTCCCATCACGAAAAGAGGAAATTACTGCACGATGCAAAGCAATTCTATTGGGATGAACCCTACCTTTTTCGCCTCTGCGCAGACAGACTTTTCTGTCGCTGCTTACCTGAAGAAGAGATCACCCCCGTCCTAGAACATTGCCATTCTGGCCCCACTGGGGGGCACATGAGTGTGAAGAAAACTGCTATGAAGGTTTTGCAATCAGGTTTCTTTTAGCCAACCATAGCAAAAGACTCCTATGATTTTGTCAAATCTTGCAACAAATGTCAATTTTCTGGCAGCATATCTAAAAGGAATGAAATGCCACTCACTATGTGGCAAGAGATTGAACTTTTCGACATATGGGGGATAGATTACATGGGCCCCTTTCCTTCTTCATATGGCTTCTCCTACATTCTGGTTGCAGTAGACTATGTCTCGAAATGGGTCGAAGCTATACCCACAATATCCAGCGATTCCAAACCAGTCATTAAAATGTTTAAAGATATCATCTTTCCCAGATTTGGAGTCCCCCGAACTGTCATATCCGATGACGGGACCCATTTTCCGGAACAAAGCTTTGAATCCCTTTTAAAGAAATACAAAGTTAATCAAAAAGTTGCCACGCCTTACCATCCACAGACCAGTGGTTATATTGAGGTTTCAAACAGACAACTAAAGGCTATCCTAGAAAAAACAGTCAATAGACACCGCACTGACTGGTCCACCAAGCTTCCCGATGCCCTTTGGGCTTACCGAACAACTTATAAAACACCAATCGGGACAACCCCATTCCATTTGGTATACGAAAAATCATGTCACCTTCCAGTGGAACTGGAACACAAGGCTGGGCCATCAAACAACTGAATTTTAATTTTAAAAGTGCCAGAGAAAATAGACAACTCCAACTACAAGAGCTAGAGGAACTCCGAATGACTGCTTATCAAGGTGCCAGGATTTATAAAGAACCAACCAAAATGTGGCACGACGGTCATCTAAAACGGAAAGACATCACCATCGGTGACAAAGTACTCCTTTTCAACTCCAAGCTCAAGTTGTTCCCCGAAAAACTCCGCACAAAGTAGTTCAGGCCCTTCACCATCAAACATATATACCCGAGTGGAGCTGTCATAATTGTTGATGACAATGGAGGAGAAAGGATAGTTAATGGCCATCGATTGAAAAAATACTAAACTCCAGCAGATAAAATGCCGAGACAGACTATTGAAATCAGAGACGCCACAACATTAGCTTAGCAACATTAAAACTTCATCGAGCCAACGACGTAAAACCCAGGCGCTACTTGGGAGGCAACCCAAGATTTGAACTTCTTCTTTTATCTTTTGTTCTTTTAAGTTACCTTAGGATCATCTTCTGAAAATATAAAAATTTACATAACCAAAACAAATTTAAAAATATAAAAACCAATTTCTTGTAAACCCTCCCAAACGATCTTGAAACCGTTTGGAGCCAAACGGCCTTGAAACTGTTTGGAGCCAAACAACCTTGAAACTGTTTGGAGCCAAACGGTCTCGAAACCGTTTGGAGTCCAAACGGTCGCTAAACCGTTTGACCTAAGAATTTTGTAAGGTCAACCCCCCGAATCCTATAAATATAACCCCCTCCTTCTTCTTTCTTTCGACTCCAGACCTTCCCTAAACCCTCGCGCGAACGCCGCTCCCTGCCTCCCCGATTCTCGCTTCCTCGCAACCTACAACATCAGCCCGCCGACACCACCTTCGCAACTCTCGTCGTCGTCTTCCTCGCCCACAACAACAAGGTAGACGCGCCACCCCCGTCGACATCTTCGGCGCCACCGCGGCTATCTGTTCGTTCGCTTCATTATTTTTTTCTTTTCGCCTCCGCAACCGTCTGTACCACCGTCGACATCTTCGGCGCCACCACGGAACCTCCCCTTCTTCGCTTCTGCTATCGCCGGCCGCTACCTGATGTTTTACCTTCCAAATGGTCTTCAAACCGTTTGGGACCAAACAATCTCTAAACCGTTTGGGATCAAATGGTCTTCAAACCGTTTGGGACTGAACGGTCTCTAAAATGTTTGGGACCAAATGATCTTCAAACCATTTGGGACCAAACGGTCTTCAAACCGTTTGGAACCAAACGGTCTTCAAACCGTTTGGCTTTTCACAATCGCTTAAGTTTTGATAAAACATAAAACCACATAAATACAAATAAAATCCAATTTTTCTCTCTTATACTAAGCATGTTGTTCTTACTCATAATTTTCTATTTTCAGAAATGGCATCACCAGCTAAGGAAGCCACAGGAACTGCCGACGCTCCATTTTAGACAAAGGAGCAATTGCTGGAAGACCGAGCCAAAATCCAAAAGATCATAGATAACTACAACAAGGCTGGAGAGGCCCCACCAAAGGTCAAAATCATAGATATCTTGTGTGAAATTGATCGCCTCAACAAATGCCTAGCTGAGGAGCCTGAAGAAGAAGTGGAAGAAATCTCCTCTAGTGATGAAGGCTCTGAATATGAGCCAAACCCCGAGGAAGAATCCCCACCTAAAAAATCCAAGGGGAAATGAAAGGTCCAGGAAACCGTGACCGGACAACCCTCACAGAAACGAGCAAGAAAACAGGTCCGCCCCGCCTCTGCTAGGGAACAAACCCTTGCAACACCTGCCACCACCACTCCTGCTACCACCCCCATCTTCTCAATTCTCACCACCACCGCGCCCCCACTAGAAAACCTCTACATCCACACCATCCCATCCATCGACAAAATACTAAAACCAACAAAGTACATCTGCACAAGCGTACTACTCGAGATGAGGATCTATGACAGAATCCTCACAATGCTCGACAATGCCAATTTATCCAGACTTTGTTTTGTCCCCGAAGTCTCATATGTCGAACCCACCATAGAATTCTTTACGCCGGCTGGTCACCAAGCTTTTTGGCAATGACATTGTCATAATAGAAAATATGTTGAATGAAATCTTTATCGACAACCAGGAGCAGCTCAAGAAAGCCAAAGTTGTTGGAACAGAAAATACTACTTTCAATAGACATAACTTTTGGAAATCCCTGATAGGGATCCCCACCTACGAGGCAAAGACATGCAAGGCCTCAAACATACAATCTGGACTAGTGCGTACTTTACATAAAATTCTTACAGGCGCACTCTTCCCCAGGACAGAAGGAGGGAATGTCATCACTTCGGATCTTTTTGTTCTTTGGTCAATTCTACATGGGATGCCAATCAACATTGGCCATCATATGATCCAGAAGCTATCCGCTTATGCCCTGGGGGAAGGAAATTTGCATGGGGGGTCATGTCACATCTATCATCAAATACCTCAAGATGGACAGACCTCTACCAAGATGCACGCAGATAAAGGGCGACATCCTAACAAATGAACAAACTTTGAAAAACTCCTACATCATCAAAGACAAGGATGCAAAGTTATTTTACATCTTCTGCCCTATAGTCAAATCCTCTAGAACCCTGCTACCGCTCCCGGAGCTTGCAGATTATGACCAGGAAAAGCTCCTCTTCACCGACGAGGAGCTTACAAAACTCATAGCTATGGTCAAAGTACCAGCGAAAAAAGTACAGGCGGGGCAGACAGAACTTAGCATAACCGCCCCGACATCTAGGGTAACAAAAATACCTGTGAAATGACCCTCCACAAGACTTTTGCAGAAACAACAGCTATCGGGGACACCAACATCTAAACCACATCCAGAAACAGAAACCCCCCTCCCCGATGAACAAATCACCACCTCCTCTCTTGACTCCTTCATTATGAGTCTCACTGCTGACCTTATAGCAACCACCTCATCACCCTCCACCTTTCCACAATCCACCACTCTTCCATCTTTCTCCACAAATACACCACCACCTACATCCTCCACTTCACCCATTTTCTCTTCAGGCATCCCCTTCTGTACCACTACGCCCGAATTCACCACCTTCGCATCCATCTCCGTAGCCTTTTCCCTACCACTATCAATCCCACCATTTTCACCAGCAACATCACCACCTTTCCCATCCACCACCACCCCACCACCGCTGGTGACACCATCTATAGTCACCACGCAGTTCGCTGAACCATCAACAATGTCTCTTTCGCATGACACTACACCCTTTCCATCCAGACCCCAACCATCCCACCCTTCCATAATCGGGGTCCCTTTCACTAATGTCGGTGAGGAATTCGTACGTCAATTCGACACCATCCGAAACCTCCTCACCGACCCTTCTAACATTATGAACTCCATTTTTTCTTGTGTGCAGGGACTATCTCAGTAGGTAGCCAAGATCGAAGAATAGAACCACGCCTTGCCAAGCATCCTCCAAGGTCTTCAGCAACGACCAAATGTAATGGCCAGGAAAGTTAATCACGTCGACAACTACTTCAACAACTTGCTCGAGCTGATCCTTGGGGTAAAAAGCCAGCAAGAAGCGATGGCCAAGCAAGTCGATGAGATCTCTACGCAGACTCAACCTCTGACTGAGACTCTCCGCAAGCTCAAGGAGCACCAAACAACTCTTAGCACGCACTTGGATAACATCAGCAACACTCTCACACAATTCAGCAATCGCCAAGAGGAGTCGACGAACAATGAAATCCAACAATTACGAGCTACAATAACAGATCTTACAGCGTGACTCCTCTCTGCCGAGGACCGATACAAAGATCTCAAGGAAACACACGACGCATTGCTCGAAACACACGAGCATGTGCAAGTGGCGTTTGACGAGTTACAAACCATCCATTGGCAGTGCAAAAAGACAGCACACAAGAAACTCACAGACAAAGCAGCAACTGAAAAAGAAGGTGATGATGAAGACAAAGATGACTCCGACTCCTCCGCAGATTCTAACAAAGATACCACCTCCTCATAAGACAAATCTGATGCCCCAGATAATGCTGGGGAGGGCCCAAGCCAAGGAGCAGAGCCTTCTCAGAAAGGATATCAGAAAGACCACCAAGAAGGTGGACATCATCCCAAGTCCCCCACCCACAACAAAAATGTAAATATATCATATGGGGACCAATTCCTCGATTACTCTGCCTTGGGATCTATAGGGGAGTCTGCGAAAGATGCGGCCTTTACTGAGTTCCACCAATGTATTTTAGGAACCAGCACAAGCCCACCAGCAACAACCACTCACCCTTTTTCCGCATCTGACCAATCAGTTCCCTTTTCCCAAGAACTGGAAGAATCAGAACGAGTACGTTTAGATACAGATGAAGAACTCAATTCTGCTTCCAATTCAGATGAAGATCTGCAAGGCTATATAGCAGATTTGGAACAACCTTCTTCACCCCCTCCGCAGGAGATTCCCCCGCCACCACCTTTACCGCATAAGATGCACGATTTAGATATGGTGGCCATCTCAACACTAGATGCTCAGGACATGTTTATCCTGAACACTATTGTCGATGATGCTAAAGAGGGGGGAGACATCATCTACCACAATACAAAGACTAAGCGCAAGCTGACATGTGAAGATTTCCGCAACATCCTGCGACCACGGTCAACAATGTCAATGGCAATCTTCCGTGTCCTACTTGCCAACTGCATAGAAGTTTACAGAAGCTCAAAGAGGCAGCAGCCAATATTTAACGCCTCACCTGCTCTATCTATAGGCTTGTTATACAAAGACATACAAGCAAAGTCAATAGAGCGGCTGCGCGCTGGTTTAGCATGGAGGGCATGATATCTTACTGTGCCATTTCAAGTTTCCGATCACTGGTTGTTTATGATTGTGGACACCGAGGCTCAGGATGCCAAGGTGTACAATTTTTGCACCACTGAGCTACCAGCCGGAACAATAAATTTTATTGGAGAAGAAGCAGGAGAGGCAAGATGTATACCTTTTCAGTTTCTTAAGCTAATTTGGGCTGCACGCCCGTCCCTACGTCAGGACTGGAGCCAACCTTGGTTCTAAATAATAAACCCGCAAGTCCAAACTACTGAAGGATCTGGGGATTGCGCTTTCTGCACTATCCGTCACATTCAAGCGCTAAACCAAGAAATCCCCTTTACCGATCTGGTCGCCGAAGATTTTTACTCCCTGCGAGGACGTTACGCCATGGAGCTTATTTGTGATAGGCGGTTCTTCAAGGACCTGACAATGGCACCAGATGACGTCCCCACTACCTCTTTTCAGCAATCCAACGTTCGCAAAGGTGACCTTTCAGACAAACCCTAAAAGAAATAGAGAAACACAAACAACCAGTCATAGTTCTCGAGCAAAGAAAATGGGACCCTTCCCACTTTGATCTGGCGTATAATAAAGGAGACATAGATCTTTTGACAGGGGAAACCATTAGGAGATTGCCATCACAAATGGTGCCCCTATCTGCCATCGAACCTACTTTCCCGGATTTCGACCTCAGTGCCTACAAAAGCCTCTCCGACAATGAACTCCGTCTCATCATGTCACTGCTCTACGCCGAGAAAGATGACCTCATTTTCATGTCCAGTGACATTTTAGTAATGGCAGACACATTATGAGAAACTGTACAGTTCAACGGGTCTCTATCCGTGAGCTTGATGGCTGCCTATCAATTTCTTATCGGACGGAATCACCCTACAACCTATATGGCATCCGCATATATGAAGGACGACCTCCTACAGCTAAAGAACTTCAGAACAACTGAAGAACTAATTTCCTTCTTACAACATACAACACCGAAGTTTATCATGCTACCCTTCCTTTACCATGAGCACTAGATGCTTCTGGCAACAAACCTACCCAAAGGAACAACTACCATCTACAACAGTTCCGACAGCCAGTTCAATCCACAACAGAAGAAATATGTAGTGACACCAAAGACGCCCACAGAGGTGGTGGCGAAGGAATGTGCAGACAGACTAATCAATCTTCTAAGTCAGCACACAAGGGCATACGACAAAGAACACTTTCATCACCCGTCCTTCAACCACAAATGTCCCCGACAAATTCGGGAATCCAACGACTACGGCTTCCACGTCCTCTACTTGATGTACACCATCATGGCACTTCAAAGACCAATAGAGGATATGACAGACGTGGATTACCACGCCCTATGCGGAAAGTTTGCAGCTAATCTACTCAGAACACTAGGGGGAAACTCAGGATTAACAGAAACCTGACGCCCTTGTCCGTGTACTTCTCAACCTATCACTTTGACACTCTGAGGATAGAGTGAATGATAAGTTAGGGGGGGAGTACATTAGACAAGGTCGAGGTATCATTTCTATATCTCCATCTTCTCTTTCAATTTCGTACAAAAGTTTCTTAGTTTCCCTTACACATTTAGTTTTTGTTTTAAATAATTCACCCAATAAGAAATCTTTGGAATAAAGTCACCCCCAGCTAACTTTAGAATCAAGTCAGTCTTCAAGAATAATAACTAGAATAGCACTTAGACATATAATGGTGACTTATAATGTCTCTCCACTATTGATCTTCATGCTTTTGTTTCACTTCTACATCTGACTCTCCATAGGTCAATATCAAGGCCAAAATAAGCCAAGCTCTCAAGGATGAGAGGGGCATCATGCGACATCCAAATCAAGAAGTCCTGCAAGTGGACCATTACAAAAATAAACCAAATAAGTGCATGTTGAAAAACTCTAAGAACAACTTTCCCCTCTTCAAATAAAAGAGGCTTGGCCGCCCAAAAGAGTTGAATAAAACTATGAGAGTTGTGCCATAAATAAGGATTCATATAAAGAACCGATGAAGGTCTCACCCGGCCGGTACATTCAGCTTCCCTCACAAAGGAAGATGTGTCGTGCCCGGTAGTGGAACCCTAAGGTATCTTAATATATGAAAGGCTTATAAAGGACTCACCTAGTCGGTACATTCAGCTGCCCTCACGAAGGCAGATGTGTCGTGCCCGGTAGTGAACTCCTAAAAGCATAGACAACCCCTCCCCCACTTGAAGGGGGAGTTACACATAAAGCCTTCAGCCAACCCTCATACCCACTCTAGCTTCCAGTAGGTTTTTCAGAGAGGTATAAAACTGATTAGAGTCAACAACATGCACACAAAAAAAAGTGGTCCCAATGTAGGCTACGAGATACGGAAGGAACCTGAGACCCAAGCAACTCTCAATACCTG